>OX382296.1:21881609-23180109 GCA_947507805.1 Aporophyla nigra
ACAAACTAGTTGGTTTAGGTTGAATAAAAATGAAGCACACTTGAGTCAAGTGCTAGAAGCGAGCGTTCGCCACGGCTTTTTTTTTCTGGGTGGGAAATCATCAAATGACTTCTCCCGCTCTGGGTGGAGCGGGTGGGCGTGTCAGACTTTTACTGACTAAAACCCACCCGTGTTCCTTCAGTTGCCCATGTGCCAGGGTCACGGTATCTCTTTCGAACAATCTCGCGACCCTGACAGGCATCGGTCCTAGCAGACCCCTTCAGTGCTGCTGACATCTCTTTGAGGCGCGCGTGGAACACTACGCGCCGTCGACCCGAGCCTGGTCCTTACCGGGCGGCGAGCTACCCATTGCTCGCCACCCGCAAGCTCGCGCCTACGGTGGCCGGGAGTCCGCAATCGAGCGTTCGCCACGTCTTGTTTACCGCCGTTTTAGAACCAAACTCGCCTCTTATGATACATTCTAAAAAAACATTGCAAATCAGTCTCCATCTTTACTGCTCGCATGTTGCAATTCCCACGAAAATAAAGTTTTTGACTGCTTCGCTGGTCTAGTGATAGCAATTGCTACTGCTAAACATGAGGTTCTGGATTCTATTCCCAGGTCGTTTTTTCTATACGGAATTTCACAGTAGCAGCCCGGAGTCTAGATTTCTGCCTGGTTGATGGCAATAGGCTTGCCCACTAAAAGTCCCACATGGAACTTAAACATAACAGGGAAAATGTGAGTGTTATACACCGTGACATTTTACTTGTCTTACAAAGCTTGTCCACTCAATGTATCCGTGATGAGCACAATCATTTGTTCTGTGTCTGGGTGTAATTTATCTATAATATGTATGTATTTAGAAATATATAAGTATATTTATCTGTTGTCTGGTTACCATAGTACAGGCTTTGCCTAGTTTGGGATCAGATAACGGTGTGTTGGTTGTTCTAACATATTACATATTATTAAAAAAATTGTTACCATTAATTAAGATAATAGTTACTATGAAAAATAAATAATGCATTAGATAAATGAAACATCATGTTAATAATGTTTACGTATCAGACGGTAAAGAACATACCTACCCAGCGCACGAGTCGACTAGATCATTCCATCTGCATTTTCCATGAGACAAAATATCAATTTAAAACTACGTCCTGTGTCATCATAATGAATAATATTTTTACACGCTTTATGTTAGCTTCACTTGTCTATTTGTTTGTAACCGACTCCTTATAGCGGGATTTTGACCCACTTTAAACGACCAGATTTCATTCAAACTTTGCACACCTGTCAAGGACCGATGACAATGCAATAATTTCATAAATTTGTACAAAAAAACTGTCTTCGAAAACTACGCTGACATACGTCACAAACTACGCTAACATACGTCTCAAAATTCGAAACACCCTAAAAAATAGAAAATAAATAATAGTTTAAAAAAAACTAAAAAACACGCTTCCATAGAAAACCAAACTAAAAAGTAGAAAATAATGGAAAAAAAAGCGTGGGGTGCGTCATATCAATAAAAAAAATACCTTAAAAAGCACCCCACGCTTTTTTCCATTATTTTCTACTTTTTAGTTTGATTTTTTATGGAAGCGTGTTTTTTTAGTTATTTTAAACTATATTTTTATTTTTTAGTTATTCAAATGTTAATTTGTTTCTTATGGATGTGTAGTAGTAATTGGATACATGAAGTGGGCTGCCGTTGTAAGACGATAAAAATGTCACGGTGTATAGGTAGACATCTGCCCAACCCATCGGAGAAACAAGGCGTGATGTTATGAAGTTGTAGCGGCATCGCCGCCACACGAAGCAATCCCAGTAATCCGCTCGGCCATCATCGGCTATCTCCGCCGCGCCGAACACCCCTTTCCTTAAAGTTCAGTTTGGTCGCATGCCTACGCGCGAGTGCATTGTTCGCCGCTGCGCAAGCACCCGCACGCTTGATTACCTAAACCCAGCTAAACGCCTCGCGCTCGTAAAATTAAAACTATCAATCATTTCCTAAAATCAACCTGTTCAGCTTTCTTCTATATTGTTTAATGTTCTTTCATCTATCTATCTTCTGTCTCTAGTGTTAACGAGCTTCCTACTCTTGTGCATCCGTTATTAACTTCTTAATTATAATATAACCGTACGTTGTGAACTTTTGACTTTTATTTGGTGGACTAATACCTATAAAGTTTTTTTCGCAAACATACTTGTTCTAAGTCTACATGGGTCTATTAAAAGTACTTTCTCACATAATTTGCAGCATCATAAACCACTCACATACACAAAAAGAACTCCGCCTCTCCGTCTTTGATCGCTTAAGGCCGACAATAGCACCAGAGGTGCTAACAGCGATTTGTTAGCACACAATGAATGTGCCGAAGATAGCACAGTCAGTGCCATTAATCCTAATAACGGCCTCGCTGTGTCGAACTTTAGAAAGATAGCCTTTGAAAAAAAACGGCTATAAAATCAAGACAGTGAAGATCATTAGATTCTAGAGAAAGGTTGATACTTGTTTCATTTGAATGTTGTACTACTTTGCAATACCGTCTTTTGTTTTTTAAGACGTTGACGTGAGTTTAGTGTGTTAAAGTACCAAACAGATATACGGGCTTCGTTCAACTTTGTAGGTTGTGTTGTTGTATTTACATGTTATATTATTCCTGTGAATCATTCTTTAATTACAGTTTTACATGTCGAAATGAAATGATATTACATAGTTTTAAAAAAAACCGGTCAAAAGCGAGTCGGACTTACACACCGAAGGTTCAGTACCGTCCTATATAAATATTTTATCGTATTAAATTATAGCATATAGTATTGCAGTTTTAGGTCAGCACCATATCTTGCCCGATGGCTAGAACTAATAGAAAATAGTTGGGCAAACGTCATGTAAAACTAGTCCAGATTTCAAGTTGATAACATTAGTAGTTCTTACATATCCAGCTGTGACAGACAAATGGACAGACAGGGTGAGTCTCACCATAAGGGTTCCTTTTTATCATTTTGATACGGAACCCTAACTGGAGAGGTCGTAGTTTCCTAATAGACTATTTAGAGACAAAAACTGAAACAAACTCAAGGTCACAGTCTCTTTCAAGTCATAATTTAGTCTGTTCTAGTTCATTTTTGTCAGATCATAACACATGATGACCATGATGATTAATGAGGAGCTTGTGGGTAAGTAATAATGATCAAGTTGATCATTCAGGCTAAGCTACGCTTGGAGTAATTGGTCCTTGGATCTTTCCATACCAAGACCACTCCGTGCCTCGAAAAGCACGTTGAGCCGTTGGTCCCGGCTGTTTTTCGTGGAACATTGACTGTCGTTATGGATCGTCAGAAGCCGGAAAGTCTGACAACCATTCCTACCAAGGGGTATCGTATTACCCAGTAACTGGATTGTGGAGGTCAAATAGGCATCCGGGTAGACTGGAAGCCGACGCCAACATAATTGGGCAAACGCACGGTAGATGATGACCTTGATGATTGAAATGGCCTTTTTTTTGCAAATAAATATTGTCACCTTTTCTCTAGGCATCACATCCACAATGCCTCAGATATGGCAAGAAAATAATCATAGGCAGCGATGTTCTGTAATTGTCAAACGAACCACCTACTTGTTTGTTACAGAATTACATTAAAATGGACTCAAAACACCGAGATCTATTTACAGCTTTATAGCTTTACCACTCGCTAACGAAAACACTTTTAACTAAGTATTACAAATTCCTCTTAGGGAAACAAAATTTTCACATCATTTTCCAGAACAAAGTGGTGACACGCTCATTAGTAGATAAAACCACTCATAAAGTATCTATTTTTATTTAAAACATAACTGAAAATGACCGTTGTTATTGAAATGATTTTAGAACGGACAAACTACACGACACTGCAGAGAAAAGAGCTTTTGCTACGCCGTAGCTCGCGTAGCCCTGACACCGTCCGTTCTGCTACGCCGTAGCAAAACTGCGATACTCTTATTCCAATTAGGGGATTTTGTTTTTCTGATTTTACTTAAAGGAACGTCGGAATTTCAATATTTAGGCTAAATATTTGAACTAGCAGTAGATTTCCTGTCTACTTGATAAAGAAAAACGTTTTCTTAGAAGTTTTATTAAAAGATAAGGCGGTGAGCAACTAATTTATTTGACGTTAGAATCCAATTATAATTTACGTTTTCCCAAATTAATTATGTTAACAACAGGGTTGTTGGTGTTATGAAAGTAAAATTAACAAGTTGCCTGGAAAAGATCGCAGAAAGCGAAAAGGCCTCTCATTTTAAATGTTGTATTGTTTGTTTAATTATGTTATACAGTATTTTTGTGATGTTCAATAAAATACATAGACCGAATAGTCTAGAAACGTCACGCTAACTCCATCTAAGGAAGGGGCAGTATTACGTAAATGTAAACGACTAGAAATGACACGCTAACGCCATCTTTTATCAAGTAGCAAATACATATAATTGTACGTAGACGCCACCGCCACCTATTATCGAATAGCGGGATTAAACAGTAAACAGTTGGCTCTCGTCATCTCTGAAAACTTCTTCACTACGATTGTTCTGCTCGGCTTATAAATAGCGGATTGCTTTTTTTTTTTTTTTTGGATGGGAAATCATCAAATGACTTCTCCCGCTCTGGGTGGAGCGGGAGTCCGCAATCGACTCCCGGCGCCCAGGGCGTCTCCTCCTGCGGCGGCTAGGGACGTGAGGGGGATTGTTGGGCTGACAGTTCAGTTCGTTTACAAATACGGTCGAATGCGATTCAAGTGGTATAGTACAAGCGAGACAAGTGATTCCTTTCGACGTTTCTTGTTGTTGCTGTATTTGTGTTTATTTAATTAAAAGGTTTTTGTGTTTCGGTAATATTGGTTTTAATTAATTTATCCCAAACCCCAGCTCGTAACAATATGTAACAATTACTGAGCCTTTTATTAAACAGTAAACAGTTGGCTCTCGTCATCTCTGAAAACTTCTTCACTACGATTGTTCTGCTCGGCTTATAAATAGCGGATTGCTTTTTTTTTTTTTTTTTGGATGGGAAATCATCAAATGACTTCTCCCGCTCTGGGTGGAGCGGGAGTCCGCAATCGACTCCCGGCGCCCGGGGCGTCTCCTCCTGCGGCGGCTAGGGACGTGAGGGGGATTGTTGGGCTGACAGTTCAGTTCGTTTACAAATACGGTCGAATGCGATTCAAGTGGTATAGTACAAGCGAGACAAGTGATTCCTTTCGACGTTTCTTGTTGTTGCTGTATTTGTGTTTATTTAATTAAAAGTTTTTTGTGTTTCGGTAATATTGGTTTTAATTAATTTATCCCAAACCCCAGCTCGTAACAATATGTAACAATTACTGAGCCTTTTATTTCGAGTTGACTCAAATATTCAATTCCATCCTGAAAAAGTAAAAACAAAAAAACATTTTTTTGCGTTTAATCGAGATAGTAGCTAAATATTTAATCGAGATAGTAGCTAACTACTATCTCGATTACCCACTATCTCGATTACACACTCATCTCACACCTCACATCTGTTACTAAAGGATTCTCGGTTACTTTGATCACATTGCTCGTTGAGAACCAGATAAGAGTTGGTGATTGGTAACCGCCCTCACTGGACTCTGCCAACCACCGCCCTGAATGAAGCTGAAAACCAAACGAAGTGGTTGAATATCGTACATATAGCCACAAAGGCCTTTCTTTCTTTTTTATAGTTCACGACCCAGAAAAACAGCAGACCTCACCCCTGATGATAATTTTTAATGGTGTCCACAGAGCTGCATGCTTCCCTATTACCTTCTTTGGTACGAGTGTACTTAGTTCAGCCTCTACTGCTTTGTGAACTTAGTTTCAAAGTACAGATATATTGATCAGTATCTGTGGCATTACTAACTGGAGTACGTATCGCGGCATCATTTGCGCTACTGCGCGTTATCAACGCACATAAACGCGGCATCCGCTAGTGAGAACAAGACTGTATCGATAGGGCTGCTAGTGGCAAGAGAATAATTGATAAACAATTTTTTTTTATGATAAATAAAATTATTGAGTACTGTTAAAGATCCTACTATCGTATTTAATCTTATAAATGTGGACGGTTATATCTTTGGATGTTTGTAACTCAATCACGCAAAAACGGTTGAAACGGATTTGGATGAAAATTGGCACATACATAGTTTATAAGATGGAATAACACTTAGGATACTTTTATCCCAATAGTACGTTCTTGTAAGATATTTTTTGTCTACCACGAGGGAGAAACCGCTGGCAAAAGCTAATTTCCATATTTTAAGAAAAAGGATTGATTTCTTCTTTCATATTTTAAAATACAAATAACTGTTTAAGACAGCTTTTATATCTTAATTATTTTAGATGACGTCAAAGGAAAATGAAGAATTTTTGGAATAAATTGATAAATAAGATCGCTAGGATTTGCACGTAAAAACAAAATATTTGTAATGTTTAAGTGCATTGGAACAGCTCTCTTTGCAAGGATACCTATTTTTCAAAAAAAAGAACCAAATAACTGTAGTAGTATTATCTATCAGAAGCAGGATTTATTTTAAGAAAATACGCATCACCATAAATTTATTACTTTTAACACACGAGAAGAACTGATTGAATAAGGTGAGTAATTAATTTGCTAATCACTTGGCATCGAGAAAACGTTACATTGAGGTGGAGAGAGGTCCGTTTGCCGTCGGCAATCAATTCCAATGAGAGCGAGCGCTTCTCGCCATCTGGCGACGCCGCATACTATGCCCACTCTTAATGGGGCTGGATAGACCACGCTCCTCGTTCTCACCAACTTATTTCTTCTTCTAAAAGTAATTACATCAGGAATGTATTCTCCAAAGGGTAACGCAATGGTATTTATACTGGATGACATTTTTTACCGTCTCGACCTTCATATGGTGTGTTGTGTAACTAGAATAGAAGGCAGGAAGGCCTTCAGATTCATCGTAGGTGACTTAAGGAGCGCGGGACGCGGGTGGACGGGGATGCGTGTGCGGCTCGTGCGCCTGCGAGAGATCAATGAGGCCGCCTATCGGCCGGCTTCAAAGGGTAGGACCGCGCTCCGAAATCAATGATACATGCCGCCCATTGAGTAGGGTGCGTATGATTTGAGTTTCGATAGATTTTAATTTTTTTTTTTTTTGTTTTTTTTTTCCAAATTTCTGTTTTTGTTGGTCTAGTACGAAAATGTTACTTTAAATGTGTAGTATTTATTACTAGATCAATTTAATTACATGTTATTCAAAAATAAAAATAATAAAAATTTCTATGCCAAAAGCTTCTATTTCGTTCACCTATTACCCCCATTTTTTTTCAAGACGCTAAAAAAAGTCACCCAGTATAGTTCACCGCCATTTCGCCAGTTATGGTTACGTCCCATGTATTAGGAGGCGAGCCTATTGCCATCAACCGTTCACAAACCCTGCACCTTAATTGCGAAACGCACAATTTATCAAAATCTGAATGGGATTGAAGATTATTTCTAAACCATTGCGTCATTTGTTCGAAAAAATTGTCGGCTCAGCAACGTAAATAACGCAATGAATGTTGTTTATCTATGAATATTAAACCAATTCCTACCGATAAAAAGTTCGGCAAAAACCCCTCTGGTCTCCGGGCTGCTTCTGAGAAATTCAATTTGGGAGAACCCAATAACACTTTTTCGATCTGGGAGTCGAACCCAAGACACAGCAACACCGTTTGCGATCACTAGACTAAAACGGCAATTTAAAAAAAAATGTGTGTGTCAAGTCCGACGCACGACAGGAGTTTACTCCTTATGAACGATTATAAAACGTATAGATTAATAAACATAACATAACGCATAACGTATCGTAACGGAGAAAGTTTGATTTTAATCCCCATAAATTTCCATCATCATCATCATTTCAGCCGTAAGACGTCCACTGCTGGACTTAGGCCTCCCCCAAATTGGGAGGCTTTGCCATAATCGCCACGCTTGGCAGGCGGGTTGGCGATCGCAGTATGGTGGCAAAATGCATAGAGACCGCTGCTGCCCATACTCTAGTAAGTCCCTTAGTCGCCTTTTACGATACCCACGGGAAGAAATGGGGTGGTGTTATTCTTTACGTCCGGCACCACACGGTACCTTAACCACGGTACCGGTAAATTTCCATACCCCGGGCTTATATATGAAAATTGATACTTAAGGAGTAAACTCCAAATATTAATAAGGAATATTAATCCCGCCAGCCCTGAGTGCAGATCAAGACTTCAACCACACGACATAAGCCCGGTACACACAAGTATCGTTCCAAAACTTTCCAGGCAACGGGATTTGCGAGGATTCCACATTTATCCGTTTTTCACGGTTCCCGCCTTATGCGCGATAAACCGTCAGAGGTAAGCTTTAATATTTATTGTTCTCTCTTAAAGAAAAGGTATTTCGCACTGTGATATCGTAAGCCACTGACGTTTATGTTGTTCTGGATGAATTATGGGGGAAACAATGGAAGATTATTTTTTGAAACCGTCCAGTACTAATCTTTGTGTATCTGAAACGAATCGACTAGTATGAAGGATATATTCAGAAAAAAATCGTTTTGTAACATCCTGTTTTCTGATATTCAAAACGTTTTCTAGACTGTAATTATCATCATCATTTAAGCCGTAAGACGTCCACTGCTGAACTTAGGCCTCCCCCAATTTGGGGGGCTTTGCCATAATCGCCACGCTTGGCAGGCGGGTTGGCGATCGCAGTATGGTGGTAAAATGCTTAGAGAACGCTGCTGCCCATTCTCTAGTAAGTCCCTTAGTCGCCTTTTACGACACCCACGGGAAGAAATGGGGTGGTGTTATTCTGTACGTCCGGCACCACACGGTACTTAGACTGTCATACTATCACAGAACGTCTGTAAAAAAAATTACCAACGCGGTAATTGTAACCATGATGGAAGCATATATTTCTACCGTAGAAATTTTTCGTCGGTAACAAAACAAAATTATGAAAAATTTCTGAGCTAGATCTAGAATAATATGCTAAATTCATAGCTAAAGTTTGCGCGCTGATTATATTTGTTATGCATATAAAATTCGGTCTAACCAGGATTAAAATCGACGCCAACGTGTCATTTTGTTTTTGTATTTATTTTTACTTAGTTATTCATTTAATTTAGTACTACGTGTAAATAGTTAGTGGTGTAAATACAGGATGTAAGGGACAGCCCTCCGCAGACTGATGGGGTGGATTCAGTATATCATACTAAGATGACCAGTACAAGAAATTATTTCAGGACCGTTATGGGAATCCAATAAACCTGATTTGTTTTATTTCCTCACACGCAATGTATCTCGGATCAATTGGGAAAGCCGCCTTTGTGCAATCGCCGACGACGAGTTCGATGAACTCTGTATTTAGACAGGAAGTGAACAGCCGATTTTACGCGTCGTTTGTTAGTGTATTTCAACATCCATTGCTGCTTTTTTTATTTTAACCCTATTGTTTACATAAATGGAGTGCTTTTTTCAGATAATGTAATTTTACATTGAAATAAAACTGAAAAAGCTGAAAAACGTAAAAAAAAAACAAAAAAAAGCTGAGAAAAATTCCGGTGGAATATGTTGTATTATACGAGTAAATCCTTTTATTTAAATAATGCAATAATAGATAAAAATAGGATAGGATAGACTGGCACTTTTCCTATGATGGATTGCTGGGTATATAACGGTCGCAACTTACGAGTTGCTGGTCGTAGAATATAACCCAGATAGGCCTTACTTTGTTCAAATGAATTCGTCACCATTGCTCTCAAAAACGGTGAAAAAAAAAACATCGTGAGCAAACCGCCATGTCCTTAAACCAAAAAATTCGATGACATGAGACATCTACCAATCCACATTTGGCCCACGTGATAGATAATGGCCAAGTTTCACTCACCGAGAGGAAGCCTGTGTCCTTGCAGAACATTATAGAACTTTGTTGTAGTCATGCATTTCCTATAAGACATTGTAATCGCAGTGTTTTTCTACCAAAACACTGCAAATATCAGTTTTAAATGTAAATTATTTAACTTTCTCTTAAGCAAATGTTATTACTCGACTGAAGATTTTATGAATGAAAAATTTACCTAAAGATTTGACATTATTCTGTAAAAATCATATTTTATCTCCTTGAATTCATGCAAATTTGATATATAATTAATATCCTTTACATAAAAAAATGTTTGGTGATTTAAATATTTAAATAAATTCTAATGATTGATAACTAAATCTTAATGTAATGATGACCCATAATTTCAAAACCATATTTGTACGCCGGAAACGGCAGAATATTTTGAACGTAACAATCCACATAACAACTTTGTACAATATTCTAACAAATAAATGCTTTCTTTCTTTCTTTCTTTAATAAACGAAACGTTCCACTCCATACAGTAAACTCGAGACAAGTACAGAGTACCAACAACAACAACATACATAATTTTAATAACGTAAATGCTGGTGCACACGCTCGCCACTTGAGCGATGCGGACGTGGAGACTGGCCGAGTTGCTTCTAATTCTGTTGCTCGAGCAACTAGCGTTGAGGGCAACTGAGCCCTTAAGGAAACTAGTTGCTTAAGTGAGCACGCTTGTGTGCTCCTGCCTTCATGCAAGCGTACATTTATTTTGTATTCAGGAATAATATGTTTAGATTCTTGCTGTTTTTTTTTTTTTGTCCTGATATTCTTTGTTCATGAGTTGTATAAAGTTTCACCGAAATTATTTGTGTTTCTGCTTTAAAAATATTTAGGTTTCTTAACATCACCTCTTGTTTCCTCAAAGCGTTGGGCAGTGGTATACCTATAGTACCTGGGGGTACTTCGCCATTACGTTTAAGGCTCATGTAATAGGTGGCGAGCCTATTGCCATCAACCGGGCACAACCAGACTCCGGGCTGCTACTGAGAAATTCAGATAGAAAATCCCAATAAAAGTTTGCTCGAACTAGATCTGGAATCAAACCCAACATGGGGCTTGCTCAATAGTAGCGCTTGCGACCACTAAATCAACGAAGCAGTCAGTCAGTATTCAGGTTTCCGGATTAAAAAAAAAACTTTATACAACACTGTTTTTAAATTAGTTGAAGAAACTATGCCGATATTATAGGTATCAATATCTAATAATGATAAAATAAAAATGACACCATCAATTCAATAACCATAACTTACACACTCGCAAACTTTCCCATACATTACACTGAATCAAACTGTCAAAAAGAGAAATAGACTCATTCAAAATTAGATTTGCATTATTTTCCTATACATTCGCAGCATTCATTCAAAAAAAGAACCACAGAGGTGTATAAAAAATGGCACCAAAATAATGGAAGCACATTCCAATTCCATTTTTAAAACGATTCCAACCCTTCCAATCGATGATATCATACCATCGCACATAAAACCATCGATATTCATGAATCATGAAGGGTTTTTTTTTTCAATTTCCTTGTGTAAACAGACCTTCTTCCATATTAAAAAAGCCGAGCATTTTAGTAACTTTTCCTGTATTAAGCATAACGTATTGATCGTTTCGATAAAACCCTTGGCTTTTAACAAATTACCCTTTAAGTGAACATGAAAGACTTATGTTTGTACGATAATAGACGAAATTATAAAAGGTTTATTGTGAACTAGCGACTTGCCCCTGCGTTGCGAGGTTTTTACAACTTGATAAAACATTTAAGTTCTTTTATTTTATGTTAGTTTGATACTAATTTATTCTATATAAACCTTTCAGAATGGATAATATTAAACTAGCTGACCATACAGACGTTGTCCTGTTTCCTAGAACCCGATAGCAGCGCCATCTGTCGGGCTGATTTGTGAATCTAAACCATCCAGGGTGCCACCCTAACGCATACAAAAAAAATCATTCAAATCGGTCCAGCCGTTTAGGAGGAGTTCAGTGACATACACAGGTACAGTAGAATTATATATATAAAGATAAGGTAAAAGAGCAGTGATGGCCTAGTGGAGCAGCGGTGGCCTAGTGGTATCGGCTCCGACGTAGATCGTGAGTTCAAGCGCTTAACTTTGTGTAAATAATTTTACCACCAGAGCTGTCAAAACGGGTGGAGGAAAAGATCGTGTGGAAACCGGCATGTCCTAGAACCAAAAATTCAAAGACATGACATGTAACATCTACCATATACTACAACTACTATTACTATTGTAGCCCACTCCCTCTCGTAGAGAGGAGGCCTGTGTCCCAGCAGTGGGAATATATAGGCTGATATGCATTATGCATGATAAGACTGTATTTAGGCAACTCATTCGTCTTTCATTTTAGTTTTAAGTTTATAATAACGCGCGAAACGGAATGGCATCCTCGCGCCAGAGATAAACACCATGCTTGCCCTGTAGGCATGCACGTGGCAGCCATTTTGAATTCGCGCGCTACCCAACCGACGCGCGACGGTTGGGAACGCCGCGAGCCGCCGCACAGTGGGTCGAAACTATGATTTTAGTGACTTAGGGCTCAACTTTGCTTTTTCACTTTTTTTTTTATGCGGGTGGGTAGAGCTCATTAACCTCAATAATAATTGTTCTGATGTATTTTTTCCTAAACTTTATACTTTGGGTAGAAAAATGTGTTTTGTTATTTTTTTGTATGGAGCGGCTCAAATAAACTTAAATTCCTGCTAAGTAGCGTGTGATCCCGCGTTGAAACTTTATTTTTCATATACCTTGTCTGGTCTATTATCATTTGATGCTATAAACAAATGCATAAAGTTGCAACTCTGCCAAATAAATGGATCGAAAAAAATGAAAAAATACATAGAATAAAAAGCTTCATTTTTTACTTTCGTAAGTTATTTTAAGTTAAATTTGATATGGAATAGTAAGTAAAAGCACGTAATAATACACATAATTACTTAGCAACTAACAACAATACATTTAAAAGGTCCCTAATTAGCTTAAATTTACTAATACTACATAATTATATTAGTAAATTTAAGCTAATTAGGGACCTTTATTTAAAAATGTGGATATGAAATCAATTAATTTCTATTTGTGTGTTTAATTACTGTAATTAGCTTAACCTTTTACCTTATAAAAAAACAATGTTTTTCACTTTTAGTCATTACTGTAATATTAATTAGGATAATTAGTTAATGAGGGTAGTAGAAAAATTAGTAAACATTGTTTGTCACTGGATTCTGGAAGTATAAAATGACCATAATTTATTATATACTAACTAGTGTTCGTTTATTCGTACTACTACTAACATCTCGTGATTCTGATCGTCCCTTTTTCGTTATAATGGATAATTTAGTTAACAATTTAGATTTATTTATGATTTTAAGAGAGCAGGTCAAGTCACTGTCGGATAGTCAAAAATTCTTTCAATTCCTACAACATAAAATAAACGTGACCGAAGAGAACAGTGTTGAGCTCCAAAAATTCTGTACGCGCTTTTGTTCAAATATAAGTGCAAGATGGGAACGAAGTAGTCGCACGTTAGCACAGTTTGTAAGAAAAAATGGTGATTGGTTGGAACGTGCAATAAAATGGCCCGAAGGAATGATACCTGAAGCTGTGAACACTGAACAGGAAAGGCTCGAGATTTGTAATACTGAAGATGTCGAAAATCTACCACCATCTACTACAGAAGCTTCGACATCTACATTTACACCTCGAAAACCTTTCGAGGAATTGGGCTCCAGGCAAAAACGAAGACGCGTTGATCAAATTAACCAATCGCTTTCGTTATCCCCGGATGAACTTAAAGCTACTACAATTGCTAGTTTAAGAAACACCGGAAATGAGGATGTAGGAAAAATTATGAACCATTTACTAAATCACCCCGAAGATCTAGAAAAAGTTAAAGAGTGTTTAAGTACAAGTAAACCGAAAAGTAGTACATATTCACCCGATAAGGCACTGTCTTTATTAGTTTCACTTAAATTAAGTAAGTGGCAGTATATAAGCCTAAGAGAAGCAGCAAGTGAAAATAGGTCTGATTTATACCCTTCTTATTATAAAATAAAACAAGCGAAGGCAAAATGTTATCCAGGGAAAGAAGACATAATTATAACTGAAGAAGGAGCTGCTATTAAACTGCAAGCTTTACTCAACTTGACGGTATCTAGGCTTTTAGAAGTGATTACTTTAGATTTGGATTCGCCAACTGAGTTACTGCTAATAAGCAAATGGGGTTTTGATGGAGCCTCAGGTCAAAGTAATTATAAACAAAAGACTGAAGCAGAGTTTGATGACTCAACTATCTTCATGGCCAGTCTAGTTCCTATAAGGCTTCAACAATGTGATGGAACAATTGTTTGGGAAAACGATCGACCCTCATCAACTTTCTATTGCCGTCCGATAATGTTCAAATTTACCAAAGAAACGCAGTCAACAGTGGTAACTATAAAAGCTAGCATAACCGAAGAAATAGAAAGACTTCAGCCAATCAAGTTCAATCAAGTTGAAGTTAAGCATCAATTGCACTTGACGATGATAGACGGCAAAATATCGTCATATTTGTCAGACACATCTTCAGCTGTCTGTGATATCTGCAAAGCAAAACCGTCAGAGATGAACAATTTAGAGTCACTTGCTCAAAAAGAGAACAACGAAGAAGTGTTCCAGTATGGAATGTCATCTTTACATGCCTGGATAAGAAGCATGGAGTGCTTACTTCATATCGGTAAATATAATTTTATTAGTTCATAATTTTTTTCACGTTATATAGTTACTTGTGAGATTTTTATTTAAGTGATATTTCTTTTTGTTTGCAGCTTATCGTTTGGACTTCAAAAAATGGAGTTGCAGGGGCGATGACAAAGAAAAAATGTCACTCAGAAAGAGCGCTATACAGCAAGCGTTTAAGAAAGAATGCGGTTTACTTATTGACGTAGTCAAGCAAGGAGTAGGCACAACCAATGATGGCAATACTGCCAGAAGATTTTTTAGGGATGCAGAAACAACAGCTCGCATAACAGGAATAGATAAAGATTTAATAGAAAGGTTTCATGTGATTCTTCAGACGGTTGCATCTGGAGAGAGCGTGGATCTTTCTAAGTTTTCCGAATTTTGTAGAGATACTGCACAATTGTACGTTCACTTATATCCCTGGTATTATATGCCTTCCAGTATACATAAATTGTTAGTACATGGGAGTGATATAATTAAGCACTTTGGTGCCATACCTATAGGTAAACTGTCGGAAGAGGCAGCGGAAGCTCGTAATAAAGATTTCCGGAAATATAGAGAGAGTCATTCTAGAAAGGTAAGTAGAACGGCGACAAATGAGGATATTATACACAATCTTCTTTTGTCTTCTGATCCAAAGATCACATGTCTAAGACCTCGAATGGTGAAACAAAATATAATGGTTCTCTCTCCAAAAGTCAAAGAGCTTCTGCTGATTTTTCCCACAGAATCCGATATAGATTTTATTGATGTAGATAATTTACAAGATAGTCATAGCGATAGTGAATAAGATTTTTTGGTAGTTTGTAAGTTTCTTGTTTTTTTTATTAGTTTATAAATGTCAAACTCATAATTGAAAGGAAATAGTAATGTTTGATGTTGTTTATAGTTAGTTTTTAGTTTGCTTGTGTTAGTTGTAGTAATGTTAGTTTACCTTTACTAATTTGTATTATTATGTACCTATCTTTACTTACTATTCAGTATTAAATCTAACTTAAAATAACATTTCATAAACATGTTAAAGTCATTAAAACAAAGAAATTGAAATTCATAGATCCCTAATTAGCTTAAATTTACTACTACTACATATATTAGTAAATTTAAGCTAATTAGGGACCTTTTAAATGTATTATGATTAGTGTGATTAGCTTTAAATTTACTAATACTACATATATTAGTAAATTTAAGCTAATTAGGGACCTTTTAAATGTATTATGATAAGTGTGATTAGCTTTAAATTTACTAATACTACATATATTAGTAAATTTGAGCTAATTAGGGACCTTTTAAATGTATTATGATTAGTGTGATTAGCTTAAATTTACAAATTTACTAATACTACATATATTAGTAAATTTAAGCTAATTAGGGACCTTTTAAATGTATTGTTGTTAGTTGTTAAGTAACTATGTGTATTATTACGTGCTTTTACTTACTATTCCATATCAAATTTAACTTAAAAGAACTTACGAAAGTAAAAAATGTAGCTTTTTATTCGATATATTTTTTCATTTTTTTCGATCCATTTATTTGGCAGAGTTGCAACTTTATGCACACGTTAATAGCATCTAATGATAATAGACTAGACAAGGTATATGAAAAATAAAGTTTCAACGCGGGATCACACGCTACTTAGCAGGAATTTAAGGTTATTTGATCCGCTCCATACAAAAAAATAACAAAACACATTTTTCTACCCAAAGTATAAAGTTTAGGAAAAAATACATCAGAACAATTATTGTTGAGGTTAATGAGCTCTATCCATCCACATGAAGAAAAAAGTAAAAAAGCAAAGTTGAGCCCTAAGTCACTAAAATCATAGTTTCGACCCACTGTGCGCCGCGTGAGTCGCGAAGTACCTAGTGCCGTTGAAAAACCGAGTGCGAGTGGACGTGTTGTAAATCACTCGAGCGTTCCCGTCAAAAGCTGTCTTTCTATGTATAAGGTGTTAATTAAGCTAGTTCTTATTTGTGTTTTGTAACTCTTGTTGTGAAAACGAATATAAGAGTACTATATAACCCAGTAACCTGTGTTTATCTGTTTTGTGTTGAAATCCCGCCCTATCTCGAATAACCTAGTTTTGGAAGAACCACGCGGTCACATAAACAGACACCAATAGCGACTTAATTTTTTATATGGATATACGTACTTAATCCGGTTTTACTTGACATTTGGGGATCAAACACGAGGTAATGGGGACTCATTAAATTTAGAACTTATTTTCTTTTGCTTCAGTGAATTTTGTTTTTATATCAAATGGTTTTTATTAGGTTTTGTTACTGATTTGCGTAATTGTAATTTGTACGTAATGCTTACCTACTTACCAGGTTACTTTATGTAAATCAAAGGCTTTTAGGGTTTGTGAGTGATTTCACATTGGTTCAAATTTTTTTTTTTTTTTTTATTGTCGAATTTTATCCAATTAATTAATTTCAAAAAAATTGGCTACGGACTTTTAAATTATTTTTAGATTCATTATGAATTCATCATAGAATCCATTATGTTTTTTTTTTTGTGTGACACTCCAAAATCATTTTACTATTTGATTTATTCAGCATAACATGATAAACAGTTCTATGAATAAACCCAAATATCATTCCCACCAAGAACCAAAAAATACTAAAAATTGAAACATACGAAAAAAGCAATTCAATTCCTACAAACTAATAATGACATTCGAACAATACGTGTCCGAATGGAATTCGATCGTAAGCCGGGCTTCGGTATTCATGTCCTTGCTTTCTTTAAAGCTTCCTGAAAGCTGTTTTAGAATTCCATCTAGTGCTAACTGAAAAGTCTAGCCGTCGCCACCGATGTATTGGTGGGAGAACCGATTGGAATAGTGATTTTTAGTATCGGTGTTCTTCGAATGAATAGTATATGTGTTCTTAGTGATGTTTTGATAGTGAATTATTGTATGTGTTGCCTAGATAGTGATATAGGTTTGTATATTTCTTTAGAATTTCATGTTTTGCTCATTCAATCGGATTTTTACATCTCTACGTTAAAGAACTTCACCTACCCGGTCTATTGTGCAGCTAAACCCACCAAAGACTCACTCACTCATACACACAGAAAAAACATAATAATCGGTTCAGGCGTTTACAAGTTCAGTGACATAGACATACTCACGTCATCATCATCATCTGCCTACCAGTATTTTACGTGGAAAGAATGCATACCTAACGTCCGTAACCCAGTTCCTAGATAAAATAAATTTCGGGCTTTTGACGACCTCTAACAACTGTTCTAGATCTACAAATGACAGCTGGGACACACACACGTACAGAAGAATTTATATCTTTTAAGATATGAAAGAATTAAACATCGTCTCTATTCTCGATTTATGCCAACTCAGAACTCTAAAGACAAGGTTTTTAAATAATAATTGCACATAAAATAAAAGAAAATTCTGCCTAATCCCAAGTGGACCATCCACTAGTAATGCCGAATATTTACAAATCGCACTCAACAATGAAACAAAAGCCACAACCCTTTGTTATATATCTACGTCACACCAGTTTTATATCCGACCCATACAAGCGTATCCATTAGAATGAATAGTTTTATGACACCACCCTGCATACCAAGTTCACCATAAAAGTGGTCCGATGAAAGAACCTTGAGGAAACTCAGATGGTATTTGCATTATGCAGAGATTCATCAGGGAAGAGTAGTCCCTTGACAGGTATACGTTATGTGTGAGGCATTTTGTCAGTTATTTTCTTTTATGGTGAAAGAGAAGGGGTATATTACCATTTGAAGTTCGCAGTGATATGATGAAAGGCATAGCTAAAGATAACTAATTCTTCTGGAACATCAGGATTAGGAGGAGCACTCTTTGACTCGTGATTTGCAGTCATACGTTTATAATATGAAAATTAAATCATTTATATTTCTGCTTGTATCCCATATTACGTGGGGTTGGCACAACACGATTTTAAACAACATAAAAAATGAGTAGAATAATCAACCTATAGCGGTCCCCTTGTTGAGACACAAACCTCTTCTCTGTAAGAGAGAGTGTGAGAGAGAGTGCCGATCGGTAGATGTCACATGTCATCGATTTTTTTGTTCCATAGTAAGTCGGTTATCTCACGATTTGTTCCTTCACCGTTCAATTAAAAATACTGAAATTGTCATTTTGAGTTCACCGATCTACTCAGAAAAAGCCATGCATAACTCGAGTAGTATTGACGCAATAGCATCGACCTTAATATGTAATAGTTACCTTACGAGTTTTGTTTTATGCAATCCCTAGAAAAATACAAAACACAGACAAAACTCTAATCAAGAAAGATCAGCGTACAAACGCGAGGCTCATATGAAATAATATATTATTCAATATGTATACCTACTATAAGTTTATGACATTCGCACATTTCACCCTTGTCATGGCTACTTACCTCCCAAAATGTAAGGACATGAGATTCAGCCGCCATACTTCTTTGTTTGCCCTCTTCAATATTTGATTTTATGAATGAAAAAAAGAATTCTGCTTTGACGTGAATATGTATGGCGCTTTTGAGTGTAATTGGTGTGATTTATTTGGGAATCAGGACATGTCAATTCACTTTAATATTGGACTTTTAAAATGTTGTATGAGATTTTCTTCTTCATTGTTCCATGAATTTGTGAATATTATAACAATCTCAGTTTCAAATAGAGTTTGCATTCTTAACTCCACATTCACCTGAATAACAGTAAAAACTATTACAGACATGAAATAACTCTAAAAACACACTACAATAAATCCCTGTGATACTGACAGCCAATCAATTATAACACAGCAAACTACACTTCCATATTCAAATAAATTGCTTCAAATAATTCTTACTACCCACATATGAATATAAATAAATGTTTAAATTGCATTAACTTCGGTTATTTCCCTCGAGTCGGATAGTGGTGAGAGGCGAATTTAACTTGTACAATACCTGGCCGGTTCAAACTTGTTTTAATAGAAAAAACTTTGGACAAGTCGAGCGCATAAAGTACGGTAGTTTGTAAGTCGTTAGTCATGTGTGTGTAAAATTGTATAATTAATATAATTCGCGTTTAAATATTTAAAAACGTGCTTAATTTCGATAGATATAGTGATAAATAATAAGGATTTATGTTTGTGAGTTATTTCGCTGCAAAATCAATGAAAAAACAGTAAATCAGTACCAGCTGTCATCGAGCGGACGAATTTGAAATCACCACCTAACCCGGGGAGTATTTCTTTTAATTTAAGCATATTCAACTAAAATATTATTAGATTCCGTTGCTCCTATTGCCCTTTTACGTTTATACTACTTGTAACAGTGATCTATGTCGTAAATAACCCTTCATTTCTCCATAATGTGTTTGACTTCAAGTTCAATGCACTATTAGGATAAAATCCCCTAAACAACGTTAAAGACCCCATAGAAATCATTGTTGGATATTACTAGACATACTTTTTATGTTCAATTGCTGAATTAGAACCACTGTAAGAAATTATTTTTAGGAACTTAATTTAACAATATAATAGTAGTACCTACCCCCAACCATTTTTATATTTTTTAGTCTTTTCACTTTTTACTGTTATTAATTATTATCTCTTTTACATTCATTATTGAGATTTCACCCTTTTAATTCTCTTATTTTATCTCTTTACATTTGAACTCCCGTCATTTACTATCCACTTCTCACCCCTCTCTCTTATTCCTTTCACACACTTAGCTTTCTCTTCTCTCATTCCAGGGTGCCTCTAGGGTTAGTCTGTCAATATGTTGACCCGTAGAGCTGCATCCTTAGAGGAAAAACTGAGGGCTACATTAAAGGAATTGGAATCTAGTAAAAAGCAGTGCAATCAGCTGATACAGGAAAGGGAAGACAGTGAGGTCGAAATTGAGTTCATTAATAACAAGAACACTGAGCTTAAGAATCAGTTGGCTGAACTACATGTGCAGCATTTGGACATACTTGACCAGCATCAACACCTTCGTCAGCTAGTGTCAAATTTCCAGCATTGTAGTGACACCCATGAACTGGCTTTGAGAAGGATTTCTGAACTGGAACTGGAATTAAGCAGAGCCCACAACTCAATAACCCATTTAGAAACTCTCAAAGCCGGTGAAGAGTCTGCGATCACCTGCAGTCTCTATGATGAGTTGGTTGGTAGCGGGTCCAAACCCACATGTGTTGAGCCAATTGTAACAATAGACTTAACTGATGATACATTTACTAAAAACAAATTGTTTACTAGTCACAATAAGTTAAAAAAATACATTAGAATTAATAGACTAATCAGAAAATATAAAAAATCATTGAAATGCCAAAAAGTTACTAGATTAAACACAAAACTTAGTCAAATAAATCTAAATTTAAAACAAGAATTAAAGAATTGTTATAGTGATTTACAGTTATGTAATACTATGTATGATACGGACACTCAGCACCTTTGGGATGAATTGTTTGTTAGGGAATATGCTCTAAAGGATATCTTTAGTAAATATGAGGCTACTCAACAAGACCTGAGCAAGCGCATGAATGAAGCCAGTGAGTTGGCAGACTTGGTCAAGTACAATGCGGAGAGGTATGAGTCTCTGACAAATAACTTCTCTAGCTGTGCTTGCTCCCAGACACCCCAGCATCAACTTGAAACACCCACACCCTCAGCAGCTCACCCAGTAGATAGCTGTATTGCTGATAATAATAGCATGATAAACACAACTTATATTTTTTCTGACAAATTCGGTCAAGGTTATGGTAGCATATTTAATCAGTGTTCACAACAGTATGTAATTAATAATTGTTCACCCGGTGCCAGTATTAGCCAATTATTAAGTAAAATTAAACTGTCAAAAATAAACCCTGGTTCTACTGTAGTATTATTATATGGGGATAGTTTAAATGTTAGAAGAAAAGAAATAATTCAATGTGTCCATTTGATGTTACATCTCAATGAGACCAATCATTGTAAATTTGTTTTCTGTGCTTTGCCTTACTCGCAATACTTGTCTGAGGAGCAAAACAGGCACATTTATAATTTAAATATGTTAATTTATAATAGGACTAGTCGTCACAGTGACGCTATTTTATATTTTGATTGTAATCAATTTATTACTGATTACAAATTGACAAATTACACTATGTATTTGCCACCTAGTTGTAGGAGACAAATTGCTAATCTTTTAGCATACAATTTACACCGTCACACTGGTACCTGTAGCGTACCATCGATTGCTGTTAGTAGTGGTACTAACACCACTTTTGATACACCTAGTAGTTTAAACTGTTAGGTGCGACAACGGGTAAGCTGCATGTGTTGAATGTTGTTCATCAAAATATGCAGGGTTTGTCTGGCAAAGAACTAGAGTTAAGTTTATTTATCGAAAACCATGATGTTCAGGTATTATGTTTGACTGAACACTGGTTGAAAGAACATGAAGTAGTGTTTATGAATGATGATTTTTTTACTGTGCAAAGTGCATTTGTGAGAAAAAGTGCTATACGCGGTGGATCATTAGTTCTTGTTTCAAACAAGTTGAAATGTAAACAACGTTTAGATTTAGTTAATCTTTCCATCGAGCGCACTATTGAATTGTCTTGTGTTGAACTAGAGCGTTACGTTATAATATGCGTTTATCGTCCGCCCTCTGGGGATTTTATTCGTTTCGAGTCAGTCATGGAGGACTCACTCAATAAATTAAAATCAATTAATAAATGTATAATTTTATGTGGAGATTTCAATATTAATATTTTAGATGTTACTCCATTAAGTATTAGACTGCTCAATCTGTTTAAGTCTTTTAATTTAATAAACTTGTTTTTCGAACCTACTAGGATCACAGCATCGTCTTCGACTTGTCTTGATAATATATTTAGTGATTGTGATTCCAATAATAAGTTAGTGTTAAGTGACTTAACGTCTGACCACTGTGGATTATTAGCCAGCTTCCCTTTGCCATTACTTAAAAAGCCGCATAAAATAGAATGCAGGCCTTATACAGTTAGTCGTTGCAACAAATTTAAAAATAATATTGCTCATAGGATTACACCATCTATAGTAGAACACGAGACTCCTAATGAAATCTATGGAGCCCTTTTTGATATTGTACAAAAAGAATACCAATCTACTTTCAAGACCAAAACTATTGACAGTAATAGCACCTCTGTTAGCTTCAACCAATGGGCTACTCCAGGTATTTATAAAAGTAGAGCGAGACTATACGAGTTATATGGTTTAAAAAAATATATATTTGATACTTCTTTTCTAGAGTATGTCAGAAATTATTCAAAGTTATTTAAAAAAATCTGTGCTTTCGCTAAATCTAAATTTTTAAGCGATACCATAAAAAAATCCAGTAATAAAATAAAAACCACTTGGAAAATTATTAACAATGAAACGGGTAAATCGATTAAACAGGAAAAACAACTAGAGATTATGATTAACAACAAATTGGTTAATAAAGCTGCCGATGTAGCTGAGACATTTAATGAGTTTTTTGCCAACATACCTATAACTACGACTTGCTCCTTAAATTCCTCCCCGTCTAAAGCTGAAAACCTTTTGCATAGTAGTGTGCCCAGATGTAGTCGCTTATTTAGTTTCGAACATGTGACGCCTCGGGACGTGGTTAATATTTTTAACACACTTAAGTCAAAAAACACTGGAGATTACTGGGGCATCTCCGTTAAACTGTTAAGTAATATAATAGACATCGTAGCCCCCTATCTAGCTATAACTTTTAATAAATGTGTTGATTCAGGATCTTTTCCTGACCTCATGAAGAGTAGTAAAGTCATACCATTATTTAAAACAGGTAATAAAAATAACGTTGGCAATTTTAGGCCCATTTCTATCTTACCTGCATTTAGTAAAATATTTGAAAAATTAATACTCAAGCAGTTGCTAAGACATTTTAATTTAAATAGCCTCCTTCATAATGAGCAATATGGCTTTACAAAAGGTCGTTCGACAACAGATGCGGGTGTTGCTCTGCTGAAACACATTTTCAACGCATGGGAGAACTCGCAAAATGCTATCGGGGTTTTCTGTGATCTCTCCAAAGCTTTTGATTGCGTTCACCATGACACACTTTTGCGTAAACTACGTCATTACGGTGTTCAAAACGAAGCTCTCAATGTCATAAGTTCTTATTTGCAAAATAGGCACCAATGTGTAGATGTCAATGGAGTAAAATCTTCCGGGCTACTAGTTCAGTTAGGTGTACCTCAAGGCTCAATACTGGGTCCATTCTTATTCTTAGTGTATATTAACGACTTACCATTCTATTTAAAGAATATCTGTGACATTGTACTATTTGCTGATGATACCTCACTTATCTTTAAAGTAGACAGGAATAGAAAAGATTTTGATGACGTGAATAGTGCGCTCTCAATGGTTACGGATTGGTTTACCACAAATAACCTAGTTCTTAATGCTAAGAAAACGAAATGTATAAAGTTCGCCTTACCGAATGTTAGGAATCTGGGACCCAATGTCGTTTTAGATAATGAGGTGCTTGAAACTGTACACTCGGCAGTTTTTCTGGGCATAACAGTAGACGCCAAACTTCAGTGGGGATCACATATATCAAGCCTAGCGGGAAGGCTCAGTTCGGCCGCCTACGCCGTAAGGAAAGTTAGACAGTACACGGACGTTGATACAGCTCGATTAGTCTATTTTAGTTATTTTCATAGCATAATGTCCTACGGCATTCTACTGTGGGGCATAGCCGCGGACATTCAGAATATTTTTGTTCTTCAAAAACGAGCTGTTCGAGCTATTTACCAACTAGGTGCTAGAGTTTCTCTGAGAGATTTGTTTAAAGATATTGGTATTCTTACGGTGGCATCACAATTCATCTTCGCCAACATCTTATATATTAGGCAAAATATACACTTGTACACTAAAAATAGTGATATTCATAATATTAACACTAGAAGTAGGGATAAACTACGTGCTCCCTTTCACCGGCTTCATAAGGTTCATAATTCTTTTGTTGGTCTTGGTATTACCTTTTATAACAAGCTTCCCTCTGCTTTGCTAGATTTGCAGTTTAATGAGTTTAAAGCTAAAGTAAAATCCAACCTTTGTTCAAAGGCATACTATTCTATCAACGACTACTTAAACGATAAGAATAGTTGGTCGCTGTGATCAACTCAAGACAATGTTTATGTTCTTTCAATCCAGAGTTAGTCTTCCTACCGACGGTTTATATGGGTAGTTCATATATATATATTTTTTTTTGTTTTTATTTAACTGCTTTTGTTAGTTTATTTTTATTTTCTTTTCATTTCATTTATTGTGTATAAGTATCATTTGCATCGTATATGTAAGCGGGCACGCCCTTTATGCCTAGAGGCTTTATTAAGGTTTTAAGTTCTGTTTACGATTTTGTTTTATTATTATTTCAGCTTGAGTTTAGTTTTCAATGTTTTGTTGGTATATTGGCGTGTGCTAGCTGACATATGGCGAATAATGTATGTTTTGTTTTATAATATTAATAACTTACACAATACTGTATAGAATCAAGTTCTTCTAACTTAACAGACAGCTGTGCTGCTGGGGAGTTTGTTCCGCCACTTCTTCTTCCCAGCGAAAGCACTAGGAAGTGTCGAAGGGCGGGCGTTTTGGGGGGACTGTCTCATGTAACTTTGACGTTCAAAAAGTGCTGACTCTCAGCCTAGTTTGAATAAATGACTTTTGATTTTGATTTTGTGGTGCGGAGAGATATAAACTTGATGTGAACGGATAAAACAAATCAAATCAAAAAAGTTTATTTGCTAGAAATAAATTGTTGGTGTGAGATGAATGAGTGTACTTTTATTCTGCCTGCAAGCAAGCAAATTGCATATTTTAATTAAGTGTTCATAGGTACATTCATTATTATTCTATTACTATTATTATTCTCTAGCTTTTGCCAGCGGCTTCGCCCGCGTGGGGTTTGGAAATTATCCCGCAGGAACTTAAAAACGGGATAAAAAGTACCCTATGTGTTAATCCAGGTTACCTGTGTGCCAAATTTCATCCGAATCCGTTCAGTAGTTTTTGCGTGAAAGAGTAACAAACACCCATCCACACTCACAAACTTTCACATTTATAATATTAGTAGGACTATTTAACGTTTCTTTTTTTGCTCCGTATGTGTCCGGACGTGTGTTCGGACGTAAACAATAGCACCATCCCATTTCTTGATGAAAACGACTCAGGGACTTACTAGAGAATGGGCAGCAGGGTTCACTTTGCATTATTTAATATTCTGCGATCGCCATGTGGCGATTGTGGCGAGGCCTAGGTCCAGAAATGGACGTCTTTCGGCAAAAATGATGTTTTTTTTTTTCCATCCGTAATTAAACTGACTTCAAATGTGTGTATATCCCATAAATTCCTTAACACTTTTAAACACCACTTTAGAAGTCACGTTGTGATGCCAGTAGAATTTTTGTAGGTTTACTATTTTCAGCGGTGAAAATGTTGCTGTTATAATTTATAATATACAGTGCTCTCCGTCACTCATCCCTAAAGGTTCATTAGAAAACCAGCACCAGGCAGCATCTGTCTGGCATTAATTCTGTTATGAACCTTTTTGGCGCAGCCATGAGGCATACACTATTGTTGCTAATACTTTATTTCACTTTTCTATTTTGTTATTTGTATTTTGTTGCACGAACTGTGTCTACATATACGTTATTCTTTCTTTATTATGTTTTGCTTAGGTTTGTTACATTCGAGCATGGGATAGTTTTATTTTTTGTCAATTACTGTAATCATTCAACAGTGTTTTTTTTTTTTCCATGGAGCATTTATACATTTAACGTATTTCCAAAAACTTAAACATAACAGTAGTTTAGTCGCCTTAACATACTTGTCACTGTGTCACTAAAAGTTTTGAAGAAAGATGAATGACATTTTCTTTTTGTTAAATAACTCTTCGATATCAATACTGAACACGTGGGTAAAGAATTGCCAGCTAATTTAATTTAATCCTGTAAACATCATTACCTAATGATATACCTTAGGCCATATTTTGGGGCTGAAAAGTGGCTGAAATCGTTGATCGTTCCCACGGTACATTTTCCGTATATAACGTGGGCTGACAATATGGTATACATAAAACCGCTAGCAATAATTGTGCATTGGAGTATTTTTAACCCCTGACGGACACATAGGGGTGTTATAAGTTTAACGTGTGTGTCTGTCTGTGGCTTCGTAGCTCCCAAACGGTCAATGAAAACGGTATACAGACGAGGCCCACCAATAATGGACGTATGCTATTGTAGAAAGGATAACATTAGCAGTCCCCTGCTTGCATGCTTCGATGCCACTTATTAAACTTAGAAGACCAATACATCTCATTTATTTTTCTATTTAAGGGTTTTAAAGTGAAACTTTTATTACATCGTCTAACACTTGTTCGTCTGTGTGTTGCATGTCGCGTGACGGTCGGCCGCGAAGTAGGGATAAAGTGAAAGGCGCTCGGTGGTGCATGTTGTTGTTTATGGATTTATTTAAATTTTGAGTGCTTGAGTTTATTATTTAACTTATTTCGTATGAATATTAAATATATTCCGAAATTTTTTAGTTAAATGACTATAATGTGAAAAAAAGTTTCACTTTTACCGCGGTTTCATACAATCCTTTTTTGTTTGTGTCGGGTTTTGACATATTTAATTTTACTTTTAATAGACTAATAAACGAAATCTAAATCATCTTCTATTAATCATTTGTAAGCTGTGTACTTCTTTAAGTGACAAATTCGCTAGCTAAGCTATAAGTTAGTAATAAGCAACATGTTATTAGTGAATGAGTCGTTGGACTACCTTATATAAATAAATCTTAATCTAAAGTTACTAATCAGCTGGATATTAAGTTTACTAATCAGCTGGATATTATTGGATAGTTTGTTTTTGATTATATTTTTATTTGTAGACTAGCTTCTGCCTGCGACTTCGTCCGCGTTAAATTTCTTCTCCCCCGACTCTTCCTGTCGCGTCGAAACGCCAACCCGTGCAATTTTCCTCGTTTTTGCAACATTTTTCATTACTGCTCCTCCGCTCCTCTTAGTTGTAGCGTGATTTTATATAGCCTATAATCTTCCTCAATAAATAGGCTACTCAACACAATATAATTTTTCAATTCGGACTAGTAATTCCTGAGATTAGCGCGTTCAATCAAATAAACAAACTCTTCAGCTTTATAATATTAGTATAGATTGGGCACTTCACTAGTTATATAGTCGAAGGTCGGAGAAGCCTCCCTTTTTTACGGAGGTTGAGTGAACTTTATACCCTGTTCCTCATACCTCCAAAATTTACCCACAAGCCCTTGTCTTGTTATATGTTAACACTAGCTTCTGCCCGCGACTTCGTCCGAGTCAAATTTTTGCTCCCCTGACCCATCCCGTCGTATCGAATTGCCTGCCAGTTTTCGTCCATTTTTCATTGCTGCTCCATTCCTTTTGACCGTAGCGTGATGATATATAGCCTTCCTCAAGACCCAACACAAACATATTTTTTCAATTCGGACCAGTAGTTCTTGAGATTACCGCGAACAACCAAACAGACAAACAAACTCTTCAGGTTTATAATATTATTAGTATAGATTATACCTACTAAAGTTGTAACAGACCACTGCTTTGCGTCTGTAAACAAAGTTACAATAGCTATTCTCACGGTGTAGCATCGGAATGAGAACTGTATCTTTATGTCTATCTACAAGAGATAATGCAGAGGAACTTACAATGGAATCTAGTTGCTATCTGTAAACATGTGAAAGGACTGTTAAAGAACTTTGCTCGTTGAATAGTAATCTGTTTTTATTTCCTGTTACAACACGAGAGGAAGATTCACTTATTATGTAATGCCCTATTTTAAGTTAAAAGCAAATAAATCGTTTTATCAGCAATAACAAAACAGAATGGCAGGAACATCGACATACAAAATTATACCGTGGATTCAGTAGGTACATAATCCTGAACCTTTTCTAATAACTGCCAACAAACTTCAGCGCAGAGAGTTGAACATGTGACTTAGCACTTTTATAGCACTTTTCTTTGAAACAGCAGTTTTTTTTTAAATAACTGATTAAAATTTTGTGTGCTAGGGGTCTAGAACCATATGCTAAATTCATGGTTTGAGTTTGCGACGATGTCCCTGCTACCCTGAATAATATGGTAATACCTTGATGAGAAACCCAATTTAATTTCTAGTGTTTACTATTTTTAACGCCCTTAAATTTGTGGTCTGGTGTACCCAAATTGTAAATATTTTTAAGCAGTTCGAGTTATCTAATAGTCTTTTACATTCTTGCCAGAAAGGCTACCTTATCTTATCTTTTGGTAGATCTGCTATCTTCGTTACTCTTTGCGTGAGCCTAAACATAATTAATTTCTTATCATCTCTCAAATCCTACCATGCATTTTTTTAAATTTATTTATTTGCTCAAGCACAAACTCCCAATATCTAAATCACAAATACATCAAATTCATTATAACATTAAATAAAATACATTAAATTCAATCAAATCAAATCAAATCAAATCAAAAGTCATTTATTCAAACTAGGCTGAGAGTCAGCACTTTTTGAACGTCAAAGTTACATGAGACAGTCCCCCCAAAACGCCCGCCCTTCGACACTTCCTAGTGCTTTAGCTGGGAAGAAGAAGTGGCGGAACAAACTCCCCAGCAGCACAGCTGTCTGTTAAGTTAGAAGAACTTGATTCTATACAGTATTGTGTAAGTTATTAATATTATAAAACAAAACATATATTATTCGCCATATGTCAGCTAGCACACGCCAATATACCAACAAAACATTGAAAACTAAACTCAAGCTGAAATAAATAATAAAACAAAATCGAAAACAGAACTTAAAACCTTAATAAAGCCTCCAGGCATAAAGGGCGTGCCCGCTTACATATACGATGCAAATGATACATATACACAATAAATGAAATGAAAAGAAAATAAAAAAAAAACTAACAAAAGCACTGCAGTTAAATAAAAACAAAAAAAAAAACAATTATATGAACTACCCATATAAACTTTCAGTAGGAAGACTAATTCTGGATTGAAAGAACATAAACATTGTCTTGAGTTGATCACAGCGACCAACTATTCTTATCGTTTAAGTAGTCGTTGATAGAATAGTATGCCTTTGAACAAAGGTTGGATTTTACTTTAGCTTTAAACTCATTAAACTGCAAATCTAGCAAAGTAGAGGGAAGCTTGTTATAAAAGGTAATACCAAGACCAACAAAAGAATTATGAACCTTATGAAGCCGGTGAAAGGGAGCACGTAGTTTATCCCTACTTCTAGTATTAATATTATGAATATCACAATACAACATTAAAATAAAATACATTAAATACAAAACAACATTAAAATAAAATACTTTAAATTCAATACAACATTAAAATAAAATACATTAAATTCATTACAACATTAAAATAAATTAAATTAAAATACATTAAATCAAAATACATTAAATAAAAATACAATAAATCGAAATACATTAAATCAAAATACATTAAATTAAAATACATTAACAGTCAAATCTACACCAATCAATAAAATAAAATATAACAATATCTTTATCGTCACCGGCATTGGGTCTTACGCCATTCCTGCTTCAGCATTAAAAAAACTACACTTACTTCCAAAACTGCATTATAAACTCGCATCCGTACACAAGACGGTCATAAACGCTATATGTGTAAGGGTCCTCGACTCAAGCACGACTTTTCTCGCAACACTACAAACGAACAAGCCGACACCTCACACCTGCCTGCCGTCAGTGATGTCACGCCGTGCTCTGCAGATCATTAAGAATACTTGGTCTTTAATTGTGCTGTAATTGTATGACTGGGAGGATTAGAAGTGGCTGGAAAATGAAACATATTATTTTTAGAGTTCTTAAAAATGTATTAAGACCGTGAAAAGAGAAGCTTAGATGGTTTGGTCATCCTCATTCATGAAAGGCGACTAACAAAAGATATTTACAAGGCCGATGTGAGTGGAAACGTCGGAAGGGAATGCGTAAGAGGACATATTATAGTGATAATATTGGTGATATTTTTCAGAAAAGTCAGGAGTTTAGTACTCGCATCCGGCGTGCGTGTATGACCAGATGTAAGAACGTAACTGAAACGACGGAAAAATAGCATGCAAGGATCGACCAACTGAAATTCCGTAGTTTCTACCATGTCCATGTGACGACGGCGTGAATTTATGTATGTAGTAAGACCACGTTTTAGAACAAGTGTTCTTTTAAAAAAAAAGAACACTTGTCAGTTTTACATTTCGTCAAATAGTGAATTAACTCTCAATCTCTTTAAAAGATCCCAATAGTATAAGTCTAACAGACACTCTAAAAACCAAGTTTTCACTACTCAGCAAAACTTCAGATCAACCAAACATGCCAATACAATAAACCCCATCACCAATACGTGCAACCAAAACCCACGAAATCTTTTATCGTTCCACAATAACATAGTAAATACCACGACTATTAAGTTTTACAGTCACGAGGACGTACGTGAGACGTCGACGCGACGTAACGACCGCGGAACGATCTGTTTACGTCCCCGTAACGTACTCTTAAAGAACACGTGTCGTGCTGGCAATCGTAAAACCTACCTGTGCAGATAGCGTCGGGTTGGGGAAGTACGAAATGATTTGGTTAAGCTAATTTTTACTTTCCTCAATTATTTGATGTGACACATCTATAGGCGAGGGTAAACCTAAATTTCAGGCGTGGCGAGAATGGCCGTGGCGACGCATCGCCACGCTATATGATGTTATGTTTGTTACCTCAGAACTTTCAACTGGGTGAACCGATTTAGATGATCCTTTTTTATTTGAAAGATGGTGCTTCAGACTAGGGTGGTACAGAGTAGTCCGAATTTTGATAATTACTATATTAACATATAATTAATACGTTATTTTTGATTAAACCATATTTATTACCTTCATAAAGTATGCTTTATTAATACTATCTTTATAAAATTATTTCAATGTTTCACATCTGCCAGGCGTCCCGCGACGTCTCACTTTTTTATTTAAATATGATAATAAGTATTAGACAGAGGTCTAGCTATAATACACCCACATTTCACGAGTTGTTTTAGATCTCATATAGAGCAGCGGCGCGCGGCGGCCCAGTAGCAACAGCCCCGTCTTGCGAGTCTGGTAGTAGTAGCTGCCGGATTCGAACCCAAGCAAGCACTTAACTTTGTGTAAATAATTTCATCACTACTTAAAACAATGAAGAAAAACATCGTAAGGAAACCGGTATATCCTAAACATAAACATTCGAAGACATGTGGCATCTACCAATCTGGACTAGGAATGCGTGATGGATTACGGCCCACTACGTCACACAGAGAGGAGGCCTCTGTCCCAGTTCGTGGGTACATTATAGGCTTATTTATTTATTTGTTTAGTACATGGAGGACTTACACCTAATTAAAACAGACAAAAAAGAAAACCATAGTCATCCGAAAGCCAATTACAAGTCCTCACGTATAGACTTATATTAATATTATGGTGTGAGCACAAAAACAAAAACCGCATCGTGTTAATTAAGGAAAAGGCTATTAAAATACTTAGCACATGACTGGGATAATAGAGAAAAAAACAAAAACAAATAATATAATCTGCGGTAGATTGAATATACTTGAAAAATTTTACGCTTAAGCACCTTTTGGCTGAATTCACACTTATTGTGAACTAGCTTCTGCCCGCGACTTCGTCCGCGTTAAATTTCGTGTTCCCCCGACCCTTCCCGTCGCGTCGAATCACCTACTCGTGCGATTTTCCCCGTTTTTGTTCCCAATTTTTCATTACTGCTTCGCTCCTCTTAGTTGTAGCGTGATGTTATACAACACAGACTGTGTACTGTTACTCGCAGATAATGTAGCTTTCTAATGGTGAAAAAAATATTTAAAATCGGTCCAGTTGTTTTTGAGTTTATCCATTACAAACAAACAAAAATACAATTTTTTCTTCTTTATAATATTAGTATAGATGAATCAAAATTAGATACCTTGCATAAATCATTGAAATTGCTGCTTGCTCGCACAATGTAACTGTTCTACCTATAATTCGTAGATGTACGTGGTATACGTATGGGTAGAGTAAAACGAAGTGTTTTACTTGTCACATTAAAATAAAATTTTGACAATAACTCAGGTTTATCAATATTGTTATTGAGGATTTTCAATAAGAACAAACAGTCTGCAATTTTACGTCTGTCTACCAGTGGTAGCAGATGATACTTCTTACAGAGTCCAAGATAATCGGATTATTATGTGCTATTTTTTTTAATACCTTGTTTTAACGCCTGAAGGTTTCTTGGTGGTTAAATAAATAGCATAACACTACGCCTGCATTCCCCGAAAGATGAAAAAGGGTGGGCCTATAGTACACCCACAATTTGCCAGTTACGTCTTATCATCATCTCAGCCGAAAGTGTTCACTGCTGGACATAGGCCTCCCCCAATTTAGGGCGATTTGCCATCATCGCCACGCTTAGCAGGTGCGAGGCGGGTTTGCGGTCGCAGTATGGTGGTAAATGATAAAATAAATGCATAGAGAATGCTGCTGCCCATTCTCTAGTAAGTCCCTTAGTCGCCTCTTGCGACACCCACGGGAAGAAATGAGTTGGTGCTATTCTTTACGTCAGGCACCACACATTGGTTAGTTTCGTTTCAGTCCCTTACAATAGAAGGCGATCCTATTGCTATCAATGGGTCACAAATCCAGACTTCGGGCTGCTTGCTGCTACTAAAAATTCCTGATAGTAATTTGGATGAAAAAAACTTTTTAACAAAAAATTAAACCGCCGAAAAACTGAAAAGCAAAAAATAATAAACCTTAAAATTTTGAGTCGGCGCTTTGAGTGATCTCTGCTCATTCATTTTTCAGCACCGACTCAAAATTTTAAGGTTTATTATTTTTTGCTTTTCAGTTTTTTCGGTGGATTAATTTTTCGTTAAAAAGTTTTTATTTTATATTTTTTGTGGCTTTAATGTTTTAATAATACTTGACAAGGTATATCCTACCCAAAAAAAAAAGAATTATCACAATCGGACTACTATGTAAAAAGTTATGCGTAAAAAAAATATATACATATACGCGTCGAATTGAGAACCTCCTCCGTTTTTTTTTTCGTCGGTAAAAAATTATAAAAGTCTGAAAAAAAATATCAAACTGGAATCGTACGGGATACGAGGCGAGCCTATGGCTATGAAACAACTATTGTTTTTAACAAAAATTTTGACTACATCACCATATTTGCATAACGCACTTTCTGTCACAATCCCAGAGTTTAGACAATATTTCTATGGATTTACTTCATAAGTCAGTATGGATCGTCTACTCAACAACGTAAATAGCTCAATGAACGCGAGTGAACTGACAGGTGATGATGAAGAGCCACAGTAAAAGCTGATTTGTCGAGATACGAAAACTAATATATTGAGTACTTAATTAATCAGTGTTTATAGTTTTTGCTATCTAAATTAAAGCATTAAAGCACCCAAAGACAATGTAACCCGTCTTTTACGAGCGTTTTTATAGGTACTGCAACTTGACGTAGCTTTAAGAATCTGCAGTAATCTTTCTTTACTTTCTTGCTTGAGTGAGAAGTGAACTTGCATATTTATAGTAGACCTTTTAGCGTTGATAAAAGTCTATAGTCCTGTGCTTGTGAGATACTATAATTCATATTTTTCGTGTTATGACGTAGTTATAATTCATTGGCAGCATATTCGTGGATTGTGGTTTAGTAATCACCGCCGCTCGGTTTGATCGACCAGGTTAAGCTACGCTTACCGCGGTTGGTAGATGGATGGGTGACCATCTTTACATACCAAGATCGTCCTGTGCCTCGGAACGCATGTTAAGTTGTTGGTCCTGGTTTTCATCTGTGGATCTTTGACAGTTGTCACGGGTACTCGGAAGCCCAAAACTGACACCCATTCCGACCAAGGGGTATCGTATTACCAAGTGTCAGCGCATCACACATGCCTGTGGTCGACGGCGGCGCAGCGCGGGGGTCGGGGTACCGAACCCGAACATATAGGACTGCTGCGCGGGCGCCGCGCCACTCTGCTCACAGACGCGCACCACTACGGGCATTTCATTGTTCCTATTCATATTATGTTAATATTGTAATTACGGCATTATACCTATTTTTTATACAGTCCACTCCAATCTTTTATTATAAAGTCCAGTTGAGCCCATTCACCAAGTAATTGGGTTGTGAAGGTCAGATAGACAGTCACTCCATATAGCATACAGATATTCAGCTGCATCCAGTTTGACTAGAAGCCAATCTCAACATATTTGGGAATAGACTAGGCAGATGATGATACGTTTATACTTTTACCCTTACGTAAGACAGTGTCAGACTTTTGGACTTTAGACGACCCGTAAAACCTGTTAAAGAACCACGAACAAGAGCTGGGACCAAGAGTTTAATTTATATTACCGCATCCAAACCACCTCTCTTCCTACATCGGCACACCTCGTTGTTTGGTCTCACAATCCGCCGAACAGTTTTTATGTCCCGTTTACGAGCCGATGTCTGATCATCGACTCAGCTACCTCCACACTCCATAAACGATTGTGATTACCTTTTTATTACATTACCAAAGGAATTATAGGAGTTTTGCTTCGATGTGGAGTTTTTATGGGAACGGATCTATACGGTTATCTGAACGTTATGTCGGTTTATCAACTGCTTACTAAGTACTTTTACTATTTTGACTGCTGAACATTCTGAAGAAAAACATGATACTCCTTTTAGGACAGCCGATCGGGGAATAAATTTGGCTCACCATCGTGATAACCTTTCTATAACGTCTCCACTGCTGGGAGACAAGCTTCCTCTCTGTGAGGGAGAGTGGTGCGAGTTTAAATATCACATATCTTCGAATTTTTGCTTCTTAGACATGCCAGTTTCGTCACGATGTTTAACTTCAGCATTTTGAAAACAGTAGTGATGAATAGACAGGCCTGTTAGTCTAGTGGTTAGTGAACCTGACTGCTAAGACTGAGGTCGTGGGTTCGATTCCCACCCAGGACAAATCTTTGTGCGATGAGCGCAATCATTTGTTCTGTGTCAGGGTGTAATTTATTTATTTATATATGCTTTATTGTACACCAGAAAATACATAACAACAAGATCATTTAACACAAAAAAAAACATACAATGGGCGGCCTTATCGCTTTCTGCGATCGTTTATCTATAATATGTATGTATTTAGAAATATATAAGTATGTTTATCAGTTGTCTGGTTACCATAGTACAGGCTCTGCCTAGTTTGGGATCAGATAACGTTGTGTTGGTTGTCCAAAGATATAAAGATATTAAAATTTACACAAAGTAAAGCGCCTGTTAGGGTTCGAACCTACGACCGACGATTCGTAAATCACGGCCGTTACCACTGGGACACCACTGCTCTCAAAGTTGGTTACCCCATGCATATTCGTCTGTCCATGCCACGTGGACCGACGACCTTAAAAAGATGGCTGGGACAGACTGGGTGCGGAAGACGAAGGACAGTTTTGGCGCAGCCTAGGAGAAGTTGTATATCCAGCAGTGGACTGCGATACTGAGTCTATCTATATTAATTGTTTGTTCTAATACATACAAGCAGCAGTGTCTTCTTTGTCTGCTAATGACAACAAACTGCAGTAATAATAAAATAACTAAACTTAAAAGCGTCTTTTTGGGTCCCCCATACTTAGGTAGAGTATTACGGAGCCAAAAATGAGGCTATTGTTTTTATGTAATTTTGGTCTCCAGCAGGGATTGGTTCATTATAAGGCTGACTTTCAGCGTGTTTCCGCTATGATTTATGATTCCAATTTCTTCTACTTCAGTTGAGCCTCTACACCTGAGCCTTAGATAGGCCTTGTCATAAACTTTTAATTAAGTTTTCCATAATGATTTTTCTTTGCGATAAAACTTCAGGAAGACTTAAGTATTTTATATTGGTGTTGACATTTTTGTCACCCATTTATTCCGCTGCATATACGACTTGCGGCCTATTACATAAGATTAAACACATCTTGGGAAATGTGGGTGTAGAATCAAACTCAAACTCAAAGATTAACTAAACAATTTACAAACAATTTTGAACTAAAATAAATTTAATTAATTCGTTCTTTATTTATTTTCGTTTTTTTTTTTATTTATCGTTACTTAGTATAAAATGAAGTTTCACTTCCGCTGTCTATTCGCTTAGATCTTTTAAACTACACAACGGATTTTAATGCGATTTTCATCAACAGACAGAGTAATTCACGAGGAAGGTTTATATGTATAACAAGCTTCTGCCCGCGACTTCGTCCGCGTCAAATTTTTGCTTCCCTGACCCTTCCCGTTGCATCGAATTGCCTGCCAGTTTTCATCCATTTTTCATTGCTGCTCCGCTCCTTTTGATTATAGTGTGATGTTATATAGCCTATAGCCTTCCTTTATAAATAGGGTACCCATCACAAACAAAGAATTTTTCAATTCGGAGCAGTAATTCCTGAGATTAGCTCGTTCAACTAAACAAACAAACTCTTCAGCTTTATAATATTAGTATAGATGTGCGGGAATAGCCGCTGGCAAAAGCTAGTTTATGATAAAATAAAAATTCAATTTATTATCGGATTGTCAAAAAGTCGATCATTTAGTCGGAAAGTTGAATCTACGTATAGTTGCCCAATAGGTTGACTTGAGTTGAGTGGGTTTTTTATTTTGTACGTACATTAGAATTTGTTCTTATTTTCTGAAAAATAACTAACCTCATATTGGTATTTCAATTTGGCAAGCGATCAAACCGCGGCCACCTATTGTGGGCTGACGTGTCATGTTCTGCAATATGCAGTCGCGTGCGGTGGCGTGTCGCCACAGAAATCACTCTGCGTGCAATGTGGGTAGTCCATGATAAGCATAATACACTATACATGATGCACTATGACTAGAAATTGGTATAAGTAGTTCAATTGGTGGAGGACTAGGCTATGTTAGGGAAAATGAGGGTGTGCTGCCAAATGTCTGCAAACAATGGTGCGTCCTACATCGTAATGTTTCAGTTGATGGCTCCAAGAGTAGAGGTAGATACTTCAAATGATTATTGGATAGTGTACCATGATAGATGGATCGCAGTCCAGAACTGGACATAAGCGTCTCCCATATTGCGCCACAAGTGTCCTCCAGCTTCCGCATCCCATGTCCCAGCCACTTTCTTTAGGTCGTCGGTCCATTGAGCTGGAGAGCGTCCCACGCTTGCCGTTACACGATCTTCACTCCAGGACTCCTCCATCGGCCAACGGTACTGATAAGGTAAAACAAGAGTGAAGACTTAGATACTGATAGATGAATAAAATAAAAAAACATGCTTATGTACTGACCCAAATTAAATGTGATTGGTATACAGACAGAAGAATGATGATAATGATGACGCTGTCTAAATTCTACGTTGAAGACTCGATGATGAATGAGTAGGAAAGCAATATTGACTACCTTGTGTATGTGTGAGTAGGATGACAGAAAGCTTATACCTACTACAATAGTAACACTGGAATGCAAGGCGTTCATTGCCAGAATTGGAACTAAACGACCCTGGCTATAGTCGTCAAACGGAATTGCCACATTCAGTACACTTGGCAAACAGATTGGTGATAGACAGAACGATAATGCTGGCCATCTTCAAGCACCTAAGGCTGTGGTTTTGCCACTATCTTGCAGACTAGCTGAAACTTATACTAAACATTTTAATTTTATAATTTCTTTTTATAACCAGGCAAATCACTGTCCATTCCAAGGTGGCCTTGAAGAGATCGGAGAAAGCGATAAAGCCGACCATGGTACATTTTGTGGTGTTTGATTTCTTTTTTGTTATGTATTTTTGTAATGTCCATACGGTATCATATCAAGCTTATATATTTCCAATTTTAACAGACGTCGTATTGTAAATATATAGGCTTTCCGTAAAATAAGAAGTATGCTTATACTGGAAATGTATACCTTTTTTTGTGGGTGGGATATCATCAAATGATGTCTCCTGCTCTGGGTGGTGCGGGAGGGCGTGTCAGACTTTTACTGACTAAAACCCACCCGTGTTCCTTCATTTGCCTATATGCTAAGGCCACGGTATCTCTTTCGAACAAATCTCGCGACCCTGGTAGGAAATGTATAGCTTGATTTGTCGCCGTACATACTGTCTTCAAAATAATATGGAAAAAAAGAATAAAAGATCTTTTACACGATGAAATTGCTTGCCTGAGGCAAACAATTAAATTGAAGTAACAGTTGACTTGCATCGTCTAAATGTTGTTTAAATGATGCGACTTTTATTGTTGCTTCAACTTATAGTATGCCAAAGACAAATTGTACTGTGTAAATGCTTAACCCACTTCAGTATTCCATGAAGAGTAAGGGCAGAGGTGAGTATTAAGAGTTTATCTAATATTCTCTTCAAGTCGTTCTTACAAAACCTCCTTATTTTAAATTGATATTAGGCTAATTCCTTTTGATTTAAACACGGTGTTTAACAACTATAATATTTTATAAACTTACGATATGGAAACCCTTACTTAAGTACCGCTAAAATCTCGTTAACTATAGCTTAAAGTTTATTAAGATCCCTTTAAAATAACGATACTGTTATAGTTATTCTAAGATTGGTTATCTTATAGACCATATCTGTGCACATAGAACTGTTTAGTTTTGGTAACAGCAATGTATTCTAATCAAATAAATATATGAATCTATTCGATACATTCTAATCCATTTACAGATGAATATTTTTGACATCTTTAAATTCTTTACACACAACGCTTAACAGTATTATTATTTTATTGTTTAATCAAATTACTGTACAAGATAAATGAAAGTTTTAGGATAGTGTTAAGATCGACGGTGGCGAACTCTCGCATCCGGCCCTGGTGCAGGCCATGGTACGGAGCGAGAGGGCATGGGAAGCCGTCACCTCCACCTGCGAAGCAGTAATGCTCGCGAAGGAGGAAGTGGAGCCATGGGTAGCTCGCTGCCCAGTAAGAACCAGGCTTGTGTCGACGGCGCGTTGTGTTCCACGCGCGCCTCAAAGAAATGGCAGCGAAATTGAAGGCCCTGGCGTAGAGGCAACTGAAGGAACACGGGTAGGTTTTAGTCAGTAAAAGTACGAAACACTCTTCCCCTACACCCAGACCGGAAGACGTCATTTGATGATATCCCACCGACAAAAAAAAAAAAGTGTTTAGACTTTTATTAAAAAGTACATAATGATTACTTTCTGTACGTAAATACTAAGACGTAATTCCGTAATACACTATCAGTAGGAATAACTTTCATCTTGACAGTTCCACAACATTCATGGCGTTGTTTACGTTATTAAGCAGAATTTTTTTCAAAATGATGAAATAATGGATAAGCAATAAGCTTAAAAATGATTAAGATTTTAATTAATAGTGTGTTACGTAGTTAGGGTGCAGATCGTTGTGACATTAAACTTATTTTTAACCGACTTCAAAAAAAGGAGGAGGTTATCTTTTCGTCTGTAATTCTTTTTTTTTAAGTTTGTTTGCTCATAACTTTTGATTGGGTGAACCGATTTCGATGATTTTTTATTTTATTTGAAAGCTGGTGCTTCCCGAATGGTCCCATTTTAATTTGGTTCCATTCGGACAGTGGAATCCATGTGAAAACCATATACGTCTTATATTTGCATTAAGTATTGGCGCGACAAATTAACGAATAACGCGATTAGATTAGTGCGGGGTATCTACCATAACTAAAAAGTTAAAAATAAAAACTTTTTACAAAAAAATAAAAACCGACTTCCTTAAAAAACATACTACAAAGTCAAAAATAACTTCAATTTTGGAAGTCAGTGGCAAAAAAACCTTAAATACAGATCCTAAGACACCGAATTCCGAAATTGAAGTTATTCTTGACTTTGTAGTGTTTTTTTTTAAGGAAGTCGGTTTTTATTTTTTATAAAATGTTAACTGTAGTGCTGCTCACAATAAGTCTGAAAGTCAACTAGAGGTGTAAGGGTCACCCGTTTAGTCTTTCGGTTAAACTGTTTAACTGGGTTTAATAGATGCCTATTCAGTTATAAATTCTAAGAAAAACCACTTTGTTTGAGATGCCGATGATTTAATAATAAATGTAATACCTAAACCCAGTCAACTTTGACGGAGACGGAGCAACTCAGTGACTCAAAGGACGTATTACTAGGTTCATCATTTCAGCCGTAAGACGTCCAATGCTGGACTTAGGCCTCCCCCAATTTGGGGGGCTTTGCCATAGTCGCCACGCTTGGCAGGCGAGTTGGCGATCGCAGTATGGTGGTAAAATGCATAGAGAACGCTGCTGCCCATTCTCTAGTAAGTCCTTACTCCTCCATTACTAGGTTACCTAAGAGTAATTGTAGCGATAATAGAGAAACTAAATGTGAACCATTTCCTACTTATGAAACTTGATATAACAAAAATCCCGCTTGGCATGGGTAGACAAACATGCATACAAATTAAAAAATTGACGTCAAACTTCTTCGTTTTCTTTTCGTGTCGATGCTACTCTTCCCCATTTTCTTCTCACATAGTTTTAGCCCAGAAGATAGCCACGTTAATTGCGGATTCAGTGGCATTGTTTACGTCACCGTAACAGATACTTAGTACACTCTAGAAAGTGGGCCACGGTCTGGTCAGAACAAGTTGGATGAGTCAGTAATCCCCCACTTCGACAAATTGTGTCTGCAGCGGTGCGCAATCGATTGAGAGCTTTTCACATAGGCCACCGCAGATCACACCCTGGATGCAAATATTCCTGGGGTTTAAGGAAGTAGGAAAGTGGTGGATGCTTCTCTGGTTTGTGCTAGATAACCTGCGTAGAGTGTAAGAAGCTCTTATGACTTTTAAGTACCATACTGCCAACTAGAACTGCGTGTATATTAAAATCACAGTAAGAAACGACACACACACACACGTCGATAAGGTTACACCAATCACTGTCAATTTGATAACATCTCTGACTGATCATCCATTTCCATCGATGCAAGTCCTATGATGTGCAGAGTGAACTTTATCCTAGAAACTCACACTCAGCACTCACGTTTGCGACCAAAAACTAGCAAACAGTGCGAGATAATTACGTAATACACAAACAGCAGGAATGGGTTTCATTTTGACAGTTTCAGTGCCTTAATTACGTTGTTGAGCCGACGAATTTTTCCGACACTTGAAGCAATGGGTTAAGAAAAAAAAGAAAGTACTAAATGTACATTATGTTAACAGATTTGGATGAAATTTGGCGATCAGATAGTTTACGATTTGATCGTCAAATTTCCGTTTGGCCGTTTCTACATGATTAACAGATATATAAACACCCTTATTACAATTTTTCATTTTAAGCGTATATAGTAGGAAGGTCATTCGATTGGTTCTTGGCAGCTCTGAAAAGCAGTGAGACATTCATAATAATAGGAAGTAAGATAGTTAGATTTAACTTATCCAAAAATAGAAACATTCGACATTTCGATGGGTCCTACGTATATAGGCCAATGCAAAAAATTTTTGGGCACGCCACACTTGCGGCGGTAAGTCCCCTCTTTGAGGAGTGGAGTGAGAGGCGCCACGGCGTCCTCACCTTCCGCCTGACGCAGGTTCTCACCGGGCATGGGTGCTTCGGTGGGTTCCTGTTCAGGATAAAGCGGGAGGAAACGCCCGGGTGTTTCCATTGCGAGGATCGTCTAGAGGACACGGTGGAGCATACGGTGAAGGTGTGCCCTGCATGGGCGGAGCACCGCCGTGTCCTCGTGGAGGCGATCGGCGGCGGCGACCTCTCGCGTCCGGCCCTGGTGCGAGCCATGGTACGGAGCGAGAGGGCATGGGAAGCCGTCACCTCCTTCTGCGAAGCAGTAATGCTCGCGAAGGAGGAGGCGGGGCGCGTGAGGGAGTGGCAGTCTCTGCGCCCTCGCGTCCCTAGCCGCCGCAGGAGGAGACGCCCCGGGCGTCGGGAGTCGATAGCTGACTCCCAGCCACCGTAGGCGCGAGCTTGCGGGCGGTGAGCAATGGGTAGCTCGCCGCCCGGTAAGGACCAAGCTCGGGTCGACGGCGCGTAGTGTTCCACGCGCGCCTCAAAGAGATGTCAGCAAATTGAAGGGGTTTGCTAGGACCGATGCCTGCCGGGGTCGCGAGATTGTTCGAAAGAGATACCGTGACCCTGGCACATGGGCAACTGAAGGAACACGGGTGGGTTTTAGTCAGTAAAAGTCTGATATCCGCCAGCCCTCCCGCTCCGCCCAGAGCGGGAGAAGTCATTTGATGATTTCCCATCCAAAAAAAAAAAAAAATGCAACAATTTGAATGTTTTCGCTTTTTTGTGTTAAATGCTTCCTTTTACTAAAGTTGATAACGTGCATAAAAAAAAACACATTTATAGATGAACATTTTGGCCCTTTTACATAGGACCCATCGATTTTACAGGGTAAACGAAGAACTATCACGAAGTAGAATCCAAACGTCAAAACCCGTTATCCGATCATCATATTATATCATATAACTACACCCAACTACCACAGTAAACAATTACTTTACCCTCATAAAGCCGAAAACAATACAATGTCCACAATACGAGTAAAATGTCACCCTGTGATTGGACAAGTCTCGTAAATACTTAACGACGTTGACCCGCTATAACTATCGGTTGAACAGTTAACAGGGCTTAACTGTAGTTTAACTGCCGCACAGTTAACCCTAACAGTGGCTTGATACAATGTTATCGCTATAGGATAAGATGGTGATCTCTATTGATACAAGTTACTCTATGATGGGTTTTATGGGGTTAAGTTTACAAATATAGTTGGTTTATGAAGGTAGTTGTAGGTTTATATTAATAAAGTTGATAATAACTTTATGCTGGGATGAGCTTTGCCACAATAGCTATTTTCGTGATAGAATGATTTTCCGGAAAACAATGGTTTATTGGTCTAGTAACACGGGCATATAAAAAAGACAAGCATATACAGGTTGTGGCGTAAGTAATGGTCCACCGTTCAGGATTCGATGAACCAGATAATTAACTATAACAATTAAAAATTTTAACATTTTTACACAAATTTTTTTTTTACAAATATTGCTCTTTAACTTGATGGCGTGTTAAAAATTGGGGTTAAAATTAGAGAAGAACCAACTTTTTCTTCAAAAGAGCTGAATTTACATAAAAAATCATAATTTATCATGATAGCTCTAGTATTCAGCAGTAATTAACATAAATCAAAGTGAAAAAATAATGGTTTTTGTTGAAACTACAAACAAATATGTAATAAAAGGTAGAAATTTCGTAAATAAAAGACAAAAATGAAATATGTTCGGAACCCTTGGGTAAAAATGTTTAATTTTTTTAATTGTTACAGTTAATTATTTGGTTCATCGAATCCTGAACGGTGGACTACTACTTACGCCACACCCTGTATACCTACTTAATAAAACAAAACAATAAAGTATGTGTGGGGTGAGAATATAAACTACTACAATATTCATTCGTTCCGTGTGGTGTCGGACGTAAACAATAGCACCATCCAATTTCTTCCCGTGGGTGTCGTAAGAGGCGACTAAGGGACTTACTAGAGAATGGGCAGCACCGCCACTACGACCGGCACCCTAATTGCGAAACGCACAATTTATCAGAATCTGAATGGGATTGAAGATTATTTCTAAACCATTGCGTCATTTGTTCGAATAAATTGTCGGCTCAGCAATATAAATAACACTCATTGTGTTGTTTAACTATGAATATTAAACCAATTCCTACCGATAAAAAGTTCCGCAACTACCCCTCTGTTCTGTGCTTCTCGCATCCAGCGGATTCCTGCGGTGACCGCGTACCGGAAGACATAGCGCTGGAAGGCCTTCCACAAGGAGGATTGCTAACCTGGTGAAGGCCGCAAGAATCATCATCATCATCATCAGCCTATAGCAGTCCACTGCTGGACATAGGCCTCTCCAATTGCACGCCATTCAGCCCGATTCTCGGCAACTCTCATCCAGCTGCTACCAGCCACCCTGCAAAGTACGTAGCTCCACCTAGCCTGAGGGCGTCCTACCTTACGTTTGCCGATTCGCGGTCTCCACTCAAAAACACGTCTAACCCAACGGTCATCGGTTCTACGGGTAATGTGGCCGGCCCATTGCCACTTCAGCTTGCTAATTCTTTGAGCTATGTCGATAACTTGGTTCTCTACCAGATCACCTCATTCCGGATTCTGTCCCTCAGAGATACTCCAAGCATAGCTCGTTCCATAGCTCGCTGAGCAACTTTGAATTGATGGACCAGCCGTACCGTGAGTGTCCACGTTTCGGCTCCGTAGGTCATAACGTAGGTCACCGTAGGTCTTTTTTTCATTCGTGGACCTTTGCTGTGAGAGGACGTATAGTTGGTTACTGCGGTGTATTTGATTTGTTAATTTCTGATTTTTGAGTGCGCATATTGGAGAACATCGGGCCCTCTCTTACTATCTTGTGGGGATTACCATTTACGACGGCGTCCATATTGGATTTTGTTTCTCCGTCCCATTCACACAAGCGTGCACCAATACACAACTTGTAAGTGTTTTATTCAATTTAAACTAATATTTGAATTTGAAGAAACATTGAAAAAGTTTAACGTCTGGCGGGGCTCGAACTCTCGACCACCTCGTACCGAGCGGCCTCCGTGTTGAACACAGTAGCCACTACGCCACGGACAGTGAACGCTGCGACGCGAAATTTTTGACCAATACCCGCGTGCCGGTGCTGACACTTTGTACACTTGTTGTGATTTTGCCTGCGTCGTTGAATGTCAAATAAAAAATAACTATCTAATAGTTATCTTAAAAACTACAATTTTGCTAATAAAACAGCGCAATTATCAAAAACAACATCAATAGAACTGTTACAATGATGCGTTCACCAAAAAAACAAAGCACATCTAATCCGGATATACCATCAACACCGGAATTCTCTCAAAATGTCACTAGCAGGAAGCGTAAAACACCAGAAAATGAAGCTTTGGATATGTTTAATTCTTTTAAATTGGAATTATTGCAAACATTTAAGGACTGGCGCCAAGATATGAATAATAATTTCGAGCAAATAAATCAGAATATCAATAACATAAGAAGCGATTTTGATCAGTACAAAATTGAAATTAAAAAAGAGATTGGATCTTTGCTTACGGAGCAGTCAAAAATTGTGTCCCAGTGTGCAAAGTTTTCAGAGGAAGTTTCCGACCTAAAGGAATCAAATCGGTTCATGAACGACCAGTATGACGACCTCAAAAAGCGCATGGATGATATGTCCTCGCAAACAAATACACAATACGAAAAAAATATCTTGGACTTAGAGACGAAAATAGACCTATTAGAACAGCAAGCAAGACAGTGCAATATAGAAATCTCTAACATACCTGAAAGACGGAATGAGAATCTCGTTGACTTGCTAGAAAGTTTAGGTAAACAGATTGGATACAATATCAGGAAAGAAGAAGTTGTCTCTATACACCGAGTTCCTCACGCTGCGCAGAATAACAAGCCGAAGAATGTAGTTGCGAAATTTACCACAAGAATCTTACGTGACAATATAATTAGCGCCTACAGACTGAAGAAGGGACTGTCTTCCGAACAGCTAGGAATATCAGGAACCTCACATAAAGTCTTCGTGAACGAACACCTTACGCTTCGAAATAAGCAGCTCTTTCGTAAGGCTCGGGAAGCAGCAAATCGTGAGGGATATAAATTCGTGTGGACTAAACATTCTACAATACTCGTCAGAGAGATTGAAAACTCCAATGTGCTGGCTATTCGGACGCTCAAAGACATCGAGAAAATTAAGGCTAGTACTAAAACTACTTCCCCTACGCAGAACTGAAAACCATTGCATTTATTTTGCCTTTTATGTTAAATTAAGTTATTACTTTTTATTCATTTACAGTCTCATAACCTAATTTATTATATTGTTTATTATATACTTGCAGAAGCATACCATAAACATACTATTATTTTTGGTCTACTCAAGACTAATGATGTGTTTGTTGGCAACACAATACTTTAAACTAATGCAGCTTATGAATTGTATAAGTCATGGCTAATCACAATATAAATAACTTAACAGTTTATTATCAAAACTGCCGCGGCATGCGTACAAAGCTGAAAACAATATTTTTTAATATAATGTCCAACTCGTATGATATAATCATTTTGTCGGAAACCTGGCTAAACGGTAGCATATATGATGATGAGTTCATAGATCAACGATATATTGTTTACAGATGTGACAGAGACCTTAAATTGACGCAAAAATCAGATGGGGGAGGGGTTCTGGTGGCAGTCATGAAGGGTCTCAAACCGTATCGTTTCTCTGTACCGACACTTACACCAATGTCAAAGTTTGTGGAATTAGTTCTTGTTCAATTACCAAGTACTGAACCAACTGGCGGTTATTTAATTGGTGCAGTCTACATACCAGATAGGTCACCCATAGCGGTATATAATTTATATTTTGAAGTATTAAATGCTATCATAAGAGAAAATAGCATATCCAACCTCTTATTAGTCGGGGATTACAATATACCAGACGCTTATTGGCAACATCAAGCGGACTCTTCTGCCCTTATTTGTACGGGAACATCATCAGTTTGCGACAGTCTGCGAAACTTTATGACTCTTCACCATTCTTATCAATATAATGCAATTAGAAATTCTAACGACAGAATTTTGGACTTATGCATTACCAACATGACTGACTGCTCTGTGACGCAACCGCAAGACTCGATTTCTGTCCCAATAGATGTTCACCATCCTCCATTTTATATTACAATTCCCTTCACATCTAACATTTGCACCATGAACCGTAACTCCGTAAAAAAGCCTAACTTTTTTAAGGCCAATTACAATCTACTAAATAAAGAGTTGATGGACTTTTCTTGGAACAGGACACTTGACCAACTTCCCGCAGAGAACGCGGTTAACCTATTCTATGAAACTATTTACGATATTGTCAAAAAAAATGTGCCATTTTCAAAATCTAAATCAGCACGATACCCAATTTGGTTTAGCCCATCTCTCATACATATTTATAAAAACAAATGTAAAGCTTGGATTAAGTGGAAAACATATAAAAATGACTCGGACTATGATGTCTTTTCGTTATACAGAACCCGCTTTAAAACTGAGGCTACAAAATGTTACAATAAGTATATTAATTCTGTAGAGGATTCTATCCCCAAAAACACAAAATATTTCTGGTCCTATATATCTAACAAAAAAACCAAGGCAGGTATACCGTCAAGTATGTCATACGAAAACCGAACTTCGCAAGATCCTGAAACTATTTGTAACTTGTTTTCCTCATTTTTCCAATCTGTTTACCAGCCGTCTACATTAACTCCGCAATGGACGCCACCAAATAATTATTCGGATCAGTGTGAGTTATTGAACCATATCTATTTCGACAAAACTGTTATTAAAAGAGAATTAAAAAACCTGGACCCCTCCAAGGGCCCAGGACCAGATGGACTACCAGCAGTGTTTCTTAAGCACACTGCTGAATCAATATGTGAACCATTACACATTGTATTTAACAAGTGCATAACTGAGGGTTTCTTTCCAGATATTTGGAAATGCGCCTACATTGTCCCGATCCATAAAAGTGGTTCAAAACATGACGTCAGAAATTACCGACCAATATCTATTATCAGCGCAACATCAAAACTCTTCGAGAAGCTTGTTCATAATGCCATCTACCCCTTCATCCATAACTATATCATACCTGAACAACACGGTTTTGTAAAACAAAAATCCACCATGACGAACTTAGCAATTTACTCTAATTTCCTCTTCCATAATATCGACAAGGGAATTCAGGTGGATGCTGTATATACAGATTTTCAGAAGGCATTTGATAGGGTGGACCATGAAATTCTTCTCAATAAAATAGCGTTTAATGGAATTAGGGGCAATCTTTTGCGATGGTTCTGCTCATATATTACTAACCGCAGCCTCATAGTCGTGATCAATGGGTACAAGTCGGGAAGTGCTGGGATGTCGTCCGGTATTCCACAAGGCTCTATATTAGGACCTCTGCTTTTTGTTATATTCATAAACGACATAAATACATGCTTCAAATTTACAAATTTTCTTTTATATGCTGACGATTTGAAATTATATAAAACTGTTAAAAATGTTAATGACTCCTCAGAGCTTCAGAGCGATCTCAACTGTCTCTCTGAATACTGTACAATTAATAAGTTAAATTTAAGCATACCCAAATGCCATATCATCAGCTTCACTAAGAACAAAACTACAATCAAATATGACTATACCTTATGCGGTACTGTGCTAAACAGAGTGACGAACCTTAGAGACCTAGGAATACTATTTGACTGTAAATTACATTTGGATTTACATATCGAAAACATCATAATTAAAGCATTTAAAATGTACGGCTTTGTTTTCAGAACAGCTACCGACTTTAAGCGCCCTTGCACATTTTTACATCTGTATCGTTCACTTATTCGTTCTCAGCTTGAATATGCCTGTCTGATATGGGATCCCTTATACAATAAATATAAAATAGCCATTGAAAGAGTGCAACGTAAATTTTTACGTACTTTGCAATTCAGATGCCAACTTCCACGCCTGCCTTACAAAGATCTATTAGATATGTATAATTTACTCTCGCTCGAGAAGAGACGAATGCTTCTGCAAGTAATGACACTGCACGACCATTATCATAATAAGCTAAATTGTATAGACTTTGGTAATGAATTTAAACTCGTAGTTCCTAGATCAATTCATCGTCGTGGAGCTCGCGATTACCGTTTGTTTGATCAGGTTTCCATCCGGACAAACGCTGGTAAGCGTGCACCTCTTCGGCGTCTCACGCAAATGTACAATGAACATTTCCTAGATATAGATTTATTTATGCTACATAGAAATTCATTTCGCACTAAAGTTATTAATATATTGAAAAATTTAGAAAAATAATCTGGTAACTAACTGGTAGGTTTGTAAGGAATAAGAACTACGTTACCGATGAGTCCTCAGCTCACCATAGCATACGTTTTTGTAAATTCGTGGAAAATGTTGTTGTTATTACATGGATTTTGTTTTATATAACTTTTTTCATACCTAATATGTAATGTAATATCGTTTTTTTTCCCAAATAAAATAAAATAAAAATAAAATAAAAATAACAGGCAGGACGCACTGATTGAAGACATTCGTCTTTAGGCTCTGCGGAATACGCGACGAGAAGACTCGACGAAGTTTCCCAAACGCTACCCAACCCAGCTGAATTCTTCTGTTAGCCTCCTTCTCAAGGTTTTTCTTACCAAGCCGCAAGAATGAAACCGACTTACTAAAATTAAATCATTTATCTATCACTCTAAAATGTAATTTACACAAAAGGCCTCATTCAATTTCAAATCTAAATTAAAATGTTTACTTCAATCATTTTTAAAACAAACTATGTATTTAGATAAAGCCTACGGTTTATATGCCTTCAATTAAACTACATACTTATAGCAATCATAAAAAATAAAAATTTCAATCTTTTTAATATGTTTGTTGTAATAATAATTTAAAAAAAAAACAATTAAATTATTCGAAGAATAAACAATAATACATAACTTAATATGATATTTAAATATTTAAGAGGGATCGTGGCTACATAATAACAGCCATACAGGTCAATCGCAGGTTGCTTCACTGAATGCTACCAGCCGACGGTCAATAAATGCGTATCATTCGATCCGACACTAGTATGAGATCCTCAGGAGTTCTCTGCACCGGAATATAAAAATAAAACACGTTGCTGTGCGCTTTTGTGTTTTCAGCAGAAGTCATGCTAGTCCCTCTTTTCGGAACAAAAAACCTACTGTAATTTATTTAAAGGCATATTCCAAAAAACTTTAAAAAAACATCCGACATCCTTAAAAAACACTACAAAGTGAAAAATAACTTTAATTTTGGAAGTGGGTGACTTAAGATCTGTATTTAAGTTTATTTTTTGCCAAACAAACATTTAAATCCAATCCCCATTTCTTCCCGTGGGTGTCGTAAAAGGCGACTAAGGGACTTACTAGAGAATGGGCAGCAGCGTTCTCTATGCATTTTACCACCATACTGCCATCGCCAACCCGCCTGCCAAGCGTAGCGATTCTAGCAAAGCCCCCCAAATTGGGGGAGGCCTAAGTCCAGCAATGGACGTCTTACGGCTAAAATGGTGATGATGAAACATTTAAAAAAAAATACAGACGAATTGAGAACCTCCTCCTTTTTTGAAGTCGGTTAAAAATACTTGATTGGTTGAATATCATTAGAGTAATTTCAGCGCCAGCGTATACAACATTAGGTCGACTTTAGCAGACAACCTTTACACTACACACTGACGGTTAGAGAATGGCTATCCTTAGATCCGCCACTTCATACTGAATGTCGGTGACACACGGTCATCGGCCTTATTTTAATTTACCCACAAGTTAATTTTGAACGAACGCTACAGCTCACCTTTAGCTACTTATAAAAGCATATTGTGTAAACCTATGTACTCGTATGTATGTGTTTACATACTCTTACCTTCCTCCACCCGTAACAGAGAACGTCGAAGCTGAAACGTATGGCGTACTTATGCTATAATCAAACTCCGCTTACCAACTTTGTGGTGTATAATATGTTGAACAAAGTCTTAGACATGAAAGCCATCTAAGTCTGGCACGACTTACACATTGAAACTTTGCCTGTTGCCTTATTTGTAGGTTACGAGAAAATAATATTGAACGGGAATTAATTTGCTGGTACATTGTTGAACTGCTTTATTGGTCTTGTGATCGCGTGGGGTCCTGGGATCGATTCCTAGGTGATTCACAGATTTATTCGGTTTTTCTTTTAGTCTGGAATGGATCACAGTTAGTGGCTATAGGCTCGTTCCCTCTCAGTACTAAAACAAAACTGGCTATTGGGTTTTGAATTTAATATTACTTAGGTGATGCAGAGAACCTCGTTGGTCTAGTGTTCGCAAACGCTACTGCCAAGCCCCTCCGGCTTTGTAGGTTACGAGAAAATAATATTGAACGGGAATTAATTTGCTGGTACATTGTTGAACTGCTTTATTGGTCTTGTGATCGCGTGGGGTCCTGGGATCGATTCCTAGGTGATTCACAGATTTATTCGGTTTTTCTTTTAGTCTGGAATGGATCACAGTTAGTGGCTATAGGCTCGTTCCCTCTCAGTACTAAAACAAAACTGGCTATTGGGTTTTGAATTTAATATTACTTAGGTGATGCAGAGAACCTCGTTGGTCTAGTGTTCGCAAACGCTACTGCCAAGCCGGAGGTTCTGGGTTCAATTTCCAGGTAGGGAAAAAGTGTTATTGGGTTTTTCTACCTGGAATTTCTCAGAAGCAGCCCGGAGTCTAGATATCAGTGGTGGTCCAGAGGCTGCGACTTACAAATTGTGGGTTGTGGGTTCGAACCCAAGCGGCACTTTTTAACCGACGAAAAAAAACGGAGGAGGTTATCAATTCGACGCGTATATTTTTTTTTTATGTATGACCACGCATAACTTTTTACATAGTGGTCCGATTGTGATCATTCTTTTTTTATTGGAAAGAGTATACTCTGAGGGTGGTCCCATATAAATTTGTTGTGTTGTTCCCACTGCTGGAATACAGGCTTCCTTTCGGTGAGATGGAGTGGGCCATAATACACCACGCGGGCCCAGTGCGGGTTGATAGATGTCACACGTCTTCGAATGATTGGTTCTATGACGGCCTCTTCACGATGTTTTCCCACACGATATGAATTTACATAAAGAAAAAACTTTTTAACAAAAAATTAAACCGCCGAAAAAACTTAAAAGCAAAAAATAATAAACCTTAAAATTTTGAGTCGGCGCTGAAAAATCAATGAACAAAGATCACTCAAAGCGCCGACTCATAATTAACAGACACTTCTATTTTATTTATTTGTATAGATAGATAAATAGATGTTACTAAAGGTATTGTAGTGAACTACGTCGCATCATACAATTCAACTATGGCAGAACTCGGAAAGTGTAGGAAGTAGGTACCTCCGCTCGATTCCCTTTGACTTTGGAGAAGCTGACTATAATACTGCGGGTTGGTTATTCATCTACAAAAGACTACAAAACAAAGGACTTCTCCTTTCTCAGTATCTCCATTTTCTGTTAATACTGTTGGAATATAAACTCCCCGAGTCGTAACCGCTCTATTATTTATTTCTTATTCACTATGACGTACAGTTTTCATATTCTACATTTGTAAAATGTAGTCTCTACAGCAATATCTATATAGCGTGGTGGGTACAGGGGCGCGTAAACTGTAACCCTGAATTCAGCTCAACATGATTCTAGATACCCCAGGGTAGAAAGATTTCGTCGATTAAAAAAACCGTTGTTTGAAAGAAAAGTGCAATATCTACGTAGTAAAAATGTATCATACATACATACACAGCAATTTTTTTTAATAACTGACGAAATATTTATATTTCTAAAATCGTGTGCTGATTTACTGGTTATGGTTTGCGCGTCGATGTCCCTGCCACCCTGTATACTCAAGTATATCATAGCATTGTTTTTGTATATATAGTTTCGCATTCCCATAATTTCCAACCTCTGTTCGTTTTAAATGAATTTGTTTGACAAAGAAAACAATGTTTTTTACTATTTCATTGGCAGTCCCATTTAATCCACATCTAAAGGAGAAGCTACCATTAAATGCCAATAATTTCATAAGTTCTTTAAAAAGACCCAAATAAACAACTTATATATTGAGTATTAACTAACTAATGGTTAGTTAATACTCAATATATAAGTTGAAAAAAAATCGGTTGGAAAAAAAAAAATATTGAAACAATGGTTTTCCGAGTAACAGTAACTTATTTCTTCTAAATCACCTGTTTGGTACAATGGGGGTTGTGGATTTCATCGGCGTGTGTATATAAATTATATTAAATACACGTCCTGTTGTTTTCAAGCATTTTCCAAATCCGGAACGGAGCGTATATCGCTAAATTCAATTAAGTCGCTCACTAAGGCGCAAGTTATAAGCGAATCGAGGTTTATCAGTGAACGATAATTCCCTTTTTTTGGATGGAAAATCATCGAATGACTTCTCCCGCTCTGGGCGGAGCGGGAGGGTGTGTCACACTTTTACTGACTAAAATCCACCCGTGTTCCTCCAGTTGCCCATGTGCCAGAGTCACGGTATCTCTTTCGAACAATCTCGCGACCCTGGCAGAACGATAAACCCCTTTACAATCTTTCATTTAAATGCATGCTTCACTTCAACGAATTATGATTTTAATAGTAGTTTTGGCAATACCTAATGAGGTATAATAATTTGTTGGCTCACGATTACAAAAAAAATGATTTTAAGGAGGTAGCCCGCATTGAAACGCAAATATCATGCATGCAAGTTAAAAAAAAATGTGTTAAACTCAATCGGATAAATACTCATGTGTACATTAATTTATTTATCTGTAAAACATTTATTTATTTTTAATTTATATACCGGATGGCAGTGACATCAACGCAAAACCAATTATCGAGAACTCAGTACATGATTTTGCACCCAAATGTGTTGAAATTTTTCGCCAGTTAAAAAAAAAAACAAAAATTAGCTGTACCATACATTTTGACCGCGTACGTTTTCTATAAAACAGCAGTTTTTTTTTTTGGTAATTGAACCCAAGTTTTTACGCGGCAATATTGATGGTTACTGTTTGCGCGTCAGTGGCCATGCTACCCTATGGACTTTATCGGACTCCAGATAAATGCATAACAAAATGAAATTAAATACTAAAAAACATACAATAGGCGGCCTTTTCACTTTCTACGATCTCTTCCGGGCAACCTTGAATGATGGAAAGTGACTGTCTGGACATTTTGGCCCTAGATATTTAGAAACATTTCTGTCCATCTCTTCGCTTTTCCCTTGCACTGTCCCCTGTAGGCGCCTCTAGCGTGCCCTCGAAACATAAATCGAACCCCGTTAAATCAGGCCTGGCCAATTCTCACGGGGCTTCTCCTCTTTAAAATTTACTTAACGAACAATAAGACGTTTTATATAATTTCAAATTAATTATACTGCGCTTCGCCCTTTGAATTTGTCTTTTGAACGACTTAATGAAACTGTTTTAAGCTTTTGTCTAAAGGTTTAATTAAAGTTCTGAGTGTAATGGGTAGATTTTTTCAAGGGTATCGGAGGGTGATTTTATTTCCTATTTTGTAAAGACAAACATACAAGAGGTAACATCCACACTTGGTTGATATCCCGAGCACTCGTACTCAGCGATTCAACTTCTTTTCCTCGTTTGTTATCCACAGCCAAAGTATGGAACTCTCTACCAGCGTCTGTGTTCCCTTCCACATTAAGCCCGTCCCCCTCATTCGAGTACACGAATCAGGAGTGAACTGGCATCTTTTGGACACGGTCGTTTCATCATAGAACTCATTCATCACTTTGCATTAGGCGTGATCGAGGACAAGAACAGGTCCAATCAGTAATAGCAAGATGGGTGAGTACTGATTTTCCCAGTGGTGTTCCCACCTATATTTCGGCTAATAAAACGGGTTTATAAAGTATATTTCTTTTCAGGTGGAGATAAAAACGGCTTGAAACCAGTACCAACCTGAAAAACAGGTGCATTTTACTGTATCAGTAAATAAAAAATAATAGTTTAAAAAAAACTAAAAAACACGCTTCCATTGAAAACCAAACTTATTAATGGAAAAACTTCCACTATTTTCCATTATTTTGTACTTTTTAGTTTGGTTTTCAATGGAAGCGTGTTTTTTAGTTTTTTTAAACTATTATTTATTTTCTATTTTTTAGGCTGTTTCGAATTTTGAGACGTATGTCAGCGTAGTTTTCGAAGACAGTTTTTTTTGCTGTCCTGGTAACCCTGGCAAGGATAATGGCGCAAATTAGTTTGTGACGTATGTCAGCGTAGTTTTCGAAGACAGTTTTTTTGCTGTCCTGGTAACCCTGGCAAGAATAATGGCACAAATTTATGAAATTATTGCATTGTCATCGGTCCTTGACAGGTGTGCAAAGTTTGAATGAAATCTGGTCGTTTAAAGTGGGTCAAAATCGCGCTATAAGGAGTCGGTTACAAACAAACATACAAGTGAAGCTAATATAAAGCGTGTAAAAAGCTGGGCCATTGTCATTACAAGATTGTTCAAAGATAGCGATCATCTGAGCATTCTACCAAAACTGTATAGAAACTTTAACATCTGCCTAGCCCCTTTCCCAACTATGTTGGGGTCGGATTCCAGTCTAACCGAATACAGCTGTGCCAGGGTCACGGTATCTCTTTCGAACAATCACGCGACCCCGGCAGGCATCGGTCCTAGGAGACCCCTTCAGTGCTGCTGACATCTCTTTGAGGCGCGCGTGGAACACTACGCGCCGTCGACCCGAGCCTGGTCCTTACCGGGCGGCGAGCGGCGGCGAGCTACCCATTGCTCGCCGCCCGCAAGCTCGTGCCTACGGTGGCCGGGAGTCCGCAATCGACTCCCGACGCCCGGGGCGTCTCCTCCTGCGGCGGCTAGGGACGTGAGGGCACAGAGACTGCCACTCCCTCACGCGCCCCGCCTCCTCCTTCGCGGGCATTACTGCTTCGCAGAAGGAGGTGACGGCTTCCCATGCCCTCTCGCTCCGTACCATGGCTCGCACCAGGGCCGGACGCGAGAGGTCGCCGCCGCCGATCGCCTCCACGAGGACACGGCGGTGCTCCGCCCAGGCAGGGCACACTTCCACCGTATGCTCCACCGTGTCCTCTAGACGATCCTCACTATGAATACACCCGGGCGTTTCCTCCCGCTTTATCCTGAACAGGAACCCACCGAAGCACCCATGCCCGGTGAGAACTTGCGTCAGGCGGAAGGTGAGGACGCCGTGGCGCCTCTTTATCCACTCCTCAAAGAGGGGACTTACCGCCGCAATTGTGGCGTGCCCTGCGCTGGGTTGCGACAATCGTACCCGCCATGTCGCCATGAGATACGATACCCTTCAGTTAGACTAGTTGTCAGACTTTCGGGCTTCTGAAGACCCGTAATGACTGACAGAGATTTTTATGTAAATATGGTGCATGTATTTCAATGTTTTTAGAAAGTACTATCTATACTAATATTATATAGCTGAAGAATTTGTTTGTTTGTATGTTTGTTTGATTGAACGCGCTAATCTCAGGAACTACTGGTCTGAATCGAAAAATTATTTTTGTGTTGAGTAGCCTATTTATTGAGAAAGGCTATAGGTTATATAACATCACGCTAAGACCAAAAGGAGCGGAGCAGCAACTAAAAATGGTCGAAAACTGGCAGGCAATTCGATGCGACGGGAAGGGTCAGGGGAGCAAAAATGTGACGCGAACGAAGTCGCGGGCGGAAGTTAGTTACACAATAAAGGATAAATGTTGTAGGTACCTTCCTATATGTTATGTAAGTATATGATACTCGAGCATTTAAAACATTTTACATTCGCATTAAATATCCCTCTCATAATCCTTCCAAATTACACCACAAAAAATTAAAAAAAGAATTTTCCACGCAACAAATCTTCGCAACAGAATATAAATATAAAACAAACACCCCGGGGCTTCACCACCTAATAAATTACTTGTGCAAATAGAAAAATAAAAGTCCCGCCACACTGGATGTACAATAAACACGTAGATTGTGCAGTAATACGAAATAATGTTGTTATAATAGGCACAAACAATGATTTATATGCGCTCGCCCAGCTCGGCACAGTAGACAGCGGTACAAATTACCCTTAATCGGTTTATGTACCTGTGGGGGAGTGGATGCTGTAGTGTAGATACAGCTTTATTGCAGGCTCCATTGCAAGGCAGTTTAAGACCATTGTCTTATGTTGACTGGTTAAATGGCCTAAGTTATGGATAAATCGAGAAAAGAGGTTAAAGGGTGTTCTTGAGTCTGGCATATTGTTGCGTATCGTAATGTATCAAATGTAACATTTAAGTTCAAAATGATTGAGTATTAACTCAATGGTCTAGTGGTCGCGAGCACTACTGTTGAACATGAGGAGTTTTTTCATAACAGTAATTTACCAGTAGCAGCCTCTTTTCTTTTTTTTCTGTGTGGGAAATCATCATATGAATTTATTGACCCACCCGTGTCCCTTCATTTGCCTGTGCCAGGGCCACGGTGACTTTTTCGGAAAAATCCTCGACCCTGGCAGGTATCGACCCTAGCGGATCCTTTCAATACGTGCTGACGTCTCTTTGAGACGCGCATGTACCACAACGCGCCGTCGACCCGGACCTGCACCCCTAGCCAAGTTGATAATCTGCAATCGTTAACGCTTGTCGAAAACTAATCAAATGTATGGGAATGAAATCATCTCAACGTTAAGTCACGTGGTTAGAACAAACGAATAGAAAATTCGTAGCCAAGTTCACATCGTTCAAAATGATCGAATGAATTGTTATCGTTTCTACAATGTTTAACGGTACATCCTTTGTTATAATGTCGTTTTTCTAAAGACATTGTAGATCGAGCGGCCAACTCAGGCGCGTCAACATGGCTACCAACTTATTGTATTCTACAATTGCTGATTGTAGAACGGAATTCGACACGAAACGATTGTAACTTGGCTAGGGGGGCTGGTCCTAACCGGGCGGCAAGCTACCCAATGCTCGCCGCCCGCTAGCCCGCGCCTACGCTGACAAGGGCGCAGAGTTTGCTCCTCCTCACGCAACAGCCTGGAGTCGGGAGTTGTGTCTGAGATTTGGTTTGACGCCCGGCTTCCAGTCCAACCGAATGCAGCTGAATACCAGAATTTTACATAGAGCGACTGCCTTTCTGCTTTGCCTGCCTATCCACAACCCAGTTACTGGGTAATACGATTCCTTTTAGTAAGACTGGTTGTTAGAATTTCGGGCTTCTGATGACCTGTCAACCTTCAAAGATCTACGAATGAGAGTCGGGACTAACTGCTTTACGCGTTTTCCGAGGTACAGAGGGGTCTTGGTATGAAATGACGGTCACTAAAACCCACCCGTGTTCCTTCAGTTGCCTGTTCTAGGGCCACGGTACCTCTTTCAAACAAATCTGCGAACGTGGCAGGCATCGGCCCTAGCGCACCCCTTCAAATTTGCTGGCGCCCTGTGCCCCCTATCGATGTAGTTCAAACGCCACACAATTCTTGTAATAAAGTATTAGGTACAAATCTTAACAGCAGATTATTAAACTGGTCTGCAGTCTGTCCAACAGAGACTGTGTTTTTACCAAATTTTAGACTTCTCAACAAACCTAACTCAAAATACCGACCTCTTAAAAAAAGATGAACTGAACAGCACTCTTCGCAGGCACTTTCAAGTTATGTCGGAGCACATTTTCCCACAAATTCCATTTGTCGCGTCAGTCTGACAGACAATTTAGGGCGCGCCCATACTCCGGCTCATTGCGTATGCGCTACATTTATGTAAAACAGCCTTAGCGTATGTCACGGGTTCACGGGACGTTATGTACCTATACATGCGCCTGTTTGACCATTAACTTACAATTTTAAATTAATTTCAAGCAAATTTTGTGAAAAAAACTGAAGTAAAATAACCTTAGCTTCTGTTAGGGCGTCCCAGGACGTTAGGTACCTATACACGCGTCTATTTAACTATACATTTACAAAGTTTTATTACATTTGAGCAACGTTTATAAAAAATTGGGAAAAATTCTGTCTGTCCAACAGACATTGTATCCCATCAAATTCCAGACTACTTACAGAAATAAAGCTACTCAAAATACCGACTGTTGTCATATTTCGGCTCTGGCTCATTGAGTTTGCGCTACATTTATCTGGATCAGCATTAGTTTGCATCACGGCGCCGCGGGACATGTAACACAATAAAAATGAACTAAGTTATCCTACAAAAGACAATGTTTACAAAAGACAAAATATCTATAGGTACAGCATAAATTGTTATTGATGATGAGAAATGTATCTGCACTAAGGTCACAGGCGCGACGTACTTTAGTAGAACAATTTCTATGAATGTTGTCGCCTCGAGTCTGTCTACAGTAGCCACTAATAAAATTGTTAACTCAAAGCTAAAAAAAAAACCACTTGTGTGACACAAGACATCAATAATAAAGAAAAAAAACAAATTGAAAAAATAACAACACAATTTTCAACTGCAGCGAGACGTGACGCAAGTTAAATATGTTGCTGCCATATTCTAAAGACATTTTCCGTCACAGCAGAGTATTCACACAGCGCGGCACGTGCCCAGTTTGCGTGGACGACGTAAGACTCTGTAATATCCGACACGTGTCTTACTACGGAATACGGACCACCATTAATAGTTAGCCGATTTATTTGTATATGTTGCATAGGGATTTAAACATAAACAAACAAGAAAATGGCCTGTCTCTCAGTTAATAACGATTTATTAAGGTGACATATTGAGAAAACCGTGCTTTTTCTTTTAAGTGTACCTTTCTTACCGTACGATAGCCGAACTTGATATTAAAGTGTATGATTTTTGACTATATGATCTAGTATCCTGTAAAAGGAATACACGATACGATAAAATTTTCTCGATACAAAAAAATCGCAAAGTTCTATCCATGTTTATGATTTTTTTAGCCTCAAGGCGCAATGCGTTAGATTTATTAAACATAGTTTACTTTAAAACATTGATAATAATCTTATCTAAGTTTTTGTAAAACAGTTTTCGTTTTAATAACACTTTTCATTCATAAAAGACGGCGATTCGTTTTGGCACATACGTTATTTTATTCCAGGCGCATACACATTATCGCCATCTCTTTTTTTGCCTATAATTAGTAGTCTCATCACTCTCGTTCGTTCATAAATCAGTCGCCCAGTAGGGCTCATCGACGACGGATCTATGTCACTTTTTTACAAATCGGTGCGATCAAAATTACGTTTTTTAAATATTAATGTCCTCAGAAAAAGGTAGTAGTGAAGTATTTTGCTGTAAATATTTAATATAATAAATGTTGGCTTTCCAAAAACTTTATATTTACACTGTATACTCGTATGTGTCTATTTTTGTGACTGTGAATAATATAACATTCTTTTTCTATTACTATTTAGTGACGACCTTGATTATGTTTGAAAATGGGAAGAACCAAAAACTAAAATTGAACAGTACCTTCAAGGTTAGGAGTACCTGCACAGGGCAATTAATTAATTCATTTTGCAGGAATTCAATACCAATAAGATGATGATAACAAGAGGAATTCACCACCTTCACTAAAGCATTACAGCAACAATCTATTCTCACTTTGTAAAGTAACACCCTATTTAACACCCTATTTTTTTAGAGAAGAACGTCTGTTTTATCCCAAAAACTTATAATAATCGTTCATTTAGAAATAAATTAAAATATATGATTAGTTTTTAGGTTTGAAGTACGTCAACAATATATCTATATGTCAAGTACTGACACTATAAATACAAGAGCACAACGAAGGAATAGAGTAGCATTACAAGTGTGAAAAAGGTGAGGTTTTATAACTGACTGCGGCTCAAAGGAGGGTAATTATTTTACCACGCAAATGTATGGTGATCGGTGAAACGAAGTTGGAGTTTATAATCTCTTATATACCAACAACATCCATTTTATTTATATACCTCTAGAAGATTAGTTCGATATTTTTAATTTCATGTCGTAAATAACAAAGGTATGCAAAATTTACCTTTTTGAAACAAAACTACTACTTACACGTTTCGATTTTCATGACGTTTAGCATTAACCTGACTCACAAAATAAACTGTTATAAATCCTTGTAATACCTTATTTGCTTGTCACTGAAGCTTCTTTGTCATATTTGACATTAAATATTTTCATTAGCCCGTTTATATCTTTACAGTAAAACTGAATCACCGTCTTGAGCAAAAATTGGGACAAAAGCTTTTTCTCTACATCTATTTCTCTATATAATATAGAAAAGTAGTGCCCGTAGCCAATTTTTTTTTCTTTGAGTCGAGATCCTAAAAGTTCTGCGGCAATTTTAGAAAGATCTAATTTACGCACTTATTTGTTTAATTCTGGTTCTGTAAATAGCTGTGGCTCGGTTTTGTCGATAGAGAAATCAATCAGTCGACGGTCAATCACATTTACTAAATATTTTTTTAAACTACCAACAAGTGTAATAACAGTCGAAAATTATAATTGTTCATTATCTGCCTAGCCTTTTCCCAACTATTTTGGGGTCGGCTTCCAGTCTAACTGGATGTAGTTGAGTACCGGTATTTTACATGGAGCGACTGCCTATCTGACTTCCACAACCTTGTTACTGGGTAATACGATACCCCTTGGTAAGACTGGTTGTCAGACTTTTGACGACCCGTAACGACTGTCTAAGATCTACGAAAGACAGTCGGGCCGAACTGCTTCTTTTTTGGATGGTAGATCATCAAATGACGTCTCCCGCTGTGGATGCAGCGGAAGGGCGTGTCAGACTTTTACTGACTAAAACCCACCCGTGTTCCTTCAGTTGCCCATATGCCAGGGCCACGGTACCTCTTTCGAACTAATCTCGCGACCCTGGTAGGCGGACCAACGGCTTAACGTGGTTTGTAAACATAGTCACCCATCCACGGACCAACCGCGGCAAGCGTAGCTTAACCTGAATGACCGACTCGTGCAGCTGTTTTAAATTAGCCACAAGCCCTTCCGAAAATAATAATTGTTATCCTATCATATCTGTACTATGGTAGCATTTATGAAGATTTCTACAAAACCTTACGTGATGGAATTTTTTGTTTATTTTTCTGTTAATCAGGACCTCTAATTCTATAAGAAACCATTATTCGATTTCAATTCATTTTACCCATGCATATCATTAATCAAAATTTAAGTTTCAGGTTTTTAAATATTTTGTATTAGTTGTCTACTCCATAGTTTACTATGCGCAAAAATTTCAAAGACCGAGACAAATTAACGTCACTTGGCATGCTCATTTTTTTTTTTAATATGTTGCCGTCTTTATCTTGCATTGTTATTTAAACAGTTGTGCGACGGTGACAAGAATAATTCTTAGCGAAAGGCCATGCTAAGTAACGTTTTTAAATTTCGGTCAGTGATAATTCCTTCGTTCCACTTTTGGCTACTGGTAAAATAAGTCATTAAAGTTTGTGACGATGACGTGTCGGCCGACCAATGAAGATAGGTCCGCCACTCCCCGCGTGCGGGGGAAACAATCCAACTATCATCTATTTTCGAGGTGGGGTCTTAAGTAACTATGTATGTACCTATGTTTACCGCAAGAGCAGTGGTTGCCAAGGTATGTCACGACACGGTCACGAATTACGTGTCGTAGGTTTGAACTACGACAGGCCTTACTTTGTGTAAAGTATTTTACCACTACTGCTCTCAAAACGGCAAAGGAATACACCGTGAGGAAACCGGCAAGTCCTAGATTCGAAAAATATGTGACATCTACCAACCCGCATTGGACCCGCGTGTTAGATTACGGCCCACTCCCTCTCACAGCGAGGAGGACTGTGCCCCAGCAGTGAGAACGTAGGCACCTAGAAACATAGATTCGTATTTCGCTTGGTTTCGATATATTTTCACTGGCTGCATTTACATGACTGTTAGAATGCACCGTGACGTAACCTCGACTTACTATTTAGGTCATTTTAAAATAGATACAGAAATTATTCTCCGAATTGAACTTCATGTCCAAAGTCCCTGCACTAGACTACCACACAATACATTCTCACACGAAAGAGAGAGAGAGCAACAAAGCATGATTTAAAAAACATAAGTGCACAACAGAAGTGGCGTACTACTATGATGTCTTGAACGTATTTCCAAAATTAACAAAGTTTGGAGAAGATTTAAAAGTAAAATTTAACACTTGTAGTAAACAGACAACTGAATACAAGCTACTGTACAAAAAGTAACATACCTTCGTGCTATAGAACAAACTTACATAAACTCAGACCTTCTTTCCATAGGAGCAAGCACAAACTACAGAACCTCCTGCTATGATCCTACAATAGCTATTTTGCTGCGTGCAAGTTCATAAATCAGAACGCCAATTCTCGTAATAAAAAATGTTCAAAATCTTCTCGCAGTGTCATCTCGGCGACAATCAGATGTCAAAAACTTGTCAAATATGTATGGAAACTATAGTCATTATTGACAGATTTTTACTGAGATTCAGACTATGAACATTTTTTTAATTACGAGAATTGCCCCACTGATAATTTACGCATATCAGTTGCGAGTAACCACAGACCTTTTTGAAGAACATCACCAATAAGGTCACAATATGGCCTTCTAGGACGTCTCCTTTTGGCGTTTCCACTCACATCTGCCTTGTAAATACCTTTTTAACCGACGAAAAAAACGGAGGAGTTTATCAATTCGACGCGTATATATTTTTTTTATTTATTATTTATTTATTTATTTAACCATTTATGCACACATATAAATAATAATATAATAATAATATTTTTTAATGTATGACCACGCATAACTTTTTACATAGTAGTCCGATTGTGATAATTGTTTTTTTTTATTGGAAAGAGTATACTCGAGGGTGGTCCCATATAAATTTAGAAAACAAAATCAAACCCTAAGGGTCAGAAAACAGAGGATGATTGATTGTTCTCTCACTGATTGTAAGGTTTAACCACGCTTTACTTTATACAGAGTTGTCCGATTTTAATAATTCTTTATTCATTGGATAGGGTATACCTTGCCAAGTATTATAAGTACATTAAAGCCACAAAAAATTATAAAATAAAAACTTTTTACCAAAAAATTGAACCGCCGGAAAAACTGAAAAGCAAAAAATAATAAACCTTAAAATTATGAGTCGGCGCTGAAAAATCAATGAACAAAGATCACTCAAAGCGCCGACTCATAATTTTAAGGTTTATTATTTTTTGCTTTTCAGTTTTTATGGCGGTTCAGTTTTTTGGTAAAAAGTTTTGTAAGCCGTCCTTCATTCATCCTCTCAACTTGACCAAACCATCTAAGCATACTCTATTCAATTCTTGTAACTACATCTTCTTTTAAACCGCAGCGTTGTCTTATCACGCGTACGTGTAATATTCCGCTTATATTAAAAAGAATACACACATCAGATTTCACAAATCCGACGACTATCTCACCAAATCTCCAGTTTCATACAAGCATTGCAATAACCGGATCTGAATCAATATGGCCGCTCTCCTAGAAGGCATTCGTTCCTCGTATGACGTCACTACACATGTTCCGTCCGGATATTGCAGTGCTACGCTCTCAAACTTAACGCGGAGTTGAGCACTGTGACGTCAGAACGTAGCTTAAGAATGAAGTGAGTTGGAATCTCGGTATAGGTAAGTTTATGTGGCAATATGGTGGAAATAAGGATTTGAATGTGGAACTGAAAGAATGAAAGTTAGCTTGTATAGCTGTGAGTAAATGAGCAGTAGCGTTCTTCTGAGTGTTTATAACAACAACCTCTGGTAGGTGTGCTCTTTAGTTTAATGTTTAAACACGATAGGGAATTGCGAGGACCGTTGCCTGTCTTGCACAAGTTTCAATTATTACTTCTTATTGATCTGATGATGCTAAATATACAGAGTCAAATTAAATAAGCTAGTAATTTTACCCGCATCGATATCGAAAAAGAATAAAACAACAAAAAAATGTCGCCGTTCTTTGGTCGAAAGTCAATAAAGCCCGTACTCAATCGGCTATTTTTGTAATGTTTCGGAGAAAATTGATATTTTTTTAAGTGTTTCCAAAATTCAGAACATAGGAGTCGTTTCGTAACCATAACGTACATGTTATTGTCATTTAAAAATTTTGAACTAAGTTGGAACGATGAGTATTTTTTAATCGATACATTTATTGGCGTGTCTCGGGGCTAAGACCGACTCCGCATGCCGCGACGACAAACTCTCTTCCCATTTGCCGGTGCTGGTACCAGTCCCAGCACACGGCCACATTTTCTTAAAATAAATACCTCAACGACGTAGACTTTGTACCTCAAATTTACTAATTTTATACCCTGTCATATTCAAGGATACGTGTAGATTTTTTCACCAAAATATCCTTCCTCTCTCCGAACCGTACCGTTGTCGGTACACATAATGGATCATAAAAGGTAATATAAATCGAAAAGGTAGTGAATTAGCATGGTAGCGCCCCATCGTTTGCATTAAGGTACGCTGGTGACCTCAGATTAATGGACACGGGCGCATATTTGCAAACCACACTGAACTCAACACACTGAACATTATTGTCTAAGTATCTATTAAGATTTAAATAATAAATAATTATTTTATACTATACAGGATAAGTTTTTATCTAGTGCGCAAATTGTAACCATGAATTCAGCATATCATTCTGTCGGTTTTACAAAATCTGCTGTTTCATAGAAAAATGCAATACCTACAGGGTCAAAATGTATGGAACAGCCGATTTTTTTTTAATATCCGACGAAAATTTTCTACACTGGGGGGTCTAGAATGATATGCTGAATTCATGGTTACAGTTTGCGCACTAGATAAAAACTTATCCTGTATCTATAACTATTTATATACTAATCCCTTTTCTTCACGTGGGTGTCGTAAGGGGTGACTAAGGGACTCACCAGAGGATGGGCAGCAGCATTCTCTGTACATTTTAACACAATACTGCGATTGCCAACCCACCTGCTAAGCGTGACGATGATGGCAAACCCCCCCGAATTGGGGGCGGCTTGTGTCCAGCAGTGAACGTCTTTCAGCTGAACTGATTATAGAACATTTAATTATTTATGTATGGTGATAGTTAAGTGACTTTTTAATGACACTATGTGTGACATATCAACTGTATAATTTTATTGACATTACTTAATTCTATTGACATTATTTAATTTTATTGACACTATTTAAGTTTATTGACATTATATAATGTTATTGACATTCTTTAATACTCCTTTGTGCATGACCTAATCTTGTAATAATAATTTATTCATTGATTAACTTTTTCATAATTTTGTTCAAGATTTTTTTAATTATTTGTAAATTTTTTTGCATGCTGAAACTCAGGCAGAATGTAACCGGGTCATTATATTTTTGTAACAGCTATATTGTAAAATACCTGCATTTTATGCGAATAAATGATCTGATTTGAGTTATTTTTTTATTTTTTATTACAGAAATCAAAAATCATACCTCTTTCTGGAATATTCTATTTTTACTAGGAAAATTGTTTTTGTGAACCGTACATGTGTTTTTATTTATTTATTTAAACTTCTCACACACAAGAAGGTACAAAGGCGGACTTAATGCCTTAGGCATTCTCTACCAGTCAACCAAGGGTGGTGAAGAAATTACATGGCACGTGCTTTGGTTGAGAGGAACAATAATTAAAAATGTATAATAATGAATTATAAATAAGAGGGAAACACTAGTACATAAATAGGTTATTAACTAATTATATACATACATATTTGCTATAATACAATCTTATAATATAGATATATATCTATAGATACAAATTCAAGGTAAAGAAGTGTTGAGATGGCTCTACGCTGTTTGTTATGAAAATAACTCTGCAATTTCCGCTTAAATGCAAGCGGACTGGTGGCCGTCCTGATATCGAGAGGAAGCGCATTCCAAAGAAGAAGGGACTGAAAATGAGACGTTTTTTTTCTGAAACACAATTATTTATTTATTTTAATATCAAATTAGACTAGAAGACTAAAAATGTTTCATCACGTTAGCTTGACATCAATAACACAAACACTTCAGGACTATAAATTATTTGGCCTCATTTCTTAATCGCAAACTTGACCTTGATATTAGGATGAGGCAGAGCATTAAGGAGTTCTTAACGACATCGTCAACAATTTTTGAATAAATTATGGGTCTTGAAGGTATGATTATTACTTATTAATTGAAGAGCATTTCCAATAAATGTCTATCAACAATTTTGTAAACAACTGTTTAGGTATCATACATTTTGTAATTAAGTCTTCCACCATTTGATTAATAATCAGGTAAATACTTAAGAAAATATTGCTTCACTTAAAACCAAGTTGTTTGTATCTAGTACAAAAAAGTGTACCCCTTTTATTAGATAAAAAAATATGATTTAACTTGATAAATAAGCTACATCCGACGTAATTCAAATATACGCGTCCCAAAAAACCGGTGAGTGTCCATTTTTCCCTTCTCCACTTCACACCCTTAGCTTGAGGGTAGAAAAATAACCCTCTCGCATAGTCGGGCCGGGGTAGCATCGGACATTCATAAGATATGACTTGTATACAAATGTGTGAAAAAGGTTCTGACAAATTATGTTTATCATAAATAGCATTTTGTTGACCGACGAATTCACTTTCTAAGATAAAAAAAACTTTTTCCTTGTTCTTTTACTAAGTCACTGTTTGTTTTATGTAATTTACATTGTATTCGGAAATCGTGGCACATTGTACACCGGTTGCCTTAACATTCAAATGTTTCAACATCCGGCTCGAAGGACAAAATTATAATGGGATAAAGGCCCATAGGAATTTACAATATATTATCCAGATGGTTCCAATTTGAAATTGTGGTTCTCAATCCAATATGAATGATATTTATTTACAATATTATAATTTATTTTACTGGCATAAGAGACAACTAAGTGACTGAATAACCTGTTTTAGCGCAACTTCGTGTTCTTAGCGTGGCGTTGGCAAAAATAACACAAAAAATATATATCCGTATAGTAGCGCTACTAAGGTAGGAGTGATGTATCCTAGACATAAGTACCACTGTTAAGCATGACATGAAAATTCGTGCAAATTTGAAAAACTACACAACAACATATTTTGTACATTAATGTAACAAAAAACTTATATTTAGGAACTTAAGACCAACAACAAATAACCTAAAAATCTGCATGAAATTAACTAAAAACAATATCGCAAGTTTCGTGAGGAACGCGATTCTCTTCAAACCACAAAATTTGCTATGTTTAAATATCTAAAATATGATAATTCTGCGTTCATAGAATGTGGGGGCTAAGAAGTTAGCCCGTAAGGTTGCCGGTCCGAACGTTCGCTGAATATTAAATAAGGAAATAGAATGGTTAATAGAAGGGGATAGGGTTGAAAGAAATACATGCATGAAAGTCAATTAGGTGAAATATTTAAGTTATGAATTACGAAGTGAGTTGAATTTGAATTGGAGCTGGAGAAGCAAAGTGAAAAAGCGAAGAGAAGAAATGACCAAACGATAGAGGTTTGTGAAGAACTGACATCAACTCATCATAGGTACTCAAAAAGCCGTTTAAGATATCTGAATATGTAATGTATAATAATAATATCACAATCTTCGGAAACTGATGTCTGAAGAAGAAATATTATTATTTTTCTCTTTTAACTATTATTATTTATGTAACTAGATTGTAAGAATGTTAATAAAGGCTAAAATTAAATAAAATAAAATAATGATATCTTAGGACAACCAACACACTGTTATCTGATCCCAAACTAGGCAGAGCCTGTACTATGGTACCCAGACAACTGATAAATATACTTATATATTTCTAAATACATACATATTATAGATAAATTACACCCAGACACAGAACAAATGATTGTGCTCATCACACAAACATTTATCCTGGGTGGGAATCGAACCCACGACCTCAGTCTTAGCAGTCAGGGTCACTAACCACTAGACTAACAGGCCAGTCAAAATAAAATGGTGTCAAATATTGTCAGACTATCTTTGCACGGTATAAACTCAATCTCCTTTGAACAGGACATACTGCACAGGGCAGGTGTAAGTACTGTTTACTATAGAACTACCATTTACCGCGTCATGTCGTTGACTTGAATGTGGCCTGGTGGGTAATAGATGTCAAGCTCACTCAAATGTCTCGCTGACGGTGGCACGTATGTTGGATCATTTGGCTCCCTCCAAAATTGTTGAGCTGAATGGTGCTGATCCATGCGCCATGTTCGCGAACGGGTGCCGTCAGTTGAGACTGGTGATTTCTTTGCTACCACGGCATATTTTGTTTTTGTTTCTGTTCTTAACGTTTTAACGGGTACGTCTTTTTTATATCGTTGTCACATATAACTTACTAGCTTCCGCCCGCGTCAAATATTTGCTCCCCTGACCCTTCCCGTCGCATCGCAGCCTGCCAGTTTTCGTCCATTTTTTTGTTGCAGCTCCGCTCCTTTTGATCGTAGCGTGATGTTATATAGCCTTCCTCAATAAATAGGCTACTCAACTCAAAAAGAATTTGTCAATTCGAACCAGTAGTTCCTGAGATTAGCGCGTTCCACCCCCCATTTTAGGGAAGGGAGGTTAGAAAAAAAAAAGTAGCCTATGTCACTCTCCATTCCTTCAACTATCTCTACTTAAAAATCACGTCAATTCGGCGCTCCGTTTTGCCGTGAAAGACGGACAAACAGACACACACACTTTCCCATTTATAATATTAGTATAGATAAATTAAACATTAATTTGGAAGAAACAAATATTTTGTAACAATATATATTTAAAAGAGTGTCCATGGTCTTTTCCGGTCTTCTCCATAGATAGCTGCTTCGCTTTGAAATGGGTTACTAGTTTCATTGTTCCGACTGACCGACAAGGTATCGGGTCAGTCAATTTCAAAATGCCTGTAAATGGTTTAATTGAAATACACACTGTGAGTTTGAATTTAAAATATACCATTTAATACACAGACAAAAGAAATGGGACTTGTAGTCCCCATTGCACGTAATTTCCATGTATTCCGTGATACTGAACGTATTAAATCTTGATAAATATATTTTCAGCGAAAAGCTACTTGGATTCAGAAAAAAAATCTCGCTATCCTTGCAAAGTGGTTCTTAATGTCAATTCCCATTTTTGATTTTTATTTTTATGTCTTGCATTAATTTTGTTGTTACCTGGCTTATTCGCACTAGTCTGTTTGCACTAGTAGTTCAGTTTATTATAGTTTAGTTTGGAATGCTATTAGAAAAAAAAAGTATTCCAAGGAAGCAAGATATTTTGATTAGCTCTTTAGTTGTTGAGATTATTTTTAGCATAATTTTAATTAATGTATGTGATGTTGCTGTGTTTTTTTAAAATGAATACATCATTCCATACAGTGTTAACAGAGGTGAACAAAACTCACGACCCTAACCACAGAAGGCTTCCTTTCCCCTCATTTGAACCCAAATATTTCCATCCGAACAACCCTCCGAATACCTCAGAGTGTAACAGATAACATTACCTATGAACACTCAAAACTGAAACACTGGATGGTACAGCTAAAAATGAGAACGGACATATCGCCCGGGGCCCCATTAATCCTTCGACATTCCGGGCCCCGAGGGTGAAGGGGCCCGCTAATATACTTCACATAATTAAGGGACACGAATTTTATGATCGCATTTTCACAAGCACTTAAATTAAAGGGATAATTGGTTATTGTGTTTTATTATCTTTTATTTAAGAACTTATCTCCTATATTCATATTTTGTAGAGGTCAAATTTGTGCCTTTTTGTATGTAGAAGTAATCTTCGGGACTACTGATCCGATTCCGTAAATTCTTTCAGAAATGGGAAGCTAAAATATTGCCAAGTGTTTGACCCAAAATTCCCCAGCACCAAAAGTCATCTATACATATAATAAATCTGTAGAAAAGTCATTTTTGTACATTGAAGAAATTGAAACAAAAAATAGCCAGCGTGTGAAAAGATAAGTAACAGAACCCATTTCCATCATTTTTGAAATTTTTGTCTGTTTGTTTGTGCGCACATCACATAAAATCTACGAATTCAATGCTGACAATGTTTATATACAAAAATTATACGCAACTTGAGGTTTAACTTAGTTTTTGTTTCATCGAAATCGGTTCACTCTATCAAAAGATATGATTAATTTAGTGAGTTCAAGAAGTAAAATATTACGTTACGCAATTCAGTATAGTACTTGCAACGACATCTTAAGACTAAAATAGAACTAATGTTGATAGTTGAAATCCAAATCCGATACATGGCGTTGTGCAAATGACGTCATTTTCTGAATCGCGGTGTTAATCTATACTAATATTATAAAGCTGAAGAGTTTGTTTGTTTGATTGAACGCGCTAATCTCAGGAACTGCTGGTCCAAATTGAAAAATTCTTTTTGTGTTGGGTAGCCTATTTATCGAAAAAAGCTATAGGCTATATAACATTACGCTACAACCAAGAGGAGCGGAGCAGTAATGAAAAATGTTGCAAAAACGGGGAAAATCGCACGGGTAGGCGATTCGACTCGACGGGAAGGGTCGGGGAAATAAGGAATTTAACGCGGACGAAGTCGCGGGCAGAAGCTAGTAAGAAATTATTATAGAAAGAATAATGAGTGATAGAGGGCCTTGAGTTCGAACAATATTCGTTGAGTTATTGATGTTAAACATTGTAGAGCTACACACTTGCTACGCCGTAGCCGACATAGCCATTATGGCTACGTCGTAGCAAGTGTGCAAAAGTAGAAAACGGAAAAGTTTTAAATTTAGAACAGGAAAAACTATACACAGTTCCAGTAGTAGTATTGATGTTCGAACACTTTCATACGTTAGTTTTACGGTTTGGTTCATACTGCGACAGTGTAGCTGACGTAGCAGCGCTACGCCGTAGCAACTGAGCAATAATGAAAGAAGTCAAAAGTACAACATTTCAATAGGTAACCAAAACAGTGAACTAAATTTTATTTCTACTTATAAAGTGCAAGAACAAAGCGAGCGTAGTTCACATAAATTACAACAAACTTATCTTTCACATTTTTCTTCAGGTATGAGAATTTAAAACCTAGTCGCTAAAATAAAGTGTTAGGTAGTCTAGATTTTTTGTATCGCGCTCTATTCAATTCAGGAGGAACCGTGAAATCGTATTTCAGATTAGAATGTCCTGCAATAAAATTTTATTTTCATAGGAACTGATAGAATTATTTTAGTGAATAATGTGGAATTTCCCTTTATTCTGTTGTAGAATTTATGTTCAATATCATACGTAAATAAATCTAGTAACTAAAAAAACGTTTCCATATTTTCTTTGGATGGTAAAGTTGTCTCATTGCTAGATAAATGGCGTTATTTAAGTTTAAAAAATTAAAATCGTCTTTTCTTGAACTTTACAAAAGTTTACGACCGAGTCCTGTGGTTCGATCTTCAAAATATAAATAACAAAACATTGTATGTTTATGTTATCTAGATCATCTGTTTCATGTGGTGCTAGGCGCAATACCACCATCCTATTTCTTCCCGTGGGCGTCGTAAAAGGAGACTAAGGGACTTACTAGAGAATGGACAGCAGCAGTTGGACGTCTTACGGCTGAAATGATGATGTTGATAATCAGCTGCACGGCTACTTTGGGAGCTGACATCGGTTATAGAATTGATCGTGGGTCGCCGAGTGCGAGCGATTTTTTCATTCTATTCTTAAAATCGCTTTTTAACCGACTTCAAAAAGGAGGAGGTTCTCAATTCGGATGTTTATATGTTTTTTTTTATTTTTATATGTATGTTCGGCCATAACTCCGTCATATATAGGCGGATTTTCAAAATTCTTCTTTTGTTCGAAAGGGGTTTATTTCGAAATGGTCCCATATAATTTTGAGAGATGAGTTCGGGAGACAGACACCGGAACTCTTTAAAAAATGACAGCAAATCAACCGCGATTTCTGCTATCGCATAAATATGCATTGTTTGTTTGGAATTAGTGCAGGGTGAATGCCACAACTAAAAATTTAAAAATAAAAACTTTTTCACAAAAAAAAACAACCGACTTCCTTAAAAACACTACAAAGTGAAAAATAACTTTAATTTCGGAAGTCGGTGGCAAAAAAACCATAAATACAGATCCTAAGACACCGACTTCCGAAATTAAAGTTATTTTTCACTTTGTAGTGTTTTTAAGGAAGTCGGTTGTTTTTTTTTTGTGAAAAAGTTTTTTTATATACAGCGGGCAGGGACATCGGCGCGCAAACTGAAACCATGGATTCAGCACATGATTCTGAACAATCTTGTGTTTTTAGGGTTCCGCACCTCAAAAGGAAAAAGCGGAACCCTTATTATAGGATCACTTTATTGTCCGTCCGTCCGTCCGTCTGTCAAGACCCTTTTTCTCAAGAACGCGTGGAGGTATCTAGCTGAAATTTATATCAAATACTCAAGTCTACTGTCCCTTGGAGCTGTAAAAAAATCAAACTTCTAAACTAACGCAATCAAAAGATATAGCCGTTTATGCCGCAAATTTCCGCAAATTTTCGAAACTCGCAAGGGAATCAAAACCTAAAGGGTACTTCCAGTCAATCTAGAATTTTGAAATTTGGTACGCCTTATAGCACAGATAAAGGAAAAATTGTGAAAACCGTACATTTTTAGTTATATCATATAATAAAAATATTTTTTTTTAATTTTAAACTTTATTCCTATAGCTTTGTACGGAACCCTCGGTGCGCGACTCGCACTTGGCCGGTTTTTTTTGTGTTTTCCTTCAACGTTTTGAGAGCAGTGGCTATAAATTAATTACACAAAGTAAAGTTCCTGCCACGATTCAAACTCAAAGTTAGGGCCCATGCCACTGGACCACCACGTCTCTAGGACAAGCACTTTCAATCAATTCTCAGCCTATCGCCAAAATACCCTATCCTCCGCCTCCCGCATCCAGTCTGCCCCAGCCACGTTCCTAAGGTCGTCGGTCCATCTAGCTGGGGGGCGTCCCACACTACGCTTGCCGATACGCGGTCTCCACTCCAGGACTCGTCTGCTCCACCGGCCATCGGTCCTTCGACAGACATGGCCAGTCCACTGCCACTTTAGCTTGCTTACTCTGTGAGCTATGTCTTTACTGTATGTAAATTATTTAATCATTACTTCTCTGAAAACAATGAAGGAACACATAGTGAGGAAACCTGCAAGTCCTAGTACCAAAAATTCGAAGACATGTGATATCTTCCATACCGCACTGGCCCTGCGTGGTTGATTACGGACTACTGTCTCTAGAGGATATAGGTTGATTATGAACGATATATGTATGTTGATTATACTAAATCTTAAATACCAACGGTTAATGTTATCGTCAAAAAAATCTACTTTGTATTGAATCTATCATCACCAGTGATCGGAAATTCGGATGCATATTTACCTAATGTTACTATTTAGCTGTGAAAACACGGAAGCTGCTTCGTATTTTTTATTAAAGCCGGGTTTCTTGGATCATATCTATTTAAAATTAATGTTTAACCCCAGATGCAAATACATATGTGCGTAGGGTGGTATGTGTTAGTTAAAAGAACACACAAAACACGGTAAAAAGTTAAAACAACACACAAAACACGGTAAAAACGCGCATTCCATATTAGCCAACATTTCAACTTTAGGTGAATATGCATCTGAATATCCGATCTCTAATCATCACATTTTTTTTTTTTTCTGTGCCAGGGTCACTGTATCTCTTTCGAACAATCTCGCGACCCTGGCAGGCGTCGGTCCTGGCAGACCCCTTCAGTATTGCTGACATCTCTTTGAGGCGCGCGTGGAACACTACGCGTCGTCGACCCGAGCCTGGTCCTTACCGGGCGGCGAGCTACCCATTGCTCGCCGCCCGCAAGCTCGCGCCTACGGTGGCCGGGAGTCCGCTATAGACTCCCGACGCCCGGGGCGTCTCCTCCTGCGGCGGCTAGGGACGTGAGGGCGCAGAGATTGCTACTCCCTCACGCGCCCCGCCTCCTCCTTCGCGAGCATTACTGCTTCGCAGAAGGAGGTGACGGCTTCCCATGCCCTCTCGCTCCGTACCATGGCTCGCACCAGGGCCGGACGCGAGAGGTCGCCGCCGCCGATCGCCTCCACGAGGACACGGCGGTGCTCCGCCCAGGCAGGGCACACCTCCACCGTATGCTCCACCGTGTCCTCCAGACGATCCTCGCAATGGAAACACCCGGGCGTTTCCTCCCGCTTTATCCTGAACAGGAACCCACCGAAGCACCCATGCCCGGTGAGAACCTGCGTCAGGCGGAAGGTGAGGACGCCGTGGCGCCTCTCTATCCACTCCTCAAAGAGGGGACTTACCGCCGCAATTGTGGCGTGCCCAAATCATCACATATTGAGTGATAATACTCATTTTTTTTTTCTGTGTGTGTGAAAAGGCATTTCTGTTACAATCCGAGTAAGGATCTGGTGGGATAGAAACATCAAAGATTCACAGGTATAATTTCTGCCGAAAGAGGTCCAAAGCTGAACATACACCTCAATCAATTTTGGAGGGTATGCCATCATCGCCTCGCTTGGCAAGCGAGTTGGCGAACGCAGTATGGTCGTAAAATGCATAGAGAACGCTGCTGCACATTCTCTAGTAAGTCTTTTAGTCGCCTCTAACGACACTCACGAGAAGAAATGGGGTGGTGATCTTCTTTACGTCCGGCACCCCACGTAATAAAGGTGTATATGGTTCATACGTATCATCATCATCCTTGCGTTATCCCGGTTGCATCCTTTCGGAGGCCGGGGTCCGCTTTCCTGCTTTTAGCTCTCCACTTCGGACGATCTTGTGCATCCCTTATGGTGAGTTTGTTGGTACGCATGTCATCCGCTACGACGTCAAGCCAGCACTTTTCTGGTCTGCCCCTTCTACAGGGACCCGGCGGAGATGGCATGGCCAGACATTTGTTTCCCACATAGCTAGCCGGTTTCCGTAATACGTGCCCGAACCTACGTCGGCGACACTCCTGCAATTTGTCTGCTATTTCACGGATATGAAGGCTGCCGCGAATGCGTGAGTTTTTGGCGTGGTCTCTCCACGTAACTCCAAACATCCAGCGCAAAATTTTCATTTCCGTGACACGCAGTTCTTGCTTGTGCCGCTCAAGTACGGGCCACGCCTCACTGCCATATAAAAGGACATGCCTAATGATGGATTTATAGACCTGTCCCTTCAGCTTAACCGGTATCTTGGGGTTACAAATGACACCAGATACCTCTCGCCATTTGGCCCACGCTGCAGCAATGCGTGCCTTGACGTCGTAGTCGATGTCACCAGACGCGTGGAGTACAGATCCCGAGTACTTAAACTGTTCCGTGCGCTCGACCGTGTCATGGTTCATGTTCGTGGTTCATACGTTTAAACGTAGGTTTATACGTATGAACCATATACACCTTTATTCCACCACCATATACACTCATTGTAAACAACAATTTCATATGTACTTCTAAAAAAACTTTTTAAACTAACATCATGCGCTTAATAATACTATCTCTCTCTGTTACACTTCTTCTTCGCTAGAACGAGAGAAATGACGTTAACTTAGAACAAGAGTAAATTTGGAAGTGTATATGTTTCCAACATGGCCTCAGGCGCTTTGTTTAGCCCACGATCTGGTTTGGACCGGATATTACAAGGCGCTTGACGCCTTGACGCGACTCCAATATTGTGCTGTTTTGAAATGTTTTGTAAAGCTTTTTTCAGGAGCAATATTTTATCAAAAGAAATGTTACTTAAAAACATTCACAAAGAAATCAGTTAAATTCTTTTAACAAAATAACTTTAAGACCTTTCTGACCTGAAGATTTCGAAGTTGGCAAAATTGTTGTCACTTTTCTGAGTTATTTTTTAATCCAATAAAATAATAAGAATCAAGACATGAAGAAATGGACTGGGTGATCTGAAAAAATTGTGCGGAGAGTTTTCCTCGAATGAGAAGATAACCATGCAGGGGAACAAATACTGCCCTGTCTCGTATTTAAACTAAAATTTAGATTTTACTCTGTAGCATGTGTACTGTGATTCCATTTCTAAATTCACAACAAAAGCCCACATACAATAAAAAAACAAATTAAAGAACAAAAACACCCGTCTTTTCTACAATACAAAAAAAAAACTCACACAAATAAAACGTAACAACTATTACATACGACACTCACATCCAATATGTCTGCCTAGCCCCCACGGGACATAGTTCGCAGGAAAAACTCAACCATACATTCTCGCCATCAAGAAATGAGTGACAGACAAACAAAAACCTTTTACTGTCCGCCACTACTAATATAAGGAACATGGCACATTTTTTCCATAAGAAATCTCAAAGGACAGTCCCTGGGAGTCGAAAAAGTGATATGGGGGCGTCCTCAAATGGTAGCCATTAATTTGAACCTTGGACATGACAGTGAGGCGCTGACAGATCCATTCTGAGGCCTCCAGTTTAGTAGAAAGTTGTTTTTTTTTCTTGGGTTTATATGTCAAGTGTTGGTTACTGTTGATAAGTTTTCTATACTTCACAAATAATAATATTGATTTTGATAACATTTACTTGTCGATAATAATCTTATTCTCAAACATTCTACAAAGTCTAGAAAGCTTTGATTTGTTTTTCTACATTTATTTGACAAGTTAAAATGGATATTTAAATACAGATATTTTTTTCAAATACTATATTCTTATACTATACTATATATATTACTATATTCTTGTGAGCTTATGCTCTCAAGAGAGCGTGTTTAATTTATGAAAAAATAAGGGATCGACTATTAAACTACTAAATATTAACCTGAACACATACATACATGTACACTCTTACACATTAGAGAACTAGACCACCTTAACCTAATCAATTTTGAATGATTTTAGAATTAAAAATAATAGGAATTAAATATAATTAATAATATTTTAGTTAAATAGTTCTAAAAGTTTATTTTATTATAGATTTTATAGAGTGCCACTAAGGAACAAACATACATACGCCTGATAAACACATAACCCGCCTATGCGTCGCGAAGTCGTGTATCTTTTCATATCTGATAACGTGTAGTGTCGTGACGGGTCGTTGAGCTCCCTAAATAGGGTTGAGCTACACGATGACCGATACATACATGCCGGCCGACTGTTGGGACAGTTCAGCTCAAAGCTGCAATAGCTCTTTCTTCAAAGGCCCTTGCAGACATGGCGTTGATTGTTAAACTCGCATAAAATTGTAATAATACACAATATGGTTAGACTTTAAAAGAGACCATGACTTATGTTTTTGTTTCGGCATTTCTTTTCAGGGAGCAGCCAGCTAGGAAATGGCGGTACCACCTACTTTAAAAATATCGCGCAACAAAATATTGACGTGTAAAAGTGTCTAATAGGATCTACTTACATAAATTAACATTTTATTTAATTACATTTCGTTACATATTTTTTAAGCATAGTTTTATCTTGCCATCGTCTCGAGTAGCTAAAGGATTAAAGATATTTTTTTCAATTCCCGTAAAAATAGTGAGGCTAAAATGAATTACAATGTTTTCTGACATAAAAGTCACTTCAGCTATAAATAGACTGAATGCTTACGTGATTTACGAACTTTACAAAATAAATTTCAACAAAAAAATACAATCATTCTAATTATTAAGGACATCGAACTCATTAGTAGTTTAGGCAAGGTCTAGTATCGAGTGTATACTTGGAAAAGCCTTCAGCTATTCTACGAAACCGTTCATTACTGACGAGTTTTTAATAATTAATTTCTGTTGGATACTTAAAATGATCTCAAAGGAAAATTAGAGCTAAACATAGCTCAATTAATTCATACTTAGAAAACATGTTAATAATACTTAAAATATATTGAAATGATACGTTGTGTTGTATTGATATCATCATTTCAGCCGTAAGACGTACACTGCTGGACTTAGGCCTCCCCCAACTTGGGGGGCTTTGCCATAATCGCCACGCTTGGCAGGCGGGTTGGCGATCGCAGTATGGTGGTAAAATGCATAGAGAACGCTGCTGCCCATTCTCTAGTAAGTCCCTTAGTCGCCTTTTACGACATCCCACGGGAAGAAATGGGGTGGGGTTATTCTTTACGTCCGGCACCACACGGTATTGATATAACGTTTTTATAATTGACTCGTAGGTCCATTGGTGGTGCTCCTGCTGATCATGAGGTCCTCGGTTCGATTCCCAGGCCCGACCTGGTGTGATTGGATTTTTCCATCATGATTTTTTCAGTAGCAGCCCGGAATCTGAATTTTTGCCCAGTTGATTGCAATAGGCTCGCCCTCTTTTACATGAGACTCAAACGTAACTAGTGAAATGTTGTATGTACTATGTACGCCTCTACGTAACATTTCGGAGATTATACGCGTTATGTTATTTAGAAAGAAAAGAAAGAAAGAAAAGAAAGAAAATACGTTTATTTGCGGCAAACATGACGCACAGAAAGACCCGAAACATACAGAAATAAAAAATAAGGGGTGGGAAAATATGCGTCACATCCACGCAAAACGGCCATCACTCAGCATAATGCTGTGACCCTATGCGAGACAGAGCCCAAGCGCTGGTTTTCAGTGACAGCCAGTGTGTATGTATGTGTTGTCACTTTATTACAAAAATCCTTACGTGTGACGGCGGCCCACATGATGTATTGACTACCAGCGCCTATTTACAACCACAACAGCAAAGAGTTAATCGGTTCATTGCCTAACTCATCAAAATAAAAATTTCTCGTATCTTCGTAAATCAAAATGTTCAAAAGTATTTAGATAGTGATCAGGGTCTGATGATAGCGCAGCAGCTATAAAGGAGTAGCAGTTTTACTTTTTAGAGCTTCGTGTTGGTTTCGAGGGTTTTTTTTTAAATTATTAATTTAACATTTTCATTGGTTAAAACGTAAAGTAGGACGCCATCAGGCTAGTTGGAGCGGCGATCTTCGCAGGGTGGCTGGTAGCAGCTGGATGAGAGTAACCGAGAATCGAGCTGAATGGCGTGCAATTGGGGAGGCCTATGTCCAGCAGTGGACTGCTATAGGCTGATGATGATGATTATATTCGTATTTTTTTTTTATAAAATACAAAAATCCTGTATGCAAGATAAGAAGCAGCAGCTAAAAAATCTATTCGCTCGTTTGCGAGAATAACGGTATAATTCAAAATTCTGTCGAATTGAATCAAAGCTTTATGGTCATTTGGCATACAGTACATATTCAATTTGACAAAATTTTGAATTATACCGTTATTCTCGCAAACGAGCGTATTTATTCTTCGAATTCTTCTCACCATTCCTAACAAAATATTCAACAAAACAGTATAACCATTCCAATTGTATTCATGCAGAAACAAAAAAACACGCGTCTTACACTTGAAACGGGAGCGTTACCCCTTTCAGAATATGCAATAGTACATAAACACAGGTTGCTCTCAACTTAGAAGCCTGAAGAAACCTTTTTACTTTGTTTTTCTAACGTTCGTAGATGTTTACTCAGACGTTTTAGGCGAAAATACTGCTTAAAAGGCGAGAGTATGAATTAGACAAGCTTTCGAACGTCTACATAAATGTGAAAAGGTGGTGACAACTTCTAATTTTTATATTTATGATTTTGGGCCACTTTTTAAAAATGGATCGTAATCCATACTTATACATATAATGTATAAATACTAAAGTAAGGCTGTTTGTCCATTTATCTGTCTGTGTATCCGTTATTTCGCTGCCCTTGTTCAACAGTAAGATATGTTGAACAAAGTATGTTTTGAGTTATTCATACTTTTATGATTTTAGTGTCATTAATTCACTCGTTGTTAAGTGATATGTGGTTGATTTTTTAAAACTTTATCTTAATTTAATGTGTTACGGATGTGTTACGGAAATCTTCCTGACTTTAAATATCTTAAGATGTCTGAATCTTGAACTAAAAGTCGGTAAAAATATGTTTCAATGTCTCAGTGAGACATTGAAATTTAGGCACTTTGGTTGCGTTTTACAAATATCCGATTTTTGAACCGGACAGAAGAGCAAATGTTTCACATGAAACAAAACTTAACTCATTTTTGTTTTTTTTTAAAGATATTTTACTGTTGAATTCAGCGATGTTGATGGCAGCGATATTTTCACGCATATATAAACGGATTTAGATGTTTGACTCACGGATAGACTATGACCAGGGTACATAGGATACTTTTTATCCTAGAAGTACGTTCGCGTAGGATAATCCAAACTTCTCACGGGCCGTAGACTATGTCATGAATTAAAGACTGATGGAAACAAAGACCAGAATTCTTTCTTAGCGTGTCATGCGTTCAAAGATTGGATTTTCCCCGGGAACGTTTTGTAAGAATAATAAGCTACCTAGATATCAAAAATATCTAACCAGCACTTTTGCGGACGGTCTCAGTTTAAATTGTGTTCTAGAATGACACAATAAATTGCCATACAAATAAATTTGACGAAAATGAAAGTCCTGCCGTAAATAATATTCTGTTTTTGAACGTCATCATACGTTGTGTCGTATCAAAATCTCAAATGATGACGTACAATTACGTTCTGTCCGCGAAAGTGCTAGACATCAAAAATAATTGGATGCATATAGCATAATCTACACTCATATGCATGTGAACCACGATGCTGTAAAGCACATATACACGTTGCTATAACATACTACCTACAACATTACTGAGCAGCATTCAATTACATAACATCAACCAATAATGTTCCCTCTGCCGGGTCACTCGATATGAGGGAGTGGGCCATAATTCAAGTGGGCCATAATTCAACACGAGGGGCCTGTTGGTTCCAGGACATACCGTTTTACCTCACGATGTTTTCCTTCACCGTTTTGAGAGCAGTGGTGATGAAATAATTTACATGTAAAGCGCCTGCTTGGGTTCGAACCTACGACGTACGACTCGTAAGTCGCAACTGCTAACTACTATTTGCTGCCGCTTTGCCACATTCCTAGGAAGTATTTGTAGAAAACTTGTATAACAAGTAGTCTTCCGCATCGCATTACATACTCAACATCACTACATTAAATGTACTTCGTTCATATTCCAGCCTACCCTTTATTACTAAAGACACCATAACATCCTATGGTTACACCGCAAAATGAAGTAGCCCTGTATTCTGCACACCCTACACCACGGGGACTCCTTTTAAGGTCGTATAATAGATGTTTTAACCCAAAAACGATAAAGAGGGCTCATTTGCATACTAAGTTCGTTAACTTTAATTACTGAGCCCCACGGACATACTTGTAATATCTTTGTTACGTCGACTTAGGCTAAGGGGCTCGACATAAGGGTAGAGTTACAGTGTTCTGTCTCTTTCTTTCCTTAAAACTTAGATGAGGATGGCAATATCGAAGATATAGACGCAAAAAATTAAATGAGCAATTAAGTTGTATGTAATAGCGATACTTTGTTTATTTTTCGCTCATTTCGTTTATCCGTTGTAGATGTTTATACTTGTTAAATATTTGGGGAACTAAATGTCACATTAATTTGGAGTTATTGTTTACTATAAGCAGTAAATGTCACCGTTTGGTCTTAATGTTTTCGTTGAGTAAATAATGTCAATCTGGAGACTTATATTAGTAATGTGTATTGATCACCACACATATACAGGATAGGTGGAATATCGATGCGGAACTCAGTTACCATGGATCCAGTATATGATGAAATTTCGACGTAGGGGGCGTTGAAGTTTTTCGTCGGTTATCTACACATACATACATACATACAAATAAATAAAATTGGAGTGTCTGTTTTTAATATTAAGACAACCACTTTTTACTAAGTGTATATGGATGTACACACGGTACATATACCAAAACAACATTTTTTACAATTTTTGTCTGTCTGTCTGTCTGTCTGTTTGTTCCGGCTAATCTCTGAAATGTACTAGTGAACCGATTTTGACGTAACTTTCACTGGCAGATAGCTGATGTAACAAGGAGTAACTGAGGCTACTTTTATTTTAGAAAAATAAATAATAGTTTAAAAAAACAAAAAACACGCTGAATTTTGAGACGTATGTCAGCGTAGTTTGTGACTTATGTCAGCGTAGTTTTCAAAGACCGTAGTGTTAAACACCACGCGGACGAAGTCGCGGGTAACAGCTATTACCTATAATATAACCTGAATTAACACATCTTACCGCGGTAGTACGTCCTCCTGCGTTAATTTCCGACATCCACGCGGGCGAAGCCGCGGGCAAAAGCTAGTTTTTAATAAAAGTAGACGGGCTTGTGGCTAAATAATAATAATAGCCGCACGGATTGATCAATCAGGTTAAGCTGTACTTGCCGCGGTTGTTTCGTGGATGGATGAGCATCTTTACATACCAAGACCCGTACATACGTTGACCCCGGCTGTCATTTGTAGATCTTTAACAACCGTTACGAGTCGTCAGTAAGCACGAAAGTCTGAAAACCAGTCTTAGGTTTAAAGAATCTTTATTTCTCATAAGAACATGATACAGTACACTTTAATGAGATTTAAGATTTAAAAACTTTTTACCAAAAAATTAAACCGCCGAAAAAACTGAAAAGCAAAAACTAATAAACCTTAAAATTATGAGTCGGCGCTTTGAGTGATCTTTGTTCATTGATTTTCCAGCGCCGACTCATAATTTTAAGGTTTATTAGTTTTTGCTTTTCAGTTTTTTCGGCGGTTTAATTTTTTGGTAAAAAGTTTTTATTTTATAATTTTTTGTGGCTTTAATGTACTTATAATACTTGGCAAGGTATACCCTATCCAATGAATAAAAAATTATCAAAATCGGACTACTCTGTATAAAGTTATGCGTGGTTAAACATTAGAATCAGTGAGTGAACAATCAATCATCCCCCGTTTTCTGACCCTTAGGGTTTGATTTTGTTTTCCAAATTTATATGGGACCACCCTCGGAGTATACCCTTTCCAATAAAAAAAGAATTATCACAATCGGACTACTATGTAAAAAGTTATGCGTGGTCATACATAAAAAAAATAAAAAAATATACGCTTTGAATTGATAACCTCCTCCGTTTTTTTTCGTCGGTTAAAAATGAATAATCGTCGTCTAATGACGAAGCATGCAGGTGTAGAATAAGTAGGTAAAACTATAACAACGAACGAGATCAACAGCAAACATAGCAAAAATGTAGGTACTTAAATATAAAAAAGTTAATACAGCTGGCCAATTTGACACCAAGGGTCATCGCATTGCCGAGTAACTGGGTTGTCGAGGTCAGACAGGCAGTGGGTCCATTTTAAATACAAGTATTCAGCTGCACCCGGTTAGACTGGAAGCCGCCCCAACATAGTTGGGAAAAGGCAATGCAGATGATGATGAATTTAAAAAAAATTGTTCCATATAGACCGCGTAGGTATTGCACTTTTCAGTGACACAACAGATTTTGTTTTTGATAACCTACGATCAATTTTTACGCTAGGGGATCTAGAATCATGTGGTGAACTCATAGTTTCAGTTTGTACATCGATATCCTTACCATCCTATAAAACCACTATGTCTACGTGATTTCTGACTATAAAATAAAAATAAAAAAAAAATAAACTTGCTAACTTGCTTGCTTGTTAACTTACTTTCAGAAAGCGTTCCACTTCGTACCCCTTAATACAAGGACACATAAACATGGAGTAAATTATAACTGAAGTACGCCAGACTAAACGTCCTAGTGAGTCAAGTTATGATAAGGGCAAACCAACGAGATTCCTTAACCAACCATCCCAACTTTGAGCAACGAACCTCAACTAGATACATCGGCTTGCTATCCATTAAGGAATATGGCTCATTAGGCTGATTCGGCTCATTTGATACTCTACTTCCTTGTAACGTAAGATCGAGTGTATTGAGTGGATGTTTTGGTGTAACTTCCGAAAATCCTTGACCGATATAAATGACTTGCTACCTACCTACCTTGCTTTATTATGTTTTATTCTGAATGATAGATCAAATAAAATACAGTGGTAAAAGGCGATTTTTTAAGTCGGTAAAATGAAAGCGAAATCAGCCGGTATAAATGTTCCAACTGTTGGGCACAGGACTTCTCTCTTCGACAGGGAGTAGGCTGGAATCAATCACGCAGGCCCAGTACCAGTTGCTAAATATCACATGCCTTTAAATTTTTAGTTCTAGGACATGCAAACAGCACTCACGATTTTCTCCTCCACCGTTTTGAGAGCAGTGGTGATAAAACTATATACACAAAGTAGAACGCCCGCCTGGGTTCTTGAGTGAAAGAGGGTGAGGGGGAGGGGGCACCTACAACTGGTAAATCGGGGCCAATATCACTGGACAACCACTACTGTCCAAGTGGCTGTCTTCGAGAAATAAAAGACATGTTCAAAACAATAACTAGTTTTGGTTTCCAAACTGGTTAATAAATTAACACCAAAAATATTAACATTACAACAATCGAATCAACATCAATTTTGCGTAGAGAAAAAAATTGTAGGCTACAATGAAAATAAGATAACATGGGTGCATCTGCAGCAGAACTAGATGAAAAACCTGTATCTCGTATATTGGAGATCGCAGAATGGTGGTAAAATGCATAGAGAACGCTGCCGCCCATTCTCTAGTAAGTCCAACCAAATCTTGCTTTTTACGACACCCACGGGAAGAAACGGGATGGTGCTATTCTTTACGTCCGGCACCACACCACACACGGAACCTAAATAATAATAATAAGGAAGAAGAGTCAAGAAGGAGGAAGAGGATTAATAGATATACACAATTTACATAACAAACAAATACTTTCACTCAGATCGTACTTTCACAACAGATCAGAACATTCATCACTACACAAACATGTAACAGAAGCAGATAAAAAACTTACACCACTCAACTTACAAAATAGAAACACTCAAATTAATGAAAATCTCATAAGCACACAGCAAAAGATTGCAGCATGGTCTGGAAAAGCGTTTCATGGAAGACACCGAGCTTAACTGAGTCAACTACACGTCGACAAAATTAAGTCGAACGAATGGCTCAAACGAGGTGAATTGTTTCCTGAAACTGAAGGTTTCATGCTTGCGATCCAAGATCAAGTAATAGTAACCCGTCACTACAGAAAGTACATAATAAAAGACCTTAATTAGCCGTCTGACACATGCCGACATTGCAACACTGCTTCTGAGACCATTCAACACATAACAGGGGCCTGTAGATCACTCGCACAGACAGATTATAAACACCGACATGACCAAGTGGCCGCAATCGTACACCAACACTTAGCACACCAATATAAACTTATAAGTGAAATGATTCCCTATTATAAATACAAACCTGAAATTATTTTAGAAAACAGGAATCATAAAATCTATTGGGACCGAACAATAATTACAGACAAAACTATACACTACAATAGACCTGATATCACCGTTCACGACAAAATAAATAAAACAGTTTACTTGATAGATATAGCTATACCTAACACGCACAATATTCAAACTACAATATCTGAAAAACTTAGTAAGTACCAAGACCTCGCCATTGAAATTAAAACCCAATGGAAAGCACAAACAGTCCATATCGTTCCTATAGTACTCTCATCTACCGGTGTAGTACCGAAGGCTCTCACACAAAGTCTAAAAACTCTACACATGCCTTCTCACACACTTTATATGCTCCAAAAAGCCACCATACTCAACACCTGTCGCATCACATGAAAATTCCTGACTTCTTCCACACTATCATCCACCTTTTCAATTTAAATTTCCCCTTTACACACTTGGTTCCGGCCCGTGTGTAAGGTCGTAAACTCTCTTAAATGGGAAGAAAAATAAAGAACTCAAAATAATAATAATATTCCACAACTATCACACAACGCCATCTAGTCCCAAGCTAAGCAGAGCTTGTGTTATGGGTACTAGACAAGTGATAAACATACTTATATATTTCTAAATACATACATATTATAGATAAATGACACCATAACAAACAATAATAAATATGTTTTCAATCAAATAGCAGAATGGTATCATCACATTCATTGTTAACTCTTCAAATAAATTGGCACGAACAAAGAAAGAAAATAAAGCAATTTACATTCAAGAAAACAAAACTCCATGCACTTTTACTGAACATTGCCTTTTCAAGCAAGATACATAAGGTCTATTAACCTCTCGCAAACCTTTCTTTCCAAAGTATTTAAACGAAGTTAAAGCTGCGAGAATAATTACCTCTTCGCACGCCGGACGAAACTTGGCACTTGCTAAATATCTTACACTTACACTTTGCTTAGTAGGTACAATATTACAGCATTGCGTTTTTACTTTAAATAAAGTTTAAGTAAATGAGTTTACAGTTAAGAGCCTCATCTGTACAGCTTCACAAGTATTTATTACATATTAGCTTCTGCCCGCGACTATGTTCGCGTCAAATTTTTGCTCCCCTGACCCTCCCTGTCTCATCGAATTGTCTGCCAGTTTTCGTCCATTTTTCGTTGCTGCTACGCTCCTTTTGATTGCAGCGTGATGTTATATAACCTATAGCGTTCCTCAATAAATAGGCTACCCAACACAAAAAGATTTTTTCAATTCGGACCAGTAGTTCCTGAAATATTTTTTTGTATAAATCTACGTGTCTATTTTATTCTATGTTTTTGAGCAATTTTTGTGAAATAATTGTTGTTTTCTTAATCGGTGACCCGATAAACCATAAAAACAATACCCATGTTGATTCTCAAAATTTGTCACCCCTTTTCCACCTTTTAAGGGTTGAATTCTGAAAGAGCCTGAAACACTTGTTTACTCATTTATTGATAGGAGTACTCCTGTGAAATTTAAAACAAAATAGTTTAACTAATCTTGTTTTCCCATACAAACTTACAAGCCCTTTTTCACCCCCTTAGGGGTTGAATTTTCAAAAACCCTAGGACACGTAATTTTTTAATTCTAAACATTAACCTAAAAACAAAGTTTCAGGCTTCTAGCTCTAAAAAAGACGGACTTCCATACAAAATTTTAACCCCTTTTTTCACCCCCTTAGGGGGCCAATTTTCAAAAATCCTTTCTTAGCGAATGCCTACGTCATTACAACTGTCTGTATGCCAAATTTCAGCTAAATCCATTCAGTAGTTTCGGCTGTGCATTGTTAGATGAGTCAGTCAGGTTTGCCTTTTGTATATTTAGATGTACATACACATAAAAACTCAAGCCTTTTCCCATGAGGGTAGGCAGAAACTACAGAACTCCACTTGCCACGATCCTTGGCAGGTACTCTTTATACTTCATTTATTTTCATACATCTAGTCATACATGCACGCCGGTTACCAGTACTAAAAGAACTTCACCAATAAGGTGTGTGTCATTATATGTTCTCCTTGGACATATCCATGTCATTAGCCCATTATTTACTAAACAGTATTCTGTACACCACATAAAATGAAAAGTTATATTGTAGTATTTAATTTCATAACATAAAAAACTTAAAGGAAAGTAACCGAGCAAATAACGTTAATTTCGGTATCTTTTGTCGGTTTTTATGCAACCGACTTCCGAAATTAAAATGATTTTTCACTTTCTACTGCTTTTTTATAGCTAAAAAGATTTTTATTTTTCATTTTTTTAGTTATGGTATGTACCTACCCCACCCTAATTCGTATACAAGTTGTGGCTACGGTGACAGGAAGTATTAGAACATATAACGATACACAAAATCGATTAAATAAATATTAAAAAAAGCTAACGCGAAAACTACTCAAACAAAGTAAATAAAAATTAATATGGGACTACCCCTGTGGCACACTATGTGCAATTAATACTACTACTAAGAATTTTTGAAATCGACCCACAATTCCCGGAGTTATGGCGGAAAATACGTACAATAAAAATACAGACCATTTGAGAAAAAATCTCATCATCAAGCATCAAAAATCTCATACAGATAACCATTGAATGGTCTGAAAGAAAGGAGACATTCTGGGCTGTAAATGCTCAGTGCCTGCAACTAGTTAGCTAGCTGAAGCGTATGACACCATATGCCACCAATTATAAACAGGTTGGTAGGGACATCGATGCGCAAACTGTAACCATAAATTCTGCACATGATTCTTCGTAAAAATTGTCGTCAATTATTATAAAAAATCAGCTGTTTCATAGAAAATTGCAATACTTATGCATTTAAAATGGAGCAGCTTTATTGCGTCATCTTATATTAATCCCTAGTTAAAATTATTTCCGTAAAGCCATAGTAACATAAATCAGATAAGCAAGAGACGTTGATTTTTATTACAACCTTTTTACACGCTTTATATTAGCTTCACTTGTATGTTTGTATTTTTGCATGTTTGTTTGTAACCGACTCCTTATAGCGCGATTTTGACCCACTTTATACGACCAAATTTCATTCAAATTTTGCACACCTGTCAAGGACCGATGACAATGCAATAATTTCATAAATTTGTACCATTATGCTTGCCAGGGTTACCAGGACAGCAAAAAAACTGTCTTCGAAAACTACGCTGGCATACGTCACAAACTAATTTGTGCCATTATCCTTGCCAGGGTTACCAGGACAGCAAAAAAAAACTGTCTTCGAAAACTACGCTGACATACGTCACAAACTACGCTGACATACGTCTCAAAATTCGAAACACCCTAAAAAATAGAAAATAAATAATAGTTTGGGGTGCTTTTTAAGGTATTTTTTTATTGATATCAGGCAACCCACGCTTTTTTTCCATTATTTTACTTTTTAGTTTGGTTTCAATGGAAGCGTGTTTTTAGTTTTTTTAAACTATTATTTTTTTATAACATTACTTGCTGTGCTCGTGGCTTCACCCACGCGGATGTCCGAAATCATCCCACGACCACTCACCGAGACAAAAAGTGAAAGACAAATAAAAGCTTGTTACTTCTTATAATATCATACATCAGCAGTGAAAGTCCCATCAAAATCGGTCCAGCCGTTTCGGAGATTAGCCGGAAGAGACAGACAAAATAATTAAAAATCGTTTTTAGCGCCGAATATAATTAGTTTTGTTTAAATGTATTTTATATGTGCAATCAACCCATAGACGTAGAATCAGCTCATTTATTAATCGCTATCTTGTCCTTATTCGTTCACTGTTTTAACGTCGATGTCCTTTCGCTGCACAAATGCATTTAATACAAACCAGTTATTTTAAAATTACAAACAGACACTTCAAGTCTATTTATAAAAATTGGTTAAATGTAAAGCTTATCAAAAACACTTCTCACAGAATTTCCTTCCGGAAAATCCCCACACCATCCGCCTAGTTACCATGCGAAACTATCTTCAAAAACTTTATTTCATTCGCACGAAGCGTAGCAGCAAGATTTTATTTTTCAGTGTCTGCTAAAAGGCAGTTTTCTCAACCCCCTACATGCCGCGGGATTGTTAATATTCCGTAGTCGGACTTACACGAGCTAGCAACGTGCCCAGACTGGGAACCATTCCATTCCACTTGCCAATGCAATGTCTTTAATAGGACCCATAAATTGAATATACATTAGCATGCGAGCAACTACATGAAAATAGACTCTGTATGTGTATCTGTTATGCAACGTTTGTATGATTGTATTGGATTTTTTTATTGGAATTGTCTACTGGGTTTTACATGGATGTGATTTTTGTAATTTTACTAGCTTTGGCCTCTTCGTTTTCAACAATAAAATAAAACCCGTAGGAACGTATTACCGGGAATAAAAGTACCCTATGTGTTTATCCAGGTTTCCGAAATCTTCAACAATCATTGTTACATTTACACAAAACTTTAAGGGATAAAAACTTAAACCCTTAAAACCCTCTCATATCACTCAATTCATAGTTGCACATTGTTGCAACCGCATGAAAATTCGTTCGGTAGTGTTTCGTTTTTCGTGTTCAGACAGCCAAACAGACGCGGCGGTGGGACCTATGTAGCGATAAGTTAGAAAATACACGAACTTAATGAGACGTGTGATGGCCCAGTGGTAAAGGCCGTGACTTACGTGTAAGTTCGAATCCATACAGGCGCTTTAATTTGTGTCAAGTACTTCATCACCACTGCTCTCAGAACAGTGTAGAGAAATATTTTGGGACACCGGCATGTCCTACCAAACAAATCGAAGATATGTGTCATCGACACGCCCGCATTGTGCCCTGGCCCTGAGAGGAGGCCTGTGTCCCAGCCGTGGGAACATTATAGATTGATTATATGAAACGTAATAACTAATTACCGTCTGCGGACCTGCGACTGCCAATAAAATAGTCACCGACGTAATTGTTTTATCACTCTAAAACTAACTTCCCATGGTCCGTGATATCGCGGACGGACGCGGAACATCTCGCATGACACACCGTGGGAAGGGTTTCGTCCGTGGTAGCACAGGACGTCTGTGGCGGTGCGCTGGTATCCGTTGCGAGGCGGTAACTTTAAAGGTGCGGTGCGACGCGATCCGAGCTCTCTTTTACGAGAGAGAGAGAGTTTACTCTCTCTTTTTCGTGATTTTCACTTTACATTTTGAAATGAATCTTTCAAAAGATCTACACAGGCAGACACGCACCGTTGAAAGAGCCCTGTCTGTGTGCTATGCCGTCCGTGGTCGTCGGCTGTGCGTGATGATCCGCAGAATCACGCACCGTGGGTACCCTACTTAAGATTGCTAGTCATTTCGACTTTAATATGACCGGAGAGATATTAGACGCAGGTTCAACGGCTTAGCGTGGTTCCGAGACATTACACCACTGACTTCTAAAGGGCTGGAACTGCAACAAGCTGTTACGAAAAAATCCTATTAAAATAGCACTATACGTAACCGGAAAATCGCACCTAGGACCTGGTGGGCACCAGGCGGTCAGCAATCGCACTTGCGACACCGACACCACGGGGTTAGTAAAGGTCAACTATACTTAAGTATCGTTACCCCTGATTACAGACCCTTAACTGTGCTAGGAAGAAAAACATCGTGAGGAAACTAAAACCGAAGAACCATGTTTTCCTTCACTGGATATGAAATAGGTACCCGTAAAATATGCAACCCTTCCCCCCTACCTCAATTGCCTCGTTGGTGTCTTGTTCGCAAACGTTACTGCTGAGCATGAGGTCCTGGGTTCGATTCCCAGGTCGGGCAAACTCGACGGCACGTTGTATTCCACTCGTGCCTCAAAGAGATGTCAGCACAAACTGAAGAAGTCCGCTAGGGCTGATGCCCGCCAGGGTCACGGTTTTGTACAGGAGACTTACCGTGGCCCTGACAAAGGCAACTGAAGGAACGGATGGGTTTTAGTCATTAAAAGTCTGACATGCACTCCCCATTTTCCCAGAGCGGGACACGTCATCATCATCATCATCATTTCAGCCGTAAGACGTCCACTGCTGGACTTAGGCCTCCCCCAATTTGGGAGGCTTTGCCATAATCGCCACGCTTGGCAGGCGGGTTGGCGATCGCAGTATGGTGGTAAAATGCATAGAGAACGCTGCTGCCCATTCTCTAGTAAGTCCCTTAGTCGCCTTTTACGACACCCACGGGAAGAAATGGGGTGGTGTTATTCTTTACGTCCGGCATCACACGGTACGAGCGGGACACGTAATTTACTTATATTCCAAAAAAAAAATAAGTCGGGAAAAGTTTTATTGGGTTTTCCCATCTACAATTTCTTAGTGGCAGCTTGAGTTCTGGATTTGTGCCCAGTTGATGGCAATAGGCTCGTCACGTATCACATGGGACTTAAACATAACTGGAATATTATAGGAGCAGTATAGGAATCCCTTTTGGGAATATATGCGTATTGTTATATTGTATTCAACCCTTTGCAAGTACCAAGATCCTCAGTCGTACATGTCTGTGAAAACAGTATGGGCGCCATATTTGTCACAGATTCGCTACAAAATTTCTCACTTTTTAGGGTAAATTAAGTCAGAATTGTGGCAACATTCGCGTGTTAAATCTTCTGTAACACTCGTTATAAATGATTGAAGGGTAATAAAATATGTTTTATTGCATAATTGAGTGCCGTTTAATGATCACATATTTATAGGAATCGGTTTAAGATGGTAATGAGGGGATTTGGTGACAGTGTTGAAAAACAGCAGTTAAATATGGGCCCTTTAATACAAGCATTCGAAACTCACTGGCGTGTAATATTGTAAGATAGTCTGTTGTTTCCCAGCAGCATTGCTGATTTAACATTGGTATTATGAGTTTGATTTCCAAGACGGACAGGTTTTTTGAATAATCTTTAAATGGTTCTTTGAATGGTAGTCTTTTGAGCGGTGAGATTTTACATAGTTCTAACAAGGAAAATCTCGGTACAACTCGGATCTTCGTCTCACGTCATAGGTTAACTTTCTGAGAGACTAAGTACTATCCTGACGTCCCTAATAGACCCGATCACATCAACTTTAGTTTCCACAAAACTATCAACAAAGAAACAAAATCCACGTACCCACAAAGTATGGAATGTCGCCGAACAGATTGCGTGCTAACAAAACGTAAATATCCTCCTTAAAGTGTCCGGCAGAAGTTACAAGTGTCCGGGCACTGGCGAGCGAGGGTTTATGACAGGAAGAGAGGAATCCATAGTGGAAATGTTAAAGACTAGACAGGCACATATTGTGTTTTGATGTTTATTAGACAGGGGAGTGAGACTGCATTGAGGAAGTGGATTGCAATCGTGTTATTAGTTGGTCCTTTGGTACATTGCAAAGAAAAACTTTGAAAAAAGAATGTAATGGTGAGTGTTTGCTTGGAAACAGACTACAATATAATAAAAGTTATCTTAAACGCAAACCTTTTTTAAACCGCTCCCGCCGTTATCCGCTCGCCCAATTGCGCAGTTTCTAGAAGTGTCTAGAATCTGTAAGAGAAGCATACGGCACCCTTTTTTGACATTAGTCGTCTGATATCCCTCAATTAGGCTGCACACCAGAAACTTTTATTTTAGAATCATCTAGTATCAGAGTCCTTGTCAAGACGAACCAAACGTGCCCAAACTTCATAAATCATTAGATCAGCTCCACGTCATAATATTGCATTGTCATCTTATTTAAATTTGTATGCCAAATTTCAGCTCTATCGGAACCCGGGAAGTGGGTCAAATTTAACTTGCAAGATTTGACTACAGACAAGGGGACCGTTGAAACTAAATAAAAAGATTGCAATAAAAAAAACAGTTTTTCATCAACACAATTTTTATCTCTATTTCCTCCTAAAACTCTATTTCTACTAACAATTGCGCCAAATTCGCGTCCGTGTACACAGCCAGCTTCAAAGACTGGCCTTTATAAATTAATTAAGCCACGCAACTGCCCACACTATGTTTGTGCCACAAAAGAGCCGTTGAGGTAAAACAATTGGTCCATTTTGTCCCCCGGGCTGCATGAAGTATGTATGTCTTTATGAGTTTAGTTTTCTTTGTTCGTAAGGATGTGCACACATTATGCGGCGACACGTTTGAATAGAGCGGTGCAGTTGCATATGTTTTGATGGGATGTTTGTGAGATGTAGATTTAGTAGTCTTTAACCATGAAGTTTTTTGTCGGCTGTTCTCTATAGGAATCAACAATTTGGAACTGTGCACCTAGCTTCTGATCATAAGTGTGAAATTAAGTGAAATAAAAATATTTTAATTTGATTTATGTATTGGGTTAAGTGATGCATCCGTTTTCATAATATTAACTTACACTTTCTTTCTATTGCGGTATACAGAAGCTACAGAACACCACCTACTGCGATCTTATATACAGGTTTAGCTTCGGTTACACTCATACATCTGATCATAATACGCACGCCAGTTGCAAGTCCTACGCACCTCAGCTTTCTGAATATCGACAGATTTAACCTCGTAAGGCCCAACCTAAGTTTCCCATGATGAGCTATAACACCCGATGTACAATACAATTAACAGTATCGTCTAACATGATTCCGGCCCAAGCACATTCAACTAGTTTTCTTTAAGAACAAATAAATTTTCTGGGTACAATCAGTTAGAAAGGAATTTAATACGACTACTTTTAAGTTGATATTTCGTGTTTTTTAAAAGTTAAGTGGGCGTTTAGGAGATTTTGTTTTTAAGTCTGGGCCGGAATGCTGCATGTCACTTTGTTCAATACGTTATACGTTGGGCGTCATGAGGATAATACCATAGTAAGGAAGAATTTTTGTCTACTTGTCTGGATTTATGTTTCGGATTGGCACAAAAACGGCTGATACTATATATAAATACTAAATTAACAAAAAGGGTATTTTAATTCCGGTGAAACGTTCCCCTTACATATTATCCGACATACACGCGCTAGTCACCAATAAGGTCACAGTGTCCTTCTAAAGCGTCCCGGCATTTCCACTCACCTCTGCCTTGTATATACATTTTGTTAGTAAACTTTCATTCTTCCTCCCAACATAACCAAACAATCTAAGCATTACTTTTCATGTTTTTCAAAATACGAACCGAAATACATCCTAACCTACTTTTGTATGTTTGATCCATTACTTTGGTGCCTTTTCCTAAAACCTATCTACTGTATGTATAAGTAGGTATATGCCAAGAAACATGGCTACTGAAATATTGGCAGATTATTCAAATTCAGACTTGCCAAATAGTTTGCGACGCAAAGAGTCGAATAACATATTTTCTTCTAAGCCTACTCTAAAGCAGTTGATCCGTGGGGCACACGTATAACAAAGTCCCTCTTGAAACTGAAATAGAGCCGATTTCAAATGAAATAATATCGAAATAAACGCTCGAACTTATGAGAAACATTTCAATAACATTAATACTTATTCTAACATAAATTCACTGACTGTAAAGAATAGACAGACGAAAAGCCAATGACCTTTTGACCTTCATTCAAATAACCTTCGCTTTCGCTCGTGAGCATATTAAATGAGAACAGAAATAAAGAAGGTATTCTGTTGGAAGTAATGTTTTTGTGATCATTGAAGTGAAGATTTAAGTTGGTTTGTATTGAAAATTAATTTGGTAGAATGTTTTAAATACTATTTGCTTCGCTCACCTACACTACAATGGAACCTAGAAACACAATATTGTTTTTGAAAAAAGTACTTTACTTACTTACATACTTATACACCGTGACATCGGACGTGACAGGTTGTCCACTCAATGTGTCCGACATAATATACCTCTAGGCGTAATTAAAAATTGTTACCGTTTTTTTTTTGGATGGGAAATCATCAAATGACTTCTCCCGCTCTGGGCGGAGCGGGAGGGCGTGTCAGACTTTTACTGACTAAAACCCACCCGTGTTCCTTCAGTTGCCCATGTGCCAGAGTCACGGTATCTCTTTCGAACAATCTCGCGACCCTGGCAGGCATCGGTCCTAGCAGACCCCTACATTGCTGCTGACATCTCTTTGAGGCGCGCGTGGAACACTACGCGCCGTCGACCCGAGCCTGGTCCTTACCGGGCGGCGAGCTACCCATTGCTCGCCACCCTTTGTTACCGTTGATTAACATAATAGGTACTAAGAAAAATAAATAATGGATTAGAATTATGAAACATCCTGTTAATAATATTTACGTATCATGCGGTAGAGAACATACCTACCCAGTGCACGAGTCGGCTAGATCATCATTCTATCTCCATTTTCCATGAGACCAAATATCAAATTTAAACCACGTCATGCGTCATCATAATGAATAATATTTTTATTTTTTAGTTATTCCAATGTTCATTTATTTCTTATGTATGTGTAGTAGTCATTGGTTACATGAAGTGAGCTGCCGTTGTCAGACGACTAAAATGTCACGGTGCACGGTGTATATCACTTACTTAAATAATACTCATAATACTTTTGCGTGCCTTGAAGACAGAATGTAAACGAGTAGTGGTGGCCCAGTGATTTCAGCCGCGACTTTCGAAAGTTTTAGGTTAAGATTTCGAACTCAGGCAGGCACTTTGTGTACACTAAAAGCTGCTTATTCGCGATTCCTTCATTCGCGTTTTCACTATTCGCGGATAAAAAAATGCGACCCAATTCCTAAATTCGCGGCTAAAGATCCGCATCGGTACATACATATTAGTATAAAGGATTCTAATAGATATCCAACCCAATTTCCTTTGTAAACGCGTCGACAAATGGACTAATAAAAAAATTCGTAACATCCTAAAAAATAGAAAATAAATAATAGTTTAAAAAAACTAAAAAACACGCTTCCATTGAAAACCAAACTAAAAAGTACAAAATAATGGAAAACAAGCGTGGGGTGCTTTTTAAGGTATTTTTGATATCAGGCACCCCACGCTTTTTTTCCTTTAGTTTTTTTAAACTATTATTTATTTTCTATTTTTTAGGGTGTTACGAATTTTGAGACGTATGTCAGCGTAGTTTGTGACGTATGTCAGCGTAGTTTTCGAAGACAGTTTTTTTTGCTGTCCTGGTAATCCTGGCAAGGATAATGGCACAAATTAGTTTGTGACGTATGTCAGCGTAGTTTTCGAACACAGTTTTTTTGCTGTCCTGGTAACCCTGGCAAGGATAATGGCACAAATTTATGAAATTATTGCATTGTCATCGGTCCTTGACAGGTGTGCAAAGTTTGAATGAAATCTGGTCGTTTAAAGTGGATCAAAATCGCGTTAGAAGGAGTCGGTTACAAAAAAACATACAAACATACAAGTGAAGCTAATATAAAGCATGTAAAAAGTAAAATAAACCTTACAACAACTATGACAACTATGCCTAAAGTATGTTGTTAAATGATATCGCCGCTGTATTCGTTCGGCCTTTGACACAAGCTGCCCTGTTTTTAAGAATGTAAACAAACTTGAGAATATAAAAAAGTTACCTTATTAGTTATTACTCAAGGCATAAAATAATTTTATATGTCACCCAGGAACGTATCCCCTTATTTTTTATTTTTTTTAGGTGGGACATCATCAAATGACGTCTCAGACTTTTACTGACTAAAACCCACCCGTGTTCCTTCAGTTGCCTATGTGCCAGGGTCACGGTAACTCTTTCGAACAAATCTCGCGACCCTGGCAGGCATCGGCATCGGTTCTAGCGGACCCCTTCAGTTTAGCTGACATCTCTTGGAGGCGCAAGTGGACCACTACGCGCCATCGACTCGGGTCTGGGACGTATCCCCTATAATCCCATATAAATTACCATTTCATATTCACGGTTTCTGTTTTCGCGGCATATTTACAGAACATATACGCCACGAATAAAGAGCTTTTACTGTATTTAATTTCATCGCCACTGCTCGTAAAACGGTGAAGGAAAACATCGTGTGGAAACTGGCATGTCCTAGAAACAAAATTGGATTACGGCCCACTCCACTGAGAGGAGGCCTGTGGTCCAGCAGTGGGAACATTATAGGCCGATTATGAAAGACCGAACAAGAACTCTTACATTATGTGTATTTATATTTTTTGCAAATAAATGTATTCAATTCTGCATCATCCCACTACTTGGGCAAAAGCCATTCCAGCTTTTTTGGTCCAGGGCTAATGTGGACCACAGAGTGTGCGTTATTCTAATTAAAGACAAACAACCATATTAAAACTTCATAAATCTCACTCATTTTATTTCTCCTAACATCATAAAATGCCTACTATTTATCTTCTAAAAACAGAAGCCAAAAATGTCTAAATGACTTCACTTATTTATTCAAAAGAACCTTAAATAAAGAATTTTAAAACTTCGTTTCCAACTTCCTACTCCTAAATTATAAATACAGAAACGTAAAGAAAAATGAGGGAAACCAATAAAAATGTTGCCAGAGCGAATATTACATGTAGAATTAAAGTACGAACTAATTAAAGTGGTGGGGTGAAACGGGCAAACGTGGAAACTGGGCAAACTGTACAACCGTAAAGAATTGGATTGCATTAAGGATTCCAAGTACGCTAGTCATAAATTGTGTATCGGCATTAGCATGCTGTGTTGTGTATTCACCCTAATGAAGCTTGCGGGAATCACAGTGCATTGTGTAAAGTGTGAATAAGGAATGTTCTGCTGATTAGCTATTTGTTTCTGCTTTACGGTTGAATACAAACTTCGGAGGGATGCTTTTGATAGCAACTATAAAATTAAATGAAACTGAAGTCGCAGCGTCGTGTTCCATGTGTTGACGTAAAGAATAGCACCAACCCGTTTCTTCACGCGATTATGGGTCTTAACTCTTACTAAAAAAACCGGCCGACTGCGAGTCGGACTCGCGCACCGAGGGTTCTGTACAAACCTGCAGGTATTCACGGTTTATGCATAAGCGGCGGCGGCGGCGGCGATTTATGTTTATGAAATTAAATGGTTTTTTTTTTTAATTTTTATATTTGAGTTGACTGAATGAAAGGTTAATTGTGGTTTACGATTTATGATGTATTAAAAAAAAACTACTTACTAGATCTCGTTCAAACCAATTTCCGGTGGAAGTTTACATGGTAATGTACATCATATATTGTTTTTAGTTTTATCATTCCCTTATTTTAGAAGTTATGGGGGGACACACATTTTACCACTTTGGAAGTGTCTCTCGCGCAAACTATTCAGTTTAGAAAAAAAATATATTAGAAACGTCAATATCATTTTTGAAGATCTATCCATAAACACCCCACACGTATGGGTTTGATGAAAAATATTTTTTCGAGTTTCAGTTCTATGTATGGGGAACCCCAAATATTATTGTTTTTTTTTTCTATTTTTGTGTGAAAATCTTAATGCGGTTCACAGAATACATCTACTTACCAAGTTTCAACAGCATAGCTCTTATAGTTTCGGAAAAAAGTGGCTGTGACATACACGGACAGACAGACAGACAGACATGACGAATCTATAAGGGTTCCGTTTTTTGCCATTTGGCAACGGAACCCTAAAAAGGAGAAGCAGTGCTCTCTATCCATTTTACCCCCCTGCCAAGCGTGGTGATTATCGTAAATCCCCCCTTTGAGTGGGCCTATGTTTAGCAAGGGACGTCTTATGTCTGTAATGATGATGTTTGTGATAATAAAGTCGCAGTGGACATGTTTGTCATGTAGAAGGACGCAGGAGGTATGTTGGAGCAGACGACTCCTGGAGTGGAGACCGCGTATCAGCAAGCGTAGTGTGGGACACCACCAGATAGATGGACTGAGAACTTAAAAGAGGTAACTGGGAAAGGCTGGATGCTGAAGGCGGAGGACAGGGTATTGTAGCGTAGCCTAGGCGAGGTCTATGTCCAACAGTGGACTGCGATATTTTGAGATTGAATGATTTATTCAATTAACTTCAGCCACCCTCACAGTTCATCACCATCTGCCTAGCCTTTTCCCAACTATGTTGGGGTCGGCTTCTAGTCTAACCGGACGTAGCCGAGTACCAGTATTTTACATGGAGCGACGGCCTATCTGACCTCCACAACCCAGCTACAGGGTAATACAATACCCCTTGGTAAGACTGGTTGTCAGGAGTTTCGGGCTTCTGACGACCCGTAACGACTGTCTAAGATCTACGAAAGACAGCCGGGACCAACGGCTTAACGTGCTTTCCGAGGCACGGAAGGGTTTGGTATGTAAAGATGGTCTCCCATCCAAGGACCAGCCGCTGCAAGCGTAGCTTAACCTGAACGATCAACCCGTGCGGCTGTAATGACGTAGCTCACCAAACCTTCACAGTTAATTGCACATATTATGAAACTGGATCCTAGTTTTTCAAATGTCAAATAGAGGTATTATGTTGTCCACGATGAATATAGTCCTACTATGAAAAAACAAAACGGTTTGTGAATATTTTAACAAAATTTTGTTTTTCCCGATGCGGGAGTAGAACAAACTTTGGACTTAAAAACAAAATATAAAAAGTTATCTTATTATTTTAATTTCTCAAACTAAAATGAGGGTGCATTTTTAATTCATTTTATCAAAAGCGAAAGCATAGTTAAATCCCTCTACCATTATGATTGACACTCAATTATCTCTAAAACCCTCTCTGGAATAGATTTAAGATATTCAAAATAATCCCTAATGATTAATTTTCATACATTACTCCGGAGCCCTTGTAGCGAAACCATCTAGCCTTGGGCCAAGAATACATCAATCTGTACATCTTGGGCTAACCACAGGGTCTCGGGGCAGATTAAGGCATTTCTGTCTAACATAATCTCGCGGCTTCTGAAACAATGTGACCACACCATTATACAGTGCTGGTTTATCTAAATGATCGTATATTGTTTTTGAAATGGAGTTTATTTTTCCAAACACAATAGATTGGGTTATCTAACAACAGTCTGTTTGGGATTCAATATGAATGTAAATGTGTGCGTTTTATTAATTTTAGACAGGTGTACCGACCGATTGTTTTCTATCTTTAACGAATCAGGAAAAAAACAAAGAAGTTACCACACGCCAGAAATTATAAGCTTAGGTTTCTTTTCATCGCCATTCTTTTGCCATTCTGGTTGGCACCATACGTCATCATAGTTACTGCTCAATTCTGAAAACAGTCTTGATACTTGATTATATCTGTTCCGCAGTCTGAAACCTCAAGATTCGGTCTTGAATACATGATTAACATTCAAAACGACCTCCTATAATATTCGCAATCAATCAATCAACCCGACAACCGTACACTTGACGCCACGGAACCCCAACTCAAATTAATACGACACACCGCATTAAATTATTTATTCCATTCCATATCCAATGCCAAAGCAATATCGTGCAATATCGGAACGATATTAAGAAAACAATCGCTCATTCCACGCAGTAATCATGCTAGGGTTGTATTCCCAGCACGCAAGAAACAATTCTAACAGAAAATACATTTCAATTCTTTATTGAATCCTGCCTCCCTCCATAACTTAACTCTCTGGGGTTTTAGTTCGCCATCGGTTTTGTATCGAGGGTGTTAGGACACGGTGCTAGCTGGAAAGCGAGCGTATTTCGCCGTGTCCTCGAAATTATTGAGTAGGTTCGGGGTGAAGGGAAACGTGTTAAATTAGGTGGTTCGGGGATTTTATTTGTTTTAATAACAAGGTGTGATTGGTATGAGGTATGGTGGCTGGGGGAAAGGGATTTTATAGTGTGAAATCATCTGTTATTGAGAGATACTGAACAGTAAACCCCACAAAAACCGAGATGATCCTCTTTACAAAAAAGAGGAAACTCGCGAAACTCGAACTGCCACGACTGTTTGGCACCACCCTAAGCCTTTCAACTGAAACCAAATACCTGGGCATATTTTTGGACAAACAGCTGAATTGGGCAAAACACACCAACTACATAACTACAAAAGCCAGCATATCCCTGTGGCAGTGCAAGAGAATGCTTGGCAGGAATTGGGGAATCAGCCCCAAAGTAACCCACTGGCTATACACCACAGTTATTCGACCAATCATCACATACGGCTCAATAGTCTGGTGGCCCAGAACAGACCTGAGCACAGCCCAAAAAGACCTTGAAAAGGTGCAACGATTCGCTTGTGTAGCCATCACTAGCTGCATGAGAACTACACCCACTGCTGCCCTACAGGTAATGCTCGGGCTACCACCTCTACACCTAATCGTGCGGGAGGAGGCTGCCCTGGCTGCCCTAAGACTGAACATAGCAGGGACCCTGAGCAATGACTCGAGGGTCAAGCACTCACGCATTAGGGACGATGCGATCAAGCGACAACCAATGATGGCATCACCCTGCGATAAAACTCCAAAACTACACTACTTTCAAAAGCACTACAACGTTATACTCACAGAAGAACAAAACGACCACTCGGGCCCGGAAGAGCTTAGAGTCTACACTGATGGCTCAAAGACCACCTCTGGGACCGGAGTCGGAGTTTTCTCACACGACCTTAACATAAAAATATCCAGCCCGCTGGGAATGTTCAACACCGTCTACCAGGCGGAATGCGTGGGCATTATACAGGCGGCATATGCCATAGAAGCCAGAAGAGTTACGGACACTCATATACGTATACTCTCCGACAGCGCTTCAGTCCTCCAATCCCTAGCCAAACGATACATAACCTCAAGTCTTACACTAGAATGTCACAACGCATTAGAACGGGTAACAGTTTCTAATCGCAACAAAGTGACACTGCAATGGATAAAAGGACACAGTGGATCACTAGGCAACGACGCTGCTGACGAACTGGCCAGAAAGGCATCCAGCGCGTCAGTCTGCGGCCCCGAGCCCATCGTGCCCATCCCCTTTAACCAGCTACGCAGGTGGCTGCAGGAATTTACCCACTCACAAGCGGAGACCTGGTGGACCTCGGCACCAGGCTGCAGGCAGTCCAGGGAAGCTATGCCATCCCCGGATGGCAGGCTAACCAGACGTTTGCTACGCCTGGACAGGGATGGTCTGCGTCTGATGACGGGCACCATCACAGGACACTGCCCGCTAAACAAGCACTTTCACACAATAGGCATAACGGACAGCCCCCTGTGCAGGGCCTGCATGGAGGCTGAGGAAACCGTTGCGCATGTACTCTTCGAATGTACAGGCGTCACCCAGATTAGGACAGATACCCTCGGGACACCCAAATCATACACGGACGTTCTTAGCAGACCAGGAGACATGATAAACTTCTGGAGGGAGGTGGGCTGGTTGGAGTAAACACCGACGGCCGCCATGGCCCACGTACAATGGTCCACTCAAAGGACTAAGTGCGGAAACCAAATCCCCATAACATAGAACATAGAACATAGAGAGATACTGAACTCTTTCATGTGTTTTTTCTTTCGGTTTACTTTTTTTGAACCTAGAAAGGGTTTGAAGGGTAACCATTACCTATGGTTACGATAAAAAATATTAATCAATACTTCATCGTCAAATTAATTATTAAAGCTGTACCTCTCCTTACCTAACCAGCACCATAATTTTGTAACACACTAATAATCCGTATATGAATCATTTTGCTAGTCCTTCATATGTTCGAAAAAGTTGTCTACCGAACAACGTAAAATAACGAAATGAATGTTGTTGAACTGTCAAAATGAAACCCATTACTATAGTTAGTGTGTTATGTATGATCCCACTGTTATCATTATCATTCATCATTTCAGTCTACAGACGTCCACTGCTGGACATAGGCCTCCGCCAATTTGGAGGAGTTAACCATAATCACCACGCTTGGCAGGCGGGTTGGCGATCGCGGTATGGGGGTAAAATGCATAGAGAACGCTGCTGCCCATTCAAGTCTTTTAGTCGCCTCTTGTGACACCCATGGGAAGAAATAGGACTATTCCACTGTAACAACAGCAAAACAAAACCACTATTTTATTAGCTCACAAAAATATCAACCTGTTTTGTTTTTCTGTTAACGTTTCACAATGTATCGTCGATCTCGAAGTTTCGAAATGCAGCCGATTGCAGTCTCCCCACTGACTTAATCCTCTTTTCCCGTAAAATCGTTTTTGAACTCTAATTTTCTGTTTTTTAAAGCAAAGTTGCAAACTGCCTCCGTCATTCGTATTTCGTACTTTTTGACGTTTGTTTATTCCTTCTGTCGATATTTGGTTATAGAATATTGAGGATGGGTTTTTTTTAACTTTAATACTGTTATGATTTTAGACTAGAATCAGTGTTGGTTTGGGATCTAATTTCCTTTTATTAAAATAACAGTATTTAGTCATTATAATTTCGTGTTAAAATCAGAAAACGGTAACAAGTCCCAAAAAGTTCTCACATAGTCCCTATTCTTGGGACGATTTATTAAACTTGCTTTACCAATTTTATTAATCTTTCTGTCTAGCCTTTTCCCAACCATGTTGAGGTCAGCTTCCAATCTAATGATGCAGCTAATTTTCCAGTATTTTACATGGAGCGACTGCCTATCTGACCTCCACAACCCAGTTATTGGGTAATACAATACACCTTTTTTTTGTGGGTGGGAAATCATCAAATAACGTCTCCCGCTCTTGGGTGGAGCGGGAGGGCGTGTCAGACTTTTACTGACTAAAACCCACCCGTGTTCCTTCAGTTGCCTATGTGCCAGGGACACGGTATCTCTTTCGAAAAAATCTCGCGGCGCTGGCAGATACGATACACCTTTACAAGGTAATACTGGTTGACACTAAAGACAACCGGTACCAACGGATTCACGTGCTTTCCAATGCATGGAGGTACCTTGTTATGCAAAGATGGTCGGTCACCCATCCACGGACCAACCGCGGCTGGCGTAGCTTAACCTGATCGAGCAACCCAAGCGGTTGTTATTACTTAGCTACAAGCCCTTTACTTTGCCGATTATTACGGTCAGTAAAATAAACGCACTCATTTCGGTTCAACATGAACGCTGTAGGTACAATTAACCCTTTTCTCCTCGCGATCGTATCCGTGAGTCGGCTTGAACCATGCGCCTCCCAATTTATTCGCGCACACGGCAAACACACCAGTTTTCACTGATTGCGAATGTTTGACCACCAGTCTGTAGGGACAGCATGATAGGGTACGAATGTTATGTTACAAGAAAAAAATATGTTTCTGCCTACTTCTCGATAAAAGAGTCCATCTTTAGTTTTGTTACATTTTATTATTTTTTATTATTATATAAACCTATGTATCCGTCATCATCGTAATATATTTTTTTAAATCTCGTTTTTTAACCCAGCCGGTCTATTCTGTAATAATCTTAACTTATGTGAAGAGACCTAGAAGTGAGCTGCTCTTAGTACCAATCCTTATATGTATGACAAACTCTAACATTGAATGGAAAGACAACCCACTTTAAGGTGACTTCATGTGCATTTTCCACGTGAAATTCCAACAGTATAGACTGGCTATTCATTTTCGCAGCTTTTACTTAAATTGCAATATTCATTTTGTTTCAGGTCAGTACGTGAAAACTAAGGTATATTCATAGTATTAAGTATCTGTTAAAAAAATGTAACAAGATACGTGATGATAAATATAGGTATAGCCAAGTAGCGCCCCTGACCGACGACCTTAAGAACGTGGCTGTGGCTGACTGGATGTAGGAGGCGGAGGAAAGAAAGTTGTGGAGTAGCCTTTGATAGATTTATGTCCTGTCTGTGACTGCTATAAGCTGAGTTGATAGCCAAGCGACACTGTGTTAACAGTACCTACAGGTACTACAAAGATGACTTAAAGAAAATTGTTTGCACTGGAGCGAAGGATCTCTAAAACATAAGGCCACCGTATACCCGAGTGAGGAAAAATTATAAGAATATTCTTACTAGTTAAAAATGTCGGACACGTCTCAAATATCATTAAACTTGCTACCAGTAGCTCAATTAACCAATAACATCGAATAAAAATATTTCCAACTTCATAATCATCTTTTTTCCCATCCATACATACTAACGAACCGATTTCCAAACGACATATGTGAGGATTCATTAATGCACGGAAAAATGTGGAACAAGGATCGTTTGTATTTCAAACAGCGCCATTTTGTTTCTAAATCAATGGAGCACACAAACGCGTTCGGTTATCGAATTAGCTAAAACCTTTTTGCATAACTTTTTTTTTTTTTCATTGTTGGGTGTATAACTTCTGGCTGGAAACAGTTCTTTTGTTTTCTCTTTTAAGTCTAGAAAACTTTGAGGCATTTTGTATGTAAAGTACATTATATTACTTGTTCCGTTAACCGCGCGTCAGTGAAAACTCTAGATATTGAGAGTGCCTTTGCCGTAGCAGTAAGGATGATTTTCGTAGTGTTATTGTCACCACTGTGTTTATACTGACTATTATACGTGAGTTCGTTGTTCGTTGTTTCTATCACATACTTTATTTAGCTGTATAGGTCTTCAGATATTATTATATAATTAATATAAACCAAATATTGTAAAACATTTAAAATAGTTACGTTGAAGTTTTTAGTCGATTCTTCTCCATACGGAACTATCTTTTGGAAATGGCGAGTAGAATCAATTCTATTTTCATGTATAGGTATGTTGCCGTTCAAAAGTGCGCCTATTTGAAATAAATGCTTTGACTTCGACTCACACTGCAGGACACAGAGTTTGATTTTATTCGGCATATTATAAAATATTTTTTTTACTAATTAGCTCACTACGTACATTAAGTTTTCTGGTAGGTATTTTAATCACAAAAGCTTATTATGCCAAGAGTCTGAAGTAATAAAAATCAAAAGACAGAATATTTACATAAAACCTTAAGTTCCGCAATCCCGACACACTCAAAAAGCAATTTTTATTAATCGAGAGCTCAATACCGCACAATGTATTTGTGCTTAACGAAGTATCATACATATTGATAGGGCGGCCATTTTAAAATCACCAGTGAAACACTCGCGTTACGTTCTTTCATTTGCGTAAATGACAGATATAAAATATTCAGTGGGTGAATAAACATGCACTGTATTGGAAAATAACCGCTGTGATGAAAATAATAGTGATAAGGTTTTTTTTAAAAATGGAAGTACAAAGTACCTTTTAAAGCTGTCAACATGGCGAATGATTTTGTCGTTTTATCATTTCTAACGTATATTAATATATTATCAAAAATAGAAATACGTGAAAGTTGTAACATTATTGTGAACAGAAATTTTAAATCGACTTGAAACCACAACTATCTATGTATAATGTTCTCATTGCTGGGACACTGGCCTCCTTTCGATGAGGGACAACTGGCCCATTAATCCACCACCCTGGGCCAATGCGGACTGGTAGATATGTCACACATGTCTTCGAATATTTTTGATCCGCGGACATGCCGGTTTCCTCACGATTTTTTCCTTCAACGGTTTGAGAACAGTAGTGATTTTCATAAATATTTTCATACATTTTACTTCCCCGTAATACGTTCACGTTAGAAATTATAAACGCGAATATACCTAGGAAGTTGTAAAAGTTTGAATAGACAATTAAAATCTGCATTGCCTATTCCCAACTATGTTGAGGTCGGCTTCCAGTCTAACCGGATGCAACTGAGTACCAGTATTTCACATGGGGCGACTGGTAAGACCGGAATAGACAAATAAGTATTAATAACTTAAGTTAGAGAGGGACCACGTTAAACAAAAAAAAAATAAGTAAAGAAGAATTCATTGAAAACACAACACGGAACGCACTACTGGCCGGAATCATATAAAAGCAGCTGACAAAAATAATAATGTTGCTAACGACTACAGGAAAAATTAAAATCAAATAAAAAGCTTACAAAGAGAAACAGTCCATTTTGACACATCCGTAATGGAACGAAATAACAAAATCATTACTTACACGCTGAACAAAAAGAGAGAGAATTTACCGCACAAATGAAAAATTCAAAAGATCATATGGTGGAGGCACCGAGGTATTATCTAACTTCACAAACAGCCCGTATTGGCAGTTTGAAACAGATAAGAGCGATAAAAAGCCTGTCGCTGATCGACATTGAGCCTCCACGATGAATGGACGAGCCACAAAGGAATATCGGAAAATTGGAATCAATTTCGAAAAGTTTTTTTATCGTGATTTTGTGTGGCAGTTCTAATTGCATTTATGATGTTGGGGTATTTGTAAATTTTGTTTCCAGGCCCTTTATAGAAATAAAGTGATTTATTTAACAAGGCTGTGAGGACTTGAAATTCAGTTTGATGAATCTTAAGTGGTGCTATTGTTCCTATCCTCTCTGAAGCTTTTGATGGATATACACGAATCTGTTCAAAGCCATCATTATTATATATTTCAGGAACAATGAACTGACTGAAGACAGTCATTAACTCATAATACCTTTATACTAACATCCTCGAGACCAAAGAACGACACACTCCAAAATTATTTTTTCGTCAAATATCAAGAGCCACAATACAAGAACACAATACGAATCAGTCCTTGCGACAACGATTCAATTAGTCGGCAATTGAGCGCTAGAGGGCTTACCAAGTCTTGAACGACGCTCAGCTCTCGAGCTGACAGAATAGGACGCGTAATGAAGACGGATTACTCCACAAAAACAAGTGAAGGGGAACGAATACAAATAAAAATGGTGGCTGTGTTCGGAGAGCTTGAGGTATGTAAGTGTTTGGAGAGGAAATAGGAAATGCATTAGAATTTGTTTTTGTTCTACGTAAGTGCGGTCTTTTTGGGTGGACCTTTGACTTGTTTAGTGTTGACTCTTAATCCTGCCTTCGGGACGTTTTGTTTTATGTTTGTCACTATTTTATAATATCTTTAAACTCCAAGTCATGATCAACGAGCCAAGAAACCAACCCGACGCGGCGACGGTCCCTGTTTCATTACACAATTGTACACAATACATAAAGCAAATATTCAACAGAGCCACCACAAACATTTACTCGAGCATTTTAAATCTAAAACGAATCAGCTCACAACAGGACATTTATAGAACATCCTCCCAAGACCTGCCTATTAAAGCCAAGGCATCCAGTAAAAAATACACGTCCCACGTTATAAAACGCAGCGGCAGAACACCGTGAAATTGCCGGCGTTCCCGCGAGAGGGAGCCACCCGCGCCACGTCTTTTTCGACGCCAAGAGGTGTCCGACTAGCCTTTATTCATTTCACTTCGCCTCCTGAGAATTTGGAGTTTGTAGATGTGATTCGTTTTGTGTACGTGAGCCTTATGTTTTGTTTTTCAAGATGTTTGGTTGGTTGCATGCATGTCTAGGGTTTAAAAGAAAAGAGGTTGTGTCTGTATGGTGCGTCTTGTTATTTTTTGTTTTGCGCCAAGGAATGCGGTAATGGATTTTGGCGGAGGATATAGTTGGCAACTTAGTGTAACATATTAATAGTTACGCTAAAGAAAGTCGACTACTTTTTAGGGTTCCGTTGCCATATGGCAAAAAACGGAACCCTTATAGATTCGTCATGTCTGTCTGTTTGTTTGTCTGTGCGTCTGAGTATGTCACAGCCACTTTTTTCCGAAACTATAAGAGCTATGCTGTTGAAACTTGGTAAGTAGATGTATTCTGTGAACTGCATTAAGATTTTTACAAAAAAATAGAAAAAAAACAATAATATTTGGGGTTCCTCATACATAGAAGTGAAACTCAAGAAAAAATTTTTCATCAACGGTACCCTAAAAAATCCCGCCGCTTTTAATAGGCTTCAATGTTTATCGCTTATGGTTTTCGGTTACTATTCTTAAAGACTTCTACGCTTGTTTAGTTTATTAGTAATTAAAATCAAGCCGTGGTAATATGCCACTTGGCTCTGGAGCTTATGATCGCTTACTACAGTTAGAATGTGGATCTAAGGGTAGGTGGCATATGACCACCGCTTTCAGTTGGGAATATTTTCTTGTTTCATACTTAGTAAAACGTGATTTTTCACTAGGTATTTTGGGTATACGATATATTGAATGTTCGATTCATTAACCATTCGATATTGAGAACGTTCGAGTAGTGAGACATTCTATATATAGTGATCGATCAATTTATATTCGAGTATTTGACATTTGATTTGGCATAATACACCCGTATCAAACAGACAGAAAGACATTAGTCACATTAATAACACTAGCATGGAATTAATTAAATGTAACGTTGCCACGTCACAAAGCTCGCTTCACAAAGAAGAGGAGATAAATAAAAACACAGGTAAGTATATTAACTTTGCTAACAACAGAAACTCATTATGACATAATGCAATAATACAATTCTTTGAAACAAAAAGAATATTCAAAATGATAAATATTGCTCGCGTAAATTAAAAGCATCGTACCTGAAAGTAGTTGGAAATTATTTACTATCGTTAGTTTCCTTTGTTCCATAAATTTTGCACTACAAATAGCCTGCTTTGTGTCTGAATATTTTGATAAAATTATCTCAGAAAATGTAAGAGGAGAATGTTGGAAAATAATCATTACTGTCTGCAGGTGGGAAGGTAAGGTTTCTAGTTACAAATTGGATAAGGGTGCTCAATTTGTAACTGGAGAAATGGGGATGAAAACATGGAAAAAGTACTATGAATTCATTAAGGGGAACTCGGTCTCACTTACTTATCTGACAAAAGAACATTAGGTGAATATTCTGCGTGAAGCATTTGTTTCTATGCCGAAAAAACAATTAATTTGAATTTCTATTAACTCAGCTGCGATATATCGGAAATCCAAGTGAGATACACATACTTATATCGTACGATGCATAACATACATGAAGTTAAATCATAAATCTATTGTATATCTTAATATATATAAATTACGCGTCACGTTGTTTGTCCGGGATGGACTCCTAAACTACTTAACCGATTTTAATCAAATTTGCACACCGTGTGCAATTTGATCCAACTTGAAAGATAGGATAGCTTACATCTCAATTTATAGTCGCAATATTATTTTATTGCAAATTATTTGTTTATTATTTGACAGTCACAATTTATTATAAGCTATATGACAGCACGCTACAATCCTCAGGATACGAAAAAAATGAAAAATGTCGTAAATAACGCTGTGTAAACGAATAATAGCTCTGGGCCAAAATTTCACGCGAACCTAATTGCGATCAGAAGTTAGTACATATACAGGGTATGGCGTAAGTAATGGACCACCGTTCAGGATTCGATGAACTAGATAATTAACTATAACAATTAAAATTTTTAACCATTTTTACCCAAGGGTTCCGAAAATATTTCATTTTTGTCTTTTATTTACGAAATTTCTACCTTTAATTACATATTTGTTTGTAGTTTCAACAAAAATCATTATTTTTTCATTCTGATTTCTGTTAATTACTGCTGAATACTAGAGCTATCATGATAAATTATGATTTTTTATGTAAATTCAGCTTTTATGAAGAAAAGTTGGTTCTTCTCTAATTTTAACCCCAATTTTTTACACACCATCAAGTCCAAGAGCGATTTTTGTAAAAAAAAACGCCTTGGGTAAAAATGTTGAAATTTTTTAATTATTATAGTTAATAATCTGGTTCATCGAATCCTGAACGGTGGACCACTACTTACGCCACGCCCTGTATAAAACCGAAAGGTCACTCATTCATGCTTTCAGTCATTGATTAATCACTAAATCTCGAAAACTACTGAACCTACGAAGATGAAATTTAGAACATTGTAGATTATGAGATGACGTCAGCTAAGAAAGGATTTTAGGAAACTCACACCATAAAGGCGTGTAATAGGGGTGGAAGTTTGTATGAAAGATCGTCAGTTTTGAAGCTAGGTTCTTTAAATTTGTTTTTAGGCTGACGATTAAAAAATAATTAATACATACTTCAGCGTTTTTAATCATTCTACTTCCAAACAGGTGAAGAAAGCGATGAAGTTATATGGAAGTCTATAATTTTCAAAGTAAACATCATTACATTTATTAGTTACGCATATGATTAGAAACTAAAGCAACATATTTTCCCACATCCACGCGGGCAAAGCCGCGGCAAAAGCTAGTACCAAGTATAAATTGAAACCTGGCCACGTCATGGCTGTTATTTTGTTCCTTATTTAAATGAGAAATACATAACAGTTCTTCAAACATTCCGTACAGCATGCGCCGAACTACAATGACACTTGTTACGTTAGTCCGCGATAGCACTGAAATTTTAAGATACTCCAGGTACGGTCATACACGGGCAACAGTCCGGCAACAATCGAGCAACAAAAGAGCTTTCAGCGTGGAAAAGAGATAAAACGTCGTGTATACCTCCATCTCTTTTCAACTCTGAAGTACAATTGAAATAATACTGAAAGAGTCAGTGGTAGGCCTCCTGTTCGTTTGGCTCTAGTGACTGTTGCTCTGTTACTTTACTTTGTATTGATGTCAACGATGTTCCAGCACTATACCAGCTCAAGGCAGATGCCTCAGACAAATTCTTTTATAACTAATCATATGCTGGTAGCAACTTGCCATATAAATGCATCTATTGAGTTTCACTTCTATGATATTAGTACATATAAACTCACGCCTTTTTTCCATGGCGGATGGCAGAAAGTAAGTAACGCCACCTGCTACGTTCTTTACATACCTACTCATTTCGTGTCGTATAGGTTCATACATCTGATCATACACGCAATCCTACTAATATTATAAACACGAAAGTTTGTGAGGATGGATGTATGTGTATGCGTATGTTTGTTACTCTTTCACGAAAAAACTACTGAACGGATTTTGATGAAATTTAGCACACAGATAGTTTATAACCTGGATTAACGTATAAGGTACTTTTTATCCCGGTAGTACGTTCCTGCGGGATATTTTCCGACCTACACGCGGGCGAAGCCGCTGGCAAAAGCTAGTATTATTATAATTAGATTTTAAGTTTAGTATCCATACTAATATTATAAATGGGAAAGTGTGTGTGCCTGTTTGTCCGTCTTTCATGGCAAAACGGAGCGACGAATTGACGGGATTTTTTAAGTGGAGATATTTGAAGGAATGGAGAGTGAAATAGGCTACTTTTTTTACTTTTTTTCCCACGGACAATTGTATGTAGCATGTTCGCGTGTGTCCAGTGCCCAGAATCTTAACATTCTATCCCCAAATGGAAAGACATATAATATCATCTACAGTAGCGTATTAAAATAACAGTCTGTCTGAGTTCTCTTCTGTGTTCTAAATCAGGAAAGGGGAACCGTGTTACCCCGAATTTAACGCGAGCGAAGCCGTGAGTAATAGCTAGTATCACATAATAACGAATCGTTTGACAGTCGGTCAAAGATTTACAAATGACAGCAGACCAACGGCATATCGTGCTTTCTGAAACACGGAGGGGTCTCTATATGTAATGCTTGGTCACCCGTCCAAGAAAAATCATGGCAGGCGAACTTGACCCTACGATCGACCCGTATAGCTGGTATTAATCAGCCACAAATCCCTCAAGGCAATTTAGTTGCCCGTGTATGACTGCCATAATTAAAGTACTTCGGAATTTGCTAAATATTTGCACTAGCACGAGTGCTTCTTTGAATTAGAACTAACTGGAGTTATTTGTGTGCATTATTTGATACTTAAACTGTGAACGTGAGCGCACAATGGACAGCAATAATGTACATTACTTTACAAAATGTTGCTGGTTTTGGTATTGTGAGTATTTTTATCATAATTCGATTTTTGTTAGATTATATTTGCTATTGTGACTGGTGATAACGCGATCATGTCAGGATGATTTAAACTCGTTAAATAAACCAAAATGATAAAGGACGCTCGTGACTAAATGATAACCGCTGCACTACTCGATCGTATATTAAGCTACGCTTGCCGCGGGTGGTCCGTGGATGGGTAACAATCCATCATATAGAAGCGTGAAGCCGTTGGTCCCGGCTGTCATTTGAAGATCATTGACAGTCGTTACAGGTAGTCAGAAGTTTTAAAGTCTGACAACCAGTCTTACCAAGGGGTATTGCCCAGTAAGTTTGTTGTGGAGGTCAAATAAGCAGTCACTCCATCAAAAATTGTGGTTAGGCTAGCAGCCAACCCCTACATAGTTGGGAAAAGGCTAGTCAAGCAAGACATAAGGGCAAGCTTTACGTCACCCACTCGTTATGTGATCATTTTTAACCGACGAAAAAAAACGGAGGAGGTTATCAATTCGACGCGTATATTTTTTTTTTTTATGTATGACCACGCATAACTTTTTACATAGTAGTCCGATTGTGATAATTCTTTTTTTATTGGAAAGGGTATACTCCGAGGGTGGTCCCATATAAATTTGGAAAACAAAATCAAACTCTAAGGGTCAGAAAACAGGGGATGATTGATTGTTTACTCACTGATTGTTATGTTTAACCACGCATAACTTTATACAGAGTAGTCCGATTTTGATAATTCTTTATTCATTGTATAGTGTATACCTTGCCAAGTATTATAAGTATATTAAAGCCACAAAAAATTATAAAATAAAAACTTCAAACTGACTCATAATTTTAAGGTTTATTATTTTTTGCTTTTCAGTTTTTTCGGCGGTAAAATTTTTTGGTAAAAAGTTTTTTTATTCTCAGAAATATAATTGCATAGTACTGAACCTCGTGATGTATCTTTCGCAAAAAGTTTCCACTTTTCACTAAAAGGATAATCAGCCTATAATGTTCCCACTGCTGGGACACAGGGTTCCTCTCTGCGAGAGGAATTGTGCTACGGTCCGCCACGCGGGCCCAGTGTGGGTTGGAGGATGTCACGTGTCTTCGAATTTTTGTTCTAGGAAATGACGGTTTCCTCGAGCTGTTTCCTTCACCGTTTTGAGGGCAGTGGTGATGAAACAAAATAAAGTGCCTGCTTGGGTTCAAACCCAACAGCTCTTAAGTCGCGGCCGTTACCACTATACAAAATTTTCCCCAACAACTATATATGGATAAACTACAAGATACCTGTAATTTCCACGTCCGCACTCATTTTCAAGGCCACGTAGGATACCTTTTCAAGAATTCCGATGAACCTAATTTAAAAACGAGCAACATTATTCTTATCTGAAAGCGTAACTCCAAAACACCTTTATCAAGAATCACCGACGCCACCTAAATTCCAACGAGCCACTCCATCAGCGAAATTAATTTCACAAAAACAATTTAAGTGTCCGCAATAAATTATTTAGCTCCAAGCTACGTAATAATGTAAGGTGAGTCCCTCCTTTATAAATAACCCTGCTAAGCCCAGAAGAAATGTTTATTTAGCTTCGTAAATGCATCTGCGTGGAGTAATGCAAAATACTTGATTATTCTAAATCTACGGGACAGGGCATCTACTCAGTATAACAACTTCACAATACCACTGCAATGCAAATTGCTAGAATAATACTTAAATTGAAATATTCCGCGCACACCCAAATAATTTCCAACTCTAACACAATGCGGTAAGGATTGTTATGAAATATGAGTTTACAAATGAAAATGTTACCGTCATATTATTTGATGAGTGGGGAATGAGTGTCCTGAATAAATTTGCAAGTGGTTTACACGATATGGAAAGGTATGCTTTTAATGGCGCTTCCTTGTTTTAAATTAGCAGCTCGGACACAAATCTGTAATGGAGGCTCGCTCTCTTTGAGGAGGAATTCGTGATGGGTTTTTGTTTTACTTTAAGAGTGCTTCTTAATTATATGCAGCACACCTTAATTTACACTTGTACAGCACAAAGAGTGGTTCTTTGAAGTTGATAAATCTCTAAAATACATAGGTAAATACTGTGGAAAATACAACTGATTACTTTAATATAAGCACATAGCATACAAGTTATGAAAATACATAATGTCACATTTGTAACCATATTCCGTACGTTTGATCACATTTCTTTAATTTACATACTTTGCTGCCACCATCAAACTATAGGAATTACAAAATAGAGGTTGATACTTATTACCCTTTTTCACAGACTGTAGGTGAATACTTATAGATAGTTTACTTGTTGAGAACTGCGCACAGACTGGCCCCATCTTTTTTTTTGTGGGAATGACATCTCGTAGGTCAACCTATGAGGTCGTCAGCTGCTTAATCAGACTTGCATGTAGCTACCTTAATTAGTAACGGCCTCCAATCAGGGCTTAAAAACATAAAACAAAAGCGTCTACACGCTAAGAGCACCCCCTGTGGGGTACGCACCTAGGCTTAGGGCATCGCTGGCAGCAAGGGACTGAATCGGAATGATATAACAAGCTCAACGGCGCGGGCTGGCTCGAGCAAAGGACGAATACATCACCGTATGGTGATGTATGACTCTTCAATCACCTAGATGCAGATTACTAGATTACTAATTGCTGAACATCCCACCGCCGTCATCTGATAGACGTGACGACATCAAGCTTTTAGTTTTTAACCGACTTCAAAAAGGAGGAGGTTATCAATTCGGATGTTTATGTTTTTTTTTTTTTTTATGTATGTTCGGCCATAACTCCGTCATATAGACGGATTTGCAAAATTCTTTTTTTGTTCGAAAGGGGTTTATTCCGAAATGGTCCCATATAATTTTCATATAGATCTGATGATGAGTTCGGGAGACAGACACCGGAACTCTTTAAAAAATGACAGGAAATCAACCGCGATTTCTGCTATCGCATAAATATGCATTGTTTGTTTGGAATTAGTGCAGGGTGAATACCACAACTAAAAATTTAAAAATAAAAACTTTTTTGCAAAAAAAAACAACCGACTTCCTTAAAAACACTACAAAGTGAAAAATAACTTTAATTTCGGAAGTCGGTGGCAAAAAAACCATAAATACAGATCCTAAGATACCGACTACCGAAATTAAAGTTATTTTTCACTTTGTAGTGTTTTTAAGGAAGTCGGTTGTTTTTTTTTGCAAAAAAGTTTTTATTCAAATAAATGAAACGCATCGGTCACAGTACTGTTAAAAAACTCTGAATGCCGAATACTGCTGTTAAAATGTATAGAGAACGCTGCTGCCCATTCTCTAGTTAGCCCCTTAGTCGCCTTTTACGACACCCACGGGAAGAAATGGGGTGGTTTTATTCTTTACGTCCGGCACCACACAGTACTCCGGCACCACACGGTACGGTTAAGGAAATAGGCAACTATTATTAGAAAATCCGAAAACTCATTCGAAATATGGAACCCTTTATTTTGCGTGGACCGAAACACACATTGCTGTTTTTTTTTTTTTTTTGTCTATGACTTGTAAAATTAATCAATTCCAGAATTAACAATTTCATTGCATTTAGTATAAAAACAGTGTCAGAACGCCGCGCCGAGTCTGTTAAGTGAGAGAGGATTCGATCTGCTCATCATATTTACCTATTTAAAACTGCACCACCAGCACCCTGATTGCATAACACTATCAATCAGAATCTGAATCATTTTGAAGGAATTGCTAATACATTGCATCATATGTTCGATATATTTGCCAGCTCAACCACTTAAATAACGAAATGAATGTTGTTGAACTATCAAAAAACTTTAACCACCGAAAAAACTGAAAAGCAAAAAATAATAAACCTTAAAATTATGAGTCGGCGCTTTGAGTGATCTTTGTTCATTGGTTTTTCAGCGCCGACTCATAATTTTAAGGTTTATTATTTTTTGCTTTTCAGTTTTTTCGGCGGTTAAAGTTTTTGGTAAAAAGTTTTTATTTTATACTTTTTGTGGCTTTAATGTACTTATAATACTTGGCAAGGTATACCCTATCCAATGAATAAAGAATTATCAAAATCGGACTACTCTGTATAAAGTTATGCGTGGTTAAACATTACAATCAGTGAGTGAACAATCAATCATCCCCTGTTTTCCGACCCTTAGGGTTCGATTTTGTTTTCCATTTATATGGGACCACCCTCGGAGTATACCTTTTCCAATAAAAAAAGAATTATCACAATCGGACTACTATGTAAAAAGTTATGCGTGGTCATACATAAAAAAAACAAACAAAAAAATAATAATATACGCGTCGAATTGATAACCTCTTCCGTTTTTTTTCGTCGGTTAAAAATGAAATTCATTCCTACTGTTAGTGTTACGAAATTACTCCACTAAAGTCAGTGCATTTTTCCGTCAATCCCACAAAGCGCACAACGTAACAGTTAGGAGAGCGGTACATGGCCGTCTTGAATCCGGATCGATAGTCTGTTAAGCCAATTAATGCATTACGGGTGGCACACTAACGAACGTCTGTGGTTACAGCTAACAGGGTCTGATCACTCATGAACAGGACCTTTTGTCTATGGTTTTATTTGGTTTTTTAATTGGTTGGTTGTTTATGAACATGCTTTTGCTGGTGGTTTTGAAAATGGAAGTTAGTGTTTTAAATGTCATTTGTATTAAAAACAAATTATTAAAATGGAGAACATACTTTAATAAGCACAAACTTTTGCTGAGGTAATAATGGCTGTGGCTGATAATTATCTATAGGAGATATTGGTGCCGATTCTGTTATACAAAATTCTCTAAACTAAACTAAAAATCACTAAAATTTGGTTTATTCCTGTCAAACGACGATTTCCTATTCTGAAATAGATTAAAGTGACACAACTAAACTATATTTTAGTTTGACAGCACTAAGATTGCACTGAGTTTATTAGTTTAGTGAAAATGACAATTTTGCTATTCTGAGTTTGCCGGTTTTCACCAAAAATTTAGACTATAATAATTTATTTTGACTAAATCTGACTATTTTTAATCGCGATTAAAAAGGTGTGGAATAAAACTAGTGGTCACGAACAAAAATTCACACCAACACCTCGCCTTCACGTGCAAAAACAGTGCTGTATTTTTTATTTTTTCTTTTGGTTATATCTCGAAAATGGCGTGTCCTATCGCAAAAATAATGAAATTTTCGACCCCCTATATGAAACCCCGGAACATTTAAATCTCAACACTTGGGTAATATTTTTTTTTTATTTTTCCAACAAAAAGTGAAAAATTCCATATAAAACACGTCCAGGCTGCCCCCTTGCGCGCGCCTTCGTCTCTAAAAAATTAATTGCGTAGCGCACACAAGTACCACGTTGCGAAACCAAATTAAAGACCAAAACCACGTTGATTGTCAAATTCGTTTTTAGTCGTGTCAAATTATTTTTAAATTTAGATATTTTTCCTTGCAGAATAGCGCTAAAATTCTCATAGCCAAAAGTAAGGAATTTTAGAGATAGTTTAGTTAGTTTAGTTCGGTGTACAACAGAATCGGCACCACTGTTAAATTAATTATTTATCAAACTGACTCACCTCGTTTATGTGCCTGTTAAAGCCATATCATACAACTATCAAATAAACGGATGATTTAAGTAGTATAGAATAATTTAGATAAATAAATGAATTTCCTTGACTTTACCTGATAGTTCATTCTTAGCGTTGCCTATGTACTCGTACATATAAAATTGACAATATTTTAATTACTCTAAAATAATAACACTTTTCTACTTCTCGACGGTAACAAGTATTCATGTAATGCGCAATTCTACGATAATTCCATCCATGGACGTGTTTATACGCAAAATGCGTCTTATGCGTCATATTCGTCATTTTTATGTACAGGTTTACATCAAAATGTGAAATATGACGCATAGAACATAGGAAATATAAAGCACTGTGTTTGGAAAATAAACATTTTCTTGTCTAATATCGAAACGCGACGCGATAAGTCTTAAATTAGTCTCTTGTAAATCAAATAGATCACATTTTGGAAATTAATACCTACCTAGCTCAAGTTAAGATTACAATTCAACAAAAAATACGTAATCAATCAGGATCACCAAACAAAAACACCGATCATTGTTTATCGATCTATCACAATGAACTCAAAACTTTACACCTCTAAATCCATCTCGCGAATAAACACGAAACCTCACAGCCGAACCGAAAAGGCTTAGCGATATAAATCTTCAATGAAAGCTACAATACTGTGTTTACGTCATACCAAGCGGAAAATTTACAAGGAAATGTAATTACTGTAATCTTTTCAAAAGTGGAGTTTTGTATGGGTCGCGTATGTATAAATCATACTTTGCACTTTACTGAAAGTTGAATCAAGTGCGTTTGTATTACACGAGTTATGCTTCAAAAATAAAATCTCGTTATCCAGCCAATGATTTAAATAGGCGGATAAAACTAAATATAACGATCACCAATCAGCAAGCGTAGTGTAGGACGCGTCACAGCCAGATAAGCGACGTCCTTATGAAGGTGACTGGAGCAGAATGGATGCGAAAGGTGGAGGACAGGGTGTTGTGGCGCAGCCTGAGTGACGCTTATATCGAGCAGTGGAATGTAATAGACGGACTTCAACATCATCATCATCATTTCAGCGGAAAGACGTCCACTGCTGGATATCGACTGCTCATCCACCTTGTGGGTGATTTTCCACCACACCAGAACCATTCGGCTCCATCGGCAAACTCTGCGAGCAATGTGCCATGCCTACTGCCACATAAGTTTGGCAATTCTTCAGGCTATGTCGGTTACCTTAATGCCCCTGCGGAACTCTGCATTCCTTATTCGATCACTTAGAGAATCCACAAGTAAAGCCCTCTTTGTTGTCTTTTAGGTGACTTTTAGCTTTCTAGTAAGTCCCATTGTGAGCGACCACGTTTCTGTGCCATCAATGGGCTGAGTTGATAGAATCGAATTATGGCAATATTATTTCACAGGCGTTAGTGAAATTATATTTGATGATTTCTCACCCACAATAAAAAAGGCGTTAGTGAAATTATAGGACTGTTTTATTTCTTGGAGACTGTAGAGATAACTCAAAATGCAACGACGAAATCCTCTCACCAATCAGGAAATCGTATACTTATCGTACATTTGTATCCTCAGTAACCCTAACTCATTTCAGCTCCACTTTTCTAGGCGTGCAGCAATAACGGGACTTTCTAAATACGCATGCAGTGTACCTTTTGTGCGCCGGGGTCCCGTTTAAGCAAGGATTATGACGTAGGTGCCATAATACCCAAGACTACCGGCGGTTTGACAAATCCTGAATTCTGTTCGCCCTTTGTTACCTGTTTGTTAACGAGATTTAAATGCTAATTAAAATTATATTATTTTGCTGCCTTTTAGTCACGTTCATGGGTCATGAGTCGAGTTTAATGTGAGCTTGTCTCGTGTAATAGGAAAATTATTTAGCTACATGTTGGATTTTTTCAGCCTATCATTCATAGTCACACCATACATGCTTCGCAAGGAACGCATTTCCACAGCATTAATTCAGTTTTCATGTTTCTTTTGTCATACCCAACATTCATTTCCATTATGAATATATAGGTACCTAAGCTATACATAGTTTTCCACATTATTTTATGTACCTAATTCAAATACCTCATGTTCTAATTTCAATCGTCGCCGGTTTACCTCAATCTTTACCAGATAATGCTTCCATATTCAAACCAAAATGCCAGCACGATAACCCAAATCTGAACCACACCAAATTCCACCGTATTATAAAGTCAGTAATAAAGATAATATTCGTCTGCTCCTAATGAGCAAAGAGCATGCAACGCTCGTTCAACTTCGAAGCTACGAAAGCAGATACTAAACTTTAATTGTTGGAGATGTTACTCGTTATTTGAACACAAACTCAACGCTGTTTGTTCTAATTTTCAGAGTTGCAGTTTCGAATATGCAAAGGATTGGCTGGAAACGTTTTGTTTCTGTTGAAAGAAGACTTGTTTTCTTTTAAAGACTAGTATATGACTGCCAGGGTCGCGAGATTGTTCGAAAGCGATACCGTGACCCTGGCACATGAGCAACTGAAGGAACACGGGTGGGTTTTAGTCAGTAAAAGTCTGACACGCCCTCCCGCTCCGCCCAAAGCGGGAGAAGTAATTTGATGATTTCCCATCCAGAAAAAAAAAGACTAGTATATGAGGAGAAATTGCGTAACTTACTATAACTAGAAATCGCTTTCATTTTGACAGAACATATGACGCAATGGATTAGAAATTGTTGTGCGTGTTATTAATGGGGTCCAGGTAAATGATATGCGAATTTAGTTTATACTGAATTTAATAAAGGTTCACAATAACTTGGTTATAAATAGTATAGTAAATTAGGACGTGGCAGGGCGATGGTATGTAAGCGACTGGCGAGCCCGGCGCGGGCGCTCCTGTACAATATCAAAAATCGCTACAAAATAATCTTCAAAATGATTCAGGTTCTGATTGAGTGCATTATGTAATTAGGGTGCAGATCCCACTTTCTGTCACAATCCGTAACATTCCGTCCTGTCCAAATTTTTAACAAAATTCTAAATCCATTGTTTCATAGTGATTGCAAAATTCGTTTGCTCGACAAATAACGCCATGAATTTTGTTGAACTGACAAACTGAAAGGCATTGTGTTACGCAACTATCTGGCTACTGAAGCCTTCAATGCAGTACCATTCGCGAAAACTCCAATGAGTTTCTGACAACATAAATTCAAACAGTTCTATGTCAAAATTTCAAGTCAGAGACAAAATGAGATGAGCTAACGTGATTGCAAAATAAACGAGAACTCAAACATTCCTTAGATTTCTCTAGTTTCACTACGAGCATGGCTCATCAGGGAACAGAGTCCCCGGTCAACAAGTTTGATAGAGCTGTTCTTCTATTGTTACCTCAAATATATAGTTGTCTTCTTCTTTTCCAATCAATGAGATTAAACTAGATAGATTACTTTGACCCAACAGGTCAAATATAGCATGTCCTAGAATTAACACACTCCATCAAATTAGAATTTTATGCAATAATAATTATAATACATACACTGTATTTTTACTATTATGTTTAAAATATTGTTTATTTATTTATTAAATTAATTATACTGTTTGTAGGAGGAAATCGTGGTCACATTACAAATCTTCGCTCACACATAGTCGCATATGTATTAAGGTTTAGCGTAGTATATATTTCGACTATTTTGGTTCGTTATGATTGTACAGCGGAAGTGTGACTGTAATTTATATAGTATTCATGATTTTTAGGATAAAAAATTACCTGTATATATGTAAATAACAAACAACTTTCATACTGTGCATTATTTCAGTAACAATGTTAAGAGGCAAAGAAAAAGATGAACATGTGGCATCAAAAGACATCCAGAACATCATTAAATAGAGCATAGTACTTACATAAAAACAAGTCCACTGCACGCCCAAGACAAGAAGATGGTATCTGCACCCGTCAGTGTGAAAGGGTGTCAACCTACTGGCGAGCAAAGAGTGTGTGTTGTGCTTTCAATATCCGGGTGTCATTCCAGGCTACGACAGCGCTACGTTGGAATATGGAATAGAGGTTGGTGTTGCTGCACATCAAAATACAATATTTAAGTATTATAATTCGTCGTTATAAATAGAATATTGTTTTCAGTCTACCCATTTTCATTGGGACACTTATAACATTATAATTTACCTTGACATTTAATTGCTTTATTGAGTGTTAAAACAAATGTGTATCATAAAACTTGATTGGTACAGACGCTAGCACATCAAATTACCCGAAACTCTCAAATTTTCCCAATCAATTTGAACCTTATTATGTAGCACTAAAGTTGAAAATCTATTAAAGAAGTTTGACAGATTGTAGTAGCTTTTTGTGCTGGCGTCTGTACATGTTCGTGGTTTTTAATAAATATTGTTTTGTGACATTCTTTAGTCAAATACTAAGATCCAAACAATGTATTTGTTATATAAATTAAGCAAGAAATAAGTATGGTTATGTTACTAAATTTCACTGAGGCGAATGTTTATTTTTCTAAGATTTCCTTTGTTCTCAATCCCGGAATAACAACGAAGAGAACAAACAGAATTAATTCAACGAAACTTCCTGTAATAGAGCTATTTAAAACCTGATTACCATACGTGATCTGGAACAAGAACATTCAAATAAACTTTCGGAACGCAGTGAACTTAATTCGAACTCATTAATATTATTATTCTGGCTGGCAACCCTGTAAGACGGGCGTGTGCGGAAGAGTAGATCGGCGTCAAACGTCGCGACCGTTCGACATGACTCTGTTACGCGAGTTTGTTCGATAGTAGTTTCTCTACTTTGTAACCTGCAGTTCTGTGTTATATGACATCGAAAGTGTTAGCTTGTTTTTTAAAGGAAGGTGCGACAGTACATTTGTGGAGATACAGATTATAGACAATACTCTATACTCAATAGTTTATTTGCATTCCACTATGTGTACTTAGGTGGTAACTTTAAATTTTATGTGTTCATTTTGGACCCTGTCTGGCACAGTAGGAAACAAGAACTTTGAAATACTTAGCTTATCAGTCTTCTGAACCAAATCTAAAATTGTTTTTTTATTTATATTTAGTAGTTTATGTATTCGTTTATAATGTAATATTAAAAAAATATGAATATATTCGTTTTGTCTTAATTTTTTACTAACTCGTTTAGATTCATTCGATCTGTCAAGCAATTTAGAAATATAATAACAGAATAAATCAACAAAGGTTTTTATTGTAATTTAATTAGTAAATTAACAACAAAACAATTCTGTTGTGTTTGGAACCCCTCAGGTTCACACAAGCCTACCTAAAAAAACACCTTTTTTGACAGAATTGTTTTTTGTTTTAATTGAGTGAGATCAACATAATGTACATACACATTGGTGTATGTACATTATGTAACATGGGGACATTACGTCCATTGGGACTTGAATAAATATAAGCTACTTTTAAAATAAACTCGGAAATATTTTAATCCGAACAATGCGCAAATGGAACTCCGACGTAAACATTGTATCTACGGTACAATGCAGTTAATATTAATTGCCAGTTACCTGACGTGCCATGGTGCCACAATGCATACATATTCGATGCCCATACATTGCCTGCGGTACGTTAGTGAGCGATATAAAATTCTGATTGGATCACAGATTATATTATCCACAGAGTTTATTTTAAACTTTATGACATGTATTTTTGGAATGCGGATTTTGCAAAATGGAAGAAGGATGAACACTCAATTATAATTTTGGTTTCCTAGGCGTATAATTATTGTTACCTAAATAGGTATACAAAAATATAAAACTTTAGTAAAAATAAATTTGAATAAATGGGACATTCCAAAAAAAACATATTAATTAATATTTTCCGAAAATAGAAGAAACTGGAAAAGTTATTCAATCAAATCAAATCAAAATATTTTTATTTCATACTAGCTGACCCGACAGACGTTGTCCTGTCTCTTTGATGATATTTGAGCACGCATTCTGTCAATTCTATGTCAAATGTCATAATGTTACATTAAAAAAGTTTACATTGTCCTATTATATGGTTGGTTGTTAATCTTAAATTTTCTAATTTTCCGCGCAATTTTTCTATTTTTTTTCTTTCATAAGAACCTTGTCCTGACAATTACAAACACAACAACAACAAAAAAAGTGAAATCGGTCCAGCCGTTCACGCGTGATGTCGTGACCAAGGGAAATAGGGATTCATTTTTATATATATAGATAAACCTACATGGGCACTTATGAAACGTCAGAAGCTAGGTGCACGGTTCCAAATAGTTGGTTCCTATGGAGAAGAGCCGGCAAGAAACTCCACGGTTACTCTTTTAGAAATAATTCGTTTTAACATTTTTTTCAAATTACAGTTCTAATAGGTATGGGAGGACGGTGTAGGCTTGTCAACAAGTACCAGGTACTGAATAAGATAGAAAACTGTCTACAGTCTACAAGGCCTACAACGTTCTCACATTCACAAAGTATAAAAGTATAAAATAATCTACATAAATAAGACAATACACTATTTAGACCAAATGTCATTATTGCCATGACAACCAATATTAAAGAGTACAATGTAGAATTGTAGGTATATAATTTCAAAAATGAGTAAATGTGAAAGAATGTAAAAAAAGAAAAACTTGAATACAAAATGTACATCGTCATTCGGGAGCAGTTAATAGACACAGATCATCCTGTAATGAGCTACCAGGGAAGCCACATGTGCAGAAGGAATTATTGCCAAACTTCCTTGTCTTCAACGTAGTCTTTTATCTTATAATATGCTTTTTTGATAAGGACACGTTTGATGTGTGATTTGAACTTTCCATAGCTAAGTTCAGTAACAGACTTTGGCATATTACATAGATAATTAGGCAACTAATTAGTAAGATTTAGCAAAGAACTTCTGCCTCCTTTTCAGATCTATGCCTTCTGTCCCTACTTCGAAACACGAAAGAATCTCTATTTAAAATCAGTCAAAACGTCTCCTCGGCAAAGCCATTTCATCAACCCAAACTCCAAGAGTATAAACTAAAGATGCTTACCACGACCTCTCAACACTTAAGTTAACTAAACGCTCTGCTTAAAACCATTTTATTCAGCTGCAGGCATTTTCCCATCATTAACGTTTTTTATAAAAGGGGAAGTGCTAATAGCGTCAATGGTATTCGGAGAGTAAGTGCCGGAAAGGGGAACCTCAAGAAAAACGGGAAGCAAAAACTTGAGGGATTCCAAAGAGGTAGGGGAGTTATTGTAAAGGCGCGTTTTCGCTAGTGTGCGGCACTGTGCGACAATGTATGGCACAAATGCATTCTTCTGTGGACTTACTCAAGTAAACCTCTTTACTTCCGTACTAATATTATATATTTGAAAGCAACTCTGCCTGTTTCTTACCTTTTCACGCCTAAACCACTGTACGGATTCCGGTCAAATCGGGCATTTGGCAGATATCATTCTGAGGAAAAACATAAGCTACTTTTTGTCCCGGTAGTATGTTGGCACTAGAATAATTTCTGACACTCACGCGGGTGAAACCGCAGGCAAAAGCTAGTTTAAAATATGTGCTAAACTAAAGCTTTTAAAATTTTAGTACAGATTTCCCAGTGATACTGTTGGAATTCTGCATAAAATGTTTGTGAACAAATGTGCTAAACACAATTTTGTTGGAATCGCGCCTTTAGGGATAAAGGGGTTGGTTCTGCTAATCTGTGAATGTGGGACATACCTACATGGTGTGAACAGACACACTTAGTTATTCACTTAAGGGATGAGAGACTTATTCGTTGTTTGTTATACAAGAAGTGCCATGCTAACATTTGTTCACACAAAAAACAAAAAATACAAAGCAAAACAAACAAGCAAACATACAACAGATGGAATCTTTCACACAGGTCTTTCATCTTTGGCAGAAGTCTCCTGCCTTTCTTTCCCTCTTTCTAGAGACCGTGCGTCCTCCTTCCAGTTTTTACAGAACTATCCTTTTCGTTCCGCCATCTCCTACGTAGCCTGCCGTGACCTTACTATCTCAGGGCACGAGTTTTTTGCTATTTGTGCCCACGGCATACGGTAGACAAGTTCTGCCCAGCCCCATTTAAGTTAGGCAGCCTTTTGAGCCACGTCAGCTGTATTCGATTTCGAGCACAGTATAAATTAATAAACGTCGAGGAGGCATAAAAGAGAAACACAAAAATTCTACTAATCCAAATACAAATAAGACCTCAGAATTAAGGAAAGTAACAAAACATTACCACGTAACAAAATTTTCACATAATCACGTTAACAATTCGGGTCTAAAACAACAGCTTCGTAATAATAGTTTGATATTGTAACATTTCGAGGCAGTGTTGCCAACCTATAAACATTACTTTTGCTGCAGTACCGTTGAGATCTCAAGTCGATAAGCTATAGCGATAAAAGCGCAATAGCACGAACTATGGCCTTCGTGAGCAATATTAACCAGTGTTATAATTGTAGTAAGAAACGAATGGCTTTTTAAAGATTTTTATTTCGTTGTATTTTCATTTCATACTTCGTTGCTTATCTAGGTACTGTTTTTAATCGACATCAAAAAGGAGGTTCTTTAATTGATGTGTTGATTAACCTTTATGCAAATGGAGTGTTCTGTTTCGAGGTGGCAAGGTTTCTGGATCTACTTTAATAACACTTCTACTCTTTATGTCTACTTCTTCTGACAAGATACCAAGTTATGTAGCTAAGGCATTGGCTGCAACTCAAACATGTTTTTTTAACTATAGCGGCCTTATTTTGTAAACAAAGTTTTTCTAAAGGTATGGTTTAAACCATCGAGACTGTTTTTAAAATAAGAATCTAACAAAAAATGGAAATACAGTCCCTTTAACAAAACTAACAACGTAGTACGATAGATCTACCGACGTAGCATACGTGTAGCACTGCTAAGCCACTATCTATGCTACGAGAACGCAATTACGCTACACTGCTAGGCTACGCCGCTCAGCGTAGCGAGTGTAGCAACGCTAATGTTTTTTTCTATGCTCATTAATGCACAAAATGTTACTGCCCAGTGCCGCCTATCCTCCTGGCTTATTATACCTTCCTATTATTTATTCCGATAGATCTCATTGTGACTCCCATGATCAGAGAGAGATTGGATAATAATAATAATATCTTTCGACGTCTTTCGGCTGAAATAATCCACACTTTAATATTATAAATGCAAAAGTAACTCTGTCTGTCTGTCTCGCTTTCCTGCTAAAACTACTGAACCGATTTAAATGAAATTTGGTACACAGATAGTTAAGAGCCTGAGAAAGGACATAGGCTACTTTTTATTGCGGAAAAAGGGTTTAAAGGGGTTGAAAGGGAGGATGAAAGGTTGTAGGGAAGTATTGTCATTTTTAAAGCTAGAATGATGAACCTTTTTTATTTGGCTTTTATTACATAATATATATTTATGAATTATATTTAAAGTTTGTTAAATTTTTACCCTTAGGGGGGTAAAATAACTATAGGGAATAGGGGATGAAAGTTTGTTACATATAAAATAATAAAGTCACTTTGCTGTCTGTATGTCCCTATGTATGCTTATATCTTTAAAACTACGCAACGGATTTTGACGCAGGTTTTTTTAATAGATAGAGTGATTCAAGAGAAAGGTTTATAATATGTATATATAGTCCTCCAGACCGAATTTCGGCCACGGCGGCCAATCTCAACGAAGACTAGCCATCGGCGCGGGAGATATTATAGTGCTCAAGTGTATGCGCAGACACAGGAGCACTCACTTTTCCCTCTCTCTCGTAGTCCGATGGGACGGCAACACGACGGACGGACGGACGGAATATGTATATAATATGCATAATATAGTAAAGAAACGCTGATAAGAAATTTCTAATGTGATGTCACAAATAAACTCATTTTTTTGCGCTTACATTGCGAACGCTGGCTGAACCCTACAAAATTGAACAAAATAATGTACTACAGTATTATACACCTTAAAAAAACTACAAAAAAGTCCCCGATGGTATATGTCTATCTCTTAGGGATAACCCACAATAACCATTTTTTATCCTTTACTTTTTACGAGAAATAATGGTTTATTTACGAAGCGATTTAAAGCAATATAGCATTAATCCTTATCCAATTAAGTACCTTAAATATATTGTGCATTTAATATAGATCAATATGACCCTTGACAGCATGTAATTTAAATGAATATCTAAGAAGATATCAGAGATTTAAAAAGCGGGGGCGGAGCGGCTGGCAGGCCATAGGTACGTCCGTCCCGGTTGGTAGCGGTCGGGTAGTGCAGGATTAGTAGGATTGTAATTCATATTACTTAATACTTAGGCTTCATAGTAAATGCGAATAGCATGTGTGTTCGTTATACTCAAAATAAACCTAATAGTATTATTCCAAGTCAGATACCGCGAAGTATGGCTTAGATGTTTAGATTTTTGGATAGATTTGGATTTTTGTTTATCCTGGATACTTACCATATAGGATACTTTATACCGGTAGTAGGTTCCCAGGTGATATTTTCCGACAGCTATACGGGCGAAGCCACTGGCAAAAGTACTGTTCCTATAATTCCTACGATCGATTTGGTGTCCGGTAAATGATTGAGTGTCTGTATAGGTAGAATACGAGCGTTAAGAAAAACCAGGAAGACTTATATTCAACTAAACCAAGCCCTATGCCGCAGTCTTCTTACTCTTACTCTGAATACTATTAGTTTTATTTACGTACATGATATTCTCTTAAACAATGAATCCGAAGTAATATGAATTATAATCCTACTTACTACTAATACTATAAATTATGTGAAAATATTTATGATTAGGTGATTGTTTCTCAATCACGCAAAAATGGCTGAATGGATCTGGATCGAAAATGACACACAGAGTCTATATTCCTGGATTAATACATTCTTACCGCAGTAGTACGTCCTACTGCGTTAATTTCCGACATCCACGCGGGCGAAGCCGCGGGCAAAAGCTAGTGATTCATAAATAATCATTACAACCAAAAGAAGTCCGCTGCTGGACATAGGCCTTCCTTAATTTGGGGGAAATGCCATAATTGCCACTCTAGACAGGCAGGTTGGCGATCGCAGTATGGTGGTAAAATGCATTAAGAACGTTGCTGCCCATTCTCTAGTAAGTCCCTTCGTCACCTTTACGTCCAGTACTACACGGAACAATTATATGAATACCAAGCAGCAAAACCAAACAAAAAAAATACGTACCATAAACCTCTCGGTCCATTGAATCAAACAAAGAAATCACGCCATTGGTGCCGATTCCCTTGTTCACAAACTAAACTAAATTTAAGTTCAGTGCATCTTCTTCTTTGTATTTCAATAAGAAGAGGACAAAAGAAAAATTTTAGTTTACTCCTGTCAAATTAATCAGCGCTCCATACAAGTTTAGACGTGATTAAAAACTTGCCTACTAAAATTACGTCAATTTACGTCAAGCGCTGATTAATTTGACAGGACTAAACTAAAATTTATCTTCTGTCCTTTCCTTAATGAAATAGAAAGAAAAAGATGCAATGAACTTAAATTTAGTTTAGTTTGTGAATAAGGGAATCGACACCAGTGTCTGCGAAAACAGTAATACATAACAATAATTGGAAATCAATAATCAATATTTCAAACAAAAGCATAACATCCATAACAAAATCTGTGACCCAACAAAAATGAGGAGTAAAGTGAAAAAGAAAAACGGATATTATTTGATCGTTCGATGTATCACGCGAATAGGAATGGGGGAGTGCGAAAACAAACTCACTTCCAATATCCAATGAAAAATCAATCCATCAAATCCAATAAAAAATCTCTAGACCAAGTTATTATTTCGATGGTGTGGGATGATTTATAACTGACTATAGTTTTGTTGGAATTACGCATAAACTTTTATTTGATATTCTCCCTTCACCGCTTTATCTGTTTAGTTTTGTTTCGAATTCGGACGTAATTATTTTGGTTGATAAACAAATAACAGTTAAGTTTTACGACTGTGGAAATTGCTTCCGTGATTATATACCTATTTCTCGATAGTTCAAGGGTTTTGTTTATCCTACTTGTCATTAAGAAGGTAACTTCCCTCCGGTTTACGTTTGTTAGAAAAATCATATTCCTGGAATTAAATACTTAGAACTTGCAAAGTTCTTAAGATTCCTTGGGTTAATAAAATTATGACTTAGCACGAATACCTACTTACCTAACTAAATAATACCTAGTTTGTCATTTTCCGTAGGTTTGTTAACAAATTTCTAAAAAGGAACAGAGTCAAAATTTGACTGGATTAGGTAGGTACCTATTATCGGTCGATGTCGGGATGCCATCTTAAGGATTTGTCGAGAATCTACCCCAAACGGAGTAATAAGGGGTAGTAAATTTAAGAGGGAAGGATTCAAAAGCGTGGCTCGATTAACTCATAACTTGTTATTAATAACCTATGATTCAATTAAAAGAGAAGGCACAAACGATACAGTTTTTAAACATAAAAATTAATTTTCCTCTGTTCAATAGATTTAAAAATAGATCCGAAAACTTGTTTTAATAAATAAAAGGACGTTATATTAATTTTCAAAATCTACATCTTAAATAGTGTGTTAAATTAGGGAAAATATGTCGCGGGCGAAGTGTTTGTTATTAATATTTTCGTTCATCATCATCATCAAGCACTATCCGCCTCGCTCTATACCTATCTGCTATACCTACCCGCCTCGGCGTTTTTTAGGGTTCCGTTGCCAAATGGCAAAAAACGGAACCCTTATAGATTCGTCATGTCTGTCAGTCTGTCTGTCTGTCTGTCTGTCTGTCCGAGTATGTCAGCCATTTTTTTCCGAAACTATAAGAGCTATGCTGTTGAAACTTGGTAAGTAGATGTATTCTGTGAACCGCATTAAGATTTTCACACAAAAATAGAAAAAAAAACAATAATATTTGGGGTTCCCCATACATAGAACTGAAACTCAAAAAAAAATTTTTCATCAAACCCATACGTGTGGGGTATCTATGGATAGGTCTTCAAAAATGATAATGAGGTTTCTAATATCATTTTTTTCTAAACTGAATAGTTTGCGCGAGAGACACTTCCAAAGTGGTAAAATGTGTCCCCCCCCCCCCGTAACTTCTAAAATAAGGGAATGATAAAACTAAAAAAAAATATATGATGTACATTACCATGTAAACTACCAACGAAAATTGGTTTGATCGAGATCTAGTAATTAGTTTTTTTTTAATACGTCATAAATCGTAAACCACAATTTACCTTTCATTCATTCAACTCAAATATAAAACCGGCCAAGTGCGAGTCGGACTCGCGCACCGAGGGTTCCGTACATATCTGTAGGTATATAAGTAAAAGTTCACCCATCACGACAATCGAGTCGTAGTTCTGTTCTTTTCGTTTTCTGTTTTTTGGCTTGGTTTTATTTCTGTCTGTGTTTTGTTCTGTTTATTATATGATGTAACAAAAAATTTACGGTTTTCGCAATTTTTCCTTTATCTGTGCTATAAGACGTTGCTTCGTACCAAATTTCAAAATTCTAGATCGACTGGAAGTATCCTTTAGGTTTTGATTCCCTTGCGAGTTTTTAAAATTTGTGGAAATTTGCGGTATAAACGGCTATATCTTTTGATTGCGTTAGCTTAGAAGTTTTATTTTTTCACAGCTCCAAGGGACAGTAGACTTGAGTATTTGATATAAATTTCAGCTTGATACCTCCACGCGTTCCTGAGAAAAAGGGTTTTGACAGACGGACGGACGGACGGACGGACGGACAACAAAGTGATCCTATAAGGGTTCCGCTTTTTCTTTTTGAGGTGCGGAACCCTAAAAATTAAAAAAAAATGAATTTCTTAAACGATGATGACGAATGATGATGATGATGACCTGCTGGTTTGTACGGAACCCTCGGTGCGCGAGTCCGACTCGCACTTGGCTGGTTTTTTGTTATCTGATATCGTTTGTGTGAGTTCTATCTAATTAAAGGTAAACCAATCCTAACTAAATTGTGCTCTAGTGAAAATAAAACTTTTCAGAGCGCATTGTTCATCACTGTTTTTAAACGTGCTTCTAATGGGTTCATTATTCGCAACAATCATTCGGCGCCCTGCGCGTTTAATATAACAATGGGTTCATGGCGTTATTGGGCCTGCCGCGCTGGTGCAAAGCGTCGAGTTATATGCGGATAAACACTCATATTTATATTTAATGAAATAGTCATTCAATGGGATTATATGAGATAAAAAGAATGTATTGGTGAATTGTATTATTTCGAATCATCACCATCAGGTATCATATTTTGTTCAACTTACAGCCTACAAAGTGCTAAAAATATAAGAAAACCTAAATTTCGCGGGCTACTCTGGCAGTATCTCCATAAAGTAATTCTAATTTAATGTACACTTTTTGGAGTCCGCTGGATACGAGAAGCACATGCCCGGTCGAAGTGGCGGTGCTTGAGAGAGGCTTATATCCAGAAGTGTAAGTCTTTCGGCCGAAATGACGACGATGATGATGATACACTTTTTAAAATTGTACCCATTAGCATTTCAACACAAAAAAAAAACAGTTTTAGAACGTTCACGCGACTGTCAATGTCAAATTCGACATAACCGAATTGTCATTGTCAGAGTGACGTTTAGCTGTTTCAGTTCTGTTTATTTCAGCTGTTCAAAGCAAAAACTAAAAACGTAATTAGCAATTCAAATTCGTCGTGACAGAATTACGTGCATCCTAAAAGAACATATTAAATCTATGAGTATCATTTTGAGGGCGGGTAAGTAGGAATATGTAATACAAAATATGAAACAAAACAAGATCTAAGTAGTTTTTGGTATGCAAAGAAAACTTATAAGATAAAAATGTTTTTAGGTGTATTTAACATCCACAGAAGTATGTCTTCAATGGCAGGAGTGGTAGAGAGTACAATAAGAAGCAAACTGCTGTCATCTTTGGGTGCTAAACATATAGAAGTGATTAATGAATCCTACATGCACAATGTGCCGAAAGGAGCAGAGACGCACTTCAAAGTAGTGGTCGTATCTGATAAATTTGATGGATTGCCATTAATCAAGGTAAGTGGTCTATCTGTAAACTAAAAAGTCACATTGCAACAAAAATAATAATAATAATAACTGCCTTGCTGGTCTAGGGGTTCAAGTGCTACTGCTGAGAATGGGTCCTGGCTTCGGTCTGGGGGTCAGTAAAAGTTTTATGGATAAACCTATTATTCATCTGGAGTTTCTCAATAATATCCTAATCTGGATTTGGCATTTCATCATCAGCATCAGAATTGTGAAAATTAAAAAGAGATATGATAAGAGAAAAATAAATAAATTTTCTAGAGCTTTTTACCACTGAAAATGTTTTAAATAAATAGCCATATTTCTGTCGAATTGTAGGGACTTCTTATGAATTTAAAAAAGAACCGCACACAAAATATGCGCTTTGACGTGGAGTTGCAGACATCAGTCCCACTTACCTGTAGAATGAATAAGCTACGGAGACTATGATGATTGTGAATGTAGAAAGGCTAGTCATTACCCAGCCTGCCACAAAATATAATCTCTCATGTATGTTTTTTTTTTTCAGAGACACCGTTTAGTAAATGACATTCTAAAGGATGAACTACAAAGTGGTGTCCATGCATTGTCTATTGTAGCTAAATCACCCCAACAATGGGAATCCAGTGACAAAGTTGTAGAAAGCAGCCCTTCTTGTAAAGGAGGATTTGGAAAGTAGTACTGAAAATTTGTTTTTTTATATTAGTTACCTAGTTATGTAATTCTATTTTTAATAAAGTATGTTGATATTTTTATTTCTTTTTAACTGATTTTCAAACAAAGAAACCATACTTGATAATTATTCATTACCATTTAAATATACTCTATTTTACCATTTTGAATTTAAATATGATTATGGTAAAGTTCTTAATACACAACTGCCAACTTTTTTACCAGTCTAATTCATAAATGATAAAAATAGAAAGCACTTTTATTTCAACAAGTTATATTCTTTCAATCACATAATAAGTCTTGTTTTGTAATAGGACTATGATTTGGTCACACGAGTTTCCTTGCAGTGTTAAATAAACTCTCTTTTTCACGAATGATTCGCTGCTTGCCTGTGCAGCGAGTATGACTCGCATGAATGACAAATTATTCCTCTCAACGATTATGCGCTCACAGCTATGAAAAAATTAACATGTATAATCCTATTCGAAGTATTCTGACTCGTATGACAGAGGCCAAAAGTACATCCCATCACCATAGACATTGGAAATGCTTTGTTTGAACCATGAACAAAGAGTACTAGAAGATATTGGGATCACGAAGCTTGGGACTGGAAAACTGAATCAATCGGAGATATAGTTGGTTAATACAATTATGTATAGAACATTAGGCTCATAATAAAAATGCATTTTGGACGATAAAAGTTTTATTCTTACACCATCCCTTATCATTCTAATTGGACTTTCATTTTCAGCAGATCAATATGTCATAAACAAGATTATTCTTGCAATACTCAATAATAAAAATGTATTCAATATAATACATAGATAAACATTCGATATTTATTTGAATACTACACACAATTAATGATATTATTTGAAAACTGTACAGCATGCACTTTCATATATTTAGATAGAATTTGTACACAGTTTAGGGAGTCCTACACAAAAGAGCGGTGCAGGGGTTTTTTTACCACACAAAATGATTTCAATTTCTTTTTTTATACAATTTTTAATGCCTTCTCGTATTTGACCTTGTAACTAAAAAACTAAAGCGACTACTCTAAGGGCACCCCCTATGGGGTACGGACCTCGGCTTAAGGCATCGCTGGTAGAGGGCAGTAAGAAAGGCTGGATCTGAATGCTTGTTATTTAGGGCGAATTTAAAGCTACAGGCTCAGCTACGGCGCGGGCCTGCACTTGGTCGAGCAAGGGTCGGGAGAAAATACTCATACTGTCGCTGTCGGCGACGAGAGCCTATCTACGGGTTAGGGCGCAAGTACCGGCGGCGAGCAATGGGTAGCTCGCCGCCCGGTAAGGACCAGGCCCGTGTCGACGGCGCGTAGTATTCCACGCGCGCCTCAAAGAGATGTCAGCAAACCGAAGGGGGTCTACTAACCTAGAACCTAGGGGACCCCCTAGGACCGATGCCTGCCAGAGTTGCGAGATTAGTTCGAAATAGTTAACGTGGCTCTGGCATATAGGTAACTGAAGGAACACGAGTGGGTTTTAGTCAGTAAAAGTCTGACACGCCCTCCCGCTCCGCCCAGAGCGGGAGACGTCATTTGATGATTTCCCACACACAAAAAAAAGGGGCGCTTGTAGCGCGGGGTGCGCTGTGTATACCGAGTCGTCCAACAGAAAAAGTCCGCTTCACATACACGCAACCAAAAATCAAAGTACAATGTCCGCGCTTGTTGTGTAGAGAGCTCCAGTTTACTATTTTACAAATATTAGTATAATAAGATTAAATATTATACTTATCAATTGATTCATAAAAGTTATGATTGATCATCATCTTTGTTGAATAATTTCGTTTTTAATTCAATATTTTATCTTCGTAAGAATTTACATTTACAGAGTAGAAGGCTTAATTTAATATTGTCAAAACACTGACAAACTTTTGATTTTGGGCCCTCTTCGCATTTTATCTAGATTTTTGTGATCATACGGATACAGCATGTAACAAGAACCCTGTCCGATCTATGGGTATTATTTAGAATCACATTGCATACACAATGTTTTTTTTTAAAATGAAACCTCCTTTAGGATCACTGTGCGGTGTTTCTGAATAGTGTACCATCACGCTCGGGTCGGTAAAGCTGAATCGCACATACTCGGCACCAGTCTTAAGTTTTCAGTCCTAGCGTGTCATTATAAAGCACACACTTTTTATTTTCTAGTACATATTTTCAAAACAGGAATACGCCTTTATTGGGTCGGTCCAGGTTTTTGTTACATACTTTGCGTTACAATATTGTATTTACGCGGCGTCTGCATGACTTCAATCAACGCCAAATGCGAAGGCACCCTTATAATACTCTTGTATTTTACTAATTATGCTTTCCTTTCCTATAGTTTCTTGTACTGTTGTACAGTCTGTTTCAAATAGTTCACTTCGATCACTACACTCGATCCATTCACTCATTTCACACCGCGTAACGGTGTTAGTTGTATCAGAGGTTAAAGTTCTCCAATCGTAGCTTGCCTTCATTTTCAGTCAGGTAGAGTAGGTCTGCCATAGTCTGCTCGCAGATTGCTTCTTCTGCTTTCTCGGACATCTGGGAAAACATCAGTATAATAATAAGACAATAATACATAACGCCCTTGCTCCCCCCAATGGGATGGAGTTGCAGAGTTGTAAAGTACACCTACTATTCGCCAGTCCATGTAACCGGGGTTCGAGCCTATTGGCATTCATCGGGCCTAAGGCCGGGACTACCAATAGCACTAGGTTAAGGATTAGGAACAAAACACATCGCTTACGTGGCGATAGCATATAGCTTAGCTATAAACCTTAAGACTGCCTGAAGTAGGATTTGAATCCGTTCTTGGGAACACTGGGTTCTATCTCCTGGGGTATTTTGCTCGAAAAGGAGACAGCAGTTTCGCAGGCAAAGGCAGATAAAGCCTAAATATTTGAAGTACACTCACCGGCCGGTACTTGTACTCGTTAATTGGCGGCGCATACTTGAAGTTAGGTCCAAAGTTCACACTGACAGTGACATTCTTATGCAGTGACACAGTAGGGTAATAGCACCCTTCGTAAATGTCTGCAAACGCCTCGCCCTGACACTCGCCGTTCTTAAAGTAGTATATCTTACTGCCCGGTAAAGGCTTGAGATTGTTAAGAGATTCTTGTATGTTGTCCTTGTCTTCGTAGTAGAGGTGACTCTTGAATTTTACCAGCGGCTGGAAGTGAAAATGATATCAATGATATTAATATGTTTACAGATCTGGTTAATTATATTGCAATAGAGAGCAGTGGTGACCCAATGGTATACCGGGCGCTATACCTTGCGTAATGGTTGGTGACCAATGTTCTCGAAACGGTGAAGGAAAAAAACGTGTGGAAACCGGCTGTCTTAGAACCAAAAAATTCGAATGCATGTGACATCTACCAACCCGAACTGAGCCCGCTAGGTAGATTACGGCCCACTCCCTCTCACTGAGAGGAGGCCTGTGTCCCAGCAGTGAGATCAATATAGACTGATTACGAATTGACATTAATTAATTGTATTGCATTTCATGCAAAATTGCTTGCTTTAAAAACGAATGCGCTTTGACTAAAATAAACAAAGTACTTTTTATTTATTGCAATGGCATGGAAAGCAAGATAAACAGAAATAAGTTTATGTTGCACTTCGATGGAGTAGATTCATGATTACTTCAATAACAGACCTGCACAACATTTCTATATTACACCACCGATCCTGCTTATAAAAAAGTATATAAATTATAAGCATAATAAAATGCTTACAACAAATTTAGGAGTTATAAGATTGTAGACAACTGGCCACACTTACCCTGTCTTTATAAGTATTTGGAGTATACTTGGTGGAGCCATTGTCTGGCAACACGACGAGGAATCCTAGTGTGTCGCCCTCGCCGTAACCCGTACTGTAGTGCTTGCCTTTAGACTCGTGGAACCTGGAACATTTTGTATTTAGATTTTAGAAAGACTTGCATTTAAAGGAATATTACGTTTTTTTTTCAGTCGGAATAACTAAAACTTTTATTTTTCACCCGTATCATCTGCCCTTGGAAGGTTAGAGCACGATCGCACGAAGAAAAAATATCGCAACGGAAATTCTTAGCACACAGGATTTTTGAACTCTCGGTGTTTTGTTTCTAATGGACATTATATTTGCTTAGTAATTGTGAATATGACAAACACCTTTTATAGCACCTGTAAGTACATGGACGCGAAGAAATGTACGCTGATCATATATCTATATATTTAATATAAAACGGGTTCCAGATTAGGACCACATAATTAAGATACGAGCGCACAGACGTCTTATATACATAAGTAAAGATAAGTGGAGGGCCGTTTGAATTCAGTCGTTGATCACATGACAAAACCATACATATTGAATGAATTATTAACTATTCTTTCTACGTGCTGATTAAGCGATAACATACTGTCCAGTAAAACAACAAGATCTCCTACAATAGAGGTGTTACTAAGCAATGAATGCCTATACTAAGTTGTAAAAATTTTTTTTTTTTTTTTTTGTAAAATTAATTTAATGACATTTGGAGACACTTAAGGCGCGGTGTTACCTCAATATTCACAAAACACTGGTGTCTTTGACAATCGAGTATGACGTAACGCAATGAAAATATACGACACAAAAAATACAGTGGACTGAGAAGGGTTTAAAGAAAAATTCTAACCGAATAGAATAGTGAAAAATTGTTTGATATTCCCAATAATAATTGTTTCACAAAAAAAACTTTGAGGTCGAACATCTCTGTATTTTCAGCGATAACAACATTTTTTTTTTAAAGAGTTCAATAGAATAAACATTACTTTAAAACTTTAACCAGACAATTATTTAATTTAATGTGTGTAGTCCGAATAATCTAAATAAAACCGTAAAATAAATGCCAATTCGCAGCTTAGTCACATCGTCAATCCAAATATTTATTCAATTTTCAACCTTATTTGTTGGAGCTGTAGCATATAGTTGTAGCATTTAAAATCGTAGTCCGTCCGCGCCTTAAGTGTAGTTTGTTGTCAAGACAGTGCTGAGAGTCTAAGTCTCCTTGAAACTTTAAGCAGTCTTCTATAGTACCTATTAATAGTTTTAAAGGCATTCAGAAATTTAGTACTTAAGAAGCCTTTCCCAATATCATAACATAACATCACGCCTTATTTCCCCGAAGGGTTAGGCAGAGGTACACCTATAGTACACCCACATTTCGCCAGGTATGTTTAAGTCCCATGTAATAGGGGGCGAGCCTATTGCCATCAACCGGGCACAAATCCAGACTCCGGGCTGCCACTTCGAAATTCCAGATAGAAAAACCCAATAACACTTGGCCTGGGAATCGAACCCAGGACCTCATGTTCAGCAGTAGCACTTACTACCATTAGACCAACGACGCAGTCAATATCAATTTCCCAATATCATTTATGTATATTAAATAAGAGTGGTCCCAGGATTGAACCGTGCGGAACACCAGAATTTATAGACCCTGCAGCTGTATCAGACTGATGGCCACTCACAACCTTCTGTGTCCTATTTTTAGTAGGATGAAAACCACCGGGGCAAGTTTCCTCGTATGCCATTAAATACAACTTTACATACATACATACAATCACACCTTTTTCCCATGGGGGTAGGCAGAAACCACGGAACGCCACCTGCTACGATCTCTACACACTCCTTTTGCCTCGTTTAGGTTCATACAATTGGTCATACACACACGCCGGTTGCGAGTACTACGCACCTGACCGTATAAATAATAATATAATATACAACTTTATTAAGAGGCCGTGCACATAATTCACTCGCTCGAGTTTAGGTAAATCCCTGCTATGCTATGTTTGTGTGCACCGTTTACGCACACATGCCTAAAGATCGAGCGTAGTGATCGCTTAAAAAGTTTTGATACTATAGTGGTTTTATTTTTTAAGTAATACAGGTATTGTTAAGAAATAAAAGTCTGGAATGTTTGTGTACATTTTAATAGTATATTTATCACAATAAGCATAAAAATGGTACATGTAGGTACAATTAAATAGATAGATTACATAATGATGAGGTAAGTGTTTTACATAAATACGAGTAGTTTCCATAATTTTGTAATTAAATATATTCTTCATCGATGTCATTCCTGGAACTTAGAAACTAAAAACAAAATGGGAGAGTCTTATTGGGACTGGGCCCCATATTTCAAAAATTGTATTTGAATTAAAAAAAAAATCAATTGAATATGCGAATTGGAATTGGATTGGGATAAAAAATAAAGTTTTAGAAAATACAAAACATTTAAATTTGTTAGTTCAGTTCCAGTTTATTGTACTGGCCAGAAACCGATGAATTTAGATAACGACTTAGTCAAAAAAATAAGACTCCGTGGTATAATGAACATTTATATGTATATATTACATTATCTTGTGTCTTCACATGTATTTATCCAAAATAGACTGTTACACATAGAAAATTTCAAATAAATTTTGGATGAAAACGAATGATTTTTTTTTCCACTGATTATAAGGTTTGATAGTTTACATCCAAATCATTATGGTTTGATACGGTTATCAATGGTCAAAAAAATATTGGAAATCAACTATTATTCGACCTTTAATAGGTATAGATGAATCTGGTGATTCCTAATACAAGATTGGTGACGCTAGATAAAGGGACACTCGAATTAAATAAATAGTCCATTGTAGTGGAAAGTCCACTAGAATTGATTGAATTCTCCCAAATGTACGCATTCCTGACAGACTGGCCTGTTAGTCTAGTGGTTAGTGACCCTGACTGCTGAGACTGAGGTCGTGGGTTCGATTCCCACCCAGGACAAATCTTTGTGTGATGAGCACGATCATTTGTTCTGTGTCTGGGTGTAAATTATCTATAATATGTATGTATTTAGAAATATATAAGTATGTTTATCAGTTGTCTGGTTGCCATAGTACAGGCTCTGCCTAGTTTGGGATCAGATAACGGTGTGTTGGTTGTCCTAAGATATTTATTTATTTATTATTTATTCCGATGATAACCAAATAAAGTGATACCCTCGAGCTGGTTTGATGATAAAGGATAACGGAACTTTTGAATAGCTTTTTGTAAACCCAGCGAATGTGGGCTCATTAGATGTATCTCAACGAGTCCTGTTCATTTTACCTAATGATGATGACCTAGGTTGTTCTGGAACGTGTATAACGAAATTCATGTTTGTCATCAAATCATCCATATTAGGGAAAATAAACAGGAGTCGTTAAAACACATTTAATGAGCCCACACCCGCTGTGTTTACTAAAAGCTATTCAAAGGTTCCGCTATTCAGCGTCCAAGTAAGTCACATCGTCATTAGGTAAAATGAACAGGACTCGCAGAGATACATCTGATCACACTCAACAGGTTTACTAGTAGCTATTCAAGGGTTCCGTTATGTAGCGACCAGGACCATAATTAAACCACCTCTATGATACCATTTTATTGTATTAACAATGAATTAGTACATTTACGAATATTCAAACCAAGACCACCTATTCGATTATTCCATTATCTACCGTCCAGTACCTATAGTCTACCTACCTAACATCGCCACAACATTTTCACACAGTGAATTGAAATGAGCCGACACAATATATCATCATCATTTCAGCCGTAAGACGTCCACTGCTGGACTTAGGCCTCCCCCAATTTGGGGGGCTTTGCCATAATCGCCACGCTTGGCAGGCGGGTTGGCGATCGTCCAGCAGTGGACATCTTACGGCTGAAGTGAGTGAGTGTGAGTCTCCGGGAACCGAAAAGAACCTTAATTACAAAGGATCCATTTTTACATTTGACCAAAGAACCAACCGCTTAAATATTATAGACAGCATAATATTTTTCTTACCATGGCTTATTGTGCTTCTTCATTATTTTCCGTATTCTGAAAGTGTAAAAAGTTAAAATTATGTAGGTATATGCATTAGGCGTATTTAAAATTCGTAAATTATTCATATAAGACAACGGTGATAATTACCACTGGATCAAGTTGGTATAACGCGTCAAAATTACCAGTAATTACTGTATTTTTAGAACTTCCACTATCTTCGATTTCTTAAAATTAACAACAATGAAAATTGTAGCGATGATCGAAAGTAAAAACTTACACTTTCTTGAAACGAAGCCGTAGCGAGCTGGTAAAATTTACGTACTGCAAGAATTTGCCTGATACGTGTCGATCCCACGTCTCTTCCTTTGTTTTATTGATGCACTGGTAATGTGCTCCTGTCTTTCGACCCATTATCCACAACAAATACATACATGCATTATACATTAACAAATCTATACCAGTAAGTTAATGACGCTGTTGGGCTCAACCAATAAAGTGTTCACTTGATTATTTTTCCGAACTAAAAATTTGGTATAACCTTTAGGGGGTAACGGGGTCGGTGGACCCCAGTCAGGATCGAAGTTCCTACAGTAAAACTGTGAAAACGACACTTTGAATTTTTGCTGCCGCCATTTTGAATTTTTATTTCGACCTCACCATCGGCTTCAGCACCATCGGAAACTGTAAAAACGACACCTCTGACAAAAAATTTGGAAATGTTTTCAGCCGCCATCTTGGATTTTTATTTTCACCTCATCATCGGCTTCAGCACCCTCGGAAACTGTAAAAACGACACCTCTGACAAAAAATTTGGAAATGTTTTCAGCCGCCATCTTGGATTTTTATTTTCACCTCATCATCGGCTTCAGTACCTTCGGAAACTATATAAACGACACCTGTAACAAAAAATTTGGAAATATTTTCAGCCGCCATGTTGGATTTTTATTTTCGCTTCATCATTGGCTTCAGAACCCTCGGAAACTATAAAAACGACATCTCTGATAAAAAAAATTCGAAATTTTTGCAGCGGCCATCTTGGATTTTTATTTTCACCTCACTATTGCCTTCATTACCCTCTGAAACCAGAAGAGCTATCTCTTTTTCTACTATAAAATAAAAGATTTTTACCATTTTTCGTTACATGACAATTTCTACAAGTTTCTCTCACCGGAAGGTGCGTCAAAACACTTCGTTCCAAAAATAAATGTAGGGCGATATAAATATTTAGTTATATCTACTATCTAGCGGATTCGGTAGGCAGACGTTGTCGTGCGACAGTTCACCCAACTTCAACAAAAGCTAAGAATGATCCAGATGACGCAAAAATTATTAACAAAAAACTTTTTTACAAAAAAAAAAAAACAACTGACTTCCTTAAAAACACTACAAAGTGAAAAATAACTTTAATTTCGGAAGTCGGTGTCTTAGGATCTGTATTTATGGTTTGTTTGCCACCGACTTCCAAAATTAAAGTTATTTTTCACTTTGTAGTGTTTTTAAGGAAGTCGGTTGTTTTTTTTTTTGTAAAAAAGTTTTTATTTTAAAATTTTTAGTTGTGGTATTCACCCTTCACTAATTCCAAATAAACAATGCATATTTATGCGATAGCAGAAATCGCGGTTGATTTGCTGTCAATTTTTAAAGAGTTCCGGTGTCTGTCTCCCGAACTCATCATCAGATCTATATGAAAATTATATGGGACCATTTCGGAATAAACCCCTTTCGAACAAAAAAGAATTTTGCAAATCCGTCTATATATGACGGAGTTATGGCCGAACATACATAAAAAAAAAAACATATAAACATCCGAAATGAAAACCTCCTCCTTTTTGAAGTCGGTTAATAAAATCACCAAAATCGGTCAAGCCGATAAGGATGAGAAGATTTACGGACACTCGTACACCGGTATACTATAAGACATTAACATTTTGCAACAAGCAAAAAAATACACAAGCTAACAACTTAAAAAAGAAATTAATACTTACCGGACCAAAATGTGGTAGTTGGCGTACAATATTTGGAATATGTTTACGTAGATCACGTGGGCTCCTGCGGTGCAAAGTGATACGTCCTCACGCTAGGAAGGCCCGGTCGTTACTGGCGGGATTGGTTTTGCGTGATCGATTATATAGTTCACTTTGACTTTTATTTAACAAATTAAGTTTTTGTTAATTAATAAAATAAAATTTGTATTCTATTCAATGGTTAACTTAAGTTTAATATGTAATTTTTAAAATTTCATAAAAGTGATTCTAAGGTATAGATAAAAATAGTTATTTGTCGAGAAGTTTCCCAAAAATTACGTTATTTCAACATTTATTTTCTGCTATATTTCGTATTAAAATCAAAAAAGTGGTTCCGCCACGTCCAATTAGACCATTTAATGATGTTATTCATATTTTTTTAATGAATAGAATCCTTTGCAGTTTTTCGTAAAACGAAGACAAACGTAACTCGTTCGTTACTTTTCGGAAAAGGGGTTGTGGGTATTGTTGATTTATCAGTATTTCTATAAGTCTTTTGAAAAATCCCTTTCCGCCACGTACAAGATTAAGAATTCATCTCTTATAATCATAAATAAAAAAACAGATATTCTTCTTCCCTACCTCACAACAAGTGATCAAAATTGGCCAAAATGAGTTAATTATGTGCACGGAGCCTTAAGGAAAATTTGTTGATCGACCCAGTCAATGGCCTTATCGAAATCTGTGTACACAGCGCCCACTTACAAACGTCTATCCTTATTTTCAAAAACATAGTAGGTAAAGATTAATAAATGAGAAACAGTAGATCGTTAACAAAACCATGTTGTTCAGGAATTAATACGTTGTGCAGGATTGAGTAGATTTTGTCTTGTCTTTCAAATAGCTTTGACAAGGTCGACAGAATTGAAATGGGTTGATATTGCTCAATATCATGTTTCGAGCCACCCGTGTGTATGGGCGTTATATTGACACGTTTCCATATTTCAGGGAACATCCCTTCACACAGGTTTCTATTGTAAATTATATGAAAGGGTCTATATATGCTATTAGCAGTAGCCTTAAAAAACAGGGCTGGGTACCCCATCACGATCGGCTCCTTTGGATGGGTCGAGGTTTTTTTAACTCTCGAATTAATTTAGATTTCTGGATACATAGGTTGTCGATTAACATTTTAACTTCACAGTTAGTTGGCGGGTTCGAACGGTGTTGAATAGAGCATTGAAAATCCCACAGAGTCGAAGAAACACGCGTGTTCGATTTTCAATCCTTGGCGCTAAGTAGTGCGTTGAAGATCCAGTGTGTGAAAAAATCTGCTGCGATATTTTTACGATCGTGCGAACGTGGACTTACAGTTTGAGTTTGAAAGTTCCTTTATTTCTTCTCTATTAAAATATTTTTTACGCATTACGAAAATATTGTTTAATCAGCAAAATTTACATAAGCACACTGGACATACGATAATGTCTTAAAGTAAAAATGATTACGAGACTACCGTTGGTTTAAGGTTATGTTTGAAACCAAAACTGATATGTCCATAATTTCATAATAAATACGAATAGCTAGCAGTTTAAAAACAGAAAACTCATTGTTTTATACTTCCATTCTAAAGGACACTGAGCGAAAGTGGTCTATGGACCAATAGCGATGCGTTTATGATATTTGTGCAGGGATAATATTGAAAGTAAGTTCTTTTTTTTTTTCATATAATACCTGGTGCCCTTGCGGCTACGCCATTAGTAGCCGAACTTCTCGTAGCCCAGCGGCGCCTGCAGGTTGGCGTACAGCCGGCCCCAGCTCAACTCAGGCAACTCCTCCACGCACATCTTCCAATACCAAGCTGCGGCGGGCCACGCCTACACAAATCTGGTGCCCTTGCGACTGCGCCAGCAGTAGCCAAACTTGTCGTAGCCCAGCGGCTCCTACACGTTATCGTAACACCGGCCCCAGCCCAGCTTCGATAGCTCCTCCACGCCCACCTCCCAGTACCAGCTGCCGAAGAGCACACCAACACAAACCTGGTGTCCTTGCGGCTACGCCGGACTTGGGGACGCGCCGGCCCCAGCCCAGCTTCGATAGCTCCTCCACGCCCACCTGCCAGTACTAGCTGCCGCGAGACACGTGTACACAAACCTGGTGCCCTTGCGACTGCGCCAACAGTAGCCGAACTTGTCGTAGCCCAGCGGCGCCTGCAGGTTGGCGTAGCGCCGGCCCCAGCCCAGCCGCGCCGCCGCGCCCTCGGGCAGTTCTTCCACGCACACCTCCCAGTACCAGCTGCCGCGGGATACGCCTAACACACACATTACGGAGTCAAAATACGCTTAACGAACCCAGTAGTTAGTTAATTTTTTTTAGACTGGACAATTTATGGGAAACTTCTTTTAATATCAGATTGTTCACACCACGGGTTCACACCAAAATTGCTCAATGTTTACTTATCCATTGCGCGTATGTTAAGACTGCTTATTTTAGTATATATTTGTTTATATCACCACAGTAACTGCTTAAGGCAACAGCACTTAAAGGAAACAGACAAATCTACGCCAAATCGGTTTAGTCAAATGCGACTACAGACACGAAACGAACTCTAAGAACGTTAAGTTTCAGAGGTTCGCTTCAAATAATAATATTTTCTGCTGATAGAACTAACCATGTTGGTCAGCCTTTACATTCGGACAGCGGGCTCATATCGTGGCGTGAATTCTATTCAAATTTAACAGCCAAGGCCGTTTCAATCTAAAATTCTAGATTAAAAGTATATCCCTTTAGTATCCAACTAATTTAGAGTTTAGAGGACTAAACCAAATGATTTCCTGTTGAATTAATGAGATGAAATGCGTTACGTTATATCAAGGTTAAATTGAATATATTTTTTCCTCATTAGATATTTTGCCCATAATAACCAATGCTATTGACTTAATAAATGGAGTAAACACATTTTTCAAGTAATATATACCTACTCTTTTTGAATTATTAATAGTACATGTCACTGTACTAGCTCATTCTTCGACATGCTAATTATAACACACTTATCATACTGAATAATTACAGACTGATGCTAACACAAGCGAGTATGTATCTTAATAATAAGAATGCTTTGGAAGAATAATCGGGAAGCACTTAAGTAGGATATGCTAAGGTAGCCGGGAAATTCAATTTTTCTTACTGTTTTTGCAATTTGCAAATGGCAGGATATATACGGTTAAATATCATTTATTTCTCAAAGATTTACATAATCACTTAATGAGAAACAAAGTTTTAATAATAACATATAGGTAAACATTAAGAAAGTGCATATATGTGGTACTAAACATCATTCGCGACCGTAACACGATGTAATTACAGAATTAAAATTATCAATCATTATCAGCCTATATTGTTCCCACTCCTGGGACACAGGCTCTCTCCTCTCGGTGAGACGGAGTGGGCCGTACTCCACTACGCGGGCCCAATGCGGGTTGCTAGATGTCACATTTCTTCAAATTTTTGGTTCTAAGACATGCCGATTTCCTCACGATATTTTCCTTCACCGTGTAATCAATACAACCCTCTAAGTACATTGTACTCCCATTAAATGACCCAGTAAAGCCATATTTGTTACGGTCGCGAAATTTCGAATCTTGATTTGAATTTCGTGGGCTAATTTAGCGCACTCCATTAGTATGTGTTTCCAGTTACTGTCTTTGTCATCCAATTTTGTAAATCCCTGCTTCAAAACTATAACGACTTCTAGTACCTGATATAATTTAATAAAGCAACATCATTTTGAGGACACAAAGACCAAAGCTTATCCTTACCATGCGTCGCCCGCACCATGCAGTATCCCTTATCACCGGTGACCGCGAGCCTGTCTTCAGATATCTTAAGTTGCGGCGCCCTGTCGTGCAGTGCTAGTAACACTATGCCGGGACATAAGGACCGGTATAACCAGCCAGGAATTGGCTTTCCACTCCATTCGTTGCTTTCATCGAACTCCTAGATGAAATGTAAGATTTTATAGCAGTAGTAAATTTTTTGTGTCTAAATTAAGTCAAATTGCGTGCGTAATGTGCGCGTCGGCTCTATTATTCTTGGGAAGTCCTATTTTGCATATTAAGTGAATTTAGTAGAAGTTCTACTACCATGGTTGTTTATCATTTTATTAACCTTAAACCAGTTCAAGGAAGCCGTAAGTCAGTGGAGAGGTGGTGAAAGGCATGCCTACTTAAAAGGGAATTTAGCAAAAAGTAACTTTAATTGGTCTCTTCGCCGTTTGATAAACAAATAGGACTCCCCATTTTTTTTACATATTTAAATGCATGTCAGAAGTGTCCAGTCTCCAGTATCCTAAAATGCAAAAAAAAACACTAGAAAGAGAATTTTTGATGTGAGAAAGTGGCTTCAAAGGGTATAATTCTTTGTTTTTTGTCCTCACCTGTCGAAAAGGCGCATGCGGATCGGGTTCCGCTAGTATGTACCGGTACCCGTCTTTATTGAAGGGATGTTCCGTAGGGTACCCATGTGAGGGTAGCTTCAAGGCACCCAGGTCCGCTGTGCGGCCCTTCTTCCCGACGGGGGCCCCGGTGTCGGTGGCCCCACCGACTGCCGGTCGTCGCTTCCCCTGCCTGCCCTTTACGTTGCCCGCTAAAGGGACTGAAAGAAATGGAGTTTGTTTTCATTGAAACATCATTTTCATAATTATTGGCTGCATTATTCCACTCACTGTTGAGTATAGGCCCAACCTTTCATTTAATAGATCACAGTGAAGTCTATCCAAATCGTTCTCTCCAATAAGGATTCTTTCCATTTCAACGAATATCAACTTTATGTTACTAATTCAGAACGAGTGCTGTTGGAACAAAAAAATGTAGAACAAAACAAACTTCATGTCGCAAGTTTTGGTTTTTAGTAACTGGAAGTTTTTTCGTTCCCAGAAGGAATGCCTTACAATTTTAACTTTGTGACAAAATTGCTTTAGATTTATTACTGGTCTTGTTCTGTTCCATCAGTCTTAATCCATCAAAGGTTGTCTTTAAAATATATTTTTTAGCCCTTTGTACAATTTCGACGTTTTTAGCAATCTGTATTTTTTATGAATAAAGAATATTTCAATACAAGCCACATATAGCTACTAATTAGGACGCAACCCGAAAAAAAATGACCAGAAAACAAATCGCAAAGCTAGGTCTCTATACAAAAACAGCATGCAAACACGTCCTAACTCTCCACGACATTCAGTTTAAATTAGAACCCAAACAGATTAAATGGCTCCTGTTTGATTATGGTAAAACAATTCCTTTCCTTGCAGCTCTGATACTTACTTAACTAATTGATTATTAAAATCATCCTCTTGAGACAGTCAGGAAAAAGAAAACATAATATGTAAAGTACCAGACGTAAATTGTAATAGAAAGAATACTGTCTATTATGACAAATGACACACAAGAACAACGAAAATCAAAATAATACACACAAATTTTTCACACAGTAGACGCGCGCGTCCTCTTTCGCGTGATAATCGCAACTAGTGTTGCGTTTGAATGGCAGAAAACGCGTCATAACGCGCGTTAGTCGACGTAAAATTATCGCGGTGGGATTTTATCGCGCACTGGCTTTTCAACTTTCGGTGTTGAACCGAAGACTAAGAATCCAAACTGCATCTCAGCGCTTCGAAAAACCACACTGTTCGATTTCAACTCTCAAAGCGCGTATAAAACACGCCGTCTGCGTACGTAGAACGTTCTTTAGAAACAGACTAGAACACATGAGTGACAGAAAAACATAAAGCCATAATTGAGTTGAGTTTTTAGTTCGAACTTTGTCATGTGTATTTTAAGTGCCATTTTACGGCGGACTTATAGCGCACTTGCTTTTCAGCTCTCGGTGCTGAACCGAGCACTAAGAATCCAGAGAGCATCTCAGTGCTTCGAAAAACCACACTGTTCGATTTCAACTCTCAAAGCGCGTATAAAACACGCCGATACGCAGAGGGCGTGTGGAACGTTCTTTAGAAACAGACTAGAAAACACATGAGTGACAGAGAAAACAAAGCTATAATTGAGTTAGAGAGTTTTTTGTTTTGTTCGAACTTTGTCATGTCATTTTAAGTGCATATGGCCCATCCATAGTTACAGTTTGCGCGTCAATGTCCCCTGCCAAACTGTATAGTAGGTAAACCCTGTAAAATGGCACTTTAAGACTTAGAAAAAAAAAACTGGTAATATAGTTTCTCCTGTTAGTTTGGTTTAAAACATACCTACTCGTGCACAAAAACCTAAGACAATTAGAAATTTACATTAATTTAAAAGCTTAGTTAGACAAAATGAAAAGCAAAAAGTAATAAACCATTCAGTCATTTTGAGTCGGCGCTTTGAGTGATCTTTGTTCATTGATTGTTTGGGGCCGACTCAAAATGACTGAAAGGTTTATTATTTTTTGATTTTCAATTTTTTCGGCGGTAATTTTTTGTTGTTAAAAAGCTTTTATTTCATCATGTTTGTGGTTATAACTACTAATAAAACTTGGCGTGGCATACCCTATCCAATAAAACAAGAATGATCAAAATCGGTCTACTCTGTGAAAAGTTATGCGTCGTCAAACATAAAAAAAAATATACGCGGGGACTTGAGAATCTCCTCCGTTTTTTTTCGTCGGTTGGAAATACGTGGCCATACATTAATAAAAATATTCCCGTCGACAAGAGCACTTCCTTTTTTACATACATACATACAATCGCGCCTTTTTCCCTTCCTTTTTTACGTCGTTTAAAAATACGTATATTTGCGGTAAACATGACGCAGAGAAAGAACAGAAACACGTAACAAGTTGGGGGAAAACATGCGTCACATCCACGCAAAACGGCCAAATTATTGATTGGCAGTGCTCCCTAATGCGAAAACGAAATTATGGGAGACTGCAAAATAACGAGGAGCATAGCAAGCTAATGTTATGGAATCGCGTAAAGGAAACGTGCTCTATCAAATGTAATTTCTCTATCAATTTCTATCAATTGAAATAAAGGGAGACAATAACGAAACGACTACTCATAATTTCGTCGTTTTGTGTTTTTGTTACTATTCCGTCTCATACAACAAACCAGTCTTATCAAGGCACATCGTGGTACCCAATAACTAGGTTGTGGAGAGATAAACAGTCACTCCACTTAAAGTACTGGTATACTGCTGTATTCGATAAAACTGGAAGGCTACCCCAATAAATTTGGGAAAAAGGTTACACATAAGATGATGACGTTATATATTTTGTGGATGTTTGTAAATAATCTTCACTGTCGACCATTTTCTTCTTTACTAAAGAGTCAGACGTAGGGATGAAAATTGCCGAATGTTTCCGAAAGTTACCAGGAAAGTTTCCAATATTGCCGGCAATATTGGGCAATATTGCCGGAATGTTGCCAAAGTTGCCAGATTACATAGGGTTTTTCAAATGCCATTTTCAAAGTTTGTGCGCTCCTGAAGTTTTATGTAATGGTGTAATTATACGTATTATTAGTAAGCCTGTATTATTAATTCATAATTATAATTATTTCTTAATTATCCATGCTTATATGTGAAGATAAAGTTAAATTATGCCATTGGTAACTTCATGATAGCTAAACCCATAGTTTTTTAAGAATATCACTTATATATTTTATACAAAAAGAAAGAGGGTATTGATACCAAATGAAGTAAATATAAATCAAACAACTGTGTAGTGTTATTTTGTAAATATTTTCAACTTGTCATCAAGAACTTCATCTGTTTGAAATAAAATCGATTTTAATCTATTTCCTGAAGTCTGATAGCGCTAAAGTTATATATATATGTATGTCTAGTTAGAACGCAATGTTATGATGACCTTGTGCCAGCCTGATGATGGAGTTGGAAGGTGGTCATAGGATCTACGCTCTGTTAAACCAAACGAGATTGGGCTTTTTAGATTGGTCTCTTGTGGTGGGTACATGAGTTTTAGGTCTATTGTGTCTTCCGTCTGCCAGAGAATTTAATGTGTAAAAAAAAACAAATAAAACAATAAAATTTATTCATATTGGTGCCGATTCTGTTGTACAGCGAACTAAACTAACTAAACTATCTCTAAAATTCCTTACTTTTGGCTATGAGAATTTTAACGCTATTCTGCAAGAAAAAATCTTTGAATTTAAAAATTATTTTGACACGACTAAAAACGAATTTGACAATCAACGTGTTTTTTTTTTCTTTTGGTTTCGCAACGTGGTACTTGTGTGCGCTACGCAATGAATTTTTTAGAGACGAAGGCGCGCGTAAGGGAGCAGCCTGGACGTGTTTTATATGGAATTTTTCACTTTTTGTTTAAAAATATACAAAAAATATTACCCACTTGTTGAGATTTATATGTTCCGGGGTTGACAAAGGGGGTCGAAAATTTCATTATTTTTGCGATAGGACACGCCATTTTCGAGATATAAGCAAAAGAAAAAATATAAAATACAGCACTGTTTTTGCACGTGAAGGCGAGGCGTTGGTGTGAATTTTTGTTCATGACCACTAGTTTTATTCCACACCTTTTTAATCGCGATTAAAAATAGTCAGATTTAGTCAAAATAAATGATTATTGTCAAAATTTTTGGTGAAAACCGGCAAACTCAGAATAGCAAAATTGTCATTTTCACTAAACTAATAACTCAGTGCAATCTTAGTGCTGTCAAACTAAAATATAGTTAAGTTGTGTCACTATAGTCTATTTCAGAATAGGAAATTGTCGTTTGACAGGAATAAACCAAATGTTAGTGATTTTTAGTTTAGTTTAGAGAATTGACTATCGTGATCGCTACTGTTTTGCTGCCGCGTACTCTCCATGACAAAATGTAGTATTTTATGCATAGCTTCATGGCCTCTTTTTTCACTCAACTTGCATATTGCCTTCGTTATGCCGAACGAAAAGTTATAGCACTCGTGCACATATCCTACACTAGCTTCTGCCCGCGACTTCGTCCGCGTCAAATTTCGTGCTCCCACGACCCACCCCGTCGTCGAATCAAATCGCCGCGCGTCGGCCCATACGTAGTGTTGAGCAATCAGGTTGTTATATCTCGTAAGATATTCATTAATCTCAAATAATGTAAGGGCAACCAAATTAAACACTTCTCAATGGATAAGGATTATATCCATGTCTTATGAAAACACCTTCGCAAATAATGCATTTTTTATAACGAATTTGAAAAAACATAGTTCGCCAACCTTAAAGGCTGTCGCGGACTTTTTTTAGAACTTTTTAAGAGGAACAATTACGGCTTACATAATTGTTGCGTTACTTTAACCGTTTAAGGAGCGCACGCAATGAAAGCTCTTGAACGTAATAATTTACCCCGTTTTTGCAACATTTTGCGTTGGTGCTCGGCTCCTATTGGTCACAGCGTGATGTTATATAACTTATAGCCTTCCTCGATGAATGGGCTATTCAACACAAACATAATTTTTCAACTCGAATCAGTAGTTCCTGAGATTAGCGCGTTCAATCATACAAACAAACAAACTCTTCAGCTTTATAATATTAGTATAGATTACAGAAAAATTTTTACGTTATCAAAATCCCCTTTAATTACTGATTATAATAAATAAGCATGACCTACTGATTTTTTTTTTTGTTCACATTACTTCTTTTACCCTTATGTTGTTTTACGATAGCTTAAATGTTGAATAATACGTACCCCACAGTAGTCGCTTACCCACTGCACAAATCATGCCATCAAAAGAATTTTCAAAATAGGATCAGTACCTTTTGAGAAAATGGCAAACAAACAAAAAATACATATATACATACATTCATATCAAATAAAGAACTTCCTTTTTAAAATCGGTTAAAAACATCAACTTGCTGATCGTCTTGCAAGGTTTGACCATTCTATACATACAGATTTGTATACATATAGATGTATATACTTTCTTACATTCAAGTGAAGTTAAATTATAAGAACGTAAAAGAAAAAAAATTACGATATCTCTAAAATAGTTGTGGTTTCATCACCAATGAACAATCATGGACAGCTTGTTTCTTTTCTTTAGTTTATCAGTAAGTAAATAAATGTAAAAACGAAAATTTTAGGTTGGATATTATAGATAAGCATAGCAACTACCATCCTGCATACGGCAATTTTATTCTACTAAGCAATTATAATAGTAAAAGTTGTTTTCAATTTATACGTTTCTTGCCGAATGTTGCCGGCAAGTTTGGAAACATTCCCGGCAGTTTTGGCAACTTTGGCAATATTGCCGGCAATTTTCATGGTTAGTCAGACGTAAGTATATTGTTATATTGGCCACTACATTTCAACGCGAATGAACAATAGAGCAGATAGGCCAATGGAGAGTGACATGTGTTTGTGAAGATGGTGCAGTCACAGGGTAAACATTGTGACCTCATTTCATTCCACGTCGCTGCAAAATGTCTTCTATAGTCTCTATCTATGTATCAGGGGCACAAAATGTGACTCTTGCATCTGTTTAAATGCCTTCTCAAAAAATCCACTAGTTATTTCCTTTGCTCTTAACTTATCATGTCAGAAAGTGCATTTTTCCAGTGTCGATCCCATAAAAATATCTTCAAAAAGTTGTTCGTATGTTTTATTTCTTTGATGTTCGTAGATTGGTAGGGCAAGGATAAAGCTTAACAGGCGTGTAGTCACGGTAACGCTTCCTTAGAAAAGCTTCGACGTCGATAAGTATTCATAGTCCCTTGTAGAACTTTGATAGGACTATTGATTTTGATCAATTACGGGAGTTTTATTCGTAACAAAATTATGATAAAAGTATTACAGAATCTATATGGACAGAACTGCTACATAAAATCAATCGATCGCGCTATTTCTAGCGTCTTCGATGAACAGACACTGTATTTTCAGTCATAAAGAACTCACGACGTCATTGAATTCTAAGCAACACGGTTATCTAGACTTGACATACATACGACACGCTGCTCGTTAAAATAAGAAAATAACGACATACATTAACCGCAATGGACACCAAAAACCTAAAGATAACGGTTGTGGCTTAGCTACGCTTTTAGTTTCCTTAATAGACTGGGTATGATACCAAAACAAAAAGTTTCACAGCGAGCGATTATTCGATATACAACAGCTAAAACTTCACTTTTATTGCAAAGACGACGAACAAACGTAATTGAATAAAGAGGCACCTACCACGCCAGTGACACCAATCGTATAACTGCAGGAAACAATTATTTATGCACAAGGATGTTAACACCATACCAAAGAGCTATTAAAATTCATAACTAAAATCAATTGAAATCTTAACTTACTATCCATGTCGTCAGCACCGATAACTGGACTAACTGACAAATATATTTAGTGCAAGTGTTGATAAGATAAAGAACACGTATCGAGACGAACCTACGCGCGATTACATCGGGGTCTTACGTGACAAACAACACAACAATGTGGAACGCCGAACATAAACAACCTACCAACATCATATAGGGAATAAAAATATTTTTAGCTTTAAAACGAACGCTACTTTAACGAGATAAAAACACCGACGCCAATACATACCTACTTATAAGTAAACATTTGTTCAAGGCAAATTACGATTCTGATAACAGATAGCCGTGTAAACTAATTATTTATGCGCATAACATTCAAGGAGGTGTAACAGTGAATTTCGAGAAGAAAGAAAAAAATAATAATCGTACTTAACTCACCAGCCATAAAGTTCAAGGTGATTTTGAAGTGAACTATTTAAATCTAAAATCAATAGAGGAGAAATCGCGCGGCTAACGCGACGGTCCTATGTGTACTTATCGGCGAATATACGGACACACTAACGTAGAATATAGTGTTTTATTGCGACCGCTGTGTGCGTCGCGAAGTTCTGTTTACATACACCAATGCATAAAGAACAATGTCATTATTGAATAACATGTCTTTGTGGTTGACTCTACTAACAATTCGATGTATGCACCGCGCGCGTTACGAGTGTACGTTTTTCAGTGTTTTGGATCGTTTCCAAAGCGACATGTCAGTCGGTCAATTATGGTGTTTATGCCACTCAACAATTTCCAACTTGACGTTATTTTATTGAGGTCAGATTAGTAGGTCGCGCTTGTCATAATCTTCGTTCCCGCGCCTGTAAATATTATGCTAGAGTAATTCCTTATTGTAGTTGGTTACATTAATGATTTATTACGGTAACAACCATTAATATAATATGTCTTGAATACTTGATTGGCTGATGAGGGTCGTCGTGTTAAGAGAAAAGTCTTTGGGCTGTTTTTGTACGGTTTAATCTTCATAATATCCACTTTATATGAGCGTGCTTCCTCTTTTAACTTATTTTAATAATGTAATCGGCCATGACACTCGCTTTGCATAATAATTATTGTGCACCAGGTATTGTTATTGCTGGCTGGGAATATCAGAAAAATATTTTTATTTCATTCACAATTGGCCTTGGTATTATTGATGATTCGACCATTCAGTTAGATGCTAATTTTTGCACCTTATATGCACATTATATCGTTTATTTGGCGTAAAAATACCTTAGCTAGTTTGTCTTTAGTTGTTTTAATCGTAGCATTCGTTCTCCAGATATAGTTAGTTCAAAGACATATTGAATTTTATTTAATGGATAAATGATCAATATAATCAAATCAAATCTAAAAGCTTGCAAAATATACAACATAGATTTGCATGAATTTCACACTAACTTGTGTCTTCGAATTAAGAGGACCCACTGACCAAACTAAGCACTTCAGTGCCATTTTTTGGACATAAACTAAAGTCTTCTACACTACCATAAAAATATATACTATTGGCACAAACTAGATAAGAATAGCCAACATTCTGGTTAAATTATTAGCATATACATATAGATAAAACTTACCAGTAGCTATACCCATATCAGTAACCTTGAGCTGCCCCTGCTTGATCATAGCTTCATAATTGGGCTTGATAGCCGTCAGCTCCATATTGTAAAGCCCAAACATTGGTCCTTGGTTAGCGTCCTCTTCGTAGGTAAATAATACTTGGATGTCCTTGATGAGGGCCCTCTGTACTGTTGCGTACCAGGATTGGGTAACTCTGTAAAATTTGTTTATTTAAAAATGATAGCAGTATTTTGCAGTTGGATTTCAAGATTTTAGGGAATTTAGGTCCTGGTTCTAAGCTATTTCTAGGGCACTTGAGTCTAGAACATTAAGAGAAATGGGCGATATGTTTATCAAACTTAACAAAATATATAAAATATGCATAAAAAATAATAAAAAAGCCGTACATTCTAGATCTCAATATTCAATTAGTATCAAGTATTCACAAAATTCCCCTTTTCTTGCCAATTTTTGAAATTGACAACATTGTTTTTTTTTTTCATTTCTTGATAAATTTATGAGCTGCCAGTATGATTTACACAAGTTGGTTCAAACTATTTATTCTTACTTTTGGAGGGCAGTTAGGCCTTCTAATTGTTTTGGATAGCCTTTCTCCTCAACCATAGTATAATCGACAGCCTGCTTGTTTTAGGTCTTGTTTGGACTAATTTTAACAATATAACATCTAATTGGAGCTGCACACTTGGCAGCTAATAATTTGCTTCATATTCTGGCTGCCACAGCCTGGTTGTTGCTTCTAGGCTGCCTAGGGTGCACTAAGACAATGAACCATTTAAGTTTTTGTGCATAATACGCTATACCTGCATAATCCATACTAATATTATAAATGGGAAAGTGTGTGTGTCTGTTTGTCGGTCTTTCACGCCAAAACGGAGCGACGAATTGACGTGATTTTTTAAGTGGAGATAGTTGGAGGGATGGAGAGTGACATGGGTTACTTTTTTTTACGTGGCTGGGGTGAACTTAGACAAGCCGTGTTTTTCCCATGGACAATTGTATGTAGCATGTTCACGTGTGTCCAATGCCTAGAATCTTTACATTCTATCCCCAAATAGAAAGACATATAATATCGTCTACAGTAGCGTATTAAAATAACATTCTGTTCTGAGTTCGCTTCTGTGCTCTAAATCAGGAAAGGGGAACCGTGTTACCCCGAATTTAACGCGAGCGAAGCCGCGGGCAAAAGCTAGTTAAAATATATTTGAACATGGGGTAAAAGTACTTTCATTTGTATACCAAACAAGTGGATGCATTGCTATAAAAGCTTAAAGGATTTTTGGCAATGGGTGCAAATTGATTCAGAACAAGATTAAGTACTATTTATATTGTGGTATAATAATATACTTCATCAGCGGGGTGAGGACGGCCTCTGTGATACATTTCAGTACCTATTATATCACAGATTTTGCTCCCAAACTGTGATAAAAATTCGTGACTAAAGCCTATCACAGAAGGTAGTGCTTGCAGCACAGGTATAGCATTCCGAGACACAGTGGTCACATGGGTGACAAGCCTATGTCATCACCGCTGTGTTACCAGTAGTGTGTAATAAATTAACACCTAGCCACCTTTAACACCCGTGCGAATCGGATAAAACAATGACGTTTTGCTTAACAATTACGTTGGTGTATATTTAAATTGAATTGTTTCATTGAATTAGAAACACGAAATGACTATTTAAGGGGTTATTCTAGTCTAGAAATTTCAAAAAATCGTTTTTTTTTTTGGATATTTTCAAAGATTAGACCCTTAAAAATATGTCCTTAAATGGATTTTTCTAAATTCAAATTATTTTCGGAGATACAGAGGATTTTGTGACGCAGCTTCTAAGCCGGCCGATCGGAGCGAATCACACAAACACTTCAAAAGAAGGCAGAACAGCTCGATTAGCAGAAAGAACTTCGCAAAACATCGAGATGAAGTAGAAGGCCCAATGTATGGATCTGGGATCGCCGATTAATCATAAGTGAGTATTAAATATTATTATACGAGTTATTCTACTGGAATTATTTCTCAAACTTAAAACGCGTTTTTCTCGAAACTACTTTGTTTGAAGTGGTTGACATGATATCTCAAGTTCTACCCAACAGATTACTTTGAAATTTGGTTGGAATCTTCTTTGTATATCTCCCTATCGCGTCTGCCTTGGATTAAAAAAAATGACAATTTAGAGTATTTTTTAAAAATTCGAAAAAGTAAAAAAAACGGTAAAAATAAAATTGATTTTTCATGTCGACGCCATTTTGTGTTTTTTTTTTTTTTTTTGGCTTAGGTCAACGCGATAGCGACATCTTTACAGATTGAGAATTTTTCATTTTTTTTTTTTTGTTTCAGATCACTACAAGGGCTGAAATCATATCAACCAGGATGCGCAGTTTTTTTTTTGTAGTCCCCACTCCATCATTTTGTGTTTTTTTTTTTTTGCTAAGGTAAGGCCCAGTTACAAGGTGGGCATTCTTGGCCCACTATCAACATTGTTCAGAGAATACATATACATATTACCTTCTCGGCATAGTAGTCATGGCTTCCCAGTATTGGTCTATGTATGGTATGATTTCCCGATCCTTACTGAAGAGGAATCTGTTGCTGCCTTCCTTTACAGTCTCCTGCTTCAAATTCGCTATAGCCGTGAGACACATCTGAGGGAATGCTGTGAACAAGGAGATTCATTAACCTAGTGCAATCAATTTACTAATTATGGTCATTATGTTTTTGTCGTAAGAAACACCCTGACAAGCATAAAATTGATTTACACACTTAAATACCTCTTGTAGCTGTTTTTACAAAACTTTCATATCACTACATAGTATAAAACAAAGTCGCTTCCCTCTGTCTGTCTATGTATTATATTATGAGTAATTCAAGAGGAAGTTTTATACATATAATACGCAGGCGAATCCGCTGGCAAAAGCTAGTTGCCTCCTTAATGTGACTAAATAATATATTGACTATAACTAGGATATTGATTAATAATTCTGTAAGAAAACGAAGACCAAAAATTGATATTGTAATTAGAGCATATTTACATTAATTTTAAAGTTTGTTCCTGTGGTTTATTCAACTTCTAAACATAATAAATATAAATATTTTGCTATTAATATTTTTACCAATTATAGTGACCAGAGGGCTGGCCTATTTTTTGGGCAAAGAATCAGCATTGCCATACAACGTGGTAATCAATATCCTAGTTATAGTCAATATATCATTTAGTCACATTAAGGAGGCAACTAGCTTTTGCCAGCTTTTTGGGCACGTTTCCTGTAAACAACGATGCACATGAATTTTTTGATGCTTTATAATTATTTATTTTTATTATACATGTACATATTTTTTTTTCTTTGGATTTAAACTTAGATTTTAAATTATGTAAATATTTTAAGATATTAGACAGTTCAAGAATATTCATTGCGTTATTTAAGTAGCTGAGCAGACACATTTTTCGAACATATGAAGCAACGGTTTAACAATCTGTTTCAAAAGGAAACAGATTATGATTAATTGTGAGTTTCGCAATTAGGGTGCAGGGATCCAGAGTGTTAGTAAGAAGTTTAAACCTGTCTTCCTTTAATTAACTAATATACACTGATGTACCTATTTTATTACAGTACCATAACACCTGTACCTAAGTTACCATCATAAATATGCAGTTCATAGTGAAGGTCAAATCACAGTTTCATTAATTGACCCCTATGCGTTAGCGACTAAAGTCAGTAGACTTAGAAAATTGATAATTTTTACATAAATTAACGAATAATACATCTATGTAGCCAGATACTCACGAGCCTGGTTCTTCTTGAATGTTTCAAGTCCTGTTGGAGAGCAGTTCTTGCAAATAAACAAATAGTTTGTCATGAATGGTACCAACTTCCCTAGTTGGTAACCAATACATGATTCGTGAAACCATCGATTGCATGAAGCACACAGCAACTCCGCTATGTTCAGATTTCGATCTTTCCCGCTAAAAATGATAAAAAGGTTATTGATAGAACTCTTTCAGAATTTGAAAAAGAAGTAAAACAATGAAGGTATACTCACCAGTAGCAATTTCCTTGAGATTCGTTAGAGGTTTTATTCGATTTATTTCTCTCCGCGTTATCCCCCGGCTTTTGAGATTCCGATTGATTATTGTGAGCATTGTTGGAACCAGAATCTAATTCAGAGGATTTCTTGTATGACTCTGCCGTTGTTGACGACATTTTCAATAATTAGTGGCTTTATCGATCGAAATAAATAAACTCACTCACATTTTCTGAATCAATAGATAAAGTTTCCAAAATAAATAATATACAAAACTACGGGAATAGTGAACAAGGTAAAGTGTTTCTCGTAAAATATAACATTATAAAAAATTGGTAACTCTATCAACACAATTTGATGGCGCTAGTGTCGCGCGTAATTTCTCGTGATAAAAAGAAACAAACATATAATTGGACTTGAAGATTGGGCTATTTTATTTGGACGAATAAAGTTCGTTCAGAAATAATCGATATACACTTTTGCAACAAAAGTAATATGTTGGTATATAAAATGGAAATCCTTTTTTAATTAAATGTAATAAAAAACTTGACCATCAAGGAAGTCATCATACAATCTTGTATTTTGAAAAATTATATGGAAAAATAAAAGTTTCCGCAGCGAAAAAATAAAACTGAATTTTGCGGCGACTTCTGTGTGTCTTGTCTGTCATTTTTCAAAAATCAATAACGGTTGTCGTGGTTACAGATTTGTTTTATTTTTATGTTACTTGTTACTTCTAACAAGTTGCTGAAATTACGTTATTATACTTAGAATATCTACAATGGATTCAGTCACGAGCACGGACAACGTATGCATGGACATAAAAATGACTCAACAGAACATGTTACTAGAGATTATTAGGGAAGTTTGTGGTGAAAATAACAAATTGTCTGAAAAACTGAAGGGCAAAGTGAACAGGATTATCGCTGATTGCGACCTCTCGTATTATTCGAGTCTACACAGGCTGAGTACAAGTGATGAGAGCACAGCTACCGTGCTAGGTAAGAATAAAAAAAAAAACGAATTTTACCTAAAACTATACATGTACCTAAGTATCGCTGTGCGATTAAATATAATGTATGTATGAGCCTATGAGCCAGAACCCAGAACCATTCTGTGATTGTTTATGTACACAAAAGTATGTGTAAGGGAAAACGTCTGACCATGAACATAACATGACAAGCTTTATGCTGGCACTACTCTTTACGTATTTACCCAAATATTGGCGTTATATCGTAAATACATAAGTATATATCAATAAGAATAAGGTATACAGAGTGGCAGGAACATATATTACCTTCTAACCATGAAATGGTATCAGTAGATGATTCTGAACCCCCTGCTTTGAAAGAAAAACTAGCTGCATACAATTTGACCCTTCGGCAATTACACTTTTATGAAACAGCAGTTTTTTTTTTGGGAATAGTGGAGTAATGGTAACACCCACAACTTCCTTGTAACAAATAGGTCATAAGTTAGCACCCTGACGGATACTTTGTGTAAATTATTTCATCACGACTGGTTTCAAACCAGTGAACGAAAACATTGTGAGGAAACTGTCATTTCCTAGAAACAAAAAAGACATCTATCAACCTGGACTGCGGCATGGTCGGTTACAGCCCACTCCCTCTCCTCCCAGTCGAGGGAAAATGTTAGGCTGATTATGTAAATGACTCAAATATTTTGACAAATACGCCAAGTTAAATGCCAGCATTACGTTGATTGCAATTATGAAAGATCGAAATAAAACACTGAAAAATAACTCATACCAGCCAAACTGGCAAGACCATTAAACATAAACATATTGAGGTAGTACTGAATATTTTAATTTGTTCCAGGATTCATGCACCAATCTGCAGCTGAATTAACATTTGATGAACAAACAGAATTTAACCAGGCAGTCCTGCAAAAAATACAAACAAAGCTGCCAGCATTTATTTCTGAGCTAGAACACCTAAAACAGTCAACCAGCAGTAAGAAACCACAAAATGATGAGAAGAAGGAACTTCAGGTTTAAATTTTTTCTGTTTATTGTTGTTTGTGCCTGATAAATAAAAACATTTATTTGATACTTAAAAATACATCTTACAAGCCACTCATAATGAAATAGCACATGAATGTATTGCTACAAAATAGATCCTAACCCCAAACTAGACCCGGGCCTGTATTTTACGGGTCAGCGTTCAGCCATGGGTTCATTATTCAATTTATAAAGTTGACAGCTTTGGTTGTTGTCATTTTGGTAAAACATGTAAAATGGCAGCAACAATAAATTTGAATGACAAGCCCAAAATTCAGCTGTGCAAACTGCTCACTGATGCAGTCACAAGGTCATCACATGCAGGTGAGGTTGTATACGGAGCTGCATGGAAAGTGTCTGTAGCAAATTTCTGACTTTGCTCTCTCCAACTTGAGTGCAAAGTCTATTTAAGATTTCCAAGTATGCTACTGTAACGCCTGCCCAAGTGGAAGGCTTTCAGATGGTATTATAAAATGTTCAAGGGGTTTATACAACATCCATTTTGCTGTGGAGGCATTACTATTGGCTAGACTAGTGGGGCCCATGCACCCTAGAAAACTTTTCCTGATGAGGCACAAAAATACAGTTTTTTTTTTTATTCTTTCAGGCCAATATTGATAACAAACTGTCCACTCTTGAAGAACAAGAGAGTGAGAAGGTGGAGCTGATGATGGAGTGGCTCAACCATAGGCTTCGGGACGTGACAAAGTTCAGTAATGACTCTAGTGAGCTGTTGACGTTGAAGACTAAGATCCTAGATTTCAAGTCTAAGTGAGTATGTCTCATATTTTGAAGGCTGCTGGCCAATTGGCCACACCTTTTCCCATGTTTATAAAGTTGACTACGGATTGTATCATTGGTTTTGGCATAGGTATAACAAATTGTAATCACCATTATATTCGCCTTCTATGCTGGTCCAACACTGAAACTCGCATGTAAATCTCCAAAGGGACCTTAATTTGCGGACTTTTTGTAAGCACCTTTAATTTTTCATTAATGTATCAAAGGATAGAGTATCAATATCAATAAGCAGCCTGATTGGACAGAAATTACATAAAATTGTTAGGCTTTTTTTTTGGATGGGAAATCATCAAATGACTTCTCCGGCTCTAGGTCAGACTTTTACTGACTAAAACCCACCCGTGTTCCTTCAGTTGCCCATGTGCCAGGGTCACGGTATCTCTTTCGAACAATCTCGCAACCCTGGCAGGCATTGGTCCTAATAGACCCCTTCAGTAGGCTCATTTCAGAAAAGGAAGATAGAAATAGTAAAGCACATTATTTGTATGGGTTTGTGGCTAAGCAACAGCTGCACGGGTCAATTCATCAGGTTAAGTTACTGTGACTGGGGTTGGTTCTCCGTGCCTCGGAAAGGACGTTAAACCGTTGCGTTGGTCGCGGCTGTCATTTGTTGATATTTTACAGTCACTACGGGTCATCAGAAGCCCGAAAATCTAACAATTAGTGTTACTAAAATGGTGTTGTATTACCCAGTTACTGGGTAGTGTGGGTCACATAGGCAGACGCTCCGTGTAAACAAACTATACATCCAGTTACACTGGAAGCTGACGTCAACATAGTGGGGAAAAGCCTAGGCAGATTGATTAGATCCACATTATCCACACTAATATAAATGCAAAAGTAACTCTGTCTGTTTGTCTCGCTTTCCTGCTAAAACTACTGAACCGATTTAAATGAAATTTGGTACACAGATAGTTTAGAGCCTGAGAAAATGGCTACTTTTTATTCCGCGACTTTGTCTGCGGCCGTGATAACCGACGTTTACGCAGACGAAGTCGCGGGCAAAAGCTAGTGTTTAATATTTGCTTGAGGTAGCCTGTTTGCTTGCTAGTTTTGTAAGCAATTGAATCCATGATCATCAAGCTCTTATTATGATTAATGAATGTGTGTGGCAACTATTAAGCTTCATACAAATAAGACAACAGCTAATGACTAATGTCTTCTTAATTTCAACTCATTAAAAGATCATTGTGTAATGAATTATCTTTTGTTAATTTTGGACCATGACCTATGCCTTCGAAATAGGCTTAACAGAGTGCTTACAAAAAATCCCTAAAAAAATGAGCTGTATTAAGACCATGACCTCTGATTTTGTTTCAGCGTTTCTTCTCAGGGAACAGTCAGCTAGGAAATGCTAAAATTGCCATCTACTTTTTAAAATATTGACATGTAAGAGTGTCTTAAAAGATCTACTCAAATAAACATTTCATTTCATATTTCCTCAATCATTTTATAATTTGGTTGACTAGTTTTATTGAGTCACTTGTTGCGCGATCCGTTTCATTAGGCGCAATTTCTATAAATTGCGCCTTATTTAAGGTGTATAGTATCCTCGTTAACCTTGAGCATATGGGCGGAGCTAAGCTCCATACTCCCGCACACACGTAACGAGTGGCGGCGGCGCGCTAAACTAAAACAACGACCAAAGATTATGCAGAGACGGACGAAAGTCGGTATTTTTGCCTACGACTGTAAAAGGTACCGAATGGTGGATCAATGGATGATACTTTAGAAAGACGCAACTATTTGATGTTTATACTGGACATATTTCTTTAAACATGCAGGTATGTGATTGATTAAAGAAAGACAACTTTTCGGGTTAGAGATATCTTTATTTCCCATAAAAACAAATTTCACTTACATGAGAAATATTAACATAATTTAAAAAAAAAAGATTGTTTTTGTAACGCACAGTTTTAGTAAGGAGACACTAAAATTAAAAATTACAACAAAACAGAAATAGTCAATAACTGTAGGATAATTGCTAACAAATTAAACACTTTCTTTGCCTGGGCATTTTTATTTAAATACAAACTATGTTACAGTTCACAGAATAAAATATATACACAAAAAAGTATTTAGAAATGCCACCACTAATAAAGCGTCCACGGGCACAAATAAAATCGACTCCTCTGCAAGGAGCTAGTCTATAAACACACACTGTTACAATACGTTCGTAAGTATTTACACTAACACACACGTCGCGCGTAGTCGGTCGATAGCTGGAGCGGAGCAGCGAGCGACACAGCCCTCCCGTCTGAATGCTAATGCACGACTGCAGCCCGCGCTTGCGCTGAGCCCCTCTACCCTTGACGGCTTAAAATGGGGGTATTTCTTTGCAAAATTTTGATTAGTTTACAATATTTTATTGTAAAATCGTAGTGCCTATAACCGTTTATTTTTATGTGTAAAAATATTTCCAAATAACAAAGCTGTTTAGTAGGAGTATGAAATATAAGCCAAAAAATTGGGTTGTCGTAAATATTTTTTTACAGCAAAGGTTTTAACCTTACAAAAAAAGTGCTCTTGTAAAAATTGTGTACATGAATCTATAGCAAAAATATTTTTTTTTCAAATCTTCAAACCAAGTCGTTAATGAGAAGATAGGTTCATAAAGTGACCGTTTTACGGCACTAAACCGGACCAAGGCCCTTAATTTACATAAAAAAATACTTTAACGTTTTCTAAATTATTTTAGGCCATTAAGACTGCTTTATAATCAGAAAGATTTTTTAACTTTCGGGAAATAAATATCGCCACCCCCACATTGCTGCCCAATCGCAAAACTTTCAATAAACATAGATAGGGGTCGTTCGCTCGCGTCAAATGTGAATAAGCCCTTAAATGTAGGACATAGTAAGCAATGGCGGCGCCACTTAAAAACTTCTGTTACTAAACTAAACATTTTTGTTTCAGAATTCTTCACCTACAAATCCTGCAGAACATCTTTACCGAAACAAACCAGTCTATAAAGGCTTACAGTGAAATGCACAAGGACATGAAAGACTCCATCAAAGAAACGGAGCAGAGGATCAAACACTTTAGGAGCATTATTGATAGTGATGCATAATTTTACACAACCACCACGCGTTTGTACTAGTGGAGCCAACATCGTCTTACCCAATTTATTTGGGGCAGGTGCTAGCGAATTAGTTTCGTGAGGATCAAAATAACACCTACAGTTTGAGAAACGGTTAAATCCAACGGTTTGAGGTATGACAAAGTGCCTTATACAAGACTTGCAAGAGGAATAGCTTACTCTTTTAAAAATAACGAGTTAAACATCCTCCAAAAATATTTTGGAATTCTTTAGAAACATCTTCTTGTAACACCTTTGCTTGGTCAGTTGGTGGATTCTTGTATACATGCCCCCAGTGTTGGACTTTCTCATTCGTGTATTAATACGTGAAGCAAAAACTTTGTATTCGTTTTAAGAAAATTACGTGGTATGAAATTTGGCACAGTTCAATTTTATATGGAGGAGGAAACAAAGCTAATATTTTTTAACTATGTTCGAATTTTGTAGTTTTAGTTACGGTCGAATTTCGACTACCTACTGTGCGACCACTAGTTATTAATATTTGTGACCCTGATTTCATTTGGGTTTTTGCACAATGTGTTCATAAGAACGAACTTATTAATTTGAGAACGAACCACCCTAAACTTACTAAATCGAACCATCCTGCACTTTTGTATAGAAGTATATAATTTTTTGAACGATCGTGGATTCATATTTCGAACACTGACGGCATCAAAATGATGGCCAGTATGTAGCATCGAAACTGCATAAAACCTTATGATTATTATTTTTGATGTTTTAGGCCTCACATTGAATCGCATGGTGGCTCGATTTAGGAATCCGAGAATGTAAAATTTACCTGCAAAGACTAGAAGGCAGAATTATTTTGTTTTTGTCAACTATTATTTCTATTATTGTTTGTAATAAACGTTGTTTATTATTTATTAACCAAATGAGTTTCGTCTTCCCTTTTGGCTTTCTTTTGTAAGCACTTGTCATCAGTGTCCACCCACTTCGAAATTCAATCACGTGTAGTGAACCTTGTCCCTGTCGACTAGAGAGTGCTTTGGTGCTTGGTTTTTTTAACCAACTTCAAAAAAAGAAAGTTATAAATTAGGTTGTATTTAATGTTTACGTACTTACCGAGTGGTCCCATATTAATGTGATCAAATTCTGTTAAGTGGTTTTTAAATTAGCTCAATAACATGTATTTTTTCCACTTAGTTTATCTATACTAATATTATAAAGCTGAAGTGTTTGTTTGTTTGTTTGGTTGAACGCGCTAATCTCAGGAACTACTGGTTCGATTTGAATAAATCTCAACATCACGCTACGGCCAATAGGATCGGAGCATCAATGCAACATGTTCCAAAAGCGGGGAACTACAACTATCATGTATGACGGAATTAATATAATAATATCTTAGGACAACCAACACAACGTTATCTGATCCCAAACTAGGCAGAGCCTGTACTATGGCAACCAGACAACTGATAAACATACTTATATATTTCTAAATTCATACATATTATAGATAAATTACACCCAGACACAGAACAAATGATTGTGCTCATCACACAAAGATTTGTCCTGGGTGGGAATCGAACCCACGACCTCAGTCTTAGCAGTCAGGGTCAGTCAACACTAGACTAACAGGCCAGTCATAATTGTTCTTAAAAAGTTCTAAAAAAAAAATCTGTGATAGCATAATGTCTGTCTTTTATGGTTACCTAACTATAACGTTTTTAATTGTAATAATCTCTAAATATTATAAAGCTGAAGAGTTAGTTTGGTTGAACGAAGGTACTAATCTCACGAACTACGTTTAAAAAAAAAAAACAAAGTCATTTATTCAAACTAGGCTGAGAGTCAGCACTTTTTGAACGTCAAAGTTACATAAGACAGTCCCCCCAAAACGCCCGCCCTTCGACACTTCCTAGTGCTTTAGCTGGGAAGAAGAAGTGGCGGAACAAACTCCCCAGCAGCACTGCTGTCTGTTAAGTTAGAAGAACTTGATTCTATACAATATTGTATAAGTTATTAATATAATAAAACAAAACATACATTATTCGCCATAGACCATAGCCCTTGTATTGACGAAGGCTATAGACAATATGACATAACGCTAGGACCCTTAGGAGCACACGAACAAAAAGAAAAAGTCACGAATACGAAGACCTTGCCCGGGCAGGCGATTCGATGCAACGGGGAGGGTCGGGGCAGCAAGAATGTAACTCGAATGAAGTCACGGGCAGAAGCTAGTGTCGTTATAATAATAGCCTGTCACTGTTATTTACTTCGCAAGTGAAGAAATACGAATTAGTGTGGGGTGGGTACCACAGCAAAAAGTGTAAATTAAAAAGTGAATAAAAAAAAAACAAACAACTCAGGACTAAAAACACTACAATGCGAAAAATATCGTTAACTCTGGAAATCTGTGGCGAAAATATGAAATACTACAAAGTCAAAAAGATATTTTATCGAAATTCGTGGTTTGTGGTTTTTTTTTTTTTGTATTCAAAAGCTGCCCTTTACTTTGAGACAACGCACAAACACAAGTTTTGCCACAACACTTCATTTTACCCACCTCCTGCATCCAGTCTGTCCCGGCCATTTATTTTCAGGTAAGTACCCACCTAAGCTTTTAAGTCAGTCGATACCTATTCCATAGAAAACCCACGAGTAGTCAATTCTAAAAAAAAGTATAATTATAATATGTATACCCACAAAAGACACAAATATCGCGAATAAATATTATTTTGTACCCAGACTCGTATGATTCATAAAAATATGTGGTTAATGGCATTTTTATCTCTATAAACCACCTCGTTATAAGGAAATATCAAAATATTAAATATAATTATGTGTATCGCGGTTGAGGGAAAATTAACTTCGAAAATCGAGTCGCCGAAGTTGATCAACAGACGCTGACATTGAGAATTGAATTCTACTCGTCTTATAATCAGTCTTAAGTTGGTTGTAGTGTCGAGCACCCGTGTCAATGAGGCGGTCAGTGATAACGCGAACGTAAATAAAAATGCTGGAACACATTGCTTATATCATGGATATAGTGACTAAAGTCTGCAGGTAAGCTCGTGCATTTATTAATTGTAATTTATGTTGTGTATTCGGTATTTAAGTATCTACCTAAATTTTTATTTTTTTTATTTTTCTGTGAAGGTTAAATCTTTATGGTCAGTGATGATAAGTATGTAAACAGCGGAAATTGGTTTGCGTCCAGTTAGCTGTGAGATAAACATGATCGTATTTCAGTAGATATATACTTACATAGATATATATTTGCGTCAGTATATGTATAAGTACTACCTAATCATGGGCACGACCACGAGATAAATATACTTAAGCAACAATATTGCTTAAAACAACATTGTTAACTTAACTTTCAAGTTAATCAATCGATCTTTATTATTATTCGATCTTTATTTGAGTGGCCTGTTAGTCTAGTGGTTAGTGACCCTGACTCCTAAGACTGAGGTCGTGGGTTCGATTCCCACCCAGGACAAATCTTTGTGTGATGAGCACGATCACTTGTTCTGTGTCTGGGTGTTTATCTATAATTTATGTATGTATTTAGAAATATATAAGTATGTTTATCAGTTGTCTGGTTGCCATAGTACAGGCTTTGCCTAGTTTGGGATCAGATAACGTTGTCCTAAGATATTTATCTATTTTATTTATTTTCGTATACGTAGGCATATTATTCTTGTATGTATCTCTAACATTCGTAAATCCAGCGTAAAGCAGAGATACGGGCCGAAGCCAAGTGCAATCTTTCCTTTGTAATTGGTTAAGATTATGCTGAATTCAGACTGTGTACGATTTTTTTATGGTGAGTGTGTATGTCCGTGAGTTTGTGTTTGTGCTGTGGTTGCTTCACCTGCACTTGTGTGTGAGGACATAATTATTTTTAACCGACTTCAAAAAGAGAGGTTATCAGTTCCACTATATATTTTTTTTAAATATTTTTTGTTTGTTACCTCATAACTTTTGACTGGGTGAACTGATTTTGATGATTATTTTTTTATTTGAAAGCTGGTGCTTCCCGAATGGTCCCATTCGAACAATGGGATCCATGTCAAAACCATATAAGTCTTAAATTTGCATTAAGTATTAGCGCGACAAATGAACGAATTACGCGATTAGATTAGTGCGGAGTATCTAACATAGCTAAAAAGTTAAAAAAAAAAACATTTTACAAAAAAAAATTACAACCGACTTCCTTAAAATAAGTGTACAAAGTCAAAAATAACTTTAATTTCGAAAGTCTGTGGCAAAAAAATCTTAAATACAGATCCTAAGACACCGACTTCCGAAATTAAAGTTATTTTTGACTTTGTAGTGTTTTTTTTTTAAGGAGTCGGTTGTTATTTTTTTGTAAAAAGTTTTTTTCGTTATCATTTTAGAGAAATTTTATGACAATCCTGCAGGTATTCAAGATTGCAGTTTTCTGAAGAGTTTGATATGTGTAGGGTGGTAAGTCGCCTCAAAGAGATGTCAGCAGCCTCAAAGAGATGTCAGCAGCAGTGAAGGGGTCTGCTAGGACCGGTGCCTGCCGGGGTCGCGTGATTGTTCAAAAGAGATACCGTGGCCCCGGCACTGGGCAACTGAAGGAACACGGGTGGGTTTTAGTCAGTAAAAGTCTGACACGCCCTCCCGCTCCGCCCAGAGCGGGAGAAGTCATTTGATGATTTCCCATCCAAAAAAAAAAAAAAAAAAAAAGGGTGGTAAGTCGACTGTTTTTAAAGACTGGTGCTTAGGTATTACACCTGTTGTTGACAATACTATAGAATATGTGGTGACATTGCGAAGCCGTCACATTCGTTTCATTTTCAGGTCTGTATATTTTGAGAGTTTTTCTGCTATAAGTAGTCCTATTCTGTAGATTCATAGACATAACCGTTCCCAATAGGAGACCATTAAGAACAGCTTTGCCTATGATCAGGTTCAAGCGATACCTACTTACCTACTTTTGGAAAATTAAGAGAGCTAAGCACTTCCTCGGTAATGAGAATGAAGATTAGATTATTACCTTCCTACTTACATAGGCTATGCATCAATTAACTGGAAACAAAGAGAAAGCTACGAAAATAAACTTTTTTTGCGAATTCGCCCTAGCGGAATTGATGGAACTGAAAAATTGGTCTAAAGCAGTCTTTCCCAAAGTGGGCGTTAACGCCCCCTTGTGGGCGCTGCAGGCCTAAAGAGGGGTGTGTAGACTCTACACAACGCCCCCATTTCTGTTTTGGGTTTCTTACCACCCCCCTTTAGGCCTGCAGCGCCAACAAGGGGGCGTTATCGCCCACTTTGGGAAAGGCTGGTCTAAAGTCTGCTGTCTGTGTCTAAATTATCTTCTAGTCGTATAGACTACAAAATAATAATGTATTCCATACCATTTATAGTGTGAACTTGCTGCACCCTAATTTGCGTAACACACTATCAATCAGATTCTGAATCATTTTGTGGGATATGGCTAAACCATTGCTTCATATACTGGAAAAATTGGTCTGCTCACCAACGTAAATAACGCAATGAATATTGTTGAACCGTGTGGTGCCGGACGTAAAGAATAGCATCACGCCATTTCTTCCCGTGGGTGTCGTAAGAGGCGACTACGGGACTTACTAGAAAATGGGCAGCAGCGTTCTCTATGCATTTTACCACCATACTGCGATCACCAATCCGCCTGCTAAGCGTGGCGATTATGGCAAAGCCCCCCAAATTGGGGGAGGCCTATGTCCAGCAGTGGACGTATTACGGCTGAAATGATGATGATGATGTTGTTGAACTGTCAAGATAAAACCGACTCCTACTATTAGTGTATTACGTAACGACCTCGCTGGTCAGATCGTTATTCCTATTAGTTTTAATCATGTTCAATTTGTTCTTGTCTAATTTAGACGACACTAGCTGGACAGAGTCTATTACCTAATCTTGTTTGCATACAATTAGGCGGCTTTACGACACATCTATACAAATAAATAAAATTATCTGTTTGAAATTAACAGCTTTTTACCTATTTATGTGAAAGTATATGCGGTACTTACATTAAAAAAATAACAATTTTAAAGTTGTTTGTCTTTCTCTATGTCCGTCTGTCTGTTTGTTCCGGCTAATCTCTGAAACGGCTGGACCGATTTTGACGGAACTTTCAGTGGCAGATAGCTGATGTTATAAGGAGTAACATAGGCTTTCTGTCTGAGTAGCACGTCCCTGTGTGATTATTTCCGAAAACCATGCGGGTGAAGCCGCGGGCACAGCTAGTAAGACATGAAATGCTATTTACTCCTAAGATGTACATAGCATATCTCTGACTGATGGTTATGGACTAACTGATTTCTGTTTGTGGCTTTGCCCGCGTGGTTATCGGAAATTATCCCAGGGGAAAATGCTACAGGGACAAAAGTTACTCATAGCCACCTTCCCTAGGATGCTATCAATGTCCTAGCCAAATTTTATCGAAATCCGTTCAGTTGTTTAGGCGTGAAATGGTAACAAACGGACAGAGTTACTTTCGAATGTATAATAGGGTACGGATGGATAGCTCCCAAAACACAATCAAACGAGTTCATTTTATCACATCTATACCAGCACCTAGACGCCGTACCTATTCTTAAAAACATTTAGGTTTGATGTTGTCAAGTTTATTTAAGTTTAAGAAACTATCTCTGATCTCTGAACAGCAAATTAGTTAAGTACTTAATTACGCTCCTTACAGCAAAGTTTTTATTTATCTCCTCAGATCTCTGTTAACTACTTAGTTTACCGTGTTCAATAGATGATATTCATCGAACGATTGCAATGGTTTATACAATCCCTACTCATTTAATTCCCACATTTTATTCGTTCAAATTGATGGCATTTAAAAATATAGAATTAAATGCTTTGTTGACCGATAGTGTTTTTAGGTCCAAAATGTCCCGAAAAATATCATGGCCCATTCTTAACCGTTAGGACACACAGCAAGTTAAGCTTATAAGTCAACAATTAAATCAACCTGTATAGGCTCCCCATTTCTTCCCGTGGGTGTCGTAAAAGGCGACTAAGGGACTTACTAGAGAATGGTTCTCTATGCATTTTACCACCATACTGCGATCGCCAACCCGCCTGCGAAGCGTGGCGATTATGGCTAAGCCCCCCAAATTGAGGGAGGCCTAAGTCCAGCAGTGGGCGTCTTACGGCTGAAATGATGATGATGATGATGATGATGTATAGGCTTAGAAACATTCTTCAGAGATTAATGGCGTCCATTTACCTACATTTCGCCACTTGCCCCCGATAGCACACGATAACATATCGGACATACCTAACAGAAGTACCTACATTACATACCTTTACTTCGCGCCTACTTTCTTACACGTGGATGTAGTGTTAGGTTCATGACTGATAAGAAGTTTTATTGGGTCGACTATCAGGTACCTAATCGCGTTTAATTTTGAAGAGAAATTCCGTGTTGGATTCCTGGAACAACAAAACTCTAAGGTGTTTCATTTCTTATGGAGACAGGTAGGCACGGCGAAGATGCTTCTGCTAGGTAGTTAGTTTCCTCGGCCTCAAGTGGCGATGATTCTTAACCTGGGTAAAAATGCCGCCCATCCTACAAATTCAAGTATTTATTTTTAAAAAGAAATTGGTAGATCGTAACTACGCGGCTATCCTTCTGTGTGTAGGAAAACTCCCGATTGAAGCTAATATCCACGTTATTTATTCTAAATAGGTTCAGGACAAAAGCCTCGCTCTCTCTTTTCCACACAAATCTGTATTTTGCTTGTGCCAACCAGTCCTTTCTGTAGGAGTCAAGCTCGTCCCACCATCTTCGCCACGGCCTACCGCAATGTCGAAAAACCCATGCATAGCAAGCTATACAGGATATGTGCTTAAGTATAAAAACAGCGACACTTAGGGGTCTAATAAAAATAAAGATGAAAGATAGCACATGATTATAGCCCAATCCCCCAAAAAATGTTGTCGTTCCGTGCGCCAAACACCCTGTATATCCTTTTAATTCCTATGACCGTTAATTGCAGTATTCCATGTAGGAAAGTGGCCTCGCTTTAAAGTACAAAGCTAACTACAGGATTACCTTGCTTCATTCGCCTTAGACTTGTAACTGTCCAATCGGAGAGTAATTAGGTAAACCACATAACATTCAAGTGTACCTTGCTGTAAATAACTAGTTACATAGGGTAGGTGTTAAGGTAACTATTGTTCGACCTAGTGATAGGTTTTATTGTACAGTAAAAAATTTAACTTAGATGCACATGAATAAAATTGTGCCTCTTCATCCTGACGCATCTGACTCAAATAACATATTGTTTTTAGGGTTCCGTTGCCAAATGGCAAAAAACGGAACCCTTACAGATTCGTCATGTCTGTCTGTCTGTCTGTCCGAGTATGTCACAGGCACTTTTTTCCGAAACTATAAGAGGTATGCTGTTGAAACTTGGTAAGTAGATGTATTCTGTGAACCGCATTAAGATTTTTACACAAAAATAGAAAAAAAAAACAATAATATTTGGGGTTCCCCATACATAGAACTGAAACTCGAAAAAAAATTCATCAAAACCATACGTGTGGGGTATCAATGGATAGGTCTTCAAAAATGATATTGAGGTTTCTAACATCATTTTTTTCTAAACTGAATGGTTTGCGCGAAAGACACTTCCAAAGTGGTAAAATGTGTCCCCCCCCCCCCGTAACTTCTAAAATAAGGGAATGATAAAACTAAAAAAAATGTATGATGTACATTATCATGAAAACTTCCACCGAAAGTTGGTTTGAACGAGATCTAGTAAGTAGTTTTTTTTTAATACGTCATAAATCGTAAACCACAATTTACCTTTTATTCTGTCAACTCAAATATAAAATTTAAAAAAAAAAACATTTAATTTCATAAACATAAACCTTCTGCATAAACCGTGAATACCTGAAGGTTTATACGGAACCCTCGGTGCGCGAGTCCGACTCGCACTTGGCCGGTTTTTTTCTTAATAACGTGATTGTTTACTACAGTGAGGGGTTTGTGGCTAAGTAATAACAGCCGCAAGGCTCGATCGATCAGGCTAAGCTACGCTTACTGCGATTGGATCGTGGTAGGTGACCACCTTTACATATCAAGACCCCCGTGCCTCGGAAAGCACGCTAAGCTGTTAGTCCCGGCTGTCATTTGTGGATCTTGTACAGTCTTTACGGGGCGTCAGAAACCCGAAAGTGACAACTAAGCTAACCAAGGGCAATCGTAACTGGGTTGTAGAGGTCAGATAGGCAGTCATCATTCATCATCATTTCAGCCGTAAGACGTCCACTGCTGGACTTAGGCCTCCCCCAATTTGGGGGGCTTTGCCATAATCGCCACGCTTGGCAGGCGGGTTGGCGATCGCAGTATGGTGGTAAAATGCATAGAGAACGCCGCTGCTGCCCATTCTCTAGTAAGTCCCTTAGTCGCCTTTTACGACACCCACGGGAAGAAATGGGGAAATAGGCAGTCGATCCATGTAAAATACTGGTACTTAGCTGCATCCAGTTACCCTGGAAGCCGACCCAACATAGTTGGGAAAAGGCTAGGTAGATGATGATGATGTTTTACTACAGTGTACCTATGATTCTGTAGGCCAAGAGTACAAACCTGCATTAAAGTGACTAAGTAAATCATTGTGTCTTATCTTTGTTATTGCATTTCATTTTATGACTAACAAAGTAAAGATAATCATAATAAAAATGGACGGTTGTATGAAGAGTTCAACGTATTTCTTTGTTTCGTTTTAGAAGTCACAGTGTTATTCAGGATGGCAACTTTGGTGCTTCAAGAACTACAATGACCTGTGTATTCAATTATAACTACAATGACCTTTGTAATAAAGCGTAATTTTTATTATGTTTTCCCATTAGTCCTCACTTTGTTAGTCATGAAATGAAATGCAATGGTAGCACATAATGTATTATTTTAGTGCAGTTTTGTATTCCGAGTGGTGCCAGACTTAAAGAATAAGAAACGTCCCATTTCTTCCCGTGGGTGTCGTAAAAGGCGACTAAGAGACGTACTAAAGAATGGGCAGCAGCATTCTCTATGAATTTTACCACCATACTACGATCGCCAACTCGCCTGCTAAGCTTAGTTAGTGGTTATAGCAAACCGCCCTCCAATTGAGGGAGGGCTATGTCCAGCAGTGGGTGTTTTTCGGCTGATATGATGATGTTGATGATAACCTACGGAATCATAAACGGTGGCAGGAACATCCATGGTCAAGCTGTTACCTTGGATTCAGTATATGAATCTGTTAAAATTCTTCGTCAGTTATCTATACATCTATACATACAATACATACATACATACATACATACAAATAAATAAAATTGGAGTGTCTGTTTTTAATATTAAGATAACCACTTTTTACTAAGTGTATATGGATGTATACACGATACATATACCAAAACAACATTTTTTACAATTTTTGTCTGTCTGTCTGTCTGTCTGTCTGTCTGTCTGTTTGTTCCCGCTAATCTCTGAAACGGCTGGACCGATTTTGACGGGACTTTCACTGGCAGGTAGCTGATGTAACAAGGAGTAACTTAGGCTATTTTTATTTAAGAAAGATTCTTTTTTTATTAGAAAAAAAAATAACTATCTTCGAAAACTACGCTGACATACGTCTCAAAATTCGAAAAACCCTGGCTGAATCCTACGAAATAGATCAAAATAATGTACTACAGTATTGTACACCTTAAAAAGGCCTACAAAAATGTCCTCAATGGTATATGTCTATCTCTTAGGGATAACCCACAATAACCATTTTTTATCTTTTACTTTTTACGAGAAATAAGGGCTTATTTACGAAGCGATTTTAAGCAATACAGCATTAATCCTTATCCAATTAAGTACCTTAAATACATTGTGCATTTAATATAGATCAATATGGCCCTTTACAGCATGTAATTTAAATGAATATCTTAGAAGAATATTAGAGATTTAAAAAGTGGGCGCAGAGCGCCTTGGCAGCGGCCGGGTAGTACAGGATAAGTAGGATTGTAATTCATATTACTTTGGCTTCATAGTAATTGCGAATATCATGTGTGTTCATTATACTCAAAATAAACCTAATAATATTATTCCAAGTAAGAGACCGCGAAATGGCTTAGATGTTTAGATTTTTGGATGTTTGTTTTTCTCAATGATGCAAAGACGGCCAAACGGATTTAGATCGAATTTGGCACAAAGATATATCATGGATACGTAACAGATAGGATACCTACTTTATCCCGGTAGTAGGTTCCCGGGTGATATTTTCCGACAGCTATACGGGCCAAGCCACTGGCAAAAGTACTATTCCTATAATTATGTTCGGTCTATGGTAAATGATTGAGTGCCTGTATAGGTAAAATAGGAGCGTTAAGAAAAACCAGGAGGACTTATATTCAACTAAAACCAAGCCCTATGTCACAGTCTTCTTACTCTGAATATATTTTAAAAACACCAACACACATGATGTTCTCATAAACTATGAATCCTAAGTAATATGAGTTATAATCCTACTACTAATAATATTATATATGTGAAAATATGTATGATTGGGTGTTTGTTTCTCAATCACGCAAAAATGTCTGAATGGATCTGCATCGAAAATAGCACAGAGTCTATATTACCTATATAACCTGGAATAACACATTCTTATCGCGGTAGTACGTCCTCTTGCATTAATTTCCGACATCCACGCGGGCGAAGCCGCGGGCAAAAGCTAGTAAAAAAATAAACTTGCTGTGCATTTTGAACGCTTATGTATTGAACTTTTGTAGGAAACAGGACTAAAAATAACAACGCAGGGGGTAGATGAAATGCAATAACAATGATAGCACATAAGCTATCTTTGTTATTGCATTTCATTTCATGAGTAACAAAGTGAGGATTGAGGAAATCATAATACAAATGGACGGAAAGACGAATGGATAGTTAGTGACCCTGACTAAAAAAAAACGTTATAGTTAGGTAACCATAAAAGACAGACATTATGCTATCACAGATTTTTTTTTTGAACTTTTTAAGAACAATTATGACTGGCCTGTTAGTCTAGTGTTGACTGACCCTGACTGCTAAGACTGAGGTCGTGGGTTCGATTCCCACTCAGGACAAATCTTTGTGTGATGAGCACTATTATTTGTTCTGTCTCTGGGTGTAATTTATCTATAATATGTATGTATTTAGAAATACATAAGTATATTATATTTTACAGTTGTCTGGTTGCCATAGTACAGACTCTGCCTAGTTTGGGATCAGATAACGTTGTATTGGTTGTCCTAAGATATTTATTTATATTTATTTTATTTTATTTAAATGACGCTTGCACTGATACAAAGTTCATTGTAATTCTTGGAGTACACAAGTTAGTCAGAAATCAGAATGTTATACTCATATTCGTATGTAGGTAAAGGCCATTCGTCATGTTTTCTTATTAGGTTCACCTTTGCACTTTCCGTTTTGTTTTGACTTTGTCGGTCAATTAACAAGGAAATAAAATCTCAAAATCCTCGTGTAGGAAGTGCTTTGTCGTACGAAAATACCTTGCTAAGTGTACAGCGAGGGTCAAATCGCAAGCGGAGCGGGAGCGATTTTATAACAATACTAACTTTTAGCTGCGATTTCATCCATGTGATTTTTTTTTTTTTCAAATTTTGGTTTTCCGGTACAAACCCAGCTAATGTTCGAAAGGGCTGGACCAATTTTGACGACGCTTTCATTGACAGGCAGCTGATATTATAAGGAGTAACATACCCGTTTTCTTGTCCCGTGCGGAGATCCATACCCCGGAGCTGTGGGCGCAGCTAGTATGCGTTAAGACTATATTAACGTAGGAATACTTGAATTATGACTATTATTAGAAATGTTGAATAAGTAGGTTATGTTATTTCAAATTAAGCCTAGTAAGAAAATCAGTAAAATCAGAAGAGGACACACGCAATAAGCTTTTGGAAGGGATTACGCCCGTCCTTGTTGCGCTGTATGGACAATATATGGCGCTAGTATGAAGTTATAGTCTTGTTGTCACTTCTGTGATAGTACTATCTATGTCTAGCTGTATTTTTAAACTTAGCTACATCCATACCCCGGAGCTGTGGGCGCAGCTAGTATGCGTTAAGACTATATTAACGTAGGAATACTTGAATTATGACTATTATTAGAAATGTTGAATAAGTAGGTTATGTTATTTCAAATTAAGCCTAGTAAGAAAATCAGTAAAATCAGAAGAGGACACACGCAATAAGCTTTTGGAAGGGATTACGCCCGTCCTTGTTGCGCTGTATGGACAATATATGGCGCTAGTATGAAGTTATAGTCTTGTTGTCACTTCTGTGATAGTACTATCTATGTCTAGCTGTATTTTTAAACTTAGCTACTTCTAAAGGTTTACAGTTTTGATAATATTGCTTGCACTATTTGCATACAATATTCTTTATACTTGAAATAAAACGTCATCATCCTACTTATATTATGAACGTCAATGTAAGTTTGTTTGTTACGCTTTCACGCAAACACTACTTAACCGATCATCATGAAACTTTGCACACATATTCTTGGAGGTATTAGAAGTAACATAGGATACTTTTTATGAAAAAAAAAATCTACATATATTTATTGTTATTCTTAACGCGAGAGAAGCTGCGGGCAATAGCTAGTAGTAGGTAATATAAACGCGAAAGTTTGTGAGTGGATGTTTGTTACTCTTTCACGCTAAAACTGCTGAACTAATTTGGATAAAATTTGGTAGATAAATAGGTTATAACCTGTATTAACACATAGGGTACTTTTTATCCCGGTAGTACGTTCCTGCGGGATAATTTCTGACCTACACGCGGGCGAAGCCGCTGGCAAAAACGAGTCCCTAATAAAAAGCCATCTAGATTATGTAAATTAGACAGTACTTCGTTACCGTTAGTAATAATGTAAAAATAGAAAATTTTCAGTAGATAAACTATAACTATATGGAGCACTACCTGGAGTTACTTTTCAAAACTATATGAAGCAATAATCGGAGGAAATTGCCAACACTATGCCAATTGTGATTTTGAAACCGACATCTGATCACTCCAGATTACGGAATTATTGTCTAATTTCACCTGAAGTCAGGTAATCAGACATTCTATTATTAATGATTCGTATATTTAGCCTTTCCCATAAATTTATAGAAGACTAGGTAGCTTCTGCCCGCATCTCCAACCGCGTGTATGTCGAAAATTACCCACGGGAAAAAGCAACATATTTATGTCCTTTCCCAAATAAGTAATTAGAGGACTTTGTCTATACCTTTTCACACCTAAACCGCTGGCAGAATTTTGATAAAATTTGGCAAGCAGATAGAAAGACATCTATCTCCTTGTCAAATTGGAATGTCTGATTACCTTACTTCAGGTGAAATATCAGACGGTTAAGGCGGTAAAAGGTAGACAGACAGAGTTATTAACGAATGAAGTATGAATTCTGCAACGATAATCACGCTTGGCAGATTTAAAACGATACAGTAATAGGTAGCAGTGTACCTATTCTCTCAAACGACGACCTGTGACCGTAGAATAAGACTAATTTAATTTAAAGTGTAGTACAACCCAAACCAATTATACATATAGCGGGTTGGCGATCGCAGTATGTTTGTAAAATATAATAGAGAACGCTGTTGCCCATTCTCTGGTAGGTAAATCGAACTAATTATAAAGCTAAAGAGTTGGTTTGTTTAATCGCGCTAATCTCTGGTACTATCAGTCGGGTTGAAGTTCTGTATGCATTTGATAACCCAATTCTTGAGGAAGACTAACATTACGTTTAGACCCTAAGGAGCGAGCAAAAATACAAAAGTCAGAAATAACGACGGGCGATGCTATGGACGGTCGGGGAACAAGAAATTTCTTGCGGATGAAGTCGCGGACGGAAACTAGCTCTTCACATCATATCACTTCAGCCGTAAGACGTCCACTGCTAGACTTAGGCCTCCCCCAATTTGGGGGGCTTTGCCATAATCGCCACGCTTGGCAGGCGGGTTGGCGATCGCAGTATGGTGGTAAAATGCATAGAGAACGCTGCTGCCCATTCTCTAGTAAGTCCCTTAGTCGCCTTTTACGACACCCACAGGAAGAAATGGGGTGGTGTTATTCTTTACGTCCGGCACCACACAGTACAATAACACGGTAACTAGCTCTTCATAAAATAGTTATTATATCAAAGTTATATTTATCTGTTCCAGCCAAATATCAGCGCTGCTGGGTATACAATGGGCTCCCATGGACATACCTATGTCGCGCCGGCTGCAGACCCTGGCTGCCTTCGTTTGGATCTACCTCATACTCTTTGGGGAAGCTGTCGCCATATACCTGTTCATTCAACTGGTCTACTCCAGGTTATGGTGGCTAGGGATCTTGTATGGAATCTGGTTTATAAATGACACTGAGATTTGCAACCGTGGTGGACGAGCGTAAGTATTTACGAAGCTGTTAGTATTCTTCCTGATTATTATCATAAAATTATATAAATCTATCATGCCCTCGTTTTCTGGTATCTTCGGAGAGCCTGGTGATGTAGGGACATACTCTCACCAAAAATTATTAACTGTGGCCTTCTTAAATTGCGCAATGATCGTTTCAGCTTATAAGAACGGTTAACCAATAAAGGTCGATAGATAAATTTCAAGTAATTGCAGAGCACAAAAAGAAAATGATAATTTTTCGAAAACAATATCTTCAGTATCTTAGACCATCATTTGAATTTGAAAGAACTTTTCCTAATTATTTTAGGGATAGGATTCCAGTCTAAACTGAGTGCAGTTGAATATTAGTATTTTACGTGGAGCGACTGCGTATCTGACCTCCACAACCCAGTTACTGGGTAACCTGATACCCCTTGGTAAGATTGGTTATCAGATTTTCTGTCCACGAATGACAGCGGGGACTAACAGCTTAACGTACTTTCCGAGGCACGGTGTAGTCTCGATAAGTAAAGATGGCCACCCGTCCACAGACCAGAGGGTTAATTGCGGAACTTTTTATCGGTAGGAATTTGTTTAATATTCATAGTTAAACAACATTCATTGCGTTATTTACGTTGCTCTGCCGACAATTTATTCGAAAAAATGACGCAATGGTTTAGAAATAATCTTCAATCCCATTCAGATTCTGATAAATTGTGCGTTTCGCAATTAAGGTGCAGGGTCTCTTGACTTTAATTCCGATCGCTTGACATTGGAATTTTGACGTTTCGTTCTTGAATTCGACGCTAGTGCCAAAATGTGTTTAAATTGAGTGTCCATTTTGGAGAACTAAGTGGAATCGAGATCGGGCGTTGCTGTTGTTCCAATGTTGACACTATTGGTTTCAAGAGTACCGAATCACGTGTATGTAACATTGGAATCGTATTGGCATTAGATTGGAATTAAAATTAGATTGAAGAGTAAGCCCCCTGACGTGGCAAGCTAAACCCGTTCAGCTGTTATTACTTAGCCACGAGTTCCTCATCAGTTTCTTACACCAATCTTATTCAAAGTAAAAGTCAAAGCATTTATTTCAAATAGGCACTAAAAGGCACTTTTGAAGTTAACAGTTACATGAAAATAGAATTGATTCTAGTTGCCCTATTATTAAATTTCAGGTCAGAATGGGTGAGAAATTGGACATGGTGGCGTTACCTCTGCGACTATTTCCCTATAAAACTAGTGAAGACTGTCGACTTGGACCCTACGAAAAACTACATGTTCGCTTGTTTTCCACACGGCGTTATATCCTTAGGAGCCTTTGGAAGCTTTTGCACCAACGCCACAGACTTCCACAAACTATTTCCTGGCATGACCTGCCATTTAATAACTCTCGGAGGACATTTCTTGGTTCCATTCTTCAGAGACTTGGCTCTAGCCCTCGGTATGTGTTCCTCTTCTGAGCAGAGTCTTCTACATTTGCTAGACAACAAGAAATATGAAGGAAACTGTGCGTGTATGATCATTGGAGGCGCTGCAGAAGCTTTGGATGCTCATCCGAAGGAATATAAAGTGATTCTTAGTAGGAGGAAAGGGTTCATCCGCGTTGCTATGAAGTCTGGGTAAGATATTTCTTTTCGAATCATCATTTCAGCCGATAGACCTCCAATGCTGGACATAAGCCTCGCCCAATTTAGGGGGGTTTGCCACAATCGCCACGCTTGGCAAGCGGGTTGGCGATCGCAGTATGGTGGTAAAATGCATAGAGAACGCTGCTGCACATTCTCTAGTAAGTTCCTAAGTCGCCTCTTACGACACCCACGGGAAGAAATGGGATGGTGGTTTTCCTTACGTCCGATACCACACGAAACAACTTTTTGAATCATCAGATCATCAGCAGCCTATAAATGTTCCCACTGCTGGGACACAGGCCTCCTCTCGGTGAGAGGGGGTGGGCCATAATCCACCAAACGGGCCCAGTGCGGGTTGGTAGATGTCACATGTCTTCGAATTTTTTGTTCTAAGACATGCCGGTATCCTCACGATGCTTTCCTTCACCGTTATGAGAGCAGTGGTGATGAACTAATTTACACAAAGTATAGCGCCTACTTGGGTTCGAACTTACGACCTACTACTCGTAAGTCGCGGCTGTTACCACTGGGCCACCACTGCTCCACCACTTTTTGAATAGTGGCTACTATTCATCTTATTTATCATTCTTAATTTATCGTATAATTGATGAGTCGCATACACTTGATATCCTTGTTGATTGTTTAAGCTCGTTAAGAAACAAATAAAATAATTAAGAAAACGGTTGTCTGAGCAAACCTACTATCATTAACGACTTCCATTAATATGATGACACGATAACGACAAATATTTTTTTCTGTAGGTATATTTTATTTTCGATGAACCGGTACATAGGAAATACTGACCTGCAAATTGTAAGAGACTTTGATTTTCGCGGGCTATCTTGGCGCCGCGCGCTGGCATATTACATAATATTTACCAACACCTTGTTAATGTAATTCAAGCGCCAAAAGATCCATCTTCAGTTGTACTAGAATGCTACATTTCGTAATTCTTTTATTTCCAGGGCATCTTTAGTGCCAGTATTCTCATTCGGCGAGACGGACCTGTTTCATCCTCCGAACAACCCTAAGAACAGCTTGCTGCGCCGGTTCCAGGAACAGGTGCGCAAGTACACCGGCGTCTCCCCCATGTTCCCCATGGGAAGGGGGATGTTCCAGTACTCTTATGGGGTGCTGCCCATGAGAGCGCCTGTCACTGCTGTTGGTGAGTTTTAGTGATCTCTTTACATGTTCTAATTTCTCATTTTTGGGTAGCTAAGTAGCCATGTTCGGCGAGATTGTTGCCTCATAAATATTTAGACTTATCTACTGTGGTAGTCCATGGATATATGAAGTACCAACCTTTGGCAAATATTTGAAACATCATAAACTCAAGTTTGCAATTCAAAAAATTTAAATTGACTTTTTTCCCAATGACCTTGTATTTTTTTTTTTTTTCTTTCAAAAGAATGGATAAGTTGTTCAACTTTCTTTACTAAACACATTATAAATAAATAAATAAAATAAATAAATATCTTAGGACAACTAACACACCGTTATCTGATCCCAAACTAGGCAGAGCCTGTACTATGGTAACCAGACAACTGATAAACATACTTATATATTTCTAAATACATACATATTATAGATAAATTACACCCAGACACAGAACAAATGATTGTGCTCATCACACAAAGATTTGTCGTGGGTGGGAATCGAACCCACGACCTCAGTCTTTGCAGTCAGGGTCACTAACCACTAGACTAACAGGCCAGTCGAATTCGAAATTCCATTCGTTGTTTTGAACAGTTTGTGACTTATTTATTTAGATATCTAAGATATTTTGGTGCAGATTATGTTTACAGCATCAAGAAAGCATTGCATGAAATACCACGTTGTGACACTATTATTCTGATATGTTAAGGCATATATTTAGGTCGTCGACTAATCCATGTTGTATTTATTTTCCAGTTGGTGCTCCAATGGAAGTAAAAAGAAACTTGGAGCCATCAAACGAAGAAATAGACGCCGTACACGCAGAGTTCACGCAACGGCTGAAGAGTCTCTTCGAAACTGAGAAGGTCAAGTACTTGAAGTACCACGAGGAGGCCCGGCTAGTCATCACGTAGGCATAGTCTTTAGTTTTACTATTACGATTGGTCTAACAGAGGCCTTACCACGAACGACAGACGTGGGTAAGCGTAAAGTAATTTCTTATGATTTTAGGATCGGAACTACTAACTTTACTGTAGTTATGTTGGTTTATTTTTTTGCGACAGGCACGATGAGAATGATTTATAAAATAAATAGTTTTAAAACTATCTAATACATATTTTCCATGAAATTAATATTATCCATTTTAAAATTGTTTCAATTTACGTTACATTTCGCGCGTTTGTGCTCAGCCCACTGCACACGTCCGAACCGAACCTATAAGGATATGGCCCGGCGCTGGGCCCAAAAAAAACTAGCTCGTACATTTCATATGAAGTTGTTGACAGACACATCCGTAAATATAAACTGAAGTCCACGGCCCAGCCATGTCATAACACTTCACGGATGTACGCATTTAGACCTTTTAACTTAGTCATACTGAATACTGAATGCAGTACTTGCCAAGTACAGCAAGAATGCAGCTGTGCTCTCACGTTGGTCTGGTCTGTAACAAACGAATTACCCAGGTACTCGAATTATAACCACGGCTGTAAGGCATGTCCTAAACTTGCATTTTGGTTCAAACTAGCCTTTTAACTAGATATACCAACACAATCGTCATATCAGTCGTGCATAGTCTTCTAGGAAGCCTACATGTTATCTAATCTAAGGACCTTACCGGATCAAATAAGGATAAAAGCAATAAAATTCGTTAATAAGGTATAGGAATTTTGGTTTTATAAATTACTTTGAGTAAAATAAGTTATATTTTTCTGGCTTCCTTAATTTCTTTTCCTTTCTTGTTATACTATGATAGTTCCTTATTATTTGCGTATTAAAAGTAATAGAAAGCACTCAAGCATTCCAATACATGGTCCATTACCTGTAGAGATATTTTGATTAACAAAATTATATAAATTGGTATGTCATCAATTGGAAAAAAATTCTAACATTTTAAATAAAATTATCTTTTTCTCGTGTACTTTCTCCTCTCATACTACGAGAGGAGAAACAACACCTGAAAAAGATAGTTTGAAGAAAGAGATAAAACAATAAACATCCTACATGTCTACATAAAACATACAGATTTTTGTTTGATTTTATACTGTTAAATATAGTTATTTCGAATATGCTCATGAAGTACACATCAGTTAATTTATAAGCCGTCTTTAGCGTTCGTGACAGTCCTATAGTTCACGCAGGTTCAGGGAGACGTATAGTGGGTGTATTTTTGTTGTGGAGCGTCAATCGCACGGTGACTTCGTCAACACACGCTCTCAAATACGGCTGCGCATCGCAAAACGAACATCAACATTCTCCTGCCCTTAGGTATCCCAATTTAAAAAACGAACATCATACCACTCAAAGATTATAAAAAATATTGGAAGTCAAAATAAAAACAAATTACACTTCTTTCTAAAAAAAAAACATGCTTAACCTATTGACCGCCAGAGTCATGTATAGATGACAAACCAAAATGTGCCCAGCACGCCACGGTCACGATTTGCTATCATGACCGTGGCGTGCTGGGCACATTTTGGTTTGTCATCTATACATGACTCTGGCGGTCAAAAGGTTAAATGAACAAAAACTACCAACTACATGTATCGGTTTAGTTAGTGATTTTTATGACACCGCAATATATTATGCGATTGAGTTCACGTCATTTGTTTTTAACACGTTAACTACCATGTCGGACTATGTGCCCGACACTTTTTGTTCCATTCAGGCCTCGTCGGACGTCAAAATTAAAGTAAGGAATTAAATTACGAAACTATTTAAAGTGAAATAACACTAAGTACATTTTTTGACTTTTTCTGATTTTCACCATGGTAGTTAACGTGTTAACCGCGTCCCTAGAACCATCGAGTGCACCTAGCGAAAAAGTCGACCTATACCTAGTACAAATACCTATATAATAGACTGATTGATAATATTTTAAGAATTAGTTTTAAGTTTGTTATAAATAAGTGGGTAGATGAATAAAAGTTTTTTTTATGTTGTAAAAGGGCGTTTTACTTATTTGTTTATATTAGTTCAATTCGTTATCGTATATACGACAAGTTTATTTATAGGAATGTCATATTCAGGCTTGCACACACACAGGCCTACCAGGCTCGCGGGTTTGTTCGAAAGAGTTACCGTGGCCCTGGCACATGGGCAACTGAAGGAACACAGATGTGTGTGTTTTAGTCAGGAAAAGTCTGACACGCCCTCGCGGTCCACCCAGAGCGGGAGAAGTAATTTGACGATTTCCCAGCCAGAAAACAAAACCTTGCACTACAGTCATTCATTAGGAACAAACAATCATCATCATCATCATCATTTCAGCCGAAAGACGTCCACTACTGGACATAGGCCTCCCCCAAGCTCCGCCACTTCGACCGGTTTTGTGCTTCCCGCATCCAGCGGATTCCTGCGGCCTTCACAAGGTCATCGGTCCACCTTGTTGGAGGCCTTCCAACTCTACGTCTTCCGGTACGCGGTCGCCACTCCAGAACCTTTCGGCAACATCGGCCATCTGTTCTGCGAGCAATGTGCCCTGCCCACTGCCACTTCAGTTTAGCAATTCTTCGGGCTATGTCGGTTACCTTGGTTCTCCTACGGATCTCTTCATTTCTGATTCGATCGCGTAGAGTAACTCGAAGCATAGCCCTCTCCATCGCCCTTTGGGTGACTTTCAGCCTTCTAATAAGGCCCATTATGAGCGACCACGTTTCGGTTCCATATGTCATCACTGGCAACACACACTGGTCAACAAACAATAGGGCTCACAAAATAATCGAATGAAAAAAAAAAACAATAAAATTTTACTATTTTTATTTATTTTATATATTTACATTTTATATACAACGTTAACATTAACGAATGCGCATGTCTTAGCGCACGACTCTTTTGAGCATATTTTTATTACTCGGCTATAAACGCACAAAAATGACACGACGTGCAGCTACGCACAATTTGATCGCATCTAAAAGTACAGACGCAAAGAATGTGTCCCACAGATGTTTCAACAGTAACTCGAAAATCCCCATTTGGTCGACGTAATTGTCCCAGATCAAACCAGCATGTACCAACTTTTAAGCTTCAGTAACTAGTCGTCTAAGACACATACTTGCCACTTTATCCACCTCACACCTATTTCTTGCTGTGTTCGTCCTCATTTGTCCTCATCTAACTTATCCACGGCCATCGGTATGTGTTTGTCGTCACATCTGTGCGTTCATAGCCAACATGCCTCCCTTACGTTTCATGATGAAGGTATCATTATAATTATACACAATACTATACAATACGAGCGGGAATGATACAGAGTATATCGGGCATGTTACTACGTTACTTAAAAATAACACATTGATAATGATGCAGTACTTGAAAGTAAAGATTTTGATGGAAATGCAACGGATTTGGGAGATGATGCATAGCTAGAACATGAAAAGCGGTAGTTTATTTGATTATGAGCTATGTGAGAGAAAACAGAAGAAGAAAGAGAGACGATAAAACATGAACTGATAGAAAACATACATTTTAAAATCAGTGCGGAAGTTAACCACACAACCATCAACGTTTTTATAATAATAATACAAGTATCTAACATTGATCAACTATTTTCGCACAACAATAAAATCTAAAATTCAATAATGAAAGTAATAAACATAATGAAGTATCGTAGTACCATGCGGGCGTCAGTCCAGCTCCCGCCCATTGGACAGTCACTCGAAAAAAATGAGCTCTAAAACAAAATCACCGACAAAACAACTATAAAACTCATTGTAACATACAATTTACCAGACAGCTATTAGAAACTCGCGGCAAGATTTTACTACCGGAATATTTTTAACAACGATATTAAAAGACACGTGTCCCAATTTTAATGAAAGTAAAAATGATCTCTATTGATAAGTAACATTGTTCGAAAGCTCAGAAAACTCAAACACAAACTTAACAAAGGCTCAACGAAACCTAAAAGCTATAGACATTAAGTAACAAGAAGACATTATCGGTGAAAAATCATTGTATTGAACACGGATTGGATATTAGAAAACGGTACATTTCACACTATATTTCCATACAGATTTCTACCGAGAATACAGTCTTAACGAAATGATCGTACTTCAAAATGCCATTGAACAAGAAATGAAGGTCACCATATAAACGATCGACGTTACAAGAAATCGTCTGTTTCAATCCAGTGTTTTCGTCATCCACTAAAAATCTCTATAAAAGTTTGATCCCAAGAACGTAAACGTAAAGTTGATCTTTAGTCCATGTCTGAAGGAAGTTTGCATCGGTGGATCGTCAAGGACTAACTGATCATGTGTGTCAAAATCGGGTGTAATCTGAGCCGTAAGGCCGATAAGTCACAATCTATATAAAGAAGACTAAAGTCTTGTGAAGCTCACGCTTGCTTCGGATGCGGCGCGGGCGCGGGTGGGGCCGGCTTGAAGCACTGCATGAGGAAGGCTGTATACATTACAAACGCTATCGACAGCGCTATCAATGCGTACATGAAGATGTTCAGCTCTGGCTGTCGGAATCTGTTCTTTCGGAGCCACTCCAGTACTTCGTCTTCGGACATGAGGTCTCCTGTAAATAGTGAATATGTATAGTGTAGACAGTAAGTATAGGTGAATCTTGAATACTAGACTCAATACAAGGAACACTCGGCTGAAGTTAAGAAACGTAGATAAAGAAATTATTAGGAGATTGTCTTAAGTAATTCTGACGTTCAAAAAGTTCTGTTTCTCAATCTAATTTAAATTATATTTTTGAGTGTCAATCTTTTCGAGATACTTTAGAAAGTCCGTTGTGTTACCTCTGTATATACTAGGGAATCTCTTCCTGAAGTACACAATAGCCGGTAGCTTGGTGACTCCCCACTTGCGAGCGTACCGCGGATCTTGCATCTTTACGAAAGTGATGTCTAGATTATCAGTTTCGCTGTCAATGTTCTCCAATTTGTCCAATACCGCACGACTTTCCGCTGATTTTTCATCTAAAACCGAAAAAATCAGTTACATATCCAAGATTGTTACAGTTAACATCATTTTTTTTTAAATATTTATTTATTTATTAAAACTTTATGCACAAGTAAAAAAATACTGTACAAAGGCGGACTTAATGCCTGAGGCATTTTCTACCAGTCAACCTTAGGGTGGTGCAGAGATAAAACATGGCAGGTGCAACAAATGGGATAGATACATCGGAAACAACTATAAAATACAAGTATAAATACTAATACATAAATACATATATACATACATATATATAAACAAAAAAATAAACTGTGTCAGGAGAACTAACGATCGGTAGAGGAGAAAACGAAACAAGCAAATCAGCGCTGGTATGTTTCTATCAACTTCTGACGGATATGTTCACGAGCTTTCACTTTAAAAGATAAGCGATTGGTTGCCATCCTGATGTTCAGAGGGAGCGCATTCCAAAGAAAAACCGCTTGGACAAAGAATGAAGAATTAATAATATAATTAATATTAATATGTTAATTTACTTACAGAAGTATACAGCCAAGAATTCGTTCTCCTCCAACAATTTGTCCAACATCTTACGGTTTACCTCCTCAATTTCGTTTTTGATTTCAAAGACGTCCTGAGATGTCAACCATTGTAAGATCCTGTCTACTTGGTGGAGGTCTCCATCATACAACATTGGTATTTGTTTACGGAAATATACCAATGAAGGTATGTTTACAATGTTGTACGTAGCAGCTGCTTCTTGGCTGGCAATCTTGACAAAATCAATACCAAATTGGTCGACTTCTCCGTCAATTTGTTCTAGAGATTCAAGGATTTCTTCACATTCTGCACAGTCTTCATCGTCGTCTAAAACAAAAAAGTTCTTATATACCTGTTTTTTTCTTGTAATAATAACGTGGCTCCTGTATGTAAAAAACCATATACTCACAGAAAAAGACAACCAACAGATGTGATTCGTACAGCAATCTCTCTAACATTCTATCGTTAACAGACTCAATTTCATCCGCTAATTCTCTGTTTTCATCGTCAATGAGCCATTCTAGTATAGATTCTTCATTTTGTAAATCACCTTCGAATAGAAGAGGGTTGCCGTTCCTATAAAAACAAAAAATCTTATTAGAGAAATTAAATTATTTTTCTATGTCCTAAACCTTTTTTTTTCAACCTGTTCTGTCCCATTGCTGGACGTATGTCAGCAACAAAAAAAATATATTTTGTTATTCTATTTTCAAATCGTATGATAAAATCTTTATTACCTGAAATATACCATAGCTGGGAAAGTTTTGATTGAATATCTCTTGGCAAGTTGTGGGTCTTGAATCTTTACCATATGAATACCGTATACGTCGCACTCATCGTCGATGCCCTCGAGTCCATCAAGAATATGATCGCAGATATGGCAGTTTAGTTTGTCTAAAGAAAAGAACGAAAATGGTTAACATTTGTCTCTATTGATACCGAAAAATAAGACATATATTGAGGATTTTAGAATATTTTATACTAACAGAAGTAAACAGCCAAATACTGTGTTTCTTCTACCATCTTTTCTAACATCACCCTAGTAATAAGTTCGATACGGTCTTCAGTTTTTTGAGTAATCAACCACTGCAGTACTTCCTCTTCTTCAACCAGAGATCCCTCATACACATTCGGAACATTATTTTCAAAGTACACCATCACTGGGAAATCTGTCACTCCGTAAGATTCAGCGATTGTATAATCTTGAGTTTTAACGAACTTGATTTCGTGTCTATCGCAGTCGTCGTCGATATTCTCCAGTTCTTCCAATATCCCGGCACATTGCTCGCAGTCCAGACTATCTGTAACATGCCGATCTATTGACAATTAAAGTGTAACAACATTTTGTGAGCAAACCTCATTGGATGGACAAACTGTTCGATCATTCGGTACTATTATGTGCACTATAGGTAATTTATTCTAACTGTGCTGGCGGCTACGAAAACAAAACCAAAATATCATTCTTTATGCGTTTGGTGGTAAGTCACAATTCAGATGCGAACGTGGGGCTGAACATTTCACAGACTCGACACAAGTGGGTGTGAACTCAGGGAATATATTAGCTAATCATAACCAGACCTTTATGTACCTACTCTTAGTGCGGTCATGCTACATGCAACAAAAGTAATAGCTACACAGACATAGGGTCATTAGAAAAGTTTGTGATTGCAAGGGAACATATTTCCAATGGACACGGCTCTAGGGATAGGAGTACCATCTGGATCCAGTCCCTCATCCTCCTCGTGTTCTACAACTTTCTTTTTCGATGACCTTTTCAGCAATTTCGAAGTGCACATTTCACATAACGTTTTGTTCCCTAATAAAAAGCAAGAGACATTAATAAAATATACACGAATAAATGTTAATTTTATGTACAATCTTCAATTACTTCTGTAATTTTCTTCTTCTTTCGTGTTCTTAAACTTAAACAATTGATTAAAATGTGAACACTTAGCAGAAATTTAAATTAGTTGTGTGATGTAAGTGCAGTATCAACGTGTATATTCGCACACTAGCATGCAACTTACAGAAGTAAACAGCAAGTGATCCGGACTCTTCTATCAAGTCTAGAAGATCTTGACCTTCAAGGGCTTCTATAACGTCACCAGCTGGATTTTTCTGAGTAAGCAACCAACTTAGGAGTTGTTGTTCATCATATAAGTCTCCTACAAAATGTACATGACATGGTTAAAATGATAACCAACCAGAAAGTAATAACTTTTTTTACAAAAAGTGCCAAAATAGCTAAAATGCACATAGAAAACCACAAATCAACTTTACCAGCATAAATAACAGGATCCTTCGAACCCATCTTGAAGAACAGTACAGCAGGTAGAGCGAACACTCCGAATTCTTTAGCCATCTGCTTGTCATCAATCTTCACGAAATTGATACCAGAGTCATCAGCTTCGTCATCAATATGCTCAATTTCCGCTAGCACTTTAGGACACTGTTTGCAGTCATTACTGTCTAAAACATGTGTTATGTGCAATACAATTGGATTTGTGAGTATCAGCTTTTAAAAGAACACTCTAGACTAATATTAATCAACATTTTTATAATTTTCTCTAAGAATAAATGTAATAAAAAAGAACACTCACAAAAGAATACCGCTACGTAATCCGATGTCTGCCTAATCTTTTGGAACATTTTCTTATTGACTTTCTCAATATGGTCCGTCAATTCCATATTTTCAGGATTTGTCAACCAATCTAATATTTCCTCTTCATCATCAATGTCTCCATCATAGTTTATGGCTTTGGATTTCCTAAAGTATGTAATGCCTGGTGGGTTGCGGAACCCATATTTCTTCGCCATTAACCGATCGTGACATTTGACTATTTTGATGCCGTATTCAGCTGCTTCATCGTCGATTAGTTCCACATGTCGAAGTACTTTTGGACTATCTGGATCTTCTTCTTTGTCTAAATAAAATGTGAAATTCAGTTGAAATCATTCCAAAAGTTAGTAGAATGTAACAAAAGTCAGATTTATATTTGGGATACTTACAGAAAACAACGGCCAGAAATTCTTTACTTTCGATATATTTGAATAGTTGCTCTCTATCAATTTCCTCTATACTCTCATCTTCTTTCTGCTTGACCATCCAATCCAACACCTCAGATTCGTCCAATAGATCCCCTAAAATAGTTTTACATTATACTTCACGCTGAAAACCCTATGAACTAATCAAAATATTTAAAGAAACCACATCCATTTCATAATTTAGAAAACTCACCAGTAAATTCCAATAATTGGCATGCGCGGATACAACTACGGCAATACCATGCTGACATCATTCGTGTGTGAAGTGAGTAATGACAAGTTTTGGTTTAATAGAAAAATGTATTTATTTAACAAAAAAGTTGTTTCAGTGCCGACTCAACAATTCAACGTAACAAATAAATAAATTAAACATTCATGCGAATTTCGGCCAAACAATATAACTTACATATCGACATATTTGTCACACATCGCCAGCACTGTTCGACCGGAAAGCTTTAGACGACTCTAATCACAACATTAGTCTTCGATGGCAACAATAGTTAAGAAACAGTCTCCTAACTACCTAACAATACAATGAGTGACTAGTGACAGACGTCGTCCAATGCGGCCCGACCCCTATCGGTTACTGAACAAATGATAAATGAATAGATTTATTGCACTGATTTCCGGCACTGCGCTTATGAAAATTAATAACCAAGTAATTAATTAGTTTAATGTTGATACAAAATATTAAGAACTTTTATGTCTATATGTATGTAGTAAAAAGTAATATTTTATCAAATGTAGCATTACAAAATAATGAGATTCCATGAAGACTAGAACACTAAATGAACATGAAATCCTTACAACAATATAAGTCTTTCAAGATGTCACGGCAAAATACAATGAGAAATGCCTTGCGTTGTTATTGTTGCGTCTCGATTTACATTTAATTTCTAAATATTGGAATCAATTTACAATGAAAATAACGATTTGTACACCTGCTTACAATGTCTCTAGACATCCCAATATTTAGTCCGCTCATGATCTTGAATTTACAGTAAAGCACATTTTGTGGATGTATCAGTGTGGGCTGTATTCGCACCAGTCGGTAGTTGGCAGAGTGCAGTACGACACGACGTGCGAGTACAGTCCAATGTGCAACGTGTTACAACATTCAACCCTGTTAAGTGCTTGCAGGAATCAAGGGACACGAGGTTATTCAAAAGCTAGCAATGTTAATAGCCATGACAAATAGATGCAAAGTTAGACATAGTGATCTATTAGAGCTGGGTGGAGTCAGAATCTGAGGGCCAGTAACGATAACGTTCGTGTCCACTTGATGCCTAGCGTGCACGCCGCTACTTGCACTCATATCCGAGGATATCAGAGCAAGATACTTCTAACATTAATTAAAGTTTACCACCACCAAATATTATTGTCAGACTCGATTAAACCTTTTTTCCCTTTGGACGGTTTGTCTGGTTTTGCGAGGGCCTTGTTTTTGCCCTTGACCGGCTTCTCTGGTTTCTGCGGCGCCTGCGGCTGCTTGTCGAGTTTCTTCGGCACCTTGGTCGGCGTGGCCTTCGCTACTTTTGTCGGACTCTGAACTTTAGTGGGACAGCACTGGTAGGGTTCGTAAGTCAGTTTTGGGACGGCCGGTTTCGCCCCCAATCCAATGTAGAAACAGCGATCGCCTGCAGTCAGTAAAAATCTCGTTTACAACCCGTATAAACGGTAATAACAAGTAACGGTTAACTGCGTTAATACTGTGCATGTTTGTAATCGTTGCGCCAACAGTTAAGCGCTATTTCTAATGATAATGTTAGTAAGTATAAGAGTTGAAAACATTTATTGGTCATTAAGCGGTCGCGAATGACTGCAGGCGATAGCTAGAGAGTGGTTCCCATGCGGGCCAGTCGACACGCGACCATGCAGATGTGATGCGAGGGGTCGCGGGGCCTACGCTACTCAATTACCTGAGAACATTCGTCTTATTCTACTGAATATACTATCTTCATCGCTATCATCATCATCATCATCCTCATCATCATCATCGTCGTCGTCGTCGTCGTCGTCGTCATCAACTTGCTTGCGACGACTGACTTTACCTATTTTTGAACGAGCCCCAGATCTTTCTTCTTCTTCTTCACCATCTTCATCGTCATCGTCATCATCATCATCATCGTCGTCGTCGTCGTCATCATCATCATCATCATCATCGTCGTCATCGTCGTCGTCATCATCATCATTATCGTCGTCATCATCATTGTCCTCGTCATCGTCATTGTCATCGTCGTCATCGTCATTGTCATCATCGTCATCAACTTCAGCTGAACGTTTACCAGGAATGCGAATTTTGAGTTTACCGACTTTTGTCCAAGTAGCACCGCCGCTTGAGTTTTTAGATTTTAGAATGCTTTTAATAGCTGCCAATTTTGCGTTGTCTTCATCATCATCGTCATCATCATCGTCATCTTCATCGTCGTCATCGTCGTCATCGTCGTCGTCGTCGTCGTCATCATCGTCATCGTCGTCTTCGTCGTCATCATCATCATCATCATCATCATCGTCATCGTCAACGTCAACATTATCATCATCATCCTCCTTGGAACTCACTTTGCCTCGTGGATGACTTTTCTTATCAACAGTTTCTGCTTTCAGCGATCCCGTAGTTTTCAATTGCGCAGTTTTCAAATTTTTCGGGGCATTTCTCTTCAATGTGTCAACATTATCACCTTTTGTGAACCCCGATGATTTTTTATCACCATCTGCATTGGCCTTCGATTTAATATTAGCTTTTTTATGTCGGTGGCTATCTTCACCTGCAGGCATTAGTAACTGTCATGCAAAATGACGTAGCTCAAACATCCAGCATTTTAGGCGTAAAGTAGTAACACTTCTTTCATAGAGATATATCAAGAATGATGTCATGCATGTAATATTTTTTAATTTATAATATTTTAAACAATTTTTAACATTAAATAAAATCCCTCGACCTTAAACAGATATTACATTAGAAACGTTTATTATATGGATGTGGATTCTTACTTTTTTGATCTACAAGCCACTGCAGAACCTTATTTTCATTCTTTAAATCACCTATAAACAGGATAAAAGATGTTAGATTTCATACTTTATACACATCATCACCATCACCAAAATATCTTCGCCAACGCTAATATAAAGTCATATTAAGGGTTTAAGTATGTACACAGATAATTAAGAAACATTCACAAATGAAGGGTCATATCACTTACCGTCATACATAATAGGAACACCTGTTTCGTAGTAAACCAGAGCTGGGAAGCTGAATATACCAATATCTGAGGCCAATTTGGAGTCTTTGGACTTAACGAACTGAATGCCGTGCTTATCTGTGTCGTCATCAATCGTCTCTAGTTCTTCAAGGATATCGTCACATGTGTCACAGTCTTCGCTATCTGTCAAAGGAAAATGAAAATTGGTAAGATTAGTAGGCAATCCAAATATTTAAAAGTCGATTTAGTTCATTGTGACGCTATTCATAACATCCATAATTGATATGTATGTATAGGTGTTTTAGTTTCTTATTTTTATCTATATGGTTAACAGTAAACATTATTCTTTCTATATATTCTATATTCATGCTTTCAAATGAAGCTCTTTTGTGATAGTGGTTTGATAGTCGTCTAAATTAGTCACATCTTAAGACCACTATTGAGCAAGTAATTTTGGAGAATTGGACACTCATACGTGGTTTGTAGACGATTCTGTAAGCCATTTCACGAATAGAAGAGTTTAATATTTACTTGGGCAACTGCCAAACCACATAATATTTTAGAATGATTTACTGTGTTTAATATTTTAATAGCCTAATGGTTTTCCTGACATTTTTAAATAAAAGAATTAGGATTCACACTTACAGAAAAACACGGCTAGGTGTTCAACATCATTGATGAGATCTTTCAAGGTTTTCCTGTCTACATTTTCAATGACATCAGGCTGGGAGTCATGGAGTTCTAGTACCCATTTGAGGATAGCTTCTTCGTGCGTAAGATCACCTTCGTAAATAGTCCTGAACTTATGCCTGTAGAAAGCCAGAGCTGGTAATTCTGATAGGTCATATTCCTTGTCAATACCGGCATCGGATGTCTTGACGAAATCAATGTCTTTCTCTTCACACTCGTCGTCAATGTTTTCAAGTTCGCTCAGGATTTTCTGGGACTTCTTGTCACCTTCTTTGTCTGTAAAATAAGGTTGGGAAATTTTATACATCAATAGTTTTATAGTAATATTAGTACTGCGAAATCTATTTAACCTTCTATTAGGAAAATTTTGGCTACAAATAGGGAGATAATAACTATGCCGCCATGAAGGACAATAACAGAATGATTTTCACTAACGAAACATATTTTAAACTAGCTTTTGCCCGCGGCTTTGCCTGCGTGGATGTCGGAAATTAACGCAGGAGGACGTACTACCGCGGTAAGATGTGTTAATACAGGTTATATTATAGGTAATAGCTGTTAACCGCGACTTCCTCCGCGTGGTATTTAACAGAAAGTTTTTCATAAAAACTGTCTTTGAAAACTACGCTGACATACGTCACAAACTACGCTGACATACGTCTCAAAAGTCAGCGTGTTTTTAGTTTTATTAAACTATTATTTATTTTCTCTAAAATAAAAGTAGCCTAAGTTACTCCTTGTTACATCAGCTATCTGCCAGTGAAAGTTCCGTCAAAATTGGTCCAGCCATTTCAGAGATTAGCTGGAACCAACAGACAGACAGATAGACAAAAATTGTAAAAAATGTTGTTTTAGTATATGTACCGTATATACATCCATATACACTTAGTAAAAAGCGGTTATCTTAATATTAAAAACAGACACTCCAATTTTATTTATTTGTATAGATTCAATAAGGTTATATAGAAATTAGATATTAGTCAGATATTAGAATTATGCACTTAATAATGTGGTATGAAGCAAAGAATCATTGCATCGAAATCTGCAGTATCGAAAGCGTTGCTAATAACAATATATAGATAATAGAATCGATCACCACTTGTATTTCAATATTAAAAATGGCATTAAAAAGAATATACTTACAGAAGAAGACAACAACGTGGTCGTTTTCCTCTAAGATCTTTTCCAGCATCCTAGAGTTGACCTCCTCGATCTTGCCGGGGATCTCCAGGGTGTCCTCATCAGTCAGCCAGGCTAGGACTTCATCTTCATCCTCAATGTCTCCTATAATTGAAAACACGACATATTTTGGGGTCATATAAATAAATTTAATAAATATATTACTTTTCATTGATTTCATAATCAATTGTTTCTTCTACTGAGGTGAAGGTAAATAGCAACTACTAGCAATATTAGGTCAGCAAACATGCGAGTCTACATTATTGGTACATTTGAACGTAACATCATATGAACAGCGTCGTCGGTTAAATATTATAATGTACCAGTTGTTATACTAAATTCGAAAACCTTTGCCCATTCCAATATGAAATTATTTTTCATTCGGGGAGATTCTTTTTAATTAAAATGATTAAATAAGTTTCGTAAAAGCCTATATTTTTCAAATTATTATAAAGCATTGACTTTGTCAACTTACCCTTATAAATGAGCGGGTCCCTATTCCTAAAGAACACCAGCGTGGGGAAGGTCTTGATGCCGTATTTCTTAGCAAGCGCGATGTCTTCGGTAGTGACGAAAATGATGCCAGTCTCGTCGAGCTCGTCGTCAATGTTTTCGAGCTCATCTAGGATATTGTCACATTCTTCACCTTCTTCACAGTTGCCGCCTGGAAGATAATAATTATATTTCGTTAAAATTGACCATTGACGTTCTGGTACTTTTTTCCAGAATTAACACTAATTGGTGGTAGTGTACTTTTGACGTTTGAAATGTGCTGATTTTCAGAAAAAAATATTTTCAGATTGTAGTTTTTGTAAATGAATCATATCAACACTAAAAATAAACAGGTGTTTTTAATATCCGCACGATAGAAAGGCGAAAAACTAAGGAATCTCTGCAAATTTTTGTTTGCCTATCAAATTGTATTGTTCATATCGTTATTGTAGTTAAATACACCTAAAAATATAAAAGTAAAACAAGTAAACGAAATACTTACTGAAATACACGACCACGTATTCATGCTCTTCAATAAGATCAATCAAGATCTCATCAGTAACCTCTTCAATAGTCGCGCTGTTCTTCTGCTCAATCAGCCACTCCAGTACTTCGTCCTCATTCATCAGATCTCCTTCGTATATCGCCGGGATGTTCTCTTCGAAGTACACAAGTGTTGGTAGATGGTCGATACCATACTCTTTGGCTTCGTTCTCATTGTCCATTCGTACGATGACAATGCCTTCTTTTTCTAGTTCATCATCAATATTTTCTAGTTCATTCAAAATTCTGATGTCTTGTTTGTCTTCTTTGTCATCTGAAATTGTGGTTTTGGATTGTCAAATACCTTACCTTCTAAATATTTTATTATCATTTTTTATTTATAATAAACTCTGTTTAAATCAAAAAAGTCAATGAAAGCCTTTGTACCTAACTTAGTAAAAATTGTATTTTAGATAAGTATTGTATTATTAATAGCAATGAATGAATGGAAAACCATTCATTCATCAATTCAGTGTATTTTCTTATCGGAAGCATTCAATTGTACTTTTGACTTTCAGATTCAAGGCATAGCCAACATAAACATAAAGTCATGAAATAGTTATGTTATTTTCCAAAGCTTGTTTATATTAACGTGAATGCACCCACTCCCCAATTGCTTTATTGATTTACGTCAGGACTTACGTGTGCAACATACATTAACATCTTAAATAATGATCATTTCAGTTTTAAACATAAATTTTATCGTATTATAATTTATACTCACAGAAAATAACGGCCAAGTAAGGGGTGCTGATTATAAGTTTGTCCATCATTTCATCGGTGACCTCAGGGATCTCACTGTGACGCTTCTGGTGGAGCAACCATCCTAACAGTTCCTCTTCTTTCATCAAGTCACCTTCATAGACGTGAGGGATTCCTCTTTCGAAGAACACCATAGTAGGAATATTCTCAATACCATACTCTTTAGCCTCCTTATCATCATCAATCTTGACGAAAGCAATGTCGTTCTGATCACATTCGTCATCAATGTTCTCCAGCTCAACTAAAATCTTCTGACTCTTCTTTTGGTCCTTGTCGTCTGTAATAAATTCGAAGAACTGTATTTCATTTATATGTCAGTTCTTGATAGTATTCTGTACTGAATTATGAAATTCCCTATTTTTAGATGTGTGGCAATTTAAAAAGCTGGCATTGTTTCAAGCGACATAGCCAATGTTAAGGCCGTGCGTATAAAAGTTAAAAAAGTACTTACAGAACAGGACGGCGACGTACTGCATTTTGTCGATGATCAAGTCGAGCATTTCGTCAGTGATGTCCTCGATCTCGTCGCTCTCAGCCTGATGCCTGAGCCAGTCTAGAACTTTCTCCTCTTCCTCTAAGTTGCCTTCATAGTAGGTCGGTATACCCTTTTCGAAGTAAAGCAGTGTGGGAACTTTTTCAATACCGTATTCTAGAGCCTCGTCATCGTTATCAATCTTCACAAACGCAATACCAAGTGTGTCACACTCATCATCAATATTCTCCAGTTCGTTAAGTACCTTCTGTGATTTACGGTCGTTATTATCATCTGTAAGAGAACATTAAAACATGGCCCTCAGTAACAAATCTCAAGGGAAACATATGGTAGGATTTTTGCCAAGAAATGTACTTACAAAACAACACGGCGACAGTCTTGCCATCTTTGATGAGACGGTCTAACATTTCATCGGTGACATCTTCGATTTCATCCTTCTCTAGTTGGTCGACGAGCCACTCTAGAATTTCTTCTTCATTCTCAAGGTCACCTGGCAAAACAAATTAAATGTAATTTCCTCCTTAAGAAACAAAACCTTGCAAAATCCAACACTTAACCTGCGAACATTCTTACCGTCATAAACGTTAGGGATTTGTTTCTCGAAGTAGACGATGGATGGAACATCGTCGATACCGAAGTCCTTTGCCGCCTTAACATCGTCGATCTTAACGAACTGAATACCGTGGCGGTCGCAGTCATCGTCTATCTTCTCTAGTTCTGCTAGGACCGTCATTGATTCATCGTCACCGTGGTCGTCTGGAAATGGTGAGTTAAAAAGTGATGCAGAATATTGTTAACATTAATTTCAAAGGAGACACTCCTTAGTACAGTTTCTTAGGGAAACTTTATGGAACCCAGTGCTGTTTGACATCGGGTATCCAAGTGTTAAAAGATACAAAATAATCAGAAAAGTAAATGTATAATCTTATTATTAATGTTGTTATACTCACAGAACAGTACAACAAGGTTGTCAACATTTCCGATTAAGGTGTTCAAAGTCTTTGCTGTAACATCTTCAATGATATCTTCTTCATCACCGGTAGACTTATTAGCGATCAACCACTCCAATACATCCTCTTCTCTGCTCAGCTCACCTGAAAAACACATTAAAATATGTCTAAACTTATTGCCCAAGTAATCTTAACTATTTCTGAATTTAAAAATAAACAGGACTGAGAAATCGTAAGCAAAAAGTATTTCTGAGTTCAAATGTAGGTATCTCAAAATACAGGCTAACTAATATTGAAGTCTGGGCTATTACCCGTTATTTACTGGTGCTTCTAATAGTTTACTATCTAACTTTAGCCTGAATCTCCATACAATTCCAATTATAAACAAAAGAAAGTACTGAATCTTGACGTAAACCAGTAACCATCGTCATTAACACCATCCATTTCCGCGGTGCGAGCGTCATCAAACATAAAATATGAGTCACAAACCTTCATAGATAATAGGTATCTGATGCCTGTAGTACACCAGTCTTGGCAAGTCTCCAAGATTGTACTCCTCGGCAAGTTCCTCGTCGTGGATCTTCACGAAACCGATCCCGAGTTGGTCAGCCTCGTCGTCAATGTTCTCCAGCTCTTGCAGAGCCTTTGCACATTTCTTACATTCCGGCTTGTCTGCAATACGTTACACTCTATTTCATTTTATGATTCGCCCAAATCTCACTGTGCCTAGTTCATGCCTCGGACGTGAAGCGGTGCAGTTAAGTGCCTAATTATTGCCTATGAGTTCGGCTGTGTGTTAAAATTTAGTGTGCAATTAAAGCTTGTGTCGTGCAAAAACCTATTAGGTTTATGTGTGGTGGTAGTGCCGCTTTACCAAAAAATCTTATATCTCTGTTACTATTATTGTAAGCAGGACTGTCTCTAGTGTGCACATCTAAGGGGATTCGCAGAAATCCGTGTACAAAAACATTTAAATTATATCTATATGTCCTCAACTCCTCAGGGTCTAAACAAAATCTTGCCTTTGTATTTGCTCCGTGATCTTGCCCTTACAGTGTTAAACATCTTATTTGTTAAGCACACTTAATGATGGGAACTTTTGCTTAATTTCAAACGTTTATAAATAGGAAGGCACTGTAAACAAAATTATTTGACGGCCTGCCGTAGATACGGCATTATTCATCACATATTTGGGTCAAGGTCATCGTATGATCTTGTTTTTGGAGAGATTTTCCAACGAACTCCACTATAACTTTGCTGTACCTATTGTTTTATGATGTACGCATATTTGTTTTCAATAGTTTTTAGAGTGTCGTTAAGGGGGGAGAATGTTCGGCTGACGCTGTAGTCGTGACATGTCGGTCCGTCAATCCGATCTTGCTAGCGAGACGCAAATAGCACAGCCGAAATAGCTCGCCTCACGGCCCGATAATGCAAACGCGTTTTTGATTCTAATTTTCCCTTAGACCAGATATACGAACAATATCAATAAAGAAACAGTAAGATTCCAGATAGGCCGTAAATTATTGGGAAAAATCAATAACTGACGAGTGTAAAGTAAGCGTTTGTTTGAATGTAAGTGTATCTGTAACTGTTAAATTGATTAAAGAATACTCGTTAGATTATTACGGTTGAATATAATTTGCTATGTGAGTCACATCGTCTCAATATGTTGTATCTGAGCCAAAATTTTAATTAGTCGTATTCATCATCGATTGTTGATTTACACAACAGGATCTTTATGAACTACACCAATAAAAAATATTTTATAAATATCGTTGCCGGTTCCAATTAAAGCGAGAAGCACGTATATGACATACAGTACACAAATACTAAACTACTAAGCGAGAAGAGTAACAGCCGAGCTGACATTAGAAGAAGGCATGCCGTCAGCTGAGAATCTTACTTACTGTTGGACGGGCCGCAACTTTTGTGATCAGGACCTACGTCAAAAACACAATCAAAACACACTGCACAATATACAGACGCATGTTCTAACCTTCACTAACAATTATGATGTACACGACTGAGAGGAAGATTAACTACTCGACAGGGCTACGTCGAAAGATTTTACAGTACAATTTTGATTACGATGGTTAGTTGAAAAATGGCTCGAATTTATCACAGTTGCTAAGATACGATACAAGAACACAGAAAGTAACACTCCAATACTTACAGAAGAGAACGGCTACATAGTCTGTTTCCTCAATGATCTTGGCTAGGATTTTTTGGTTGACTTCTTCTATCCGGTCAGGAAGGTCCATTGCTTCTAAACTCGTCAAGAAATCCAGGACGCTCTCTTCGTCCATGAGATCTCCTAGAATTGTCAAGGTTTGACGGAATCAGTAAGTAAGATGGAAAATATACCTAATAGTTTTATATAAATAGAAAAACTCATAAAACCATGTGCCTATTGAATTATATGAACCGCCCGCGTTGTCCCAGGATAAAGGCCTCTCCCCTTCTATTTCGCAACTCCAATTAGCTGTTGTAAAAATAAATGAGCATACAACTTTTGACTAATCACTCTGAAGAACGTTCTGCATGCGTAGCATGACCACCGTAGAAATGGGTTTTGTCGACGGAAGAATAGACAAAATTACAGATTGTAGAAAGATTAAAGACAGATTAAAGATTGTAGAAAGATTTGTACCGTTTTATGCTGGCGTAGCATGACAATTCTATCTCTATTCTACCAAGAAAAGACAAAGTTCTTTCTATGGTGGTCATGCTACGCGTGTTGAAAAGCATAGACAGATAAAAGTGAGGACGTTACAGAACAAATTGAAGAATTCAGAGAGATTAAATCACGGCTTTTATAAATAGCCGAAATCCGTTATAAGAGCCAGATAAATTCAACATTCAAGGGAAGTTGTCTTGAATCACCGTTTATAATTAGTTATACAATAAAACGTCAGCTAATGTTCGCAGTTAAGCGCTCTTTTAATTTAACAATAATGTTTACCCCTAAATAATACGCCACGTCTATTTTTGTAAGATAAGAAGTGTAGAGGATTTGGTACAGACATTTATACAATCATGTCCTGGCTATTGAATAACAAACAATAATGATGCGGTCCCAGGACTGATTCATAATTAATTTTAGAAGCATAAGTTATGTTGAATAAAATCTGGTTTGCATTTTGGGTCAACCACACAGATGCAAACTATATCTCGTATATACACCAGAACGGAATGTACTATGAAAATGATGCTTATTGTACGGATTAAATTTTTATTTTAGACTCTTGGTCTCGTCATTCATTTGGACCACCCAGTTAGTTTCATCATCTTCGATCATGAAAACATAAATCAATATTGAAATAGGCTACCAGTATTATTTAAACAGCTCTATTTGTCTGTTTTTTTTTTTTTTGATGAAATGATTTTCTTTTTCTGGATGGGAAATCATCAAATGACGTCTCCCGCTCTGGGCGAAGCGAGAGGGCGTGTCAGACATTTACTGACAAAACCCACCCGTGTTCCTTCAGTTGCCCATATGCCAGGGCCACGGTAACTCTTTCGAACAGATCTCGCGACCCTAGCAGGTTTATTTGTCTGCTTGGCATGATTATGATTCTATAGAGGATCTATATTTGTAGACTTTTTTTCAAATCTGATTACTCCAAGGTATCCTTGGAATAAACTGATTAGAGGAATAATACATTTACCTAGGTAACTACCTTCTTCGATGTATTCTGCTTCTCATTATCTTCTACAATCCTTCAATATCGATGAAAACCCCAAATATTTAGAAAACCTATTCTACCTATGATAATTTCCAAAGCTTCCAAAATTTTAGAGATGAAATAATTTTGAGCTGTCTAAAGTTAAGACAGCTCAAAATTATAAACATAAATATGTTAGTGACGGTCTGACCTTCGTAAATGATCGGTTCCTTCTCACGGAAGTACGTGAGGGCGGGGAATTTCGTGATGCCATACTGCTTGGCCAGCCGCTTGTCGTTGATCTTGACGAAGTCCACTCCGAACGTGTCCGTGTCATCATCTATCTTTTCCAGTTCTTCTAGTACCTTGTCACACGTTACACAGCTTCTTGCATCTGTTTAAGGAAATGTTTTATGTAAGATGCCGAAATATTGTCTCTGATGGGAATTTTATCTAAGGAGATAGAGGCGACTTAAAACTGGCGACAAAAATAGGAAAGAACTTCTTCCTTTCCGATTTATGTCGCCAGTTTTAAGTCTAAGAAAAAATTATACATTATCTTAATAAGTGCTTTCCAGCACTAAAGCTTTATTTTTAATGTATACGGACAGACATATCCAACACGTTCCACCGATGCCAAGGTTTCCATGAAATAGAGATATGACGTTAAACAGTTCTCAAGAGCATATCGAATTGACAGTCGACACATGCAACATAGTATGCCACAACATATTCTAGCTCCTTTTGTTTTTATAAATCCTTTTTTACAAAAAAAAAACAACCGACTTCCTTAAAAACACTACAAAGTGAAAAATAACTTTAATTTCGGAAGTCGGTGTCTTAGGATCTGTATTTATGGTTTTTTTGCCACCTACTTCCGAAATTAAAGTTATTTTTCACTTTGTAGTGTTTTTAAGGAAGTCGGTTGTTTTTTTTTTGTAAAAAAGTTTTTATTTTTAAATTTTTAGTTGTGGTATTCACGTGCACTAATTCCAAATAAACAATGCATATTTATGCGATAGCAGAAATCGTGGTTGATTTGCTGTCATTTTTTAAAGAGTTCCGGTGTCTGTCTCCCGAACTCATCATCAGATCTATATGAAAATTATATGGGACCATTTCGGAATAAACTTCTTTCGAACAAAAAAAGAATTTTGCAAATCCGTCTATATATGACGGAGTTATGGCCGAACATACATAAAAAAAAAAAAAAAACATATAAACATCCGAATTGAGAACCTCCTCCTTTTTGAAGTCGGTTAAAAATAATGAGCCTAACACATTTCGAAACAATTTTTTTTGGGTAAATTATGTACATATATGACTCATATCATTATTTCAAAATTCCAGATCTACTCAATTGTTACCGGACGAGGAATCATTGTAACCACAATATTTAGAGATGAAATAATGTTAATATTGGTAATGTTGGTTTTCCTGAAATAAACAGATAACATCACGCCTGTTCTTCTCCAAAAACCAGACTTACTGATACCATTCATACATACATGTAGGCGTCTCGCACAGTCTATATCAATGATATGTCTTTGGAGCAAAAATACAAAATCTTGTATATCTGCCATCACAACGATTTGAATATAGCATAAAATTTGTTATTGCTTCAAAACCTACTAATAACTATGTGATTTTTAATATCATTCCAGTTACCATACAGTTTTATGTCTCAATCGTGGAATCAGAATATCCCAAATACCACGTGGCAAATAAAATTTATTGCATAAGCAAAATATTTTACAAAAATAACGTGTCTTATTCTTAGACTGAGAATAATAAAGTGATGACTGATGTTACTAATCGCGTCTTGAATTTGGCTCCCGAAATCAGGTATGTCGAGCTTGGTGATTTAGTTTGTGTAGCCGATAGATGACTGACATGCCCCGAACCAGACGAATGGATAAGAAACAGCTGTTACGTATATTTATGATTATTCCAAATATATCGGAAGGTAATAAGTTAGGTATACGTTCAGTTTAAAACAGATTTGATATTGTAATCGATAATATGAAATACTACGAAGTGTTGAAATAGAATTGTGTTTATTGGAGTCAAATACAAAACTTGATGTAGGTACAAGAATTCCTCTTCCTCTGCGTTATTGTCAATAAAAATATAGAATTCAAAAATGAATTCAGTACTCATGATTATTCCCCAATGTTATTGAAACTCATTTGGACTACATTCAAGTTCTATGTTGGACAGGTATCTCTTGTTTCTTTACTTTACAGCCGTTTGCGTCCATTGTTGATTTTTACACGTGTGACGCAATAAACATAATTAACCTTAGTATAAGAAAATAAACTCATAAATATAGCGTATGAAGAAGTCGCGACAGCACCTTGTTTATGTTTACGATGTACTAGTGTACGCTCGAGCCCACATAACGTTCAATTCGTGACCGATGTTGCTTTTAATTTAATAGCTTTTTGCCAGTTTTATGTTACCTCAAGAGCATGAACACATTTTACTACAACATCGTCCATATGAGCAAAATGTTCATGGACTACTGAAATTATTTAATCCAAACGAAAAATGTTTGGGACCACAAGAATACGTGTTTGTTCTTATTTAAATACGTGGTTTATTTTTATCTTAATAGGTGCAAGTGAGCATCTGGCTAGTATAATAAATAGTACACTGCCAAGATATGTTTGTCAAAAGCAAATGTTCTAAGCTCTGCGCTTTGGCTCTTCCGTCTGTTGTGTAAGCATTCAAACATTGTATATCCATGACGGTTACAATAACAGCTGCTTCATTACCTATTCTAATGTTCTCCTTATTCAAAAGCTTTTTGTGTAAATAGCTCTCTGCCTTAGACACACAGCTCGTATAGTAAAGCTTCCCATATATTGAAATTCTCAATATTATAAAAATCCTATTTATTCCATACATTCACAATATTAACTTTCAGCTTCCATCCGCAAGGTTACTTATAGCACATTCTATAAAACTCTCGAATCGCCATACATCCATCAGCTTTGAAATGACGTGTTGCTTTCGTTTGCGTTAGGTCTTGTATTTTTAAGAGGCGAGGTCATTGCCATGTATTAGGCACTGTTCCAATCTCAGACAGTAATGAGAACTATTTTTATGTAGAATAAAAACCAATAACTTACAGTTACACAACAACTTTGCATAGCGTAGGAACCCAAAAATGTGAAATATTATAAACATTGTAAGACCCTACGTATTTACTTTTCACTATTTCAAGTCGTGTCTCCCAAAGATGCAATGTTTTTAGTAATGAATTACCTGAAAATCACCTTTTCACAAAAACATCAACGAGATAACAATGTATTACCAACATAGCATGTCACTGTCTACCTACATACAGCATGTGCACTAGAAACAATAAAATATGGGTGCGGAAAATTACTAGTTGGTGGGACGACGCTGAGTTGTTGGCTAGGTTCTAACGTAATTATCTAATGTGTTGACATCGAGATAACCGGTGAATGGACTACAGAGGAATCAAATGAGATCAGTTAACTTAAGCAAAGTAAATACACTGTTACTATAAGAAAATTCAAAGCTCCGATTTGTAATAAACACAGTTGTTCATCCGTGACCTAACACAACATTATAAATAATAAAATATTGAGTCATTATTGGTGTATGTACAATAACACTAGTGTACCTAATAATAACCGGCCGAAGCTCTGTTGCAACGCCGCATGAGTATGCAGGACATGCAAAACAATTACAACGTCTTCACACGTGATGAAGAACACGGAGTATATTTAGTCGGTAATAAAATGTAGACTAAAAGCATTGAAACTTGAGAATTACTCGCGATCATTTTCTAGAAGTTTCGAATAATGCACCGGGAAAATGCTCTAGCGTATCAAAAGCCTTACCGAAATCCACACATGTAAAATGTTTTGGATATAGCCCAAAAGTACACAAATGTTGTCAGATACAGTCAAGGAAGCTTTGAATTGGGCGGATTTGCTTTGATTGTATTTGCTGTATGGATTACATTCATTGAGTTCAAAATTAACTTTGCGATCTAGTAAAAGCAAACATCCGGACCAATACAACTGGGTCATGTCAGCGATTTACATATATTATGAGTATGTAGTTTTCTTCGCAAAGTTCACGTTTTATGTACCCTTCATTTATTTATTTATATTCACAGGTGTTTACCCTAATTCGATAGTGTAGCTACTGGCTGTCAACCATGATTAATAATAGATATATCGATCGTCGTTCTATCAATCCAGTAAGGATAACTTATTGATACCATGGATTACTGATACATCTTTTTAGGGTTCCGCACCTCAAAAGGAAAAAGCGGAACCCTTATAGGATCACTTTGTTGTCCGTCCGTCCGTCCGTCCGTCCGTCCGTCTGTCAAGACTCTTTTTCTCAGGAACGCGTGGAGGTATCAAGCTGAAATTTATAACAAATACTCAAGTCTACTGTCCCTTGTAGCTGTGAAAAAATTAAACTTCTAAGCTAACGCAATCAAAAGATATAGCCGTTTATACCGCAAATTTCCTCAAATTTTCGAAACTCGCAAGGGAATCAAAACCTAAAGGGTACTTCCAGTCGACCTAGAATTTTGAAATTTGGTACGAAACAACGTCTTATAGCATAAATAAAGGAAAAATTGCGAAAACCGTAATATTTTCGTTACATCATATAATAAACAGAACAAAACACAGACAGAAATAAAACCAAGCTAAGAAACAGAACACTACGACTCGATTGTCGTAATGGGTGAACTTTTAGTTATATACCTACAGGTTTGTACGGAACCCTCGGTGTGCGAGTCCGACTCGCACTTGGCCGGTTTTTTTTAATCTGTGTTTTTCAACCGTGAAAGAGTTTTATCGATTAATGAACGCTCAAATGACAGTTAAAGTTTTCGGTTGCTTTATAAGTGCACTTGCTATACCTACTTTAGTTTTCATGAAATATTTAATTTGGTGCCCACAGCCATTTCAAGCCTTTTTAGAGTTCCGCACCTCAAAAGGAAAAAGCGGAACCCTTATAGGATCACTTTGTTGTCCGTCCGTCCGTCCGTCCGTCCGTCCATCCGTCTGTCAAGACCCTTTTTCTCAGGAACGCGTGGAGGTATTATGTTAAAATTTATATCAAATACTCAAGTCTATTGTTCCTTGGAGCTGTGAAAAATCAAACTTCTAAGCTAACGCAATCAAAAGATATAGCCGTTTATGCCGCAAATTTCCGCAAATTTTCGAAACTCGCCAGGGAATCAAAACCTAAAGGGTACTTACTTCCAGTCGATCTAGAATTTTGAAATTTGGTACGAAGCAACGTCTTATAGCACAGATAAAGGAAAAATTACGAAAAGCGTAAATGTTTAGTTACATCATATGATAAAATATTTTTTTTAATTTTATACCGACAGGTTTGTACGAAACCCTCGGTGCGCGAGTCCGACTCGCACTTAGGCGGTTTTTTTTTTATAGCTCCATAAGCTACTTTGTAACGTATCTTCCTTAATACTTAATATTAAACGTTAAAACGTCATGATTACATTCCATTGCTACATGCATACCGTCTATTTTAGATTCTGGACTATTTAGTGTAAACTCCAGGTTTTTGTTTATTTCACCGAACGTCTTCTACTATACACAGTTTGTCATTGTATGAAATATTTATTTTCTCGCTTCAGATGTTTCCAGTTGTCTCCGGGATGTTGTTGTGGATTTTTGAAGACCGACATCCGCGGATGCGGTTGCGAATCTTGTGATTTTTTTAAGAAAGTTCGTATAGGTGCAGTAAATCTTACTTTATGTAGGTAGGTGGGGAGCGCAGCTAAAAACGTTATTTTTTATTTACGAGAAACACGCGTTTGGTATTGTGTATCATACACAATACCAAACGCGTCGAATATTGTCAGTGTCACCGAAATCTTGCTGTCTATTCTCACGGCAGGCACTACTCGCTGGCCCCACACAATTTATGTCTTGTCGCAAAGTACGCTACATTTGCATCCACATGAACAGACGCACTGATGATTGCAAACGTAGATGCGAATACAGATGTCCAAATCAATACAGAAGCTACGCATTTGCGGATGCATTTCCAAATAACCGCAACATCCCTGCCACTTACTGCAAAGTATATAGGTGTAGATGCTACTACTTACGTACTAACTACCTACGCATTAACTCTGTCTAAAGGTATTTTTACAATAGGTTGGTGGCGTCCCACAGGGAAGCACATTTTCGGATATTTTTTTCCTCGGATTCTACTCAAGTTTTGACTGAACGCATTAACATAATATTTTGTTTTACAAAATATTAAAAAGATAAATAACATCAAGCCTGTACTGTCGAGAGGATTAGGCATAGGTGTACATCACCCGCATTTCGATTATTTGTGTTCCATATAATAGGGGTGCATTTTTAAAATAGACAAAAGTTCCATGTCTGATTGATTTCGTATGTGTTCTTCAATCATATTTGTAGTATCACAGCCCGCGATCACTCAAACATCTAATAAATATTGTTATGTAAACTTTATCTAGATGTAAACAATGTACTTCATTTGTTAGAATTTGCAATTCACACAGTTTATTTATTTATTTATCAATCTTCAATTTCTTCAATAATTCCAGTTCCATGAAGTAAATTTTCTATAATAAACTAACTTGTTTAATAAATTGCCAAGTGTTTCGAACAAGAATACTTAGCTTAGGCTTATATTAGGAAACAGTAGTCATTGTGCAGCCAGACACTTTGTAAACAAATTTTGCATCTGAATATTTTGCATATACTATGTCAACTTGAACATCTACCTACAAGTTTTTTACAAAAATTAAGTTTACTGTGTGATAATGTCATGTTTTTTTGTTTATTTACATCTATTTCAAATTATGTTGCACCTACTTTGCTTTGTTAATAGTAAACTAAGTAAGATTCTAGGAAGATTGATTTTGTCACAAGTCTGCTATAAACTGTACAATTACAGAGTAAGAGGAGGTCTGTTCCACCGTAATACAGTTTATACTAGTACGGGGAACAGAGTGAATCAGTTCTGTGCTAACAACCACAATATGTACTTACAGAGATACTTCAGACAAGATTTTTACCTACCTGTACTACTTATGAGATGCTCATTGAAATTGTGCTAGGTTGTTTTTTATGTGGCAAATAAAGTTGTTTTTTTTTATTATTTTTTTATTGTAGTAAAATATGATACACAGGAAGACTTTACATCACTTTATGAATTTTCAACTTTCGTTGTTCATATTCCTGTGTAGGACCCCCTGACACCCTGAATAAGACCAATTTCGGAACCGGATTATAAATTTTCTCACACGACCTTAACATAAGCATATCCAGCCCTCTGGTAAACAACCGACTACCAGGTGGAGTGTGTGACATCATACAAGCGGTGTACTCCATAGTAGCCGGGGAGTTACTCTCCGATAGCGCCTCACTATTTCAACACTTAGAGAATAAATGCATAACCTCGAGTCCAACACTAGAGTGTCACAATGCACTAGATCGAGTAACGGTATTTAACCGCAACATAGTGAAACTGTAATGGATCACAGTGAATCACGAGGTAATGACGCAGCTGAAGAACTTGCTAGAAGAGCATCCAGCGCGTCAGCCTGTGGACCAGAGCCTATCGCGCACATTCAACCAACTACGCCGGTGGTTACACCTCGGCACTTGGAGGCAGGCAGTCCATGGAAGCTATATGACAGGCTAACCAGACGTTAATTACTCCAGGACAAGAACGGCCTACACCTAGTGACGGGGACGGTCAAAAGACACTACTCGCTAAATAAACACTTCCACACAATGGGCATAACGGACAAAACTCTATGTATGGATGCATGGAAACTGAGGTAAATTTACGCGTGTGCTTTTTGAATGCACAAGCGTCACCCAGACTAGAACAGAAACCTTCGGGGCACCTAGATCTTACACAGATGTTTTCAACGGACCGGGAGATCTAATCAACTTCTGGAGGGAGGTGGGCTGGTTGGAATAACCACCAAAGGCTGCCATGGCAATGGTCCATCTACATATAAGACTAAGTAAGGAAACCAAACCATTTAACATACAACATAGAACACCCTGTGAACCTTTTGGAAATTGATATCATTTTTTTAAACTTAGTTTTTGCTGTTTCTAATATAACTACGTGGCTTGCTCTTTATATATTTGCAATACGAACGTCTACGAGTTCCAGTTTCATTTCTGCCAGTAGCAAAACGAGTCTAACTTAAATATAGCTTTTTATAAGTTTTTATTTGTGAACATATATCAGAGTGACGCGAACACCGACCCCGTTCGTATATCTTCAGTTATTTCTGTGTCTTCTGATTCATATGGTGAAGAGAAACAAATGCGTAAGAAATTCTCAATGACGTGACAACGTTAATTGGCAGTATGTCTGTTTCGTTCAGGGTAATATTTCTGTACAAAGCGTGTACGGTTGCATAAGGCTACATGGCAATGACAATAATGTCGTATGTCGTATATTTTCGCAGCACCTTTTTTTCATTCTTTAACTAGTTTAAGAATGAAAAAAAGATCCTGCTAAAATATTGAACAGAATCAGTAATATTGAATGAGGGGCTCGTGGCTACATAATAACAGCTGCACAGGTCGATTGAAGGTGCGTGAATGGGTGACTATCCATTACATTTCGTGACTCATGCAAGATATGCTGTTGGAACCGGCGGTCATTCGTAGATTTTTGACAGTGCTAACGGATAGTGAGAAAGTCTCTCAACCAGTATTACCAAGAGCTATCATGTTATTCAGTAAACGGTTCATGTAAAGTACCGGTATTCAGATGCATCCGGTCATACTGGAAATAGACCCCTCGATCGATCGAGTTGTGTGGTTAGGTAGATTGATTGATTGTTTGTAATGAAAATAAAATCAAATAACAGCTAGGATTTGTGAACCAAATAAGTTCTGTTTTAACAACTACTTGTAGGTAGATAATTGACATGGAACTTTTTAGAAATTCTATTATTTTATCATTTTGTGTTAACCAAAGTTCGGTATGGTATACTTTCCTGACATATTTGTCATTTTTCTAACACATTTTGCTTCAACGTGCGTTTCGATTGAGCTGTTGGATACTGACACGAATGTTCCTAATGCAAAATTCTATTACCTTGCCAATTTACCTCTTTATGATTTTCGCTATTATTTCACCTGTCGGCTGGCAATTTCATTTCAATTTAATAGGAAGTTAAAATTAGATTTCTTTAATACAAATCGCGTATTACGTGTCGATGGGCATACGTTATAGCTCGAATAAGTATTTGACATGCAAATACTGTAAAGAAGACGATGGCTACTTTGGATTAAAATAAAATCCTTTATTATTGTTTCATCAAGAATGGTTTCAATCTGTCTATCATCTCAATCAGAGGGCGAAGTGGTCGAGGTTTAGCTAAAACACATTATTGAGTGATTCAAACAAAGGGTATAATGTGATATACAAAACGATTGGCAAACACGGTCAGAAAACGCATAAAATAAAGAAGCTTTGAGGACAAAAGGAAGAGAGCTCTCCAGCAGTGGGACACAATAAAGAAGTCGAAATATTTCTATCGTTACAGATTTCCCTTTTCGCTACCACAACTTGACGCAACGAAGGGTATAGAAGTCGTCAAGCCGTCAGGGAAACCGTACATTCTAGAAACAATGACGGCAATTCTCCAATGCCAGAATGACGTTACCATTTGACATTTGGCAGTAACAAGACAATATTTGATAGGTTCGGAATGTGGAATGAGGAAGTACGTCAGTGAACCAGAACGATCAACATTACTCTCTTTACTGGTGTAGACCTCAGTCTGAACAGATGATGATTACTTAATTTTGAATAAAAAGCGGCTTCGCCCGGGTGGATGTTGGAAATTATCCCGCGGGATCGTACCACCGAGATAAAAAGTACCTTATGTGTTAAACCAAGTTATAAACTATCTGCGTGCCAAATTTCTTCTAAATCCGATTAGTAGTTTTTGCGTGAAAGAGTAACATACATACATCCATACTCACAAACTTCAACATTTATAATATCAGTAGGATTCTATGAATGAGGTGACATTAAAATATATTATTTGAAATAACTCCCCGACCGAATGTTCTAGATAATTGTTAAATGCTCATATTTATAAATAGCCTGTAAAAATAAATTATAATAAGTGATTTAGTGTATAAAAAGCCTTTGAGAAGTCTAAACAATAAGTGGACTAACCCGAGGTAACATTTCTATTGCTGGCAACAAAATAAGAATGTTTGCATATTTTATAAGCATTAAAATTACTTTTTACAACATCTAGAATGTTTGGGAGAACACAGAAACAACGCCACGTGGACTATAAAAACGAGATTTTAAGAATAAATAGTATATTAGTACGATTTTTTAATGGAAATAAAGTTTGCAGCCTAATAAAGCGAATTTATAAGTCCACTTTTTTAATCAAGCTTTAACACCCTGGTATTTCCCTTCAACAAATCAAAACAGAGCAGCACCTTTATAGTTTTAGCAAGATGGTCACCAATACATCAGATCTCGTTAATTTGTTAAAATTTATGTATTCTTGTACACGAATTGAAGCAATTTTCATTAATCCAGGAATTAATGCTAACATTCTTGATTTTGGAAGTATTCCAATTGAAACAGTTGTACCAGCACATTTTCGTAATTATGTCTTTTCTGTAACACTTACTAGCCGACCAGGGCCTATTTTTGTAACACAAAAAACTTTTCATGACGGCTTCACATTATCAAGGGGCCACATCTATTTGATTTTATCTGATGTTCAAATTATTCTGGTAATTGCTATTTAGAACGCTTTTGCCAGAGTATTTAGCTGTCCTATAATGATCAATATTTATAAATTGTTTGAAATGATTGTCTGTGTAATCAGTATTTTAGTAACTTGATTTGTCAGCTCACTATTATCATAATATCATCATTTAGTCATTCACTGACATCTTGGTCAATCACGAGTCATATTATTATACTTAAGGTACTGAATTGCTATAGTGCAATGCCGAATAGTTAAGTTTCTACTTATTGGACGATGTATGGTTTGTTTATGTTTTTGTTTGTGCCCATCAATATTTGCAGCATCTGTCTCAGTGAGGTTACTTCAATTTAAACTTCTGACAAACAGGAGAACGTCTTAAGTTAGATCCTAATAAAACCAAGAAAACTATTTTCTTAGTACAGTTAGCTCGGAACAATTTAGTCTCACAGCCAAGAGACAATCTTGCATCGGTGCCGGCTTCGACAGTGATTTATGACACTTTTTGTGTCTAGACCAGTCACTGCATCCTTCAGATGAGTGAGAGATGCATTGTAGGCATGGCAACAGCCACAGATATGTCAAGATAATTAATGAATATCTGACGAATTAGCTTATTGCTAGGCACATTTGCTTCCAACTCACACACTCATATGCACTCACGCACAGCTTGCACTTTTATACGAAATGATCGTTGAGAGGAATGTGACGTAGCAACAAACAGATCACATCGACAGTTGGCGACAAAAGAAAATAGTCGGAATGCCGATACCACGTAATGGAAGTCTATTTCAGCGGCAAATGCGGCGGCACACAGTTTTAGCCGAGCTAAGAGCGTAGGCGCCTTGCGACCTTGGCGGAGCCAGCATCGGTGGAACGGTGGAAAATGAGACTCGGTACCATTTTAGGCCGCGCCGACGGCCGCAGCGGTCGGCGGCCGGGTCAAGTTTTATTGTCTCCGCGGCTCGGTTGCATAACTCGCGAATCGCAAACCGAGCCGCTCGCTTCGAAAATATCATGCGCACAGCCGAAAGCTCGGGTCCGCCGAAGTGGTCTTCCCCTCGGCCCGTCCGAAGATCATTAACTCGACGATAACCCATTTGGACGGGCGCCGTCGCAGACGTTTCGACACGGCGAGGGCCGCCCCCGCCCTGGCCGGCCGCCAGCTTTCGAAAGCTCGCAAAATTAAACGGAGACGCGCGCCGGTCGGCAGGCGACGGACGAGTGCCACTTACACCAGTACACCGCGACGAAATCCTTGTCTTCCAGCACTCTCTCCAACTGTTTGGCGGTGACCTCTTCGATCTGGGGCTCGATATGTTTGCTCGGGGCGGGGGATTTACGCGCGGTCGCGGCGGCGGCGAGCAGTAGCACAGCCGCCAGAGCCTTCAGCCACCGAGCCATGGCGAGGACGCGCGCGGACTGACGCCCGGCTGCCGCCCGCCCTGCGCAAGCGCCGCCCGCGCGCCCGCCGCGCATGCGCACGCGCGCACGACCGCGGCGCCCGCGCTGCTTCAGCTTGTTTACATCGCGACGCAATGCCTGCGGTGTTGCGAATACCTAACCTCCAAATGCGCTTCGACGTGCAATGCGTGCACAGATAACGCAAATACTTTACATATCTACAACCTATCATCACGCTCCCGTAGGTTCTTGCCTAAACACATATTTCAGTCAGCACGTACGGTAGCAATGTTGCAGGTTTACTCTGTTGAATCCATTAGCGTTTTAGAGCAAATACAGGAAGATAAAACGAAAAATACAGTAAATAAACAGTTTTGCACGAGTTCGCACCCCGGTTTCTGAAAGTCTGATAATGTTGTTGGTTAGTAAATCTACCGTCAAATCAACAAACTAAAAACACTGTCGACTGTTCCAATATAACTCGATTTTTTGCAATTTTATAGGCTCCACTATAAAATTAAAACCGGGGAGGGTTTTATTAAGGCGTATTGTTTGTATTTAGGTATGGTTTTTTTACAGTTATCCTCTGAAACTATCGTTTCTTAAGTTAAAAACGAAAACCCAACTGCGATAGAAACACCTAACAGAAGATATCGTATCGATATTTCTTAAACCGTCAACGTTATTTGTACATATAATTTATACCTTACGATGCCGTACGTTTGTTACGATACCTTGTTCACACCTTTTTACCCGACTACGGTAAAGTCAAAGGAAGGTTATGATCTTAACAGGCTATGTATGTATATATGTATGTTCGTCTATTATTTTCTTCATTTACTCGTCAACCTAAACTCCTCATCCTAAACTCCTCATCGTATTTTGCCAAACGAGGTATAGTTTTAAGGCTCATGTTGGTCCGCTGGTTACAGGCTATACAGCCAAAAAAACCAACATGGCGGCCTATTGCTGATGGAAAGTGTTACCGAAAAAATATGAATATAGGTACAGTAAATAGATTAATATGAAGGGTGGCAGGGAAATTGACAGCATGAGCATGAATCGGACGTAGATTGCAGTTGTCATTATTGAAAGCGCTTTGACCTATTTCTATGTTCTTCCTGCTCTAATTAATATTTTATTATGCATATTTATCGTAACTTTTTATGACTTTTCATGAACAGCAGCATGATGATGTTTGCATGATGCTTTTGATGGGCAGCAGCGTTCTCTATGCATTTTACCACCATACTGCGATCGCCAACCCGACTGCCAAGCGTGGCGATTATGGCAAAGCCCCCCAAATTGGGGGAGGCCTAAGTCCAGCAGTGGACGTCTTACGGCTGAAATGATGATGATGATGATGATGATGATTATTATATTTATTATTTATACGAGACTTCAACCACGTAATTGTAATGTACCTATATATTTTTTATCCTTTACCTCAGTCGGTATGTTCAGCGCTTCTAGTGTTAATCTAATGCTACTCCAAGTTATTGCCACCTACTGGCTAAAGGAAGAGGGACTGCACAAACTCTACTGTTGGTACTAATGTTCGTTTTTGCTAAAGTTTTCATTTCCTAAGACAGCGATGAACGGTTACACATTAGCGCACATAAGCGTTATTAGACACTTTAATAGGGACAAAAAAATTGTTTTGTGGCTAAGTGACAACAACCGCACGGGGCGATTGGTGAGGTTGATCCGTGGATCTTTACATATCAAAGCCCCTCCGTGTCTCGGAAAGCAAGTTAAGTCGTTGGCTCGGCTGTCATTCGTAAATCTTTGATAGTCGTTACGGGTTGTCAGAAGCCCGAAAGACTGACAACCAGTTTTTCCATAGATATCCAGAGATATGCCTTCATTGCGGAATAGTAAGGAATCCTAGGTGAGTTTTTCCAACGGGTATCGTATTACCCAGTAACTAGATTGTGGAGGACAGATAAGCCGTCGCTCCATGTAAAATAATGGTTTTCAGCTACCTCCGGTTACACTGGAAGCCGACCCCAACATAGTTGGCAAAAGGTTAGACAGATGATGAGGTACTGCAAAAAATTACAGAACTACTTTCCTAGGAAACCAAAGTGTTAAGCACTAGGCAACACCAATGACAAGTGTCAGCGCAGAAAGTTCAAAATCCACCAGCGCGCTTTTCATTGCATTGTATAGATGTCGCCTAGTGTTTGTGAAAACCTAATACTCTATCAATTTATGGGTCAGCTTTAATACCCAGTTTCCTGCTAACTGCTCTGCCCAGTGTACCATCAATATAACCCCCGTTCACCTTATGTGATCAGAAAGCCAATTCTCGTGATTAAAAACGTTCAAAATCTAGTGGCAGTCTCATCTCGGCGAAAATCAAATGTCAATCTAAAGCTTGAAGGGGTCTGCTAGGACCGATGCCTGCCAGGGTCGCGAGATTGTTCGAAAGAGATACCGTGACCCTGGCACATGGGCAACTGAGGGAACACGGGTGGGTTTTAGTCAGTAAAAGTCTGACACGCTCTCCTGCTCCACCCAGAGCGGGAGAAGTCATTTGATAATTACCAATACAAAAAAAAAAAAATGGCTCATATAGTTTCGGAAAAAAATGGCTGTGACATACGGACGGACAGACAGACAGACAGATATGACGAATGTATAAGGGTTCCGTTGTTTGCCATTTGGCAACGGAACCCTAAAAACGACAATTGTTTTCCCTCAGGTTGTTTGACAGATTAACAAACCTATTCTATATCTAGATTATTTTTAACATAGTGGCCACACTTCAACTGTCAGAGGCCCGGGGCGACAAAGCAAAATGTGACCCCTCCGGTCTTCTCAATGTATCACTATCATTACATAATATAAAAAACTTTTTTACAAAAAAAAAAACAACCGACTTCCTTAAAAACACTACAAAGTGAAAAATAACTTTAATTTCGGAAATCGGTGTCTTAGGATCTGTATTTATGGTTTTTTTGCCACCGACTTCCGAAATTAAAGTTATTTTTCACTTTGTAGTGTTTTTAAGGAAGTCGGTTGTTTTTTTTTTGTAAAAAAGTTTTTATTTTTTAATTTTTAGTTGTGGTATTCACCCCACACTAATTCCAAACAAAAAATGCATATTTATGCGATAGCAGAAATCGCGGTTGATTTGCTATCATTTTTTAAAGAGTTCCGGTGTCTGTCTCCGGAACTCATCATCAGATCTATATGAAAATTATATGGGACCATTTCGGAATAAACCCCTTTCGAACAAAAAAAGAATTTTGCAAATCCATCTATATATGACGGAGTTATGGCCGAACATACATAAAAAAAAAAACATATAAACATCCGAATTGAGAACCTCCTCCTTTTTGAAGTCGGTTAAAAACAAAGTCGCTTTCCTCTGTCTGTCCCTATGTATGCTCAGATCTTTAAAACTATGCAACGGATTTTGATTCGGATAAACCTACCTTGGCACTTGTGAAACGTCAGAAACAAGGTATTGGCGGTTCCGTTACTATATCGGTGGTATCGGGACGCACTAGAGCAGGGCTAACACCTAATATTTCGTCATGTCGAAATGCACAGGTCTGAGCTCCGCCAGACCCTAGTCCGGTAGAGTGGGAACAGCGTATTGCGCAACCCAGTGCAAGCCATGCCACCTTAGCGGCGGTAAAACCCGTCCTGAGGGGGTTCCCACGATTGCAACTAGCGCTTGGGCAGTGCAGCGCCGTGACCTCGTCGTGGAGGTTGGTGCTCTGGATACTTTCTCATATGAGCTGTCATTTCCGACCATGGGCTGGACCATGTCCAGTAACAGGGTCCAGTCCATGGTCGGAAGTGACAGGACATTGAACGCCAAATTCTCAGTGTGGGGGCCCCTCACTTGTGGAGGCCCCGGGGCTGTAGCCCCGGTTGCCCTCCCCCAAATCCGGCCCTGCCTATTAGCTATGAGTATGATGTGTTGCGCTTGCTGTTGCTCGGGGTGATTTAAAATAATTTTAATTTAGTAATTATGACATTCTAATTTTTCATGCCTACCACAAAATAACACATTTAATTTATAGTTTTAAGTTTTCAACTGTGTCGGCAGTCCCGTCGGGTGACCACCTATATGCCTAATGTTTTGTATATTCACTTCCGTAGCTTAATTAAGTAGTTTTAAGTATAATTATTTAAAACTGTAGTATATCATTCAGGCTCTCGACAGCTTGATTGCTTTACCCCTAGGACCCTCCCCCCTCGGACCGCGCCTGCGACTTACCTACGAGTTGTAAGTCGCAGGTTAGAACATAGACAAGCGCTTTACTTTGTGTAAAGTATTTCATCACTACTGCTCTCGGAAAAGGAGGAAACTGAACCTCTCGGAGGAAACCAGCATGTCCTAGAACCGAGAATTCGAAGACATGTGACATCTACCAACCTGCACTGGGCCCGCGTGGTGGCCCACTCCCTCGCAACAAGAGGAGGCCTGTGTCCCAGCAGTGGGAACAATCTAGGCTGATTATGTTGTTACACTTTCACGTTAAAACGGCACAATGGCATCGGATGTATTTTGTCACATGGATAGTCAATAATCTGGATAAGGACATAGGATAGGTACCTACTATTTATTCCGATATTCTCACGAAATTGATACATGCGGAAGAAACCACGGGTCCAGCTAGTGTAATCTTTTGCAAATACATTATAATGGCGATAAAAAAGCCAGGTACTTATAACCTATGTAATTTAATTATTATTCTCTACTTGAAGAAAACCCGCCGTCATTTTAATATGTTCGTGGGGACGTAGGCTTACATTGTCGTACATACTTAATTTTTCAGCAATAATTGTAAATTAAATAAAAATAAATAAATATCTTAGGACAACCAACACAGTGTTATCTGATCCCAAACAAGGCACAGCCTGTACTATGTCAACCAGACAACTGATAAACATACTTATATATTTCTAAATACATTGTATATTTATAGATAATTTACACCCAGACACAGAACAAATGATTGTGCTCATCACACAAACATTTGTCCTGGGTGGGAATCGAACCCACGACCTCAGTCTTTGCAGTCAGGGTCACTAACCACTAGACTAACAGGCCAATCAACAAAATCAAATTCAATTATAAAATACACACAAAGTAAACTTTAAGAACTGAGAATTGTTTAAACCTCATCTTCCAAATTATATCTAAATAACTTTCCCTACCCGCTAAAAATTGAGAGACAACCAAAATCATAATTATATATCCCCCTAGTGAGATGACAGTGAAGTAAAGGCGCGGGCCCACCGCGGCGCACGCTGTGCACGGGCACGCGGCGCATTTTAGCTGCGTGTATTAATTTGTTTGACAACGTGGGTCTACGTTTCCACCGGAGTACACGAATATGACCCTCGACTATGTATAGCGTGGCACGGCGCACGGAGAGGCTACGCACGTGCCACTGCAATCCAATCCACGGACACGGGCTTCACTCAAGGGACGCCTGCGCCATTTGCGCCGCTGTACATAGTCGTGGGTCATATTCGTGTACTCCAGTGGAAACGTAGACCCACGTCGACAGCGTTGAGCTATGTAACCGCCTATTCGAGCAAGCCACGCATGTATCAATGACGTCAATTCATGCGTAGCCTCTCCGTGGGTTGCAGTGGACACAACCACATACATTTTCTTACAACGCGAAGCTTAATACACGTGTGTAGCCTCTCCGTGCGCCGCGGTGGGCCCGCGCCTTAAAGAAAGTTTTTTTTGTCAGTGTGTCGTTTTTGAACGAACTTCGAATAGTTCGAATGAACCAATCAACAGCAATGAACTTAAAATTCGAAAATGTCAACTCATAGTGCCGTAGGCTCAATCACTGATATCGATAGTAAAAATATATTTTTATCAACTATGATGATGATGTAGTTTTATTTTAGGCCTTTTAATTTAGATTTTTTTTCATTTTGTAGGACGTTTTAATGTAAGGGGCTGCCATAATTTATGTCACATGTTAAAGGGGAGGAGGAGACAAAAAGTAGGGGAGGGGATGTCTTAAGCTTTTGACATGTAAAATATCACCATCACCATCATTGCCAATACAGGCGAACAATTGTAAAATTGAAAATCATTTCAAATAAATCAATCAATGTGATTAAAAACTGAAAACTCGTCATAGGCAAGAGCACAGTTCAACGTCTAACAATCGCCATTGTTTTGTTTATGTTTATTTTTGTGTCGATCACAAATTAAATGAAAACTAGATAAATATGCATGAGACTTGGAGTGTAGCACCATTAAAAGAAGAGCTAAGGGAAAGCGTCTATCACTGTTAAGCAACACATTAAGTAGTAACAATAATAAATTATGAATGCTCAATATTTATTAGGTTATGTTGTGTTTGTCAACTTAAAGATATGTTTTTGGTCAAGGCTGGAAACTTTTGACAGAAATAACCTGATCGGGGTTGAAAATCAACTCCAGAAATTGCTCTTTCTCACTGAAAATCTTCAGAGATGTCAATTCTGGCACTGATTTACTATTTAGTATGATAATAAATAAACCGCAAACATACACTACATAATTACACTGCTAATCATTTGTATAATAATTAAGAAGGATTCGCGCGTTTCCTTCAAGCGGATAAATGAAATATTGGATTTAAAAAAAAATTGAATTGCTTGTTTGTTTTGGTGTAATCGGTATCGTTTTTACACGTTTACTTTAATCAAATTAAAGCCATATTTATTATTGTGGGGAAACATTTAATATTTAGTTTATCTGAATGAATAATAATTATCGATATTCTTCGCCGATAACTGTGCGTGCATCACCACCAAAGCTGAGTCAACCAATCAGCGTTGAGCGCAAACGTCATTTGTCACGTGGAGGGGAATGTCGGAGAGCGGTTTCCGAACGGAAAAGGCAGCATAGTTAACTTTTTGTTTCGCAGTCTCGCGCTGTTAACAAATCCTCGTGACGCGGCCGGTTGTAATAAAATAAGTTCGACTTGTGAATGTGAAGTGCTTTGTGGATTAAACAATGGATATTATTTATTAATTGTCACAGTACTGTGCAAAGTGTTGTAATTATTTCTTCGCAAAGTTTCGGTAAGTTTTATTTACTTCAAAGTTTCAGTTTTACGTACGTATGTTTCACCTGATTGATGTATTGTTTGATTCCGTCGCAATCTTATCACAAATTTATAGCTCGATAGTAATTTTTGTGTTGTTTAGTCAGAAATCTTGAGAGAATCTAGTTAGAATGCAGGTGGGTGGAAAAAATAATGATTGAGTAAAAGATTTTTGTTTTTAATTTTTCTAACTGATTTTGGCCAGCTCACTGATCGTTCACCTACGCAATTATCGTCATATTCATAGAATATTTAAGTATATAAAAATGTTGCGGATTATGGTGAAATTGTTTGCCATTAAGTTTTTAATTTGCAACGGTGGTTGTAGTGTCCTGTGTTCCTGGCATCAAAGTAATTTTTTTAGTCGTTTAATAAAAACATCATAATTTAAAAAACCTACCTATTGTTCAATTCACTTTTGAGTATGATTAAATCTATTTTTATTTTTTTAATAAAAAGATTGGAATCTTAGTGTCAGATGTGGTTCATATTACAAATAAAAAAATAATGTAAATATTGTCACCAGCATATTTTAATTATGCACGTTACTCATGCTGAGGTCGCTAAGAGAATGTACTATTGCTCTTAGTTTGTTACTGTATCATTCACCAATATATTTATGGTAACAATTTTTTAATGTACTTGGCGAGTTTAGTCATACTTGCTTGTCCCTTCTTTGTATGACTGCCACTTTACAGGGGTATGTACATTTTATAAAACTGCAGATCGGCTTAAGTGTAAGTGGTAACTTAGTTTAAGTGACAAAAATGTACCAATTGGAAGATTGGTAACTTCAATGTAAGTTTGCCTGATAGTGGTGCTACATCCGGGATGAATAAGTATTAATCCTGAATTTGGCATGAGCCATTGGGCATAAAACTTCAATGTTATTACTTCAAACCACTTTTAATCCTTGATAAATTAAATAGTATTAAAGGGTCATTGTGCTTTACTCAAACACAAGAGAAATTGATTGTCTGTCTAAAATCCATTCTGTTATTATTATTTGAACAATCCATCATCAATTAATGTGTGAATGATGATATGGATAAAAAGGACGTGACTACTGAGATGACGACTAATAGAGAATTGTGGAAGAAAAATATATGTTGCGCCGACCCCAAAATAAATTGGGATGGGCAGGAGAATGATGACGATGATAAGGATTTATTTCGTTTACTCTTAAATTAATGCTTACAGTTACAGTTTCTGTAACTATGTCCTAAAGCTAATCTCTGAAATGGCTGGACCAATTTTGACGAAACTTTCACTGGCAGATAGCTGATGTAACAAGGAGTAACTTAGGCTACTTTTATTTTAGAAAAAAAATAGCATTTCACGAAAAAAAATAAAAGTAATGAAAACCTTTTTGTTAAAATCACGCGGACGAAGTCGTTACCTTTATTACCTGGATTAACACATTCTTACCGCGGTAGTACGTCCTCCTGCGTTAATTTCCGACATCCACGCGGGCGAAGCCGCGGGCAAGAGCTAGTATTAAATAAATGAACATTTCGATGATGGACCTAAAAAAAAATTTGTGTATTATTCAAAATTAGCTTAATTAATTCGACGGTAAAAGGAAGCAAGCCACATCTTTATCAGTATTATGTTTGTAAGATTGTATCAATGATTTTATCATTTTAGAGCTGATAGCAAGTCTTTGTTCGTAACAATCAACCGCGCGGCCATTGTTTTGTGGCCGACACTAAAACACAATAAAATAAAATTGGCACATCTGGGCCTCAAACAAGGCTGGTTTTGCAATTTTGTATAAAAAATTAGGAAACTTTGTTGCTGGATTTGAGAGCTCTTTTCATAGCAAAACTAATGTAGGCAGATAAAAACACAAGCTATTTAACTGTCTTCATTTGTTTTGCTGTAAAAGCAGACGAAATACAGTTTGGATCCATATTAGGTTTTCGGAAGAATATGCTCGTAGCTTGAATGATAATTTTTAAATTCCAAGATAACACGTTAACTGCCATGTCGGACTATGTGTCCGACACTTTTTGTTCCATTCAGGCCTTGTCGGACTATATGACCGACAACACACCCAAAATCTGAACATGTCGTTGCTGCCTGGCGGCCATGTTTTTGGAATAAATAATGTATTTATGGAATAAATAATCTATTTAAAGTGAAATAACACTATTATAAGTACATTTTTGACTTTTTCTGATTTTAGCCATGGCAGTTAACTTGTTAAGTCGGGAATGAAAATAATTTACATATTAAGAAGGAAACAGTATTTCTGTTCTCAGAATTTTCACAACGAATAGAAATACAAAATGTAGTTTAATGCTGGAACCAACACAAATAGCCACAGGCCAACAGTATTTAAATACCTATTTCCTTGTTTCCCTAAATCTGAAAACGAAGTTACGTACGTAAGTTTTACTTTATTACTAACAAACTTTTAATACATGCTATCTTTTAACCCTACAGTAGTCGCGCACCAAAAGTAACGGTAGTGTCCAATTACAAATTGAAATAAATAAACTTATAAGCATTAACGTTTTAATAAATATATGAAAATATTATCTGTACAGTTTTCTTAACTAAATATGATCAACATAAAGTAATCACAACCTCTGTGTTCCAAAAAATCAACAAAAATAAAAAACTCTTTGTATGAGTGGGCCACATATGTAGTCCACGCGACTACTCCAGGGTTAAAATACGCAAGCTTATCCTTTGTTTCCGTGTATCGGCGTCTTTAACTGGTAGGTCGGTATAATCCTCATTATCATCAGCCTTCAACAGTTCAGCGCTGGATATGGACCTCTTCAATGCTTAGACCAGTCTCCAATCGCACGCCATTCATCTCAATTCTCTGTCTCCCATGCTATAATCATGTCATTGCCAAATTATGATATTGGACTTACAGGGCAGCAGGGTTTGCCCCGTCTAGGCGTCTGGGTGAATCTAGGTGACTTCGTCACTTAGAGTAACCCTGAACAAGACCGATTTCAGCAGTAAATAAAGCTGATTTTGGTTTTGTAAATTATAACGTATGTATTATACATAAGTATTCAGAAAAAGTTGAATTATGGCCCTATCATAATCCAATTTTTACTGAATAATTTTGTGAATGTCATGTCTCTATCACAAGAATATCTCTTGATATCTAACCACAAACAACAACGTTCGACTTATCAACAAGATAAATATGACCAATTGAGTTGTATTCTAGAGGCTTCCAACCAATATCGTTGACTAACATAGTCTTCTCCGAAATGAGTAAAAGTCACCCAATCGATACCTAACCGCTACATAATACGAACCCATTGCAGACGTGGCCTTGATACGTAAGAAGGTAGGTTTTTGGGCTTCAAAAACTTTTTAGGAGTGGGCAAGAGGCTACACAAACCATTAACTCGAGTAGGTATCGGACTTAGCTTTAAGCGTCTTGGCTTTATTTCCCAGTCATTTTCAAGAGAGGAAGTCCTTATCAATAGAAATATACTGCATTGAGCACTCACATTCCAAAACATACGTGTAATACCTGCAGGTATAAAATGCCATCATAATTATAAATCATTTATGTCGCAAGATAATAGCGCCGGTGTGATAAACTCCAATACTCGTTCGTAGAACAGCGATAATCGCTATCAAACGTATCGTCAACCTGATATTGTAAGGACGCTTATCATAAGGAGTTTAGTGAATACGTGTCAGTACACCAGTGAACATCCAACATGGGCGAATATCGTGCGGGTAAAGCTGGCATCAACGCTGAGGCTCAGGCCAGGATCCACAGCAAATACAACGATGACATCGCTCATGAGACCCTCGAGTGGATCAAACTGCTGACTGGTGAACCAGCCAACACCTCCGGAACAGCCGAAAATTTGTACGAAGTCTTAAAAGACGGTACTCTGCTTTGCAAACTGGTCAACTCTCTGCAAGAGGGCTCAGTGAAGAAGATCAACCAGTCTTCCATGGCGTTTAAGTGCATGGAGAACATCAACGCGTTCTTGGATGCCGTGAAGAAGCTGGGAGTGCCAGCGCAGGAGACTTTCCAGACCATTGATTTGTGGGAGAAGCAGAACCTGTACTCCGTCGTCGTATGCCTGCAGTCTTTGGGACGCAAAGCCGGAAACTTCGGTAAGCCTTCTATTGGGCCTAAGGAGGCCGACAAGAACGTCCGTGAGTTCAGTGATGAGCAGTTGAAGGCTGGGCAGAACGTCATCTCTCTTCAATACGGCACCAACAAGGGCCAACAATCCGGCATCTCATTCGGCGGTAGACGTCAAATGTAATATGTTTAATGTAATTAATTTATAATGATTAAAATGTATCTAATAAATATTTTGTATTTTTTTAATGTTCGCCTTTCATTTGTTAAAACAGGGTGTGGTTGTTCCTTAGCTAACGTAATCTCAGATAAGATAACGCAAGTATTTAGTACTACTGCAGTGCAATCAAGTGTTTGGTCATTTGTTTCTAAGGGGTGCATTCTTAATTGTTTCTTTAATTTCTAATCTTTCTTCCTCTTCAGGTGTATGTTCAGATTCCATTTATATAATTGCTTTGCATAATAATCGCAGTTAGAGAACCATACTTTTTATGTTTGGAGTAGGGTATACTGTTTTACGAGTGGGTACTAATATGCACGACTTTCAAATTCCGAGCCCTTTAAAATAATTCGTCTAACTTAGCAACAAGGTTTAATATCCCCTAAACCCTAGATTATAATTTATCAGTTGTTTTATATCAGAACTTGTAGAATCACCTACTTATTAAATACTTGAAATTGTTGCTGATGATAACACAGTTATGTCTAGTCTGAATGGAGATAAAACAAGTTAGAAAAATCAAAAGACTAATCACGACATTAATCACTTTTCCCTACCAGATTTTGAACATTGCAGTTAGATACTAACTTAGAGCAGTGGTAACGGCAGCGATTTCCGAATCGTGGGTCGTAGTTTCGAACCCTGACAATCTCTTATTTCACCACCACTGGTCCAAAAACAGTGAAAGAAAATATATTGAAGAAACCTATGTCCTAGAAACCAATAATTCGATTTGGAAAAAGAAATGGCCATCAAATTTAACCAATTTTTAAAATGGAGCAATTGAAAGTCATAAATTATTCCGAGTCAGCAGAAGCCATGAACGTTACAAACAATTATAAACATAATTAATTCTATTTTTAGCTTCAACTAAACTCGGTAATTATACCTGATTAACCAGAATTGAATGAAGCCAGTTATCAGTTTCATTTAGCAAGAATTTTGCAGGTATTTAACACGATACAAGGAACTGGACATGATGATAAAGATAAAAGAATTATTTTAATCTTCACATGACATTCACACGAGTAACTAAAGTGACATAATTGTTCATATTCCCAAGGCAATTAGACAATGCAGCCAGTGTTGGTGATAATCCTTGAAAATATAATAGTGAACCGAGACACAAAGGCTAATTTTAGTCATTACTTAAAATTATTTTAATCAGTTTGTTAAAAATGTGCCATAACCTCGATCTCTAAATGAAAGACATTGATGAAAGTGCACACCGACATAATATTTACAAAGGTGTAAATTGTAGCTGTTTTCTCTAGTTATATAGGTGACTTCAAACCAATCAGTACCTACCTACTTACAAACCCCAGACAGTGAAAGAGATGAAAATGGCGACGATGCAAAGAGTTTGTTCCAATTAATTTTCACGTCTTGTGAAAGTATAATTGTTTAGGATAAGATGGGACTGCTATACGCTACGTAAAAGAACTTATAAATTAATAAAGAAAAAAAGAAACAGAGGAAGCTTGATGAGAAGTAGGTTTTCAATTTCATAAAGAGAAGAAGAAGCCATAAATGAAGGCCGTATTGTGTGATCGATTAGGTATGTGACTAAAAAAAAAAAACCCTCAGGGCATACTTTTTTGAACTCTTTTTGGAAGATGACATGTGACTCCAAAATTAAAATGGGAAAAGACGGGAGGATAATGAAGAAGATGGGCAATTTATATACTGTATAGTTCGAATATTAAACTTAAAGGCCCTATCTTACGAGGATACCAATGGCGGCGCAACCAAAGGCGCTCTCTCAACAAATGTATGGTATTTTTCGCAACCGATCGGATGCCTCGTGAGATGCCTACCATAAAGCTATGTGCTAGTAAGATAAACCTTAGTTCAACGACATGTCGAATTGACCGATATTGATTCAACATGATTATCTAAATAATTTGCAAACACTAATATCCACTATCGGATTAATAATTCCGACTTTATTAACGCGTATGATTCGTGCAGAATGCAGTCATCACCAAAAAAAAAAATATTGTCTTTTGTATCTTAATTAGAAATCTAATCTGATTTCCGGCTGATTCCGCACGTAACGATCAAAATAAACCAACAAACATGGGCGGATATAATAATTTGTAGGTAGGTATAGCAAAGTTACCGTTTCACCTTTTAGCAAAATGTCGAGGGGAAATCGCTCCCCTGTTCTTACCTTGTTATTTGATGACGTCATCTAATATTGATCTAACTTTTGCAACCACAACCGTTGCTAAGGCATAGCACGAACACCCCACACCGCCCTACAAATGATAAAACTATGTTTTGGAGCACCTATTGAGAATTGAGAACGGTTTACGTAATCGTGTCGTTATATCCGCTGGCTGCATAGAACAATACTAATACTGCAAGTCTCAAGGAAACACTGTAATTATATGAACCAAAAACAGGCTGTAATCATTCTTATGACTACAGTAACAGCACCTAGATTGGTGTAGCAGATACATTCTAGACTCGTGCAACCGCTATCAAGGACAATCAAGCGAGTTTACCTAAATGTGGCAGTAATCGATGATTTCTAATAACTTAATGGTTATTGCTGTTTTTCATTGGAAACGGAAACGTCGGATCCTTTGATACGGCGTAATGTAAAGCGTGGTGGATAATATAGCAGTATCTTTGAAGATAATCTATCTTTGAACGAATTGTTCGTTTTTGCTAGGCTTTGCAAGACTGCATTCGTTTCCAAGTTGCTCGTTTAGTCCATTGCAACATTAAATATGTTTGTTCGAACCTGCTAAGTAATAGTTGTCATATATTATAATAGAAGAGAAAGCTACAATAATCAATCATTTATAGTTTAGTTTGAGTTTCTAAATTGACAATCTAATCGCGAGTGTGATTCATCAGAATTATAACGAGATGTCTGGACGAGAAACATACATGCTGTAGATAGTCTTCAAATAGCTCCTGCAATCTCCGATGCGTCCGATACTTAGTTTACTTTTATATTGATCTGCGGATGCCCAGATGATGTTGGCAAAAAGACTGAAGTGGTTTTTAAACAAATGTGAATGTATATGATTAACAAGGATGTCACACTTGTATGAATCAAAATTAAAATATACCTCCACTATCCACAGATTGCTTTTGCAATGTTTTCAAAATATAGTGTTATATGTATGAGAGGACAATCTAGGCATGTCAACAAGTACCAGAAGGGTAATGCGTACCACACTAACAGTAGGAAGGGACTTCATTCTGACAGTACAAAAAAATTCATTGCATTATTTACGTTGTTCAGCAGACAAATTTTTCGAACATATAATAATAATAATAATAAATGTCTCTGGCAGCTGTCAAAGTCACAACGCAAAATTTACGCTCTACATTTTTTACATTGATTATATATAAAATTACAGTACAGATTTAATAGTGTCAGTAAAAAAAAAAACCCTACAACAATAGCAATCAATAAGTTAAAATGAAAAACTCCAATACTCCAATAAAAAAAATGAAACCCATACAATGCAATAAAAAACTAATATACCTACACATATATAATGTGAGCAAGTAAATCATGCAGACCAGAGCCAGGACAAGACGACAGGCACACCCACCATCTCCGGACTCGTCGCTCAGCTCCGCCTCGCAGCCGCCGGGACGCGCCTCAACCGTGAGCGTCGTGTCACCGGTCGCTGCAGTTGCGTCGAGCTCGAGCGACGAGTTTTTCTCCCCACCGTCGTCACCAACATCACAACGGCGGCGAGGAAGAGGACGGCCACCAGCGGGCTTGGGACCTCGAAGCCATCAGGCCTCGAGCAGGGTCCCCGCTGCTGGTGGAAATGTGTCGCGCATGCGATGGACCCAGTCCATAAATGAAAATGTGATGCGCGCATATTATGGGGCTACAGAGGGAGGAATTAACCTGACAGCGTACCGAGTTCGGATGCTCTCTCTGTTTCAGGTGCTTGAACCAGCCGTCAACGTCTCGGCCCAACGATTGTCGGATCAGGTGCGCGTCATTCAACACAATCATAGATTGGATGACGCTACACTTGATCGGCTGCGCTCGGAAATGCAGAATAGTTCTGCTAGTAATCCTCCCCCATCCCAGAATGTCATGCATACGCCTGCCGATGTTCTGCTGCAGGCAAACCAGTATGATGAGGAGGAGGAAGTCAGGGCTATATCTGCAGATAACTTGTGCAATGTGGACATAAGGAGCAATCTGGAGGATGCGATTCGTGAGTACCGGTTCATATCACCTGACCTTAGACCACGGCTACCACGTTTGCCCATGAATAAAAAAAACAGAGCACTGGTGTGCGCCCTGGATGCACTGCTGCCAAATTTTATTGACAGCAGTGCAGACCTTTGCGATACACACTCAATCTTGTATTGCACAGCTGTTGCGGCTTGTCGTATAGCTCGAGTCAAATTCCCAAACACTGATCGAGCTGTACGACCAAAACCTGTCGCACCGGCCTGGCAATGCAGGATTGAGCGTCGTATTAATGAGGCCAGGGTGCTCATCGCGAAGCTCATCTGCTTCAGGGAGGGCAATACACGCCCAAGGGTGATGCGCTTTGTGAAGCGGGCGTTCTCGGGAACTAATATTAGTCCCCGAGAATATGTATCCCGTGTCACAGAGCGCATCGACTTCCTGAAGCAGAAAGTTTATGCATGGGCAAACCGTATCCGTCGGTATAGGCGAAGAGTGGACCGGTTCACTCAGAACCGCATGTTCCAGACCGATGAAAGGTGGGTGTACAGAGCCTGGGAGCGACCCAACCCAACTCAAGGTGTGACTGACGCGTGTCTACCAAATAATAACGACATGAGTGAATTTTAGCGAAGCATTTGGTCGGTGCCCGTCAGTCACACTGAAGGACACTGGATGCGTGCTGTTGAGCAGGTATGTGAGTCAATACCAAACATGGAGGCTATTATCATCAGTCCTCTGGATGTGGCCCGTGCAGTCCGTCCGTTGCCTAACTGGAAATCCCCAGGACCGGACGGACTGCACAATTTTTGGATCAAATGGCTACAAAGGTCACATGCCTGCTTAGCCTCACAATTCCAGTCATCTTTAGAGACTGGGTCGCTACCACTGTTCTTTACGACAGGAGTTACCCACCTTCTTCATAAATCGGGTAGTACTGCGGAACCTAAAAATTATAGACCCATAACTTGTTTACCGACGGTCTATAAAGTTCTTACATCCATTCTTAGAGAAAAAATTTCACACCATATTCAAAATAACGGAATTATGTCGGTGTCTCAGAATGGATGTAAGAATGGGTCCCGTGGTACTAAGGAGCTGCTCCTTATAGACATGACCATTAGCCAACAGGTTCGTAGATCTCGGAAGGATTTGTCGACATGTTGGATAGATTATAAGAAGGCCTATGACTCGGTGCCACATACATGGCTCATGAGGGTGCTAGAATTGTACAAAATAGATGCAACTCTACGCACCTTCTTGATGTCGTGTATGAGGCAGTGGAGGACGGTCCTTCTGTATCCAGGATGTCCACAAATCCAGCAGATCAATGAACCGATCAGGATTGAGCGAGGAATATTTCAGGGCGACAGTTTGAGTCCGCTTTGGTTTTGCTTAGCCTTGAATCCTCTAAGCACACTGCTGGAGGATTCAGGTCTAGGCTATCGATTGAGAAGAGGTGGTCAGGTGATATCACACCTCCTTTACATGGATGATCTGAAACTCTTTGCCCCCAACAATTTGCGACTGATGGAGCTACTGAAGGTAACAGAAACGTTCAGTAGCGCCATCAGGATGGAATTTGGTGTGGACAAATGTGCAGTCATGCATGTAAAGCGAGGGGAGATTGTAGAATCCGTGGGAACCGAACTTACGGATTCTATACACCTTAGATCCCTCTCCTCAACCGAAACCTACAAATATTTGGGTATGTCGGAAGCATTAGGCATCAATGCTACCGACATGAAACAATCGGTGAAGGAACGTTTCTTTGGCCGCCTGAAAAAGGTATTTAATAGTCTTTTATCAGGTGGCAACAAGGTGCGTGCCTTCAACGGTTGGGTCATGCCGGTTTTGATGTATTCTTTCGGCATACTCAAATGGACTCAGACGGAACTTGACGCTCTGGATAGGAAGGTCCGTACATTGCTGACGGCAGATCGGATGCATCACCCACGGGCATCAGTGATGAGACTGTACATCCCGCGGAAGTGTGGGGGTCGAGGTTTCTTGAACGCTAAAACCCTCCACAACCGCGAGATCTGCAGTCTCAGGGAATATTTTCTTCAAACTGACGTGGGGATGCACCGAGATGTGGTCGCAGTGGACAAGGGCCTCACCCCGCTCTCCTTGGCGAACGAGAACTGGCGCAAACCTGCAGTACTGGATACTAAGGATCGTAAGGAAGTATGGCAAAGCAAAGAGCTTCACGGTCGCTTTTTCCGGGCTCTCCATGGGCCTGATGTAGACTTTTTGGCGTCCGTATCCTGGCTGCGTTTCGGCGACCTCTTTGGGGAAACCGAAGGTTTTGTCTGTGCGATTATGGATGAAGTTATCATGACGAATAACTATCGGAAATACATTGTCAAGGATGGTACGGTTGACATCTGTCGGGCATGCCACCGTCCCGGTGAATCAATCCGACATATTGTTTCCGGTTGTTCTCGTCTCGCTAACGGCGAGTACTTGCACAGACACAATCTAGTAGCTAGGATCATCCACCAGCAACTTGCTTTGCAATACAACCTTGTGGAATCTGAAGTACCATACTACAGGTATGTGCCCGACCCAGTTCTCGAGAATGGTCACGCCACATTGTACTGGGATCGATCTATCGTCACAGACAGGACTATTGTAGCCAATAAGCCTGATATTGTGGTGGTAGATCGACGAGAGCGTCGTGCAATGATTGTTGATATCGCTGTCCCTCATGACGAGAATCTCGTGAAAGTTGAACAAGATAAAAAAATCAAGTATCTTGACTTAGCACACGAGGTTGTCGACATGTGGGACGTGGATTCTGCAATCATTGTCCCGATAATTGTTACAGTAAATGGGCTAATAGCGAAGAGCCTCGACCAACACCTCAGGAGGCTCTCACTGAGCGGCTGGGTCAAGGGCTTGATTCAGAAGGCAGTACTCCTGGACACGGCACGCATTGTCAGGAGGTTCCTCTCTCTAGAGCCCTGACCACCGGCAGCTTGGACCCTGCTCCCGATGCCGATGGGTCACTATTTTTTATATTTTTAAATGTTTTTGTAAGATTTTTGTAAAAATATTTAAAAATATACTCAATATGTTAGAAAATGAATAAAAGAATAATAATAATAAAATATTTATTTCAGAATTTCTTCCATAAGTGTTAGTAACAGTGAAAACTTATGAACTAATGTTAGTAACATTTATTCTGTGAGTATCTTTTAAAATGAGTTACGCAATTAGGGTGCTAGTACTTAACAAAATAGAAAATGGTCTAAAAATCAACAGTCTACGAGGCCTTGGTTGCTAAACATTAGAAAAAATAGTACCACATGAAGCAATGAGTGAATACCTGGAACTTTAAAACCTGGTGCCTAATGCATCATCATTAAAGTAATGACGGAATTGTGGCAATTTTTGCATGTTTACAATATTACTAACATCGTTAATTCTATGAATGTTGACGTCACAGTCATTAGCACGGCTGCGACTGTCCGTCACGGTCGTGTCAGCACCCCACAACGGAAGGTCTGGTCACGCGCCGATAGTAGCGGAAATACGGATATCCGAAAAGGACAACGCTAACTTGTGCCCAAGAGTAACTGAGAGGGATAATCACGCACGTGGGCATTGTTTGGTACCAACAATAGCTAATAAGCATTATGTTAAAACAGGAGAAAGTATTGTTTGGCTAGTGGTAGAGCCCGGTTTGCATCCCAAAATTCAATGTCGAGTTGGTTTGGCTTTGTCGGCAATGGCCTGAAATGAGGCTACAGTCACACTTATACAGCGCTCGGTACATGTCCAAAATGATAAATTAAAACAAAGAGCTTAATGTAGATAAATAAAAGGTATTTTCCAGGTCATTGTAGAACATAGAATATGTACAGCAATTCCTATTCACGTAACCATCACAATATGCGTCGTTAATAATTCGGATGCAAAACAGTATCTACAATAGCTCAAAAGTAAAGTTTAATAAGGTGTCTATTAAAAAACCGTTTACTCATTGCTTTCCATTTCATACACACTGTATGAATATAATTTTATGATACTTATCAGTAGTGAAAGCCTCTGGAAACACCTCGTAAACCTCTCAGTCGAGGCTATTGCCACTTCAGAACGATGATTTAGCAACATCAGCGAACAAATCTTCGATAGTAACGACCTTACTGTTTAGAAAGTGTTAATTTTTAAGCAAAATAGCTGTGGAATGATCCGTTTTTCGTATTTTGCCTGGTTATTGCAACATCTCCAAACGGTTCAGCATTCCCACGTTATACGATATCGATCGTTCTTGCAAGGCTTCTGTACGTTACGCTACAACGATTCTGCTTGCCTTCTTGTCCGAAGGCTCTTTTACCGTTACCGTATCGGGCCCCGGCCGGTCGACCAGATTATCTGGCACTAACGGGATGATATCCGTTTTACGATCGCAATGGCAACTTTGTAGTAATGTTGCAATGCAGTAATTGCACCCAACATGACTTTTATATCGAGGAAGCTCTTATTCTGAATACTGCATTTGCGTGCGATTGCGCTAATCGTTATTCCGTCTGCAGTGTAGTAGTTTCCATCTCTAGGAAATGGTCGATATTTACCGTGGAAAATCATAAAATTTATCTCGAGTGTATTTTGTTTTTGTTAAATGGTATTTCATAAATCTTAGCGGCAAAGAATTTCTTGTAGAGCAACGTTACAGTTTCCTATTTTTAAAATCACCGTAGCGTGCAGAACAGCTGAGATTTGGCGTGATTCGAGTAATTAATTTGCGTTACGTCACTAAGAATTGCAGTGTTGTACTACTTCCATTACACACGTACATACAGTTAATGTTAAGCGGATAATACTTTACGTACGAGTCACTCCACTCACCTAGTTTCCTTTGTTTTTGTTATTTATTAAATTATATCATGTTTTGAATGTAATATTGTTGTATCATGTTTCCGTTACATAATGTCTTCTGGTTTTTATATCTGTTGTTCCGCTTCTGTACCGTTACTTCCTATTTTTAGTAGGTATCCATGATTACAGTAACTGTACTTTGTTAACTTCTCGCTTCTTTATTTTACCTCATTTCTAGAAAGCTAACAAGGTTAACACTGCCATGAACATTAATTTTGCATTTACATTTCTATTTTCTCTAACGAATTGTCTGAACATTTCATTTGAATGGTTTCTTTAGCAAACCCAATAACATTCAATTTTTAATTCTTCTTTAGCTAGTCATTAAAAACGCAAATCAAACGTGTTTCCTATTTAAGTATCATCATTCCATGAATCCCCCCAGTTTATTTATGTTCTACTGCGCCATTCAGTTTTCCGTCATTTGACCACGTCATTTCAGCTAGGGGAGTTGGGTATCAAGTGATATGGCCCTGTGCTCGCCCCAAGCTGATTTATTCGTTAACCTGCACAGTATTGATATAGCTTGACCTCATTGATGGTGACATTCGTAATTGGCAATTGCCTTTGATACGTTGGTTGTTAGTTTCAATCGCATGTGCTAATGACAATGTTGATCTGTATCTGATGAATGCAATCCTTGATCGTTATTAATATTGTTTCTTTAGTATGTTCTTGTATTTGTGCTCTTAACCCTATAGCTTTTACAGTTCAATTCATCTTCCTCAGATTATAGCGTTTGCAGTAGAACGTGTAATGACATGTATACAGACTTAGAGACATTCCAAGTTTTTTTTTTTTACTCCAAGATCAACGTTAAAGCTATTTATGTCCATATTGTGATATAATACTAGTCACTGCGGTCGTCAATAACTGTTATTCCTCATGGGAATCAATTGCGTCTTGTCGATTTAATACCAATTAATCTTTAGTCACAATTTGGAACGGAGTATGTATGACTTTGTTTTTGTTTATCATAGGTAGTTGTTTGTGTCATTTAAATATGTTCCTTTGAAAGCGTCATAAACTTAATTATAATCGATTTATGTCCTTAATTAACCTTGATATATAAGAGCAAAACATATTTCTTGATTGTGAATCATGTTAGATCAAAGAACCTTTACATTATAACAGCATATATGTAGCAAACCACATCAACATTAGTTTCTTCATCAGTCATCAGTCATCACTTCGAAACCGCGTAGAATACCGTTACCGTTGATATTATTTTAATTGGAGCAATTTGTGTCATTAAAATATACAATTATTTTATTTCCTAACGGGATTTCTACTAGTCTAGAGATTGCAAGTGCTTAAACTCACACTCGGTAATAATACTACCCGTATCATGAATACGGCATGGCAACCGACTGGAACGAATAATCGTGAAGCATTGACAAATAAGAATTTGCTTAAATTGAATTTTCTTCAGAAAAAAATAAATGAAAACCTTGCTCAAAGATGTTGCCATTACACGGGTGTGTTTTTCTACCATAATATTGTTCACTAGAATTAACAATCAGTGTTGATTTACCGTAACAGTCTCAGTAATCAAAGGAACGACAGGTTATTGCTCAAATTATAACGCAAGTAAAGCAAATTGTTGATCTGAGTAAGATGACTTTAGCGGTAAATATTGCAGGCCTGAGGTCATTATTGAAATGTAAAGAGTAAAGCCAAGACCGGATGATATGGCTTAGTCAGGCTCGCGAACCACAGAATGACCAGTTATTTACAATGCACCTATATTATCTTCATCTTTCAAGTTCACTCATCCCGCTGCTGCTAACGTTTTATGAATATCTTCAACATCCTCAATCCTGTTTTAAATCTCACCTTAAGCTTCAGGACCATTACATAAATTACTACTTCGCAACAAGAACGATCTCGCATTAAAAATTACAAACGGAAATACTAAATCCGTTCCATGCCGCCCGGTGGACTGGTTTGTTTATGTATCAGTCCACGTATCTCGAATACGTCCACACTGTTGTAATTATGCATTTCATTTTTATTCGCAACCTGCCCCACTATTATGCACGCTACAATACCATTTGTTATGTCGTTCAGAACTCCCTTACCAACTAGCTTTGTATGATCAAGTAATTCATTCATATTTTAATTCGCTTCATAGCAGAATGACGTTGAAACTTCAGGAATTTATACATAATGAGGGGAAAATTGTAGCATGTATGAATAAGATCGATCAGCTTTTACGCAGCATAATGTGATTTGTAGAACCTACTTTCCTTTATTCATCTAGGCAAATTACATTTTGCTCGTGTAGTTTGACTTTCGCCTATAGTCCGATGCTGATATTCAGAATATCGGTTCTTAGTATTCTCCACACGGTCCCAACAATTTGCATTTCATTGACATCAGCGTCTTGATCACCATATGTGTGGGCTTTGGATCTGGCATCGAAGGCACCGTACAAACTGCATTTTCAATCTCCGATATTATGTTTAACCGTTTTAAGTGAACGCTCAGCGGCGATTGCAATAAATGTAAGATTCTCCGAACGTTACATTTACCGCTTGCTGTCGGCACAGTAGGTCCAACTGTGACCGACTTTGTTTGGAACCAGTTTCTTTAGACGTTACCAAAACTGGCAGCGTTGGTCCAACCTTGGCATTGAGGGAACTCTATGAGTAATGTTTGCACGTTGCTTTTTTACCTACACGTTACGTCAATTGTAGTTCGAGGCTTCACACTTGCGTGATAGAAATTAAATTTTATTTCGTAATAGTAGTTATAGCATTAGCAATAGTTTGCGTGTAAATTGCGTTTTCAAAGTTGCCTGTGTGAAACTAGTTCCATAAATCACTGTAAGCTGGGTGTTAATTGTTTTACATAACGCATGTTGCTAATCGTCAGCAGTTTTAAGCCAGACACCAGGTATATAATTGCAGACAAAACTTTACTTTGTGACGTCGTTTTACGTCATATTTTATCAAACCATGTTTTCTTATGCTCATCGTGACCATGTTTTCCTGTTAAGACCGTTTCTTTTGTATTCAATGCAAAAATAATTGCCTTATTTAATATGCATTATTTCTGCTTCTACCTATATCGTGATTATTTCTGCACTAACCGTCTGGTTCTTCTGTGGGTGTTGATCGAAGTCCGGTTTGCTTGGCACATTTAAAGTCAGGTGTTTATTAGAGTACTGACACCTACACAATACTAACTTTACGAACTATTCACTATCGTCGCGCTCATCGTTTCAAGTTCCAACCACGCGTGCCCGATTGTATCTTAGCGAACATGATTTTCACTGTTCCACCGCATTCTCTTAAAATGTCGAAAGTTTTCTATATATTTCCTTGTACGTAATTTCATCTTGTTTATTGTATAAGTTGTGTTCCGCTTGTCTATATGTATAATTTGAAATATGTTGGTCTTGTGTTGGTCTAAACTGATTTATGGAAACTCATATCTCATTGTTTCTTATCCTTGGCAGCGATAAGATAAAACGCTAACTAATTGTAGTCTAGTTCGTACATTTTTCATTTGTATTCAATGTCTTGTCTTGATTTTAATAAGACACACTTTTCGGTCTCAATTATACATGCAGTGAAGTCGCCAATAAGTAATTCATTACTCTGAACAATTTGACTGCAACATGTAATGCATTTGAGTCTAGTCTCTTTGTTAAATCTTCTACATCTTAGAATTTAATGAATTGCAAAACGACAGCAGAAAAGATTAGAAGGTAATTCTTATTTATTTATTTAATATTTTACGCACACAAATGTACAGAATCGGACTTAACGCCATAGGCATTTTCTACCGGTCAACCTTTGGGTGAAGCAGAGACACAGTGGTAGGTGCAATAAGTTCTTATCAAGTAATTAAATCAATTTATACTCTGATTCATTACCATTACCATGCATGATTAGACAATTTCCTGTGGTTCTAAATAATGTAGGTAAAAGCAAAACAAATCATTGAAGGCATCAATTTGCCAGAAGTAATTCAGATCAATTTTGGTCACGAGATAAGTAGCGGGCAAATCGCAACCCGACCCCGGAGGTCGGCTAATAGCAATTTAGCTCTGCACCGCTATGAGTCACGGTAGCAGCCAGTCGTGACAATTTCCACATAAATAGTATGAATTATGACGAAGCAGAAGACTCAATTCTGACACTGCACGATAAAGAAATACTCTGTCATAAACTTATGAATGTTGCTCCTGACTTTGCTAGCTACCCTGCTACATAAAGTGCACTCAGTGAATCTAGTAACTCTTTTGACCAACCAAGACTGCGATTGGTAATTGTTTTGCCAAGTCATGTCATCCAAAGCAATGTTATGTTTCGAGTAAGTTTCAATACTAACAGTATAATTGCATCCATGTGTTCATTTGTTTTTAGCTCACTTTTTCTTTAGTAGCTTCTTTATGTTCAACCTAATTTACATTATCTCTACAGTTGGCAGCAAAATCAGTAAAATTATTTCGAATGTTTAGAATTAGCTTGTTACTCTTTAAAGAATAATATTCTGTGCAACTTTTGTCCTCTTTTTGTTCCTATTAAGTTTGTTAATTTATATGATAGTTTTCTGTTTGTTGTTAAAACATTTGTCTCTTTAAATATGTAGCCAAGGCGTTCTTCGCAAGTGTTATTTGTATTTGAAAATAATGCGAAGGCAATAACAGTTGTTTTGAGAATGATTACTATAGTAATTATAGGTATATCGTGATATGTTTGCTTTCAGGCTGCAATTTTTTTATTCAGAATTACAGAGAATTTATTTGCATATACTATGGAAGTATTTTCTAGGCATGAAACTCAACATCTCTCTAGGAAAAGTAAATGGATTCGAAATGCCTTTTTAAGGAACATAAAATCTCATCTTATCTTTATTTCCGATTCACGACATATTTCACTTTACACCTTCTCTACTACATTGTTATTTAAGTCTAATGCATGATATCTATGTCCTAGTAAAAAATATTTTATATATATAAAATATATAAAAATATATAAAATAATAAATATTAAAATATACATATCGTCTGTTTTAAAAAGTGTTCTCTAGAATTCAAGTAAACGAATTGATTACAAAATTCCGCTGCTACGCAAAATATGTCTGTTTGCTTATTTTTGTTTGTACAACGCATTATCAACGTGCTTTGTTTCGACCAAGATTGTAGTTGCGAAACATGGTGTGCGAAACATTCTACTACTTTGAACACGCTACCAGTATTGGAATTGCTTCACTTCACATGGACTTCTCAAAACAGTCCTCTTCATTAATCATGATTTGTCCTTTGAGGGAGCCTGTTCTCAAGTCAGGTGTGCACACTTGAATTTTAACTGTTAAATGTTCCTAAGTAGTTCCCACTGCTGATACACAGGCCTTCTCTCTGTGAGCGGGATGGGCCGTAATCCACTACGAGGCCCAGTGCGAGTTCCTCATGATGTTTTCCTTCACCGTTTTGAGAGCAGTGGTAATGGAATATTTTACGCAAAGTAAGCGCCTGCCATGGTTCGAACCCACAACCTACAATTTCAATCCGTAAGTCGCGACCATAACCACACGGCCCCCACACAACGTTGACCCACAATTATTATTTTAAACATTGTGATGCGTCAAAATGATCCCAAGTTGCTCTAACTTCACGTTCTTGGCTGTTCTGCAGACATATATTTATAGCTTTACAAAGAAAGACAATAAACCCACCCCACTCTTAACTTTTAGTACTTTGTCCCAGTAATATATCCCAGAATAGCTGTCTGTTGGACATCATTAATAGCAGTTGACATAGGAAAGTAGCAAGGTGCGGTCTACCGGATCAATTTTCTGAAAATGGCACAGCCTGAGGTTGCGAGGTCAGAACGACCAGAAATATCACATCAATGAACTTGAAAGTTCAAGGCGTTTTGAGCTATAACACTAGACGATAAGGTAGCTATTATAACGGCAAGGGTTATTTGAAGATCTTCGAAGGTTGGTTTGGAAAACTATTGTAACGCAAATGGTTCAAATATGCGAAAGGTCATTGGCATGATTGATGGTACTGTTGATTTTAATAAAATTATCTACAACATAGACTAATACGGTGTTCGACCCGAAGCAGCACATATGGTGATGATAAGCGTTTTTAGTAAATCTCATCGCTTTTATGTGCTTTGTTTATTTGTACAGGGTTTGGGCACGGTAAAGATAGTTTAGGTGAACTCGTTTCTGTCTGCTTTTATGTTGAGTATGCTGAAATTTAGTGACTGGTAAATCACCTATCACTTAAACTAAGTTCAGGTATAAAACTATTTGAATTGACATAATTATCAGTAATGTCCAAGTATTTAGAGTACTTTGGAGACGAAATTACCGATTGGAGAGTTATAATGCCAAATGTGAAACCTGAAGGCTAGTTCTGCTGTAGTTAATCAGGGCGTTATAATTTAGATTCACGGCCTTCTGATCTGATTGAAGCTAAGTATTCTAAGATTTCCAACGGATAATAACTGTGAGATAACAATTAAGACTTATTACGAGTTCAGTTAGCTTCAATTCTTGTAGGTTTAATGTATCAAGGCTAAAGCGAGATAATTATCAGTTCATGTGAACATGCAACGCAGTTGCGCTAAAGAATGCATTCGGGTCATTGTTGGGAGAACAATGTACGATTCACATCATTTTACGTCTTGTACTACAGAACGACGGGAGATTTCGGACATTATTGTTTGTACAATACCCAATTGACAATGGGGTACACAATGTATAACTGCATTGTCGCATTAAAATGTGTGAACTGAATGCAGGCAAAAATTTAATGGATAAACCATCCGTGTCACCGAACCGTGAACCTCGATTCTGTATAGATGAGGATTTCTGGACAAGCTTGAAGAGCTTTACTGTGAGACGAATGAGTAATGAAGTAACGAAAATGTTACTGAATAACAACCATGTAAAATTATTAATTGACTTGTGACGTCGAAAATAAACAGACATCGATGAAGAAATCAAACTTATTAAACATGGCTGACCCAAACGCCTGTTCTATTGATTACAAGTGTTGAAACAGATGTGTGTGTCTATCTATGACTCATTAATTCATTATAGACAATATTAATGAGGACCTTGGAAACATGTAGCCACCTTTCAAGAACTATAGAAGCACAAACAAAAATGGAACTCTTTCAACTTTCTATGAAGGTCATGACGTGAACGATACAATTCTACAGTTATAAGATCTTGCCGGCGATTATAAATATTATAATACAATGATCATTGAATTGATTGCAGTCGCTTACAAGTTACAACGTATCGCATCAACAGATATTGTTCGATATCAAATCGATAAGATTAAGGAAACCTTTTGCAAAGTCGAAGAAGATTTTGATTGGGTGGTAGTTTTGGTTTTAAAGTGTTCGAAGTTGCTGTTTTATTTAAGTGTTCGTATCAATTATTATTTTCTATTCGTGTGGTTCAGTGAGTGTTCTTCCTCGCTACAAAATTCTTTATTCATGTTAACTGAGGTTAGTACCTTCATAAACCTTATCCTTAACAGCCTTTACAATGTTATTATTGTTTAGCCCAATCTTGGCTTTATCACGATCAATAATACGTCTTAAAGGTTTAATGCTAAGATTTTAATTAGAATAATTGTACTGGCAACGTGCGTCAATGATTGACTAGCATTGATCATTGTATAGGTGGTTAAGTCGTTAGAGATTCCAAAGTTCTATAGAGCCGTCCACGTCTTTCTAATGTCTCCTACTAGACCGTGGTCGTGGTTTGACCTCGATTCTTTCCCGTGACAGTCAAAATCACGCTTTCGTACGCTTTCCTTGTTCGTTTTATCTCGTTGGACTGCATAATTTGCATCCGTTTATTTACGCTATGGCATTGTGCTTATTCATACGTTTTGCGCTTTTCTTCTAATGGTTTTGAATAATTTTCTTTGCCTCAGTCGGTACGGCCGCGGTTTTACGAAGGGAAATTCCAATGATCAAATAATGTTGTTTCACTTTTCTATACTATTTTCTTGATTTTCATGTCTATCCTACTTCCTGCTTTATATTATAAATGTGAACGTTTACAATGTTAGGATGCTTCTTACTCAACCACGCGAAAACGGTTAAACAGAATTGGATAAAATTTGGCACATAGATAGATTATTATAACCTGAATTAACACAAGATATTATTTATCCCGATCGTACGCGGAACCTCTGGTAAAAGGTAATAATAATATTGTAATGATTTCCCTCTTCGACTTGTATTTTATTGACGTACAAAACCAAGTTAACTTCACAGACTTCCCGGTTCAAGTTACCTAAAATATATTAAAAATTTTGTTGACTTTAAATTCGTCGCTGAAATTCATACTGCAGTTTCCTTGTTGAGTTCTCATAACACCAATGTTGTTGAATTTATGTTTCTCTTATCTTGTATTCACTTGTTATATCAAGTAAAAACTGGTTTTCTCTTGGTTCTATCGGCTGTTCTATAATATGCATATATCATCCAATCTCCCACAAAAAAGATTATGTACTCCTATCAGTACGTACCTATTGTTTTTACACCGGGTGGTAATAGCATTCTGGTTTCATTTTCCTTTTACTAAGAAGCATACATACAGTCCCTAAGTGCTATTGTGTTCACGTAAATGGAAAAGGAAACAGGAATGTTTCTTATGGGATCTCCATTTTTCTTTGTCTCTTCATTATCATCAGCACAGGCTGATAGGTTTTACAGGGTGGCAGGAAAATCGACGCGTAATCTCTTGCCATGGGCTCAGTAGATGATTCTGAAAACGTGTTGAAATTTTTAATCGGTTCCATAAAACAATTGTTACATAGAAAATTGCAATACCTACGCGGTCAAAATTTATGGCAGGGCTAATTAATTTTTTAATGATCGACGAAAATTTTCAACGCCGGGGACTTTCATTTGAAAAAAAAATACATCATATTTATGTGGGCTGATTGTGATAAATTGTGTCTCTCGTTGCATGCGTGACATAAAGTATGAGCGTGCAGTCGTGTACTAGTTCCATGAAAAAATATGTAGTTGTCATTCATCATCACAGCTCATTGTTTACCAGTTCAGTTCCTCATTTCTCTCTTAACTAATATACAACTTACGTAATACTGTCCGCTTCAAGAGTTGATAGATTGACTGTCATCTATATCATTATTTGCACTACAATTTAGAAACTATCTGCAATGAGGATTCATTTTTCTACTTACGTCCATCTGGGACGAGAGGTTTACAACGCTGCATCTTCTACTTCGTCGTTGTTACCTCGTTCCTAAAAATCATAACGCTTCTACGAGCTAATATGCATTCTTACGTCCATCATCTATCATAAACATATAGAAAAAAATTGTCTGCCATAAAAAATTGGCTAAGTATCTCTTTTCTCCAGAGGCAAAAATAACTTATTAACTCACCGAGTCACCTTCGTCATTTAACGCAACATGCATTTTTTTAAGTACCATCTCCCTTTAACCGAGTGGTTAAACGTCCGAACTAAAAAGAGTTCTTATACTCTTGCAACACAAACTCTTTGGTTATTCCCCTTCAGTTTTGACACAAAACGTCACGGTAAGCGACACCACAATGATGCCACCACCAAACGTTTATCTATTTCATCGTTTCCGATAAGCTGGATTAATTTTATCTAACTTTCACCTTGTATCAATTTAACTGTTACTGACCTATTAAATTCCCCTCTATGTGAACCACATAAGGTCCAAAATGTTTAACTCTCCCGAAACTTATCCAGCTTACTATTATTCGTCGCAGCGTCCCAACAATACGATTTCGTTTTAAATCTGTCTGTTCCAAAAAATTGTGATGAATGAAAGCATGAAATTTCAAAAATATCATTTCACAGTTTGTTACTCTACTTCTGGTATCTTTGACCGTCAAATAGCGATCAGTTTTGGCCTGGATTTGCTATCAATGCACTGCAACCTTTCAAAAACATCGATCCCGTCCCAAGTGGAATTGAATGAAGTGCCGGTAAGTTCAGAGTTTTATAGTGACTAATGGTCGCTGACGCTCAGTCGTGGAAATTCAACCATAATTAATTGAAAACCTTATGTATGTACTTCTAATATATTATGATATTATTATGTATTAGCTCTCTGCTCTTCTTTTTCATATAAACTGTAACTGGGCAAATGGCATACTCTTCCCACCGCGCAATATTCGTGAAAAAGGGATACAAAGTTTTTGCTTTACGTACAATTTATTTACTAGCGGTCGCCCAGTGGTCGATAATCGAACATAATTCATTTAACTTTGAACGAACGGATTATTAAGTGAAAATATTAGCTTTCCACACTCTCCATATAAACTTTAATAGTGTCAAATATCATACAGATTCCCTCAATCGTAAGAATAACTTCATCGTGAAAGTGGATGTTTACGTTTCCTCAGATGTAATTGAACATTTAAAGTAAACAAAATAATAAAAGTCTTGTGTAATTTGGTTCCGCAGAACTAATCTCAAAAGTTACTGGACCGATTCGTATAATCCTTTCACCGTTGTAAAGCCTATTTCATGCCAGATCAGTGTCATCATATCTTCCGGGCTTTTTTCTTATCTTATAACAGTGAAACATTTCGAATTTTAAATCCCTCATGACCCATAATGCACTTATGTTCTATGTCTCTTTAATGCCTTGCACATCATCAAGTTTACTTACGTCCTTCTTCTTTCTTCCAGTTTTGGCATCATTGCGAATTCTATAATGTATGTTAACTTCATCCCTTTCTTCAACAAACACCTACAGCTTATTGGCACTTGGCGATTAAGAACTTATGTTGCTATATGCTTCTAAGTGTTTCTTCACTGTCTCAGCACCTTCAGGTTTCGTAAATCCTTCGTATTTAAACCAACACGTACCACCCGAGCGTGATAGGTCATTCTCGGTCGTTTCACTACTCTATTTAAATATTCTGGTAGATGGAACAACTTTTTGCTTCCGGGCGGCATCCACCGGAACAGCCATTGTTTTTTTTTTAACTATAAACGCAATTACGTAATACTGTATATATATATGAAAGTGTTACAGTGTATACGCGTTACTGTTCCGAAAGTGAGTTAATGATATTCTTGGTTTACGTTATGGTTGATGTTCAAGGAATTAACGCAATTATGATGTACAGCATCGTGTTTAGTTATGTAATTGATGTTATCTTGTCCGTCTAAATGCTTCCTACTGCCACTTATAATTAGCGCGTTATGGGAGTGTGCTCGTGTGATGAATGTACAAGTTGCAGATGCTCTGTCAATTATTGTCTGGTTAATTAATATTTTATAAAGGTTCCTTTGAATGTTATGCGGAAAGAGTATATTTAATAGACGTGTAGTCCTCACGAACGAAAAGAATGAGATACATTTGTCTTGTGATTTGAGAATGAGTCATACTAGACGATTAGATTATGTTCCATTAACGGTGTTATGATTTTGATACGTTTAAGGAAAACATATCATAGCATTTCTTGTTACCTTGAAAGAGATGAATTATTTTAATATACATAGCTGTATCATCTGTATTCAGTAAAAGTGCAAACAATTAGGTTTATAAGACTTTGTAACTAGTGTCCATAAAAAAATCAGCCTGTATTGTCCTACTGCAGGACAAAGGCATCCCTTTCGTTTTTCCACTCAACTCTTCCTGAGCCAATAAGGACCAATCCCTCATGTAGGCGTCGAGTTCATCCCGCCATCTACGCCTGGGTCTTCCGCGATGCCGTATGACGTATGCCTATATCTACGGGAAAACATAGTGACTGTATTATCACTGCTATATCGCGTGCCACTCGCCGTTGATAGCAAATTATAAATAAAAGCTATAATAATAGATACGAGGATAATGATAGCCGTAAAAAGGTAAACGTCCATGTCTTCCTTGTAAGTGGACAACAGCGCTAAAAACAATATTAACCTATGACGCAATCATGGTTACCTGATATGTTTCGTTACTGAGGCATATTAATACACTTAATATAGCTAGGTAATATATAAATGTATCTTTTTTCATTTCCTCCCGTGGGTGTCGTAAGAGGCGACTAAGGGACTTACTAGAGAATGGGCAGCAGCGTTCTCTATGCATTTTACCACCATACTGCGATCGCCAAACCGCCTGCCAAGCGTGGTGATTATGGCAAAGCCCCCCAAATTAGGGGAGGCCTAAGTCCAGCAGTGGACGTCTTACGGCTGAAATGATGATGATGATGATGTTCTTTTTTCTAACTAGAGCTGAACCACTATTACCCTAAAATTTTACACATTGCTCATTCTTGCAAATTTTTACCATATAGGTAGTAGGGCATGCAAACCGGATACCCGGATAACCGAAAAAACCGGATAACCGACTGATTTGGAACCCGGTTTTTTTAAGATAACAAAACCGGAGTTTTCGGTTTTTTCGGTTAACATTATAAGTAAGCATTTTTCGACTACTAAACTGACGGCAACTACAACTCAGGAAAACTTAGACTATACAGTACCTAGTAAATTTTTCATGGAACATCAAGGACCAACTCCGACAAGAAATAAAGAAGGCTCTCAAACAACATACCTCTGGTGCAAACCTATCTACAGAACTTGATTTAGAAACTAAAATCAGGGTGGAAATGGCACTTTACGACGGTGGAGGAAAAATGGGAGAGCACTTAATAAAAGTATATAAAGCTTTGGAATCTATACCTCCAACAAGTGTGGAATCAGAGAGAGCCTTTTTATCAGCAGGTCTCATCTATACTAATATTATAAAGCTGAAGAGTTTGTTTGTTTGGTTGAACGCGGTAATCTCAGGAACTACTAGTCCGAATTGAAAAATTATTTTTGTGTTGAGTAGCCCATTTATTGAGAAAGGTTATAGGTTATATAACATCACGCTACGATTAAAAGGAGCGGAGCAGTAACGAAAAATGAACGAAAACTAGCAGGCAATTCGATGCGACGGGAAAGGTCAGGGTAGAAAAAATTGACGCGGACGAAGTCGCGGGCAGAAGCTAGTCTGTTTTATCTACAACAATGACAGATTTATTTTGTTTTGGTTTATTATGGAATAAGACTTCCATTTTATGCGATATTTCAATAATTATTTTGATTTCATTTTACGTACTGTTGATTTTGCCTGTTTGTATTTTATGACAGTTCAATTGTTATTTAATATTCTGTAATTTTAAGCCTTGTCTACCTACCAAATGTTCCAAATTGTGTATGTTAGGTTTTAAAGAATATGTTATTTTCCTAAATAATAAGCTTTATGATTATTATTCTATGTTTTGTATAAAGTAAAGAAACTTTTTGTATAGCTTGTTAGTACTTGTACCTTATTTCAGTCCGTAAAAAAATCATATTTTGATTAGACTTCAGCATTTTCATTTCTGTACAGACATATTTCTCATTTATTAAAAATCAAATAAAAAAACATAAACCCCGAAAAAACCGGTTTTTATAAACAGCCCGGTTTTTGCATGCCCTAATAGGTAGGTATTATATGTATATTTTTAGATATGTATTTTGTTTTTTATGTAATAATCGACAGACAATACGCATTCACACACATGTACGCCACAATAGCTTATTTGATTTATGATTCTCTTAATTTATTATTACGGACACACTCTTTGCGTATGGCACTCGTGGGTTGCAGCTGAAAATCAGCGTCAGCAAAAAGTGCACATCTAGCTTCTTCAATATAAAATTCACAATTACAACATCTTTTTTTCTCTTTTCTAGTAAACAATGACGATGGATAAGCAACTGGTCTGGGTGCGGGACCCCAATGAGGGGTTCATTCTCGCCCGACTACACGAGCTCATGGGGGAGGAAGCAGACGTCTTCCCTCTGGACAACAAGTACCCCAAGAGAGTCTGCAACTTCGAAGATATATTCCCTGCTGGAGATCCTGGGAAGGATGTTGATGATAACTGTGAGTATTGCTTGGAATTTATTTGATCCTTAAGACCGCGTGTCCTTGATACGCTTGGAACCGAAGTACTGACGTAAAAGACGAGTATAACAGTAAGTATTTGACAAAATGAACATAGATCAGTAATACAGTTTAGTTATTTGATTCTACACAATCTATTATTAAAAAAGAAAAACATGAGGTGCTAAGGACAATGAAGACGTAGATAGACTAACTAAAAGAGATGACAAAAGTACAGATGTACAGAGATATAAGAGCTAGAAATCGATGGGGATAACTGCTTGGATCAGTGCACGACACGTAAATTATGTAGGTACAGACAGACTAAAACCCATAACAAAGGCTACAATGATAATGAGTTAATAACTGAATGACGTAGTAAAATCGCTGAACAGTGACACAAATTAGATGACTCATGGTGCACAAGATAGCTGAAACTAAAACGTGATAACGAGTTGGGTGTATGAATGTTGGATAATATAAACTATGTGTTATTGTACTTTTAATCCTTTGATTTTGTTTGTCCGATAGCACAACATTAAAGGACAAAGAGTAAAATATAAGGATAGAGCTATATATAAATATACTTTTTTCTGTGGTTGGGAAATCATCAAATGACGTCTCCCGCTCTGGGTGAAGCGGAAGAGCGTGTCAGACTTTTACTGACTAAAACCCACCCGTGTTTCTTCAGTTGCCCATATGCTAGGGCCACGGTACCTCTTTCGAGCAAATCTCGCGACCCTGGCAGGATAAATATACTTATCATGCACTTGCATTTCAAGAACAAAATGACAGTAGTGAGGATAATGATAATCACTGCAATGACCGTGCCTTAGCTGTTAAATTCATACAAACATGTATGAAGCTACTTATTCACTTAAGCGGCGCATTTAAATTACTATCATATAACACTGCACTGACGGGTAAAAAAAGTGTTTTTGACTGTGAAACAATGCGCAAGATTTATTTCATGGGATGCTTTACATATCCACTTTCTTGAGCATATATACCATTCGATATAGGTACGTAGCGTATAAATCATTGTAAAACTGTTGAAGAAAGAAAATAGTAAAGATAAGAAAACAGTTATTGTAATAAACAAAAAAAACCTAAATATTCTGTTCTAATTGATCATAGGGAAATGGTTAGACCTGAGTAAAACAGCTAGATTGGATGAAATACTTAAAAAACGCTTGTAGTTGTTGCAATTTTGAGAGAAGCCTGTGCCATCAAGTGAAGATCAAGAACTGTCCTAAATTAAATATACTACCTATTGAATTGTTCTTACCTAGAGCTTATACAAAGTATGATCGATATATCTCAATTAAGGCAACATCGGTCACCCGCCGTCGCATCATACGTTTTTTACTGACAAGAATTAACTGACGTAATCATCTTACGAGTTAAAGCGATTAACTTCGTTGAGGCATAGAAATCGATCCCGGTAATAGCGCTCCTGGAATAGAATCGAACCTGTTTTAAACTAGTTTAGAATTTATTTTTCTCATGCTCTTATAATAATCTTGTTCCTTGCTTACTAATGCCAGGTATCTGAATACCTGTACGAGATTAAATAGATAAGTTTTGAATAGATTTGCCTTTTGAAATGCCAGAACACACGGTCACGTGTGAATATTTGGTCCTTATGACTTTATTAATGTAAGCTTCTGCTCCGGTGCAGCTTACTGCAATCCTGCTTTCATTTGTTTCGGCTGTTACGTCCTTAATGGTTTACAATTCATTGACTCTTATATCATCTGTCACGACATCCAACCATTGACTGTTCGGGTCACTAGGTCGTGGGCCATTTTTGAGTAGATTAACTAAAAACAAACCTTGATTAGGTGAAGCTCCGATGACGATCTTTGGCCCTTGATTACCTGTCGTTCTGTTATACCAATGATATAATAGATCGTTGCAGGTGGCGTTGTGTAATTCTGCACTATGGAAAAATGTGATTTCACAGGTGTTATTTAACGTATCAGGAGCCTTAGCATCCCTATAAAATAGTTTGGTCAATCCTAACACGCCACCATAGAAATAGTCTTTCTCCATTAGAAAACCCGTCAGGCAACATCTGTCTAACATTAATGCTGAAATGAAACTTTTTGGTGCAGCCATGAGGCTCACGCTATTGTTGTCAAAACATTATTGTGACCTTTTTTATTTTGTTATTAGTGTCTGTTTCAAGATGATTCAAATAAACTTTATTCTTCTTCTTTCTTCCAAAATCCTTATATAACTAAACCTATTACTTCCAGGTGAGCTGATGTTCCTCAACGAATCAACACTTCTAAACAATATCCTTACACGATACAAGAAGAATAAGATTTACGTAAGTAATAACTGATTTACCTACTATGAGTCTATGACTCATTTCAAATGCCTGAAGTTTTCACCTTGAACATATTTTATACGTAGGTGTGTATGCTTACCGTAGAAAATTATGTACGAGTATTGATTCCGTTGGTTTTCCTTGTCCAATGACTTTTACCGGCCGTATTTACTACAACGCAGATTATTCAGTGTTAGTTACTGATGATTTTTTTATATATCGACATGAAAACTATAACCATAAATTCAGCTTATGATTCTACTCCCCCTAGCGCAAAAATATTTCATCGGTTAAAAAATAAACATCTGCTGTTTCATAGAGAAAAGTGTCATAATGACATTTTATAGAACACTTCCGTGGTCAAAATGTATGGAACAGCTTTTTTAACCGACTTCAAAAAGGAGGAGGTTATCAATTCGGATGTTTATATGTTTTTTTTTTTTTTTTTTTATGTATGTTCGGCCATAACTCCGTCATATATAGACGGATTTGCAAAATTCTTTTTTTGTTCGAAAGGGGTTTATTCCGAAATGGTCCCATATAATTTTCATATAGATCTGATGATGAGTTCGGGAGACAGACACCGGAACTCTTTAAAAAATGACAGGAAATCAACCGCGATTTCTGCTATCGCATAAATATGCATTGTTTGTTTGGAATTAGTGCAGGGTGAATACCACAACTAAAAATTTAAAAATAAAAACTTTTTTGCAAAAAAAAACAACCGACTTCCTTAAAAACACTACAAAGTGAAAAATAACTTTAATTTCGGAAGTTGGTGGCAAAAAAACCATAAATACAGATCCTAAGACACCGACTACCGAAATCAAAGTTATTTTTCACTTTGTAGTGTTTTTAAGGAAGTCGGTTGTTTTTTTTTTGCAAAAAAGTTTTTATATTATCATTAACTGACTTCAAAATCATCGACTGCCGTGTTGGTCTAGTAGTAGGAAGCGCTACTGCTGAAAATGAGGGTTCTATTCCCATGTTGGGAAAAGGGATATTCATATTTTCAGCTAAATGTCTTAGTAGGCGCTCGGAGTCCGGATATGTGCCTGGACTAAAACATAACTGACAAAATGCGGATGAACTATAGGTACACCTCTACCCTACTCGTCGAGGAAACAAGGCATGATGTTGTGATGTCTGTTATTGTATTATTTAATTGTTAAATGCACGAAATACTTCGCTTGGAGCGTTGGTCTTTGCCCAGCTGTGGGATGATGCAGGCTGGTAGTAAACAAGTAACCAATGTACCAAAGCACCAATAAAATAAATCGTCTTTGATACCTCTTGAGATGACGTTGATTTAAGAAACGAACGAAGCCAATAGTAATATTAAATATTAGTTGTTATTGTTTCTCTTTTCTTTTATTAAACAGCTATTGTCAACAAACGATACACACAAATGTACCACAGGTGTCTAAACCAGTGACTTCATAAAAATGACTAATCATAAAGTAAACAAACAATACACACACATAAATAAACATAAACTCACACCTTGTTCCCATGACGATAGATAGAAACTAAAGAACGCCACCTGCTACGATTCTTACATCTTCTTTTGCTTCTTTTACGATCATAATACTGATGGGCAATTCTCGTAATTTTATGAACGATTTCAGTCTCATTCTGTAAAAAATACCTTGAATTTCCATACATTTTTGACAATTGATTCTCGCCGAGATGAGACTGTGATAAATTTTTGTACGTTTTTAAATACGAGAATAAATTGGCCTGCTTGGTCCTACACGCCTGGCAGTTGCGAGACTACGCACCTGATCATTCTGAAGAACAAAACAAATAACGTAAACTTATATTTTTACAGACATACGTAGCAAATATCCTGTTAGCTGTGAACCCTTATGAAGATATTAAGGACATGTACTCTTCTACCACCATCAAGAAGTACCATGGCAAGTCTTTGGGAGAACTGCCACCGCATGTATTTGCTATAGGTAAGAGAGTTCTTTTCGTGTTGACGGTATTTGGACACTTTCTTTAATTTATATAGGTTGAAAACAGTAGGTGGCCACGTATCAATGGCATTTTGTACATCATTCGAAGTAGGTACAGGTAAACGGGCACTTGGGACACTCCAGCAAGTGGGGCATGGTCTGATCAGACGTACCGCACTCGACTGAAGCTTACTGATAGTCGGTTTTTCATAAATGTACAGTAGTTATCATCATCTGGCTAGCCTTTTCCCGACTGTTGTCGACTGTTGCGGTCGGCCTCCAGTCAAACCGAATGCAGCTGAATACCAGTATTTGCCCTGTAGCGAGTGCCTGACTTCCACAATCCAGTTAACTAGTATACCCCTTGGTAAGACTGTACTGCAGTAAACTTACCAAATCCAATTGCATAACACAAATTGTTTTTCTTTAATTGCTAATACATTCCTTTATTTTGAATCATTCGTCTGGTCAGTAAAGTAAATAACGCAATGAATGTCGTCGAACTGCCAAATCAAAAATATTGTCATTCTGTGTTACGCAGAAAAGAGTTAAAATGTTTGTAAGTAAACCTATGAGAGACCGTTTCATAGTTGGCCTGCGGTGTAATTGCGTAAAATACTAAAAGTAGGAAAGGCTTTTGATTTTGACAGTTCAACAACATTCCTTGCGTTATTTATTTTGCAATGGATGTTGCGAATCCTTCAAAATGATTCAGATGCTGATGATAGTGTGTTACGGATTTAGAGTGCAGACAAAAACTATACATATGTATATTTCTTTTTTTTACAAACTGAAGTACCTAGTCGTTTTAATCCCATTAAAACGGTATCCCCATAGATGGAAGTAAGCATTCAACCATTTATGGGATATACCGTACAAGCCATACATTTTTTGCTCATCTTGAAAATGTGAGCCTACATCTATCTACGTTCCATTTATACATACATACATACAATCACGCCTTTTCCCATGGGGGTAGGCAGAAACCACGGAACGCCACCTGCTACGATCTCTACACACTCCTTTTGCCTCGTTTAGGTTCATACAATTGGTCATACACACACGCCGGTTGCGAGTACTACGCACCTGACCTTTCTGAAGAACATCACCAATAAGATCACTATATGTCCTCCTAGGGCGTCCCCTCCCGGTGTTTCCACTCACATCTGCCTTGTAAGTACCTTTTGTGAGCCGTCCTTCATTCATCCTCTCAACATGACCAAACCATCTAAGCATACATTTTTCAATTTTTGTCACTACATCTTCTTTTAAACGTTCCATTTGTGTGAGTGAATCTTCGACTGACAATATGATAGTGACCCGAAACATCACCAAGTTGTTACCATGAGATAACTTTCGAAACAAATTGTACTGGTTAATTTAAAGAAAGTCGTCGTATAGATTATTCAGTCTAATTTTCCTTCGTGACGCTTCTGCTGAGCATGAGGTCTTGGGTTCGATTCCAAGTCGGGCAAAGTGTTATTGGGTTTTGGAACGAAGTTCCTTATCGCGCGTTGTGAAAAGGCTAGCCGGAAAAAATTCTCACGAAAAGTTGTAACGACACTTTTTAACCGACTTCAAAAAAAGGTCGAGGTTTCTCAATTCGACCGTATATATTTTGTTGTTTGTATGTTGTTGTTTTTTTTTTTTTGTTGTGAGTAGAGAGAGAGAGGGAGAGACAGAGATAGGGAGAGAGAGAGAGAGAGAGAGAGAGAACATTTTTGTTGAGTGTATACAGGTTTTTTGTACATGATAAATAATTAAAAAAATTATAACAATTATGAATCCTGGAAAGGAACTTCGTTCCATCCGGGTGTCCCTTGACACCTCTAAAGATTTTTCCATCTGGAATTTCACAGTAGCAGCTGGAGTCTGAATTTGTGCCCGGTTGGTGGCAATAGGCTCGCCCCCTATTACAATACCAGGTGAAATGTGGGTGTACACCTCTGCCCAACCCTTCGTGGAAACAAGGCGTGATGTTACGTTTATGTTCCCTTCGTGACGAATCTAATTTGAGAGTCATATACAATACTAGCTTCTGCCAGCGGCTTTGTCGGCGTGGATGTCGAAAAATTCACCCTTTCAACCCCCCAGTTCACCCTCTTAAGAATGGAATTTCAGAAAACCCTTTCTTAGTGGATACCTACTCCTCACAAAGAACACACCCTCCAAATTTCATGTCTCTAGGACCAGTGGTTAAGGCTGTGCGTTGATATATCAGTCAGTCAGTCAGTCACTCAGGACTTTGAATTTTATATATATAGATAGCTTGAATGATGTAGACTTGTTGTTCATAAGAATCATTTAGTCACTTGTTTTTTCCACAACATCATTTGTAAACTAACAAAGTCGGAAAAATAAACAAACCATGCCGCATTTCTTCTGAACGATTAACCGACTAATAACATTCTTGTATTACGTCATCGAAGCTGCGTAGGCGCAGTTTGGTTTTCCTCTTCAGGTGGAATCCATGAGACGAAAATATTGTTTACATAAAATCAGTCTTCTAAAATTACTTCAATGGTTATAAATATTTTTACTGAAAAACAAACATACAACAAATAAAGTATTAAATTACTACTATTTTCTGAAAGGTCTGTTAGTTTTACAGGCCTAATGTAAAGTTTACCTATTGGGCGCCAACTCGTTAATAGTCCAAAATATACATTGCTTGTAATAATATATAAATTCATCTAGCTAACTAATAATTTGTTTAGAGAATTCATTGCGCACGGTTTATGTGTAAAATAATTATTTATAAAACATTTATTAAAGAATTCTAGATGTTTTTCAAGTCGTAAAAACCGTGGGAAGCAGGAGGTCGCTGGTCCGTACTAATATTATAAATTCAGAAGTTATTTTGTCTGTATGTTACGTTTTCACGCCTAAACCAATGAACGGATTTGGATATAAAATTGGCAAGGATATAAAAGACATCCTGGAGAAGGACATAGGCTACTTTTTGTCTCAGTTGCACTTCCCCGTAGGATAATTTCATTTCTGCTGGAATAAGCTAGTTATTTATATATTTCTTACTAATGAGTTCGTTATCACTTTACAGCCGACAAAGCCTTCCGTGACATGAAGTCTCTCAAGCAGTCTCAATCCATCATAGTGTCCGGAGAATCAGGAGCCGGCAAGACTGAATCCACCAAGTACATACTGAAGTACCTGTGTGAATTGTGGGCGAAGGCCGCTGGGCCTGTGGAGCAGAAAATTTTGGATGGTAAGTGTATTTTATTTATTATCATTAACCAACGTTAAATTACACAGAAGAAATAACAGGAAGCAAGAGAAAATAAAGAACTTAGTGTAACAAACAATTATAGTTAACTATAGAATTTTCTTATTACTACCTACTAGCTGAACTATCTTTAAATAGAGCAGTTAAACAATTTGTATAAAACAAAAGAAAAAAATAGACGCTTCTCCAAAAAAATACATCCATAACCAGCTTTTTCCAGCGGCTTCGCCCGCGTATTATACTTACAAACCTCCCTCTTGATTCATCCTGTCTATTGGTGAAAACCGTGTTAAATCCTTTGCGAAGTTTAAAAGATCTAAGCATGTAAAGAAGGTTATCTAGAAATTGAAACCCACGCCATCTATTAGAAATTCATAGAACTAACCAATGAAAAACAAAAAACATTCCTATAAAAAACATTTAATTTGCAAATATTGAGATCAGTAATTGAGGTAAAAGCTATCCTATCTTTTAAGTTGGATCAAACTGCATATGGTGTGCAAATTTTATTAAAATCGGTTACTTAAGTAGTTTAGGAGTCCTTCCCGGACAAACAACGTGACGCATAATTTATATATATTAAGATATAAAAGAATGCTGAACTGATTTTTTCAGAAGAAAGCTTCTTCCATATTTATGTGAATTGTTATTGTATACAAAGGTTTTTTTGTGTCAATAAAGTTATTTTATTTTATTTTATTTATTTATTTATTTCTTTAATTTTAATTTTGGTGATTGCTCAAAACCCTTATATTGTTGTAAGTTTAGGTTTTGACGAAGCAGTGACCTGCTAGGTTAAAGCCTACCCCTCTCCTTCTGAATCTTTCTATCTTTTTCATCTGAACTCCGATAGTTTGTTCCAGCTGCTTTGCGAACATGGTTACCCACCAAATATGTACACTGTACACTTCTTTAGAAATATTCTAAAACGCAATGAAGGCGTTCAAATAGCGGTCATAACAATCTACGTCCAAACGCTATTTCACTGCTCACCAAAACAATAATGTGCAGAAACAGTTGCAGCTTGCAAACCAAGCGCCTACACCTCTCTGAATATATTACATACTTGTTTGTAAAACACGTCTCGACAACCAGCTGATGTGTTAATGTTAAAACATTTCAAGTTTATAAATAAACATCACATAATATAATGCAACAATTCTGCAACATTCATATTTTACTATAATACCTACCGAAACTTGTATCATTGACATAAATACATAATCAATTTGGCAATATTTTTTCGTTTGTTTGTGATTTTTTTTTCGAAACTGATCTGAGTTGTAGGTCGTAAGTTTGAACCCAGGCAGACACTTTGTGTACCTATTTAATTTCATCCCTACTGCTCTCAAAACGATCAAGGATTTTTCTTCATCGTTTCATTCGTGGAGAAACCGACATGACCTCGAAACAAAAGAAAATTAAGATGTGATATCCACCAACCCGCACTGCGTCCGCGTGATTGCCCACCCTCCTCTCGCAGACAGGAGTCCTGCGTTCCAGCAGTGGGCATGTCAAATAGGTTGATTATGATGACTATTTGATAAAAATAGACCAAAATACATCCAGTAATCATATTTAGTCCATGATTTCTTTTCCAAAATAGTTCAATTAGCTGTACAAATCAGAACTATTTAATAGACAGACTTCAGCAGATAACAATACATTTTTGTATTTTTTTATATGATGGAGATTAACTAAATCTTCTCTTTAAATATCCGATAGTAAATCCTAATGATAGTATTATTTAAGAGTCTGATATTAGATCTTTTCAATAACTTTACGAACGATTCCCGGGAAGGTCGTTTGTTAAACATTATGTAAATAAAAGAAGATTCGGCCTTGTGGAACGGTTGTAGTGTTAATATCATGTTAACTAATCATAGAGCACCGTTCATATCATATTGCGGTTATTTTTATTGTTTTTAATGGCATAACTTCAGTTAATTAAACATTAATATATGCAACAGTAATGGATACTTCAATTACATTTTGGTTTGTGACTTAATAATTTCCAGTTCTGTTAATAGGTAGTTGCTTTTTATTTATTTATTTATTTATTTTATTATTTATGTACACACAGTAAAATACAGAGTGATAAGGCATAGTAATAGAATTGAGTACAAAGGTACTGCTTATTTCTTAAGAAATTTCTTCCAGCAGACCTGCGAAAGGAGAAATTAAAAAGAAATGTAGACAATAGTGTGTGAAAACAAGAAGAGAAAATATGAATATGCGAAGTCTTAAACTAAAATATACTTATACATATATAATGCAAGAAATTAACGTATACCTAAATAAATATATAAAGTTAAAATATATAAATAAACATAAATAATTATGTATATACAGGGTTATTTGTAAAACACCGGCAACCTCTCAGGGCTATGTTACTAACATCATAATCAACAACTTTTGTTCTATGACTTTTATAAATTTATCATATTTTAGATCATCAAATTTTCATTAAAAAATCGGCCGCCTGTAAGTAAGTCAAGTTCAAGCGCCCCCACCACCCTAACCCCGCTCCCCTCGCTAATGTACTATCGCTTTCTTTTGCTTCGCTTAAACTTCATAACATTTAGAGCGTACAATTTAAATATTTTTATTTTTATATGAAAATCTGATGAACAAAAATATGAATGAATTTTTAAAAGTCATAGAACAAAAGTTGTTTATTATGATGTTAGTAACATAGTCCTGAGAGGTTGCCGGAGTTTTACAAATAACCCTGTATATATATAAATATACAAAATTATGAGGAAAGATAATGCTCTTTTACTCGATATTTGAATAGAGAAATAGTTTTTAAGTCTCGAATTGTAGGCGGAAGCGAGTTCCATAATCTTACAGCATGAACAGAGAAGGAATAAGAATAATAACTGGTTTTACTGGTTTAATTGAACGATGGATAATTAATTCTGTTTTTTTCAAGTCCGTAATTAATAATGCAAATTTGTTTTATGTAAATATGTAGGTACACACGGCTACATATGAAGCTATACATTTCCAGTTTTAACAGACCTCGCATTGTATAGGCTTTTGTACAGACGCCAGCGCATGAAGCTTCTACAATCTGTCAAATTTCCTTAATAGATTTCAACTTTATCTCCAAAGCGTTAGGTTCAACGTTGATTGGAAGAATTTATCAGTTTCAGGTAGCTTGATGTGCTGGTGTTTGTACAGTGAGAAGTCAGCTGGGACTGGAAATGTATAGCTTGATTTGTCGGCATGCGTACTTGTTTTATGAATCATAGAACTTGCTTTAGAACGCGGTTGACCAGTAACCAGTTCATTTTTATCAACCCTATCTAAATGTTAATCAGTTATAATGTTAGACTTAGAAATACGTTAAGCCATCTCAGTACTTTATATTATTTGTAGACAAAGAAGCGCCGATTCTTTTACTCGTTATTTACCTTTACTGGACAGATTTATACAAATCATGATTAATTTTAACAATCTGTATTTCCAACTATATGAAATTCCAGTGTTCTTATTAACATTGGCATAGATTTTAATTTTGACAAATTCGATCTTCTTCGTCTTCTTAGCGTGTCTATAGCAAAAATAACACAAAAAAATGCATGTTACTTTGTATATACTAAATTATATAGAGATAATTGTTATCAAAATTCAGCAACGCGATAAAATACAGATTCTATAAAAGAAAAGGATAACAATGGTTTAGGCCATATGATACTTTTATCCCGGTAGTAGTACATTCCCATAGGATAGTTTCCTTCGTACACGTGTTTGACGCTGCGGGCAAAAGCTAGTTATTAATAAACTTTACTAACCTACTCTTAAACCTTTATTTACTGACAACTTTTCTTCCCCAGCTAATCCAATCCTCGAAGCTTTCGGAAACGCGAAAACAACACGCAACAACAACAGTTCTCGATTCGGCAAGTTCATGGAGGTGCACTTCAATAGCAAGTACCAGGTGGTGGGGGGTCACATCTCGCACTACCTGCTGGAGAAGTCCAGGATATGCACACAGAGTGCGGAGGAGAGGAACTACCACGTGTTCTATCTGCTGTGTGCCGGCGCGCCACAGGAGCTGAGGACGGCGCTGAAGATCACCAAGCCTGATGATTATTTGGTGAGTTTTTGATAAATATTTCATAATTAATGTAGGCACTATTAATCATTATTTATTCTACAAACACGGATACATAAACACATGCAACATCACATGAATACACCATACACTACACGGACCCCCACAAAACACCCTCTCCCCTCTCATACGCCACACCATACCATACCCTCTCCCCTCTCATACACCACACCACACCACAACACACTCCATCCCATCCCATCCCCCACACACATACTTACTTACACATTCATACAGTAAATCAGGTCATTATGGGTTTATTGTTGGAATCACACACTTAAATAAAGGTTTATTTTGTATACGTAGTAACTAGTAGAACACTGACTCCTAGGTCACAGGGTTTCCCCAGTTTAGGAGGCAGGGTTTTCCACTATTTGTGCAGCCTTTTCCCAAAAACCAATTTAACCTACCTATGTAATTGTTATTGTATACAAAGGCTTTTTGTGTTAATAAACTTATTTTATTTATTTATTATATACTGAGCTTTTCTTTCGGAATGTCTTCATTCCGATCCAGCCCGTCTCTTGTGGCCCTCTACCAGTGATGCCCTAAGCCGAGGTCCGTACCCCACAGAGGGTGCCCTTAGCGAGTAGTCGCTCTAGTATTAAGTTTTTAGGCTGGAGGCCTTAATTTATTAAGGTAGCTACTGGCAAATCCGGTTAAACAGCCGACAACCTCATAAATTGACTTGCGAGATGACATTACAAAAATATATACAGGATAAGTTGAACTATGAATTCAGCATATGATTCTAGACCCCCTTGCGCAGAAATTTTTCGTCGGTTTTACAAAAAAAAAAATCAGCTGTTCCATAGAAAAATGGCCTACAGGGTCAAAATGTATGGAACAGCTGATTTTTGAATTCAGCATGATATGCTGAATTCATGGTTACAGTTTGCGCACTGGATAAAAAGTTATCCTGTATATATATCTGAATAACTTTTACACGTTATGTTAAAAAGCTAAATGGAGTCGACATTCCTTACCTGACTACCCCTGAGATGAAATTGCGAAACAAACTGGAGGGTCACAGTCTCTTTTAAAGTCCAGACATAATCTTGTACAGATCATGTGGAAAAAAATAGTACATTAGTGCCTGAAATGGTCTTTTGAGAAAAAAACCACATAGATTTGAGTGGACCAGTCCACTCAGTGCAAGCATTTGTCAGTAATCGTGTAGCTCAATTCAGAACTTGAGGAGCTCAAAGTCTCGACGAACAATTTGGTATTGTTCGTCGAGTCGTTAAAACGACATTTGAGTAGGTCGCATTAACTTCTTTAACCCTAATTACCTACGTTATGCTCGCATCGTTTCAAACGATTCAGAGCCTTATTTTATCATACAAATAAGGTTAAAGTTCGCTGGTACGCGGCGAACCAAATGTGGTATCTCAGTGCTTTACAGGTAAGTACTCAAACTGCTAGGTCAAGATCCCACCACATGGAGTTGCAAATAATACTAAGCGCCATAGGGCCACAATGGCACTTAGTCAACTTTGCCTTTGAAGCGTCGATATGTAAAATTAGTACTGAAGTTCTTTAGTAATGCTATTTATAAGCAATCTTTAAAAATAACTGTCTACCTGAAGATGATTTTCTTTAAAGCGTATTTACTACCTGGCTTATTTGAATAAATAATTAATTAAACTATCTTAAAAGGTGGTTATTGAAATAATTATTCTTCTAAGATGAGTGCAAGAGACCGTACTAAAATCCTTCAAAGTCATCTTGCAGTCACCTTGCAAAATGAACAGTATGTAACGTAATGTGGCGATAAAAACAACTTATTAAAGATGCAACAAAAAATATCGTGCAAAATACTGTGTTCTGGCTGAAAGTTCCGGGGATTTTAGAGTCACATGATACTTGCATGTAATGTGTTGTATTGGTTAGAACTGTCTCGTTGGTCAAGTGCTCGCAAGCGGTGCTGCTGAGCAAATGTCCAGAGGGGTAATTGCGGAACTTTTTATCGGTAGGAATTGGTTTAATATTCATAGTTAAACAACATTCATTGCGTTATTTACGTTGCTGAGCCGACAATTTATTCGAACAAATGACGCAATGGTTTAGAAATAATCTTCAATCCCATTCAGATTCTGATAAATTGTGCGTTTCGCAATTAGGGTGCAGGTCGAGCAAAGTGTTATTGGGTTTTCTGGAATTTCTTAGTAGCAGCCTGGACTCTGGATTTCTGCCCGGTTGATGGCAATAGGCTCGCCCTCTATTACATGGGACTTAAACATAACAAGTGAGATGTGGGTGTACTGTAGCTACACCTCTGTAAATACTCTTAAATCTTACAAATAAATCATCATCATTATTTCAGCCGAAAGACATCCGCGGCTGAACATATGTAGTTCTCCTTAAACAATATTCATTTTCCTATGAGATTACAGGGAAATTAATATTTTGAATTTCCCTCGGTGTTGCAGACTTTTGAAAGTATCCAACTGCAGCGTAATAGCGTCACACTTTCAAATGCAGTGCCCTTCATGTTGACAATACAACAATATTCACAACGTTGCCATCTAACGTTTATTTTGAAACATATGCACCAATGAATCAGGAAATTCCGTCAAAATCTTTCGGATTGTAATTGCAAGTGATTAACGCAATATGGTGGCTGTTTACCAAACAATGACTAAGATTACTCGAAAGACAATCTTACATATCGCTCAATATTTTATAAACAAAATCATTGTATCACCGAATGTAAATGATGATATGATCAGAAAGAGAAGTGACTACACTAATAGAGAGGATAAAAAAACATGTTGCGTCAACCCCAAATAAATTGGGATAAGGACAGGAGTATGAAAATATCATTGTATCACCGATCCATACAATAATATTGTATCACTGTTGTTTTCCGTTGGTAATGCAACAGTGGTACTATTTGAGATCACCTTTAATACATTATATTCTATCTATGGTCACCTTAAATTCAACTATCAACGTGGCAATGCTGATTTTGTTTTGAAAGTCCGCATTGATTTTGTCTGGCAACATTTTTTTTTAAATAAAGTTCTTTCTTACGTTTACCTAATTACTATTTAAGTTGCGAAAAATTCAAACAGGTACAAATGCACAAATCAAATCACCTTATGGTAACATATCGTCAAACTAAGAATTTTCATACGAAATATTCTAAGTCGCACGAATTTCCAAAGTTTTAATGATATTTATTATTCAGTAAATATATTATATTTCTACCTATAATCAAATTCTCATTATATGTTAATGAGAATCTGAGTATACGACTTTACGACGATTATACGACGGTAAATAGAGCTGCACTTTACAAAAAAACCAAAGAAAATATGAATTTCAAACCATCCACCATAATAACGAATACTTTTGTCCTCAGTATCTAAAGAACGGTTGCACCCAATACTTCACGACTCCCAACTCGGAGAAGAAGATCGCCGCCAACTGCAAGAGTAAGCAGCAGCAAGCTAAAGGCGGTCTACGAGACCCTATACTTGATGATGTGGAGGACTTCGGAAGGCTCAATCAGGTATGTGATCTTTCAAGTTGTAGCTTGTTTCTTTCATCTTCTTTTACTGAATTGGATTCTGTTATGTCGGTAAGAGATGACGTTCGATTAATTATGATTTTTTTAACCGACGCATGAAAAAGAAGAGTTTCTTTATTTGACGCGTATCTTTTGTTGTTATGTATGACATATACTTTTTACTGAGTAACACGTTTTTTTTTTTGGAATGTTTAACTTCGATTTCCGATTTAATATTTAAAAACAAAAGCCACCCAAAAACTAGTGTATTCAAAAAAATATCCCACAAAAACAGTTATTAACAAAAATTTTGAAAATCAAAGAATCCGACTGCTTAAGCAAAAATTTACCTTTTAGTTCAACTAAGTTCCTAAATCAATCTTAATAAAAGGTTTATTTTTTTTTGCTTTATAGATTCCTTTTTTGTTAATGTTCAACCATGTACAAGTCAGTAAAACCCCATTACATGTTGCAAGTTCCTTGCATGTTGCACTGAATAAAATTAAAGCAAATTGGTTGCTGGTTGGTCCAAACACGGTTTAAATGGTGCAACTTTTATTGTTCCTTCCAGAGCGATAATTGCATAATACACTATCAGTAGGAATCGCTTTTATTTTGACACTACCGCAACATTCATGGTGTTGTTTACGTTGCTAAGCAAACTTTTTTTTCGAACTCATGAAAGAATGGATAGCAAATAAGCTTTAAAATAATTCCGATTTTAATTAGGGTCTTTTCAGAAGTATAGCATTTTTTTCTCTCACAGGCTCTATCCCGCGTGGGACTCACAGAAGAAGAAAAAAAAGCGGTATACTCCGTAGTAGGAGCCGTATTACACCTCGGTAACGTGCAGTTTGAAGAAGACAGCGGAGCGCGGGGCGGGTGTCGCGTGGCGCCGCACTCGGAACAAGCGCTGGCCACTGCGGCCGGCCTGCTGGGCGTGGACCCGGGGGAGCTCAGGATGGCACTCGTGTCCCGCCTCATGCAGAGCTCCCGCGGAGGGATCAAAGGAACCGCTATCATGTGAGTCTTTGTTATTTGCTACACATGTTGTATTTTACGAGCAAGCATCATCATCATCATCATTTCAGCCGTAAGACGTTCACTGCTGGACTTAGGCCTCCCCCAATTTGGGGGGCTTTGCCATAATCGCCACGCTTGGCAGGCGGGTTGGCGATCGCAGTATGGTGGTAAAATGCATAGAGAACGCTGCTGCCCATTCTCTAGTAAGTCCCTTAGTCGCCTTTTACGACACCCACGGGAAGAAATAGGGTGGTGTTATTCTTTACGTCCGGCACCACACGAGCAAGCATCAGTCATGCCAAATTGTATCTTGTTACTAGAGATCGGAATAGCTATGAAGTACTACTACATCATCTGGGGAGTTTGTTGCGCCACTTCTTCCCAGCTAGAGCACCAAGAAGCGGTGAAAGGCGGGCGTTTTGAACGACTGTCTTATGTGACTTTGACGTTCAAACAGTGCTGACTCTCAGCCTAGTTTGAATAAAAGACTTTTGATTTGATTTTAATCATTTATCATCATTCTCCTACCCTTATTCCAATTAGTTTAGGGCTGGCGCAACATGTTTTTCTCTTTCTCACTTCTCTATTAGTCGTCATCTCGGTAGTCATCCCGTTTCCATGGCTAATGGAGGTATTATCCACTCTATATTACTAACTTCCCTAAAATCCTGAGATGATGCTAGTGATGTTTTCATACCGCAATTTAAGAAATTATAAATTACTTATAGCACTTACACAGAATACATTAGTAATAAATTATTATTTCGAAGACTGACTGGCCTGTTAGTCTAGTGGTTAGTGACCCTGACTGCAAAGACTGAGACCGTGGGTTCGATTCCCACCCAGGACAAATGTTTGTGTGATGAGCACAATCATTTGTTCTGTGTCTGGGTGTAATTTTTATCTATAATATGTATGTATTTAGAAATATATAAGTATATTTATCAGGTTTCTGGTTACCATAGTACAGGCTCTGCCTAGTTTGGGATCAGATAACAGTGTGTTGGTTGTCCTAAGATATTTATTATTTTTTTTATTTAAGAAGAATCTTAGAACCTTTTTACAGTTCCAAAATAAAATATTAAATTAAAGTGACTTGCATTAAACACAAAACAAGACCATGTAAACGAGAAAGAAAGGAATGTATGAAAAACGCATATTCTGTTTTAGGCCGCACCCGCTCGGACGTAAAATTATCGTGACGGGATTTTATCGGACACTGGATTCTCAACTCTTGGTGTTGAACCGAGCATTAAAAATGTAACGTGCATCCCAGCACCTCGAAAAAACACAATTCAATTTTCAACTCTCGGCGCAAAGCATTGTGTTTAAGATCCAGTATGTGAAAAAAATCCACATCGAAAACAAAAGTCATTTATTCAAACTAGGCTGAGAGTCAGCACTTTTTGAACGACAAAGTTACTTAAGACAGTCCCCCAACCACTTTCTAATGCTTTGGCTGGGAAGAAGTGACGCAACAATCTCCCAAACATGGATTATACGAAATCCATGTTTGGGAGTTTGTATCTTCTTTCTCATAATTGATATGTTGATATTATTATTAATATTACTTACCTGTTTAAATATTTTACGTCGATGGTCCTAGTTTATCATTTCTGGCTTCGAGTTGTAACTCAGGTCGTAACAGCTATGTGAACATTCAGCATTGCATATGTAAGCTGTCATGCCCTTTATGCCAGGAGGCTTTTATTTTGTGCAGCCATGTTTACATTATACATATTTTTTTGCTTATGCTTGAGTATAGTTTTCATTTTATTTGTTGGTATATTGGGTTGGCTAGCTGGCATATAGCAAATCATTTAATTTAATGTTTTGTGTCTCTTAATGTTTTACTATATACCATTGTATAGAATCAAGTTCTTCTAACTGGACAGACAGCTGTGCTGCTGGGGAGTTTGTTGGCCACTTCTTCTTCCCAGCTAAAGCACTAGGAAGTGCGCGACGGGTGGGCGTTTTGGGGGACTGTCTTTTGTAATTTTGACGTTCGAAAAGTGCTGATCCTCAGCTTAATTTGAATAAATGACTTTTGATTTTGGTATTTCAATAATGCAAACAGCCAGGTCTGTTTATTTGTATGTGAAAAGACCTAACATATTCAAAAAGCTTCACACTGGAAGTTAAAACCGTTTGTTTGACAGGGTGCCTCTAAAGACGTACGAAGCGAACAACGCCCGCGACGCTCTGGCGAAGGCGGTGTACAGCCGACTGTTCGACTACATCGTGCATCGCATCAACACCAGCATTCCCTTCCAAGCCTCCGCCTACTACATCGGAGTGCTTGACATCGCTGGCTTCGGTAAGTTTGAAATATTAATCCTACTAATATTATAAACGTGAAAATTTGTTTGTTGTGGGTGTTTATTTCCCAATCACGCAAACACAACCGAATCAATTTGGATGAAGTTTGGCACACAGATATTTTATATCCTAGAATAACACATAGGATACTATTACAAAATGGGAATAGACACAAATTAATTTATACCAATTTACATCAAAAACACTTAAAAATCTATTCAAACAGTCACAAATACAGTAATCAGAATCACTTGTTTCTTACTTGTAATCCACTGTTTCGCATTTCTCGCTGTACTGCCCTCACCGTTTTCTTTTTTTACACGCTTTATATTAGCTTCACTTGTATGTTTGTATATTTGTATGTTTGTTTGTAACCGACTCTTTATAGCGCGATTTTGACCCACTTTAAACGACCAGATTTCATTCAAACTTTGCACACCTGTCAAGGACCGATGACAATGCAATAATTTCATAAATTTGTTCCATTATCCTTGTCAGGGTTACCAGGACAGCAAAAAAACTGTCACAAACTACGCTGACATACGTCTCAAAATTCGAAACACCCTAAAAAATAGAAAATAAATAATAGTTTTAAAAAAACTAAACAACACGCTTCCATTGAAAACCAAACTAAAAAGTACAAAATAATGGAAAAAAAGCGTGGGGTGCCTGATATCAATAAAAAAAATACCTTAAAAAGCACCCCACGCTTTTTTTCCATTATTTTGTACTTTTTAGTTTGGTTTTCAATGGAAGCGTGTTGTTTAGTTTTTTTAAAACTATTATTTATTTATGTCAGTATTTAGTTGACTTTGAGAGGTCGTAACTACTTAACCGAGTTTGCTGTCCTCCCAGTGCCATCATTCCGCTATTTATATGACGAGCTTAATCTTCCCAAACATCTGTGCTACTGTGCGTTATCATGTACACATGATCGACATTTGTCACGATAAAGTTTTGAAAAAATTTTGATGGAAAATAATCATCTCGGAGAATTCATCTGATAAACTTGTGTCCCACAGAATACTTCCAAATGAACAGTTTCGAGCAGTTCTGCATCAACTACTGCAACGAGAAGCTGCAGCAGTTCTTCAACGAGCGCATCCTGAAGAACGAACAGGAACTGTACAAGCGGGAGGGACTCAACGTGCCCGAGATCAGATTCGTGGACAACCAGGATTGTATTGGTAAGCTATTTTTTCTTGTTTAGATTTTTCCGAATTATATTTTGGCTAGATATTAGTGGCCTGTAGCAGCTGGATAAAGGAAGATTAATATCTGGTTAAATCAAGTAAAATGGCTGATGAAGATGATGTACAGGTTAACAACCTAGCGAAGGAATTTATTGACGGTTATAAAAAATCAGCTGTTTCATAGAACAGTACCTACGCGATCCAAATGTATTGAACAGCAAAATTCTTTTTTTGAATAACCGACGAAAAATTACTCCAGGGGCCAAGGTCTAGAATTATAGTTCAGATTTCATGGGTTCAGATTGCGTGTCTATATCCTAGCTAGCTTTTTTTTATACCTGGTTGGAACATCATCAAATGACGTCTCCTACTCTGGGCGGAGCGAGAGGGCGTATCAGACTTTTACTTACTAAACTCCACCCGTGTTCCCTCAGTTGCCTATATGCCAGGGCCACGGCAACTCTTTCGAAAAATCGGCGACCCTGGCAGGGACAAGTATTCAGATTCAAGATTAAATACCTTTTTTTGATTCAAGATTAACATTTTCAGATTTAATTGAGAGCAAGAACCACGGTATCTTCCATTTGCTGGACGAAGAATCAAAGCTTCCGAAACCTGAGTTCGGTCACTTTACACATTCCGTACACAAACAACTGGCTGTGAATAACAACAGGTAACGTAAAACAGGCACTGATGACGGCTTAGTCGCGAAACGTCTCTTTCGCAAAACGTCAAATGTATCTTTCTCATATTGTCGCTTTCACGGAATGTCATTTTCGCAGAATGGGTCTTTCTCAAAATGTCGCTTTCTTACAATGCCTCTTTCGGAGAATGTGGCTTAAGTAACTTAGGATAAAAACTTGCCAGAGCCACCTGATGGGTGTAGCCCAAGCACTCCATAATTTGTATGGTGTGCAATTAAAACCGTGTACCTAGCTCCTGCGTTTCATATATGCCCATGTGAGTTTATGTGAAATGAAATACATATTTTGATTTTCTATCATGACTAAATATTTATAATTTGTGGATAATATAAGAAACAAAAAACCACAAATAATAAAGTAGCAACTGTTAAAATAACGATACATAATAAATAAATAAAAAGGTTTATTACCTTTTAAGAAAAGATATACATGTGCGCTGTGCTAGGAAGTCCAGCAGAGTTAAGTTACTCCAATAGTAAAAACAATAAAAACTACATTACGAGGTAAAATGCTTTAAAAGTTAGTCACGCAAAGATTTTAATTAAATCGCACCTTCAAAATTATAGAGACCTAATTGGAAATTTCAGGATTTCAACATTGACTCATAAAATGACAAAACTCTTATGAAAACAGACACTTATTTCAGAAAACAAAAGAAGAAGCATATTTATTTGAGACACGTAGTCTTCTTATTGTTTGTATGTCCTGCATACAAACAATAAGAAGCGAACGACTCTTAGGCAGGAATGCTGCGATTTTTGTTTAAAAAAAAAAACAACTACCGTAGCGCTGGTATTCCGATAGGGCCCGCTGAGATGCCACGGACACACGGGCATGATAATGAATCTCACAATCAAAAAGTTCATTTCACTTTTATAATAGGCCTCTGTGAGAAGAGTTTTATCATTTTACGAGTCAAAGTTGAAATCTTAAAATTTCCAATTAGGTCTCTATAATTCTGAAGGTGCGAAATGTTCTCGTAACATATGAAACAAATCTATGTATATTCCGCAGGCTTCAAGTCCCCCGCACGTCTCGCCTGAAGGCTCACCGCACGTTGCGCGATGATGAAGGATTCTTGTTGCGACACTTTGCTGGCGCCGTCTGCTATAATACGGTAAATATTTTAATAATAACCTCTTCTTGATGATAGTTCCTGGTGATTGTTTATTTTTAATTTTTAATCATGTTTTTTTATCAACCATATATTGATCATAAAGTCTGATCAAGTGACACACTTCATTACTACGATTTTTATTTTCGTTATTTTATTTCATATTATCAACTAGCTTTTGCCCGCAAATTCATCCGCGTAAATGTCGGTTATCGCGGACGCAGACGCAGCCGTGGAATAAAAATATGCCTACATATGTCCTTTCTTGGTGTTCAAACTTACCCCATACCAAATTTCATCAAAATCGGTACAGTGGTTTAGTCTTGAAAGCGTAACAGACAGAGTTACTTTCGCGTTTATGGTATTAGTATAGAATAATGTTCTTGACTGTAAATGTACCATGTCTCTGTTATTTGTTTCCCATCAATGAATCCCTTTGCAAATAAAATCTCAAATAAATAAAATAAAAATATCGGTCCTGCTTCTCCTACATCTTTACTTTACCCTTAACTTCCACAGAACCAATTCATAGAGAAGAACAACGACGCTCTCCACGCGTCCTTAGAATTCCTCGTCCAAGAGTCCAACAGCAAGCTGGTGCAGCAACTGTTCCAGAACACAGACAACAACAACGCGAAAGGGAAACTCAACTTTATCTCCGTCGGCGCTAAGTTCCAAGCGCAACTGTCGCAGCTCATGGACAAATTGAAGGAGAATGTAAGTTAATATAACATTTTAAGGTTCCTCGACTTATAATCGTAAATGGTGCATAGTTTACACAGCAGGCTTGCGATTCTTCAGGATATCAAGATTTATTCTGATATCTGGTACACACCTAACTTTAACCACATTTTAGAGAAAATGGGCAATTAATTGGTGTTGATTTCGGCTACTCAGAACTTTTGATTATAAAATTAAAACAGCAGAAATAAGTTTCAATTCAAGAACAATGCATTTCACAAAAAAAAAATGCAAAAAATTGGCAGTACATACTGTTTCAAAATAACCTACATCTTGCATTATAATTCTCGACAAAAATGAAAAATTAGCTCATTCATTAGATTATTACTGAAGCGGTCTTTCATGTTTTGCAAAAAAAAACTTATGGGAAAAGATGCAGATGCAGTATTTAAACTGTAAAATCAAGTAAATCAGCGAAATTGACAAAATTTTGTATACAGGCCGTATAGATAGTTCAATCTATGAAGACCCGCCTCACTCTTTGACAATTGTACTGAGAGCGGTTAAAACAAAGGAAAGGGGCGCAGTGGGGTGCGTCATCGTAGATTGAACTATCTTTACACGAAATTTGGGTCGATTAATACTGTTAAGTCTTTCAAAAAAGAGAGAAGAACATAGTATATTACAATTTCTGATCCCAACAACTTTCCTTCCAGGGCACGAACTTCGTCCGCTGCATAAAGCCGAACTCCCGCATGGTGGGTCGCGAGGTGGAAGGCTCGCTGGTGCTGACGCAGCTGGAGTGCTCCGGCACTATCGCCGTGCTGGAGCTCATGGAGCACGGCTACCCGTCACGCGCGCCCTTCAACGATCTGCACGACATGTATAAGAACTATCTGCCGCAGAAGCTGCATAAACTCTCGGCTAAGCTGTTCTGTGAGGTGAGTTCACAAAAAAACTTTAGGGGCATTCGGCACTAAGTAGCTTAGTTGATTAGCCAAGCAGGAAGCGGGAGCGGGAGCGGGGGGGGGGGTAAAACCTTAGCAGCCAAATTCCCGAATGATGGGTCGCGAGGTCGAAGACATTCTTGTAAAAGGTCTGAAGTAAAGGGTGAAGTAGTTCTGTGAGGTAAGGATGCAGTAACAATTTAGAATTGTTCTGAAGATGAGGAAAATTATTCCACTTGTCATGATAATCAGATATATGAAACTGTCAGAAGACGACATATTCCAACAGACACTGTTTTTGTGACTAGGTTTTTTTTGTTGTTTTATTCAATTTACATTTTAATTTATTATTCTTTTGAAAATTCTTTATTAGCTATATTTTGCATAAAAAATATTAAATTATTACCAAATGATTAACAATAGGTTTGTGTTGAGCTGGACTTCTGAGTCTATATTTCACTCAAGTTAAAATAATTATTTCTTTTATTAGCCAAATAATTTTTTAAAACTTCATGTCCCAGAACCACACATAAATTATCAGACAAATATGAGGCAAAAAAATATATTAGTTAATAATAGCTTAATTTGGTCCCACTGATCGCGACACTTACTCAGGACGGGTTGGCGATTTTAGACTTATAATAACTATCAGTCCAGGTTTCTTTACCAATGTCAGTAATGTCTAAAATAAATTTAGCATAATCAATCTATAACGTTGCCACTACTTAGACACAGACCTCCTCTCTGTTAGAAGGAGTGGACAGTTATCCACCACGCGGACCCAGTTGGTAGATGTCACATGTATTCAAATTTTTGGTACTAGGACACGCCGGTTTCCTCACAATTTTGATCAGTTAGACCTTCACCATTGTCAAAATAACCTTAATACTAACTAAATACTCCATTTCCCAGGCAATAGTGCACAGTCTCGGTCTCTCCGACAAAGACTACAAGTTCGGCGTGACGCGCGTCTTCTTCCGTCCGGGCAAGTACTCGGAGTTCGACACGATGATGAAGTCCGACCCGGACAACCTGAAATCCATCGTGGACGCCGTGCTGTCCTGGCTCGTCAAGTCGCGCTGGAGGAAGTCCATCTTCGCTGTCCTGTCGATTATTAAATGTGAGTGCTTTACGTATAATGTATTAAGATGTCTTCACTATATGTCTATCAAAAGATGGCGTTTAACGCGTGCAAAATCGCACGTAGCTGAGCTACTGAGATATGTGTAAAACGGTGACGAATGTATGGAACGTATCGGACGTTCTAATCGTTGCCGTTTTACGTGCGAGATGCATACGCGTTAGAGTCCTATTTTATGCGTTGTATGCGCGTAAAACACTAACACACACAAACAGAATACCCCAAAATTTCCTTATGTTCATTGCAATTTCCACCACATTATGATTCGCGAACATAGCAAATATTTTTTTTTAATTTTTATTTATTTATTCATTCAGACAAAGTCCATAATTTTTAGTAACAAAAAATATCTTACAACTATGTTAGTACAGACATAGACACAAATATGGCTTTACTGAATCCTACTAATATTATAAATGCGAAAGTTTGTGAGGATGGATGTATGTGTATGTGTATGTTTGTTACCCTTTCACGAAAAAACTACTGGACGGATTTAGATGAAATTTGGAACACATATAGTTTATAACCTGGATTAACACATAGGGTACTTTTTATCCCGGTAATACGTTCCCGCGGGATATTTTCCGACCTCCACGCGGGCGAAGCCGCTGGCAAAAGCTAGTTATCTATATATTATCACGTGAAGCAAAAGCTTTGTACCCCTTTTTATGAAAATAACGTGGTTGGTGGAGTATGAAATTCGACACAGTTTATGTGTTCCAATTTCGACCACATGGGTATAGTACCATTGAATGACTTTTTCATGAAATATTCATTAAATGGGGCTACCTTAGCACATCTTCCTTGATAACAATTTATAATAGACTTTAGCTATAGGCTCCATGATTTTGCTTTGTCACCCATACCTTCGTTAGCAACTCCACCCAGCAATACAACCCCCAATAATTGTCTATTCAACTAATCAACAGTAAAGAACAAGATAGTCTACCGCAGAGAATGCCTGATCCTCTTACAAAAGACGATCCGCGGTCACTTAGTTCGTCGCAAGCACAGACCTCGGTACCAAGGCATCGCCAAGATCAACGCGCTGCAACACAACCTTAAAGATATGGAGTCAGTGACATCACAGCTGAAGAAAGAGAAGGCTAGTGCACAGAAGAATATCGAGAACTTGAGGAATTCTATTAGGAATGCTTGTGCTGCTATTAAGGTGAGAATTTTGGACTTTTTCTTCGCTTGTATCAAGAACTACATAAATCGAGCTTATCACCAAACAAGTTATATCTTCAGATCTAGGTTTTTAGCGGTTCTTTATTTCAAAGCCATAAGTACAAAAAACGATTTTAAACCCGAGTCTACGTTGTCATTTTTGTATAAAGAACTATCACAATCAGAATAATAAATAAATAAATGTCTTAGGACAACCAACACACCGTTATCTGATCCCAAAATAGGCAGAGCCTGTACTATGGTAACCAGACAACTGATAAATATACTTATATATTTCTAAATACATACATATTATAGATAAATGACACCCAGACACAGAACAAATGATTGTGCTCATCACACAAAGATTTGTCCTGGATGGGAATCGAACCCACGACCTCAGTCTTTGCAGTCAGGGTCACTAACCACTAGACTAACTGGCCAGTTAAAGAATATGGTTCTTACTTGTTTTGTAATGAGACGGTATAAGAGTAGCTCATTCTGTAACTAAAATATTTAACTAAAGCATCTCAGAAAATTTCAAGACTGAAATAGTTTCACCCAATAGTCGAGGCTAGGGATGCCCGATTTTTTGCTTTGAATCGATCTTCTGGATCGTAATGGATCGTAACTTCTTGAATCGATTCACGATCTTAATCGTATTGTATTGAATCGATCTTACTCCTTCTCGAAAGATCGTAACGGAACGTAATTTTTTAAGTATAATGAAAAGCACAAATCTTTTCAGGTACCGCTGCCACTTTCAGACTTCACCTTATGTACTCATTTCTTATTCTATCCATTTATGTAACACCACACATCCCTGCATAATATTACTTTTCATTGTTCCCTTTTGTGGCCCAACATTTTCATCTGTATCGCTTACTTTATGTTAATTTAATTTAATTTATAACTTTAATTTCCAGTCGAATGAAAAAATCACACGTGCGGAAATCGACAAGCTCTACACAAAGTTGACCAAAGACGTCGAAACACAAATGTCTTCGCTACAAAAGCTTATGGTTGACCAAAAGAATAGGTGAGTTATTATACCTACTTATAAGACCAGCCGATCTATTCTGTTAAAATCTCACACCGTGAGAACTTAGGTGAAGTGACATAACAGTGAGCTGTCTTTCCATCTGATGCTTAGGGATTGATGATAATGACAGGTCACTTTCAGCTCACTTCACCCAAGTTATCACGGTGAGATTTGCACAGAATAGCACTACAGACTGTGACATATTTGCGGGCGAATGAAAGACGATCGAGTCAGTATGTTTGGGCAATTAATGTATGATTTTTGTCTTATTTTCTTTAACTAATATAATAGGGGGATAGCTGTATCTATTTTAAAGTAAAAATAAATAAATAAACCCTAAGTAATAAAATGCAAAGGCCCTGAAGTGGGACAATACAGGCTAGTTATTTCAGATTCGAAGAAAAAAAAATCGTAGAACTCAATAAAATTGGTGGTTTTGTACCAAAGGTAGGTTGAAGTTAAATTCTTGAAAGGATTGAGAATATGCATAGATACCTACATAAGTTTATGTTATAATTGTTTTAATTAATTAATGTCCTCTTTAATTTAGATTTGAAATATAAACAGTGACCAACTATATTAATACATAGAACTAGGAGTACTAAATTAAATAAATAACTACTGAATTAAAATGTACTATAAGAAGAATGTCCTAAGATTCTGGTTCATATTCATAAATACTGTAAGAACAAGGGACCAGCGGAGCGAGCACGGCCGATTGACAGGCTTGAGTCTCGCATTTTATCACCGTTTTTGCTCCCAAACTGTGATAAAAATGTGTGACTCAAGCTTATCACTGTAGGCCAAGCTCGCCCCGCAGGGTGAGCAATAAGTAATATGTACTTTAATCTAAAAAACATACCAATAAAATACATACTATATACTAATTTAACGTAATAATTACTCTCAGAGATGAACAAGAAAGGTTGCGTAAGATGGAAGCTGAAATGCGCGCTGCTGAAGAGGCTAAGAAACGTGAACAGGACAGGATAAAGCAGGAGGAGGAACATCGTAGACTGTAAGTACAATCTGCACCATAATACCGTAACACACTATCAGAATCTGAAACATTTTGAAGAATTTTATTGCGATTGTTCGAAAGAGATACCGTGACCCTGGCACATGGGCAAATAAAGGAACACGGGTGGATTTTAGTCAGTAATAGTCTGACACCTCCCGTTCCGCCCAGAGCGGGAGCAGTCATTTGATGACTTCCCATCCAATAAAAAAAAAATTAAAAAATGGTTTCATATGTTTGAAAAATTTGTCTGCTCAACAACGTAAATAACGTAACTAATGTTGTTGAACTGTCAAAATGAAAGCCAAACTGTTAGCGTGTTACGCAATTACCCCGTCGTCTGCCAGGGTGGCAAGATTTGTTCGAAAGAGTTACCGTGGCCCTGGCACATAGGCAACTGAAGCAACACGGGTGGGTTTTAGTCAGTAAAAGTCTGACACGCCCTCCCGCTTCCCCCACGAGCCGGAGACGTCATTTGATGATTTCCCACCCACAAAAAAAACCCTGTCGTAAATAACACTGGCCGAAGTAAAATGATCAGTAAGTAATGCACATTGATAAAAGAAAATGAAGGTTCGTAATGATCTAACCCACAACTCTGAGCTCAGAAAGATAAACAGAATGGGAATTTAAAAAAAAATTGTGAATTTTATTAATCTTGTCTATCCAATTATACAAAATCACCTTCATTACTACTTCAGTTGGTTAAAAATATAAAAAGTAGTTCACAAAAATTAAGAAGTTTATTTGTTCCTGTTAGGGTAGTTAATTCTCAGAAAAACCCAAAATTTAATTAATTTACTCCTGAAGTATTAATAAAATTGTTTCTAGAAAATCATTCCTGATTGTAAAATGTTAAAAAGAACCAAAGATATTTGCGACCCTGCCAGGATTCGAACCTGGAATCTTCTGATCCGTAGTCAGACGCGTTATCCATTGCGCCACAGGGCCCGTTACGATTGGGACGAAATAGAACATCCAATGTTGCTGACCTATCTTCATGAATAGACAAAAAAAAAAAAAAATTTTTTTTGGCAATGCAAATTTTTTTTTTTAATTAAACCGCTATTTAAAAGATTGGAAGATTGATTTTGTTTATTATGTGCATTTGCGTTATAAAATCTGTGATAGCTAGGTTATGCTTCTGTCTAAAGAGACTGATTTATTTACCCGACGCCGCGGCACGATCACGCTACAAAATTGGAACGATTACGGAAAAAAAAGCGACCAATACAGTAAAATTCATAGCATTTAGGTTCAATTTAATTTTTTTCGTCCGAAATTTCTTTACGTGTACCCCGCGTGTGCGCCCAATTAACCTTAATATAAATAACGTTTCGTTATAATTCTTACAGTAAAGCGGAAATGGAGGCTCGTCGCAAAGCCGAAGAGTTAGAAAGACTACGGTTAGAAGAACAGGATCGTATCGCCGCACTCAAGATGCAGAAACAAATGGAAGAAGCCGCTAAAGCTGACCTGGAGAACAGAGAGAGGTATTTACATCATTTTATATTAAATTAAATAAATATCTTTGGACAACCAACACATCGTTATCTGATCCCAAACTAGGCAAAGCCTGTACTATGGTAACCAGACAACTGATAAACATACTTATATATTTCTAAATACATACATATTATAGATAAATTACACCCAGACACAGAACAAATGATTGTGCTCATCACACAAAGATTTGTCCTGGGTGGGAATCGAACCCACGACCTCAGTCTTTGCAGTCAGGGTCACTAACCACTAGACTAACAGGCCAGTCAATTGGTGGTCTGACCACCACAAAGTGCTAGGGCAACTCAAATTCAGTGTGCAACTTTAAATTGTATATTATTTAAAAATACAAGAGTAAGTAGAAATCAATATTCTTTGTCACAAAAACAGATTGCTCGAATAAAAAACATTAAAACAAAACAGATTACAATAAACTAAGCTCAGGCGGCGGCCACGACCAAGGTCGGCTAAGCAGCCTCCTAGGTTGATCAGCGAGAAGTCATTAAAAAAAAAAACAGATTCACACCCACGACCACAGAACACAAATAGTTGGCAGCTGCACGTATTGAATGTGACAAGAGGGCTTCCACTCAGCATGATTTTATGATACAGAACCCACAAAGGGGTATATAAGGTGTAACAGAATGAAAGTCCAGCACGCGTAGCATGACCACCGTAGAAATGGGTTTTGTCGACGGAAGAATAGATAAAATTACAGATTGTAGAAAGATATTAAAGATTGTAGAAAGATTTGTACCGTTTTATGCTGGCGTAGCATGACAATTCTATCTCTATTCTACCAAGAATAGACAAAACCCATTTCTATGGTGGTCATGCTACGCGTGCTGAAAGAAGTTAGTTTATATTGAGTACTGAAGCGATTTCAGGAACATTCAATTATAAAAAGATATATATAAATATATATTATATAAAGGCATTACTTAACTGTCAATTTTAAATGCATAAAGTAATGCTAGGGCAACATGATTTTCTTAAGGCCGGGTGGCACCGTTTTCACCTGTTTTAGAATTGGTTTTTAATAGGCAAATTATTACGTCCAGAATCTGAAAAAAATATATATTTAAGATACATTCTTTCTCCTTAGCTTGTACCCGATCAAAACACGATGCAATCAAATTTACTCGTTAGAAAAAAAAGCCGAACTTACTTCGATTTGCAGTTTTTTAACAAGCCTAATTTCATTTTAAAGAAGTACTAATACTCCTATTTTTCTATAATTAGTATCAATGTATAGGTAATTTATTTTAGAATCGATTGAACCCGATCATTTTTTTTCATTTTATTTCTAAAAAAAAATATCGATCGTTCAAGTGATTTTTGATCGGCGCGTCGCTTGCCACTACTTGCCAGTGTCCTGCGAGACGTTATCGAGGTGAGACCTGTGACAATTTTTTGCGCGCGCGCTTCCTGTCTGCTGCGTAAGTAATAATAAGAGAAAACAAAATAAATTGTAAATAAATATTGTTTTCAAGAATTTATATAGACCATAGTTGGTTAAGCTTTTGTTTTGTGTGTGTGGTTCTCATTGTGTAAATATTTGTAAAACTTTAAAAACAATGTTGCAATCCAATGCAATATTATTATGACAAAGAGCTGATCTGATGATGGAGCTGGAAGTTGTCCATAGGATCTCTGTAATTAAACGACGCAGCCCCATCGAGATTGGGCTCGTTTGATTCGTCTTGACGAGTACTTTGATACTATATGGTAACCAGGGTCTGATGATGGAGTTGGAAGGGGCCATAGGAACTCCGTAATTAAACGACGCAACCCCATCGAGTTTGGGCTCGTTTGATTCGTCTTGACGAGTACTTTGATACTATGTGGTAACCAGGGTCTGATGATGGAGCTTGAAGGTGGCTATAGTAACTCCGTAATTAAACGACGTAACCCCATCAAATTTGGGCTCGTTTGATTCGTCTTGATGAGTATCTTGGTAGGCGTGAATAGAAAGTCGAAAATTATTCCGCGGCAACGTACTACCGGGGTAAAAGGGACCCAATGTGATAATCCAGATTATAAACTATCTTGGTGCAAAATTTCATCCAAATCTGTTCAGTAGTTTTGCGTGAAAGAGACACACACCACCATACATTCATCCATACTTCCATACACCCATACTCACAAACTTTCATAATAATATTAGTCCAGGTTATAAACTATCTGCTTGCTAATTGGAACGAAGTTCCTTATCGCGCATTGTGAAAGGGGGCTAGACGGAAAAAAATCTCACGAAAAGTTATAACGACACTTTTTAACCGACTTCAAAAAAAGGACGAGGTTTCTCAATTCGACCGTATATATTTTGTTGTTTGTATTTGTTTGTATGTTGTTGTTTTTTTTGTTGTGAGTAGAGAGAGAGAGAGAGAGGGAGAGAGAGAGAGGGAGAGAGAGAGATGGAGAGAGAGAGAGGGAGAGAGAGTGAGAGAGGAAGAGAGGGAGATATAGAGAGAGAGAATATTTTTGTTGAGTGTATACAGGTTTTTTGTACAGAATAAATAATAAAAAAATTATAACAATTATAAATTCTGGAAAGGAACTTCGTTCCATCCGGGTGTCCCTTGACACCTCTAAAGTTTTTTTTTTTTTCATTCAAATGCGTTCAGTAGTTTTTGCGTGACAGAGTAACAAACATCCATCCATACATCCACACTCACAAACTTTCGCATTTATAATGTTAGTCCAGGTTATAAACTATCTGCGTGCTAAATTTCATCCAAATGCGTTCAGTAGTTTTTGCGTGACAGAGTAACAAACATCCATCCATACATCCATACTCACAAACTTTCGCAATTATAATTTTTTTTTTGTTTTTTGTGTGACTAAGTCTTTTGTGTAAGTAAGTTATTTGTGTTTTTTGTATTATTCCAGGTTATAAACTATCTGCGTGCTAAATTTCATCCGAATCCGTTCATTCGTTTTTGCGTGAAAGAGTAACAAACATCCATTTATACTCACAAACTTTCGCATTTATAATATTAGTCCAGGTTATAAACTATCTGCAAGCTAAATTTAATCCAAATACGTTTAGTAGTTTTTGCGTGAAAGAATAACAAACATCCATCCATACTTCCATACATCCATACTCACAAACTGTCGCATTTATAATATTAGTCTTGTATTATCGTTTCTTCTGTGGTTTCTAATACTGTGGACATACTGATGTCGCTACACTATGACCTGTCTGTGCTACGCCCGCCGCCGCCGCGCCGCCGCGCCGCCCGAACTTTTGGCGCGCTATCGTGTTCGACAAGAAGGACGCGCGGGAGGCGCCCCGTGGATTTCCACGCACCTCACCCCCTCAAATCTGTATGAGTGTCGAATCACCTAGCCTTAATACTACCCTAGATAGCTTTAAAAAAAAAAAGTGTTGGACATTGTATTATGCTTTTTTAACGCAATTTTTTTAATGGGGGTGAATGAGGTTTTGAGTGAATGATGCTACATCTCTACACAATATAAATAAAGTCGCTTCCCGCGTCTATACGCTTAGACCTTTTAAACTCCGCGGCTGATTTAAATGCAGTTTTTATCAATAGATAGAGTGACTCAAGACGAAGTTTTATATGTAAAATACGCGATCGAAGCCGCTGGCAAAAGCTAGGGTTGTGTATTATCTCTTCGATTTATAATTCTTGAACCTAAACTGCCTGGTATACTCACATGTCAGTCATAAAATCGATTGTTGATTGTGTAAAGGGATTGTGTCCAAAGAATGGCTAGTACAGTCCAGCTGTTGATATTACCAATCCTGCTTCGCTCAATGATTATGGTTTTATTTCATAACTAGCTTTTGCCGACGGCATCGCCCGCGTGGAGGTCAGAAATTGTCCCGCGGGTACGTACTACCAGGATAAAAAGTACCCTATGTGTTAATCCAGGTTATTAACTATCTGTGTGCCAAATTTCATCCAAATCTGATCAGTCGTTTTTGCGTGAAAAAGTAACAAACATCCATACTCACAAACTTTCACATTTATAATATTAGTAGGATAACTTAGAGAAGTAGACTTCATTTGTTGATATACTGGCTGTGCTCGCGGCTTCGCCCGCGTGAATGTCGGAAATTATCCTATGAGGACATGCTACCGAGACAAAAAGTAGCCTATGCTACTTCTCATAACATCAGAAGGCCAATTCTCGTATTTAAAAACGTTCAAAATCCAGTCCCCGGGACAATCAAATGTCAAAAACTTGTCAAAAATGTACGGAAGCTCAAAGTATTTTTGACAGACTTAGGTTGAGATCAGACTGTGAAAGTTCTTAAAATTACGAGAATTACCCTTCAGCTATCTGCCAGTAAGAACACCGTCGAAATCGGTCCAGCAGTTTTAGAGATTAGCCGGAACAAACAGACAAAAAAAAATGCTAAACATTTATTGTTTGTTGCAATTACCGCATATATGTACTAGTAAAAGGCTATTATTTTGACATTACAAACAGCCACTTCAATTTTATTTATGTACTAGCTTCCGCCCCCCTTCCCGTCGCAGCGAATTGCCTGCCAGTTTTTGTCCATTTTTCGTTGCTGCTTCGCTCATTTTGATCGACGCGTGATGTTATATAGCCTATAGCTTTCGTCAATAAATAGGCTACCCAACACAAAAATATTTTTTCAATTCGGACCTGTAGTTCCTGAGATTACCGCGTTCAACCAAACAAACAAACTCTTCAGCTTTATAGATTTAGTATAGATTATATTTGTTTATTAATTACTTTGGACTGGAAACCGACCCCAACATAAACAGGAAAAGGCTAGGCACATAATTGTTGTTGTTTATTTATTACTAGAAAAAAAATAATTAACAAAAGGTATTTCTCACCATAATAATAGGTTAGAACAAGAGCGACGAGACCATGAGATGGCAGTGCGACTGGCGAAGGAGACCAACGGACACGTGGAGGGGTCCCCACCTCAGTTACGCAGGTATGTCCTCATCATTTTTTATACTATGGGCAGTATTGAGCAGAGAGAGCACGGCTGTTCAGTTTCAAAACCTAGTTTCTGACATTTGTTTTAACACGGGTGTTATTGCATTTTTCGACCTTATAGACCACCCTCCACATACTAGGCTAGCAAAAACTCCCAGAAATTTGTCAAATAAGAAGTTACACAAAGTCGAAAACCTTGTATCTAGAGCAATTAGAGCAATAGATTACTTCTACAGAAATAGTTTATCGGCTCTCCTGTGAAATTTAGTTTGATGCAGATACAGGGTTTTGATATTTCACAGCTGAGCAGTGGTGGTGAGATGTACCTAGCCAGGAACTTTATTTTGTGTCATTTGTTTCATCACCACTGTTCTCTTAACGGTGAAGGAAAACATCGTGAGGAAACCGGCATGTCCTACAACCAAAGTTTCAAAGACAGGTGATATCTACCGACTCGCACTGGGTCCGCGTGGTGGATTACATCTAACGTCCTATCGCAAAGAGGCCTGTGTCCCAGCAGTGGGAATTCGACAGGCTGAAGCAGTATTGTTTTAGGCCAATTGAATGTTGCAGTCATTTCACAGTTATTTGTACTCTGGTTTTGCATCACTGTGATCTAAATTCTTAAATATACTAAGGTGACTGTGAAAAGATTCTGCTCGAAGATTGGCCTTGAATTAAATTCAACAGATTACATAATAATTTGTAATACTGGTAGTTCACTTGGCGTATTGGCACAAATATTTGCGTTATTTACGTTAAAATACAATGAACTTTATAACAGTAAAGCTAGAGTTTGTTTTGTATAAACCAAGTAACGCTAATATTTTGATAAATACGCCAAGTGAATCTAAGCAACTTTTGGGTATCGTTCTGAAAAACTACCTATTTAGAAAGTGGAATCTATAATAGTGACGTTGGTTCATTGTAGATCAATATAATATTTTCACTGTATTGAGCTATGAGGAATCAAATACTGGGAAGTGACCAAATATTTTTTTTTTTTTAATTAAAGAATCAGATGGTCAAGATATTAAATGGAAATAAATGAACAGGGAAAGTTATTTACTTGTTTGACATTATTTGTTCCTTCAGGCAGTGAACGTGTACTTTATAAAAATATTTTTGATATATAAATTATAAACAGTTTTCTCACTGTACAATATGACATCGAGCACCGGTCTGCGAAGATTCTTCTTGTATATAGCTTTACACTACGAATTTCAAAGGTGAACATGTTTTAGTAATATTTATTTGAAAGTTTCAGCAAATACTGAGTAATTCTCTTGACACACAGACACACATACATAGACGTGGTTTTTTTTCTAACACAACTTTAAAAAAAAAAAATTAGATACTCAGCAGTGTGTCTTTAAAATTGTAAATTAAAAATTCTCAATAAAACACTTTTTACTTACTCATTTACTTATTTTTTTATTTGAAATAAATATTACTAAAACGTGTGACCATTCCCGGATGTCCGACTTCAACTAGCGTATAAGTAATATTGTGATATGTTCGCACAGTTTCCCTACCATGGAGTCAATGAATGGAGAGAATAAATTGAACAGGTACTGAGTGAGACAGAACTAACGAATTTCTCTTTCGCACGCTCCGAATTTGGCCCTCTTTCAATTATGTATTGATGTGTGACGTATAGATGTATTGGTCTATTTGAATTACTTTTTATTTCCTTACTAGCTCTTGTCCGCGATTTCGTCCGAGTAAATGTCGGTTATCGCGAATGCAGACGAAGTCGCGGAACAGAAAAGTAGCCTATGTCCTTTCTTTGGATTCAAACCCGTACCAATTTTATCAAAATTAGTTCAGTGGTTTAGTCGTGAAAACTTAACAGACAGAGTTACTTTCGTATTTACCTAATATAATATTAGTTTAGATTTTCTGCGCGAGTGCCAATTTCGTAGGACATTGTTTTCTAAAAGAAATGTAACATCTGGTCTGTTTTCCCCGAATAGATTGGTAGTGTATATCATACCCACATTTCACCAGTTACCTAATGTGACTGGTGAAATGTGGGTATGATATATTGCCAACAACCAGAAATAAATCGATATCCTGAAATTCAGCTGAAATCTTATAAAGTGCTATCTTTGCATGACCGTGATATCAAACACAAACTTTTCGCTGCACAGACTGCTAAACAGTTGCATTTGTGACCACTAGACTAACGAAAAAATCTGTAATTTTGAGGAGGATACGCTAAGATGGCCCGCTAAATTTAAAATTTTATTTACGACCTGGCTTACAAAATTATAATCATTAAAAACAAGTTCATATAATCCCATTGAATGACTTATTATTGAAATCATAATACAATGGGATTGATGACTGTTATTGTATGATTATTATTTTGTAAATAAAAACGAGTTACGATCGCCAATCAAATTCTGTTCAACTTACAGCCGGACTCTGACCTGCAAATTGTACGCAAAATATATGAATATGAATATGAATTGCAAAAAAACGTACGAAAGTTTGAATTTCGCGGGTTATTCTGGCTTTCGCCTTAAAGGGGAAATACATAAAAATGCGACGATCTGTAGTGAGTGTATTAGACAGTTTCATAACCTGTTTTTATACAGCTGTAAGTAGTAGGTACTTACTATAGCTATGGCAACAACCCAAGAAAGTACACACGGTATACCAAGCTTTACATTGCTAGTTTTAGCTGACCTCGCATTGTATAAGGTTTTCGTACAGTTAGAAGTCAGTTTATACTGGATATGTACCTATAGCTTCATTTTTGTCGCCGTGCGTACAGTCAATGCCCTGCATTACCTGACCCCTCTTCCTCATTTCTTCTGTGTAGGAGTGGTTAAAAAATGCAGGACACTGACTGTACTAGTATGTTCTTAATAGCTTCTGCCCGCGACTTCGTCCGCGTTAAATTTTTGCTCCTGGCAGGCAATTCGATGCGATGGGAAGGGTTAGCCTTCCCATCGCATCGAATTGCCTGCCAGTTTTCGTCCATTTTCGTTGCTGGTCCGCTCGTTTTGATCGTAGCGTGATGTTATATAGCCTATAACCTTCCTCAATAAATAGGCTACCCAACACCAAAAGATTTTTCAATTCGGACCACTAGTTCCTGAGATTACCGTGTTCAACTAAACAAACAAACTCTTCAGCTTTAAAATATTGGTATAGATAAACACTTATAATTGAAAGAGGACCACTTCCACTGATAACGAACTAACTACTAACATCGGCTATCTGCTTTACTTCAACTTTTTGCACGCAGTCTTAGTGTTTGTTAACTGTATCTTAGTTATTTGTTATATTAATTCAACTACTATTTTAATGTACTATTTAGTTTATAGTCCATAATTGAGCTGTGTTTCATAAACTTAATATTTTTATTTATTATGGGGAATGAGAGTAACAAAATAAGGTTTGAGTAGAGCGATGACGCGCGCGTGTTGGATAACTTATACAACAGGATTGATAGACATTTATACGAGTTAGTATGGAAATACTTTTTTACAGTTATGGAATAAAGCTCGATTTTTAATATTATAGTGTTTTTAACAATTTAGTGTTGACTCTTTTACAATCATACTGTTATAGTGATATATTGGAAAGTGGGGGGGGGGGGGGGGAATAACGCTTTGGCAAAACGATGAGTTAATTGAATAAGCTGTGGCATTAAACGACACTGGATAAGCGAATACGACTAGGATACAGGTTGTAAGCCCATTTTTTTTGCGTCTGAAGTCATCAAATGATTTCTCCCGCTCTAGGCGGACGGGAGGGCGTGTCAGACTTGTACTGACTAAAACCCACCCGGGTTTCTGCAGTTGCCTGTGCCAGGGCCACGGTACGCTGGCAGGAGCTTTTAAGCCCCTAACCCAAGCATTTTTTATCTCCGAATTCTCCTTATTAACACATGATTTTGAAAGAGTCAAATAATTGCATGCACAATACAAACTGTACTATAATAAATAGCAATAAAATTTATGTACCACTTTAATAATTAACACACCGCACGTAGCATGATAAAACTAAGTAGCATGTAGTTTAACAATGTAACATAAAATCTTTGCAATTCGCCATCCATTGACACTTTGTTACGTGGACGACAGGTCTGAACGGGTAAGGATGCAGCAAGCTATGCAGGGCAAGCAAAAGTACGACCTGTCTAAATGGAAGTATTCGGAACTGCGTGATACTATCAATACTTCTTGTGATATTGAACTTTTGGAGGTAAGTGACTAATGACTTAAGATAACTGTAGGGTGAGTTTCTAGCTTCACATTACAGACACTTATTTATCATGTCAGTAACAAACACGTTATGAGATTCCTAGGTTATGTCAATTTAAATATAGAATCAGAAAAAACGATCATGCAGAGTGAGTCAATTAACAAATTGAATATTGCTAACGGTCAATATTTCTTAATAGCTTCTGTCCGCGACTTCGTCCACGTCAAATTTTTGCTCCCCTGACCCTTCCCGTCGCATCGAATTGCCTGCCAGTTTTCTACCATTTTTTGTTGCTGCTCCGCTCCTTTTGATTGTAAATAGCCTTCCTCAATAAATAGGCTACCCAACACAAAAATATTTTTTCAATAAGGACCAGTAGTTTCTGAGATTAGCGCGTTCAACCAAACAAACGAACTCTTTAGCTTTATAATATTAGTATAAATTAAATTATTCATTTTAGTCGATCTCATAACAGACTTATTAGAGTAACCAAGTCCTCAATATGTACATATTGTACTCAACTAGCTTTTTCCAGCGCCTTCGCCCGCATATTATACGTATTTTCCCCTTGAATCATACTGTCCATTGATGAAAATCGCATTAAAATCCGTTACGTAGTTTGAAAGATCTATCAATCAATAAAAAAATTAAAAGTCATTTATTTGAACGTCAAAGTTACATAAGACAGTCCCTCAAAACGCCCGCCCTTGACCATTTCCTAGTGCTTTAGCTGGAATCTAAGCGTACAGACGCGGGGTTTTATACTATGTAGAGATGACATTTTATTATTCCTAAATGTCAGGCTTGCCGCCACGAGTTCCACCGTCGCCTGAAGGTGTACCACGCGTGGAAGGCAAAGAACGCGCGCAAGACTACCATGGCCGACCAGGAGAGGGCGCCACAGTCTATCATGGATGCTGGTATGTTATTATATATTTGTACAATACTTTATCAATGTCTCTACTTTAAAAAAACATGAGTTATATAGTTGTAATTGTTAGAAAATCGGCAATAAATGAAATTAACGGCGAGTTGAAATTACTTTCTTTTATGACATTAACAGTTGACACATGTAGACGCTGTCAATGATTGAGACAGAGACTAGAACAATACTATTGTATTACTTACTAGCTTCCGCCAGCGGCTTCGCCCGCGTGATAATTCAACCCCCCAATTCACCCTCTTAGGGATGGAATTTCAAAAAACCCTTCCTTAGTGGATACCTACTCTTCACAAAGAATACATCCTCCAAATTTCATGTCTCTAGAACCAGCGGTTTAGGCTGTGCGTTGATATATCAGTCAGTCAGTCAGTCACTCAGGACTTTGAATTTTATATATATAGATTATAACTTTTATGTTTACAAGTAGTTATGTACCTTGCGACCATGCCGTGCACCCGCCTACCGGGTGCAAATCACAAAAATAAGCTAGGTGTGAATAGAGTCTCATCATCACATCATCATTTCAGCCGTAAGACGTCCACTGCTGGACTTAGGCCTCCCCCAATTTGGGGGGCTTTGCCATAATCGCCACGCTTGGCAGGCGGGTTGGCGATCGCAGTGTGGTGGTAAAATGCATAGAGAACGCTGCTGCCCATTTTCTAGTAAGAATAGAATAGAGTCTACTTTTGAATAATTCTCTTTTTGACTGGGCACTGAAAGTGTTAACTGAGTAACTGTGTCCCTCCGCAGCCAAGACGCCGCGGCTGCCGCAGAAGGGCGACATCCTGGGCGCGCGGCACCGCTACTTCCGCATCCCCTTCGTGCGCGCCGGCGCGCCGGGCGGCGAGCCCGAGCGGCGCGGCTGGTGGTACGCGCACTTCGACGGACAGTACGTCGCGCGCCAGATGGAGCTGCATCCCGACAAGACGCCCGTGCTGCTGCAGTCTGGTAACTTGACATTCTTAAACACTTCTTCAAATTGGGTTTCTGCAACATGTCTTAGTCTTCCATACTTCTCTTGTATTAGTCGTCGTTATCTGGGTATTCACCACCTTTTGGCCATATAGTATGTCATACTATCGTATTACCCAGTAACATGGGTTGTAGAGGTCAGATAAGCAGTCGCTCTATGTAAGATACTGGTATTCAGCTGCATCCGGGTAAACTGGAAACCAACCCCAATATCACATCTGCCTAGCCTTTTCACAAGGGGGAAAAGCCTAGGTGAGATGATGATGATCATAGTATGTCATCGTCATTTAAGCCCGGAATCATCCCTTCTGAATGAAGACCTCACTTTGACTTTTTTTTCTCCCATACATTCTAATTATGTGCGTCTCTCGTCTAGATGTATCCTCCAATATTGCGCAACACCCGCTTGCATATTCCTGGCTTATTTCGTTTAATCTAACCACCATTCGGGTACATCCTTACTCCATCAGCCATATTCACATCAAACCAAGTTAATATGTAGATCCTAGGCGTCTATCACAGCTTCTTGCACATGAAACGTGGTGCAACAAGCAACCGGATGATGAAACAAATCACTTGAAGCCGTATCTAAAACACATATATTATTTTTATTGCAAGACCTTTTTTTTCTGGATGGGAAATCATCAAATGACTTCTCCCGCTCTGGGCGGAGCGGGAGGAGGGCGTGTCAGACTTTTACTGACTAAAACCCACCCGTGTTCCTTCAGTTCCCCATGTGCCAAGGTCACGGTATCTCTTTCGAACAATCTCGCGACCCTGGCAGGCATCGGTCCTGGCAGACCCCTTCAGTATTGCTGACATTTCTTTGAGGCGCGCGTGGAACACTACGCGCCGTCGACCCGAACCCGGTCCTTACCGGGCGGCGAGCTACCCATTGCTCGCCGCCCGCAAGCGGTGGCTGGGAGTCCGTTATTGACTCCCGACGCCCGGGGCGTCTCCTCCTGTGGCGGCTAGGGACGTGAGGGCGCAGAGACTGCCAATTGCAAGACCTTGAACCTTTGATTTGGATTCTTATTATTATTATTTTTTTCTGTAATCCTCAGGAGTGGATGACATGCAAATGTGCGAGCTAAGCCTAGAGGAGACAGGCCTGACCCGCAAGCGTGGCGCGGAGATACTGGAGCATGAGTTCGAGCGCGAGTGGGCGCGACATGGAGGACCCACATACGTCGCGCACGACGCACGCAAGCGTTAGACACGTATGTTACTAATACTACCATTTAAGGCCTCAGAAATAAAGGAACAATTCCTATTGCACAGGAGAAAGATCTCTAACTAAATAGATGGACGCAATCATAGAAACATTAAAAGTTAAATCATTTCTGAATAAGTAAAAGGTCCAGACAATTTTTGCCAAATATTTGCCTTTTTGTTTGTGACTTACCAAATGTCGAAATGGCCACCCTACTCGCAAGCCAGTTATTCCATGTCGTCGTTGCATTCGATCTGCACATCAAAATTAGAAGTAGAATGCCTTAACGATCCCAAGACTGTTGTTTAATGTTAAATGGGTAATACCATACCAAAGCACTAATGAAGCAAATACATATTATAATTTCATTTTTTTTTCTCGAGTTTGAATTATTTACGGATTTCGCGAAATCGTCGCCTAAAGTTAACTAGTCTCGTTTTTACTATGGTTTTTTTTTCATTTCAGATATCACATTCCAACGAGGACTTAGAAAATTTAGATACGTCGTCGTCGTAAAATCGCAAAGTATTCCACAAATATAGGATTTTGAATTTTAAAAATACACATTTAAGATAGATTATTGGATAAAGGAATAACTTAGTGCTTTCAACGTGCCTTCACAGGTTCCTAGATGTATATTAGTGCAATGTAATTGAAGGTCACTAAATTAATTTATATGTGCGTAAATTTACCATACTAGCAAAGTCAGATTTACCACAAGATTTACTATTTACAATTATATGAAATAAATAAATAGTTATAAAAAAAAAATAAAAAAAATGGATTAACATGAAATTAAAAACGTGATAACTTATAACTCCATGCCTTAAAACTATGTTTTGAAATAGGTTTAGTATCTGACTTTGCATTCATAAGTGTAACAAAAAATCTTGGTACACTATGCAATGAAAATCTTTCAAATTAGCCTAATTTATATGTAAGAAAAGTGTGTGTATCCTTTCGTTAAAAAGCTGCATAGTGGTTCCCGACGTATGATAGTAGAACTGGTTTACGCCAATGTCATCATTCATCTTGTAATATTCCTTTTTCTTCCATTGTTACTCGATTGTAAGCAGTTAGTCGATTCAATCAATTATCCCCATAGTCGATTTAATTGACTTTGTGGTTGACATTTAATTTTAACCGATCAGTTATTTCCATTCAAAAATATTATAATCTTAAACAAAACTAGAATTTATACAACAAAAATAAGTGAATAAGAAAAAGTGACATAATATATTTTTGATTTAATATAGACAAAAACAATTTCTTTAATTATTCTGTAGCATAAAATGTATTTCATAACACTGTAAAAGTATTGTAATGGACTCCACATCGAAATCAGTCTATATATTTAAACATGAAATATTATTATATACTTATTTTGTGAATGAACTGTGATTAGTAATTCAGTTAATAAAAATTAGGTCAGTATTTTTAAATGGAGAAAATATATTTATTTGAACATTCCTGTCCTAAGACTGGTGAATGGTAGCTTTTGTATTATTTGAATAGCATTACGATTATTTTTATTAATTAAGTGTTTTCTGAACAGTATTTAAGCAAACATTCCTGTATTTTTTACTTTGATTGCAGTAAATGTTCAGGTTATTTTTATATGTACAAGTTTTTTTTGAAGTACAAGGTTATAAGATCGTGCAAGTGCCTTAGTGTGTTACTCTGATAATACATGACCACTCCATTATTGTATATGCTTTACCAAATAAAAACATGATGAGAGTTATTGCTTATTCTATTTATTTCTCTTGTAAGGATCCTGTACAAAGCTATCAACGTCCCATAGACGTACACAGACAGCATGTACACACGGCTAAATATCAAGTTATATATTTCCAGTTTTAGCTAACCTCCTATTTTATAAGCTTTTCGTACAATGAGAAGTCAGCTTATACTGGAAATGTATAGCTTGATTTGTTGTCATGCGTACAGATGTTACCGGAAAAAGCCCTCGCTTCTATGATGGTGTTTATTTACCTAAAGCTTTTGCCCGAGGAACCAAGACTTCACCCGCGTTGAACTGTAAAAAAGACATCATTTCAAAAAATATTCCATGGGCACGTACTACCAAGACAAAGATTACCCTTTTTACTGTTTTGATATTCACTTTTTTATGTAGACAATGTTTACACAAATAAAGAAATATTATCCTTACTAATCTGTCCCGCTCTACCTTAAATTACTCAACTCTCGATCTATAAAAATATTTCACATTGATTATCGCTGAGATGAGGCTGCTACTAAATTTTGAATGTTTTTAGTTACGGAAATCGGCCTTCGAGCCTCCAGGTACATCCGTTTGCATAATTTCATTTACATTTCTGTGGGTTTAGTCAATTAGACATATGACGAGTATTGGCTTTATCGGGTACCCCACAAGGCTGACATGCTGTGACGCGGCATGATCAATCGTGAAAAATAATCCTGCAAACGCTAAAAATGTTCAACCAAGTGGGTAACCAAATGATCGTGAGGTCGTGAGTTCAAACCCAAGCAGGCGCATTACTTTATGTAAATTATAGATGTGGGGGTGGATTATGGCCCACTCCCTCTCACCGAGAGGAGGCCTGTGTCCCAGTAGTGGGAACATTAAAGGCTGATGATGGAAAAATAGAAATATTCACTATATGTAACTAAATATTCTGTGAATATTTTAAGCGTCTACCTGTTGCCGTTATCAATATTGAGCATAAACGAGCAAAAAAATATCGTTTCTTGCATTGGAGCCCCCTTAAATAATTGTTTTATTTTATTTTTTTGTATTTGTTGTTATGGCGGCAACATAAATACATAAAAACATTGAACATCATCTGTGAAAATTTCAATTGTTTAATTACCACGGTTCATGAGATACAGCCTGGTGATAGACGGACGGCCGGATAGCGGAGTCGTACTAATAGGCTCCCGTTTTACTAGTCTTGGGCATAGTAGTTCGCGACTGAGATCGCTCAGTTTAGTTCACCGCTCCTTAACGAACTAGTTCGCTCTTCTAGTTCGTCAGCTCCCAGCTCGATCAACATCAAAGAGAGGCAGATCGTTCGATCGTTCGCTCGTTTTGATTTTGCTCCTACTGCATGCGACAAGATTATGGAATGTTCTACTTTTACACACAATTTTTGGACTCTAAAAACAGCAAAAACCTTTGAATGATAATTCATAAAATGATCATGATTGTAAATAATACCAAAGTTAAATGTGGCAATAAATAACTATATAGTTTAGTGATTACAAAATTAGTTCGGTTGGCGTCATCTTCGCTCATTCGGTCACGGGCTGACGAACTAACGAACTGCGGATCGGGGAATGAGGGAACTAGTTCGCGTAGTTCATCTATGGGAGCGCTCTTTCGACCTAGTTCGCGATTGAATAAAATGAATTATATTGTACTTTTGTTTCATTTTTAGGGTTCCATACCCAAAGGGTAGTGTTGTGTAGTTCGCGAACGAACTAGGTCGAAAGAGCGCTCCCATAGATGAACTACGCGGTGAAATCCTAGCAAGAAGTTCTTTCATTTCATGTACATTTTTAATATTCTCGCGGTCACTTGTCATGGGTGCTGATCATGCTTTTCATACAGACCTAGCACCTACCAACTACCGTATGTTTCGAGCTTTATAATATTATTTACAGGATAAAAAATTTGATGATCTCGCGGAGCTCAAAAATAGCCTGGTCGACTTTTTTAATTCACAACCCAAAGAATTCTGGAGTGCAGGGTGCAAAGTCTACCAGAGCGCTGGGCACGAGTTGTAGATGCAGAGGAAGCGTACATTACTGTATAATTGTTTATTGCTGAAATAAAATATTTTTATATTTTACTCATGTTGTGTGTCGCAAGACTTTCTTACCAACCTAATATAAGTTCTTCAATAACTTCAAAACTGTGTATTTAAAAATAACAACCGACTTCCTTAAAAAAAACACTGCAAAGTGAAAAATAACTTTAATTTTGGAAGTTGGTGTCTTAGGATCTGTATTTAAGATTTTTTTGCGTCTGACTTCCGAAATTAAAGTTATTTTTCACTTTGCAGTGTTTTTTTTTTAAGGAAGTTGGTTGTTTTTTTTTTAAAGTTTTTATTCGTTAGTAAATCTTTTGCTTTTTTTGTTGTTAATATTAGTCGTTATCTTCGATCTCTAAATTTTCCGACCGTCTCCTGTGTCTAAGTGCAAGATTTGCTGTCCGGTAATAGATCCAAACGATACTCATCCCATGTCTAGTTACCATGTAACCAGTAGCTGGATTAGAGCGTCCGAAGACGGCATATAATTGGCCGACTTTTTGTAAGCGCTAAATGAAACAATAGAAACCAAATGTATCAATGCCCTGTGCATTGTGTCCTAGAAAACGTAGGTCATGCAAAACAAACTAACTGATTTACAAAAACGACCCCGTATGGTTATGGGGAGGTCAGATAGGCAGTCGTTCCAAGTAAAATACTGGTATTAAGCTGCTTCCGGTTAAATTAGAAAAGGATCTCAACTCTTCAAGAAGAAATTGCATGGACCAACGAAAGTAGGATTGCTGTAAGAGATGCACTGTCTGTTTCCACGGTCCGTGAAAAACCGAGTGAATAGATACTTAGAATATCGATTAAATAGCAACATGAACTATAATCGACTAAATAGAAATATCGATCCAAGAAAGATCCACACTATACGGAGAATGTCAACGTAGGGATGGTCAAGTGAAAACAATAAATCGATATTTTAATTTGTAACAGCATCGATAATGATTAAAGATGCGCCGAATGTAGGTTCAACCGAATACGAATGTTCGGCCGAATATTCGATACAAATTGTACCGAACCGAATATTCGGCCGAATCATTCGGTTCACGTCTGCGATAATTTTACGATATGATTATTAAAAGACATAATAGTAATCCTGAGAATCAGATTTTATTTTGCTAACATTAACATTCGTCAAAAAAACTTAATTTGATTAAAACTTCAATTACCCACTAATGTTGATTCTTAAAGTTTCCTCAAATTTGTATTTTTTTTTCCATTAGTGAACTAGTATATGTTACGGAAGATATACATATTTGTTCATTGTTGACTTCATAGAAATGTAATTTAGTTTACTTTATCATTTGTAAAAAAAGCAGAAGTTTTTTTTATTACAATTTTATTTAATTTGATTGTTAAAGTTAATCTTTTTTATTTTGTCAATAAATAAATAATTGGTACAAAAGTAGGGTCTCTTTCATTTACAAAAAACTATGTACAACTATCGGAATAAACCACACTTATTTAGTAATTACTTAACCTTACTGTTATAAAAATGTAATAAAATGTTCTTTTTTATTATATTAACAATAATTTTAATATTCGGTAATTATTCGGCAAATCAACCGAATATTCGGCCGAATACGAACATGAAAAAATATGCCGAATGTACCGAATACGAATATTCGGCCGAACATTCGGCGCATCTCTAAATTAATGATCAAGTGAAAAATATATATATTTCATCATATTGTCAGTTTTCACTCATACATATTCCTAAAACAATCAAAGCTGACTCGTTGTTGTCTTTTTACACGCTTTATATTAGCTTCACTTGTATGTTTGTATATTTGTATGTTTGTATGTTTGTTTGTAACCGACTCCTTATAGCGCGATTTTGACTCACTTTAAACGACCAGATTTTATTCAAACTTTGCACACCTGTCAAGGACCGATGACAATGCAATAATTTCATACATTTGTGCCATTATCCTTGCCAGGGTTACCAGGACAGCAAAAAACTGTCACAAACTACGCTGACATACGTCTCAAAATTCGAAACACCCTAAAAAATAGAAAATAAATTATAGTTTAAAAAAAACTAAAAAACACGCTTCCATTGAAAACCAAACTAAAAAGTACAAAATAATAGAAAAAAAGCGTGGGGTGCCTGATATCAATAAAAAAATACCTTAAAAAGCACCCCACGCTTTTTTTCTATTATTTTGTACTTTTTAGTTTGGTTTTCAATGGAAGCGTGTTTTTTAGTTTTTTTAAACTATAATTTTGTATGTTTAAAAAGCTTAGTAATTTTTCGTTTAGAAAATTTGGAAAATAACAAAATGATGGGATTGAACTGTGTGCTGTTGTAACACCCATACATAATTTCATAAATCTGTATAAAGTAAGATAATAGATAAAATGAAAGGAAATTAATGTTTTTGTTTGTAATATTCTATTTATTGAATATTGTCGGATTTTAATGTTTCGATGATTAGGGAGTATCTAGTAATACTAGACTGGTAATATTAAACACGATACCAGAGTTGCGTTAAAAAATGTGTATCTGTTTCGTTACGTTTTCGAAACCAAAATAAAAATTGATTTATTGTGATTAAAAATATTGACGATCCATTTCGCTAGTGTATCAAAAAATGACAATACAGTGGAAACTCGGATAATCAGCCCTCAGTCATACGGATTCATTATTATTATACCTAACCTTCAAGTCGAATCCATACATGCACGGACATGAACGGAACTTGTTAGTAATCTAGAAAATATCTGCTTTACTTCATACATTCGATTATCCGGATTTTCGATTATCCGAATGCCTAACGACAACAATTAGGTCGATTAATCGAGTCTCTACTATATGTCGATAAGTCGATACTTTTTGGCAGGCCTAGGTCAACGCTTTCGTAACGCAAGCAAAAATTCTGTCACTGTCCAAGTTAGTGGTGGCTCGTGGCCGAATTTTTGATGGACGAAACGCAACCGTTTTTCCAACGACGAAAACGGTTGCGTCCGTCGTTGCAGCTGGTTTGAAGAGCCGTCTTCAAAAAAAAAAAACCAGTTGTTGCGACGAAGACCGTTTTGTATAAGACGAAACTTATCGAATATGGAATAGAATTGCGTTTTCGTGTCGTGAAATAGTTGCAGTTCCTACAAAGTTACAACTACTTATAAATGCCCAATTACACAACTGACCAAAAAATGTAAACAAACAAGATCTATATGACGCGCTCACCGGCTCGAATTCCAGGATATTTATTGACCTATTATCCCAATTCAATATGCCGGACGATTTTGCACTTAACGGCTATAAGCTTACACAGGTTTGACCGTCGCATCACGAACGACAGTATAGAGAAGCAGTAATAAAATAAAGACTCTATACCTCCGACAAAAAGTTCACTTTTTACTGTAAGAACTGTTTTGTGAACGAACGCGGTACGCTAAGGACGACGGCGCGACGAGTTGAATCAATGCGTTCTCGACCATATTTTCTTAGCTGTAAAATAAATAGTCGCATCTAGTAATTCGAAGACTGGTTTGTGCAACGAAGACTGTTTGGACCCAGGACGTAAAAACGGTTTCATTGTTGCAAAAAATAAAACGGTCTTCGGAAACAGTTCGTTGCCGTAACGCCCACCACTAGTCCAAGTGTCCATCGTCCAATGTGCGTGCATTTGGCGTGCAGTCATTGTCATTTGTCAATTGTCAAATAAACGTCACTGTCAGTGTGCAAACCGTTGGATGTCGATGTCGTGTGCTATTATTAGAAAAACTCACAAAACTTGCAATTTTTCATCGATAAACGTGGTTTTTTTGTGCTAAAAATAAAATAATGTTATGTTCTGGTCCAGAGACCAAGCGCTATAATTATGAGTTGATGGTTTTTTGAGATTCTCATGTAAAACCCGCGACAAACATGGGCGCCTGTGGACGCTACTTGTTATTGTTATTATTGTTTATTGTTGTGATAATTACTCGTTCACAGGCATTACCGTATGATGGTAAGGAGTAACTTATTTTCTGAACCATTTTAGTCCAAAATTATAAATTAATTAGCTTTAGATCGACCATTGGCCCACGTTGTGCAACATCAAGATATCATGTTTGTATCTGTTCATCATTGTATACCCGGTTGAGCGCCAACGCGCTTAAGTGGAGTCATTCCCGTTCGTCCACACCCCGTCGTCCACACTGCGGACGACTGGGAATGTTGCGTTCTGTTCGTCTACACTGTGGACGAACAGAACGCATTATTCCCAGTCGTCCACACCCCGTCATCTCACGTCTAGTCTAAGAGTTAGTAAAGAAAATATGATGATAGTATTTCCTTATATAATAAACATACTTTTAAAATATTATGTACTTAGCTTTATTACTTTAGTAAGGCAAATACTTTAAAAGTACATACCTAGTAGGTAAATCTAAAGCTTTTTTGCGTATTTTATACTAAATGTATAATAGGTATAAGAATATTTCACATTTTAATTTTACACATTGGGTATTGTATCAATATCAGTTTAAATACATTTATTATGTAAAAAGTTTTAAAGTTACAATCGCCTGGATATACTCAACTATTATAACTGCACCCTGTCGATCCTCCAACAAAAGATAGTCTTTGCTTATCAGTTTTGACGACGCTTCCGGGAATGAACAATAGATACATGGCCTTGAAATAGCCAATCAGCTCGCTGCATATTGCAAGCCCACGGTATATGGCAATAAAGTGACGATGAGCTTTTCTGACAAAAATTATAAATAGTTATGTTGTAAAAATTTTATATTTAAATTATTGTAAATTAAGTTGATCTGTGATACAAATTACTCTGTTGTTGCCCTCAATTATTGTAAAATAAGATGATCTGTGATGAAAAATACTGTTGTATTTAAACACTACTTAGTACATATTATGTTGTTATTATATACTTTAAAAATGTTTATATAATACCAAAAAAATATTTGTTAAAATATTGCCTTTTAATTATTGTAAATTATGTTGATCTTTGATAAAAACTAGAATTGTTGTTAATTATTTTAACATTTGATGATTTTAAATAAAAATAAAAAACTTAATAGTTATGTTGTTTTTAAATTAATTACATCATTCATTTAATTTAAAATTTCTTTACACTGACTCTTAAACTAGAACTACATGAAACGAAGTGCGGACGACTGGGAATGTTGCGTTCTGTTCGTCTACACTGTGAACGAACAGAACGCATCTTTCCCAGTCGTCCGCAGTGTGGACGACGGGGTGTGGACGAACGGGAACAACCCCTTAAGTGCACTTTCTCATCGCTTTATCGTGTAAACAAACGGTTTTTACGATGAAAGAGCCGTTCATAAACTTAAACAAAAAACATCACTCCAGGTGGCTCATGTTAACCACAATAAAACGACAAAAAAGAGACAAAAGTCACTATGGGCGCTTGACGGGATACACTATGGGATATATGAAGGTTCAAACTTCCCGTCTTTGTTAACATAGAGTATATTATCTTCTATTTGCATTGTTTGGTCCAAATTGGGGTCATGTTAGCTTGGTTTATTAAGGAATTCCAATAATTCAACTTTATATAACTATAACCTCAAGGTGAGCTGTGAATAGACTTCCAAAAATGTTCTAGAATGTATATTCATTTGAATGTCAATGCATACTAAAATAACAATTTCAAGGCTGAAGATCCAAATTGAAAAGAAACTTAACAAAAAATAGTTGATGCATCTGCCTTTTTTTTTAGTTCACTGGCTAGGGGGCCCCACAACAATAGAGAGAGATCTGCCCACCTCTACACAAAGTACAGATATTTACTGCTACACTGCAGCTCCCAAGAACTTGTTTGCTTTGTGGCAAACAGTGAAAGTAAGTATAGAATTAATGTTCAACGTAGGGATTGTATTTCTTTAACAGAGTTACTTGTTACTTAGATGCTATTTAGATGTGTTGTTTGTAACGCTAAAAAGCTGGGTTCTGTTCATTTGAATGCTGGAGCTATAATTTATTTACCTTCAAAGTTATTTTTGTTCACATTTCTTTTCAAAACAATATTGTATTGTTTATAGAACTATCTTAGTTGGTCCGGAGGAAGATGATTCAATGGCATTTGTGATATAGGGTAATCCTAGTACGGGTGCCAAAGCCTTCTTTTGACACTTAAGTGCATATTACAAAAGACAAAACCTGTTTTTAAGGAGATTTACTGTAACCATTATTCTAGTAATAGTGATTTTATATTTCTATTTAAAGTCTTAGAGAAGACTCGAGATGCTAATATTTATCTTAATATTTCAGTTCAATATAAAAATAAGGAATGACCAGTTCTCTCAGTACTTTGGGGAGAGTCCAGATGAGGTTTACAAGGAGTACACAGAGGACAGCTACGGCTGGTCCTCTGTGGTCAACCCATTCCAGAAGAAACCACAGAAATCTGTGTCCATCAGCCTTTTCACTCCTACTTGTATGGCAGTCAACACCAAAGAGAAGCACACTATTGAGTTGCAGGTCTTGAGTAAGTATTTCTTGAACATCAGCCTATAATGTTCCCACTTCTGGGACACAGGCCTTCTCTCTGTAAGAGGGAGTAGGCAGTACTCCACAACACGGACCTGCGAGTTGGTAGATGTTAAATTTCTGTATGTCTTCGAATTTTCGGATTAGGACACTGTTTCATTACAATGTTTTCCCTCAACTTTTTGAAAGCAGTGGTGATTAAATGATTTACACAAATTAAAGAGCCCCTCAGATTCAAACCTACAAACTATAACTCATAAGTTGTGTAGTCACCACTCCTGTAGTTTTTTTTACCTAAAATATAATTATGCCATGCTTTCTGTATTATCAATAGCATCAGATAATTGTGCATGATCTGGTTCCAATGGTATCTGATGAAAATGTAAACATACAGATATGTTCCTGTTGGTGTCAATTTGAAATACCACTTACATATTGGATGTTTTGATTATTTGAAACCATACATCCTAAACCTCTAATTAAAGGTTTCAAGATGGTTTTAATTTCACATTATTGAGGTACCTAAAGAACCTTGTCCCAAATTCTAAGGTATTTGGGCCCCACAATACTTGTACAATATGGTTACGCATGCCACTTGGTAGAGTATGATGTGTACATTAATAATATGAAGGTTTCTACATCTTATTTTATGTGCAAAAAACCTTAACATGAAATTTAAAGTTATACTCTAATACAAGTTACATTATGAGTTTAATTTTGAAATTTCTATTTGAATGTGTCTTCTTGCGTCCAAAGCACCTCCTCGTGCTTGACGGTCGTAACAGACAATATGTTTTTGTTTAGCTAAGACTCTGGGCGCGTGTTAAGCTGTTATGGCAAGACGTGTGGGAATTCGCGACGTCCCCGTAAGGGGGCGTGGCGGGCGGCGTCGGGGCTATGCCCCCCGGCCGCAGATGGTCTGCGGTGGTCCGCTAAAACGGACCCCTCACTGTGTTGCCCGTTGGGCTAACAACATAGTGGGACGCGTTAGTTGACGCGTCCCTGTGTGTGGTTGCTGTTTGTGTCTCTGTGGGCGCGCCGCGGCGTTGAATTATATCAACGCCGCTTTCTTCACAACGCCTTGGCGGTCAGTCCCCGCCAGGTGAGACCCCCGGTTACCCGGGGGAGGCCCGGCGAGAGACGACCAGCGACAAGACGCTGACTCGACGCTCCCACAGAGTAGGGTGCGCGCCCCCGCTTATCCCGTTTCCCAGAGCGAGCCGGTAGCGGTCTAAGCTAAGGGGCAGTATGTGCGTGTGGGCGGTAGTGTACTGTGTAACACCGCCCATGAATACGTGTATGGCAAGAAGAATTCAAGAATGCGATTTAAATGCCTCTGGAGTCCGTCCTGGAGGGGATGATATATGAGCGGCGGATGTACCTGAGGGAGCTAGCCAGCTTCCGGTACGGAGTCACCTCGAAAGGAATACTTGCTTGAATGAAAACATTCGATGTTGTTCTTGTGACGCCACTTTCTTATGAGGGAGCCCAGACAGTGAAAAAGCCTTTTCATATTTCCAAAATGAAGTTACATTACAAAGAAAACGTCTTGTATGGAATGATGATCGTGTTTGCCACAAATGTTGAATTAGGTTTCTACGAAATCAGGAAGCAGAATCTGATAATTAAAAAAGTAAAAATGGTGCCCGTACAGTTGGATGCCGTGTACACATTCTAACAGTCATTTGGTACCTAGGTTATGCAAAACACCAAGAAAAACGTCCCAAACCACCAAGAAAACATTTTTGTAATGTTTGACAGTTCCGATGAAGAGTCAGTTTCTGACTAGCTTTAATTAACTACAACCTACTTCGCACACACGTTCATACGTTAAAAAATTTGTATTCTTGTTTTACTCGGCTAGTACTACACACTGCAATTAAAACCATTCGTGTACACCAGGGGCCCAGTTTGGGACATGGTTCTTTAGTAATAGGTAGAACGGGCTGGTATCTACAACTCCACGTCTGGGCGTGTATTTTGTTTATGGGGTAAATTTAGCAACCCCTATTTTCGTTTATGATTTTACAACTTAATCAAATAATTATTGTTGGAAATATGGTGAAATATGAAGTTAAAGCCTTCTAAATAAAGATGAATGTACTACTAATTTTCGCATGGGAAAGATTGCATAATAATTCAACCCGTGTGAACTTTGACTAACTGTCGATGCTGATGGGTAATCAGTAATGTGAAAATTCTTTAATTTTACTTATGAATGTTTACCTGCCCTCTACTATAAACTGTACAATTACAGAGTAAGAGGAAATCTGTTCCACCGTAATACTAGTACGGGGAACAGAGTGAATCAGTTCTGTGCTAACAACCATAATATGTACTTACAGATACTTCAGACAAGAATTTTACCTACCTGTACTGCTTATGTGATAGGTACTTATTGAAATTGTGCTAGGTTGTTTTTTATTTGGCAAATAAAGTTGTTTTTTTTTTCTCTCCTACTTGAAAGGATTAGGCTTAGAGTATATTTCACCATGTTACGTAACTGTGTGACCTTAAAACCTTTCTTTTATTTCTCCAGGGGTGGACTTGTGGCGCGTCATGTTAATGTTCGCGGGCATATTCCTGATATTCTCATCGCGTGCCCTGTGTGCCAATCCGTTGTTCTTCTACCTCTGCGGCATATTCATAGGTGTGTTTGCTTCGTTCATGGTTTTCGTGTACTATGTCAGCAAACTACTACCTAGGGTGAGTACACAAGGAATACTTGTTTATATTTTTTAAATGCATTATTGTGCCCAGTAGTGATACTCTAGGAAAAAGAACTCGTGGTCAGTTATTTAGACCTTAAGGTGAATGCTTCAACCAGCCCGCGAAATTCAAATTTTCTTACGTTTTTTGCAATTTGCAGGCCAGTGTTAGGTTGTATGTTGATTAAAATATTATTCGCGCCTGTAAGACATATGTAGTTACAAAATTAAATCATCAATACAACGCTCTATTAAGTTCATAAAGCTGTAGGAATGACTTTTTCTGTTTTTTTTTTTTGTTCTTAAGCCTTTATGAACTTGGAGGGATGTATTGGCGATTTTGATGATTATAATTCTATAATGACATACGTCTTACAGACGCGATTAATATTTTAATCAACATACAACCTAGCACTGGCCTGCGAATTGCAAAAAACGTAAGAAATTTTGAATTTCGCGGGCTGGTCCTCCCCCTTAACTCACATTTTGTAAGGTTTACAAATCCTAGCCAAAGAATTTATTCAATGGCATATGGATTTCCAAGGTTTTCATATTATGCAGTTAGTTAGGGCATACCTGTCTCGCTGGTCTAGTGGTGACAAGGGCTACTGCTGAGCATGAGATCCTGGGTTCGATTCCCAGGTTGGGTAAAGTGTTAATATATTAGGTTTGCCATCTGATATTGCTCAGTAGCAGCCTGGAGTCCGACATGTGCCTGGTTGATGGCAGTAGGCTTACCCTCTATTACAAGGGACTTAAAAATAATTGATGAACTGTGGGTGTACTTTAGATACACCTCTGCCTAACCTTTCGGGAAAACAAGGCATGATTTGTTCTTCTCACACTAAGAATCTGCGTTCATCTAACAATCTTCTTCTACTTTGTCCTTCTCATTCTTCTGACTTTGTTCATTCTTCCTTTCATATTCAGTCCATTCTTCTTTGGAATGCGCTTCCTCTCGATATTAGGACGGCCACCAGTCGGTTTGCATTTAAGCGGAAATTGCAGAGTTATTTTCATAACAAATAGCATAGAGTCATCTCAACTCTTCTCTACCTTGAATTTGTATCTGTAGATTTATTATAAGTATGTATTATAGCAAATTTGTATGTGGATAATTAGTTTATAACCTATTTTTGTACTAGTGTTTCTCTCTTATTTATAATTCATTGTTATACATTTTTCATCATTGTTCCTCTCAACCAAAGCACCTGCCACGTAATCTCTTCACCACCCTTGGTTGACTGGTAGAGAATGCCTAAGGCATTAAGTCCGCCTTTGTACCATGTGTGCGAGAAGTTTAAATAAATAAATGAAGTTATGTCAATTGAAAATTAAATTGTTACAGAAAACATTAACATACGGTATCCTTATCGGCGGCTGGACGGTCGGAGTGTACCTGTTCCAGCAAATATGGGAGAACATCCGCACTATCGTGCTGACTTACCAAACGTACATGTTTTGGTACACAATGCTAGTCAGTTTCGCCAGTTTCGTCGTCTGCTACAGAATAGGACCGCCCAAGAATCAGAGAAGCAAGAATTTGGTCATGTGGACTTTGCAGGTGAGAAACTTTCATCATCATCACCATTTCAGCCGTAAGACGTCCACTGGTGGACATAGGCCTCCTCCAATTTAGGGGCTTTGCCATAATTGCCACGCTTGGCAGGCGGGTTGGCGATCGCAGTATGGTGGTAAAATGCATAGAGAACGCTGCTGCCGATTCTCTAGTAAGTCCCTTAGTTGCCTCTTACGACACCCACGGAATGAAATGGGTTGGTGCGTCCGGCAACATACGGAACGGCGAGCAGCTTTACAAATCTATAATAATAATAGCCAAATAATCCAATTAATCTATTCTGTGAGAACGTTGTAGGCCTTGTAGACTGTAGACAATTTTCTATCTTATTCAGTACCTGATACTTGTTGACAGGCCTACACCGTCCTCCCATACCCATTAACACTGTAATTTGAAACAATTGTAAAAACGAATTATTTTTAAAAGAGTAACCGTGGAGTTTCTTGCTGGCTCTTCTCCATAGGAACCAACTATTTGGAACCGTGCACCTAGCTTCTGACGTTTCATAAGTGCCCATGTAGGTTTATATGAAATAAAAATATTTTGATTTGATTTGATTTTGATTTATACTAATAATATTATAAAGCTGAAGAGTTTGTTTGGCGTTTCAAATGCCTACTGGCCCGGAAAACCTCACCTTAAATGAAAGTTTGGCGGAAAAAAATCTGTTATTACGATCGGAATGGAGCGATACTGCAATAGTTATTACGGACAAGCAAGTTTAAAAAAAAAAAACTAATTTCTTTTTAATTACCAGCCTTTTTTTATGACTTCTCCCGCTCTGGGCGGAGCGGGAGGGCGTGTCAGACTTTTACTGACTAAAACCCACCCGTGTTCCTTCACGGTATCTCTTTCGAACAATCTCGCGACCCTGGCAGGCATCGGTCCTGGCAGATCCCTTCAGTTCTGCTGACATCTCTTTGAGGCGCGCGTGGAACACTACGTGCCTTCGACCTGAGCCTGGTCCTTACCGGGCAGCGAGCTACCCATTGCTCGTCACCCGCAGGCTCGCGCCTATGGTGGCCGGTCTACGATCCTACGATCGCCTCCGTTAATTACCAGCCTCACAATCATGTTTTACTTTCAGATCGTAGGCGTACTAATGATATTCTTTAGCAGCGAGTATCAAGAGGCGTCGGCCGCCGTCATCGTCACGTCACTGGTCGCCAAGTACTTCCCACAGTCACTGATCAACAGGATGCTTGGATATTGGTGAGTTAAACAACTTGTTGATATACATAAACATATAATTGATATCCACTTTCCAAATCTTTATTATGAGAGACAAATAAATTATTTTCATTCTACCAATTCCACACTCTACGATTTCGTATTTTCCTCATTTAAGTGAATCATTCAGTATCAGTAGTATTCAGTAGGTTTATAGGGTCTAGGCATAAAATGGTTAATTTATTCCTTTAGTAAAACTTCCTTACAGATGTCGCTAGTTGCCTACATTTCTAAAATGTCTGCCAACTGTATATACCAATCTTGATACATTTTCATCATTTAATCGGTAGGCAGGTGCTTTACTTTGTGTTAAAACGCTCTCAAAACGATGAAAGAAAACATCGAGAGGAAACCGGCATGTCCTAGAACGAAGAATTCGAAGACATGTGACATCTACCAACCCGCACGGGTCACGCGTGGTAGATTACGGCCCACTCCCTCTCACAGAGGAGAGGCCTTTTCTTAGGGTGGGAAATCATCAAATGACTTCTCCCGCTCTGGGCGAAGTGGTAGGGCGTGTCAGACTTTTACTGACTAAAACACCCCCTTTTTCCTTCACTTGCCTGTGCCAGGGCCACGGTAACTCTTTTGAAGAAAACTGCGACCCTGGCAGGCATCGGTTCTGGCAGACCCCTTCACAGAGAGCAGGCCTGTATCCCAGCAGTGGGAATATTTTAGGCTGATAATACTATGATGCTTATTTTCTAGGCGTCGTAAGTTCCCGCCGAAACAAAGACTATTAACCAGCGAAGAGTACTACGAGGAAGGCGCTCGGGAAACCAAGTTGGGGCTGGAAAATCTAAGAAAGTACTGCTCAAGCCCCGACTGTGCGCAGTGGAAGATTATGCTCAAGTTGAACGACTCCAAGAGGTGAGGATCCCGGGATAAAGTTACTATGTTCAGCACGCGTAGCATGACTACCATAGAAAGAACTTTGTCTATTCTTGGTAGAATACAGATAGAATTGTCATGCTACGCCTAAAACGGTAAAAATATTTCTACAATCTGTAATTCTGTCTTTAATCTTTCTACAATCTGTAATGTTGTTTATTCTTCCGTCGACAAAACCCCTTTCTACGGTGGTCATGCTACGCATGCTGTAATATAATGATGGGCATTAAAACACGAGTGTTTTAAAACAGAGATAGACCATAAATGGGTATCATACAAGTTTTTTTATACCTAGTTATGTGCAGTTTGATACACAAATTTATCTACACTCATACATTGGGATGGAACCTACTAAATAAAAGATCAAAGTTGTATGAAATGGTTTTGTAATGCTATAAAAATAGCGCGCTCTATATAATGCGTTCCATTAGAAAAAGCAATTGGTGGAAACTCCTTGGTATCGTATTTAAAAAAAAATAGTAGGGAAAACTTGTTCTATTTTTAAATTTTGGTATTGTGTTTATAAAGGATGTCAATATAAACTCGTTTTGAAGTTTACAACTCGAATTTTACGATATTAGAGTAGGTAAACATATTTTTCTTTATTTCTTTCTTACATGTCATCATTGTCATTAATAGTCATGTCATCATTGTTATTAATAGTCATGTCATCATTGTCATTAATAGTCATGTCATCATTGTCATTAATAGTCATGTCATTATTGTCATCAATAGTCATGTCATCATTGTCATTAATAGTCATGTCATCATCATCATCATTTAGCCTAAGACATCCACGTCCTGGCATAAATAATTCTCATCACAATCATTGCCACAATCCGACCAGTCCTATGCCTCCATTGTTATTGTTTTCTGATAGAATGTGCTGAATGTGTGCTTTGAAACTGGAATGCCGAAATTTTATTTAGCCATATAATATTGAAACCGTTTTTATCCAGAACAGCCCTTTATAAACACCTATTAAAGGCCACTGCCTGGAAGACTGCTGGACTAGTGTGTGCTTGTGTAGGAGTGTTCTTAGCGTGTCGATGGAAATTACGAGTATACAGGGCCCTCCAGGGTCGCTGCCGGTTTTGTTCGAAATAGTTACCGTGGTCCTGGCATAGACAACTGAAGAAATACGGGTGGGTCAGTAAAAGTCTGACACGCCCGTCGACGTCATTTGATGATTTTCCACCCAGAAAATAAAAACTGACAAGGACATCGACACGCAAAAAAAAAGGAAAATTTTTAGTAATGGCCAATATCGCCTAAACCCGGCCCTCTCACGAACTAAAATACTTCTACAGAAGGGTTGTATTTTTAGTCGGTCGGGCTTTAAGTCGAAAGTTCAAACGAACGTAATAAAATCTCTGTAGGATATTTTCCCGCAGTAGATTTTCAACTGTCGGTGTTGAACCGAGCATTGAGAATCCAATGGAGTGCATGTGAGCGTGTCGAAAATCGAACAGTGAGTGTGAATACTGTTCGATTTTCAAGTCTCGGCGCTGCGCAGTGCGAAAACCTGCTCAGGTGGAGATTCACAGAAGACTCCGACCTGGAGTGTAAATGTGATGGTGTCCCACAAACAATGCGGCGCTTAATATCTTGTCCAGCATGTCCTGTTGTCTGCACGCTACAGGAGTTAATTTGACTGCTCCGCTGGTCTCGTGATCGCAAGCGCGACTGCTGAGCGCGGGGTCCTGGGTTCTATTCTCGAATTGGGCAAAGTGTTATTGGATTTTACCATTAAGAATTTCTTAGTACCAGCCCGGAGTTTGGAAGTTGGCGGTGTAATACCCCCGTGCCTAGGAAAGCACGTTAAGCCGTTGGTCCTGCGCCTGATCTCTCTCCGGTCGTGTCGGATTGCCGTCCCATCGGACTATGAGAGTGAGGGAAGAGTGAGTGCCCCTGTGTCTGCACACACACTTGTACACACACAATGTCTCTCGTGCCGATGGCTAGTCTCCGGTGAGATTGGCCGCCATGGCTGAAATACGGTCTGGAGAACTATACAGGAGTCGATAGATACTGCGGAAAGTGCCAAACTCGTAGCCAAATTCTAGGCTGACTGTATTTAGGTTGCTATCGACACGCTAGGAAGAAGTGAAGATCCAAGGCGCGCAACGTCCGAGCCAACTTGGGCTAATAGAACATACGTTACTTTTCAGATTCGCGAGTTTCGTCGAAGGCAACTCCCATTTGAGTGATGACGAAGTGTTGGATTACGAAGCGTACGCATTCTCTCTAGAGCGCACTCGGAAACCGATGTCATCGATCACCTCGACGAGAAACATGGAGATATCTAGTGATGATGATGACGACACAGACTATGACGATGACTGAGATCAGAACATGTGACTGAGGCTAGTTTTAATAATGTTCCTTTGTGTTTATAATAAGGAGAGGTAAGTGAGGTGTATTATTTTTATGAGTCGCTGTATTTCTTCGAACTAGAAGAAATAATAATTTTGTATTCATATAATTCTATTTCACTTCTGGGCCTTATACCACAAAACTTTACAAGTCTACAATTGTACATAATAGGGAATATATGCATCTATTATTTAATATTTTTATTCATACGAAAAAATATTCAACGCCTAAAAAGCGATTGAAAGTATTTTTAAAAGAGTTCAAAATAACCAGCCGACACGGGAACCATAAACGCCCTCCATTTTGGCACGCCTGCACCCCAATTGCGAAACGCACAATTTATCAGAATCTGAATGGGATTGAAGATTATTTCTAAACCATTGCGTCATTTGTTCGAATAAATTGTCGGCTCAGCAACGTAAATAACGCAATGAATGTTGTTTAACTATGAATATTAAACCAATTCCTACCGATAAAAAGTTCCGCAATTACCCCTCTGGTGTGACGAATTGTCTATTATGACATTGACAAAAGACTGAATCGCAAATAAATACTCTTTTAAAACACATTGAAATTGATTGTTGTGATAGACTTATGGCGTCGCTTTTGAAATATTTGATATTCCCACAGTTTTGTTGCACTTTTTGAACATTAATTTCTTGCTGAAAAAGAAAATTAAGTATATTAAAAAATATTGATGGAGACATGATTCTGAAATGATACACTTCTTTTAAAATACATTTGACCCATAATTGAATTACATGCATTATTCCCGATTGTTAAATTGTAGAAAAAATTCAATAAAACAGAAATTATAAAGATGAGTCACAATTTACAAATTCTTTCGGATTTTCAAAAGCGTAACAATAAGCTTGAGGGCATCCACGACACCCTAATAATTGTACGATTTGTAGAAATACAGGTTTACAACTCGTACAACTTATGTAAACTTACAAGTTTGTATAAGTTTTGAGATTTACGCATCACTTGTAATTTTAGAAAATTTGTAAATAGTTGCTTATAAATTGTTACTGTCAAGTTTTGTGTTGGGCCCTGACTAGTAGAATAATCGACATTTTCTTGCTATTTATTCAAATTTATTTCTGAACTATGCTCAATTGTGACATTTCTATTTTTGCACCATGCAATCTATCTACCTCTTTATATTAAAAAAACATTGGATGCTCTTTATTCTCGATTTAACGATGTCGTCTTTGACATTTTAATTATATTTTTAAACTTCTCTTTATTTTCTAATACCATTCTCAATTTATGTATAAAGTGTTTTTAATAAAGATTTAATAATTCTGTAATCTCTTTTCGTTCTTAGATTTGTTTAATTATATTAGTTTAAATAGTTGTATGTTCACTTTATTGATGAACCATACCATATTCAAGACACCTAGATGGCAAAGGAACTTATGAATCTTTTTTTAACCGACTTCAAAAAGGAGGAGGTTCTCAATTCGGATGTTTATAAGTTTTTTTTTAATTTATGTTCGGCCATAACTCCGTCATATATAGACAGATTTGCAAAATTCTTTTTTTGTTCGAAAGGAGTTTATTCCGAAATGGTCCCATATAAATTTCATATAGATCTGATGATGAGTTCGGGAGACAGACACCGGAACTCTTTAAAAAATGACAGCAAATCAACCGCGAGTTCTGCTATCGCATAAATATGCATTGTTTGTTTGGAATTAGTGCGGGGTGAATAACACAACTAAAAATTTAAAAATAAAAACTTTTTTACAAAAAAAAACAACCGACTTCCTTAAAAATACTACAAAGCGAAAAATAACTTTAATTTTGGAAGTCGGTGGCAAAATAACCATAAATACAGATCCTAAGACACCGACTTCCGAAATTAAAGTTATTTTTCAGTTTGTAGTATTTTTAAGGAAGTCGGTTGTTTTTTTTTTGTAAAAAAGTTTTTTTCACCGAACAAACTTCTGTGTTTGATATTCGTTCATCGGCGTAAGTAGCGATACATACATTTAGTCGACGTAATAAAATCTCGGCTGGACTATTTCCCGCACTCGAATTTGAACTCTCGGTGTTGAACCGAGCATTTAGAATCTAACAGTATCTCAGTGTATCGAAAATCGAACATTGTGTTTTACTGTTCAATTTTCGACTCTCAGCGCTAAACAGTGCGTTGATGATCTCCATTGCGTGTAAAAATCCCGCCGTTATTTAATTACGGCTGTGTGTCTTCCGAACGACCATCAACGAGAGGTCACGTTGTTGTGTTGATATTGTTGTTGATATTTATAAAAACTGAAGTGTGTTAAAAACTAGACGAGCTCGGCGTTTCCAATCCGTCTACTCTAAGAAGAAATGCCGATACAAACTCAAAGGTCACATAGTCTTTTGTTACTTGTATAGTGTTTTGTCTCTTGTTGTTAAATTAGTACCCCTGTTACGAAAATTTCGTTGTGTGAAAAGTATAAAATTTGGCACAGTTAAAGTTTAAATGGAGAAAGAGTGCAGAAAGCTAATCCTACTAATATTATAAACGCAAAAGTTTGTATGTATTGATGTTTGATGTATGGATGTTTGTTCCTCTTTCACGCAAAAACTACGGACCCGATTTAGATGAAATTTGGCGCACAGATAGTTTATAACCTGGAGTAACACATAGGGTACTTTTTATCCCGGTAGTATGTTCCCGCGGGATCATTTCCGAGCTCCACACGGGCGAAGCTGCTGGCAAAAGCTAGTATATTTTTATATAACAATTCATTAGAAATACATTCAGTTTTAAATGACTTATGGTCAAATTTCGACCACTGGGCGACCTCTAGTATCAATAATTTTACGTAGAAAATAATTAAAGGAAATGTAAATGAAAACACGTTTTGTAAGTGCACTTATAAAGATTAAGTTGTATAAAGCAGCTAGTCTCACGATAACGAGTATATCACTTGTATTAGTCGACATGACACGAACGTAAAAAAATCTTTGCCCAAATTTTTTGAGCACCGGATCTTCAACGCTCCGCTTAGCGCTTAGAGTTTGAAATCGAACAGTAAAACAGACTGTTCAATTTTCCATACGCTGAGATACACTCTGTTGGATTCTCAATTCTCGGTTCAACACCGAGAGTAGAAAATTCAGTGTGCGAAAAACTCCCGCCGCGATTTTATTACGTCCTTGTGATGTCGACTTACCACTGAATATTTTTTTGTGACATCAACAAATTATTTTGTATTTCCAATATTCTACAGTACTAAATTGTTTAAATATTACCACTGAATATTTTTTTGTGACATCAACAAATTATTTTGTATTTCCAATATTCTACAGTACTAAATTGTTTAAATATCCAAACATAGTCTAGGTTCTTATTCCATCCAATCCAATTGATTGTATTAGAATTGTTAACATTTAATAGGTAGGTATTATATGAATAATAAATTTTTGAGAAATGTATGTTGTTTTTCTTTTTTTATAGGGTTTGAAATGTTGCGTTTTATCGATTTGTAGTTACTTTAGCTAAAGCTAATTAAACCTACATCCTTACTTGTAACAAACACGCCAACAAATCGCCTTGGTGGGTGATTTGTTGGCGTGGTTAGTGTAATGACCAATATGACCTAATGTGGACGGGGATTTTAGCATTTTATTTAGCAAACTTTCCACTCCTTGTATAATACCCCCCTTAATGCGGCTGAAGGGGCGCAAGCCCATCCACCGCCCGACGACCTCAGCAGCTAAGCCCCCACTCCTCCCTAGACGATTATCACGAGTGGTACAGATGCCAGCACATCAAGCTACCCGAAACTGTCAAATTTTTCCAATCAATCTTGAACCTAATGCTGTAGCGATAAAGTTGAAAACATATTAAAGACATTTGATAGATTGTAGTAGCTTTATCTGCTGGCATCTGTACTAAGGGTAGGGCAATAAAATGAACGGGGAAGAACACTTGGCTTGACGTTGTGATGGTAGGTGGAGCAGATACCTAATGGTTGTCGAGAGACGTAAGCAGACCGAGAGCCAGGTAGGTGGACAACCTACCTACGGAAGATGGCAGGGAAGAGCTGGATGAAACTCGCACAGACTAGGAAAGCATGGCACAAAAGGAGAGGAATCGTATTTTCAGTAATGGCTGGCACACACAAAGATGCCAATGACGATGATTAAAAATGTTGTTGGCCAACATGCTACATGATCCAAAAAGGGGTCCCTACTACGTATTCCTAAGTTTATTTCTGGCACTTGCTCTCCTTCCATTGAACATCAATCAATGTCATAGTACGAGTTCTATAAACGGTGTGCGTTACGCCAGTGGAATGTTGTCGCTTTTCAGGATTTCGGCTTGTCAGATAATTAGAATCTCATCTCGTGTAAATGTGCCCGAAATTAAGAATTTGTGCGTCCAGCCGATCCAAAGATATTCACGAAAAACAGATTCCGCTGGAGTAACGTTACCCCAGCGGCATGTTTTTTAATCGGTGGTCGTAGCTGAGTACAAACTAGCTACTTAGATAGATGTGCCTAATTGTGCCCAAAAAATTAAATTTTTGCGTCTTGAGGTTTCAGAGTTATTCAAGATGCCGCTGGGGTACCGTTTAGCAAATTGCTGTATCTCTCAAACGGCGTGACATACAATTACGATTTTTTTTACTTCGGTGGGTCTTAATTTTTGCTTATGCTGTGCAATTTTATTTTTTCTATTATCGACACCGTTGGAAAATAAAAAACCGGCCAAGTGCGAGTCGGAGTCGCGCACCGAGGGTTCCGTACACACCTGTAGGTATATAAGTAAAAGTGGGTGAACTTTTGACAATCGAGTCGTAGTTCTGTTCTCTGTCTGTGTTTTGTTCTGTTTATTATATGATGTTACTAAAAATTTACGGTTTTCGCAATTTTTCCTTTATCTGTGCTATAAGGCGTTGCTTCGTACCAAATTTCAAAATTCTAGATCGACTGGAAGTACCCTTTAGGTTTTGATTCCCTTGCGAGTTTCGAAAATTTGTGGAAATTTGCGGCATAAACGGCTATATCTTTTGATTACGTTAGCTTAGAAGTTTGATTTTTACACAGCTCCAAGGGACAGTAGTCTTGAGTATTTGATATAAATTTCAGCTTGATATCTCCACGCGTTCCTGAGAAAAAGGGTCTTGTCAGACGGACGGACGGACGGACGGACAACAAAGTGATCCTATAAGGGTTCCGCTTTTTCCTTTTGAGGTGCGGAACCCTAAAAATGATTTTCAAAAACCCTAAAATCGATCCTTGCGCTTCAATGAGAAACCCTAGAAACTTACCAATTATGGTGGTTTGTACCTTTTATGAACTCAAAGCATCATGCGAAATTAGATGTTTCTATTCCAACTCCTCAGAGAGCTATTACATTTCAATTAAAACCTGGCTACGCTAAAATGCAACACTCCAATACATGAGTTATTTACCCTAACCGACATGTGATGTCGTTAGGTAGTCTAAAGATGAAAGTGGCACGCGCAAGATGCAAGATATTATAGGGAAAAGGAATAGGTTGCATTCACCAGTAAATAAAAAACCAGCTTAGTTAGTAAATAGTTTAATACGAATAGTGTATTTCATCTCTTATACATTAATACAACCACAACATACAATACGTTAATAAATTAGCACCATAATTAGTGTAAAAAAAATTATTATTTTTATAAGTGCACTTATATAGTAAGTTTAAACAGTTAAGTGTCGATGGAAAAATATTTTGAGTTATACAAGTCGGTGGCAGTTATAATTATAACACATAGGGCCTGTTTTTCAAACGAAAATAATCGCGAAATTAATGTGATATATTGACAAGCCGCGCTTGATAATTTGTCGCACTACAGGCAACTGGAGGAACCCGGGTGGGTTTTAGTCAGTCAAAATCTGACGCACCCTCTCCTTTCGCCCAGAGCCAGGAAAAATATAGTGGGTAACACACCTCCGCCGCGAAACCGCAGTAGATGCGCCACGACTTATTCGTTGTACGACACGTCAAACAGAAGCGAAACTGTCTGTTCTAACGCACAGGTTTGATTACGACTCATTGTAAAATAGATGTTGATTTTACGGAAAGAATATCGTAAGAGGTCTGAAGTAAACCTATAGGTACTGTATTTACGTAGTCAAAAGTGACCACATTTTGCTCCGATTGTTACTATACAATTGACTCTCGTGGTGGGCTAGTCGAAATGCATCATAATGTAATAATGTTCCCCATGATTATTTTCACGGCGGTGGTGTGCTGACGCCTTAGGTTCACGATAATTTTCGTTCGACAAAAAAGCCCATACTTTGAGATTAATTGATCAACACGTTCGTCAGAAAAGTTTTCATCAGTGCACAGACGCGGGTGACAAAATGTTGCAGTCTCATTTTCTCGCGTTAAAATGAGACAAGACTAGCTCAAACAAAGTCGAGACATCAAACTTGTTACGACGTCAGATACTGCGTCGACAAAAAATTGTCGCATTACAATAATTGAATTGGATGCCTTCAAAGCGTCACAGTTTTCATTCAAGCATTAATTATTATTATTTATTATTAGACCGTATTATTAATAATAATGGCACGTTAATATAATTAGTAGTGTCATGTTAGGCGGCTCTGCTGGCTTTCTTGCTTTTATCGAGCGTCTGTGGCGGCGGCGGCGGCTTCGCTGACATGTGGCGGCTGTAGAGACTGTGGATCAGATAAAAAAAATATAAATTATCAATTTTTACAGATTATTTTCGTTGGTCCAGTGGTCGCTAATATGCACTTACACTTTATAAGTCTCGGAGCGCAGATAGTCCAGCACGTGTGAGGGCCCCAACTTCAGCTGGTCTTCAATGGGCGGCACCCAGAAGTTGCCCTCCAATCTCAGTACTGACTTGTTGCTTGCCAGGTCCAGGATTCCTATAAATTGCATTACGGTTTTGCTATGAATGCCAATTTTGTTATTTTCTGTTTTACCTGACCTAAGCCAAGTATTTCTGCACGACGCGACGTACGCTTTATAAGACAACAGTTGAATAAGTATGGTGGCCTATTTTTAACAGAATCCGAAGTAAATGAGAGTGGGGATTGGTAATTGATCCCCAGCAAATTATATGCGCAAGTTCTAGCATTGTATTTATTTATTTGTGTATCAATGATCATACACTAGAAAATACATAACAAAAATTAAATTGACCACTACAACACATGACAATGTATGTGTATGTGTGTGGCCTAATGGCTTTCCGCAATCTCTTCTTGATCGCTTTCTTCTTTTGTTTTTATTTACTTATACTTTTAGTCTTAAGGTGTCTTCACACATCGGGCGCGACGCGGCGGGACCGGGCGGCGACGCGACGCTGAGTAGTTGTAATGTAGTAGATAGTATGGACGACTTCACACAGAGCGGTCGGCGCGACGCGCCACGCCGCCGCCGCGCCGAGTCGGAATACAACTCAGAGCCCGGCGTGCCGCGGGCGGGGCGCGAGCGCAGCGTCGCCGACGTCGGCAGGATGGCGATAAATTGCAGAAGTATCACAAGTTTTAAATTGATTGACTGCGTCTCACATTTAATAACATTTTTGTATGTTAGTTGATACGAGTAATGGATAGTGAATGAAAGTGAGTGATCGCCGACATTAGCTGTGATTGACTAAAACATTTTCATTACGAGTACAGTTTCAAACAACTAGCGCACGTGCATCAATTGAATTTGAACTTTATGCCAATGTGATCAGAGTCACACGACGCAAGCTTGTTTATTACAATGACTGTATCCTTTATTTAGTAAGTAAACTCAATTAATTTAAAGTGAATAATTTGATACATTTAATCTAAGAAACCCGTTAAATCTTATTGAAAAAGCAAAAAAAATTAAACAGTTCGGTTTAAAGCATACCTAAGACCAACTTCCTAACAATTGAAATGATTTGGTTTTCTGTTTTGTAACTTTTTGATCATTCACATGACAAGACAGCGCGGCGCCGCACAGTGGGTTGCAAATCGCGAGATAAGAAAGGTAATTCATAATTACCATGTGATTTCAATTTAGTGAAACGAACTTTTGTGATTTTTTAGACTGTCTTGGCTTATAGTATAAAAAAATATTGTGAACTTGACTAAGCATACTCATATTTAAAGCATTTAACCATTTTTTGAAGTGAAAACTTCTTTAGCGGCGTTGAGCACTTTTTCTGTAATGGGTATAAAATCTTAAACTCGCGTCAGGACACGTGACCTGATCGAAAAAGCGTAGGACGGATGGAGAGTAGACAGCTATCCCCTCTCTACGGCGCGGCGAAAATGTATGCCTGGGCCTACTGTTTCGTTTAGGCGGCGCAGGGCGCTTGCGCGAATGTTCGTCTATGTTACAGCGTGCCACGCGCATCCATGGATGGTGACAGCTGATGGCTCGACCGTCTGTGTAGTGATCACATTGTTGTGTATTCGTAAAATTCGTGAATATAAAGTGCTTAAAATATGGAAATTGAACAACAAATTATTCCCTAACCATTCCAAAATATCAAACATGCTCAACGTTAATAATCAAGTTTTCACTTCTGCCGGCACTCCCGGAGTGCAATTTTTTTTTTTTTTTTTTTGTGGTATTAGTTAGATACTTCATTAAAAAATAAGAGCAAGAGCGTTTCCACGTCTGAATCACTCAATTTTTTTTCAATGAATGAATCACGGCGCGGCGCCGCACAGTGGATCGTCCCCATACAAGAGGTCGGACATAGAATCAAAAATTGAAAAGGTATCTAATTTAAAAAATAAAAACAAAATATACAGTTGCATTTTTCTATTAAAGAACAACAAAAATTGTTCTAGGCTTTTTTTATTTGACCAGCACTTTAGGCACTATTCGATGAAAACTTTTATTTTTGTATGGAAAGGAACACAAAAATGTATGTACATATCTCATGATTCCCTCTTTGTTCGACTTGTGGATTTCACTACTGTTATTTACCCATTTTATGCCACATTTTCTTCAAGGACACATGGTGCCCCCAAAGTGCCCCTAACGAGATGTTTTGCCTATAGTAACTATGTTTGTTATTGTATTACTGATGGAATGGAGGTACATTCAGTATCCTTATTACTGCGAATTAGTCATCACTAAGTAGTTCCTTAACTAACAGGTGCATTTTTGAGGACTTTAATGACTTATGAACGCTTTTGTTGCAACATAACAAAAGCGTTAATAAGTCATTAAGTAACGACTACCAGTACTTGCTTAATCTAATTAGTTATTGTAATTACTATGTTCACAGCCCTTAAGCTCTGCAGTGTGATTGGCTCATGTTATAATTAGCTTATCAAATTCATTGCTAGTTATAGTTATTTTTGTGTGTTTTGCACATGTGTGTTGTTCTTTAATAGAGGAATGCAACTGTATATTTTGTTGTTTTTTTTTAAATTAAATACTTTTTCAATTTTTGATTCTATGTCCGACCTCTTGTATGGGGACGATCCACTGTGCGCCGGCAGGACGGGACGTGATCGCGCCCGCAATGTGAAGGCTCCCGCCGCGCCGGCGCCCCGCCACGTCGCGTCACGTCACGTCCCGCCCGCTGTGTGAATAAAGCTTTATAGTCTACAGCAGGGCTGTCCAGACAACGGCCCGCGGGCCGCGTGCGGCCCGCGGCTTGTTTTCATGCGGCCCTCGACGGATGTTTTAAAGTGTAAATTAATCAGAAAATAGTTTTACAACTTCAGTTATAGTCTAGTATCACTCATTTATGTGAAAGTACGTATTCAACAATGAACTTTATAAAATGTAAGTAAAGATCTTCATTGTTCAGATAAGTCACTTCTTCATGCAATGCGTCTGGCAACAACGAATGTTGACGTTGATATCGATAAATTAACGAAGAACCAATAATCGTATAAAGAAATGGTTACCTTGTATTTTTTTTTTACTTGAAAACTGAAAATATTTGTTTCTGCGGCCCTCCGGCTTTTGTAGTAAATTTAATTAGCCAGCGAAGGTATGTAGTTTGGACAGCCCTGGTCTACAGTACTGTTATCCCCGTCGGGATCCATTTTGTTAATCGCATCGAAACTCGGTGTTGATGATTCGTAAGTCTCATTCAACTTAGCCTACCGCAGTCCACTGCTGTACATAGGCCTCTTCAAAATTGCGCCAAAATACCCTGTCCTCTGCCTACCGTATCCAGTCTGTCCCAGCCACCTTTTCCAAGTCGAAGCTCCAGAGAAGCTCATATTCTTATTTTCATATTATAATAAACACGTCTTCCTTATACTTATGTTTATAACTTACCGATCTCAGGCGGCAGTACAACGAGCCTGTTGCCCTGCAGATGCAGTTCCCTCAGTCGAGCCAACTGACCCAGCTCACGAGGCACTTCGATCAGGTCGTTCTCTCGCATCGATAGCTGGAAATAATGATACCAAAATTACTAAAGCTATAGGGAATAAGAAATGAGTATATAGATATTAAGTCTGAAAATAATATAGCCGATTGAAATAAGAGAAATGTCATAAGGATAGTTTTGGACTGATTGTGAGAATGTGGATGACTTTATGAGTATCGGAAGACCAAACCGATAGATGGACTGTGTGAAAGATGGTATGAATAGACAGCAGGTGACTTAGAAATGACTACTAATAGAGAAGTATGGAACATGAAACGCCGACACCTAATAAAATGGGATAAGGGCAAGGCACATGGGTGCAGTTTTAAAATATCTTTTTTTCATTACAAATATAAGATTTGCGGTTTTCGTTAGACGCGGGCTCAGTGGGTTGGTAGATACCACGTGTCTCCGAATTTTAATTTCTAGGACATGCCAATTTCCTCACGTTTTCCTTCACCGTTTGAGAATGAAAAAATGTACACAAAGTTACGTGCCTGTCTGGATTACCCGTTACCACATGACCACCACTGCTCTCACATATAATGAGTAACTACAAAACATACATTCACTAATACAAAAGTATGGAAGAAAGTACATGTTTTGCTGACGCCGAAAAATAAAAACAATAAAAATAAATTGGGATACATGCAGGAGAATGATGAAGAGTAACTAAATGCCTAAGAGGAAACACTGCCTATAGGTTTTGTAGATAAATATTTTACAGCAAAACAAATAACAGAACATAACTTTAAATGAAACAATAGTATTACTCTATTTTCCTCATTCCAAGACCAGTGGTAACAAATAACATTACGAAAAGTACAGTCACCAAACAGACTTATTATTATATATTTTATTTGAATAAATATTATGTTATGTTATGTTATGTAGATAGTCGGATATAATTGAAGTTTAATAAGAAACCAATGGATGTTTATGAATTAAATTAAATTTGTTAAGTAAACTGTTGTTTTCCATTAAATAAATTTAATTTAATTCAGAACATCCATTAGTTTCTTACTAAACTTCAACTTTATCAATTGTCCCTGATTTCTTCTGTTGACCATACAAAGAAAAAAAAAAAATTGCACTCCGGGAGTGCCGGCAGAAGTGAAAACTTGATTATTAACGTTGAGCATGTTTGATATTTTGGAATGGTTAGGGAATAATTTGTTGTTCAATTTCCATATTTTAAGCACTTTATATTCACGAATTTTACGAATACACAACAATGTGATCACTACACAGACGGTCGAGCCATCAGCTGTCACCATCCATGGATGCGCGTGGCACGCTGTAACATAGACGAACATTCGCGCAAGCGCCCTGCGCCGCCTAAACGAAACAGTAGGCCCAGGCATACATTTTCGCCGCGCCGTAGAGAGGGGATAGCTGTCTACTCTCCATCCGTCCTACGCTTTTTCGATCAGGTCACGTGTCCTGACGCGAGTTTAAGATTTTATACCCATTACAGAAAAAGTGCTCAACGCCGCTAAAGAAGTTTTCACTTCAAAATTGAATGATTAGTTTGAGCGCCATCTATAATCGAGTTGCTGTCTTAGAAAAAGTTATTTGTTACAATTATTTAATTCATAAGTAATATTTATTTTATGGCTTATGCTATATTACGATTTTATTTTTTTAGAATTAGACACACTTTTAATGACATATATTTTACTGTAAACTCTTCGTGTTTAGTAGTTTATATTAGCGTCATCTATGATTCCATAACCATACTAACCAAGGCTAGCCAAGTGATTCGTATTCGTTTTAATAGATGGCGCTTTTCCAAATTAAAACCATCCGTCCTACGCTTTTTCGATCAGGTCACGTGTCCTGACGCGAGTTTAAGATTTTATACCCATTACAGAAAAAGTGCTCAACGCCGCTAAAGAAGTTTTCACTTCAAAAACAATAATAATATGTACTTACAATTTGTAAATTCTTGAGATTACCAATTTCACCAGGCAGGTATTCAAAGTCATTATCACCAAGATATAATGCGCGGAGACTGTCTGAAATTGTAATTGATTGAAAAGTGGGTCAGAATCATTACTGGTAGGGAATATTTTGTACTACAGTTATAGACTTTTTCAATATTGTTTTAGAGTACAGTTTTCTATACATGCAAACATAAAGGCTGGTTTCGCATCAGTCGTAGGGCAGTCTGGAGTCTATGAAACTGGTTGCTAACTAATTCTATACTTAAATTTTTTTTTTGACACTGATATACATTTTGTGATTACTTTAACTTACATATTTTTTTATTATTTTTTTGGATGGGAAATCATCAAATGACTTCTCCCGCTCTGGGCGGAGCGGGAGGGCGTGTCAGACTTTTACTGACTAAAACCCACCTGTGTTCCTTCAGTTGCCCATGTGCCAGGGTCACGGTATCTCTTTCGAACCATCTCGCGACCCTGACAGTTAACTCACATATTGACTTGTTAAAATGTTAGGGAATCCGTATACTTGCATTTGCTGTTTGTTAATATGTGAGCACATGTATCTATCATATAATTAACTTTATCTCTCATTGCCTCGATTTCAATTATTATACCTGTTGTGATATGGTAATTTTATTATAGGTGCATTGTGTTCACAAATAATTATATGTATAAATTTTGTATAATAACATTTTAAAAGAGTAACGGTGGAGTTTCTTGCCCATTCTTTTCCATACGAATCTACCTTTTGGAATGGGGCAAGTAGAATATATTATATTTAATTTAAATGTTATTGTTTAAAAGTGCTTTTTTTGTTCCTATTTGAAATAAATGCTTTGACTTTAACTTTGAAGCAATTCATATCCTCACTAAGCTCGTATATCAAATGCTAAATACTTTTAATTAAGTGTATACCTAAATACCGGAGATTACACTGACAAAACGATTTAAATTTCTCTTTTATTTTTTTAATTTACCATGTCGAATTTATATGTATAAATAGTAAATACCGGATTTAGTATGTACATTACTTTAATCTAAGTTGCGGAAGAGTGGAGTGTCCTAACACAGGCAATTGTTTGCTTAAAAGGACACTCCTACCACTAGTTTTGTTGTACAAATCTTGTTAAAGAAAATAAACTATTTGTACTGATGCAATTAAAATGTTATATTGCAAACTAATAACATTTAAGTACATACCCATTGTGAAGAAATTCCCAGGCAGATTCTTCTCATTCAGATTATTGTAAGTCAGGTCCAAGATTTCCAAGACAGGAAAGGATCCAAATCCTCGTGGCAATCCAAACAGTCTATTAAGAGAGACATTGAGGATACGGAGCTTCGGCAACGAGGATAGACTGACAGGCAACTCTGTCACGTGGTTGTTGGCAAGATTCAGTATTTCTAAGTTGGTAAGGTTTGCAAGAGCGGCTGGAACTACTTGTATCTTGTTGTGGCTTAGAGTGAGACGGGTGATGTTGGTGAGGGTGACTGAAAGAGACAAAGTTTATTACTGAAAGTGTGGTCTTCGTCCAGGGAAGCGATGCCATCCCCGGATGGCAGGCTAACCAGACGTCTGCTACGCCTGGACAGGGATGGTCTGCGTCTGATGACGGGCACCATCACAGGACACTGCCCGCTAAACAAGCACTTTCACACAATAGGCATAACGGACAGCCCCCTTTGCAGGGCCTGCATGGAGGCTGAGGAAACCGTTGCGCATGTACTCTTGGAATGTACAGGCGTCACCCAGATTAGGACAGATACCCTCGGGACACCCAAATCATACATGGACGTTCTTAGCAGACCAGGAGACACAATCAACTTCTGGAGGGAGGTGGGCTGGTTGGAGTAAATACCGACGGCCGCCATGGCCCATGCACAATGGTCCACTCAAAGGACTAAGTGCGGAAACCAAACCCCCATAACATAGAACATAGTGGTCTTCGGCAGGCTTTTGATAGTAAAGTTAACCAACCGGCGACATGAGGACCTCAAGAACAAGATTTATGAATATTGTTAACAACAATGAATGAAAAAAAAAATTGATATGAATAATATCATCATCATCATCATCATTACAGCCTGACTTCAATTCTTCTTATGCCAATTCCTATGCTCCTGTGCCAGCCACATCCAGGTTCTACATGAGATGGGGGGAGTACATTGTTGCCATTGCAGATAGTATTACAGCACATTTTTCTCTGACAGTTGTTGTTATCACAAGGCAGTGTAGACATAGATTTATTAGCATTATTAAATAAATTAGAAACACTCATAACAGTTTACTAAAGAGTCTACAGGGAAGGAAACACCTTAAAATGATATATAGTGAATGATGTCATAGTTAAAATTATTTCTAGTAACTAATCATACATAGTAGTGGATGAAACACTGAATTAATAATCTCAAATGCTAAACTGGAAGATTATAACATTAATTGTTCTATTTTTAAATCTGAAGGCAATCTGTCAGACAATATTCTTGTAATTATTAAAAACAAAACCGTACCTAATTCTTATAGACATGCAACCTTGATCAACGATATGACAGAATATTTCGATTTTTAGGTAGATTCATACACAGTACTATGAGAAAATAAGATGTTTTGCAACATACGGTGCATAATATTATGTACCGAGTGCAGTACATCAAAACGAGTTCCCTGTAAACAGGTTACACTCCGCCCTTAAAAGGGTAAACAGGTTTAAAGCAATTAACTTACACAATCCAGGTATTTCATCAAGGCTAGAGAGTCCTTTGTCCACCAAATCTAATTCAGGATTATTGTTTTCTTTCGCTTCTTCGATAACTTTTTTAGCTTTCGACATTTTGGCTGTGTTTGGAATACAGGAAACTGGAGGTTGATGACTCATATTTTCAACAGCTGTTCTATCTCAGTCTAATCAAATCGCGGTTCAGACAAACAATCTTTGGCATTTTAAGCATGCAGTAAAATTTAATTTTTGTTTTTTTTTATGTCGTGATACCAATAAGATGGTTAAAAATAATTTGTAAGTATACATTTTATTTAGTGATACATATATTGAATTAAAAATTACAGTTATATTTTTACTTTCATATTTTTTTTAATCTGGATGAAGTCGAAATACAAAATATAAAAAAAAAAAAATGAACTGGAACACAACTCTACTTTTCAATGTAACCTTTTTATTTGTAGTGAGGTGAAAAGCATAGTTTGAGACAGTAGATTGTCGATCGTTTTACAAAGTACTAATCGACTTAAAGTTTTATCAATTATTTAAATCTATATATTTGTCACCGTCAAATTGTAAATACCGTTAGATTACAATCTATCTAGCGAGATTATAATTTGTCAAGAAATTGTGAACTGAAAAACCATTTACATTCTAGAGCATTATTTTTCGATAGATTATAATGAATCGAAATGCAACCGTCAAATTGTGAAATGGCATGCGATGAAACGCACCTCACGCCAACGAACTACCATATAGTTCGTTTATATTACCATATAGTTCGTTCGTATATTCTGCTATGCTTTTACACATCCCTTTCTGTTATGCAATATGGACTGTACCCAACAATTCAATGCTGCAAGTGTTGCAGATTTGGCGATGTGACAACTATATGCAGATCTTAAACTTAACTCTTAACATTTTGAGAGCAGTAGTGCTGAAATAATTTACGCAAAGTAAAGCGCCTGCTTGGGTTCGAACTCACGACTTACTAGTCGTAAATCGCGGCGGCTACCACAGGGCCATTACTGCTCTCCACTTTTATAAAAATGGCGTCCCGCCTAGTATTCCTTCAGTGGATTGTGAGGATAGTGTGGCATAAAAAGCACGACTGCACGACCTCATATTTCTCTGAAATAAGTACAAGCTAGTGGCTCGAGATATAGCTGAGACTCGGCTCAACCCAAGCCTTAGCTTTCGTATGCCACACTTCCATTGACACACCATTCTCAGATGTGACAGATCTGATGGCTATGGAGGTTCGGGTCTCCTTGTCATTAATCGGGTCGAGTCTCTTTTTTGCCTTCTCTCACAGGTGAAATGAGTATTGTAGCAGAAAGGGTACAAGGCATTACAGTATTTTCGATATACATTGCTCATACTCAGCATCACTTTTTCTTTATTTAAAATAAACATATTTTCAAGTGTTCAAGTACCAATTTTGTTCATGGGTGATTTTAACTGCCACCAATACCGATGGGGTCTAAACGCTGTAATGCCTTCCGTAAAGCTTTAGTTGAGATATTAGATGAGCTGTTGTTGTTTTTTTTTTATCATACATCATTCTGTTTTATCGCGCACACTTATTTCTCCAACTCGCTTTAGACTTTGGCAGAATAGTCGACATCGGCAGCTTTACTTACCATTTTACATAAAAATAGAATAGAATACAAAGAATTTCATAACCTGTCAGTGGAACCTCAATTAGTAGTTTATTTAGTTGATTTCGACATAAACAATTTATTGAAACCGATACAGTACAACACTAAATCGATAGAGGTGCGCCTATTGTGTACTATACTCCATTTGTTTAGGTAGTTAACTAAAGGTAAACAATCTTGATATGTCTTTTTTTATAAAATAAATCGTATAAAAGACCAACAAATATTATTTAAATTAAGTTACTTACCTAACATCGGTTTAAGTAAATACCTAATTGTAAACATTTTTAGATTCAATTTTTAGACAGTTTTTTAGATAAAAGACATGTTAAGATTGTTTACATTTAGTTAACTACCTAAACAAATGGAGTATATACTACTATACTATCGAGTATCGGTCCATCGTATTATGGTCGATTTCAAAGTTCAAGAGTTGTGTCATGGTTGTGTCATAGAGGAGAGTAATATAATTATCTGGTAGTGAGTTGTGTGTTTATTGACTGTTTTTAAGATTAATAATTATTCTCGTCAAAATTTTGTGTTTTCTGGTGTTTAGCGTCTTTTTTTATCTGATTTATGAATTAATCATCGTTCAAACAATCGTTATCAGTGTGTATTAACAAGATTATGAATTGTCAAAATTGATTGAGATTAGCTCTGTAATTTTGATAAGTTGTTAGAAAATTGTGTGAGTGTTTCTACCAGCTGTATTCGGTGAGTAACAAAGTAAAATAGCGATATTGTATGAAATGTATGCCCATACTGAAATACGATTTATGACTATGAAAGAAATTATGATATAGCCGGCGTTTGTTAGCATTTACTTATAATTATGTTTGCGCAATAATTCAGCCAGTATTATAACTAATTTATCTATCTTCTATGTGTCTGCTCAGTTAATACTTAAGCAATGCTGGATGGAAACAAAAACAATGTTTTCTGACCTATACCTAGATAGTTTCTAATCCCAAAGTTGAACTGTACTTTGCTCTACCAAATTATTTGAAATGAAATGAAATGAAATGAAATTTATTTTGCAAGAATTGTAGTACATTACAGATGGTCGGGTTATTTTACAGTATCTAATACAATTCGCTAAACTTAGCATGCAAAGTAATTGATAACATTAATTAAATAAATGAAGATATTAAATTAGAACATAAATCATAGTTATTAAATTAAGAATAATAAAGTCAATCATATTTCAAATTATAATAGTAATAAATGTTAATCCTTATAGTTTAGGTATTTATTGTACCATTATTTTTCAAATTAGGGTAGGTGAATGATATTTTTTTTTTCTTATAGCATGTAGGTAGGAAAACTAAAATGCCCATTAATTCATTATAGGAATCACTGATCGGGGTAGTTATAGTAATGCAAATAAAATTGGTGTAGGTAATGTCATTGAAAACGAACTAACACATGATGCAATGGTCTGGAACTACTTCGCAGTAAAGTTAAAGTTATACTTGTTTAAGTAATAGGCAAAATTTATGATAAAGGAAAAAAAGAAAATCGTCATCCGAATGACCTTGACAATTGTGATTGTTTTTATTCAAATAAAAATTTGTGGTGGAAGCGCTCAGGTAAGCGCTTCCACCATTTATCAATTCCGAAACACTAAGAAGAAAGTCAAATTAAACATGGCAAGATTATTTGTCTGTTTTATTTCATAATGATTAAGTAGATGTGCAAAGTCAGTGGTACAATCAGCAACAAAAGTTGTAGACAATCTATCTATTGTAAAAATTTAATGCTGTCAATAAATAGCATTTAATTAATTAAGTTTTGATAGAAAGGAAAATTGAAACAAGTTCCCAGAATATTTTTAAAACTCGGGAAACATCCTGTTTTCTATAGTATTTTTGTAAGAGATAGGTCAGGACGACGTTTGTTGGGTCAGCTAGTCTTAAATAAAATTATTATTATTTAACCTGTCAAGTCTCATTACAGTGCCTATCATAATTTTACGTCTGATCTTGGAACATTATCGAATTCACAGTGATCTTTATTCTCAAGATTATAACATTGCTGATGGGTGCTGCTGTTGGACGTAAAATGTCTGTAAAAGAACTGTGACATGACTTAACAGGTTATTGTCAAAGAAACTGTGATACACTGAGATATATCAAGCTCTACTTTTACAGTTTTAGCTGACTTTGCATTGCTTCTTACAATGAGAAATCAGCTTACAAGGGAAATGTATAACTTGACAACATATCAATTGTATACATTTCCAATATATGTTGACTTCTTATGTGTACGGCATAATTATTTTAAAATACTATTCATATTCTAGCCATGAGTGAGCGACCGCAGCCACTGAAGGCCATCAATAGGCTGTTGGAGGGGAGGGAGGCATGGCAGATAGTCACCATGACCGCATCGTCCGTGCTCGCTATAGTGTGGGCACATAGCTTGTATAATGCACAAGAGAGTAAGTATTTTATTGCACAAGAGAGGATGTATTTTATAAGATTATCTGCACTGATTTTATTTGATTTGTAACTTAAATATGAATACGTTGGATGCGAGAAGCATAGAACTGGTCGAACTGGCGGTGCTTGGGGGAGGCCTATGTCCAGCAGTGGACGTCTTTCGGCTGAAATGATGATGATGATAACTTAAATATATATAACTTACATCTACTTTATAACCTACTTATATAGCAAACATGAAAATATTTAAAAGTAATACTTTTTATTCGTTTTTTTTGCATTGTTTCGTGACTTAAAACCTGTCTTATGATTAAACATCAAAATTCATTAATGTTTGTTACTTTAATCAGGTCCAAGGATTGCAAAATAATAAAGATTTGTTATTTCTATCTTCCAACCAGGTGTAACAACTCGTATGCGCAAAGAATTCTACAGATGGCTCCGTTCAGTGCCCATAGTAAGACGTAAGATTGCAGAGAAGATGGCAGAAATCAACAGTGACTTCAGAAAGGACGTCACAAAAAGATTAGCAGGTGTCACAGTGAGGAGGGAACTGCCGGAGTATGGGCTTAACCCTGACCAAGTCATTGAAGAAGTCAGGGATCATGTGGCTTTAGGTTAGTTTTGTTTACTGTTGGAATATTCATGCTAGAAACATACTTGAAAATATCTTAGATAGAAAGCTACGAAATGGTTTATCGTACACCAAACTTTGCACAAGTGGATCTCGTAATTGCCTTAGTATCATCCAAGATACAATATCCCTTTTTTTTTCTTTTTTTTTTTTTTGATGGGAAATCATCAAATTACTTCTCCCGCTCTGGGCGGAGCGGAAGGGCGTGTCAGACTTTTACTGACTAAAACCCACCCGTGTGCCTTCAGTTGCCCATGTGCCGGGGCCACAGTATCTCTTTCGAACAATCAAGCGACCCCGGCAGATACAATATCCCTTGTACTTCAAAAAAAAAAAATTGCACTCCGGGAGTGCCGGCAGAAGTGAAAACTTGATTATTAACGTTGAGCATGTTTGATATTTTGGAATGGTTAGGGAATAATTTGTTGTTCAATTTCCATATTTTAAGCACTTTATATTCACGAATTTTACGAATACACAACAATGTGATCACTACACAGACGGTCGAGCCATCAGCTGTCACCATCCATGGATGCGCGTGGCACGCTGTAACATAGACGAACATTCGCGCAAGCGCCCTGCGCCGCCTAAACGAAACAGTAGGCCCAGGCATACATTTTCGCCGCGCCGTAGAGAGGGGATAGCTGTCTACTCTCCATCCGTCCTACGCTTTTTCGATCAGGTCACGTGTCCTGACGCGAGTTTAAGATTTTATACCCATTACAGAAAAAGTGCTCAACGCCGCTAAAGAAGTTTTCACTTCAAAAAAAAACGACAAGATCTATTTGTCCGTATAGGTAACAGTTAGATAGGTTCAACCTTAGTGAAGAATTTAATTGACTGGGAATTGTCTAAGGTGGTCAAAAGCAATTGCTAGGGCAACTATACAAAATATTTAACCGATTCACCGCTCGGTTTTATAGGTATCAATTGCTATGCCTCCAGCGCCCATACTGCCGTGCTTAGCTTATAAAACGACAAATAAATAACTACGATGAATAGAGTCTTGCATTGAAATAAAGAACAAAAATTAATGATAACAAGTCCAACGTAAACATTCGTCATATTAATCCAACTGGGGCGGTCAATAGGTTCATATTAAAGGACACAACGGCGGTCTTATTACTAAAACTACTAGACATCCTTTGAACGAACAGAAGGTTAATTACGTAATACACTATCAGTAGGAATCGCTTTCCACTTGACAGTTCCACAAAATTCGTGGGGTTGTTTCCGTTGCTAAGCAAACAATTTTGTCGAAAATATGAAAGAATGTTAGCAATAACCAAATGATTCAGATTCTGATGAATAGTGTATTACGCAAGTAGGGAGCAGCGGGGCGAACACGGTTTCTGTGAAAGTCACGCATTTTATCACGGGTTTTGGTCCCAAACTGTGATAAAATGTGTGAGTCTAGCATATCACAGTAGGCCGTACTCGCCCCGCAGGAAGGAAGACAATACACAAAATAGGCGTAGTTTGTATCGTATTCAGTTTTCAGTCTAAAAAATACGTTGTTCAATAAATTAACCAAACAAGACAAGACATTATCTCAAATACGATATGCTTGCATGCTTGCTATATAATTCTAACACGTAATGATTCAGCATGTTAAAAGTAATTGAAGTCTATGTATCACATACCATGAACACATACTTAATTATGATTGTTTAACCATATTGTTAACTTCACGGATTGTGAAAAAGTTAACATTATTACACTTGTATTCTCCATCAAGGTATACAAGGTGAATTTAAATGAATGAAAACTTGAACAAGGTCATCACTCAGCATGAACAAGTTTCAAAAGAGTACAATATTTTTATCTCACAAAGCGTTTTACTCGTGGTCATCACGTGTCCAAAGACACTCTGAATGTGTGCGTGATGACAAGTAGCACATAACACTTACACGTAATTCCGACATCGCCCGTGTCTTGGACGGTACCGAGAGCTCTTGATCTAACTACAAGCAAAGACACAGACTTCCAACTTTGCCCTTATCTCGGACGGTACCGAGAGCTCTTGCTCTAACCTCAAGTAAAGCGCGCATTGCTTCCTGAGATAAAAATAAACAACAACAAAATTACTGCTCCATACAGATATTTAGATCTAGATTCAACACCCACATTTAGCAAGTTTGAGGAATAGGGTGTAAAGTTCACTTCACACAAAAGGGAGGATCCCTCGACAACACGGGTATCATGTCTGGTGGGCAACTGCCGCACGATTGATGTCGGGACGTTTTATATATTCTAATTGCGCGGTAAACTCTGCTTGCGCGATGCAGGACTTTATTGACGTCAGTCAGATCCGTGGTTCGCATTTGGCGGTACATGCCACTACAAGCCAATTACTGAGAATTTCCCAGAAGATCATCAGCATCATTCTCCTGCCCTTATCCCAATTTATTTGGGGTCCGCGCAACATGTCTTTTTCTTCCACACTTCTCTATTAGTCGTCATCTCAGTAGTCACCCCCTTTCTACCCATATCATAATTCACACAGTCCATCCATCGTTTCTTTGGTCTCCCTCTACTCTTAAAGCCATCGACATTCAAACTCAATACTTTCCTCGCGACATTTTCCTCAATCCATTTATATTATATCTATCCAGGTGCTTACGACTGGCAGGGAGGCGCGGTGTCAGGAGCAGTATACCACGTGAACGAGGATATCAGCAAGGTAGCGTGTGACGCATACAGCCTCACCGCTTATACCAACCCGTTGCATGCAGACGTGTTCCCTGGCATTAATAAGATGGAAGCTGAAGTTGTGAGGATGGCCATCAACTTGTTCCATGGAGATGACGATTGTTGCGGGACGGTGAGTTTGAACCTTTTCTTTGTGGATTGTTATAGACTATAGGTAACTTTAATCGCTAAACGGGTTTATGGCAAACGACATCGCGGCAGGTCTGGATGCAGATGGCGGGATGAGCTGGACTCTTTTAATAAAGATTGGTCCTTGGCAGCTCTGGATAGAGAGGCGTGGAAAGAGAGTAGGGAGGCCTTCGCCCAGCAGTGGGTATTAACGGCAAAAAATAATAATAGATAACTTTAGAAAAAAAATGTAATACTTCGTAGCAGGTGGCATTCGCCTGTTGTTTCCCTACCCCATGGGAAGGTGTGAGTTTATGTACTTCGTAGTGTAGCGAATTTCATAATTATAATATTAGACTCGTAATACTTTAATTTATCATTGTTGTTTTCCTATACTTAAGAACCAAGATCAATAAAAAAATATGTTAAACAAAACATGAACTTGTGTACCAAATGAACAAAAATATACTTACAATGTTTAGACCTAATAATGAGTGAATGTAGGCCGACCTTGAGCATAAAACAGGTGCCAAAGTATCTACATAAAAAAGCTTTAAAAACTTTTCAAATAAAGGACCAGATGTCCTTTATTTGAAAAGTTCTGACCTTTGAACGACTTTAATGAAAGTAGAATCGAGTGATATAGTTATTATTAACTTTTGTAAACCTTTTATCGCTGGACTTTATATTCTATAAGTATTGTATAATATCAGGAGTGGCAAGTAAATAACCTTATAAAACATGTATTAAGACATTTAGTAGGTACACTGAAGTGTACCTATTTCATTTCATAACCGGTTGACATTAATTGCATCGCTTCGGCAAGCTAAACCGAAGATGGCGAGACGAGCTTGACAAATATAATAGGAGTCCTATCAAGAGGATTGGTCGGTTTTAGCAAAAGACAGAAATGTGTGGAAAACGGAAAGGGAGCCCTTTGTCTTGCAGTGGGACAATACAGACTAGTTAGAATTAGAGTAGTAACCGTCTAATAGGTTGAAATCTTTCGACCTCACATGAAGTCAAAATTGTGGGCATTCGACCACAATTACACGGCGCAATGGAGTTTCAACTCACAACTGTTGAACCGAGCATTTAAAATTCAACGGAGTATATCTCTTATTATTATGTTGTTATTATAATTATGTATAACTTGAAAATCGAACAGTGTTTTTTTTCAACGCTAGGGGCGTTAAAAAAACACTGTTCGATTTTCAAATTTTGGCTCTAAGCAGTTCGTTGAAGAAATCCCGATATCCGATATAATTTTACGAATTAATCTATGTCTAAAAATTTTAAGTACCTGCCCAAATCTGAGTTCTGTACTAAAAAGATGTACGTACGCAAATACCGCTGATGGCCTTGTAAACAAATTATAATTATCCGAGATGATAAGAGAGATAATTGTTCCACTACAGGCAACTACAAATACTTGTTGACTCAAAGAATTATAAATGTTAATTAGTTCTGACGTACGTAGTTCGTTTATGAATGTCATTAAAATTCCATATCGCGTTAGAATGTTGAAAATGTATTTCTATGGAACGGGGATAGAATGTACTAGATGTAAAAGAAATGATACATACTTCGTCAAAACTCCCCCAGACAGACATATAATAGAACAATTTATATGAAAACCTCATGAAAATTGATCTACTATACTAGAGTCATGTCGTGACTGTTTGTGGGAGCATTTAGTATGCAAGAAAAACCAGGCCTGTCATACATAAGCCCTGAAATATGCTTTAGCTAATATAGGGCTGTTAATTTTGTGAGTGGAGTGCAATCGATGATACTACCCTGACTCTGTTGCCCGTATTTATGCTCCGAAATGCGCTAAAAACTCGACTCACCATTCGGCGCGACACGGCGTGCCCCGGCAAACCTACGAAAATCCTTCCTTCCCTTTTCTTCCGTAAATGGCGACCAAGGGACTTACTAGAGAATGGGCAGCAGCGTTCTCTTTGCATTTTATCACCTTACTCCGCCAAACCCGTCTGCCAACCGTGGCGAATATGGAAAACCCCCCGAAATAGTTAACCAGACAAAGTGGCTCTTGGGGGATTCCTATATCCAGCAATGGACGTGTTTCAACTGAGAATCCTTCTTTATCGCGCCGCGCTGTACGGTGAGCGCTGGCTTTTGGACCAGTAGTTTTGCTTCTTATATTTATAGTAACACAAAACTCCTTTTTCAGGTAACAACAGGAGGCACAGAATCAATTATAATGGCCTGCAAAGCATTCAGAGACCTCGCCTACAGTAAGGGTATATCGAACCCTCAAATTATAGTGCCTTCGACTGTCCACTCAGCGTTTGACAAGGCGGCCCAGTACTTAGGCCTGTCTGTTAAGACAATACCTGTGAATCAAGATACGATGACTGTGGATGTCGAGAAGGTTCGCAGAGCGATTGGTAGGAGGACTTGTTTGGTAAGTATTTTTAATTCTATATTTCTACCTTCTATTTTGTCCCAAAACAGGGTAATCTTCCTTTTTTATGAAGCTCTAGCTGCCTTGTGACTAAGTAATAGCAGCAAGATTGACTGATGAAGTTAAGCTACGCTTGCCGCGGTTGTTTCGTGGATGGGTGACCATCTTTACGTATCAAGACCCCTCCGTGCCTCGGAAAGCACGACAAAGTCCCGGCTGTCATTTCTGGATCTTTAACAGTTGTTACGGGTTGTCAGAAGCTCGAAAGTCTGACAACCAGTCTTACCAAGGGGCATCGTATTACCCTGTAACTGGGTTGTGGAGTTCAGATAGGCAGTCGCTCCATATAATATTCTGGTATTCAGTTGTCAGACTGGAAGCCAACCCAAACATAGTTGATGATAACTAGCTTCTGCCCGCAACTTCCTTCGCGTGAAATTTTGGTCCCCAACCCGTCGCGTCGTATCCCATCACCAGCCCGCGCTTACTTCTTTTAGAGTCAGTGCTCTTTCCGACATTTTAAATCGGCTGCCAAGGGTCGTATAACCTTCCTCAAGAATTCCAAAAGAATTTTTGAAAACCGATGGGTTTTTCCAGTCCAGTTATTATGGTTTAAGAACTTTATTATTCCTCATTAAGAATTAACAATAATTCACTTACTGAGAAACTAAATTAACATAAAATGGTTTTGAGCGTACAAAAACGACGTAAAAGTAAAATATGAAGGTAGTGATATAAAATTCAAGTAAACAACTAATCACCAACCGAGTAAACACGGATATAGAGTAAAAGTTGATGTACTACTAGATGTGGCATACATGGCAGCGTACTTTCTAATAATGTGTTTTTTATTTTATTTATTATTTTTATGTTTTATTTGGTTGCACCCTTGCTATTTTTTTTTTTTTAATATAGGATTTTTTTTTTTACATTTGTTTTTTTTTTTTATATTCTTTTCTTTTTTACTGACACAATATATAGGATTTAAGTTTATTTTTAAAACAAGACATACTTTTCGCTTCTTTTATTTCCATCGGTATTTTATTATACATGCTGACACCTTCAAATTCTATATTTCTTTTCCCGTAATTAACAGTTCTGGGAGGACGTGTTACTAAGAAATTGGAGTTTCGTAGTTTAATTTTGTGGACTTGACATTTTTTAGTGAAATTTAGGGTTGTATGGATATCTTTGTGTAATATTTTGCGTATTAGTATACATGTATAATACATATATGTTTGGGAAATGTTCATTATTTTTGTATCTTCGTATATTTTCTGTGTTGACGTTCGAAACTTGAAATTAAATAATATTTTGATTAATCTGTTTTGTGTTGTTTGTAAAGTTTCTAGATTAGATTTGGCTGCGGCTCCCCAGATTTCTATTAGGTAGTCTATATGTGGTTTAACTAAAGAATTATAAATTATGAATCGAACTTTCCGAGGAAGGCATTTATTTATATTATGAAGAGCTCCTGTCAGTGACAAAAGTTTACATCTGATTTTCTCAATGTGAGGCTTCCAACTCAGATAGTTATCTAAAATTAAACCTAAATATTTTTCTTTAGTTTTTCTTTGGATGAATTGATCATTTATTTTGAGTTGTATATCATGGCTTATTTTTTTGTTTTTGGGGGCAATCACGACATAGTTGGTTTTTGTGGTATTGATAGTTAGAAGATTTGATTGAAACCAGTCATTTAGTGAATTTAAATCATGTTGAATACAAGGTACCATAGCTTCGATTGAATGCCCAAAGTAAAAAAGACTTGTATCATCAGCGTAAAGCGAGATGTCGCCTTTGAGGCCTATCTTAGATATGTCATTAATATAAATTAGGAATAATAATGGCCCCAGAATTGAACCTTGAGGTACACCGAAAGTGACAGGAAGTGAACTACTCTGATATTTACCTATTTTGACAATTTGCAAACGATTTTGCAGGTATGACTTGAAAATCTGGAGTGCCTGGCCTGTGACACCGATGTCAGACAGCTTTTGTAATAACAGGTCGGGACTAATAGTATCAAAAGCTTTTTTGAGGTCAATGAAAATACCTAAACCTACTTGCTTTTGATCAATTTTGTTTTTTATTTTAGTTATAAGATCAATAGTTGCCGAAAGAGTATTTGAGTGAGGTCGAAAACCGTATTGTTTTTGATATAAAAAGTTTTTTGATTTAAGAAATGTATCTAAACGGTTATACAAGATTTTCTCGAAGATTTTTGAGATAACAGGAAGGACTGATATAGGGCGATAGTTACAAGGATCAGACTTACTTCCAGACTTGTGAATAGGGATAACTTTCGCAATTTTTAAGCCATCAGGAAAAATACCTCGATCCAAACAAAGATTTATACAGGCTGTAAGTTCATTTGCAATTAACTTTTTAACACATATTAAAGACTTAGTACTAATACCATCAATGCCAGAACTAGTATTTGGATCTAAATTATCAATAATTTTAATAACTTCATCCGTGGTTGCTGGCATTAAACAATTTAGTTCTGTTGAGTCACGTGTTACAGGTTCTTGAGCTTGGTTTCCAGTTAACTTGTCACTGATAAGGTTTGCTAGTGATGACCCGATAGTTGAAAAGTAAGAGTTGAACCTTTCACATATTTCCTTTTGATCTGTAATAGTACCATTGTCAGTCTCGAGTTTATCTGGTCCCGTCCTTTGTCTGATTTTATTTGCGGATAAATCATTTATCAGTTTCCACATTTTCCGTGGTTTTGCCATGCAGTCCTTAAAACATTTATAGTAATATGTATTTTTTATCTTTTGTATGTTGTGCGCTACTCTAGCTTTTGTTTTGTCAAATTCCGTTCGTAATGCCGTGTCTGGTGTATTTGATTTGCATTTTTCCCATAATATGTTCCGCTTGTTAATATCATGTATGATTTCTTTTTTTATCCAATCTTGCCGTGGAGGGTTCAAAACTTTTGTTTTAGAAATTTTGCTCTTTGATAAACAGGACTGTAATTTGTTAGCCAATCTCTCATAAATGGGTTCATCATCGTTTGCATGGTTTATAATGTCTTCAAAGCTCTTATATAGTTTTGGGTAATCCAATGCCGTATATTCTATTTTCATAAGGGGGGGAGGGGCATACTGTTTAATTTCTAAAAATATTTGCTTATGGTCGGACATCGCAGATTCAATCATGGCCAAATGAAAGTTATTTTCCTGTAGGTTGCACGAGACATGATCTAATATAGTTTTGGTCGAGATAGTTTCACGGGTACAATATTTGTAATCAATTTTGTTTAGAATTTTGAAGTTACTTTCTTTCAGTGTGTTCCTGTAGTTACGAATGGCTCGGTCTGGGTTCAGCAAGTCTAGGTTAAAATCGCCAAATACTATCGCTCTTTTCTTCTTCTGTAATTGTTGCGAATAAATTTGAAGGAAGTTTTCCACATTGCTTTTGTCTGGTTTGTATATGGCACCAATGCTCAAAGATAACTTTTTTACATAAATCCAGAGGTAATGAGTGTCGTCTATACAATGTTCTTCTATAAGATGGTGTTTTAGGTTGTTGTGGACGAATATTGAGACCCCGCCTCCTCTTTTATTTTGTCTAAAGTTATAATAATGGGTGTAGCATGGAATTTGAAGTCTTCTTACCTCGTCATCACTTTTGATCCATGTCTCAGAAAGTACAATAATGTGCGTGGTTGCTTGTAAAGATGCGATAATACATTTTAGCTCATCGAATTTGCCTGGTTTAACTATACTACGAGCATTGGCATAGAAAAATTTTAGAGATTTTTTTGTTGGGACGATATCAGTGTAATTATTGGTAATTTGGTATGTTATTTTCTCTGAGCAGGAAGTTAGTTTTTTGAAGTTGTTGACACAGTCGACGGTACTTGTTCGGTTGTCGAGATGATTTTAGGTACTCCTTTAATGTACTTAATGATTAAGTTATTTTCCCCAACAGAAGTGCGTTTTTGCAGCTCGTCTTTCAGATTTTGCATATATTTACGCTGATATGGTGTTTGGTCGGAATAAATTTTTATGTTCTCGATGTTCAGGTTCTGTTTGTTCCGCAATATAGCTTTCGCTGTGTCCTCTGATGAAAAAAATACTTTAATGGGTCGCGAATGGTCGGGCTTATATTTACCAAGACGCATTATTTTCTCATGTTGGGGGCAGTCATTGTAAGCAAGTTTCATTATTCTGGTAATTTCAGTCTTTTCGTATTCTTGGCGTTCAGTTGTTGATTTGTTAATAGGTTCAGCGATACCAGAAACTATAACATTTTTAGCTCGCATATTTCGTTCCTTGATTTCGTGTGCAAAATCTTCATATGTCATATGCGCTTGGTCTGAAGTCGATGGAGAAATACATTTGAGTTTATTTACTTCGACTTCTAGAAGCATAACTTTTTGAGCCGTGTTTTCAGAAACGGTAGTTATTTCATTAAGTTTAGTTTTAATATTTACATTTTCTACGGTTAGGTTTTCAATTGTTTTACTAATATGGCCCACTTCATTCCTTATGGCAGTGACTTCTTGACACAGCTTATTGTAATTTTCTGCTTGGTCATTTTTAGAGGTCTTCAAAAGTGACATCATTTCGGACATTTGCTTTCGCAATTCAGACAACTCAGTTTTTATTAAGTCATCATCGTTGGGTAATTTTCGTTTATAATTACGATGAGTAATCTGTGGAGTTGTATCGATAGATATTTCAGACAGATTTGGTTGAGAGCCACCAACTCTTTCGGTGAAGCCACTTCCAGGCGGTGAGCGTATTGGATTCATTGTATATCTGTGTTTAGTAAGTACTCACGTGAATCATACGCGCACCGCAGGTGTGAAGAATACAAAAAATGATGATCTTGTCTCTGTTACCCAAGGGGGTGAAGAGAGCGGCGATGCGTCGTTGCTTCGGCACTGGGCTTGACACTCAAAAGAAATTCGTCACAACTTAGTCACAGTTAATTTTGCAAAATAAGTTATATTTCAATTACTTAAGATTTGAAATGGGTTGATGAGAATTTGATAAGTTTTAAAATAATTTACGACACGTCTGCTCTGAACGCTCGACAGTACAGCTATCGTTATCTATCTATTATTACGTCTTACAAACTCTCAAACTTTACCTTTTTGTAGTAAGTGTAGATGTGTTTGATCTAAATATATAAAATTCAAAGACTGACTGACTGATATATCAACGCACAACCTAAACCGCTGGTCATAGAGACATGAAATTTGGAGGGTGAGTTCTTTGTGAGGAGTACGTATCCACTAAGAAAGGGTTTTTTGAAATTCCATTCCTAAGAGGGTGAAATGGGGGGTTTGAATGGTGAATTTTTCGACATCCACGCGGGCGAAGCCGCTGGCAGAAGCTAGTATGAAAATATGTGGCATTGTCTTCATTCTTTTGTCATGGTAAAAGGTAGTCTTAGTTCTGTTATTCGACCCAGACGGAAACTACAGTTGTTCATTGATAAACAACACAGTGGGAACACTTTGGTCAAGGTTCACTTGTCCAGCGTCAAATTCAAACGACTCTTCAAACGATTCTTGTGAATGAGGAGTGATTTACGCTCCTCATTCACAAGAATCACAGGTGACTATTGTGTCGCAATTTGCACTGCTATTTTCGCGTTTGGCGTGGTGCCGGACGAAAATAGCACAATCCTATTTCTTCTCGTGGGTATCGTAAGAGGCGACTAAGGGACTTACTGGAGAATGGGCAGCAGCGTTCTCTATGCATTTTACCACCATACTGCGATCGCCAACCTAAGCGTGGCGATAAGTCTAACCCCCCAAACTGGGGGAGGCCTATGTCCAACAGTGGACATCTTTAGGCTGGAATGATGATGATGATTTTCACGTACGAAACGTTATTGATACAAAGATACTGGTAATCAATTAATAGCATCTCCTACCTTGTTGAGAGATGTCAATTGTGCAACAAAAACAAAATATTGCCTAGGCCATTTCTCGACATTTCTCATGATACGCAATATATTCGAATAGTTCCGAAAACGGTAATTTATCGACAATTAGAGAATATGCAGATGCGTGAACGCGAGGCGATCAAACTATGGTACTGGTCAAGGTCTTTTATGCCTGAAAAATTATTATCATTCTCATCTTCATTGCACTGGGCCCGCGTAGCATAGCCTGCGAGTACATTACATTTAACCAACTAAGTTCTGTCCTTCCTTACAGATCGTAGGCTCAGCTCCGAACTACCCGTACGGCACTATGGACGATATAATAGCCCTCTCCGACGTGGCCGTAGAGTACGACGTACCTCTACACGTGGACGCGTGCCTCGGAGGTTTCATAGCCGCCTTCATGCCTGATGCCGGCCATCATGTGCCCGTGTTTGACTTCCGACTGCCCGGAGTGGCTAGTATGTCTGCTGATACTCATAAAGTAAGTTGTAGTTCGAACAGAGGTGGCCCAGTGGTAACGGCCGCGACTTACGAGTAGTAGGTCGTGAGTTCGAACCCAAGCAGGCGCTATACTTTGTGTAAATTATTTCACCACCACTGCTCTCATAACGGTGATGGGAAACATCGCGAGGAAACCGGCATGTCTTAGAACTAAAAATTCGAAGACATGTGACATCTACCAACACTGGGCCCGCGTGGTGGATTATGGCCCACCTCCTCTCACCGAGAGGAGGTCTGTGGCCCAGCAGTGGCAACATTTATAGGCTACTGATGATGAAGTTGTAGTTACCTTATTGCTGGTAAAATAATGGTAAAAAGAAGTGTTATGTGTCAATATTGTTTCAACCTCAAACACAATAGACGTATCAGTGCTCTTATTTAACCTTTGTTTTATACAAGGAATAAAAGAACAAACGCAAGTCTTGAAAGTAATTTGTTCATAATTGACTACTGAATCGATTTCAGTTATTTTTAGTATGGGTATTTAAAAAGAAAATGTATTTTGCCGTACCTACCGCCGAATGAGCGAAAGAAAAAAAAAACAACGGACTTCCTTAAAAACACTACAAAGTGAAAAATAACTTTAATTTCGGAAGTCGGTGTCTTAGGATCTGTATTTATGGTTTTTTTGCCACCGACTTCCGAAATTAAAGTTATTTTTCACTTTGTAGTGTTTTTAAGGAAGTCGGTTGTTTTTTTTTTTGTAAAAAAGTTTTTATTTTTAAATTTTTAGTTGTGGTATCCACCATCACTAATTCCAAACAAACAATGCATATTTATGCGATAGCAGAAATCGCGGTTGATTTGCTGTCATTTTTTAAAGAGTTCCGGTGTCTGTCTCTGGAACTCATCATCAGATCTATATAAAATTTATATGGGACCATTTCGGAATAAACCCCTTTCAAACAAAAAAAGAATTTTGCAAATCCGTCTCGTCTATATATGACAGAGTTATGGCTGAACATACATAAAAAATAAATAAAATATAAACATCCGAATTGAGAACCACCTACTTTTTGAAGTCGGTTAAAAATCAAAACCAAGGCAATAAGACTGAATTTTAAATGCATAAAGTTATGCTAAAGTCAACACGATTTTCTTATTAACAACAGTTAACTTAAAAATAATCTGGTCTTTGTATTATGATTTAAACTCAATACTCTAATTACAGTCTGAGGTCTTATGTTAATTATGTAACATGTTATGCAATGTGGTTTTGTATGCGCAGCTGTTGGTGTAGGTACCAATATCTAGACCATAAATAAAATTAGTGTCTGTTTAACATGTCAAAAAGCAGCATTTTACTAAATGCATATGAAATTACATACGTAACTAATAACAAAAGGTCAATTATTTAAGTTCTATACTGACTGTTTGTTTCTGCTAATCTGCGAAACGGCTGGACTAATTTTGACGAGACTTAGTGTATAATATTGTCATACTTTTGTCCCGGTTGCACGTACCTGTGCGATAACACCACGCAGGCGAAACCGCGGCCAGAAGCTAGTATTAAATAAACAATTATGTTTTGTGTATGGAAAAGATATTGCTGGAATCATTTTGAGTATGAAACATGTTGAATGTTCCGAAAGTCTTGTTTATCATAAATGTGGGGATTAAAATAAATGTGGTATAGAAACAATGTGAATTGTGTTAAGGTAGGTAAAATTGTTGTTTTCTCGTCGCTAGTCAGATTAGGAAGCCGATATCAATACATTGATCGAACCTATTTGTAAAATAGAGCAAATGAACTAATAGATCAAGTATTTCTATAAACGACATTATAGACGAATGGGTTTTTTATCTTTGGTCCATCAGTTACCGGAAAATCGAGTCGTTAACGCGGCTGTTACTCCTAAATACCTATCAAGATTCCGCTTAAAATAAAAGCGAAAAAATTTGACTCTGACTAATGGAAGTTTATATATTTTCACTTTATTTCAATTACAACTAAACTGCGCCGGCGGCGCTTGACTTTAAGCGTATATCTGGCAGTTCTGTAAACTGCTATGATTTATTATTACGCGCTTTATATTAGCTTCACTTGTATGTTTGTGTGTTTGATTGTAACCGACTCCTTATAGCGCAATTTTGACCCACTTTAAACGACCAGATTTCATTCAAACTTTACACACCTGTCAAGGACTGATGACAATGCAAAAAATTTGTGCCATTATCCTTGCCAGGGTTACCAGGACAGCAAAAAAACTGTCTTCGAAAACTACGCTGACATACGTCACAAAAAACGCTGACATACGACACAAACTACGCTGACATACGTCACAAACTACGCTGACATACGTCTCAAACTACGCTGACATACGTCTCAAAATTAAAAACCTCGCTTTTTTCCATTATTTTGTACTTTTTAGTTTGATTTTCAATGGAAGAGTGTGTTTTAGTTTTTTTAAACTATTATTTATTTTATACATTATAACGGCGTAGGATAGCCTTTACTGGTGACTTTAGGTGTTCATCATGTTAGTGGCTCAGCAGCTTCAATCTTCAGTATCATCAGGGCTATCAAACAAGCTAGCAGTATATTGCTTACTAGCTTTTGTTGATTGGCTTTGCCCGCATGAAGCTTGAAAATTATTCCACGGGAACTGACTACTGATATAAAAAGTATCCTATATGTTTATTTAGGTTATAATCTATCTTTTTGCCAAATTTCATCTAGATCCGTTCAGCCATTATTGCGTTATTGAGTAACTAACATCATACACAAGTATAAAGAAGGGTGACCATCCTTTCTCTTTCAGTACGGCTTCGCACCTAAAGGCACATCAGTGGTCTTGTACAGGAAGGAAGAGTACAGGCATCATCAGTACACAGTAACGACGGAATGGCCTGGCGGTGTGTACGGGTCTCCTACAGTCAATGGTATGTAAAAATATTTAATAGTCGCATATGGACTTTGATTGTTGCTGGTACTTAGGTGAGGCTTATATTCAGCAGTGCTCGCCTTTCGCCTGAGCGATGCAAATGATTCTTTTATGTCTTGATTTTAAGTCGAACATAAGTTTATTTTGTTTTTTCTTTTATAAAATATCACAATTGAAGTTTAGTTGTTCACATTAAAAGCAGTTTCAGCTGTGTTTAAACTAATTATTAGCTAATAGGCTACTATTAGCTAATAATTAGTTTAAACACAGCTGAAACTGCTATGGAACTATAAAATTATGAAATTGTCCGATAATGTCTTTAAAAAAAAGTCAGCACTTGCACTACAGTTTAAGTTTACTGACACTGCACTAAGTTTTACCCTTCTTAGTCTTAAAATACTAAAAAGACAAGTGAAGGTCACATTTGGGTCTGATACAACGGTATTGTAGGCTTCAAAACTGTAGACATTTATCGACTTATTACAAAATGCCATCCATCTTTAGCTCAAGCCTAAACCTCGGAGCCAGTTTTTGCATTTCCAACTTTATTTCAATTTAAATAAAGTTCTTATTACAAAAATTACAAATACGGACTAAGTTTTGAGTTTTGTTAAAATTACTGTATTTCGATTTCTGTTAGGTTCGAATTTCAAAAAGAGGTAGGGTACTGTAGCGCTTTTCAGTGGTGGACTTATTTATCGTAGTCAGAATTTTTATAAAGTTTTTTCTCGATCTCAAATCGTTATTTATCATCACCAGCCTATAATGCTTCCACTGCTGGGATACAGGCCTCCTCTCGGTGAGGGAGAGTGGGCCATAATCCACCAGGCCATTGGGGCTGGTAGACGTCACATGTCTTCGAATGTTTGGTTCTAAGACATGTGTTTGCCTTCACCGTTTTAGTCACTCAAAACTAATGAAGTTTTTTTGGAATTGTATTGAGTTGTTAATCTAAATTTTGTAAACCAAATAGGCAAGTTTTTCCATGGTTATAACAGCTCTATATTAGATCTCATAATCACACGTTCGTATTTCCGGAGATACTCGATGATTCCCGAAGCATCCGGAATTTCCTCACGGGTGTTTTATTCTCATTCATTCTTGGTGTATGAGTCACATTAAGTACTCGTAACTTGAGTTTAGTGCCACTGTTCCACTAGGTCAATGCCACAGTGTCGTGTATCGGATGCTCTCAGTTCTAAGAGTGCATTGTGTAAACTGACACTATTCACATTAACAACGAACTTGAACTATTGTTGAATGAGGAAGTACTAAGGTAATAAGAAAAATCATGTCAGTTAACCCGTTTCGGACGCGAATGGCACTGTTAGTATATTGCTCTTTAGCGGCTCATAACTAATTCGATTCGTGTGTGACAAAATTCGAGACTGACATATTTTTATAGTTTAAACGGTGCTCTTTCTGATACGAGTCCATGTCTTTTTTTTAATATGTAAAAAAATCTGTAAAAAGACTAAAAACTGTGGTCTACAAAAAAGGTTTCCGGTCTGCAATGGCCGTAGGACCCCACTAAACTGTAGAGAAAATGTTTTAACTTTAATAATATAATATGCGGTTTTGAATTATAGCATAATATGATTTCTTTTCACTTCAATGTATTAAAAATGCCGCCTAAACTGCAAAATCTGCTAATCCGGTCAAGACACTGAAACAGGTCCTAAATGTATTTACTAAACCCTTCTTCAGCGTGAATTGCGTCGCATAAAATAAATCAAGTCAACTTCAAGTTTACTTCTACATGCTTTGTAACAAAGTGTGTATTTACCCGCAGGCAGTCGCGCGGGCGGTCTGATCGCGGCGTGCTGGGCGACCATGATGTTCGTGGGCCGGACGCGCTACGTGCACATGACCGACCACGTCATCAAGACCGCCAGATATATCGAGAATGAGTAAGTTTAATATGGTGGTCTCTTAGATAAGGTTACGCATGTATAATAACCAGACGTCGGAGTAGGTAGATTGATTTTACATACTCGCATCATGAATAGTCATAGAAATCATAACAAGGATAAGCCTTTTTTCCAGGATTTCATTTTGGTACCCACGGGATTGAATCAAATATTGTGAAAGTAAGGATTTTTAAACTAGGTACTACATTAGAAATTTATAGAATGCGATAGATAAACTTTAAAATTGTTTTTTTTTTTTTTTGTAGAAGGCCGGTCTCCTATATAGTACTATTAAAAAACAGCAAAAAGATAAACATTTCTTATTCATATTGATGTATTCTTTATTCTACACATTACAAAATTTGAAATTAGTTTCAAAATACCGGAATCCCAGAGGCTTATCCGTACTAATATATACGTGCCAGTTCATTGATCCCGTTTCAATCTACCTACTCCGACCTTTGATAATAACACACTGTTTCCAATATTACTGCGTCAGGCGTGCTGTCGCTGAAAAAGTTACCGTGTCCTGGCATATAGGCAACAGAAGGAACACGGGTGGGTTTTAGTCAGTAAAGTCTGACACACTCTCCCGTTCCGCCCAGAGCGGGAGACGTCATTTGATGATTTTCCACCCACAAAAAAAAGGCGCGCTGTCGCTTCGGCTGCGAGTGCGGTGCATCGCCCCGCACTCCTACCGCAAAGTCAAAGTCAAAAGATTTATTTCAAATAGGCCCAAAAAAGCCTGTTTTGAACGTCAACACAACAAGCACCGCACTATAATTATGATTATTTTTGTCTAATGTAGAAGAATAGATCACTCTTAGCTCCTCTTGGAATAGTAAGAGCAGTGGGTAAAGTCACTTTTTACGTAGTGGTCGCGAGATGATTGTGAAATGATGGCTTCGTGAACGTTAGACTTGAAGCGATCACGTGAAAGACAATGTTAAATTGAGAAAAGTAAAGGAGATTAAGCACGAAAACGGAATGCAGAAAAGGCATGGATTATACTAGCTAGGAGTGGGAACTTAATGGGTTAGCAAAAAGAAATGATATTTCTTCTGAACACAAATAATAATTTTGTTAGACTAGCCTCCTTCAATTCCTTCCATCTTACGCGGAAAATTTTGTTGTAATGTAGTTGAATCAATAAAAAATTTGCAATTTTCCGTTCATTCAGAGAAACTTGAATAAGGAAAGGATCAACTGAACCATTTTTCAACTCCATGAGAACATTTGAATTGTCCTATATCTTGAATAACACTTCGATAACCTGAATTAAGTGCCGTGTCGTGCCGGACGTAAACAATAGCAACACTCTATTACTTTCCGTGAGTGTCGTAAGAGGCGACTTTACTGGAGAATGGCAGCGTTCTCTACGCATTTTACCACCATACAGCGATCGCCAACCCGCCTGCCAAGCGTGGCGATTAAGACAACCCCCCCCCCCCCACCCCCAAATTCGGGGAGGCCTCTGTCCAGCAGTGGACGTTTTTTAGCTGAAATGATGAACCTGAATTACAACCATTTTTATAATAAAATTATATATATTTTTCCAGGGTGCGCAAGATCCCAGGTCTGTTCGTGTTCGGTAAGCCGGCAACGTCGGTGGTCGCGTTCGGCTCTACACATTTTGACATATTCAAGATGGCGGAGCTACTGCACAAGAAGGGGTGGAGCCTAAACGCTCTGCAGTTCCCGTCTGGGTAAGTACTAGTAATAATAGTACAGTCCTTTCACTACCTGTTATTTTACCTCTGATTTTGCATCATTGAAAACCATTGTGATCTTTATTTTTGTAACGATAAGGTTGCTTGGTTGCTGCCTCTCAATGGCAGCTATCCTAACCCAACAGCCACGTTAAAATCAGAATGATTTTCATTGGTGTTACAATAAGTTTGGTTTTGGTTTGCTGCCTATCAGTGGAAGCAACTCAACAGCCGGGTCAAAAAATCAAAATCAAAAGTCATTTATTCAAATTAGGCTGAGGAGCAGCACTTTTCGAACGTCAAAATTACAAAAGACAGTCCCCCAAAACGCCCACCCGTCGCGCACTTCCTAGTGCTTTAGCTGGGAAGAAGAAGTGGCCAACAAACTCCCCAGCAGCACAGCTGTCTGTCCAGTTAGAAGAACTTGATTCTATACAATGATATATAGTAAAACATTAAGAGACACAAAACATTAAATTAAATGATTTGCTATATGCCAGCTAGCCAACTCAATATAGGTACCAACAAATAAAATGAAAACTATACTCAAGCATAAGCAAAAAAAATATATGTATAATGTAAACATGGCTGCACAAAATAAAAGCCTCCTGGCATAAAGGGCGTGACAGCTTACATACGCAATGCTGAATTATGTTCACATAGCTGTTACGACCTGAGTTACAACTCGAGGCCACAAATGATAAACTAGGACCATCGACGTAAAATATATTAAACAGGTAAGTAATATTAATATCAACATCAAAGTCAGCAAGACGTCACCACAAGCAGCACCCGTTCACGAGCATAACGCAAAGATCAGCCATTACCCCCCTCGCCATATTTGAGGGAAGGGGGTAACCCGACCCCGACGCTACCGCAAGCAGTGCGCAAAATTACAGTGATCGTTATTGTCGTTACGATTAGGTTGATTTTGGGTTGCTGCCACTGATAGGCAAAAGCCAGGTGTAAATCACAATGATCTTTATATTCGTTAAAATAAGGTTGCGTTTGGGTTGATGCTCTTGGAGAAAAATAACTGGAGTTCTGCTATTTAGACAAACAAATAAAAACTGCTGGAATCGCCGGGAATCAAATATCCATTGGGAAAAAATTACCAGACTTGTTTTACACTTTTTTGTTTAGTTGATTAATTTATTTAAACTTGTTTTTGCTTGGAAATATCATAGCGATAAATTATTTCGATAAGATCTTTAATTTCCGTCCGTCCCAAGATTGTCTAACAAAGATCGTTATTTGCGATAATCCCATTGTATTGAACTTTTTATGCAGCTGACTTCTATGTTTGTATCTCTTAAACTTGCTGTATCTATCCGATCATCATCTGCCTAGCCTTTTCTCAAATATGTTGGGGTCGGCTTCCAGTCTAAACGGATGCAGCTGAATACCAGTATTTGACATGGAGCTACTGTCTGACTATCTGACCTGTCGATTATCTGACCTTCACAACCCACTATCTATCCTTTCTTGTGTGTATTTTCCCTATAATTGTTTAAGGACGCTATAACATTTTTCTACAAATGGTTTTCCTGTACCAATTAAATTAAGAGGAATCACAACTGTGAGGTCAGTTATAATTATAATTTAATCATCTCCATGATGAAACCATAAAAATTATATAGTCCCATACAATATTTTCACAAAAATACGATTTCCCCACTGCAATAATCGTAGAAAATGAAAAAAAATGGAGTCTGAAACGGTACGTGTATAGTGAGATCAACTGCATATTTTAACTTCAGAATAACAATAAATTATGGCTAGTATAATCTTCTAGGTTTTGTCTGCATATTTTGTAATTAAATACATAACTTTTTTATTTATGAGATAAATAAAGAACGCTCTCAAATTTCTTCATACATTTTCTACTCGCTGTTTGTCATTCCGCGCTCAGACTAACGATGTTACGAATCGAATTTTTTCCAACTAGGATAACTCGAGTTGACTCGACCGCTAACTCGAATCGCAACTCGAGTTGACTCGACTCGTATCAACCGGGTGGGATGCGCTTCGCGGTTCGCGGCAGCAGCCTGCAGCCAAACGGATCGGCGAGTCGAGTCGAGTTCACCGATTCGTATTCTTGATTCGAGTTTACTTTACACTTGCCTTGCCGAGCGAGTCACGCCAACACAGTTAACTGACTATACATGCACTTTATATGCATTGTAATAAGAGTCACGAATGGTCAGTCACCCGTTTTGGCGTTTGTATGTAATGTGCGTTGCATTGACTTAACTCACCTGCTGGTGGTTAAGTCCACCTGATGGTGATACTAGATACAGAAAAGATGTTATGGCGAATATTAAAGTAGGTGGTATTTAATGGTAATCTAATGGTATTTAATATGAAATTTAAATAAAAATAAAACAAGGCTATTTGGGAAACTATTGAAAAAATATATATTTCGTTTTGGAACTTGTTTGGCATTCTTTAAATTCTAAGTATAATTAAATAAAAATTGTCTAATTCAGACTTAGTCAATGTATATAAAACATGTGTAATAACCTAGGTTATTAGGTTAGTAACAATAAGACCTTAAAAATATTATGTTAGGTTTGGCACACGATTTACCTTAACGCTAAGTACATATTATTTTAATATATTGGCTCAAATCAAATCCATCTCATACTTAGATTGTGAAACTTAAAATAACAACCGTAGCGTTATTCTTGCGTACACTACCTAAAGACAAAAAGAAATATTATCAAACAGAACAAAAGACGGAAAAGACCTTTGACAACTGACTACATCTGGCTGCTTGCCTGGCACCGCCTGCACGCAATTAAAGCCACAACACCAAAAATAGCCAAACAATAACGCGTATATTAAGCACAAATAAATACAAAATAACTTTTTTACATCTCAGCAAGACTTATCTAGCTTTCACACCTATCTACATATAAAAAAAAATACGTAAGCAACACAACAAAATATTTATACCGTCATCGATTAAAACTACAGTACGTACATACCTACATCAATACATAAAATCAACAAAAACGGTTGCAAGATAAAACAAAAGTCTTTTTTTTTATTACTACCTACTTGTACTTCCTCTTTTTACAGTACGAGTTCAAAAATAAAATTTGGTCTACTTTTTTTGGCTTAAGTCGGTTTCTTCGTTGATTGGTCACGAACCCGGCTTTTGAAAAAAGCCGTTCCGAAGGCACAGAGGACGCGGGTATACACAAATATTTGTATGCCATTTGGCACAGACCAGGAAATACTTGTTTCCGGTTTTCCCAAAATTGCAAGGGATCTTGTTTCCGATCTAAATATGGTAGATCTAAATATTGTTTTAAAAGAACTGATGCGGACGATATTGGCGTTTGATGCACTAAACTTTCATTCACTTTTTTATCGAAGTGCTCCCAGATGTCATCATCGTTCCTTGTAGATGCACTTGAAGAGGCTTCATGCGTGGTGGCTGTTGGTGGTGGCTGCTGCTGATAATTATGTTCTTCTTGGTTTATTGGTTGCAGTTGCATGTGGTAGTTATAAGCCAATTCTTCAAGAACATATTTGACAGCATTTTCTGCTGTGCTCTCGATGCCAAACGCCTTCTTTTTGAAGCGCGGGTCTAATATAGTTGCCTTTGCCGCAGTCCGGTTAGTCTCATACACGCTTAGTCGCCTGTCTACAACTTCCAGCAATGCTTTTTGTAAGTGTCTCCCTGCTTCAGTATTTGGAGCCTTCTTCATTAGAGAGCTTTGCAACCCACGGACTAATGGTATTACGGACGACAGCGTTGGGTACGACTCCGCAGACAGTATGGTCGTAATTTTTTCGAAAGGCTTCAGAATAACAACGCAGTCCTCCAATATTGACCAATCTGCTGCGTCCAAGTTGGGTGGCGGCGAATCCAACACGGATAATGTTGCGGACAAAGGTATTTTTACTCGCAAAAGTCTCTCAAACATGAAGAAAGTCGAATTCCATCGTGTTTGGACATCTTGCTTTAGTTTTAGAACGTCCACGTTCATCTGGCTTTGCATGTCCCTAAGTGCATTAGATGATTTTATGCTCTGCTTAAAATGTGTAACAATGGCGCGACTTTTTGAAATAACTTGAAGTACTTCATCATTTTTTAAATGTGCGTTTTGTGGTTGGTCGTTACTGATACAATCTTTCACGGCAAGGTTCAATGTATGTGCAATACAAAAATGATTTCTTTTGCTGAGGTGATCTTGAACGGCTTTCTTCATATTTGATGCGTTATCAGTTACTATTGTCACAACTTTATCGTATATTTCCCATTCTGTCATTATAGCGCGTAAAGCATTGGCAATGATCAACGATGTGTGCTGTTCCGATAACTCCGATGTAGATATTACCAAAAATTGCAAAGTACAATTTTTGATAAAATGCACAGTTGCACTAATAAAGCTCTTTTGGCCATCTGAACTCCATATGTCTGTCGTCAGAGCGATATCTTGTACACTTTGTAACTTTTCTTTTACTTCCGCACTGCAAACGTTGTACCTATCTTCTAACATTCTAGTTAACTTCTGACGTGACGGCAACACGTAATCAGGATTTAATTTTTTTGAGTATGCAATAAATCCTTCGTTCTCTACAATCTGTAGTGGTTGCATGTCCAAGACTATCAGGTCTAATAAAGCCTCATCACCAGCTTTCTGGTTGATTTTTGTCGGCGCCGTCAAACGCATTTGGCGCGGAGGCTTTGATGGTGGCGGTAAGAGCTGCTCCCCGTCTGAGCCTGCCACATTTGACGATAACACATTTGTTGGTGGACACGATCGAATTAAGTTAATTCGAACTTGTTCTGGTTCAACTAGTGCACTTTCAGAGCTTGCTCCGGGTCGAGATGTATAGTTTTCTTCACCACTATAGCGATTCATGCCGGTCGCTTCAGCATACTGAACTATATGTTTTTTTTTCAAATGGTTCATTAAATTTGTTGTGCTGCTTCCTGTATTTTTATATTGAGCGGAACACAAATTACAAATTACTTTATTACCGTCGTCGCTACTTTTTTTGAAAAACTCCCACACCACACTTTTTTTGTTTGGAGGCATCTTAATTAACCAATTTTTAATTCACTAAAACGTCGATAACTGAAGCTTCGCTAAACTGTATTTGAATTAGGTAGGTACGACACGACTTCAAAACTATTCAAATGTTGTGACGGTTGTGTTTGGATTTGAAAACAAACATTTCTCCTATCCTACCAAGGTCTGGGAACACTTGAGTCTATTTCAAGGACAGGAATAGTGACGGGATGCGAATACTTATTACCGTGAAGTTAATTGTCGAACATCGGAATGCACCCTGGTATCATAACATAAAATCATTAATTTATTTTATGTTAACTTTATTCCTAGAAATATATAATTGGCCAAAGAGATTGTTGGGAGACTACTTGACGAAAAAAAAAGGAAGACGTTATAGTTTTCATCCTTAGAAATAACCTACACTAAAGACAGAAAGATTAGAATTTTAGTTACTTAATCTCGTGAAATTATTCGAATATGTACCTACTCTACAAAAAAAAAAAAAACAAATAGGTGATCTATTCCGTTCTAATACCAAAAACGAATACCACAGCTATTGTTTCAACTGCCAGTGTTTGAAACAAATATAAGCGGTATTGGTTTTTCGTATTAGAACGGAATAGATCAAATAGGTCGTATCATTGAAAAACCTGCAACACAAGTAGGTAGGTACAGATCGTACATTCCGTAAACAAAGATAATAAACTTAGAACATACAATACGTTGTTACGTATGTACTTTGGAATGTAGGTACCTACATCATAATGTATTAGATTACGTAACATTTAAAAACATAATTCATATATTCCAAATTATAGGTCATATATTATGTCGATATTGCGAGTTACGTGAGTACCTACGGGGTTTACTTCCGACGGTATTTATTTACCCGATTTTTACTTAATTGCGAAAATAAATCCAAACCAAAACTTGGTAAAAACCAAATCCTAACGTGCGCCAGTGTAGTGCAGTCGCCACATCACTAGTTTTTCTAGTAATATTGGCAGTTTTATTCTCTTATTCACTTTAATGCATTAAATATACTTGCTTTCTCTCTCACACCTTACTCGAGCGCTGACGTGGCGATGGCGGCCCGAACCGATCCGAGGTGTACCGACGGCGACGGGCGCGGGGCGACCAGCGGGAGACGCGAACGAACGATACGAAATACGAATACGAATCAAAACAAAATGAATATTCGTTGAGTCGAGTTACGGTTTCGAGTTGGCCTGGCAAATCGCTGACTCGCATCACTCGCATTCGTTATAAGCGCTCACTTGCCGGTTGCCCCAGAGAGTTAGTACGCGAGTTGATTCGAGTTGCGAATGAACTCGATTCGAATCAACTCGTTTAGACTCTGATTCGAGTTATTCGAATCAGTCAACTCGACTCGCCCATCGCTAGCTCAGACGCGCCCTAGGAAGCACAGGCGTATCGCTTTTTTGTACGAAATAAATACGATCTAAATAATAATAAAGTGAGTGCCGTGCTATATACTGTGGTTGAAAAATTTTGATACTTTTCGGACCCAAAGCATGAGTACCAAACTTATTACCAGAACTTGGGTTAGAAATAAATAACTTAAATTCTATTGAGAATTATGGAGTAGTGATGATTATGAATATTCATTTACAAGAATTCAATATGGCGGATGATTATTCAATAAAAAGTTATTAACATCTTTTTTCAATGTGGTAATTAAATTATGCAAATATCGTCCATTTTTGAAAAGAAATTCTTTAATGTAGCTTACGGTAGCGGTAAACAAGGGTGCTGAAGCCGATTGTGAGGTCAAAATCAAAATTTTCAAAGTTTTCATCATGGGTGTCGTTTTCAATATTTTCGAAGGTGTTGAAGCCGAAAACTCCATACAAATGATTGTACATTCGGAGTCAAAAAAGGCTAAGGAACAGACTTCCTGACGGGATGTCCACTGACCCCACAAGTTTTTCATTCAAAACGACAAAATTTTAATTTTTTTAATAAAAAGTGGGCATAACTTTGGGTAATTTTAGGATAGTGATTACGAATGTTTCATCCAAATTTGATCCAAATACGGCGGGTATTGTTTTTTATAAAAAGATTATTATCCATATTGGGGGTAGGGATTAATAAATCATCGATTTTTAATTAAAATGGCTGATGTACTGTTATGATGAAATGTCGACATGGGTATCAATTTTGAGGGTTTTGCTAGTATGTACTCAAAATATTTAACGTAACTTTCATTATTTACATAAATTGTAAATCATGTAGTTAATCATCATCTCTCAAAAATGTTAAAGTCATTTCGATTTATAATAAATACATAGTAGAGTACAAAAACAGCCTTCAAACAAAAATGAAGGTCTCCTATAAAGGGGTCCTATTGTGTATTAAAAATTCTGAATACGCGCTCCAATCTCAAAGGCGAAGTTCGGGCGTCACAATTTTTGCTTAGTTTTCTTTAGAGAATATCTTGTATATTTTCACCGATACTCTACGATCACCATCCGTTATATTTGTTTATTTTCCAAAAATATTATTAAAGTTTTTTATTGTTACACCTCTTTTTTTTTAATTGATAAATTATATACGTTATTCCAAAAATAACGATGGTCATGGTAATAAAACTTGTTTATTGTCACCAAATGCAGAAAGTAAAGTTAGTTTACTACTAATTTTACTCAACAGTGCTAGTAAAATAAAATAAATAATACCTTCGAGTATCAAGATTAGTTAAGTAATGTTTAAAATCGAGCAAACAATGGTTTCAATGTGTGCGTGCGCGCAATGTTGTTGTGTGGCGACTCAGATACCTAAACTTGAGCGGTTCAAAAATGTTATAGCGTCCTTAACAAAATAAACATTTTGTTCGACTGCTCACGGTCTAATGTTCGTAAGCGGGACTGCTTGAGGTCATAAGTTATTGAAATTCGTAGTAGTCGTCTACTGTCACATCCATCCTTATTTGACATGAGCTATTTTACCCATCAGTACTGCACTTAAAATATCTCACGAAAACGAACATTTTTTTTTGTTTTTGCTTGGCTCATAAGGCCCTCCTAGCCTGTGGTTAATAGCCTTCTTCAAGGATTGAGCTCAACAGTGCTAGTAAAATAAAATAAATAATACCTTCGAGTATCAAGATTAGTTAAGTAATGTTTAAAATCGAGCAAACAATGGTTTCAATGTGTGCGTGCGCGGAATGTTGTTGTGTGGCGACTCAGATACCTAAACTTGAGCGGTTCAAAAATGTTATAGCGTCCTTAACAAAATAAACATTTTGTTCGACTGCTCACGGTCTAATGTTCGTAAGCGGGACTGCTTGAGGTCATAAGTTATTGAAATTCGTAGTAGTCGTCTACTGTCACATCCATCCTTATTTGACATGAGCTATTTTACCCATCAGTACTGCACTTAAAATATCTCACGAAAACGAACATTTTTTTTTTTTGTTTTTGCTTGGCTCATAAGGCCCTTCTTCAAGGATTGAGCTCAACAGTGCTAGTAAAATAAAATAAATAATACCTTCGAGTATCAAGATTAGTTAAGTAATGTTTAAAATCGAGCAAACAATGGTTTCAATGTGTGCGTGCGCGGAATGTTGTTGTGTGGCAACTCAGATACCTAAACTTGAGCGGTTCAAAAATGTTATAGCGTCCTTAACAAAATAAACATTTTGTTCGACTGCTCACAGTCTAATGTTCGTAAGCGGGACTGCTTGAGGTCATAAGTTATTGAAATTCGTAGTAGTCGTCTACTGTCACATCCATCCTTATTTGACATGAGCTATTTTACCCATCAGTACTGCACTTAAAATATCTCACGAAAACGAACAATTTTTTTTTGTTTTTGCTTGGCTCATAAGGCCCTACCTAGCCTGTGGTTAATAGCCTTCTTCAAGGATTGAGCTATAAAATGCAGCGCCGACTCAAAATTTTAAGGTTTATTATTTTTTTGCTTTTAAGTTTTTTCGGCGGTTTAATTTTTTGTTAAAAAGTTTTTTTTTTTTTTGTGGCTTTAATGTACTAATAATACTTGGCAAGGTATACCCTATCCAATGAAAAAAGAATTATCAAAATGTACTACTCTGTACAAAGTTATTCGTGGTTATACATTACAATCAGTGAGTGAACAATCAATCATCCCCTGTTTTCTGACCCTTAGGGTTTGATTTTGTTTTCCAAATTTATATGGGACCACCCTCGGAGTATACTCTTTCCAATAAAAAAGAATGATCACAATCGGACTACTATGTAAAAAGTTATGCGTGGTCATACATAAAAAAAAATATATACGCGTCGAATTGATAACCTCCTCCGTTTTTTTTCGTCGGTTAAAAAAATGAGACTGGAAGTCCATGAGCTAAGTGCGTGCAGACAAAAAAAAAAGAAACAAACTCTTAAGCTTTATTGATAGTATAGAGTCTAGGCGATCTTAGACTTGTATTTATATGTCTATACTACAGACATATAAATATAAGCCTCAAATCGCCAACCCGTGAGTATCAAGGTTCGTGCGTTCTAGGCATGAGAAGAGACTTTTTCCTGCAGTAGGAACTAGGCTGGTAAACTTTGTTAATGAATTATCTGATGTATCTGTCTGTCTTTAGGATCCATATTTGCGTGACACACGCGCACACACAGAAGGGCGTGGCCGACAGGTTCCTGGTTGACGTGCGCGACGCTGCCAAGGTTTGCTACAAGGACAACAACGCGCCCGTCGAGGGGAAGGTAATACTTACAATACTTCTTGGCCTCGTATAGTTATATATATATATATACTAGCTGACCCAGCGAACTTCGTATCGCCTAAGATTCAAAATGTTGTAATAAACCTTCGTATCGCCTAAGATTCAAAATGTTGTAATAAACCTTCCAAGTTTGACAACCTGGTACGCGGTGGTGATCTGGTAAGCGTTTTCTAGCTGATACTCATATGTTTGGGTAGCTCCTACTCGGTTATGATAACCTGTTACTTCGAAGGCATAAAGCGTTTTCTGGCTGACACTGCTGTTTAATAAGCTCATACCAAGTTATGACCGCCTGGTACCTCGAAGGCAAAGTTTTTGTCATACCACGTTTTATAGTGAAATGTATTCTCTTTGACGTTTTATGTCACATCACACGAGAACGCGGTCGAAGGGGATAAAAAGTATCCTTTGCCAAAAGCAAAAAAAAAAAAAAAAAAAAGTATCCTATGTCCTTCTCCTGGCTCTAAACTACCTCCCTGCCAATTTTCAGCTAAATCGGTTCAGCCGTTCTTGAGTTATAAGTGAAGTAACTAACACGACTTTCTTTTATATATATAGATATATATAATTTCTGTGTTTTGGAGTTTATTCCTTAAGAATCGATTTTCATATATGGGGTGTGAAAATTTCAAACTGCTATCAACTAAACTCAAACAACCTTTTTTCAGCACTTGTAGAATATATTTTGTCTTCACGTCCACTATTATTACAATTATATTTTCTAAAGGCCTCTGTCTCTACACATAAATACTTATTTCCACAGATGGCGATATACGGCGTAGCTCAAGAAATATCGGATAGGAGCTTAGTATCGGACATAACGAAGTACTTCATAGATTCGATGTACTACCTACCTAGGGACGAAGACCAAACGACGGAAGACAAGACAACAATCGCTTAATTACAAAACACACTCACAAATCACAATGTAATGTAACATTATAGTGTTACAAGGATCTTTTGGCCCGTGACCAATATCGGAACTAACGTTGCCATTTTGTTTGGCAGAAATGTTTACCAACAGCGCTCCCAGTCGCTGTGATTTGAGCGCCAAAAGATCTTTGAAGCTGTGTCGTCATTACGTTATTTTCGTTAGACAATGGTGGCGAGTCTTTTTTTCAACACCCGTAAACTAAACTATGCTACCTCTTCTGACAGACCGCGAAAAAAAAAGGACAAGTAACGCTTTAGAACTGTCAAACTGAATTAATTGTCAATTCGTCTTGAATTTGGCGTGATTTTATGCACGATTAATTTAGTACGTCATAGTTTTTTCGAAGAAAATGTTATTTATTTCCGTCTCTCTCTTGCTGCATTAGTAGTAAAAGATAGCGATAGGCTAAATAAAGTTTAGTTGGTGTAAAACAGAATCATTACCATTATCAATCTGCCTACCTTTTCCCAACTATATTGCGGTAGGCTTCCAGTCTAACCGGAGGCGAAACGACAACGTAAATAACGTAATACTATGAACATATACTGTCGTATTATAAAACAATTATTGTAATGAGACAAAGGCTTAAATCTTCGCCCCTGTATAGTATTGTGAACTTTATTCCGATATATGTAAAGTTCTTAACAGAAAACTAACAACTCAGACGCAATTTTAACGTCAGATTTTGTATTAAGAACTGTATCTTCGTGGGAATGCAGTTCGTAATATAGGAACTGGTCCTTGTCCAAAGATAGACTTCGTATTTGTAATAAGGTCGATATTGTTTCATTTTTGTAGAATTTTTCAAACATAATGATCGAATCTATTGTGGTTTTCCTTACAAAATAAGGTGATTGTGAGTTACCTAGTAGCGGAATAAAGGTATATGCATAGTCTGTTGTAATGTATGGCCATATTGAATGATTTAAGCGATACACTCTATACAAATGTCTTACTGGCGTGCTGAGTTAAATTAAGGGAAAATTCTACAAACTACAAGTAATTATTTAGACTTTTAACCAACTTCAGAATAGGAGAAAGTTATCAATTCGTAATTCAAAGTTTCTTGTGGTTTCCGACGAAATGAAACATCGAAATAAACTCAGGGCCTAAGACCTCAGTCTTAGTGGTACAGAATTACTTATATTTTGTGAGTTTAACGATATCAAGTACTTTAGGTACTGCCTTTAGAGACATGAACTTTCAGTTGACGAGTCCTGAAAGGTAATGGTGCCAATTTTTTTTTATTCAATAAGATTATAGCTATCTCTTACTGACAGACAGCGAAGGAAAAAGACAAGTTACGCTTTAGAACTGTCAAACTAAATTACGTCTCGATTGACTTGCGTTTGGCTTGATTTTCGTTATTCGTCGTAGTTGCGTCGAAGCAAGTTTTTAGTTCAACTATGACAGCTTTATTTTATTTCCGTCTCTTTCTTGTTTCATTAGAAGGAAAAAGACAGCAATAGCCTAAAGGCTAAACTTTAGTTGGTGCACAACAGAATCATCAAACTTACGGCTCATTAATATTGAGGTAGAGAGCCAATGAAATGCATTTAAAATGCATTCAGAAACAAGTTGCGATAAGTATAGAAAATGCATTTCTCGAGCGCGCAACATGTGACTCTTATGTAATTGTAATAAGGTATAAATGAGAGTTTTGGTGTACAAGAAAGCGTATTTGTATTTATCTCAGCGTAAGCACGCCAGTTTCCTGACTTTTCCTCAGATTTTTATATTACCTGGTGGCAGATAGTAAAAATAAGGTATTTCTTTAGTAATTATGTATGGTGAGAGTATTCTTTGCATTCATTTCGATCTAGTCTAAGAAAATGGTTGCCATTTTGAGATAAACTTTATAACACAATTTTCAGTCTACGAATTCACATTTTTTATATAATCGATTTCTTATATTTTTATAAATTTATATAAGCGTAAATGCTTTGAATATTATTAATTGTGCCTAATTAATTTAAAGAAAACGAGAACGTATTTAATTTCAGTCTCGAAAAACGACTTAAATAAGTGTTGATAGAAAATTTAAAAAATATTAGAAAAACTTTTTAAATCTTTCACTAATATTCAAGAATTCAAAAATAAGAATATGCCAAAGGCAATGATGCTTATTTAAACAAAAACGTGATTCAATGTAATAATGCACTTATTAGTTAATCTTGTGCTTATGTAAGTTTCGACTAAGATAATTATCTTAGACAACTGTCGGGTCATCATCCGTAAATATTGTTCATAGGTTTTGCGACAATTAACATTTGGGCAGTTTAATATTCAGAAATACTAATACAATTATTTAATTCATGTCGGTCGATTCTGTAACACTCTTACCGTTAAAACTTAAGTGAAGTGACCTTAAAATTAGTTGTCAATGGTGTCCATCATCATCATATACCTAGCTTTACTTTCCAACTATGTTGGAGTTGGCTACAAGTCTAACCGAATGTACTTGGGTACCAGTATTTTGTCAACACGTAGACGCCGTGCGAAGCAGGGAAGGGTCGCTTGTCAATTTGCCCAGTCTTCTCCCAGAAGACCATTTCAGTCACCAATCTACATGGTCTTCACATGTTGTGACCAATATTATGTCTGGACTTTTAAAAGAGACTGTGACCTCTGAGTTTGTTTCGGCCTTTCTTCTCAGAGTAGTCAGTTAGGAAACGCCGAACTAATCTAGTTTAAAAAAAAATATCATTGACATGTAAAAGTGTTTGTACAAACCTACTTACAGAAATAAAATCATTTATCATTTAACTATTTTGGGGTCGGCTTCCAGTGTAACTGGATGCAGCTGAAGGCTAGTATTTTACATGGAGTGACTGCTAATCTGACCTCCATAACCCAACCAACTGGGTAACACGATACCCCTTGCTAAGACTGGTTGTCAGACTTTCGGGCTTCTGGCGACCTGTCATCATCATCATCCACACTCCGGGGCCCTATGCCCCTCTTTTTTCGTGGAAATCCATACGCTTCTGTGCCAGCCTCATCCAAAGGGGTAATTGCGTAATACACTCAGTAGGAATCACTTTCATGTTGACAGTTCTACAATATGTAGGTGTTGGTTACGTTGCTAAGCAAACAATTTTTTCGAACATATGAAAGAATAGATTGGCAATAACCGTCAAAACGATTCAGATTCTAAATAATATGTGTGTTATGCAATTAGGGAGCTGGTGTTCCTGCCAGGGTCGCAGATTTATTCGAAAAAGTTACCGTGGCCCTGGCATAGGCAACTGAAGGAACACGGGTGGGTTTTAGTCAGTAAAAGTCTACAAAAAACAGGGTGCTCATTGATATATATGTTACACTAGATTAGCAATTACCGCGTCAAAGCGTTGCCACTGGACATAAGGCCACAGCCTTATGCGTAGCTGACGTCACTTCAGTGCTCTATGTGACGCCAACCGAGTGACACGTGACAGAAAATATCCCCAAAATGGGTAAATGCGTTGTGAAAGAGTGTGATTCAAGATCTCAAAAACATAATAAATTAACCGGAATTACTTTCCACACGAAAGTTTATTGTTTCAGTGTTTATATCAAAGTAAAAACGCAATAAAATGTAAAATTTTGTAAATTAGGTTCAGTGTTACCACTAAAAACTTAGTTTTAGTTTCCCACATTTGTGGGAGTTTTTAATTTATTGAATAAAGGATTTTAAATATTTTTTTAAACAATAAAATCGTTGCAGGGTGCCTAAAGATGCAGTACGGAAATAAATATGGCGGTTAGTTAGTTTGTTTCCTGTTTTAAGCCCTTCAATTTCCTGAATTTCTTGTAAACCGTTTACATACTTCCATTCTATTTTATCGTTATTTTTGTTATAAAACGTTTTCTTTGATGCAAACCATTGCGAAACGCACAATTTGTCAGAATCTGAATGGGATTGAAGATTGTTTCTAAACCATTGCGTCATTTGTTCGAATAAATTGTCGGCTCAGCAACGTAAATAACGCAATGAATGTTGTTTAACTATGAATTTTAAACCAATTCCTACCGATAAAAAGTTCCACGATTAATCCTCTGTTTCCCACTAATTCGAGCATGTGACAAGCGTCTAATAAAGCAAATTATTCACTTACAAGAAACGAGTCTAAAAGGCAATAATATACAAAACTAATGTTACTTAGCGGAGTATGATTTCACTTTTTTTTTTTTTGTTTAGCCTATACTGTCCCACTGCTGGGCAAAGGCCTCCCCCAATTTCTTCCAGGAACTCTTGTCCCACGCCACCTCAAACCAGTCGTCGCGGTACGTATCTAGGTCGTCTCGCCAGCGCTTTCTGAGCCGACCGCGGTGGCGACGTCCATCTTCAGGCACCCATTGTGTGCAGACCTTAGCCCAGCGGTCATCCTGCATACGACTAATGTGACCCGCCCAATCCCATTTGAGCCTGGCAGCCTTTTTACCTACGTCTGTTATACCCGTTTTGAAACGTAGCGTGGTGTTGCGAATTCTGTCCTGTCTTTTTACACCCAGAATACTGCGTTCCATCGTTCATGATTTCACTATTATATAATAAATAAAACATACCCAAAAATAAAATGTCTTAATTATTTTCATTAGAGATAAACTTCTGACGCACATTCAATAAGAAATACATAATTCAAATATTTTAAAAATAATTTAACGAATAACGTTTCATTAAACGTTTTTATGGCTTAAAAGTTGGGTAAAATTTCGCATGGGTAGGCAACCCCATCCCGCCATTGCATGTTTATATTGCGATCTTTTTCTAATCTAAGCGCCAGTATTATTCTTGCGACTTGTGTGAGTGAGACAGATATATGTTTACTTTAAATGTTTAGAAGTGTCAAAGTTACGTCATCGCGTTTAAATAGTGGTAACAGTTTTTTGACACATTTTATTGAGGTTTGCATCTCTAGTTATTTAACTCAATGAGGGTGCTAGTGTTGCTGACGACCTGTAACGACTGCCAAATAATATCTTCTTAAGACAACCAACACGTTATCTGATTCTAAATAGGCAGAGCCTGTACTATGGTAACCAGACATCTGATAAATATACTTATATAAGTATTTCTAAATACATACATATCTATATATATAAAAATGAATCCCTATTTCCCTTGGTCACGACATCACGCGTGAACGGCTGGACCGATTTCACTTTTTTTTTTTTGTTGTCTTTGTAATTGTCAGGAGAAGGTTCTTATGAAAGAAAAAAAATAAAAAATTGCGCGGAGAATTAGAAAATTTAAGAACACTTATTTAAGAATACTTAACAACCATTTAGTAGGACAATGTAAACTTTTTTAATGTAACATTATGACATTTGACATAGAATTGACAGCATGCGTGCTCAAATATCATCAAAGAGACAGGACAACGTCTGTCGGGTCAGCTAGTTATAGATAAATTACACCCAGACACAGAACAAATGATTGTGCTCATCACACAAAGATTTGTCCCGGGTGGGAATCGAACCCACGAGCTCAGTCTTAGCCAACAGGGTCACTAACCACTAGACTAACAGGCCAGTCAAATGAAAATCCCTTTCATCTAGTGGAAAGACAAGTCACTTCAAGGCCCCTTCATTTAATTTTTTTTTAAATAGAGAATAGACCGGCAGATATCTATAGTACATTCGATAAGTACGTACGTAAGGAACGAAAATTGTTGTAATCACAATTAATATTTATTATTGTAAGGTAAAATGTATATACGTGGAGTTATGTTATATTTGTATATTACAGATCATTTACTTGGATTTTGGTTGTATATTTTGTTTTGTTATAATGTATTTTCATTAAATGAATACTTATTGTAAAGTTTTTTGGTGTTATTGTAACCTTTAAATCCGTTATTTAGGGTTTTATTCCTAAAACCCTAAATGACGGATGTGACCCTAAAATGATCACGACTAAGTCGGCACACGGGTTCCTGTCGATTTGACTCAGTCTTCTGTGAACAACCAAGTCACGAGCGAGTGCGTGCCGACTGTTTCGATATTCATACAATTTTCTACTTTAAGGTATAGTAATACGGTCCTATTTTTATTTGATTCAGTCAATTCCTCGGCCATTTTTCGTTCCGTCTGAACTGGCCATTACTGACGAGAAAAATTTATTATTCAAAGAAATTGTATGAATATAAGTACATTATATAATTAAATATTTCTAAGCGTGTCTGCGCACTTACTAGGATACATTCCCCATATTGTATTTAAACCAGCGTTTCGGAACATATCGAAGACATTGCTCGGTCATAATGAAAATTCTTAACCCAAATATAGGTATACCTAGATAAATCATTTATTTGGTGCAAGCCAAGACAAAAATTACACATAAATGCCCAATTATAATATGGTACACACAAAAAAAAGAAGAAGGAAGTCAAGATCCTGTAACAATCTCTAAGAAGAAAACTTTTTTGGTTTAACTCCTTGACCCACTCTTCTAGCACAACCATAAATCACAAACTCCAATCTTTCACAACTTCTATAACTTGTCAAAATTATACAGACGACATGCACAATATAAAACGCCCAAAATTAATTGTTTATAGTGCTAAAATGCAATGCATAGCAGTCGTGTTAGCCAGTGCAATAGCGCTCGCCGCCAGTAGCTCGGTCAACTACTGCGGCGCCAGAATGTGTGGGAATACTGACGCACATACTTTCTGCCAGTTCCCTGTAAGTACTCCTTTATATTTGTCTTTGTGTTATTGCTTCTGCTACTACCGCCATCAGCCTGTACTTACCTGTGTGGCGAAAGAATAGTGTGCTTCGGGTTTCAAACAAAGCAATAGTGTAGTGATGTGGTTTGCTTTGGATTTCTTAACTCTCTTTGTCAGGCACTTATCCTAAGTCCTAATTCTTGCTGAGCCACAATCGCAAGCTTTATCAATCAGTCTGCCTCGCCTTTTCCCAACTATTTTGGGGTCGGCTTCCAGGTTGATTGGCTGCAGCTGAGAGCTGAGTAGCAGTATTTGAATGGAGCAAGTGCTGCACAACACTCAAGTAACTGGGTATTAGAAAAACCCTTGGTAATACTGGTTGTGTCCTCCACCAAGGGTTTTCGGGATGCTGAAGACCCATATTGACAGTCGCGACCTTAATTTCATACCTTAATGTTATAGCTCTGGTAATGTGACTTATAATGTTTGTTCTGTAGAACAGGTTTGTGATTAAGTTCGTATTAAAAGCTAAATATGGACCTTGCGGACCGTCCGATTTTCATCTTTAGGTATCCTAAAGGCGAATCTAATTTTAGTTCAGCCGCAACCGCAGCAGAGCTAATTTTTTTAAATGTTTTCATTCCTAATATATACGAGTGTATCCCATCCAGCCCGGTCGTCCCGTCCCGTTAACGGGGTGGTTGGGAAAATTTGTTGCATCGACCCCGGTAGTGTCGACTCGGTCGTTTAACGGGGTGGGTGATGTCACAGATTTAGTCTCATCTACCCCGGTGTGTTTTTAATGAAGCGGACAGCACAGATTTAGTAGCATACACCCCGGTAGTGTTTAAAGAGATTTTTCATTTTCTTACACATTTTGTATGTCAGCTAGAAAACACTTTATGTCTTTGAAGTACCAGGTGGTCATAACTATATAGGAGCTCACCTAACCCGTTGTATCAGCTACAACACGCCTTATGCCTTCGAAGTACCAGGTTGTCATAACTGGGTAGGAGCTTGCTAAACATGGGAGTGTCAACTGGAAAACGCTGTATGCCTTCGAAGTACCAGGTAGTCACAACTTGGCTGGACCTTGTCAGACAAAGGAGGGTCAGCTAGAAAACGCTTTATGCCTTCGACGTACTAGGTTATCATAACTTGGCAGGAGCTTACCAAACAAAGGAATGTCTGCTAGAAAACGCTTTATGCCTTAAAAGTACAATTAATTGATTCTGAGGCGGTAGGAAGTTCGCTGGGTCAGCTAGTTATTGTTATAAAAATAAATATGAAGTGTAATTATAATATTTAATATTCTCGAAAATGTTATGTTACTATTTTTAATTGAATTTTTATTACTTTTCTTATTAATAATGGATCATTACTAGTAAGCACCAAGAAACAAATACTGGAACATAAGTACTTTCCAATATGCGGCGCGTATGCTACTCAATCTGTGCTGTCCGCTTCGTTAGAAATACACCGGGGTAGTTGCGACTAGATCTGTGCAATCCACCCCGTTAAACGACAGGGTCGGCTCAACCGGGGTCGATGGCACAATTTTTCCCAACTGCCCCGTTAACGGGGCGGGATGACCGGGGTGGATGGGATGCACTCATATATGGGTGAATATACGCTATTTGAATTCCAATAGTCCATAGACTAGTTGTATGTTTAACTTATTATATTATTGTTTCTGTATGCTTAAACATTAAAGAATATGGTCTTTTATTTGGTCCACATAGTCTATTAACGATAATTGTTTAATTTAAGGCATTAATAGTTAAAAATAGTCATAAATGTATACTCCTCTGGCCTTCCCATTGCTAGATTATAATGATTATATGGCCAGATAATTTAAATACGTATGCCATTATGTTTTTTTTTAAATATGATCATATGCTTTTATAAACATCGAAACATATTTTATCAAAATACACTGTGAAAATATTTATTAATAAAAAGAAAAATAACTTATTTTCATGTCATGTTACAATAATGTCACTTCATCTGGCGAAACTCAAAGAAGTAAAATTTGACTTAAAACCGCAAAGGTATGTTTTTGTTCTTGAACTACGCGCATACAACAGTGTGAGGTTAGAAGCAAGCTAACAACGTTTAGCAAAACTCCAATAATATTGCGTCAGTTTGCGATTCACTGTAGGAAAGTGTGTTTGTGCCAGTCGTTGGAGTATTTCCTTTGGTAAGTCTGTGTTTTTGTATTTTATAGTTACGAAATTGTATATTAGCACAATGCAATGTTTATTGTGTGTAGATGTCATTTGTTACGTTAAACGGTGGTCAGAAAAGCGAGTGATATTGTTTTTGTAGCTTATGTGCGATTTTGTCACTTCTCTGGCGTCACTTCTCTGGCATATTTCATTCCAGAGGAAATACATAAGCGCCAGGGAAGTGACGACATTTTTTTTTTTCGTTACTATTTAATGTTTTTAGGCTATATTTCATTTGTTCTAGATACTCGAGTATAATCAGACACCATGGCGAATGTTAAAAAGAAACAAACAAGGGAAGAGAGGTTAGAAAAAAAGCATCAAGATGAAAGATTACGCTACCAAAGAATTAAAAACGATCCGGTTAAAAATGCTGAATTAAAAGAAAAAGAAAAGCAGCAATATAAAAAGAAAAAAGAAAAGGGACAAATTAAGAGTATAAATGATAAGACTGAAAGGGAACAAAGTGCTGTTAGAAAAATATGGAGAGAGAAGACTAAAAAGCATAGAGATCGCGTAAAGCAACAATCTATCATGAAACCGGTCATGGCAAAGGAGCTCCAGATGGTATCGGAGGGACATGTAAACAAACCGCTGACAAAATTGTAGCTTTAGGAACTGACATTGCTACGCTTGACGACTTTGCTACGGAGTTAAACAAATATTGTCCTGGCATTAAAATTTTTGTGATACCCGAAGAAGAAATTGATTTTCAAAAGAAGATTTTGATGAAGGAGAAGGAGAGATGAGGGTAACTTTTTTAAAGATCTCTAATGAAGATGGTACTCTTTTTAGAATAAATGACAATGACATGTCTGATGTTAAATGGGAACAGATTTTGACCATATTACCAGTGCCAAATATACGTATGAAGGGTAACAGAGTATTCTACAAGTTTCTAAAAGCCAGTTGATGTTTTTGAAAAGTAAATTGTTGATTGTTTAGTATTTCAGTAAAAAAAATATTAAGTTTTGTGGAAATTATTGAATCCGTTCTATGCAAAAAAATGAAAGTTTTCATTTATACTGTGCACTGATAATTTTTAAGTTTATTTGTTTAAATAGGCTCGAAGACTGATAGGTGTCTCATTAGATAGTACTATTGTTTTGTTTTGTGAACAAAGTTTATATTTTTAGTTTCATTTAGAAATTGTATTCAGATTAAAGCGCCTTAAACATGGCTTTTAAGTTTTTGAACGTTTTATAATTAAAATGAGACGAGATGAGACTGATAAGCAGAAAATATTAATTCTGTTATTTGATACGGGTAATTGAAACTTAAAAATCAACAAACCATTGATATTAAAAATAAGGTTGATTTAGAAACTGTGAAGACTGAATGTATATTAAAAATATCCAAATACTATAATTTATATATGTTTTATTTAATATATGTCCCCTTTCTTAGCTAATAATCAAAGGCCTGTCACTTCCTTGCTTTAATTTGTCACTACTCTGCCAATAGTGTCACTCCCCTGGTAACACATTTTCCTCTGGTGCTTATAAAATCCAAAAAAATGTAAAAATCTTCTGGCCCTCAACATTACAAATTTAAAAATAGTGTCAAAAAGACAAATTATGAATATTGAATGGAACAGATTACATTTCCTTCAGGGACACAAAAAAATCAAATACCGTATATTCACCCATATACCGAGAAATTGTTCACCCGCTGAAGACTTTACATAACAATATTTTTAAAACCAATGTACATAGGAAGGTCCCAGTCGGCATTGCATGGGTTACATACACGCACCCCTCACGTTAGAAGAGAAGTCACGGTTGATAGCGCGCCTCAACAGGCGGCGGAATGAAGCGGCGGCCGGAAAAATGAGAGGATTTCCCAGCGCTGGGGACATGCTGAAATTGGTACGTATGCAGAACACAAAAAATACAATCAATTTTATGGTCCTCCATATTGCATTTCGCTCATGGCGGCCAATTTCAGCGGAAATGGTTATCGACACGGGTGTTATATATTAGGTACTGCCAAAGTGTCCGTGCAGATCCAGGTGCACTCTCCTTTCCCCGATGACACAGCAATCGGATACGACAGGAGCGAGTTCAGGCGCAGGACCAACGACTAAACGCGCTTTTCGAGGCACGGGGGTATCACACCGTCAATTACCAAATTCCGGGCTATTATTTCAACACTTCGATGATTTGTTAAGGAGTTAAAGCAGTGCGAAACAGTGCGGATCGCTTCTATCATAAACGAAATGATAAAATACACCTTTTCTAGCGTTGGGTAGAGGAGTTGGCTCGTGAGGCCCAGCGTTGGGCAGATCAGTGTCGGCCACCGCGGACACTAGAAGAACACGACACATGCCGCAACCTTTGTAAGTTGTTAGTTGACTAATTTTAGCTTATCTTTGTTCACTATAGGTAGCTTTATTGAAATATTAGCCCTTCGGGCGAAGAAGGGATTTGTTATCGTCAAAAGTAAAGAAACTACCTTACAAACTTTCTTCTTCTTTCGACACTGAATTTTGAATTACGTAGACTAGTTCGATCTTCGTAGACCTTCATAATCAATAACATCGTATTAAAATGAACACATATGCAAAAAAAAAATATGCTTTTTTAGACCCAGCGATTTAGGCTGTACGTTGTCTGAATGAGAAAAAGAGCACGTCGAATTTATCCAAAAAAAAACCGGCCAAGTGCGAGTCAGACTCGCGCACCGAGGGTTCCGTACAAATCTGTAGGTACATAAGTGAAAGTTCACCCATCACGACAATCGAGTCGTAGTTCTGTTGTTTCTTGGCTTGGTTTTATTTCTGTCTGTGTTTTGTTCTGTTTATTATATGATGTAACCAAAAAGTTACGGTTTTCGCAATTTTTCCTTTATCTGTGCTATAAGACGTTGCTTCGTACCAAATTTCAAAATTCTAGATCGACTGGAAGTACCCTTTAGGTTTTGATTCCCTTGCGAGTTTTGAAAATTTGCGGAAATTTGTGGCATAAACGGCTATATCTTTTGATTGCGTTAGTTTAGAAGCTTTATTTTTTCACAGCTTCAAGGGACAGTAGACTTGAGTATTTGATATAAATTTCAGCTTGATACGTCCACGCGTTCCTGAGAAAAAGGGTCTTGACAGACGGACGGACGGACGGACGGACGGACGGACGGACAACAAAGTGATCCTATAAGGGTTCCGCTTTTTCCTTTTGAGGTGCGGAACCCTAAAAAGAGTGCTATACATAACACAAACAACATCATAGGATGACCAGCTTTCTCTAAAACTTTATATGCAGTGAAACTTGGATGAGTTTGCCCTGGATATGTGAGAAACCGCTGTTATTGATAAGGTTCAGACACTTTTTGCATTGAAATAGCTCTGTTTCTGGGAGTTCAAACTTTTGCTGAGACTCGATTTCTTAGATTTTCTCGATGTTTACGTTTAAGACAAATTTCACGTTAACCTATGTAATTGTGAAACTGGGTAAATGAAAATCCTCAATAAGTGATAAAAAAATATCGGTCCCTTCAGATACCACTTATCCAAGTTTTACTGTACCATTATTAATGCCTGGGAAAACTTAACTAATAATTAATATAAGTCTGAAATCGTCTATACCTTTGTGTCTGGTCACCGGTGTCCGACCCGTTAAGGCGAAGCAATATGATCAATTTTATCGACAAATCCACCATAATAAGGCATTTTTCCCCTACTGTTTTGAAATGGCGGCCATTTTATTTTTTATTTTATTTTATTTATTAGGGAATTTTAATAATTTTATTTATTTTTACTGAGTAGGGTTGGGTTTATTGATTTTGCCATATCTACCGATATTAGAGGTCCTACAGGCATTAAAAGTGAAAAAAGTTTCTTTCGAAGTTTCTTTCAAATAAACTAAAAATCAACTTAGAAAAATCTAATTTTATACAATTTAATCAATCTAAACATGTTAAATACAATTTTAAACTTAATATTAATAGACTAAAAGAAGTTGTTCAAACCAAATTCTTGGGTGTTCTTATAGAACAAGACTTAAATTGGAAAGTACATGTAGATAATTTGTGCAATAGGATCAATAAATTTGCTTATGCTCTCAGACAAGTGAAGAATGTGACAAACAGAAAAACGGCAATAACTACTTACCACGCATATATAGAATCCATTTTACGCTACGGGCTTATTATATGGGGGAACAGTACAGAGAAAGATAGAGCATTTATTGCGCAAAAAATATGCATCAGGGCCATTTGTGGTCTTCAACCTGATGAGTCTTGCAAACCGTTTTTTAAAAAGCTGGGTTTATTACCACTTCCCTCACTTTACATTTATGAAATCTGTAAATATGTGTACAGTAATAAGGGGTTGTTCAAAAAAGCGTATGAAGTAATCACTCGACCAACAAGGGATCCACACAGACTTGTTTCAAAGGATAATCCTAAATCAGCCAAGTATGCTAAAAGCTGCCTTGTAATGTGTGTACGTATATATAATAAAATACCAAACGAACTAAAATTATTAACAAACACAAACTCATTTAAACACCAATTATATAAATGGCTGAATGGACACAACTTTTATGATATTAAAGATTTTTTTAACTTCAAAATATAATTATGTTGTACATGTATTAATAAAAATGTAAATAACTATTATTGTATTAGGTAATCTGCGACATAGTTTAATTCATATTTAAATCGTGAATGTGTAATTATTTTGCATGCAATTAATACAATTTTTGTATCGCTAAACATGTGGATATTTTATAAAAAACCAAACTGTAACAACTTTATACCATGTTTAAAGCAAATAAAGACTTATCTTATCTTATCTATCTTCGATAGCTACAAAAGTAGGCAATAAGTTCACACTAAAAAGTTTATCAAAAACTACCATTAAAACCTAAAAAATACTGGAAACTAAAAAAGTGTGGAAAAATTTGGTTGTTTTTTTACAAAATGCCTTATTATGGTGGGTTTGTCCATAAAATCGATCATATTGCTTCACCTTAACGGGTCGGACACCGGTGACCAGACACACTGTATAAGTCTGAAATCGCCAATCCGCCCTGAGCACGCGTGCTGATCAATGCTGATGACTTCTCTGTAGGGGAAGAGGGTTTGATCTGCAGTGAGACAATAATAAACTGCTATTATTATTACTAGATATTCTCTACCAGATTCGCTGTCTGTGGGCCAGTGCGTCACCTCTGTGGTGGGAGAGGCGCCCGGTCTCCGCGTCGAGTCTATGGTCGACATCTGGTATATGCAGAGTATGTCGTATAAAGGCAATATCACCTTCTATGTGCCGTGAGTAATTAATTTTTTTCACTACCACTTCGCCCGCGACTTTGTCCGCGTGAAATGTATAGCTCATATTACTCCGGAATAATGTAGCTTTCCATAGATGAGAGTTTTTAAAATCGGTAAAGTAGTTTTTGAGTTTATCCATTACAAACAATTAAATCTTTCTTCTTTATAATATTAGTATAGGTACTGAAGGTTTTTGTTTTGCTACCTTTAAATAGTGTTAGCAAAATCAGCGATTGAACCTAATCTAGGTTCAATAAGTATTTTGTTTTTGTACCTTTCCTTATGGTGCTGCCTAGCTGAAACCTGATCAAAACAAAATAGGCAATGGTTTAATGACGTCAGATCTTACAGCTATAAACTTTCCCGGATAAACACATAATAATTCAATTAGAGAGTTTTATCGTCCGTCGCGGTGTAGTCTGAGGAAGCGAGTCATGTCGTAACCACGCTTCAGTGTACCCAGGATCACACGTTGATCACACCGTCTGTGCGTGCATACGAAGCGCAAAGTTCATGAAACGCGCTTCGAAGCGTTTCTTCGATAAAGCAGTGACCCACCGCAACCCTCTGGTTGTCGCGGCAGCTAGCTATACCCCCTCCCGTATCAGTAAAGTCCGCCGTCCGCGGCACATTCTCAACGAACCCGATGATCCCACTACTCTCCTCCAGGAGAGTCGAAAAGAGACCAGTACAGTGAGAACAACACACAAACACAGATCGTACCGACCTCGCCGCCGAGGTCCGTCGTCGCGACCCCGACTTAACAGTCCCTCCCGACCCTTGCATGAGCCAGCCCGCGATGCTGCGCCTGTAGCTTTAAATTAGCCCCTAAATAATTTAACCCAGATCCAGCATGTCCCTTGCTGCCCTCCCCCAGTGATTGCCTAAGCCGAGGTGCGAACCCCCCTCGGGGTTACCCTTAGGACTTTCGCTTTAGTTTGTAATTTTACTATGGCCCGGCTGGAGGTCTAAAAAGTTTACTTTTTAGAAATCGCCGGGCAAAAATCCGTTTAAGTAGTCAGAATCTTTTTCAGATTAACTACGAGATGTCCTACAAAAAAAAAAAAAAAAACACGAAGCGCAAGATGTTGTATTGGATTTAACTCCCAACAACCCTCTTTATTGATCAGGTTTCTGGTACAACTATCACAGTTCCTTTTTATTTGCAGACCAAGTCCTAACAGCAGCTTCTACGGTGACTTTGCGCAAATAATGTGGGCACAAAGTTATATGGTTGGCTGTGGCCGCAGTCGGTTCATGGTAAGCCAGTCATTAACATTTAATAGGTTTGGGTTCGACTCGTACATGAAAAAGTTATTCGTTTTCGCTGTCTTTTGATAGTAAAGTAACCGAAATTGCTGATTGGCTAATCGGTTCCACTCAACAGATGAATATAAGTAAAACTCTTCATTCTTCTTAGATGTCGACCTGCCCTAATTTAGGTTGTCACATCTTAATTAGGTTAGCCTAGCACTGAGCTCTAAGTTGGTATGAGTCTGTAGTTTTGAGATTCATTAAAAGGCATATTGAATACTTTAGGTATCGTGGTTAATTTACTTCGTATTGTTGTCAGATACCGTGGCAAGGGCGACTTCGAAGTGTGGAGCGCCTCGTCTGTAACATAGCGCCCCTCGGGCCCCCACCGTCACGTCCGCTTTGGACCCCAGCGGCCCCGGCTGTTTCCTGTCCAACACGCTCACAGAAAGATACAGTGATGCAATCGCTTTGTGATTATCGTTAGTATTCGTTTGTATTTAGGTAAAGTTAGATTTAATCCCAGTGAACAGAAGCAAACAAAAACAGTCTTTATACTTTAAAGTTGCTACATTGTGTTGACTGGACTAAAACGTGAACACGTGAAGAGATAACTCTGTGATCAAAGTTGTGGTGAACAGGCCAATGAAAATACATATTTGAATTGGTTTAAAATTATACAGACGTCATAATTTCAGAATGGAACCCAAAAGAAATAACAGTTGTCGACACCTCAATGACATTAGAAGACCATCTGCTGTTAGATACGGTCTTGGAAATAGAAAACAATGAGACTCTGAACTATATAGGTAGTCTAGACGAGATTTACCTAACTAGGCTGACGATAGCGACGATGGAGAGTACCATAACACAAGTATATTTAAATTCTGTGCAAAGAAGAGATGTAGTAGAAGTTATCGAAGATATAGAGCCACAATCGAATATCAGTGTAATCACTACAAATACAGTCCCACCTATTGCTTCAATACCACCACCGACTGCCACGCTACCACCAGAACAAGAAACTACAACAATAAAAGTTACAAAACTACCTAAAAAGAAAGTAAGTTTGATTGGAAGACCAAGACCATACAACATGGAAGATTTAACAGATATAGATGAAAAGACAGAAAGTAAGTTGACTTTTGCAAGAATAATTGAATACTTACTACTACAAATACTTAAATGAGATCATATGTTTGCAGATAACAGACCTATTGAGGAAATACCAAAGAGTGAAAAGGATTTCTACGCAGAATACGAATTCGTAGAACCAGTCGACGATAATGCTACATTGACTTCTATAGATGTAACAAATATTACAGAAGTCCCAGGGATAGTCAATAGTGTGTATAAAATTTATAAAGATATGGATTTTGAAAGCTAGTCATCATTTTACTGATATTAAAATAAAACATGTTGCAGTTTTAATCAATCAAGATGTTTTAAGAGATGTTGTGACAAGATTATATCAAAACTCAAGTATGCTGTACGGAGGACCATTACATACCTTTATTGATCACGCTATAGCTGGTGTATTAAGTGGGAATGACAGTAATGTTGCTGTCGTTACCAGTAGTATACTAGAATTTGGAAATGCGTCGGCTAAGGATAATATTGATGAATATCTTTCGGACCGTAAGTTATTCTGATGGAGGAGATTATTCAGTGATACACTGAGGATTTTTCTAAGAAGCTGATATGCTCGTTAAAGTTTATTGAAGTTTTTCTTTAATAACGAACCTTTAAATTACTATGTTGGATTTTACGTAAATCTTTTATTATTGGTTGCTGCAAAAGATGTTGAATTAGATTATTGAATCAATTTAAATGTAAAATACGATTTCTTAAATATCTGAGCTTCTAGGAATGGTGTGGAATTTGATGTTTACCAGTAAACTGTTGTCTTGTCTACAGCTGAAACAGTACGTGAACTACAAGAGGCGTTGGATCGTATAGAAAGTGATATGGCACCAAAAGGGGGCAAGGTAAGAAGTACATAGTTTAAAACTCGATTATACAAGTTTTATTTCTTGAATGTTCCGAATAATCTTGAATACACTTCAGCTTCTCTTAGTGTTGAATTTTTTGTATCAATATATTTTTTGTATCATACAAAGAGAATCTTGAAGTAGATATAAGACTAGTGTTTCTCTTCCTTTGCTAGATATTATTAGTCAAGCCGTGCGCACGTTGACATTTCCCGTTAGTAATATAATAACAAATTTCCATTCAAAACTTTTATAACCTATTTAGCCCTATTAGCAAATGTATATGAATAATCCCTCCTTGTGCTCAATTTTGTTACAAAAGGAATTCTTGTGCAAACTATCTTGGTTTTAGACCTAGAGGTTTAAGCTGCGTACTTCATTTAAGATTTAAATTAAGTAGCAGACTACCTGTGTTAATCTTTAAAACGTCAACTATCTGCTAGTGAAAGTTCCGTCAAATTCGTTCCAGCCGTTTCGAAGATTAGCTGGAACAGACAACAATTTAAAATTGTTAGCTGTCCAAGTACCGTTTATACTTTCATTAGCATATAGTAAAGAAAAAGACATTACAAAAACAATCTTCAATTTTATTATATTTGTATGCATGTGTGTGTAGAGAAGATGTATAGATTAAAAGCCTCTAATGTTCCACTGCAAAGCAAAAGCCTCCTTCCCCTCTGTCGACATCTCTCTAATTACAGCTTTTCAGGACTATTATTTGTCCATAATGTATAGTAAAATATTGTCATGATAAATTATGGTACTGTGTGGTGCCGGACGTAAAGAATAACACCACCCCATTTCTTTCCGTGGGTGTCGTAAAAGGCGACTAAGGCACTTACTAGAGAATGGGCAGCAGCGTTCTCTATGCATTATTCCACCACACTGCGATCGCCAACCAGCCTGCTTAGCGTGGCGATTATGGCAAAGCCCCCCAAATTGGGGGAGGCCTAAGTTCAGCAGTGGACGTCTTACGGCTGAAATGATGATGATGAATGATGAATAAATTATGAATTCCCATAGGTCCGAAGAGAATTAAGAGATCCCCTCGAAGACTCAGATTCAACTACATTTGACAAGCCACAGTTCGATGCACACGACGCGGAGTTAGATATAAATAAAACACTGGAAAGAAGTTCAATGTATAACATGGTACTAAAATATATGCCGTATTTGAAACAGTATGAAGGTGGAATACTACCCAAGTCTGATGACGCTTCTAGTTCAAGTTTATCAAGTCGTATGTCCGTCCCGTCCGTAATTAGTGTGTTAGTTTTTACGTCTTGTTTGTAATGGTTTAGGTATATTTTAGATGTATTTAACTGTTTCGATTGTCTTGTTCATAAAGATTTTGGTTTAGAGTTTGTTGGCGTTTTATTTGGTGCACGCATGTATTTAACGTACTCGAGTGACGTCATGTTAACCCTCGCATTTGGGTTCCGTGAATTGTGGCTGTAGTTGGTCACGCTAATTGCTAGCCATGCTGGCGAGTTGATTAAAACCCCCCCGAAGCTTAAAAGATGTCCAGACATACATATTATGTCAGCCTGGACACGGTAACAACATTTATTGACAGCGAAGTGTCTATACTTTTTAACTAACATAGACCAAATTGTAGTTTCCTAAAAAAATGAACGAATCTACGTAAAATTCTTTTTATTTATTTATTTATTTATATATGCTTTATTGTACACCAGAAAATACATAACAACAAGAACATTTAACACAAAAAAAAAACATACAATGGGCGGCCTTATCGCTTTCTGCGATCTCTTCCAGGCAACCTTGGAATGGACAGTGATTGCGTGGACATTAAAATGGGGTTGTCACTGGTGCAAAATACAATTTACTTTAATAAATACATAGAATAATCATATATATCCTGTATAATAGATACTTATATACATACATACTAAATATATGAGCTAAGAAAATAAAAGACGACTACAGATTATCACAGCTACGGAAACAAGATCACGACAACAAGTAATGCTCCTTCACGAGTCTTTTAAATTCCTTTTTACGTGGATTCGTCGAAATTTTATCAAAACTTCAGCTGGCCTTATTCTCTAATAAGGCCAGCTGAAGTTTTGATAAAATTTGAATATCTTTTACAATAGTTAAGTACGAATTTGGTTAGATAGGCTTTATATGCTTAATAAAATATAAGATATTGTATTGGTATTGGTTTTAATAAAAAAAAAATTGCACTCCGGGAGTGCCGGCAGAAGTGAAAACTTGATTATTAACGTTGAGCATGTTTGATATTTTGGAATGGTTAGGGAATAATTTGTTGTTCAATTTCCATATTTTAAGCACTTTATATTCACGAATTTTACGAATACACAACAATGTGATCACTACACAGACGGTCGAGCCATCAGCTGTCACCATCCATGGATGCGCGTGGCACGCTGTAACATAGACGAACATTCGCGCAAGCGCCCTGCGCCGCCTAAACGAAACAGTAGGCCCAGGCATACATTTTCGCCGCGCCGTAGAGAGGGGATAGCTGTCTACTCTCCATCCGTCCTACGCTTTTTCGATCAGGTCACGTGTCCTGACGCGAGTTTAAGATTTTATACCCATTACAGAAAAAGTGCTCAACGCCGCTAAAGAAGTTTTCACTTCAAAAAAGCTTTGTTAAAAATACAGCTAATGCGACCTCGTCAAAATACATGGACTTCGACCTTCAAGTTATAGAGATAATAAAGTCAATTTCTCAAAAAAAATAAGGTAGAAATTATTGGCACTTTGCCGTCGTTATCTTTCATGGAAAACGAAATCCAGTCAAGATAATAAGGCTTGAATAATTCAAATTATACTTTGTTAACGTTTTTAGAGAACTGCCCTACTATACTCCATTTGTTTAGGTAGTTAACTAAAGGTAAACAATCTTGATATGTCTTTTTATATAAAATAAATCGTATAAAAGACCAACAAATATTATTTAAATTAAGTTACTTACCTAACATCGGTTTAAGTAAATACCTAATTGTAAACATTTTTAGATTCAACTTTTAGACAGTTTTTTAGATAAAAGACATGTTAAGATTGTTTACATTTAGTTAACTACCTAAACAAATGGAGTATAGCTACTTAATTTTTCCATGTTATATCAGTTACCTATCATTGAAACTAGGACTAAACAACGAAACTTATAAATAAATTCTAGAAATCCTTTAATAAGAGTAGGTCAGAGTAATATTCCACATCACAGCCTACATCACAAAGGATTTGGAGCATTAATGAAAACTTAATGGTTAATGAGCGTCGGTCTCGATCGTCGGTCATCGGCCGCAGTCGATTCGTGGTCACCTCACGAACTGGTCGTAGTCCGTCGTAGACGCGTAGCGGCGTAGCACGTCTACGAGTTCACGTAGCGGTTTCATGTAGCTGCGCTTTTCACGCGGTAAATGTTTTTGTGCTGAATGAAGAGTATTTAGGTGTGTGTTTAATGGTTTTGTAGTCGTGTTTGGAATGATTAAAATAGTGGTGTTTATCAAGGCATACGGGTTTTAAAAAATTTAGATTTTTCTAAGAAAAAAATTTAAAGAAAATTTTATTAATCTTCCAAAAACGAAAGATTACGCCATTTTTAAACAACAGCTGAATTATACAAAATAAAACTCTATCCTAGCTGTGCCTACAGCACCAAAAACAAAACACATTCTTACTTCGGGTCCTATATTGGACCTCTACGGCCTCAAGCTGTTTTTCCAAAATACTATGACGAATGGCCCGAAGGCCGATTCGGAACCTCGAGAGTCCACGGCAAGAGGCTCGTGGGCTCGAAGACCGGATGATGTCAAGTTTGAGTTCGGGTTTGGAGTGCCACTGGGGGCTATGTCTGCTCATCCTGCTTTCCATTCAGCTTGGGATGTTGGTTGGTAAGTGATTTGAGAAAGCTTTTTAGTTTATATGGGTATTAACTCGCGTTTGACTTGTATAGTCAGCGTCAAACATATCGGGGCGAACAGGCTCAGTTCAAAATAATCTTACAAAAAAAAAAAAAACTTTATCTCAACTGGATAAAGTTTTTATCAGAATGACAGTTGTCGTATACTGTCTTATTTCTAAAACATTCATTGTGTCATTGGGTTAATATTAATGAGTTAATTTTCATAGTTGTTTATTAGATCATTTTGACGGTCGGTTCTTCCCGATATTATTGACGATGACTGTATTTCTTTGCTCTGTTGCGGAGAAGACAACCTAGATTTGGAATATTTACTCGACGTTTGAAGATTCACCCCATAGTTTAAGACATTTCAAAGATATATCTACATATAAGCTGTCTTTTAATTTCTCTTGTATCGTGAATGCAACATTTTTCTGTGCGGGAATGCGCACATCTCGAAGCTGAGACACTTCGAGCAGTAACCAATCACAGCCACTGCACCAACCGTGACATCAAAATGATGACGACATCAAGTGATGGTGACGACATGAAAGATACCAAGCGTAGACGTACATAAAATGGCAGTCTTTTAGATCACACACACGATAGTAATGTCCATTACGTTTTTCTAGTACTAGTTAGTATTCAGTATGACTCACAATTCCTATAGACCTGACAAAAAAAAAGTATCAATTACACAGCGGTATAATTTAACCACATGATGGCACATGCATGAAAAATGGCTGGCCCTGTGGCGTGTGTGACATTGTAAACAATGAACTATCTGTAGCTATACTATACGGACACAACGTATGGCTTATAGGAGCGTAGTACACGCAAGCGGTAGAGCCTTTTTAAAGTTAATCTTTAAGCCCATAAGGGTTAACTTTAAAACGTATCGATCATATCAAAACTCAAGTGTGCTGGAGGACCATTACATACCTTTATTGACAATGCTATAGCTCAATCTGGTGTGATAAGTGCCAATGATAGTGATGTAGATGTCGTTACTAATAGTATATTAGAATTTGGGAATGCATTGGTGAAGGATAACATTGAGAAATATCCTTCGTATCGTAAGTTATTTCGATGGAGGAAATTATTTTGTGATGGTCATCATCATCATTTCAGCCGAAGGACGTCCACGGCTGGACAAAGGCTTTCCCCATGGTCCGCCACTTCCATCGGTTCTGTGCTTCCCGTATCCAGCGAGTTCCTGCGGCATGCACAAGGTCACATCGCTCCACCTTGTGGGAGGCCTCCCAACTCTTCGTTTTCCGGTACGCGTTGGTCATTTCAGAGTCCTTCGGCCTCATTAACCATCTGTTCTGCAAGCGACTTGCCACTTAACTTTGACAATTCTTCGGACTATGTCGGTTAGCTTGGTTCACCTATGGTTCTCTTCATTTCAGATTCGATCACGTAGGGAATCCAAGCATAGCCCTAGCCCTTTAGGTGACTTTTATCATTTAGTATTTCTATTTTGTGATGCACGAAGGATTAGGAGAAAAGGGCTAATGCATAAAAATATATTATAAAAATTGCATAACTTATAACAATTGACATAAATCACCGTTTTGTTATTGGTCCTTATGAAGTGTCTTCAATCTCAAGTAAATCTGACGTTTAGAAGTGGATTAAAATCGTTTTCAAAGATACATACATATTTAAAAAAAAAACAAAATATAGCACTTCTTTTCAAGATCCATCAATATTTTTAAAAAAAGCCTGACTCGTTTCACAATCTTCTTTTCACAATCCCTCTATGAATTAGTCAAGAGCTACGTCTATGGCTATAGCCATACCCTCTTTAAACTAATGCTGGTATGTATCGTCAGTTGCATTATCTTCCCACGCATTGAACAAAGGATTTAAGTACCAAGGGAAACCTTGCATTATCGTCTCGTCAAAGCCGTCCAACTGAGCTAAATTGTGTGATATGACTATGATAGACAAGGCAGTCACAGATCGTATTAACATTGTTTAACGTGTGGCTTCAACTGCATACATTTCGAGATTAAATACATACCTACATACATAATATCACGCTTTTTTTTCTTATGGGGGTAGGGTAGGAAAAACGGAACGGCCACCTGCTATGATCCTTACATACTTTTTGCCCCGTTTAGGTTCAAACATCTGGTCATACACAGACTTCAGTTGCGAGTACTACGCACCTGACCTTTCTGAAAAACATCACCAATAATTAGGTCACTACATGTCCTCCTAGGGCGTCCCCGTCCGGCGTTTCCACTCGCATCTGCCTTGTAAGCCGTCCTTCATTTACCCTCTCAACATGAGCAAACCATCTAAGCATATTTTTTTCGATATTTGTCATTAGATCTTCTGTTAAACGTATTGTTATCACATCATTCCTCAGCCACACACCACACATTCGAGATTCTAGCTCAGATATTCCTGTTCCTATTCATACTTAGTTTAAAAATACATTAGGAAATAATGTACGTCGTCGTTAGTAACTCGTTATTTTTTACTGCTAGTTATAAAATGATTGATATCAACCTGGCGCCTTGTATATATGGCTACTTAGTGCCTTCCTGCTGCTGCATTATCTATGTCGTCATTGTGTGAAGGCAACTGTTGCATTCGTTTTTACATCGTGCAAAAATAATGACTGGCAAGAGACGGTAGGAGTGTTGGCAGACCAACAGCCAGATGGGTGGATGATATTTAGAAGATCGCGGGTTAAACCTGGTAAAGAGCCGCACAGATCAGGGCAGCTGCAAATGATGATAGTGATGAAAAAGCAACAAAGATACTCTTTTCAGGATAGCACACGGGTGGGTTTTAGTCAGTCAAAGTCTGACACGCCCTTTCGCTCCACTCAGAGCGGGAGACGTCATTTAATGATTTATCACTAAAAAAAAAAACAAAAGGGTAGCGTTACAATTTTTTAAGTCTACGTTACATAAATTTTAGAGTTTACTACTACATCAGCGCCTCCTCCCCCTTGTATTGGCATAAGCCTTACTTCATTAGCTTATCACATGGTTAAAAGATCAGAGACTCAAACATGAATGTAGTATACAAGGTGTTCCTTTTGGTATCTCATAACTCTAGGATATTAATGAGACCATGCCAAAGAATCAACCGGCATATAAATTTGAACATGTTCATCTCCATAACGGTAGCTACAGATCCAAACAATACATACCCGATCGTTTTTCAGAATGACGTCTATTATGGTTTCTTTGTTTTTAATTTCTAAAGCTAGTACTATTATTTAACACCTTTTCCTAGCATTACTGGTCATTACGCCATACACACACACATTCAGAAATAGTTTTTAACTATAATTACTGGCTAGTACACCCAGTGACCTCCTTTGAGTGCGGCCTGATCTTGTTCGCGATAAAGAAACCAACTATAGCCTAGGGTAAGATTCACAGACCGCAATTTTTCCATTTACTTTGCTAAGTAAAGAAAGCGTCGCATACGAATGTTAACATTATTCATATAACATTAATGTTCATGTTTGAATGAAACGCTTGCTCACGTTCGCTTATATGAATGTGAAGATTATTTTGCATAAGAATAAGGTTCTTATTCGTATGGAACGCCTTCTGAGTGAAGTCAGAAATTTGTTAATCTAGCCCTTACTGACCGCTTTCTTATTATTATGATTCGTGCGAGACAGGGCTGTGTGGAAAAATATGTAATTTAAAATGTATGAATACGTCGACACACTTTTGAGTTGAGTTACCCCTTTGTTTTTTTTTATTACACTTTGTATTTGCCACCTAGTTGTAGGAGACTAATTGCTAATCTTTTAGCATACAATTTACACCGTCACACTGGTACCTGTAGTGTACCATCGATTGCTGTTAGTAGTGGTACTAACACCACTTTTGATACACCTGGTAGTTTAAACTGTTAGGTGCGACAACGGGTAAGCTGCATGTGTTGAACGTTGTTCATCAAAATATGCAGGGTTTGTCTGGCAAAGAACTAGAGTTAAGTTTATTTATCGAAAACCATGATGTTCAGGTATTATGTTTGACTGAACACTGGTTGAAAGAACATGAAGTAGTGTTTATGAATGATGATTTTTTTACTGTGCAAAGTGCATTTGTGAGAAAAAGTGCTATACGCGGTGGATCATTAGTTCTTGTTTCAAACAAGTTGAAATGTAAACAACGTTTAGATTTAGTTAATCTTTCCATCGAGCGCACTATTGAGTTGTCTTGTGTTGAACTAGAGCGTTACGTCATAATATGCGTTTATCGTCCTCCCTCTGGGGATTTTATTCGATTCGAGTCAGTCATGGAGGACTCACTCAATAAATTAAAATCAATTAATAAATGTATAATTTTATGTGGAGATTTTAATATTAATATTTTAGATGTTACTCCATTGAGTATTAGACTGCTCAGTCTGTTTAAGTCTTTTAATTTAATAAACTTGTTTTTCGAACCAACTAGGATCACAGCATCGTCTTCGACTTGTCTTGATAATATATTTAGTGATTGTGATGCCAATAATAAGTTAGTGTTAAGTGACTTAACGTCTGACCACTGTGGATTATTAGCCAGCTTCCCTTTGCCATTACTTAAAAAGCCGCATAAAATAGAATGCAGGCCTTATACAGTTAGTCGTTGCAACAAATTTAAAAATAATATTGCTCATAGGATTACACCATCTATAGTAGAACACGAGACCCCTAATGAAATCTATGGAGCCCTTTTTGATATTGTACAAAAAGAATACCAATCTACTTTCAAGACCAAAACTATTGACATTAATAGCACCTCTGTTAGCTTCAACCAATGGGCTACTCCAGGTATTTATAAAAGTAGAGCGAGACTATACGAGTTATATGGTTTAAAAAAATATATATTTGATACTCCTTTTCTAGAGTATGTCAGAAATTATTCAAAGTTATTTAAAAAAATCTGTGCTTTCGCTAAATCTAAATTTTTAAGCGATACCATAAAAAAATCCAGTAATAAAATAAAAACCACTTGGAAAATTATTAACAATGAAACGGGTAAATCGATTAAACAGGAAAAACAACTAGAGATTATGATTGACAACAAATTGGTTAATAAAGCTGCCGACGTAGCTGAGGCATTTAATGAGTTTTTTGCCAACATACCTATAACTACGACTTGCTCCTTAAATTCGTCCCCGTCTAAAGCTGAAAACCTTTTGCATAGTAGTGTGCCCAGATGTAGTCGCTTATTTAGTTTCGAACATGTGACGCCTCGTGACGTGGTTAATATTTTTAACACACTTAAATCAAAAAACACTGGAGATTTCTGGGGCATCTCCGTTAAACTGTTAAGTAATATAATAGACATCGTAGCCCCCTATCTAGCTATAACTTTTAATAAATGTGTTGATTCAGGATCTTTTCCTGACCTCATGAAGAGTAGTAAAGTCATACCATTATTTAAAACAGGTAATAAAAATAACGTTGGCAATTTTAGGCCCATTTCTATCTTACCTGCATTTAGTAAAATATTTGAAAAATTAATACTCAAGCAGTTGCTAAGACATTTTAATTTAAATAGCCTCCTTCATAATGAGCAATATGGCTTTACAAAAGGTCGTTCGACAACAGATGCGGGTGTTGCTCTGCTGAAACACATTTTCAACGCATGGGAGAACTCGCAAAATGCTATCGGGGTTTTCTGTGATCTCTCCAAAGCTTTTGATTGCGTTCACCATGACACACTTTTGCGTAAACTACGTCATTACGGTGTTCAAAACGAAGCTCTCAATGTCATAAGTTCTTATTTGCAAAATAGGCACCAATGTGTAGATGTCAATGGTGTAAAATCTTCCGGGCTACTAGTTCAGTTAGGTGTACCTCAAGGCTCAATACTGGGTCCATTCTTATTCTTAGTGTATATTAACGACTTACCATTCTATTTAAAGAATGTCTGTGACATTGTACTATTTGCTGATGATACCTCACTTATCTTTAAAGTAGACAGGAATAGAAAAGATTTTGATGACGTGAATAGTGCGCTCTCAATGGTTACGGATTGGTTTACCACAAATAACCTAGTTCTTAATGCTAAGAAAACGAAATGTATAAAGTTCGCCTTACCGAATGTTAGGAATCTGGGACCCAATGTCGTTTTAGATAATGAGGTGCTTGAAACTGTACACTCGGCAGTTTTTCTCGGTATAACAGTAGACGCCAAACTTCAGTGGGGATCACATATATCAAGCCTAGCGGGAAGGCTCAGTTCGGCCGCCTACGCCGTAAGGAAAGTTAGACAGTACACGGACGTTGATACAGCTCGATTAGTCTATTTTAGTTATTTTCATAGCATAATGTCCTACGGCATTCTGCTGTGGGGCAAAGCCGCGGACATTCAAAATATTTTTGTTCTTCAAAAACGAGCTGTTCGAGCGATTTACCAACTAGGTGCGAGAGTTTCTCTGAGAGATTTCTTTAAAGATATTGGTATTCTTACGGTGGCATCACAATTCATCTTCGCCAACATCTTATATATTAGGCAAAATATACACCTGTACACTAAAAACAGTGATATTCATAATATTAATACTAGAAGTAGGGATAAATTACGTGCTCCCTTTCACCGGCTTCATAAGGTTCATAATTCTTTTGTTGGTCTTGGTATTACCTTTTATAACAAGCTTCCCTCTACTTTGCTAGATTTGCAGTTTAATGAGTTTAAAGCTAAAGTAAAATCCAACCTTTGTTCAAAGGCATACTATTCTATCAACGACTACTTAAACGATAAGAATAGTTGGTCGCTGTGATCAACTCAAGACAATGTTTATGTTCTTTCAATCCAGAATTAGTCTTCCTACTAAAAGTTTATATGGGTAGTTCATATAATTGTTTTTTTTTTTTTTTGTTTTTTTTTTTTTTTTTTTGTTTTTATTTAACTGCTTTTGTTAGTTTATTTTTATTTTCTTTTCATTTCATTTATTGTGTATATGTATCATTTGCATCGTATATGTAAGCGGGCACGCCCTTTATGCCTGGAGGCTTTATTAAGGTTTTAAGTTCTGTTTTCGATTTTGTTTTATTATTTATTTCAGCTTGAGTTTAGTTTTCAATGTTTTGTTGGTATATTGGCGTGTGCTAGCTGACATATGGCGAATAATATATGTTTTGTTTTATAATATTAATAACTTACACAATACTGTATAGAATCAAGTTCTTCTAACTTAACAGACAGCTGTGCTGCTGGGGAGTTTGTTCCGCCACTTCTTCTTCCCAGCTAAAGCACTAGGAAGTGTCGAAGGGCGGGCGTTTTGGGGGGACTGTCTCATGTAACTTTGACGTTCAAAAAGTGCTGACTCTCAGCCTAGTTTGAATAAATGACTTTTGATTTTGATTTTACGACTTAACGTAAAAATAAGAACGTTTAATTCATAAAATAGTTCATAATTGCTTTTCTGTCTATATAATATTAAGTAAGTAGGTATCAATAGTATTTGTTGACTAAGTTGACTCACCCCATAATTTCCAATTTTATTAGAAACTAGCTTCTGCCCGCAACTTCGTCCGCGTCAAATTAGCGTGATATTATATAGCCTCTAGCCTTCCTCAATAAATGGGCTACCCATCATTTTTTCAGCCGAAAGACGTCCACTGCTGGACATAGGCCTCCCCCAAGTACCGCCACTTCGACCTGTTCTGTGCTTCTCGCATCCAACGTATTCAAAAAGGCTACCCAACACAAAAAAAATAATTCAGTTAGTTCCTGAGATTACTGCGCTCAACCAAACAAAAAAGCAAGCAAACTTTTCAGCTTTATAATGTTAGTATAGATTAACGCGTTCAATAAAAATAAACGAGACAATAAACGACTAACCAAAATCGTCTTTAAACAGATTTGGTTTTCATATTATATAAATTGTAACATAAATACTTAATCGTAATAATTAAATTGCCATTAGAAAATAGCCATAATTCAACTGACGAATGTAATCGTTATAACTTGGTTATTAACATCACTAACCACTTTAAGTTATATGGAAAACCGAAAATCACTCGATAGAAAAGTCAGATTACACTGTTACGATCCTTATATACTCCTTTTACCTCGTTTATGTTCATACACGCACGCCCCTGACCTTTCTGAAGAACATCACCAATATTATTTTCTTCTGGAGCTGTCCTGTTCCAGCGTTTCCAGTCACATCTGCCTTGTAAATACTTTATGTTAGGCGCCCTTCAGTCATTCTCTCAACGTGATCAACTCATCTAAGCACATTCTTTTCAATTTCAATCATGTACTTTCCTTGTGAACTCATTGGATGGTAGTGAGCATAAATATTTTACACTTCCGTGAGATATTGTCTTGACTATGCGATGGCCACATTGAGAAAAGACCTACCTTACAAAAGTTTGAATTTGAAAATACCATGTTCGTAAAAAAAAAAACGTTTAAAAAAAATCTAGCGATAGTGATCAGCCGTTAGGAGGCCAAGAACATTTCGAGGATACAAAAATGATTCCAGAATTAAACTAGCAACCTTTAAGGAAAATAAGTCAAAGAACAAGTCATTAAATTTTTTATTAACATTTTAAATGATAAGAAAATGATTTTATTTCTTAATAACAATCTAACATTTCTCTGACATTTTTTTTTCCTTTTAATGTCTTTTATAATTATAATAATATTGTGAGTGTAATTTAATTTTAACTATGAATATAATTTATCATAACTGTGTATAAACCCAAATGTTTGCATGTCACAATTAGTGTTTTGGATCTGTAATTATTTATGTTAAGACCGTAATTGTACCAACACTTATTGCAAATAAATTGATTTGATTTGATTTGATTCTGTGAGTAGGTCGGCGTTTCCTATCGACTACTCTAAGAAGAAATGCCGAAACAAACACAGAGGTAATTTTTAGGCTCAGTTTAAATAAGAAATAGGCTTAGTTTCTATACCGTCCAAATTTATACTGTACTTTAGGGGAAATCGCTTATGAATCTTGCGTTAGAGAAAAGTATTTATTCTTCTGACTTCACCTACTCATCATCATCTTCCTGCCCATGTCCATGTTACTTGAAGAAGGCGGAACACGATTACTTCTTCCATTTTTCCCCATCAGCCGTCAAGCTGTCTTCACTCCCTTCTCTTTCATAGTATTCCTCACACAATCCATGCATACTTGATTTTTTTTGACCTTCCTCTTCCTTGGTACCTACTGGTCACTTGTGCTGAGCGTGGAAAACTAGGTCCTATTTCCAGAGGGGAAATTGCGGAACTTTTTATCGGTAGGAATTGGTTTAACATTCATAGTTAAACAACATTCATTGCGTTATTTACGTTGTTGAGCCGACAATTTATTCGAACAAATGACGCAATGGTTTAGAAATAATCTTCAATCCCATTCAGATTCTGATAAATTGTGTGTTTCGCAATTAGGGTGCAGGTCGGACAATGGGCTTTTCTATTAGAAATGACAAAGTAAAAAAAAAGAAATGACTAAGTAACAGCCCCGAATTTGGAAGTGTGATACCCCCGTGCCTCGACGCGTACGTTAAGCCGTTGGTCCTGCGCCTGATCTCTCTCCAGTCGTGTCGGATTATATGCCGTCCTATTGAACTATGAAAGTGAGGGAAGATAAAACCCACCTGTCTCTGCGCACCTACTTTGTAAAATTATTATAACAATTATTTAAACACAATTTATTCCCACGCAGAAGGCTAGTCTTCTTTCGGCCGCCATGGCCGAAACACGGTCTGGAGAACTAATCATCATCATTATTTCAGAAGAAAGACGTCTATTGTTGGACGTAGGCCTCCCCCAAATTCGGGGAGTCCTATGTTCAACAATGGACGTCTTTCGCCATAATCGCCACGTATGGCAGGCGGGTTGGTGATGACCATATGGTGGTAAAAAAAAACAGAGAACGCTGCTGCCCATTCTCTAAAAGTGAGGACTATTCCCTCTTAGTAAAATTATTAAAGATCAGAGTACTCAGTACTACAATAAAGAAATAAACAACAGATTATCTTCAGCCATAACTCATTCCTTTGCCATTATTACACCAACAGTAAGTACTAAAAAGTATTTCGGTCCCAAGGTGACCCTCGTTCTTAGGCAGTTATTCTGTTATTAATTCACACGAGATTGTACTCCATGATAAATGAGGGTCGAGGACTAAGGTGACGTGTGGCGAGGCACTTAAATTAAAGATGAAGTTAGGGTGCCTGTCCAGAGGTAGAGGTAATTGAGGAAGGGTAAAGAGGCGGAATACTTTGTGGAACAGCGTAAATGTGCGAAACGGAAAATAATTTTTGAATGCTAGATAATTTTGCAGTATTTCCTTCAAAATGATTGCCCGTAAAATCCAAACCGACTTCAAAAAAGGAGGAGGTTCTCAATTGGTCTGTATGTATGTTCCGCGATATCTCCGGCAATGTGGATGGATTTAGAAAATTGGTTGTTAGTGGATAGGGTATGCCTTAGTGGTGGTCCCTTATAAATTTTATTTTTAGGGGTTTTAACTTTTTCATCCGAAAAAAACACTACTAAGTGTAAAATAACTTTAATTTCGGAAGTCGGTGATAAAAAGTGAAATGTGCCCATGGACATCAATTTCCGTTTTTATTTAAAATGTTTTTATCTTATACACTTTCATCAGGATTCCTCGTGAAATTACTTTTTATTTTCATGTCAAATAACTCCTAGGTTTAACCCTTAGGAGGGCTATGTTATAATAACTTCTAGCTTTAGCTAAGCTTTGTTTGTGGTGGAACTCCACTCTAATCGGATTGGTCAACCTGTCAAATTGCATGAATAATGTCTATACTCCTACCTTGTTACAAATGCACACTAATGGACAAGCCGATATTTGCCTGTAGATACGGCAGGTACCCGCTAAGTAATTAAATAGTCCTGTACACGAATGGTTTTATCTTTTGTTTTTTTTTGTTTGCATTGTTTGATAGTTCTTTTGAAGTAATCTCTGTGGTTAATTAAAGAAAGAAAGAAAGCATTTATTTGTTAGAATATTGTACAAAGTTGTTATGTGGATTATTACGTTCAAAATATTCTGCCGTTTCCGGCGTACAAATATGTTTTTAAATTATTATATTAATGCCTACTACTAAATTCAAAATACAGATAGCCATTCTGTGAATATTGTGACAATGTTGTTCTGAGACTGCACCCTAATTGCGGAACACACTATTAATCAGAATCTAAGCTTATTTGTCATCCATTCTTTCATATTCATATTCATTTATTATGCATACCATTTTTGTTTTTTCTCTTTCATATGTTAAAAAAAATTGTTTGGTTAGCATCGTAAACAACGCCATGAATGTTGCGGAACTGTCAAAATGAAAGTGATTCCTACTGACAGTGTATTACGCAATTACTCCTCTGGTTTATTAAAACATAGCATAATAAGTTAACCCGGTGTTAGAAACCTTCATCACACGTTTAAAGTTTGCAATGGTCCGTTCGTAGTCAGTCTGTTCATAGCTATTTTACCTCTGACAGCACTGACAGCAGCAACCCAATAGCAACTTTATTGTAACGAAAACAGAGATGACTTTCTTTTTCACACGGACGCAGAATCAGAACCTAGCTTCCATAACTAAAAATGAACCGCCAAAATCTCACATCAGTCTCGTCAGACCTCCAAAAAGTATACATTTTCATCGCTTAGAAGAGATCAATTGAAGGAGTTTCTCAAGTTGCTTATCGTAACTGAATTAATTAGACAAATTAATTCGGTCAGACAAGGAAACGCAGTGCTTCAGCGACAAATTATTAAGAGTCTTCACAGACTAAAAATATCCCTGTCATCAAATACTATACCCCTCTTCAAATACTATACTTTACCCCTTACTAGGTGACTCATAGCCATATCGTATCACTGAAAATTACTCGCATGTATTTTTCACCCCCACACCTTCCAGTTGTAAAATATTTAATTTAGATATAGGTACAAGACCACTTAAATAGTATCATTTTCACGCAAACCTTTTCAATGTAAACGACCATAACCTAAATTAAAACGTACTTCATTTAACATTAAAGTTTAATGGCCGCCCATTCGTCATTTTGCACACTCTTCGGGAAAACCCACGCGTACGTAAAGTTCATACTACATTTCAAAAGTTATCATGCTAATATGGCTTGTATCTTTTAGTAATAAATGCCATATTGATGTAGCAGTTTAAGAAAGGATGCTACGACTTGTTATGCTCAGTAAATTGTTGCGTGGGCGCCATTTTGTGTTTAAATTATTGAGTCTATTATCCAATTGCTCTTGACACTCGTTAAGTGATACGTCTCTGATATAATCAAATTCAGGATTTGCTTGTTTATTCATTTGAAGAATTATTTTGGCATTCAGTTACCAACACGTAATGTACCTACGAGGATTTTGGGTTGCGATGTAAGATCATAATTTTGGTAGGTAGTTTCTTAGTAACAGACATTGGATTGAGACTTAAGAGCGATGAGGGAAGATGTTAGCCTATTTTATAATTTACTAGCTTTTGTCTGAGAGTTTGCGCGTGTATATAAATATAAACCTTCCTCCTTAATAATTTTGTCTATTGGTGAAAACCGTAATAAAATCCGTTGCGTATTAAAAAAGATCTAAGCGTACAAACGAGGGAAGCGACTTTGTTTTGTGCACTATGTAAAGAAAAGATTTCCTTTCCTCACTTCATTTCTTTACTTTCAATTCTTTTTGTTTTTTTATTTTAATCCTATAGTTAAAAGATATTTAAATCGTCAAAGTAGATGCGAAATGAAAGGAAGACGAATGGAGCTGGATCTTTTTTTAAAGGCCTTTCAGTAATGTTTAACACGTTAACTGCCATGGGTAAAATCAGAAATAGTCAAAAATGTACTTAGTGTGATTGGAGTTTAAGTCGATTATTGATTAAAAAGTGGCGGACACATAGTCCGACACTCCCATGTCGGACTATGTGTCGTACGTGAACGTGTTAATAACAGCAATAAGCTCGCCCCAATCAAACAGGATATAATATAAACATATCGTAAAAGACTTAAACATAACTGACGAAACGTGGATGTAATACGTTTCTCTGCCTACCCCATCCGCGTGTACATATACCCGGGTGTAGACATGACATTTTGTTAAACATAGCCGATGTCCTCAATCACGTGTCCTCGATACGTCTTCACATCGATTGCATTCCTAATGACTTCGGCCGGTGGTTGACCCCCCGGTGTCTAGTCAATGACCTTTGGCACACATTTAGTACAAAGCTGTCAAGTTTACCCCGGGGTAAACAGTAAGGTCAGTTACCTTGCAACGTTGCAACAATGTATAGGCAGTTTAAATGGTGCTCGAAATTTTGAATTGGCTTTTCGTGTGGGTTGGTGCACTAGATTTTGTTAGTGGTTTTGTTTGCATTAGGGAAAAACTTGAAGAGAGCTGTGGTGGCCCAGTGGTGTTGGCCCAGAGTTAGTCGTGGGTTCGAACCTCGACAGGCAATTTCTTTGTGTAAATAATATCATCACCACTGTTCTCATAACGGTGAAAGAAAATATCGTGATGAAATCAGCATGTCCTAGAAACAAAAATTTTAAGACATGTGAAATTTACTAACCCGCTCTTGCCCGCGTGGTAGAATACGGGCCACACCCTTTCATTGACAGGAGGCCTGTGTCTCAGCAGTGGAACAATATTGGCTTATTATTATTATTATGGGAGAATAATTTATTGCACTCTTGTATATGTCTAGTGGTCCCATTAACTGATCCAACTAAGATATACTATTCCGTTGTTAGGAGTGGTTTTGCCTACGTTAATCTTGCAGAACAAATTATCTCCTATTTCTTATGTTGAATGCCTTAGAAGCCCGTGACCAGGGGGTTGGAACTATAATCTGTGGGCCTTCTTAAAAAAAAAAAACAACCAGTGCGAGCATCAGTATCTTAGCTCAATCGTCATCATCTGACCAGTAAGATCATTTCCGGATTTTATATTGGTAAACATTGACAATGATAAGTTTTATATAAGCAATGACATGAATATTTACATCTGCCTAGCCTTTTCCCAACGATGTTTGAGTCGGCTTCCAGTCTAACCGGTCGCAGCTGAATATCAGCATTGACACGGAGTGACTGCTTATCTGGGGACCAAAAACGCCACGTGAAGTAATTCGTCTAAACGCGATTCATTTTCTAAAGTCTCCAATAATTCTGCTATTTGACATTTAAGTTCATTAAAGAAATTCATAATTTGTGGACAATTTTACGAATCTCCATACAATAGTGTCAAACTGATGAATTGCGTGCTGTGTACGCAGCTATTATAAATTGTCAGTTTGTGACCATTTTACGATTAAATATGATTCATTATACTAACCTAATAAGATTCTACCAAACGCCCTTTTTAGATCCTCTTTTTTTTCTTGGGTGGAAAATGATGAAATGACGTCTCCCGCTCTGGGCGGAGCGGGTGGACGTATCAGACTTTTACTGACTAAAACCTACCCGTGTTCCTTCAGTTGCCTGTGCCAGGGCCACAGTAACTATAATATCCTCTGACCTCTCCAACCCAGGTGCTGCCTATAACAGATTGGCAGTATTGCGCGTTTCTGACGACACGTAATGACTGTCTGAGGTCCATAAATACAGAGACATTTGCTCAAATATACTAAATCCCCTTTGAGTTTCCGTCAGTTCATGTGCTTTAAGAAGCATTAATGCAGCAAATTACGTTCGTGGTTGTGTCTGACATTCAACTTCAGTTGTTATCAGCAATCCGTAGTCTCAACCAATCTTTCCAATTTTTCTCAATGTTTCTAACCTTTGATTCCAATCTTTAACATATTGAGCGCAAAGTTCAATATAGCCACCACGAGCCACCCTCACCACCTATTATATTCTGGTAATTATAGAGCCTACACTTTTGTGGTCATTACTAACACAAAGATTAAACGAGGTTCACCAAAAGTAGACCAGTCAAGGACCTCAAACAAACACAAAATTGTCATTCAAATATGTACTTGTATGCCTTTGAATTCTTTATCTACACGACATAGGGGTCAAATTCCTTAAAACACAATTTTCGAGGGCGGCAAAGTCAAGTTTGCGTGTTGTACGCATCGAATCTTGCGGTCAGCTATGGTTTCCGCAAACGGTTGCCATGACAACAGCCCAATAACAAACCTGTCAAATAGCACACGATTTTCCTACAAGCCGGTTCAACACAAGTAATGACACACTTTTTCAACTAGTATATCCGTGAAAATTATGTTTTCGTGACCTCAAAGTGACCTCAATGTTGCTTTGAATACTCTTACATATGTACTTAGCAAAATATGCCGTTAGATCTTTGAGAAGAAACATGGATTTCGGATTCGGTGACTTCTTGGTTCCAAATGTTGGGGGTCTGCGACAGTACTTTCAAGCGGATCCATTCGGGTACGTGATATAGTCTTTAGTTGGACATTGTTACGGTTTATTTTAGGTAAGCTTAGTTTAGATTGGACATTATAGGGTTCATGTAGGTTGAGAAAGTTGAATAGCTGTATGAAGATACGAGTTTGTAGATGACTGCAGGCAGCGGGAGCAGGCGACATGTCGCCGCGACATTACTGCCTTTTACGCATTTCTAAAAAAAATATTTCGTAGCAACACGTAGTTTGCTGCTATAGGCCCGAACAACAGACAATACTGTAGCCCGACAGTAGACCAGTCGTGCCACCATCACTCGAGAACTCTGGAGTTCATCTTCAAGACATCGGATATGTAACGACTGACACTTGACCTAATAGCAATAAAGTTTAATTTACACGGTACGTTTAAATGCCTGTGGCGTGCAATAAGTCGAAGCAATAATTAAAGTTACAAATGTCAAAACAGTGTTTAGACGATGTGACATGACGATGTGACAAGTGCATTAAGAGACGCACCCTGGCACTGCAGAGTTCATTTACGAGGAATAAAGGCTCATACAAACAGGTGGGACTTCTCGCGCGACGTGTCGCGGAGGCGATTTGCGATTTTTCGCTACGCAACACCTTTCGCACTGGCGCGAACACTCGTCGCGCTGCGACGACCTCGTAGCGGCGCGACGAGCAGCGCGACGGCTTTTGGTGCATTTTTTATGCGTGACGGCTGCGAAACGACGCCACACAAAATGTACTTTAAGGCCCTCTTGTAGTTGAAGACGTTTCGGCGAACACTGGCCGGTCGTTGCGAGCGCTTGAGCTGCTAGATTTTGTGTATAATTGTTTCGTGGAGACAAAATGATAAGGAAATTATAAAATATTTTCTCAGCAGGCCCTAAACAACAATAAAACCTATCTTTTGGAATGAGTTTTACATGGTTTAATGATGGAATCTCTTCAAGGTACACGTTTTAAATGGCGATTTAGTGTCAATTTTATGATTATTTTTTATCGAGCCAATTGTTTTAATTCACGTTTCTATCTTCACACAGCGCTTAACAGTATGTTCAATTTTCCTAAATATTTTTTTTTTACGGAATCTACCCATTTTGCTAGATTTACGGAGGTTTAAAAAAGTTAAAAAGTACTGCAACCTCGCCTTAAGGTTCGTGCAGAATAGCGCGACGCGACGGTCGCGCGCGATCCGGCGATTTATATCCGTACGCGACCGTCGCGTAGCGCTAGTCTGCTTGAGCCTTAACACTGAGAAATGTTTGCCACTAACTGGACAGGTTTACTCAATCTGTGTGGTGCTTTCCTCAAAAGACCATTTCAGATAACAATCTACATGGTCTTTACATGATCTGATTAAGATCATGTCTGGTCTTTAAAAGAGACTGTGGTCTCTCGAAGTTGTTTCGGTGTTTCATCGCAGAGTAGTCAGTTAAGAAACGCCGATCTCGTCTCGTTTTAAAAATATGATTATGAACTTACAGAAATAAAATCATTTATCATGAAGAAGTATGCTTCTATCAACGAAGTCCAACCCATCAATTTGCAGGACAAAATATGAGATGCTTACCTGCATTCATAACTCTAGACAATAAAGCCATTTAAAATACTAAATATATTCTTCTTTCTTTATTAAAATACAGGCTACAACTTAAACAAACAAGGTTAATTTAAAAGAAACATTATTTGTAATACGTTTTGCCATAAATATTAGCTACGTTACGTTAATTTATAACTTATGCGATAACTATTTAACCCAAGCAACGTGCCGTAATAAATTGTTTTAAAATCAGGTCGACTTTGTTTTGCAAAAGGCTCCGAACAGTGTGTTTTAAAGCAAGGATTGCATGAAGAAACAAGCTTCCCATATTGACTGTTTCAAAGAGCTTTTGCTTGTCGAATATACTTTGCAAAACATTCTGAAAACTAATTCTCGTAACTAAAAACGTTCAGAATCTAGTTGCAGTCTGATCTCGGTGACAATGATATGGTTTTTTGTTTTTCAAAAATGTAGGTAATGTTGCTCGGTAATTTTGACAGATTAAGACTGAGATCAGAGGGGTAATTGTGGAACTTGCTATCAGTAGGAATTGGTTTCATATTGATAGTTAAACAACATTCATTGCGTTATTTACGTTGCTGAGCCAACAATTTATTCGAACAAATGACGCAATGGTAAATAGTGCGTTTCGCGTTTCGGTGCTATAAAGCCGCGTGCACTTTGGACGCGAATTTGCGTCGTTCACACGGCTACACATCAAGCTATAATTTCCAGTGTTAGCTGACCTCGTATGGTATAGGCTTTTGCACAATGAGAGGTAAGCTTACACTGGAAATGCATAGCTTGACCTGTCGCCGTGCGTACGTAAACGTATGATCGTGTTCGTTCGAATTCAGTGCACACACTGAATAGGTTTTGCTCCGTCACACAGATGGTACTCCGGTAATATCGCATTCGTGAAGTCCTCTTTGAAGTTGAAGCACGATGAATATTCTGTATCTATAAGATACAAATTCACTTTTAAATCGGAGACTGCGACAGCGTTGTCACTGTTGTAAAACCAAATAGATGCATATTTTTTTAAATACAAGAATTCGATGAATTTCATCATATTATGAACGTCACATAACTTAAATCATTCTGCGGGGCGAGCTCTGTGATAGGCAAGCCTAGAGAGTGACTAATGAGTCACGAATGTTATCAGGGTTTCTGCTAACAAACTGTGATAAAAATGTGTGACTTCAAATCTATCACAGTAGGCTGTGGTCGCCCCGCTAATCTCACAAATATCTTTGTCCGTAAAACTTCTTAATACTTTTTCCAAATCCATTTTTAATTTTCCAACAAACGACAAATATGGTTAATCTACTGCTTCATATGTTCAAAACAATTGTTTGCTTAGCAACGAAAATTTCGTAATGACTATTATTAAACTGTCAAAACGAAAGCGATCCCTATCGTTAATTTGTTACGCACTTACCTTCCGTTGATTTCGGACGACGGAACTTACTCGCACTCAGTTCGCGCACTGCTTTAGTACTCGGAAGGTCGGGTTCGTTCGTACGTTTACGCACGAGTAAAATTCGTACGAAAATGCCTCCAAAGTGCACGCGGCTTTTCGGTATCCAGCAACATGCCCGGTTTTATTTCAAATTCGATGAGAACATTAACTGGACGTAAATTAAGCTTTTCTATTGGCCGTAGACTTGCATTGGATGGCCCAATGCGCATAGACAACAAACTGGTCATGTGGGTTGGCTTGTGAAGAGTCAGCTTCCTTGCAATGATGAAACTGACGGCACAAACCTTGGGAGTGGCAGCTTATACCCATAATATTAATTCTACTAATATTATAAATATAAACTTAAACTAATATTATAAACGCGAAAGTTTGTATGTATAGATGTATGGATGTTTGTTCCTCTTACACGCAAAAACTACTGATCCGATTTAGATGAAATTTGGCACACAGATAGTTTATAACCTGGAGTAACACATAGGGTAGGTTTTTATCGCGGTAGTATGTGCCCGCGGGATAATTTCCGACCTCCACGCGGGCAAAGCCGCTGGTTAAAGCTAGTTTTAAATAAATTGCAATTGTTGAGAAGCCATTCTTCTGATACGCCAAAATTCAAGACAATTATTGACATTTTTGCCCTAAACGAATAATTAGCCTGATGGTTTAGTAACTTGACAGGACATCGCAATGTACAGTTACCAAAAGGGACCAGGGTCGTCGTATATCCTCGTCGTATGCGTCGTAAACCTCCATCGGTTTGTTAGGGTTCCGTTGCCAAATGGCAAAAAACGGAACCCTTATAGATTCGCCATGTCTGTCTGTCTGTCTGTCTGTCTGTCCGAGTATGTCACAGCCACTTTTCTCCGAAACTATAAGAGCTGTGCTATTGAAACTTGGTAAGTGGATGTATTCAGTGAACCGCATTAAGATTTTCACACAAAAATAGAAAAAAAGCAATAATATTTGGGGTTCCCCATACATAGAATTGAAACTCAATAATTTTTTTTTCATCAAACCCATACGTGTGGGGTATCTATGGATAGGTCTTCAAAAATGATATTGAGGTTTCTAATATCATTTTTTTTTTAAACAATAATATTTGGGGTTCCCCATACATAGAACTGAAACACAAAAAAAAAATTTAATCAAACCCTTACGTGTGGGGTATCTATGGATAGGTCTTTAAAAATGAAATTGAGGTTTCTAATATCATTTTTTTCTAAACTGAATAGTTTGCGCGAGAGACACTTCCAAAGTGGTAAAATGTGTGTCCCCCCCCCCGTAACTTCTAAAATAAGGGAATGATAAAACTAAAAAAAATATATGATGTACATTACCATGAAAACTACCAACGAAAATTGGTTTGAACGAGATCTAGTAAGTAGTTTTTTTTTAATACGTCATAAATCGTAAACCACAATTTACCTTTCATTCAGTCAACTCAAATATAAAAATTAAAAAAAAAAAAACATTTAATTTCATAAACGATGATGACGAATGATGATGATGATGACCTGCAGGTTTGTACGGAACCCTCGGTGCGCGAGTCCGACTCGCACTTGGCCGGTTTTTTTCAACTATATCCGACGACCCTAATTAATTATCTCTTATGGTGATTGTACGTATTTTTAGGGCCAAAACACATACATAAGACGATATATAAATGTATGTGTTTTGGCAAGCATTATTTACCATGCTTGGTCACTGCGTCGAAGCGATTTGAGGACATTTCGTCTTTACGATGTTTGCCGTATCCGTAAGACGTCGCATCGTGGGGATGTGTTTAGGCCCTCCTATAAGGAAAACATCGTAAAAACAAAATGTTCTGAAATCGCGAAGGCGCAGTGACCAAGCGTGGTCTATAATGCTTGTTCAATTTTTGCATGAAAACAGGCTATTGCCCTGCAGTGGGACTATTATATGGTGACTAGTTATTCCCCATGGCATCGCCCGCATGGCGGTCGTAAATTATTCCATGAGAAAGTAGGTACTATCGAAATAAAAAGTATTAATTGTCCTAACCTTAGTCTATAGGTATGCGTATTGCATCTATATTCGTTCGCTGTTACGGCGTGAAAAGTAAATGTACATATAGAATTACTTTTGCATTTATTTTATTTGAACAATAAAAACTATTTACAGAAAACACAAGATACGGTATTTAACTTCTGTTTTGAGGTGTGGGGTTCTAAAAATCGCACGTGTGACTTAAAACCGCACTTAGATCACGCTTTTCTGTGTAAAAATGGACTACTAAAGTCGCGAAAAACCGGCCAAGTGCGAATCGGACTCGCGCACCGAGGGTTCTGTACAAACCTGCAGGCACGGAATAAAGAAAACTAGAGGAAGTGCCCCTCAGATATCGCGCGCGTGTCAACATTTAGCGCAGGTGCGCAGCATTTAGCTTATTCGCCGTCAGATACTTGTCGCGATTGGTTGTCGCAGAAATACACGAAATATTACAAATTATGTCTTGTTGTGTGGTTTTGACCTGCAAAAACGAAAGCAGAAAAAAAAAATGTATCTTGTGGAGGTGTATCCTATCATCAGTAAGCACTAAACTTTGTTAATTTTTAATATAATTGATTTTAATTGCAATACCACATGTTATGACTTCAATGCAAACTATAAACAACCTTATATTCATTGACACAAAGTCTTAATGCACGTAGTCGTCATCTGGAAAATCATAACCAAAATTCTAGTAACTTCGACGCTACTCGATTAGGGATGGGACACATCCGTAAAATAGGTCGGTATCGATAATATTGTCTGATTTTAGTAAGGAATCAATAGCTCACATGGCTGGTTATATAATAAGACAGTTGATTTTAAAAAAAATTAAGTGTGATATTTGCGTTAGTGCTTTAGTAACAGAAAAAAAACAATCATTACATAGATTTATTATAGCTAAGGATAGAGGGGGATTGTTATACCCATCAGAATCTGTGATTAAGATATGTCAGATGTCCGAAATATTTTTAAAAGACGGTCACATATTCAATAAAGATTATATCATGGCTAAAATAATGCGCCAGTTTATTGGGTCATCGATATTCCAAAACATAAGCTATCATCAATTAGGGGAATTTCTTACGTCTAATCATATTACTGACTTAATGAAAGCTATCACGGCAAAATATATTAATATACGATTTCATCACCTATTAAAATTAAACATAAAATTATCAAAACGGTAATTAAATAAATATGTGTTATTTCAAGGTCAGTAAATATTTTTAGTACTATCTGTTATCATTTCATTTATCGTTAGCTTCTGTCAGCGGTTTCGCCCGCGTACCTGATTTTATGAAAATAACATTACCCCTCTATACTTATACAAACATACAAATACCTCTTTAACATTGATATTTTAACGATAATCAACCTTTTCCGTAATTAAACATTTGTATGATGTTAACAAATTATTACATTGCTCACCCGTATAAATTATGTAACGTCAATATTAAAATATCGATATAATATGTCTACATCTCTAAATTTTTTTTTTGTACTTACTAAAAGCGATTACAAGTGCATTTGAATATGACATCTATTTCAAAGGAGCTAGCGTTCTGAATCGAATGAATTGGTTACAGTGCCATCTAGCATTGAGTTGCTGAACTCGTTGTAAATTTGTCTAACTAAAGTTTTTAAACGAAAAACGTCTTTATTGTGTGTGTCATGTCAAATAATAACAACTTTCATGCGTTGTAATACGACTTAATTTTTGAAAGCAATACGAAGATGATTTGTAAAAGTTGCGTGTGTAATTTGTAGCCTATCATATCACTGTTTTTTATGTGTGTAATGGACAATTTGATATGCAAATGTGTGAGTTTGGCGACACTGGTTCCCGTGCTTAGCCAGTGTAGGGGCACTTCTCTGTATTCTTTGTTCTGTGCCTGCAGGTATTCACGGTTTATGCATAAGGTTTATGTTTATGAAATTAAATGTTTTTTTTTTTAAATTTTTATACTTGAGTTGACTGAATGAAAGGTAAATTGTGGTTTACGATTTATGACGTATTAAAAAAAAACTACTCACTAGATCTCGTTCAAACCAATTTTCGGTGGATGTTTACATGGTAATGTATATCATATATTTTTTTTATCATTGCCTTATTTTAGAAGTTACGGGGGGGGGGACACATTTTACCACTTTGGAAGTGTCTCCCGCGCAATCTATTCAGTTTAGAAAAAAATGATATTAGAAACCTCAATATCATTTTTGAGGAGTTAACCATAGATACCCCACACGTATGGGGTGGATGAATTTTTTTTTTTAGTTTTATTTCTATGTAAGGGGAACCCCAAATATTATTGTTTTTTTTTTCTAATGTTTGTGTGAAAATCTTAATGTGGTTCACAGAATACATCTACTTACCAAGTTTCAACAGCATAGCTCTTATAGTTTCGGAAAAAAGTGGCTGTGACATACTCGGACAGACAGACAGACAGACAGACAGACAGACAGACGGACGGACAGACAGACAGACATGACGAATCTATAAGGGTTCCGTTTTTTGCCATTTGGCAACGGAACCCTAAAAAAGTGCGAGTTTAGGTCACGCAGTGCTATAAAATAATATACGATACATGTGACTTAAGTAAGTAACCCAATATTACATATCGTTAAATAATGGACTACTTAAGTCACACGTATTGTAATGTACTATAATGAAGGCAAAGATATAAACAACATTGCATTAACTGCACGTAGCCCATGTGTGCTGGCTTTGGCGTCAATTGAAGATCAGCTCAATGTCACAATCATTTAATAAATTCCCACTGTCAGGTTTATTTTTATCCCGGAGTCGTCTTCAATCATTTTACGGAATTGTCTTAAACTATGTGATTATGTTGGAACTTGTACTGTGAATTTGAAGATCACGCTCGAAGACCATTTCAGTCACCAATCTACATGGTCTTCACATGATGTGACCAAGATTATGTCTGGACTTTAAAAGAGACCTCTGATTTTGTTTCAGCCTTTCTTCTCAGAGTAGTCAGTTAGGAAACACCGAACTCTACTGTTAAAAAAAATAAATTGACGTGCAGAAGTGTTTGTACAAACCTACTTACAGAAATACCTAGTGAACTGATGTCTTTGCCACAAACAATTCATTACTGGGATAATGATTATTTTCCAAGCATCGGATACAGTTCCTAAGTATATCATCATCATCACCATTTCAGCCGAAAGACGTCCACTGCTGGACATAGGCCTCTCCCAAGTACCGCCACTTCGACTGGGTCTAAGTGTATACATATAGGCAATGGGTAATTCCGACGGCAGCCACAGACTGTTCTTTCACGAGTTTGGGGAAGTCTTAGATGGTGTCATAGAGGTTATAAGGAGAACCACATCGATTTAAAAACTCTACTAACGTGAGCTGCCTGTATTGTATCGCTTTTGAAGGTGACCTTATTCAATTTCCTTCTTCAATCTGTACCTAAGACAAATTATTTTCTTCCACAGTCCGTCATCTGGCTTTCACCAAATGGCCAGGATGATGGATCGAATGATGGTCGAAAGTCTCCAACCGTTCGGGTTCGCGCGGATGTCAACAAGCAGTCACCAGAGCGGGGGTAATAAGGGCGATAAAGATCCGCCTGTGCCCCGTGACGGATTGAGAACAGAGCAAAGCGAAACGAGAAGAGAGAGAGCTAAGGGTCTTCCAACCAGCAACACTCATGCCGCTATGGGAACACGGCATCCACCTACACAAAGTGAGTATCCAATTTAGGTAGAAGTATGGGGTTCAGCAGAACGAAGTGGATCAGTTTTATGTAGGAGCAGTAAAACAGCATCATCATCTTTGTTGATTTCTGGATGAGGGGAAAACATTGTATCATCATAGTTTTTATATTCCCAATACTTAACAGAGCTTCATCTCCACGCACTTCTGACCTTGATTTTTTTTTTGGATTCAGAAAACCCATTGTTATGATTCACTAAAAAGTAACGAAATATCCACGAATATAACCTTACAACAGGCAAGCTAATAAAAAAGTAGAAGATAATTTTGTGAATAAATTCTAATTTACATACATCTACAGTGGAATCTCTATAACTCGAACCTCGTTAAGGCGCGGTGTTACCTCAATATTCACAAAACACTGGTGTCTTTGACAATCGAGTATGACGTAACGCATTGAAAATATACGACACAAAAAATACAGTGGACAGAGAAGGGTTTAAAGAAAAATTCTAACCGAATAGAATAGTGAAAAATTGTTTGATATTTCCAATAAAAATTGTTTCACAAAAAAAACTTTGACGTCGAACATCTCTGTATTTTCAGCGATAACAACATTTTTTTTTAAAGAGTTCAATAGAATAAACATTATTTTAAAACTTTAACCAGACAATTATTTAATTTAATGTGTGTAGTCCGAATAATCTAAATAAAACCGTAAAATAAATGCCAATTCGCAGCTTAGTCACATCGTCAATCCAAATAATTATTCAATTTTCAACCTTATTTGTTGGAGCTGTAGCATGTAGTTGTAGCATTTAAAATCGTAGTCAGTCCGCGCCTTAAGTCGAAATCCTCAGTAAGTCGAAAAAAAAATGCCATTCCCTTCCGCAGAACCCCTAAATACGCGGTATCTCGAATTATTTAGACTTTGTAACTCAAACGAAATGTTATTTCCCTACGAAGTATTGTTAATACATATATTGATTTATATGAGACTCTGTACTTAGAAATCGCGCCTTTGTAAGTCAAAATTTCAGCAGTTAAATCATGTACCTTAATGTTCTTGTTAAGTCAAAAACTCGTTAACTCGACTTTTTTTTGCATTTCCCTTGACCTTCGAGTTATTGATATTCCAATGTATTATCAAAACTCTTGTTTCAGTTGTGAAACCGTCAAATCCTGTTTCAGTTGTCAAACCATCACATATAGTTCACACAACTGATAAGCCTCCCGATCAACAAAAGAATCCAGATCCAACCACAGAGAAATGGGCCGGCACGCTACGACGTCGTGAAACCATATTACCAGCAATCGGCAGGAAGGTTTCACTGGGCAGTGGAAGAATGCAGGTCACCAGATCGGTCGACAGAATCTCTAGAACGGGAAAGAATCGACCAGTTAATCCTATTAAACCAAAACTCAGAAAAAAAGATGTGCCCAATGAAGGGGCTGACGTCACGATATTTGAGAGGGATGAAAAGGTTTTCGATGCGACAGGATACGAATTGCATCTGGTGGAGACTTTGGAAAGAGATATTTTACAGAGGAACCCTGATGTTCGCTGGAAGGATGTCATAGGACTTGAAGATGCGAAGACCGTTCTGCAGGAGGCGATGGTTCTGCCGCTGGTAATGCCTGATTACTTCAAGGTAAGAAGCAATTTGATATCTTTTGAGAAACCGGATTCATTAGTAGTGGTATGAATCGTTAACGTGCTAGTTTACAAAATTTGGTAGAGGTTTTATTGTTCCTCAATAAATTGTAAAATAACCGTTATATTAACTAAACTTTTAGGCAACACGAAAGAGATAAATCTGTAGTCTAAACTTAGTTACACATGTTGAACAGTTACCATAATAAACAATAGTAAAATCTTTTTGCAAAAAATAAAACGCTACACTTACAAGTGAAAAATAACTATCTCGGAAGTCGGTGTCTTTGTATATGTATTTTATTATTAAAATTGATCCCCGATTGCCGGAGATATCCGCAGAATATACAATAAATTAATATGAAAAAACCATATAGACAAATTGAGAACCTCCTCCTTTTAGAAGGCGGTTGAAAAGAAACGAAAGAAAAGTCAATAAAGCCTTTCAACGATATTCGGTCATTGAGGAGAATAGAGACATTTCGAGAACTTTTGTTACCGATGTAAATCACCAACCCAATCTTGGTGTAGCCTAGTTTAAATTGATGATTTGCGTGAGGCGGCTAACGGTCAATGCTCATTTGTTTACCCGTTCCTGCAAACTATGTTTTTTAGGTTCGTGTCGAGTAATCAAATTGTTGCTGGCTGTAAAATGTGAAGAAGGTGTTCTGTAAAATGTTTATTAACAGTTCGTTGTTTAAATCCAGATACTAATTTGGCAGGTGCAATGTCTCGTGTCAAACTTCTATAATAATAGAGCAAAGACTTGAAATGTCAGATAAAAAATGAACTTTATTTATGTATGAATTCGATTTGATTTTGATGAAAGCGTCTTCTATCTATAAATTATAATAACGATATATATATTTCATAGTATTATTAATTTGACTGAATTGTCTTTTATCAGATCACAGTTATTTCAGTATATTCAGACTCCTCAGCTTTCTAATTGAATTTAAAGCTTGTAATGAAGACTCTTTCTCTACGTTTTAACCGACTTCAAAAAGGTAAGAGCTTCGTAATACGGTTGTTTCTAGGCCGTCATTTATAGACCGATTAGTCCCATTACCGAGTGGTCCCATATAAATTTGGTAATTTGGGATTAGGTGGTTTTAGAGTGTTCTTTAATATATTTTTTTTCCTCTTTGTGTATGTTGATGAATGAAGAAAGTTTATCCAAAAAAAAAAAAAAAAAACCAAACGACTTCAGCATCAGAAAAATAGCTTTAATTTCGGAAGTGTCTCTTTGGTTTTGATTATCGTTTTTTGTCACCGATTTCCGAAATTAAAACTATTTTTCATTTTGTAGTGTTTTTCTTGGAAGTTGATTGTTTTTTGTTCGTCGGTTTTTCCAACAACAAATATAAGCTATACTGGTTGTGTTATTAGTAATTCCTATTAAAACACCGCGACTCGTAACGTACCCGGGTTTTGCGTGACTTCGCGCGTCCAGTGTCGCGCATAATATCAATAATACAGTACTCCACGCTGCTTCAGGCCTTGAACCACTCCAACGTGACCATCGCACGCTAGCTTAATATCTGGGCTAGAAATTCGGCCTGGATTTTTTAAGGTGTTTTAAATACTGTTGAATAAAGAGTTTATTTGTAGGGCTATTCAAAAAACGAAGGGAATAGTTTTGTTACTATGATGCAACATAAAAAAGTCTTCAAAGTTTAGAATATTCTGCAGTATTGTATGCTGGTTTGAGTTCTGTATGAGCCTACACTGTCCCACTGCTGAGCAAAAGCTTCCCCTAAGTCCAGGCATCCTTTATCAGTGCCGCCTCAATCCAAGCTTTGCAATACTAGCGGCTAGGCCGTCTCACCACCTTTTCCTTGTCCGGCTCTGGCGGCGCCGTCCATCGTCAGGCACCCACCGTGAGGAGACTATAGTCCTATTCGTAGTTTAGAATACAATATTATTTAAATATTACTAACGCAGGTGGTTGGTTAAATATCTCCACAACATACCTCTAGGGTACTTCATTATAAGAAAAAATATGTTTGAACAAAATGAAACATAGCTTTAATTTAGGAAGTCGGCGTCGTTTAAAAAAGAAAGTACCAACGTACTTCTAATTTTGGGGAATCTAGGGAGTCTAGTCATCCATGGGGAGTATACCATAACGTATCTTTAACATCATAGGGCATCCGTCGACCTTGGAAGGGCGTACTACTCACGGGTCCCCCAGGCACCGGTAAGACGTTACTGGCCCGGGCCGTCGCGACTGAGTGCCGCACCACATTCTTCAACGTATCCTCTGCCACCCTCACTTCCAAGTACAGAGGAGACTCCGAGAAACTTGTGCGATTGCTGTTCGATATGGTAAGTAGTCCCACCATGGTTTATATAAAATTTATCCAACAAGCTAAGGTAACTGCAGATGTAACTATGGCATCGGAGTCGTATCTAGTCAACAAATGAATGGCACCAGTTTTTATCTGTGGCATACCCTGCGTGGAAGTTGGAATAACAAACCTGTATATAAAACTATTCCATAAATAAATACGTATCTATAGAGGCAGTGAGTACATGGTTCTGAACCATGGTGTCAGTCTTTGCGTCGGTGTTCCTCTCACTCTGTATATGCCAACTTTTATGGTAATCGATCAAATGATGTTCACGACAACCGAAGCTAACAGATCTTTATCCAAGGACCATCTCAAAAATTGACTTCTTAATGCTTTCAACTAATTTCCAGGCTGCTTTCTACGCCCCGAGTACGATATTCCTAGATGAAGTTGATTCTCTGTGCGCTGTCCGTGGCGCTGACTCTGAACACGAGGCCTCCCGCAGATTTAAGGCGGAACTGCTCATTCAGATGGACGGACTTGGCGCTCCTTTGTAAGTCTTATTATAAGTTGAGGTACATGCTAATGGCTTATCAGATAGACTGCCTTTGAAGACTGTAAGGTGTCCCCGAAACGATCAATTGCAATCAATTGTCATTGTAGTCATATGGTATGGGAGCGTGACACGGAGGAATGAGAAAATATTGTGAGGAATGTTTTGAGTATGATTGTCGATGGTTACAAGAGTAGCGGGAGACCAAAGAAAAGATTGATGGACTGTGTGACTGATGGTATGGTTAGAAAGGGGTTGACTAAAGTGAAGATGACTAATAGAGGCATATTATATGGAAGAAAAAGACATGTTGCGCTGACAACAGATATATTGATATAGGGCAGGAGTATGATGATAATAGTGTTAATTGCTTCAATTGCATTTGGGACACGATCACTGCACACCAATATTTATCAATGACGTAAAATTTGACAACTGACTGTATCGATTAATTGTTTTGGATACCCATATCAGCGGGATGTTAGAAAATGTTGAGAAAAGAGACATTATCTGCTTTTATAAACAAAGGAAAGTACCAAGTAAGATAGACTACCCAATTATTTTGATAAGATTAGTCTCTTCTTCTAACGCATACAAATGATCCAATTCTGCGTGTTAATTACAAACAGTGCCTAGTTACAACATCATGTCGTATTTTACTGCCAAATATCTATTACAGTGTGGGACTGTGGGTTCGTTCCTTTTGGAGAGGACAGACTGTATATGGCAATATAGTCGAATGAAATAGTTGTAGATTTGCATTTGGAATACTGACATTCCTTAAAAGTTATCTCCAATGACGTCACATTATCAAAGACTTGGGAAATTAAATTCCTAATGAGGAAAATATTCGTTTGTTTCAGTCATCGAGATAAGATCATAATGGTACTAGCGGCGACGAATCACCCTTGGGACATCGATGAAGCTTTCAGAAGACGATTCGAAAAGAGGATCTACGTCGGTCTGCCTGATGGTATAACTAGGCTTAAGTTGTTTATTGTATTATTTTTTTTGGACAGGACATCAGTCTGTGGTATCTGCAATTACATCTTGAGAATGGTCCTGCAGTCCGGTTTTCGACCACGGCAACTAATGTCAGCGGAGAATGGCCAACTTCGCAGGAGATAGTATAGTGCATAAGTGTGCGCGCATACCCAGATGCACTCTCTCTTCCCTCACTCTCATAGTTCCATGAGACGGCAATTCGACACGATCGGAGAGAGATTAAGCGTAGGACCAACGGCTTTACGTGTTTTCCGAAGAACATGTCACACCGCCAGCTTCCAAGCTCTCTGGGCTGTTATTGAAGAATTCCTAGTGAAAAAACTCAATAACACTTTGCCTGACCTGGAAATGGAACCCTGGACGGGAAGCTGAGTAGTCGCGCTTGTGACCACGAGACTAACAGGGCAAAGCAATGAAAAAGTGAAGGCTCTGTAATTTTTATGATTATTAGACTGAAATTTGGAAAATACATAAGAAAGTATATGCATTCCAAAAGTATAAAAGCTTATCATGTTATAAGCGATGGTTCGGGGGAGGCATATGTTTTTCAGTGGCAGTCTTTCAGTGATGACGAAGGTGATAATGTTGATGATACCGTACTGTTAATTTCTCAGAGTTAACAAGAATGAACCTCCTAAAACTGTGTCTACGAGATGTGGCGCTGGCTGAGAGCGTCCAACTTAAAGAAGTAGCTGCACAACTGTCGGGGTACAGCGGATCTGATATCAGTAATCTTTGTAGGTGAGTTATAAACACAACATTTTGTGTCTGTTACCCGCAATATTAGTTTGCCCGCGGCTTCGCTCGCGTGGATGTCGGAAATTAATGCAAGAGGACATACTACCGCGATAAGGATGTGTTATTCCAGGTTATATAGGTAATATAGACTCTGTGTGCTATTTTCGATCCAGATCCATTCAGCCATTTTTGCGTGCTTGATAAACAAACACCCAATCATATGTCACTCATAAGATGCGAAAGTCACTTGTGTTTAGATCTTTAGGAGCATCAGATTTCAATGCCCTTCCAGACATGGCCCTGCGTTGTTACACTCACATAAAAATTATAATAATATTAGGTTTGTTTGTGTGTTTGTAAATTATTTCATCACTACTTCTTTCAAAACGGTGAAGGAAAACACCTTTTTTTCGTAGTTGGGGAATCATCAAATGACGTCTCTCGCTCTGGGTGGAGCGGAGGGGCGTGTCAGACTTTTACTGACTTAAACCCACCCGTGTTCCTTCAGTTGCCCCTATGCCAGTACCTTTTTCGAACTAATCTCGCGATCCTGGCAGGATGTCTTACAACTAAAAATTCCAAAACATGTGACGTGTACCAACCCGCACTGGGCCCGCGTGATGGATTATGGCCCACTCCCTCTCACGGAGGTTTGAGTCCCAGCAGTGGGAACATTATAGGCTGCTGATGATGAGTATTTATTTATTAAACTTGTATTAAAATTTTCAGGGACGCAGCAATGATGACGATGCGTCGCAAAATTGCCGGCAAAACCCCAGAAGAAATTAGGAAGTTGAAGCCAACCGAACTGGAGGCACCTGTTTCGACCGACGACTTGAAACTTGCCATCGAGAAGACCAGGTACGAAACAAGAGAAGAATTATGCCCATTGGATTTTAAACTTTTAGCGCTGAGACGAAGGTTGAATCCTATGGCGCGTTTTTATTAAAGCATTAATTTAGTTCTCCCTTAGTTGATGTCGACACGAATAAAATCGCGGCAAGATTTAGGTACTGCATGGGCGTACCCAGGTTCTGGGCCAGGGGGGGGCAAATCAGATTTTTTATAAGCAAATAAATAAACATAAATTAAAAGAGGTTTTTTTAAAATCTTTTTTTAAATTTGTTTTTTTTTAATATACAATAGTCATTTTAAAAGTAACTTTCGAGGGTCTTCAGTAAAACGGCTTATAACGTCTTTCGTGAAAGAATCGCCCATAGTGTTAACAAATATTCTATGTATACTGAGCATACAAAGCCCATTTAATGTACTTCGATCATGGACAATCTTAGCTACATTTGTACGCGTCTGAGTGTGCTGAATGACCGTTCAATTGTAGTGGTTGAATGAGGCATTGGTGCCGATTCTGTTGTACAAAATTCTCTAAACTAAACTAAAAATCATTAAAATTTGATTTATTCCTGTCAAACGACGATTTCCTATTCTGAAATAGACTAAAGTGACACAACTTAACTATATTTTAGTTTGACAGCACTAAGATTGCACTGAGTTATAAGTTTAGTGAAAATGACAATTTTGCTATTCTGAGTTTGCCGGTTTTCACCAAAAATTTTGACTACAATAATTTATTTTGACTAAACCTGACTATTTTTAATCGCGATTAAAAGGGTGTGGAATAAAACTAGTGGTCATGAACAAAAAATCACATCAACGCCTCGCCTTCACGTGCAAAAACAGTGCTGTATTTTGTATTTTTTCTTTTGCTTATATCTCGAAAATGGCGTGTCCTATCGCAAAAATAATGAAATTTTCGACCCCCTTTACAAAATCCCGGAACATTTAAATCTCAACACGTGGGTAATATTTTTTTTTATTTTTCAAACAAAAAGTGAAAAATTCCATATAAAACACGTCCAGGCTGCCCCCTTGCGCACGCCTTCGTCTCTAAAAAATTAATTGCGTAGCGCATACAAGTACCACGTTGCGAAACCAAAAGAAAAAAAAACCACGTTGATTGTCAAATTCGTTTTTAGGCGTGTCAAAATAATTTTTAAATTTAGAGATTTTTTCTTGCAGAATAGCGTTAAAATTCTCATAGCCAAAAGTAAGGAATTTTAGAGATAGTTTAGTTAGTTTAGTTCGGTGTACAACAGAATCGGCACCATTGCCAGTAAAATTTCTAGGGCTGTCTTCACCTTCGGGTAAAAAGATTCTGCTACTCCGTTATTAACTCTGTTATTCCAATATTTTCAAAGTCCTGCTCCTACTTCATCCAAAAAGTTCGGCTTCAGATGATCTAATTCATAATAAAATGTAGAAACTTCCTCCATAATGTTTTGTAATTTTGGAACTGTAATTTCAATTATCTGAGCAGGGTGCAACAATGAAAGAGTAAACGCTGATGAATGGTCTTTGCTGAATCGCGCCTCTAATGAAGAAAGTAACGATTCCAAATAGGGCATGCAAAACGAGCGACGAAAATAATCGCTAAGGGGCTGGCCACAGTAGGCAGCTGGTTGATTTGCCTTGTGATGTTGGCGGCTTGCTGTCTTAGGTAAACGCAGCTCAAGGTTCAAAGCCACAGCAATTTTTTCAGCAGATTTGATTAAATCTTCAATCCTTTCTTCCGCGGAATGCCTTTTTTGTGGGTGGAATATCATCAAATGACGTGTGGAGGGCGTATCACACTTTTACTGACTAAATCCCACTCGTGTTCCTTCAGTTGCCTATATGCCAGGGTCACGATAACTCTTTCGAACAAATCTCGCAACTCTGGAGGCATCGCTTCTAGCCGACCCCTTCAGTTATGCTGACATCTCTTTGAGGTGCGCGTGGAACACAACGCGCCGTCGACACGGGCTTGGGCGTTCGGGGTACAGAACATATATACTCTAGGGAGGTCCGAAGCGCCTCCTGCAGCACCAAGGGGCGAGAGGGTGCAGAGACTGGCTCTCCGTCACGCGCTACGCCTCCTCTGTGAGCATTACTGCTTCGCATAAGGAGGTGACGGCTTCTCATGCCAGAGGGCATCTCCGTACCATGGCTTGTACCAGGGCCGCCACCGATCGCCTCCACGAGGTCACGGTGGTGCTCAGCTCCGGCAGGGCACTCCACCGTATGCTCCACCGTGTCCTCCAAACAATTCACGCAATGGAAACACCCGGGCGTTTCCTCCCGCCTTATCCGTATTGGTTATCCGACCGACGAACCGAATTGTATTTGTTAACCGACTTCAAAAGAGGAGATGGTTCTATGTTCCACTGTATTTTTTTTTTCAAAACAATTTCTCCGTCGATTATGACCCATTTCTATAAAAATCTTTTTTTAACACGCTGGTATTAGCTTCAAACATATGTATGTGCCTATGTAACGGAAAATTAGAACATGATTTTGACCCCCTTCAAAACGTTGAATAAACTCGAAATTTGGCGTACTTATCAAAGACCGATGACAACACAATAATTTTATAAATTTGTGCTATTATCCTTACCAGGATAGCAAAAAAACTGTCTTCGAAAACTACGCTGACATACGTCACAAAATTCGAAACACAAAAATTAAAAAACAAATAATAGTTTAAAAAATGTCTCAAACTATTATTTTTATTGGATAGGTTATGCTTCAGGGGACCACCACATAATTTTTATTGACTTAGATTTCGTATTTAATTCACTTTGTTCAGCGTGATGATATTCTAATACCTCCTGTCACTGCTATTGACTAGGCCAGTAATGGTATACGAATTAGTGCAGGGTAGATAAAAAAGTTATGCAAAAAATAAACAACGGACTTCCAAAAAAAAACACTACAAAGTGAAAAATAAGTTTAATTTCGGTAGTCAGTGGCAAAAAACTAAAATAAAGATCCAAAGACACCGACTACCGAAATTAAAGTTATTTTTGTATGCAGCGCTGCTTGCGAGTAGGTAGAACGGGCGCGTCGCATGATTTTTAAAAGTTGTAAATTGTACTTATTACAAATAGAAAAATGTTATTTTTACTAATTTTTATCGACAAATGTAGATAGTTAGTAGGAACATTCACAAACTCCAGGGGGGGGCAGCTGCCCCCCTCTGCCCCCCCCTGGGTACGCCCATGGGTACTGGATTTTTAACACTCGGTATTGATCCGAGCAATTAAGGTCTTGTCTCACCTCACAGTTCTTAACGGGTTAATCCGTTTATCCACCCTTAGGAAAATACGCGGAAACGTATAACCGAGATTTCATTCTAGGTATATTTGGATAAACGAAATTTTTAGGTTTAGGGTGTATTCTTTGATATGCTTTTTAGTAGTTAAAGTTAGTTAAGGGGCTGAATATACTGAATAACTCCTCATGCCCGTGATTACACCATGATATAGAACATGTACTCTGCATACAGTTCTGTTAAATGTTATCGTATGAACGATTACATTTAACACAACTGTATGCAGAGTTTACACATTAAATTAATTTAGTTCTAGAGAAAACTTGTAGAAAATGTTACAAAGGTGATAAAATAGTTATTAAAACATGTCTGAAATGCTCAATGCTATTCATGATACATGACATGACATTTTCTACGTGACATGTTTATGACGAGTCGTTTCAAAATCTAGCTAAAAAAACTGGCCAAGTGCGAGTCGGACTCGCGCACTGAGGGTTCCGTACAAACCGGCTGGTTTTCACGGTTTATGCATAAGGTTTATGTTTATGAATTTTTTTTTAAAATTTTTTTATTTGAGTTGACTGAATGAAAGGTAAATTGTGGTTTACGATTTATGACGTATTAAAAAAAACTACTTACTAGATCTCATTCAAACCAATTTTCGGTGGAAGTTTACATAGTAATGTACATCATATATTTTTTTCAGTTTTATCATTCTCTTATTTTAGAAGTTACGGGGGGGGACACACACGTTTTACCACTTTGGAAGTGTCTCTCGCGCAAACTATTAAGTTTAGAAAAAAATGATATTAGAAACCTCAATATCATTTTTAAAGACCTATCCATAAATACCCCACACGTATGGGTTTGATGAAAAATTTTTTTTTGAGTTTCAGTTCTATGTATGGGGAACCCCAAATATTATTGTTTTTTTTCTATTTTTGTGTAAAAATCTTAATGCGGTTCACAGAATACATCTACTTACCAAGTTTCAACAGCATAGCTCTTATAGTTTCGGAAAAAAATGGCTGTGACATACTCGGACAGACAGACAGACATGACGAATCTATAAGGGTTCCGTTTTTTGCCATTTGGCAACGGAACCCTAAAAACAACTTCTATATACATATATTAGTGATCCTGACTGCTAAGACTGAGATCGTGGGTTCGATTCCCACCCAGGACAAATCTTTGTGTGATGAGCAAAATCATTTGTTCTGTATCTGGGTGTAATTTATCTATAACTAGCTGACCCGACAGACGTTGTCCTGTCTCTTTCTGATGTATGAATATTTGAGCACGCATTCTGTCAATTCTATGTCAAATGTCATAATGTTACATTAAAAAAGTTTGTAACATTGTCCTATTATATGGTTGTTAAGTATTCTTAAATTTTCTAATTTTCCGCGCAATTTTTTATTTTGTTTTCTTTCATAAGAACCTTCTCCTGACAATTACAAACACAACAACAACAAAAAAAGTGAAATCGGTCAAGCCGTTCACGCGTGATGGCGTGACCAAGGGAAACAGGGATTCATTTTTATATATATAGATATGTATATATTTAAATAAATATCTTAAATATCTTACTTAGGACAACCAACACACCGTTATCTGATCCCAAACTAGGCAGAGCCTGTACTATGGTAACCAGACCACTGATAAACATACTTATATATTTCTAAATACATACATATTATAGATAAATTACACCCAGACACAGAACAAATGATCGTGCTCATCACACAAAGATTTGCCCTGGGTGGGAATCGAACCCACGACCTCAGTCTTAGCAGTCAGGGTCACTTACCACTAGACTAACAGGCCAGAATTTAGAAATATATAAGTATATTTCTCAGTTGTCTGGTTGCCATAGTACAGGCTCTGCCTAGTTTGGGATCAGATCACGTTGTGTTTGTTGTCCTAAGATATTATTATATTATATTGTCTATATGGGGATGTGGTGTCTTTATAGTTATTTTTTTGAGATCCATGACTTTTGGTTCCAGACGGACAGTATCCGACCAAGACATCAACCGTTACAACATCTGGATGACGAAGCACGGATCCTCCTAGCGCCGCGCCTGGGCTCTACGAGCCCTGCTGCAGAAACTGCGCAACAACTAAACACACATCTGCACAGTGACGTAGGCTGCTTCTGTAAACCTTCATCAACACGATGCAAGTTTCTTATCTATGGCATACGGTAAAATTGTAGCAGCCGATGACTTGCATCGTACAAATACGGAGCAACTTTTATTGTTGCTTCTACTTACAGTATGCCATAGGCAATTAAAATCGCACCATGAAGTTCAGGTTCTAGGCTGACGTCTATCAAAGAACTTCTTTAGAATCCGCAGATCACTACCCGTTTTGTTGTTACCACTCCTCCAGGGACCTTAGTACACCTCCATCGAGAAAATAATGATGCGAAACCGCGGAATGAATCGGTGCGAACCATTTCTACTTTTTGTCGCGATTCGAGTAGCAGAACATTAGGAGAGTCAGTTAAATTGTTTTAGAGAAAAATCTCGTCGCTTTTGTCCTAATAAATACAGTATACTTCGGACCTCTTTGGTTAATTTTAAAATTAACATCTGTTTTACAAAAAAAAATCCAGTTTACTTGATCAATTTGACGACTGCTATAGATATATGTGAAATAAACGCGTCACCGCAAAAAAATGCTGAGGCGCGTGGAGGTGTAACCGGCTTCCAAGTAAATCACGAGGGAAAAGTTCTTCAACAGAGTCATGGCCAGATCTGTACGTTAGAGCAGGCAGTTTCGCTTCTGTTTCGCTTGTCGTACAGCGAACAAGTCTTGTCGGAACTACTGCGGTTTCGCTGCTACGGTTTCGCAGCGTAGGTGTGATACCTGCCTCATGGTAATTGCGTAACATACTAAAAATGATATGGTTTTTCATTTTGACAATTTAAAAATATTCATTGCGTGATTTACGTTATCGAGAAGATAAATTTTTCAAACATTTTGAGCAATGGATAATAAATATCCTTAAAAATTCGTCGTATTGTAATTGAAAGTGTGTTATGTAGTGTGGTATGGTATATTTATCGACATTATCAATACAATTGAAAAATTCTCAACGTGCCTACTTCTATTTAATCCTTCAGGTAACCGCACAAGACGAAATTGTTTTGCTTTTAGTCTTTTGATACACTTCGGTATTTTTAATGCGAAAATATGTAGCAACGTGTAGTGCATTTTGACTGGAAATTTTGGTAACCCTTTTACTACGCGAAATAACATAGTGTAAAGAGTGAGTTTATCATTTTCACGTTATATTATTGGCCATATTAGAAGGAAAAAAAAATAACTATCTCTTTTATTATTTAATTCGACTTGAAGAGAGTGATACGTCTATTGGTGTAAGTTGTAACTGCATTGACTCTGGGTATGATATTTTGTTAGCGGAAAGTGCGTCAGCCTAATTTAGAAGCCTTACGTCACTTGCGTAGACATCTCAGCAATATTTGGACTGAATTGAGTGGACTTCAAAATTCATAAGTGTAAATTATATAGTGTTCGCGTCGTGAATTAACTCGCAAAGAACTTCAAGCTTTTGTGGTTCGGATCAGTGAACATTGAATAATATTGTCTGCGTTGTTTTAAGTAGTGTCGGTAAAGGGGTGATGCAGAAGTTCGGAGTAAGGTACAAATGGAGCTTGAGGAAGTAAAACAATTAAACATTCCATTTGTTTTCTACTCCGGGTTTGATTATAGCTTTGGTGAATTAATGTGGCTTCTATAAAGTAAGGCTCCCGTAGACAAGCGTGACGTGACGGCATGACGCGACACAAATTCTTTGTAAACTTCATGGAAAGCGTTCTACTAGAATTGCGTCGCGTCGTCGCGTCATATATGTTTGCGGGATCCTTTATAAATTGCGCCGATATGATTGGGAGAGTCTTAATGTGGCCATATTAATTTAACAAACTAAATTTAATATAATTATAAAGATTTTGATATTTCTACATAAGATGCACTTTAAATGGATAGTTTAAAAAAAATGTAAAAGGATCTATTAGTAATCTACTACACGATGTAGAAACTATGTTACTTATTAATTACAGTTCATAGAAGATTGTATGTATTTATATTCTCGACTACGAAAACATAATATTCATGTATGTATTTTCAATATTATATACAATAAACTACTTTACTTTTTAATTTATTGGTTTAAATTGTATTTATCGTAGTATGCTATATTATCGCAATATTTAATTAATCTATCGCTTTCGTTAATCGATTTGTGCATTTTATTGGCTAACTAGAAATGTAATTTTCGTGAGATTTAAAGTAGATTTAGATTATATCTTTTTTGGCTTTTCTTTTTGCTTTTCGTTCGTGATTTTTCCCAAGGAATTTATCTAGGGTATGTTTTGTAATAAAATAACAAGAATGGTCAAAATCTGTTTATTGAGGAATGGCGTAAAAATTGTGTAGTTTTTAAATTTGTCTATTTGTCTGCGTAAATATTTCAGTGTATAATGTAGCTGTATCGTGCCGTTGATTTACGTGTAGATAAAGGATATTAATAAAGCTCTTATACAAAGTTTGATACAGTAGAGTTTGATTTCACTCATTTCTTGATATGTCTCATAATATGTTAAGGCCACAAATTGGTCCGTTAAAGTTAGTAACAAAATAATAAAAAATAACTAACAAGAAAAATATAATGCTCAATTATAATATGATTATTAAAATAAATATTTTGTTGTCACATTAAACAGTTTGACTTTGAATGAAAGCCAGATTGTTTAATGTTAATTATTTAAAAATATATTCAAAATAAGATCAGATATTAGTCTGAATCTTTAACAAAGTGACTAATTTAGAGATGTACTAACCAGCTGACTGTGATGAAACTCGATTCAAATTCGTTTTTAGAAATCGATTAATCTGGCTTTTACCTACTAGTTTACCACATCTCCACTAAAAACATTAAAATATCACTACCCATGCGATTGTTTTACTAAAAATTACAAAGATGGAACATTCCTTATAATATTTAAAGAGTGAATACTTAATAGTTCGCTAGTTTTGAAGGCACTATAATAATATTTACACGAGAAACGATTGCTCAACAAACATGCGATATAATTTAAAAAGAAAACGTATTTTTGGCTAAAAATAAAGATATAATTGTCGTTTACACGCGCTCACACCGTGATCTAATGTGACATCTATTTTGGTTTAACGTGTCTCAACGTTCGATGCTCCCTTGCCTTGAGCTACTTTTTCTGTAGATGTTGAACTATTTTTCTTTAATTCCCGGAATGCGAGGGATTAAATTTATTATATTTTCTTGAAACTCAATTTTAAAAATTGTTACTAAGACAATGGTTGGGATTTCATTCGTTGATCACGAGGGAATGCGTGTAAAACGTTCCAATAATTTCACTTAAAACAAACAAAAATATATCATTTCGCTTAATCTAAAGTTAAATATTAAAAGAACATTGTATGTGATTCATAAAATAATGTGAATACTATCACAACTGCGGTCATGCCATACATACGTCACATGACTCATTAGTCGATGTCTTTTGTTCCGATTTTGTACTAAAAGACTCCGAAACTACGTAATTTCGGACATGCCAGTGATACATTTGTACTGTAACATAGCTGTATTTAACGACAATGTTTTGTCGAAGATATTCAATTGTTTTTTCGTGTGATTGGACCACTTAATTTCGTATATCATAGGGATCCAATTTAGTATCAATCATTGACATTCTGTCGTATTGTCGTCAAATACAGGGTGTTCGCGTTAATTTCTGTCATTAATTTATAAAATTTCACCTACTCTACTTACAATTTCTGAAAAATCTAGCAACAAATTCAGAACACTACAAAATTCTAATTTCTAGGTAATCTAAAAATTTCGTTTGTACGTTAATGATATCCGAGAACTAATTTTAGGCTGAAAATAGATGTTGATGCCAGTCGCGTTGAAAGATATAAAACATTTAATTGAGTCGAGTAGTAACGATCTATAGATAATTTCCTAGAAATAACCCATAGGTATGTTGATAGTCTTTAAAATATCTTTTGTCTCGAGTAGTTCAAAAATGGTTTTCTAGTGTCTGTACTAAGGCACAAATTTGTTTAACACTTTGTTGAAGCCAGCATTTATTCAATAAAAAGGCACTATAAAATTGATATTGAAACTGACATAATATCACTAAACAGCTTGGTACAAGATATCAGCAACTTTTATAACTGTACTTACAAAGATCTATTGGTGCGTGGCAAAAAACGGAACTAACGCAGCCATATTGTTTTTTCGATACAATTTCTGTGACTGTTTCACAAATGTTAGACAACAGCGCCACCCTGTCATTGTAATTTGAGCGCCAAAAGATCCTTACCGCACTGTACTTCAACCGATTAACGTAATATTCCACTTGTCCATACAATATTTAGAAGGCACAATTAGTTTCTACGCGACTGACGGCCCACCTAACTCCAGCATCACCAGCATAGCCGAACACCTTTGCAGGTGGTATGTTTGGCTACTTATTCTAATTAGTCTTGTGATCACTCGGGCGGGCCGCCGTTGGTTTCCGCTGTTGCCTTGCGCTCATCATCTTCGTTCTCCAGGATGTCCGTGAAGCAGAATGGGGCGAAGGCATACCCTTGACCTTCGTAGAACTTGCTCATGAATTCCACCCTGGAATGAGGTAAGGATTTAGTCTTGGCGTCGAGTTTTCTATCTTTCTACACAAGAAAACAATCCGGAAATAGATTTCAACAAAAAACTATAAGCAGCAGATTAGGCTTATTAAGGACCAAACATCAAAATATATTTTTTTAAGACTCAAGTCTGTTACATACGTTTTATCAGCTGATGGATGAGAGATCATTTTTAGCAAAACAAAATTGTCTTCTTGCTGACGGCTTCTTTGAGCAAGTTGCAGTCATCATTTCGCTTAATGGTATTCCATATTATTATAGATTAGAGGGCTTATAAAAACCGATCACTTGTGATAATCACACCGGGGAAAAGGTGTCAATCAATTTCTGTGATTAGATGACAGCTTATTTCACCTACATCAATCATTACGGTGATATTTTGTAGAATTGACCGCCAAAATGTTTAACAAAAAACTAAACCTACCAGTGCAACCGCAGCGTATGCAAGAAAGCAGACAGGCCCTCCATGAGTACCAGGATGGCCAGCGTGAAGAACGCCCACACACCGAAAATCAGGTACAGCTTGATGGAGTTCAAGCCTGGGCTACCCATGCCCTGGATGAGGACGCGCTGCCAGAGAACCGCTGATAGCTCTGATGGTGGATAAAAAGGAATTAGTAACACATTCAGCTGTGTTTATAAGGTGTTAATATTGTGTCGATAATAACATTAAACCAAAGACCACCCCATTTCTTCCCGTGGGTGTCGTAAAAGGCGACTAAGGGACTTACTAGAGAATGGGCAGCAACGTTCTCTATGCATTTTACCACCATACTGCGATCGCCAACCCGCCTGCCAAGCGTGGCGATTATGGCAAAGCCCCCTAAATTGGGGGAGGTCTAAGTCCAGCAGTGGACGTCTTATGGCTGAAATGATGATGATGATGGTGAATAATATTAAATTGTAATCAGGTACTTATTGACAAAAATTTTGGTTCACAGGTACGATTTCTAAAGCATTTGCATCAAATATTTGTAGAGTAGACCATACCATACCAGCTTAATCACAACAGACCGACCACAAAAATATGCTTCTTCTATGAAGGATTTGAAATACCTCCGATTCATTTTACTGAAGAAATGGTTTTAATCATTGTAGGCAAAGCCCAATAAAACGAGCTATATTTAATGATAATCTTTCATTGTTATTGTGGGCAAAGCCCAATGAAACTAGCTATCCATTGACACCAATATTTCCATTCTAATGTAAAAGGTAACTAAGTTATAGCCCATGTAAAATACCTAAATAAATACCTAAATGTTCTTTCGTAACCAGTAGTAGATATCTAAGACAATACTGACTTGAATACCGTAGAATGTTAGTAATAACAATGTATTGACTTATGTTTTAGCCTGTTGAATGCAAAATAGCTTGTAGGAACAACCTGTTGGAATCTAATTAGACTGTAATGCCGGTGTCATTGTTTACTTAAGACTAATTACCGTTTGGATACTTTAAACGTAAATGCCTAACTATTAAACTCGTAGTTCAGTAATCATGGTGCAAGAATGTATGCTCCAATAGGACGACGTCTATTTGTTAATCCAATAAGAAACTAGGAGCCTTGAACTTCCTTACACGTGTTTTCGAATTCTCGACAGGTCGAGACCTGCTCCTTTGGGAAAGTCCATTTTTAGCATTTGTAATTGGCGGAGCGCCCGGGAAGTAAGGAAGTGCGTAGGACACTTGCACTATGCGGTAAAACCTATATAAGGGCCGAGTGCCTATTTTTAGTTTAGTCTTTATACATTTTTACACGAATCATCAAGTTAACACGTAGTGTTTGTGAAGTAAGTGGCTACGCTGTCCACTGCTTAGTCGCGATGTACCCTATAACTAGTTAGCCAGTCTTTAGTAATGTGTAGCTAGGATTTAATTGTGTGTTCTGATTGTATTTTATATTGCGTGCTGTGTATCTACTGACTATTTCTCATAACCATTTTGTGTGATTTCTGTGTAATTTTCTGTATCATTTCTGTGTACCAAATATAAGCAAAGATTGCGACATTCTGACTGGTTTAATTTCACTCTTTCGTCAAGGGAACACCGTCACCCCCGCCTACAACACCTGACTCCCGTTTTAATAACAAATCATATTATATAATTAGTTTCTTCATCATTCAATTGGTCATAGGCCTCCTGAAAGAGAGCCCTATTCAACCGGTTCTTTTCTTTTCGCATCCAGCGGATTCCTGTGGCCTTCCCTAGGTCATTCATCCATGGGAGGCCTTCCAACTCTGTGTTCCGTTACGCGGTCGCCAGTCTAGAACCTTTCGGTTCCATCGACCATCTATTCTACGAGCAATGTGCTCTGCCCACTGCCACTTAAGTAATTTTTCGGGCTCTACGATATTAATACTTACGTAGGAGAAAAAATTACTTACCTCATTGGTAACTTATGCTTTCTGTCAAGCTAAACACGGAAAAGTATAAGGTATACTCACGCGCATGAGCGAGCGACAGCGCCCACAGTCGCAAGTATGAGGCGGTGTGCGACACCGCGCCGAGCACGTACTCGATGGTGTGGATACATTGAGTGATCAGTTCCTCGGCCAAGCCCTCGTCGTGGCCTTCCTTCTCTTCCACGTCACCGCTTTCTACTCCTTGTTGGTATTCCTGTAAAAAGAAAAAAGGATGTGGAGTATAAGCCGTAAAGCAAAAATCAAATAAATATAAAAAGAACAATACAGTCTATTTCTTTCTAGTTTTGTGATGAGGGTTCTATTAGGTGAAAGAATGTCATCTGAATTTTCAAATGCACAAAATTACATAGGATTTTATGCGAAGAAATTAAAGAAGATGGTATTTCCAAATTCGGAGTTTTTACTTTAACCGATTAGCTCATTACCTTTTGTGACTACAGAATCAACAATCTGGACTGTTCTCATTATTAATCGTATTGATCGCAAAGTCATTAGAGACATCGTATAGATAGTGAAGTTCATCTAACCCATATTTTCAAAATCTTACCTTCCGCTTCTTAGCCACTACCATCTTATACAAAGGCTTCCCGAAAAGCATGATAGGTATACACAGAAAGCCCAGCGCTAAGAACGTCTTCTGAACCTGATCCTGACCAGTGTACATCATTGCATGGCAGGGAGGCTTGTCCTCAGAACCTTTCATAAGCATCATGTTGATGAAGATGATTAAGACCGAGGGGGCGCAAGATGTTCCTAGAGCAGGATCTGAAAGAGGAATAGTGTACTTCCATAAGTTTGTTTAGATGGCTCTAATGTATGAAGAAGAAGCTCAAAGCTCAACGGGCTTCCTGTAGTCTAGGTTCAGCGGGTTTCGTTTCGCGTACTTGATTTGCATCACACTGGTTAGCGCCTAGAGTTCAAAATCTAACAGAGTTTTTTTAACGCGCTTGGATGCGTTGTGTTGGATCCTCAATACTTGACTCAACACCGAGTGTTGAAAAATTCATTTCGTGACTAAACCCCGACGCAATATATTTATGTCCGCGCGAACTTGGGCTTAAAATCATATGTATAACGAATTACTAATTACGTTTAACTGTTTGTTGTTCATCATCATTCATCGTTCATCATCATCATCTCACTTATAAAGTCTCACTTTTTCTCACTCGTTCAAATTAAATTCAAATTAATTTCTTTATTGCCATATATTCTTTCAATATATATCTTCAGCGCACTTGGTCTTTTAGAGTAACCAAGTGTGCTCAGCTTCATCTTTGTTCTGAGCGTGTTGATGGCACATATTTTTAGGAAACAAGTTTGTTTGGGTTAGTGCATAGCAACGCTAACACCTTACGCTGACGCAACACGTGTAATGGTGCCAGTAGTAGTTTTACTAATACTGTTATAAGTATATCCTTAATTAATATAAGTAAATATTATAACCAATAATTTATCGCAGTATTTACCTGTCGCAATAGCCGAATACATAATCCACTTCAGAAACATCAGCAAACACAGATACCAAAATAGGAGCAACAGAAACAGAATCTGCGGTAGATACTGAAGAAATATCATCTCTCGTTTCTTGAAGAAGCTGTGGAACAAAAACAACGTTAATTATAACGTCATCAGTTTCAATTGAAAACGCACTAAACATTCTAGTTTCTATGAATACAGTAATTACTTGAAGTTTACCACACTCATAGTTACACCGAACGCCATATGTATTACGCCGAATATAATCGACAGTTTCATCTTGAATGAGTTTAGGAATATTATGTTGTTTGAAGCGAACTGGAAAAAAAGAAAAAACTTTGTTAGTTAAGTTGAAATTAAAAACTCCCCGTCTTTCTTTATCAACCTATTTCTATGCATCGTTAGATATAACTTTTTATTCAGACTTAATGGTTTTTTTTCGATTAAATGCCAATGGTTTTGATGAAGATGGATAAATAGCAAGTTTTGAAAAAAAAAAAAACGGGGTAATTGCTTCATTTTTTCGATTAAAAGAATCGTACTAAGTTTCGATTTTCAAATAGCAGTCGATAGGAAAAAGTAGAAGGAAATAAAGGAGGCCTTTGCCATTTCATCATACCTTTGGGCACACAGACCACGACAGCCAGTGGTGCCGATTCCCTTATTCACAAACTAAACTAAATTTAAGTTCAGTGCATCTTTTTCTTTCTATTTCATTAAGGAAAGGACACAAGATAAATTTTAGTTTAGTCCTGTCAAATTAATCAGCGCTTAACGTAAATTGACGTAATTTTAGTAGGCAAGGTTTTAATCACGTCTAAACTTGTATGGAGTAGTGACAGGCTCTGATTAATTTGACAGGACTAAACTAAAAATTTTCTTTTGTCCTCTTCTTAATGAAATACAAAGAAAAAGATGCACTGAACTTAAATTTAGTTTAGTTTGTGAACAAGGGAATCGGTACCATTGTCAACAATAGAATTGCTTTTATGTCTTAATTCATAACTTAAATATAATATTTCATTGTAGTAGCACAATTTTCAAGTGGTCAGAATAAATGGATTATTATATTATTAAAGTTTCATTTATGGTTGGTTTGTTGGTCATACAGTTTTTTTTTTTTGGATTATATATAAATACGCTAAATAATACGGTTCTATATAACTAACAAATAAAAGGGTTGTCGTATATAGTTGAAGTTTAGTAAGAAACCAAAGTTGTGTATCGAATGTTTTCGGATGACATAATTAATAAATAATAATTCGATAAATAAAACAGTTTTATTCTGTATTAATTAAATAATTTTGTTAAATAAACGAAACGTCTACTATTTTGGTGACCGTTCAATATTCAAAAGAAAACTTACTGAACCAATCACCAACCTAAAGTTTTTATATATACGAGATCTATTAATTATAACAAAGACTAGCTTTTGCCCACGGCCTCGCCCGCGTGGATGTCGGAAATTAACGCAGGAGGACGTACTACCGCGCTAAGATGTCTTAATTCAGGTTATATTATAGGTAATAGCTGTTACCCGCGACTTCGTCCGCGTGGTATTTAACAAAAAGTTTTTCATAAAAACTGTCTTTGAAAACTACGCTGACATACGTCACAAACTACGCTGACATACGTCTCCAAATTCAGCGTGTTTTTAGCTTTTTTTAAACTATTTTTTTTTTTAAATCAAAGTAACCTAAGTCACTCCTTGTTACATCAGCTATCTTCCAGTGAAAGTTCCGTCAAAATCAGTCCAGCCATTTCAGAGATTAGCCGGAACAAACAGACAGACAGACAGACAGACAAAAATTGTAAAAAAAGTTGTTTTGGTATATGTACCGTGTATACATCCATATACACTTAGTAAAAAGTGGTTGGTGGTTGGTGGTTGGTTTGGTGGTGTTGTAGTGGTTGTGGTTGTGGTGGTGGCACTCCAATTTTATTTATTTGTATAGATGTATAGATTATGGGTTATGACTGTATATAAATTGATGTACTTGGTGTATATAAATATGTTAAAGGCAATATTAAGTAGATAAATGAAGTGAAGGTTCTTACCTGCCAAGCAGGGTCTAATCCAAAAGGATAAGGCGTCTGTATATACGCCGTTTTCGGATCCAATTCTAACATAGTATTATTCTGAAGGACACCATCTTCATACACATTCCGCCAACTAGTCCCAAATATATTTAGAGACTTCGAAAACATGTCGTTGTATATCAAACCAGTGTATATCGAAAATATTCCCATGAGGAGTATAATATATCGCCCGCCAAAGAAAATGTTCCATACTTCGTTGTCTGTCTTTGTTTTAGCGAATTTCTTCTCGTAAATGACTAGGATAGCTGCGAAGGCCGTCATGATGATGCCATGGCCGACGTCCCCGAACATCACGGCGAACAGGAACGGGAATGTTATGATCGTGTATAATGCTGGAACAATTTCAAGATTTGTTAGTTGGTGGTCAAGGTAGGTATGATTTTAGTCCAGTATAAGCTAAGCTTGCCTTGCCCACCAAGATAAGGCATAAACAAGGTCAAGTTAAATTTGCTAGCGACTTGACTTCATTTGACCGTCGTTACGGGTCGTCAGAAACCCGGAAGTCTGTCAACCTGTTTGACCAAAGGGTATCGTATTATCCAGTAGTTGGGTTGTGGAGGTCAGATTTGCAGTTGGTCCATGTAAAATACTAGTATCAAGCTGCATCCGGTAATAAATAAATAAATAAATATCTTAAGACAACCAACACACCGCAATCTGATCCCAAGCTAGGTATAGCCTGTACTATGGTAACCAGACAACTGATAAACGTACTTATATATTTCTAAATACATATGTTGCAGTCAAAACTCTTAACCAGTCAAAAGTACTATTAACTAGCAAAATTTGGTTGGTAGGAACAGGTTGGTCAAAAGTGGTTTTGACCAACTGACGCTCTTCGTCAAAAGTAGTTTTAACTGCAATAAAGCATCAGTCAAAAGCACTATTAAGCGAGTTCGTGACTTAGGGCATCCCGACGCGGACAGGTTAGGGTAGAAGAGGGTCTTGCAGACCCCGCCATCCCCTTCGTGGTTATTTTTTTTTAAACCACTCAGAAATAGGAGCCCCGCACGGCGGGGCTCCATTGACCGTGGTTCCGACTTTTTAAGAGTTTTGACTGATACAACCAGTCAAAACCACTTTTGACGGAATCACTTAGTCAAAAGTACTTTTAACCTTTTTTTGCCCAATGGAGCTCCATTGGGGAAAAGTACTTTTAACTGTTATTTTTGTCAAAAGTATTATTGACTAAAGCATACGGTCAAAAGTACTTTTGACTGATTTTGCTAGTCAATAGTACTTTTGACTGCTTAGGAGTTTTGACTGCAACACATACATTGTATATATAAATTACACCCAGACACAGAACAAATAATTGTGCTCATCACACAAGATTTGTCCAGGGTGGGAATAGAACCCACGACCTCCGTCTTCGCAGTCAGGGTCACTAACCACTAGACTAATAGCCCAGTCAAGTAAGACTGGAAGCCGACTGCAACATGATTGGGAAAACGTTAGGTAGATTCATTAACTTGACTCTATCTAGTATGTATCAGGAATCATGTTATGATATCAGTTCCTCATCACGTTAGTGGAGTTTCGGTAGCTAACAAAATTTTACTATGCATATTTTTGTCAATTATATTGAGTAAACATGGTTTTTGTTGCAACAGAAATGGTGAGTTCAGGTTCTGACTGTTGTCAATTATTAATTCATGCATGCTTGAGTTCATCAACAGTTCAAATAGAATAAAAATAAAATAATAATATAGTGTTTCCATGATGTTTACCTGGATTGACTTCTCTGTAGCTGGCGATTCCATAGGAATCAATGAGGTTCTGGAAACCTTTGGTGAACTTGTTGGTTTTGTTGAATGTCGGGGGGATCTCGTTTGTTGGTACGTAGTGTAAGATCGACGGAATCGGGCTGCCACTTGCTTTCTGTAAAAAAGATAGACCAATATTTATATTAATTCATACGAGATTACTTCATCTATTCATCATCATTATTTCAGCCGAAAGACGTCCACTGCTGGACTTAGGCCTCCTCCAATTTGGGGGTATTTGCCATAATCACCACGCTTTTTTTTTTTTTTTTGGATGGGAAATCATCAAATGACTTCTCCCGCTCTGGGCGGAGCGGGAGGGCGTGTCAGACTTTTACTGACTAAAACCCACCCGTGTTCCTTCAGTTGCCCATGTGCCAGGGTCACGGTGTCTCTTTCGAACAATCACGTGACCCCGGCAGGCATCGGTCCTAGCAGACCCCTTCAGTATTGCTGACATCTCTTTGAGGCGCGCGTGGAACACTACGCGCCGTCGACCCGAGCTTGGTCCTTACCGGGCGGCGAGCTACCCATTGCTCGCCACCCGCAAGCTCGCGCCTACGGTGGCCGGGAGTCCGCAATCGACTCCCGTAATCACCACGCTTGGGTGGCGATCGCAGTATGGTGGTAAAATGCATAGAGAACGCTGCTGGCCATTGTCAAGTAAGTCCTTTAATCGGTTCTTACGACACCCACGGGATGAAATGGGATGCTGCTATTCTTTACATCCGCACGATGAATTGCTTTGCCAAAACAGACTATGCTATGCCTGAATCACGATTAGAATTTTGCGAAATGAGTTAGGAAAATGTATATCTCAGTGCGGACAGGGCATTATAGTTGCAGTAGTCTATACTAATATTATAAAGAGGTAAAGTTTATTTATGTATAAGTTTGTATGTAGGGTATAATCTTTGGAACTAGCTATCAGGTTTGAAAAATATAGCCAAATTCTTGACGAAGCTAAAAAACACGCTACTACGCTAAGGAGCCAAATAAGAAGAAAACTCAGAAAGAACGCTAAGATAAAAGAAAATACATAATATCGTGGACGGGCGTTGCGGTGCTATAAGATATTAAAAATAACAAATATAGTAAGAACGTACTTCGTCGTTCGTATAAAATTTAGTTAGATAGTAAAACTGTTTTATAATAATATAAGGAGGTAGACCCTAACAAAGCGAGCCTTTAATACAAATGAGCAGAAGAATGCTGCTATTCAAATAACTAAGCTAAATAATCCCAGGTTCTGTAGAAGAACACATGATAGTAGACTTGCACTATTTCGATACAAAACAATTGAACACCAATTCTTACCACTCCATTCTCCAGCGCCTTTTGCACCGCAGTGAGGTCTCTCCTTGGTACCCAGCACTCTGCAATGAGGCACTTCTTGACGATGTCCATACTGAACATGTTGAGCGTGTGGTAGATGGCTTTCTCCTTGCGTACAGCCACCATCCAGGTGCTGATGTCGCGGGCTATGTTGGTGAGGACCAAGCGACGGTGGTTTTCTGTTTGTTCCAATACCTGGAAGAAAAAATAGAGAATGTGAATATTTAGCGGCATCTACTCCTTCACATGGAAATCACACTGACTTCAAGCAAGATGATACATCACGCAAGTAGATTTTACCGTTCAACTAGCATATATCTACTATATACACGTCCCGACATCAACCGTCGGCTAATTCCCATCCAGCCCCTCTCTTGGAGCCCTTTTCCACTGACGCGCTAAGCCGAGGTACGTACCCCACAGAGGTGCCCTCAACATGTTACTTAGTTTTAAGTTTTTTAAGCCCTGGCTGGAAGCCTTAATTAATAAGGTAGCCACAGGCAAGTCCGGTCAAACCTTATATTATAGTTATGGTATTGAAGAAACATATCAATTTGGAACTCTTTCACGGTTCTACCACACATTCTACCAGTTACTGCATTATTTCCATTAACTTTATATATCCTAATACGCACCATTTCCAAATCCTTAATCCTGGACCCCACTCCAGCCAGCATGTCCAGTTGGTCCTTGTATGTCGGAGGGCATGGGTACAGCGTGGCCTTGAACCCGAAGCAGACCTTCTTCACACGCAGCTTGATCTGCTCGCCGTGGAAGAACACCACGAATACTGTCTTCTGGAGCTCGTGACCCTGGAAAGGTAGAGATGGGTTTTAAGATACAGAATAGTAAAAAGAAGGATGGACACGTGCGGGGCCTTTCCAAAATTATTCCATGCAGTTTTTTATGGCAGGTGTCCCAACTGTCACTGCTTCTTTTTTACTTTCCTCATTTCAGGCATCTGCCCCATCATTGACGAAGAAACGACTAGCTATATATACGTAAAAAACATTGTACATCGGCCTATCTGCGAGAAATCGCTTGTCACCAACTATAACTTCGTTGCTCGTGAACTCGTTTCTAATTAGGTAATAGTGTTCGTCGACGGGGTAGAGGTGCGTTTGGTTCTTTAAAAGAATTAACTGCTTCTATAGCAATCTGGAAATTACCTTCGCATAGTCCGCAATAAGCCACTTCAATATTCTTTTTTAAAATTTCGTGTCAATAGAAAAAATAACTCATAAATTTGGTTTTAGCAACGTTGGTATGAAGGTGGACTACTCAGGAGTAAGCCGGACATACTTTTGTATAGTTACACATTTTGAATTAAAAAAGGCGTTCTCTAGGCATTTCAGTCTGATCATTTTATCAACAGTAAAGCACAAGATAGATTGGCTGTTGAAAATTAAGAGATTATGAAAAATATTAATGTTTTCTTTAACATTCCTGTCAGTGTTAAAACGTAATTTACATTTACAATCATAGCTTCCGGTACAAGCGAATGTTTTTAACATAATTTAGTATCTAGATAAATATTACAAATCCGTGAAATAACTTTATTAGTAGCGGAAGTATTAATGGCATAGAGTTCATCTGTTCTGCTTTGAGCGTTATGAGGAGATTGACTGAGATAAGACTTTCACTGATACTATTCAAATTTTGGTTAAAATAATAGTTTAAAATAACTAACAAACACGCTTCCATAGAAAACCAAACTAAAAAGTAGAATGGAAAAAAGCGTAGGGTGCTTTTTTGAGGAATTTTTTCATTGATATCAAGGACCCCACGCTTTTTTTGAACTTTTTGAGGTATTTTTTAGTTTAGTTTTCTATGGAAGCGTGTTTTTAAGTTTAAATTTTATAGTGTGTTTCAAATTATGTGACGTTCGGGTATAAGTTCCTTGGACGTATGTCAGCATAGTTTTTGACGACAGTTTCTTTTGGTTATTCCGGCAAGGATAATGGCACAAATTTATAAAATTTATTGTATTATCATTGGTCCTTGATAAGTATGCCAAATTTCAAGTTATTCCGACGATTTGAAGGGGGTCAGTATCATGTTGAAACTTTCCGTTACATAGGCACATACTAACATACGTTTGAAGCCAATAAAAACATGTTAAAAAGGGTTGCAACGTATTTTAGTATACACGATGAAAACCACAAAATATGCAATTTTGGAGGTATGAGGACAGGGGTAAAGTTCACTCAACCTCCATAGAACAGGTCGGATCCATCGACCAGACGGCTGTCGTTGACGTCGGTGGTCAACTACCCGACTATTGACATCGGTACGTTATTAAATTATATGTACAGTTTATTGCGTATTTGGCGGGGTAATTGCCACGGAAATCAAAAATCGAACGTAATCGGTTCTGTAATTTGGTAAAAAAATAGAATTTAAAGTTTGAGCAAATTTGAACACTGTAGAATTCTGAAGGGGTCTGCTAGGCTGAAGGGGTCTGCTAGGACCGATGCCTGCCAGGGTCGCGAGATTGTTCGAAAGAGATACCGTGACCCTGGCACATGGGCAACTGAAGGAACACGGGTGGATTTTAGTCAGTAAAAGTCTGACATGCCCTCCCGCTCCGCCCAGAGCGGGAGAAGTCATTTGAAGACTTCCCATCCAAAAAAAAAAAAACACTGTAGAATTGGATCACTAGGTCAATGATTCAATGAACTTGATTCCTCGAATATTGAAAAGCGACGTTGCCACGTAGTGCAAACTATCACGACTCTATAATTTTGCCACACTCCCTGTGGATTAAGTATTCCTTGTGGTTTTATTTTTTGGTTTTAATTCTGTAAATGTATAATTATGGTTTCTGATATCCTCTATACAATATTTTTTAGAGAATTTTTACATCCACAGGTGGCTTTTGGTGGGCAGTTTATTTCGGTATTTATATTTGATTGCGGTTATAGTAAAATTATGTGTTTGACAGCATTCATATTAGCTGTAATCCTTTATTATTAGTCGATGATGCGTTAAACAGTCTTTGTTTTAAACTCGTACCCAGGTCTTTCCCCGATAATACGTAAGTGCTGTAAGGCTTGCCTTGTGTAGCATAATGATGCACAGACCTAAATGTCAAAATTAAGGTGAACGGAGGTACGCCTTAGTAATACGGAGAATGTATGTGGATTATAATCGGGACAGTTATGTTATGTTGACCTTGGTATACCGTTTATGCATATTTTATCATGATCAACTAAAACGAGCCCTTTAGCCCCTGTAAATTGCGTGAGTGTTTACTATAACGTCCACCCTTTTTAGGCAAGGAACATTTAAAGTTGTTCCCTTGGGAGTGGACTGAATTATTTATCCTAGGCTTTGTTTTTGTTTCAAACGGCTTTGTAAAAACCGGCCAGTGCGAGTCGGACTCGCGCACCGGCGGTTCCGTACAAACCTGCAGGTATTCACGGTTTATGCATAAGGCTTATGTTTATGAAATTAAATGTTTTTAGGGTTCCGCACCTCAAAAGGAAAAAACGGAACCCTTATAGGATCACTTTGTTGTCCGTCCGTCCGTCCGTCCGTCTGTCAAGACCCTTTTTCTCAGGAACGCGTGGAGGTATCAAGCTGAAATTCATATCAAATACTCAAGTCTACTGTCTCTTGGAGCTGTGAAAAAATCAAACTTCTAAACTAACGCAATCAAAAGATATAGCCGTTTATGCTGCAAATTTCCGCAAATTTTCGAATCTCGCAAGGGAATCAAAACCTAAAGGGTACTTCCAGTCGATCTAGAATTTTGAAATTTGGTACGAAGCAACGTCTTATAGCACAGATAAAGGAAAAATTGCGAAAACCGTAAATTTTAATTACATCATATAATAAAAAATAAAATAAAATTTTAAACTTTATACCTACAGGTTTGTACGGAACCCTCGGTGCGCGAGTCCGACTCGCACTTGGCCGGTTTTTTTTTTAAATTTATATTTGAGTTGTTGTTGTTTTTATTTGGATTACAGATTTAAATTAATAAAGAAAAAAAAAAAAGTTGTTTGAATGAAAGGTAAATTGTGGTTTACGATTTATGACGTATCAAAAAAAAAAACTACTTACTAGATCTCGTTCAAACCAATTTTCGGTGGAAGTTTACATGGTAATTTACATCATATATTTTTTTTTTGTTTTATCATTCCCTTATTTTAGAAGTTACGGGGGGGGGGGACACACACACATTTTACCACTTTGAAAGTGTCTCTCGCGCAAACTATTCAGTTTAGAAAAAAATGATATTAGAAACCTCAATATCATTCTTGAAGACCTATTCATAGATACCCCACACGGTATGGGTTTGATGATTTTTTTTTTTGAGTTTCAGTTCTATGTATGGGGAACCCCAAATATTATTGGCTTTTATCTATTTTTGTGTGAAAATCTTAATGCGGTTCACAGAATACATCTACTTACCAAGTTTCAATAGCATAGCTCTTATAGTTTCGGAAAAAAAGTGGCATACTCGGACAGACAGACATGACGAATCTATAAGGGTTCCGTTTTTTACCATTTGGCAACGGAACCCTAAAAATAGCTGACCCTTATCCACTTGCTATGAAAGGGTTTGTAGGGGTATATGAAAAGGATGGACAGAGTATCCTTCTGTTATTTAATGACAACAAACTTTTACAATCTATCTACAAACCCGTATACTTACCACTTTCGTGACCCAGGAATCTCTTTTTGAAGTTGTTAAAATTAACATGTTCAGGAATGGCTGAAGACGAGCTTTTAGCTAAATAATAGAAACTGCACAAGTCGATCGACCAAGTTAAAATCAAAATCAAAAGTCATTTATTCAAACTAGGCTGAGAGTCAGCACTTTTTGAACGTCAAAGTTACATAAGACAGTCCCCCCAAAACGCCCGCCCTTCGACACTTCCTAGTGCTTTAGCTGGGAAACAGAAGTGGCGGAACAAACTCCCCAGCAGCACAGCTGTCTGTTAAGGACGCTATAACATTTTTGAATCGCTCAAGTTTAGGTATCTGAGTCGCCACACAACAACATTACGCGCACGCACACATTGAAACCATTGTCTGCTCGATTTTAAACATTAGTTAACTAATCTTGATACTCGAAGGTATTATTTATTTTATTTTACTAGCACTGTTGAGTAAAATGTGTAGTAAAGTAACTTTACTATCTGAATTTAGTGACAGTAAATAACTTTTACTACCATGATCATCAATATTTTTGGGGTAACGTATAATTTGACAATTAAAAAAAAACGAGGTGTAACAATAAAATACTTTAACAATATTTTTGGATAATAAACAAATATAACTGATGGTGATCGTAGAATATCGTTGTAATCGTTGAAAATATACAGGATATTCCTTAAAGAAAACTAAGCACAAATTGTGTGACGCGCGACCCTCACCTTTGAGATTGCAGCGCGTATTCAGAATTTTTTATTTATGTAAATAATTAAAGTTACGTTAAATATTGTGACTACATACTAGCAAAACCCCCAAAATTGATACCCATGTCGACATTTCATCATAACAGTACATCCGCCATTTTAAATTAAAAATCGAAGGTTGAACGAATCCCTACCCCCAATATGGATAAAGATCTTTTTATAAAGAAACAATACCCGCCGTATTTGTGATCAAATTTGGATGAATCATTCGTAATAACTATCCTAAAATTATCCAAATTTGATAGCTATATAATTAAAATATTCGTCGTTTTGAATGAAAAACTTGTGGGGTCGCCTTTTTTTGGCTCCAAATGTAATTTGTATGGAGTTTTCGGCTTCAGCACCTTCGAAAATCTTGAAAACGACACCCATGATGAAAATTTTGAAAATTTTCGTAACCACCATTTTTGATTTTGAATCAGATTCAGCACCCTTGTTTACCCCTACCGCAAGCTACATTAAAGAATTTCGTTCCAAAAATGGACGACACTTGCATAATTTAATTACCACGTTGAAAATATAACTTTTTATTGAATAATTATCCGCCATTTTGAATTCTTGAAAATGAATACATAGTCATAATTACCCTACCTCAATAATCCCAATAGAATTTGAGTTATTTATTTCTAAATCAAGTTCTGATAATAAGTTTGGTACTCATAGTTTTGGTCCGAAAAGTATCAACATTTTTCAACCACAGTATACAGCACGGCACTCACTTTATTATTATTTTGATCGTATTTATTTTGTACAAAAAAGCGATACGCCCGTGCTTCCTAGGGCGCGTCTGAGCGCGGAATGAGAAGCCGCGCGTTTAAAATGTATGAAGAAAGTTGAGAACGTTCTTTATTTTTCTCATAAATAAAAAAGTTATGTATTTAATTACAAAATATTTAGGCAAAACGTAGAAGATTATACTAGCCACAATTTGTTGTCATTTTGAAGTTAAAATATGCAGTTGATCTCACTATACAAGTACCTTTCCAGACCCCATTATTTTTCATTTTCTTCGATTATTGCGGTGGGGAAAACGTATTTTTGTGAAAATATTGTATGGGACTATATAATTTTTATGGTACCATAATGGAGATGAATAAATTATCTTTAATTAAAGACCATAATTAACTTCGCAGTTGTGATTCCTCTTGATGTAATTGGTACTGGAAAACCACCGATATTTGTAGAAAAATGTTATAGCGTCCTTAAGTTAGAAGAACTTGATTCTATAAAGTACTAGCTGACCCGACAGACGTTGTCCTGTCTCTTTGATGATATTTAAGCACGCATTCTGTCAATTCTATGTCAAATGTCATAATGTTACATTAAAAAAGTTTACATTGTCCTATTATATGGTTGTCAAGTATTTTCTTATTCTTAAATTTTCTAATTTTTTGGTGCAATTTTTTAAGTTTTTTTTTTTCATAAGAACCTTTTCCTGACAATTACAAACACAACAAAAAAAAAAGTGGAATCAGTCCACCCGTTCACGCGTGATGTCGTGACCAAGGGAAATAGGGATTCATTTTTATATATATATATATAGATTATGTAAGTAATTAATATTATAAAACAAAACAAAATATACATCAAACTATGCGTCATATGTCAGCTAGCACACGCCAATATACGAACAAAACATTAAAAAAACATTCAAAAACTTTTTTACAAAAAAAAAACAACCGACTTCCTTAAAAACACTACAAAGTGAAAAATAACTTTAATTTCGGAAGTCGGTGTCTTAGGATCTGTATTTATGGTTTTTTTGCCACCGACTTCCGAAATTAAAGTTATTTTTCACTTTGTAGTGTTTTTAAGGAAGTCGGTTGTTTTTTTTTTGTAAAAAAGTTTTTATTTTTAAATTTTTAGTTGTGGTATTCACCCTGCACTAATTCCAAACAAACAATGCATATTTATGCGATAGCAGAAATCGCGGTTGATTTGCTGTCATTTTTTAAAGAGTTCCGGTGTCTGTCTCCCGAACTCATCATCAGATCTATATGAAAATTATATGGGACCATTTCGGAATAAACCCCTTTCGAACAAAAAAAGAATTTTGCAAATCCATCTACATATGACGGAGTTATGGCCGAACATACATAAAAAAAAAAAAAAAAAAACATATAAACATCCGAATTGAGAACCTCCTTTTTGAAGTCGGTTAAAAATATAATAAATGGCCAGGCCAAAATGATTAAGGCTGCTTTTTTTTTTATTAAGCAGACAGTAGAGTGGGTAAGAGCCCACTCTAGTGTCTGCTGAGGAATCAATTCTCGATGTCAACGAGTATGTCTATCTAGGACAAGATATCTTCTAACTCCTGATCCATAAGGAGTTGTACCTTCCATCATCAGCTCAACGGAATATAAGAATACAAGTATCGGTCTAAACGTGCCTATAATATTCAAAGAATTATCCCCTAACCTTCTAACCTTTCACTGTAAGTTTCTATATGTACTGTTCACCGATGAGGAGTTCCATGCGGTATCTTCGAAGACTATAATTAGTTCACCACGGATGGATAGATAGAACCAGCAATTATTTTTGATCTTTAGTACAATATCCAAATCACATTACGTGTACTGTTTGTTTTTAAAATAAAAGAATACCAATATCTTTAAACAACTCTCTGAGAGAAACTCTAGTACCTAGTTGGTATATAGCTCGAACAGCTCGTTTTTGAAGAACAAAAATATTTTGAATGTCCGCGGCTTTGCCCCACAGCAGAATGCCGTAGGACATAACGCTATGAAAATAACTAAAATAGACTAATCGAGCTGTATCAACGTCCGTGTATTGTCTAACTTTCCTGACGGCGTAGGCAGCCGAACTGAGCTAAGCTACGCTTCCCGTGGTCGGTCCGTGGATTGGTGACCTCTTGCCGCAGGAAGCACGGTAAACCGTTTTTCCTGGCTGTTTCATTCGTAGATATTCGACAGTGGTTACAGGTCGTCAGAAGCCCAAAAGTCTGACAACTAGGGGGATTGTAATACCCAGTAACTGGGTTGTCGAGGTCAGATAGGCAGTCGCTCCATGTAAAATACAGCTACATCTGGTGAGATTGGAAGCCGATCCTAACATATTTAGGAAAAGTTTAGGCAGTAGATGAACATGTTCACGAATGGATTGGTTATTGCGATGTTAATGTCTACAACCAGACAGGTCGCTTCCGTTTCTTCAAAGAAGGTTGACTATTTTCTACGCAAGTGTAGCTACAACATCTACAAAAGTAAACCCAAACAGAACAGATTAAAGTCAAAACAAATCCGAAAACCTCTAAATCAAATAGTTTTCCAAACTTTTCAGAAGGCAAGGTCACTGGCCCATTTCGTGAATGACAGAGATTTATTCCTAACGAAGTTTTGACGCGTTCCATATTCTACCGTTTTCCCAGAACGCTTATAAAAGCTTTGTAATGGGTAACAGCGTCTAGAAAAATCAATATGAACCAGGGGTTAACGACCGGCCACTTGTGAGCTCCCATATAAAATATTGTACCGTTTTATTGCTGCCTAGATGCGTCTAGATTTGTTGGTTCAAGGCCTGGTAATTACAGTATTAAGTTGTTATAATTATGAAGAATGTATTAGAATTCGACGAGTTTTTGCTTCTTTATATTATTGCGCAGTGCGCTTTTGTAGATCACAGATAAGAAAAAGGGTTCAATTTCACAACAAAGTTTAATGCATTGTTTGCTAAACACTGGAAAGGATAAACAAAATTAACGAATCAGTAAATTCAGATAGCAGTCCAATACTGGATGCAGAGAGGCGACGCGTAAACAGTAACCATTTTGCATTTGATTCTGTATTATTTGATTCTGAAACACTACGCTGAAATTTATCGTTGGTTATAACGGGTGACTCCTTTAGAGGTACATTTTTCAAAATAATAAAAATATCGTAGTTTTCTGGTTATCTTTATAATGATACAAAAGAAACATTCCATACATTTACTATTTTAAGATTATATCTTCCAAATTTTTGCCGTAACTGCTGTTAACATAGACCATTCTGAAGTTCCAATTTTATCTATAATGAGTACGAGCATTTCCAGTGGTATATGGCGAATAACATGAGGAATTTTGGCTTCCAAATTCTTAATCATACCTGAAGGAACACATGAGAAAATGTTCTAGACCCAAAAATTCGAAGATATGTGACCTTCGCCAATCCGAACTGGGCCCATTGAGTAGATTACGGCCTACTCCATCTTACTGAGTGGAGAACCGTGTCCCACTTGTGGCAACCTGATCGGCTGATTGCGCCATTAGGCTCATGCTGTAGCATTTTCATAAGTAAGTAACGATCGGCTTCTAGCAGAATTTAATCATTTTCAAAGTTGACCTTTCCAACACCATGTAAGCGAATTTAAAAATTCCCAAATATCTTTTTAAAAACAGTGATTAAGTTTTCCCTAGTCATTACTTTCCATCACCCAAAGTATGCTATAGGTACCTACTGAAAATTATTCTCTATAACATGTGGTTTGCGTGTTCAGCTCACGTGAGGCCAGCGAACATTTTATGAAGCCTTCATACATGTTATTAAACGAATAATTTTGATTTAGATAGGTCAGCGCCATTATGGTGGGAGGTTTTTATGTATACGTCCACGTGTGGTGGTCTTTGGCCGGTAATTGATATAGGCTTTTATTTAAATTATTTTCCCGATTGAAGACAAAGTTGGGATAGAGATGTTGGCACTATAATAAGTTATTACTTAGCAGAGTGCCAATTTGGGAGTATACCGACACATAGACATTTCTTAATCCAGACACCAGCTTGCTATTGAAAACTTTCTTATTGTAAAAACAAATGTAATTTTTGATTGTTCCGTGTGGTGCCAGATGTAAAGAATGAAGAAGACATTATATATTTTGGAAATGGCAGTTTTTGTAAAAAAGAATAAAAACCTGTTTGCTAAGGTTTCGGACACCAAGAAAGGTCCCGTCAGAAGTCAGTACAAAAACCTATTAACTGTCAGTAGCTATAAAACGGCACTTCTCCAAAAAAGTGTTTTTGCATGGCTCCAGTCATATTTAATAAACTCCCAGATAGCATAAAAACTTAAGGCTTTCTAGGTACAGAGGTGTTATTACTCGTTAAGTGACTTTTTTAATGACACTATGTGTGACATATCAACTGTATAATCTTATTGATATTACTTAATTCTATTCACATTATTTAATTTTATTGACACTATTTAATTTTATTGACATTCTTTAATACTCCTTTGTGCATGACCTAATCTTGTAATAATAATTTATTCATTGATTAACTTTTCCATAATTTTGTTCAAGATTTGTTTAATTATTTGTAAAAAAAATTGCATGCTGAAATTCAGGCAGAATGTAACCGGCTCATTATATATTGTAAAATACCTGCATTCTATGTGAATAAATGATTTGATTTGAAGACCATTCCATCTCTTCTCGTGGGTGTCGTAAGAGGCAACTAAATGACTTACTAGAGAATGGGCAGCAGCGTTCTCTATGCATTTTACCACCATACTGCCTGCTTAGCGTGGCGATTATGGCAAACCCGGACAGCTATTGGCTGAAATGATGATGATGTATTTTTTAGCCTTGCTGAGCTCTTGCACTTACCGCCATTAGACAGGATAACCTTGTATCAATATTTCACTCCAAGAAATTTAGCTAAGAGTAAAATGTTTAACGTTCAGAGTCAGTTACTTAATCTCTACACTGTCAACAGCCAAAGATATACACTCAACAGCCCACAAATTTTCTATCCAGCAACAATGTCCATTATTTATTAGATTAAAGAACACTATAACAAAAGATAAAACATAAGATTTACTTGCCATTCGTGCCATAATGTTTCCGAGGTATCGAGCGAGCCTTTATAGACAGAAATAGAAAATTTGCTATTTTATTCCAACGATATTGGCAAGCAATATATTTTGTTAACGGCGTCTGTATAAATTTTGCTAGTGTTGCTTTCAATTCTATGATATTATTTAGTCTATGTGCTATCACAATACAGGGTCGAATTAAATTTGCTAGCAATACTTAACTTACATGTTGAGTATCGGCAAAGAAAACTAAATAAATAAAAAATACAAGTTTTTTTTTCTTATTTTTCATTTCAACTTTGTTCAAAACATTAAAAGACTGACCTGTACATTACGGCAAACCAAACGAGTGATACGTTTTGGTTTTTGGACTTTCGTAAATTTATGTTCCACAAATTACAATAACAGCTGATCGATTACGGGCATTGACCTTCGCCCATCGAATGATTTAAAAAAAAATGTGATTTTGTTCCATTTGTTTTCGATATCACCACCCATATCTAGTGATAAAGTTATAAATATACTGCTATTGGTATTCCTACAGCTGGAACTAAAGTCACATACATAGAATTCATGAGAATTGCGCTTGCTCATTCAGATAGTTAAATTCTGGTCAGCTGTGTCTAAGGTTAATAGATTAGGTCCAATTCAATTCAGTGCTGTTAAAGGAAATGTAAATCAATCATTTCATGATCAATTTTTGTATCAGTTAAGTTGGCAGGATTAAGGTAAATGCTCCAAACCAGCCCGCGAAATTCAAAATTTCTTGCGTTTTCTGCAATTTGCAGGCCACTGCTAGGTTGTATGTTGATTAAAATATTATTCGCGCCTGTAAGACGTATGTAGTTACAGAATTATAATCATCAAAATCGCCAATACAACCCTCCAAGTTCAAAAAGCCTAGGAACAAAAAAAAAAAACAGAAAAAGTCATTCCTACAGCTTTATGACCTTAGAGCGTTGTATTGATGATTTTGATGATTATAATTCTGTAACTACATGTGTCTTACAGGCGCAAATAATATTTTAATCAACATACAACCTAGCACTGGCCTGCAAATTGCAAAAAACGTAAGAAAATTTGACTTTCGCGGGCTGGTTGAAGCATTCGCCTTAAAGAATCCTGACGAATGTAATTTATTGTTCACTAATAACACTTAGTTGAGCTACACGATTAGTGATAAATGCGTGCACTGACTGGACAGGTCCACTCAATCTGTGTGGTTCTTTCCTCAAAAGACCGTTTCAGACAGCTATATTTATGGTCTTCACATGGTATAACCAAGATTATACTCGGACTTTAAAAGAGACCTCTCGGTTTGTTTCGGCCTTTCTTCTTATAGTAGTAAGATAGAAAATGCCGACCTCATCTAGTTCTAAAAAATATGATTGAAGTGTAAAAGTGTTAGTACAAAACTACTTCAAAAAATAAAATCATTTACATACATACATACAGTCACGCCTTTTTCCCATGGGGGTAGGCAGAAACCACGGAGCGCCACCTGCTACGATCTCTACACACTCCTTTTGCCTCGTTTAGGTTCATACAATTGGTCATACACACACGCCGGTTGCGAGTACTACGCACCTGACCTGTCTGAAGAACATCACCAATAAGGTCACTATATGTCCTCCTAGGGCGTCCCCTCCCGGTGTTTCCACTCACATCTGCCTTGTAAATACCTTTTGTGAGCCGTCCTTCATTCATCCTCTCAACATGACCAAACCATCTAAGCATACATTTTTCAATTTTTGTCACTACATCTTCTTTTAAACCACACCGTTCATTCAAATATCAAATCATTAAAATCATTTGTCATTTACTATTTTCGCCGTTACCTTGCAGTATACCTGCATTTAATCTGCTTAGCCTTTTCCCATCCACGTTGGGATTGTCTTCAAGTCTAACTGGATGCAGCTGAATATCAGTATTTTACATGCAGCGACTGCAGAGCAGTGCTGGTCCAGTGGTAACGGCCGCGATTTACGAGTTGTACGTCGTGGGTCCGAACCCAATCAGGAAAACTTTACTTTGTGTAAATTATTTAGTCACCACTGCTCTCAAAACTGTGAAGGAAAACATCGTAAAGAAACTGACATGTCTTAGAACCAAAAATTCGAAGACATGTGACATCTACCAGGTCGCTGGGCCCGCGTGGTTGGTTACGGCCCGCTGCCTTTCACCGAGAGAAGGCTTGTGTTGCAGCAGTGGAAACATTATAGGCTGCTGATGAATGACATAGAGTAACTGCCTATCTGACCTCCACAACCCAGTTACTGAGTAACAAGATACCACTTGGCAAGAATGGTTGTCAGACTTTCGGGCTTCTGACTACCTATGATTCCCCTGATCTATGAATGACGGCCGGGCCCATTGGCTTAACGTGCCTTCTGAGGCACGGAAAATTATGAGTTAAAAAATAGTTCTACTAAATACTAATAACAGCTTATTGTCTCATCTAAACCTGTGACGTTTTTGAACGAATCGAATGACGTAGCTACGGAGCAGACAATATGCAATATATAACCTATATATATACTCGTAGGTATCATTATTATATGGAAGAGGTTACGGATGTCATAGCTGCTATAAGCTAAATATACGTCTAAATGCGTGGGCTTGCCATGAAGTTCGAGGGTTAGCCGTGAACTTGATTTGAACTCCCGACCTTTTGATAGCACGTCAAATCCGAAAAGAATCAATACGGCTATTAGTTGTCATGTTTGAAAAGAATATTTGGATGTACGAAACTATGTAAAAGGAAACTTCAAACTTTAGAAGATAAAGTAATCAAAATGCTTTATAAATAAAAATTAGCCGTACAGGCCTTCATTATCTAGCTACATCCTGGATTAATTACTTAACTCATTAATGAACCATTGTTAGGATATATTGTAAATGGGACTTAGTAAATACGAGCAAATGACGGTCAACAAAGTACCAAAACGAATTTTAAGATAGCACATCGTGAGAACCCATGTAATCTTTATAAAGGTTGGCTTTGACAAAGAGAAAATGGACTCTCACACAGAGAGTAAAACCTACGAGTGGTGATATTATAAAGTATAAGGCATTAGCTATGACGTGACCACTGCTTGTATAGTAAGTGTCCTATACGAGAAGAAAAAGGTATCTTACCGTAATAGGATCCTTCAAAGGCTCATCAATCTGCGCTTGCTTGAAGAATATATTCCCATGGGATATTCTCCACAGCATCTTCTCGAATGCTGGTATCCTGGCTGTTGTGACCACTCCCGCGATGAACCCAAGGTGTCCCAACACGGCATCGTTGTTGTATATTTGTACAGACGCTGATATTTTCCTCTGTGCGCTGTGATCTTGGAAGAATGTTTGCATCTTCTCTATTAATGTCTTCAGCTCAATTAGGGAAAGATAGTCGCTCTTCAGGTTTCGTGCGTTGCGTGTTATCTCCTGAATTTCTCCTTCGATGAAATCGATCCTTTCCTGGAATATAGAAATTGGTTGGTAAGAATCTGTTACACTGTTCGGGAAAGCGTTGGAAATAGCTGAACTTAGACAAGATAACACGGGCTAGACTACTGGACCTTCAAATGCCTTGAGGTTTTCATGGACCCTTGTCTGTTCTTGGCCGAGTAAGCAGATACATGGCGATCGCAATATAGATCTAAAGTTGATTAAGGGTTTAGTACAACGATGCTTACCGAACCCTTACGAAACTGCCACCATACTGGTAGTGCCTCGAGCATGTTTGCCGAAGCGAGGTTCCCGGACTTTTACGCCATCATAAGATCGAGTATCGACGGACGAGGCAAAGTTTGAGACGCTCCAGTAAAAGCATTATTAAGGTTGTTTCGTGCAACCCAGCAAACTCCATATTTGTACACTGGGTTTCTGTTCACCCTTAGCGAGAACAAAAATGACAAAAAAAATTGTGTATTTTTTGGAAGACTATGGGTACATGTTTTATTGTGTATGTCTTTTTTTTTGTAAATGGTTATTTTGCTTTAAATATGACGCTATTTATTTTGAGTAATGTTATGAAGACAACGGTTAAATCTATTACGAAATTCATACAATTTCATATTCGACTTCTAAGATTTCCACAATGAACTGTTAGAAATATTAATGGAAATCTGAATGTTTCCATCTGCTTTCAGAATAAGTTGTAAAACAAAATGGTCCCGTGGAATATGACGCTGATAACTGTTGGCACATTTGTAGAGGCCGTTAAATAGTAATGGTCACACAAATGAATTTCATGGAACTCGTAACAAATAGTAAAATCTTGATGTTAATGACCACTTTAAGTTATTGCAACGCATTGATCGACGCGGGAATTTTCGCCTGCTATGCAAGAGAATACGACATAATTTTATCATCGTATGCTGATGGCAGTGTTAAGTGGTAACCTCTGACATATATTAAACTTTTAAACATTTCTTCGACACGACATTGAAAATGTTTTCACTTTTCGGAGGCTTTCTGAGGGATCTCCAACTTTTATTAAGCCTGAGAATATCTTTCGTTATATTTATTTATTTACTAGAGAATGGGCAGCAGCGTTCTCTATGCATTTGACCACCACACTGCGATCGCCAACCCGCCTGCCAAGCGTGGCGATTATGGCAAAACCCCCCAAATTGGGGGAGGCCTAAGTCCAGCAGTGGACGTCTTACGGCTGATATGATGATGACATTTATCAAAAAAGAATTTGGCAAGAAGATAGTTGTTGCCGGTTTCGAAATTCCATAAAAGTATGATGTAATTAAAAGCTATAAAATTGAACATCTGCCTAGTCTATAACCAACTATGTATGTCGTGGTTGGCTTAGCTATACAGATACAGCTGAGTACCAGTACATGGACCGACTTCTTATTTGACCTCCTCAACCCAGTTACTGCATAATACGATACCCATTGGTAAGACTGGTTGTCAGACTTTTGGGTTTCTAACCACTGTCAAATATCTACGAATAATCGCCGGGACCAGCGGCTTCACGTGCTTTCCGAGGCATGGAGGGGTCCTGGTATGTAAAGATGGTCACCTATCTACGGACAAACCGCGGCAAGCGTAGCTTCACCTGATTGATCGACTCTTACGGCTGATATTGCATTAATACCTTCCATCAATAAACTAGAATCTACTGGGACTACTTTTAGGATTCGTGGTAGAAAAAATACTGAAAACTTGACTAATAAACGAACTAAAACCAACGGTATAAAAGCGACAACGAAATCCTCTGCGTTAGTGACTAACAACAGTGCTGATAACCAATTTTAACACCTCTACACGCAGTATAGTCATTACCACACACTCGGATCCAGCCATCCAATCGTCCATCCATCCTAAACCGCCAATTACCACATCCTCGAACAAGTACAACATGACGTCATGGCAACTCATAAATTACAATAACTCGGTCCTGTGATCCCCGCTAGAAATATATCCTGCGCTAGCGCTGGTGGCGGGATCTAATTGGTGTAACCTTGCCGTTAATAATTGTTTCATAGATGTGTGTGGATTAATCGAGTTATTTATTATACTGAAACTAAATGTTTTGTTTTCTTCTTCAATTACGGGGTAAATGTTTTAGATGGGTGTAGATGGAAAATTCCAGTTCTCCGGCCAAACTATTTAACACGATTTGATGAACATAATTTACACCTAAAGTTTTTAATTGTTAAAATCATCATCATCATCATTTCAGCCGTAAGACGTCCACTGCTGGACTTAGGCCTCCCCCAATTTAGGGGGCTTTGCCATAATCGCCACGCTTGGCAGGCGGGTCGGCGATCGCAATATGGTGGTAAAATGCATAGAGAACGCTGCTGTCCATTCTCCAGTAAGTCCCTTAGTCGCCTTTTACGACACCCACGGGAAGAAATGGGGTGGTGTTATTCTTTACGTCCGGCACCACACGGTATTGTTAAAATAAACGACTATATTTAAGAGAATCAAATATTGATTCAAATCTTCTTGCGTTTAAAGTTGCAACATAACTTCACAGCCCCAAGTGTTGGGCAGAGGTGTATTTATTTCACTTACATTTCGTTAATTATGTTTAAGTCCCATGTAATACGCGGTGAGCCTATTGCCATCGACGGGCACAAATCTTGAGACTGAGAAATTCTAGATAGAAAAACCCAATAACTGTTTGCACGACCTAGGAATTGAACCCTCGTGTTCAGCAAATAGCGCTTGCGGTTACTAGACAAACGAGGCAGTAACTATAAGCATTATAAATGATAATATTTCTGCAACTACGTTTGTACAAACACTTTTACACGTCAATCATATTTTTAAAACTAGATGAAGTCGGTGTTTTCTATCTGACTACTCTGAGAAGGAAGGCCGAAAAAAACTCAGAGGTCTGTCTCTTTTGGCAATAATTATTAAACAGATGCTGGTGTGCGTAATCTGGATTAATAGTGTTGTTCTTACGCCGCGCATGTGTGCGTTACTCCAGCGGAATGTTGTCGCTTTTCAGGATTTTGGCTCGACACATAATTAGTACCCCATCTCGTGTAAATGTGCCCGAAATTTAGAATTTGTGCGTCCAGCCGATCCAAAGATATTCACGAAAAACAGATTCCGCTGGAGTAACGTTACCCCAGCGGCATGTTTTTTAACCGGTGGTCGTAGCTGAGCACAAACTAGCTACTTAGATAGATTGAATTTGTGCCTAATTGTGCCCAAAAAGTGAAATTTGTGCGTCTTGAGGTTTCAGAGTTATTCAAGATGCCGCTGGGGTAACGTTTAGCAAATTGCTGTACCTCTCAAACGGCATGACATACAACTACGATTTTTTTTACTACGGTGGGTCTTAATTTGTGCTTATGCTGTGCACTTTTATTTTTTCTATAATCTACACCGTTGGAAGAAAAAAAATTGATTTTCAAAAACCCTAAAATCGATCCTTGCGCTTCAATGAGAAACCCTAGAAACTTACCAATTATGGTGGTTTGTACCTTTTATGAACTCAAAGCATCATGCGAAATTAGATGTTTCTATTCCAACTCCTCAGAGAGATATTTCATTTTAATTAAATTCTGGCTACGCTAAAGTGTAACACCCCAATACACGAGTTATTATTAAGTGACGGTAATTATGATTCGACAAATAATTAGTACCTTTATTCAATTGCTTATCCTTAAAGTTTCAGCTGAAAAATCCTTGTAACTACACAGATATATGAAGAATACCATAGGAAAAGAAATTTCACGATTAACCGAACAAATTCGAATGACTGTATAAAAGCGGCCGCGCAGTATATTGTGCCAAACTTCTTAAATTTGTAGTATTATAATAAAATTTTGATGGGTACAGGTGCGTACAAATGTGTTAAATAACTATTTACTTACTTTTGTATAAGTATGTAACGTAGAGCGTTATCTATCAGGGAGTAGGGACTTTATTGACGAGTTTATTACCTACAAACATAATGTTAATAAAGTTTGAATGTAGATTTTGAACATAACTCCATACTTAGGTACCGATATTATTCTCATGGCTTTATAAGGTCACATATATTATTATGTATGATGAGTATGACAGCACTTTTACCACTTACCGTTGTTTTTAATTACAACGTAGCCGTTCATAGGTCTTAAGTCATTAGGAACTATTGGGTGATGTTGGCAATTACATAGCAGATCTAGATACCTTGTAATTGTAATCAAAAGTGACATGTGCAGCGGAGTTCCATGATAACGATTATCGCTCCTGCTCCCGTGTAGTGTTGAGAGTGAACATTCGGAAGTTTGCATTCGTCAGTGACAGCGAATAGTAACAAGCCTGTGTAATGGAAACAAACAAAATAAATATGTTTAAGTAAGTTTAAAAGTAAAATATATATAGTAATTTAAAATACAGTTTATGGAATGGGCACAAACAGGTGGATATAAAAACAAGGAAAACTTTTATAAGCGGGCGTCACGAGCATGGCGTACGTACTCCGTCCACTGTCGGTTGGCGGGAGTGTGAGGTCGCGGGAGGGGATGTCGTCTCCCGTTGCATTGCGAAATTAAAATTTTCGTTTTTTTGCAAGTCAGTGTCGGGTTGTTATATTAACGTAAAAATAAATTGAATTTGGCGGGCTACCACTGCGCAATCACCTTAAGGACAAGTCCGTACTTGTTTATACAAGTCCGGATTTACGACGTGTATTATTGCGCAATGATAAAAGTATCACACTAATAAATATGTGTTACGTGTGTGTGACAGTGTGTTACGCTTTACGCAATTAAAGTGCAGGAGCTGTGGACATAACTCTAAATAAATCGAAAAACAAACAGATAAATAATTATAAACTTACCTTAAAATCAGAAAGTACACTCGTGATTATACACACAATGCCTTGGAATTTCTGGGAAAAAAACAATGAGCACACACCCTTCACGCACGAGTAATTAGCGGCAACTGACGACACCGAACAGGCAAAATTTCACATAGTATGAAATGCTATTTTATTTCAATTGAAAACAAAATCTATAAACAGAATTTTTATTTTATTGTTATATCATAATTATCTTTTTTAGCAATAAAAAATACCATTTATCGTCAAATATACATATTGCAGTCTTTATTAAATTGCTGTAGGTAGTTATGTTTTTCTGTAGGTAGTTATGTTCTAAGTCAGAACAAGTACCTACAAAAAGAACTTCTAACATTTGACTGAAAGTTAAAGATTTGCAAATCCTTAATATAATATAACTTACATATTGTGCGTGTATACGTACGTGTTTTACAAACCAATAAATAATTTTATGTAACACTTTTGTGTGAGACTGTTTCAAAAAACGAAATCTTGTACTACAAATTTAAGAAGGTTGGCACAATATACTGCGCGGCCGCTTTTATACAGTCATTCGAATTTGTTCGGTTAATCGTGAAATTTCTTTTCCTATGGTATTCTTCATATATCTGTGTAGTTACAAGGATTTTTCAGCTGAAACTTTAAGGATAAGCAATTGAATAAAGGTACTAATTATTTGTCGAATCATAATTACCGTCACTTAATAATAACTCGTGTATTGGGGTGTTACACTTTAGCGTAGCCAGAATTTAATTAAAATGAAATATCTCTCTGAGGAGTTGGAATAGAAACATCTAATTTCGCATGATGCTTTGAGTTCATAAAAGGTACAAACCACCATAATTGGTAAGTTTCTAGGGTTTCTCATTGAAGCGCAAGGATCGATTTTAGGGTTTTTGAAAATCAATTTTTTTTCTTCCAACGGTGTAGATTATAGAAAAAATAAAAGTGCACAGCATAAGCACAAATTAAGACCCACCGTAGTAAAAAAAATCGTAGTTGTATGTCATGCCGTTTGAGAGGTACAGCAATTTGCTAAACGTTACCCCAGCGGCATCTTGAATAACTCTGAAACCTCAAGACGCACAAATTTCATTTTTTGGGCACAATTAGGCACAAATTCAATCTATCTAAGTAGCTAGTTTGTGCTCAGCTACGACCACCGGTTAAAAAACATGCCGCTGGGGTAACGTTACTCCAGCGGAATCTGTTTTTCGTGAATATCTTTGGATCGGCTGGACGCTCAAATTCTAAATTTCGGGCACATTTACACGTGATGGGGTACTAATTATCTGTCGAGCCAAAATCCTGAAAAGCGACAACATTCCGCTGGGGTAACGCACACGCCGCGCATCACTATTAATCTTACTCTTAATGACACTGGCATGTTTTTTTTTCAGTAGTTATTTAGTATTCTTCTCTGAGAAGCTATCAACAATCCTTCCTCGTATGTCTGTCGTCGTCTTAATTTATTAAAGGCGGATCGTAACGGTAAATAGTAACTGAATTGTTTTACATAATACTCAGCTCAAATTTTCTAGTGTTAGGACTCAATTCTCTTCCCTGTCGATGAGTGAGTCGCGATCTATCACGTGAGCTCAGTGTGGGTTATAGTAGATGTCACCGTTTCTATTCATAACTATTTATTTATTTTACACTAGCTTTTCTAAAATAAAAGTAGTCTAAGTTACTCCTTATTACATCAGCTACCTGCCAAACCTTTAAAAAAAAAAAAAAAAAATTCATTTAAATCGGTTCAGTAGTTTTAAAAGGAAAGCGAGACAGACAGACAGACAGAGTTACTTTTGCATTTATAATATTATAGTGTGGATATATTCAGGGTGTGTAAATTTTGTAAAACTGTAAATCCGTAAGATTTTGCTGAACATATATTGTGTTGTATTGATAGGTAGTGACCCAAGCTATCACCCCCTGCAGTATGTCGTGCTATTTACTGGACACCCTGTATATAAATAATATATATAATTTATTAGTGTGGATAACATAAGATCACGACTTGATTCGCCGAAGGTTTGGGCAGAAGTGTACCTATTTCGCCAGTTATGTTTAAGTCACATGTGATAGGGGGCGAGCCTATTGCCATCAACCGGGATGTTACTGATAACACAGCCCGACGTGACTTTTGCTCCTTGAATGAGAGTAGTCATTCCCCGTAGATTTTGGGTCACTGAATTCAAATTCGGTCTCGGTCAAAATCAAATTTCTCGATGATGAAAAAAGACATTCGCGCAAACTCAACGCCATTTGGAAGAGCAATGCTTATACTTTAAAGTATTGTGTGTATTTTTTCGATAGCTAAATTTGTCACGATGCTAAATAACCGTGAAAACACGCTAAATCGTGTTCTGCACTTTTAGGTTAGAATATTTAAAAAATGTGATGTGATGGAGCAATTCCGAGGCCGAATTTGAATTCAGTGACCCAAAATCTACGGGGAATGACTAGATGAATAATACCAGTAACACTTTACCCAACCTAGGAATCGTACCCAAGATCATGATCAACAGTAGTGCTTGCGTGTTGGTTTAGTGACCAACGAGGCAGTAAAGTCAGTTATTTATTTTATGTCTCCAAACTATTACTGTCCCTTATTTATTTGTGTCACTTATTTTAAGACGACACACGTCGGTATTCTGGGGAAATCCCCAAGAAAAACAAATAGTTCTAGCTTGACTCATATGTTTAAATGGAAATTATCATCACTATCGTCATTTACCTATTTATGGTCCCTAATGCGATGCAACTGAAAACTTCACTACTGAACTTGAACTTAAAAATAAGTTGCTTTGATCTTCGGAATTTGAAATACAGAGCGTTAATCCTTTATTTTTGTTGGTGTGCTATTTATGAGCTGTGAAAACTCAAGACATAGTGTATCCGCTGTAACATTGAATTAAAATGTTCTGCGCAAATAGATCTTTGTTTGATTATAATGAAATGGAAACATTTTTCCTGCCATGTTCGATAGCCACGTCTCAGCTAACGAATAGGTGACCACCCAAGAATTATAAATCTGATGTTTGCCTCAATCAACGACCAACAGAAGGTGGGCTCTAGTTTGTGATAGGTATAATCACAAAAAGTTAATTAACTAGGGTCCTCGGATATGGCTGAAGTTTAATATTAAAGCGCTGGCTGTTTTCAAATATAGTTAAATTAAATTAATAAAAAACAAACAGTTCATTTATTAAATTAATTTTCCATCCAATATTTTCATTGGTCTATCAAATCAAATCAAATCAAATCAATTTATTTCGGGCTACAAAGACCCATATCATAAATACCTTACAGACTAACATACATACAAATAAAAACAATGGAATACTAATCTTCAGCTACCCGGCGACCCTAGTTACTTATCTATTTTGGTGATCGTACCTGTAGTAGTATGATGGTGATGACTCTGGGGCTCAGACTGCACCGCTCTAGTTTCGGCAGGGGAGGTGATTCAGGCAGCTCCCCGGCTACCCATCGCCACTTGCAATCCATCTCACTTACTCATGGACACTTATGGACCCGCGTACCTCTTACTTTTTTTGTTGTGGGTGGGAAATCATCAAATGACGTCTCCCGCTTTGCGCGGAGCGGAAGGGCGTGTCAGACTTTTACTCACTAAAACCCACCCGTGTTCCTTCAGTTGCCTATATGCCAGGGCCACGGTAACTATTTCGAACAAAATTTTGCGACCCTGGCAGGACCCTCGTACCTCTAATATGTTGATCTGTCTGGGGCTTAGACTGCACCGGTCTGGTTTCGGCGGGAGAGGTGGTTCAGGCAGCCCACCGGTTACCCATCACAGCTTGCGTTCCATCTCACTTACTCATGAAAACTCATAGACCGACGTACCTCTAATATGTTGATCTCTCTGGGGCTCAGACTGCACCGGTCTGGTTTCGGTGGGGGAGGTGGTTCAGGCAGCTCCCCGGCTACCCACCGCAGCTTGCGTTCCATTTCACTGCAGCGCCTAACCTCGCTGACATAACGACGCTGGAAGTCGTTGACGTGGGGGTTTAACTGTGGAAGAAAGAAATGAAAGCATAAATAAGAGACGTAATGTAGTACTTTTTTTTTTAAACAAATTATGCTTTACTCCAAGTTTTTGTCAGTTCCCAGGCAAATCACAAACATTTTCTGACGGCGGGGGAATACAGAATTTGGGAACCAAATTATCGTGAGCAAATTAGCATGTCTTCCAAAAACAATAACACATGTGAGATCCAACTAGGAGACTACGGCTTACTCCTTCTCACAAAGGAGGCCTCTGTCCCAGCAGTGGGGATACACTGTCGTGATAAATTTATTCTATATTCTAAAGTTAAAACTGACTCCCATATAAGTAATGAACAAGATAATGACATGTTTCACAGTTTAAATATGCAAAAATAATCACACAAATTAACAATATTGCAGCCTGTGCTTTTCAAGGCCCATTCCAACATGTAAATTTCAAGGTTCTAGTGTACTTTAAAGTTATTAGTTCCCAATTATGGCGACCATATAGACTTCCGAATTAAAAAGTTTTTAACGACTATCTAAGTAGTTACATTTGATTGGAAGTAGGTAACTATAGCTTCTGACCGCAACCTCAATCACGTGAAGATTATCATATAAATATAAAGCATAGGCTTATGACACGAAAAAAATAGTTTCTCATAAGTGAAAGAATTTTCGAAATCGGACCAGTAGTTCCGAAGATTATTCCCTTCGTACAAACTCACAATTTCTTTACAACATTAGAATAAACGTTCCAATTTATGGGCAGGGTAAATAAACTGCTTTTTACACGCTTTATATTAGCTTCACTTGTATGTTTGTTTGTAACCGACTCCTTCTAGCGCGATTTTGACCCACTTTAAACGACCAGATTTCATTTAAACTGTAGACTTATCGAGGACCAATGACAATACTATAATTTCATAAATTTGTGCCATTATCCTTACCAGGGTTTCCAGGACAGCAAAAAACCTGTCTTCGAAAACTACGCTGACATACGTATCAAAATTCGAAACACCTTAAAAAATAGAAAATAAATAATTGTTAAAAAAAAAAAAACTAAAAAACACACTTCAATAGAAAACTAAACTAAAAAGTAGAAAATAATGGGAAAAAAGCGTGGGGTGCCTGATATCAATAAAAAAATACCTTAAAAAGCACCCTACGCTTCTTTTCATTATTTTCTACTTTTTAGTTTGGTTTTCTATGGAAGCATGTTTTTTAGTTTTTTTTTTTAACTATTATTTTATGAAATATTCTTTTAACTGATTCGTGATTTTATTTTGTTGACAGCAATCGCATACCTTCACAGCTTCACATGACTGTTCACAGCCTGGATTATGACTGAATATTTTACCCGTCCTGTTTCACTTCTTGAGATGTCTGCCACGTAGCTTTCAAGATCTACCACACTCTGTGTTGTCTGTTTCAGGCAAATCATTATGTAGACTTTGATTGACACGCATTTTCCGTTGCTGGCTTGGCGACCCTACCTTTGACCCCGAGTTTTATCGATTTTTAATCTAAAACGTCACTGCCAATTTGATCAAATTGTGTTGATTTCCAAATAGAGAATCGCATGGAGTTGCATAAGTTTAAGGACTGCACAGAAACAATGATTTGCATTCTACATTCCTAAGGGATCCCTCACTTGGTAAAGACTGCATTTCTGCTAGAATTTCAGAGCTCTCAGGATTTTCAAATATAGCCTTTTCCCAACTAATTTGGGGCGGTTTCCAGTTTAACCGGATGCATTTCTTGGCTGGCCTGTTAGTCTAGTGGTTAGTGACCCTGACTGCAAAGACTGAGGTCGTGGGTTCGATTCCCACCCAGGACAAATCTTTGTGTGATGAGCACAATCATTTGTTCTGTGACTGGGTGTAATTTATCTATAATATGTATGTATTTAGAAATATATAAGTATATTTATCAGTTGTCTGGTTACCATAGTACAGGCTCTGCCTAGTTTGGGATCAGATAACAGTGTGTTGGTTGTCCTAAGATATTTATTTTAATACCAGTATTCTACATGGACCGACTACCTATCTGACCTCCACAACCCAGTTAGAGGATAGCACCATACCCCTTGGCAAGACTGCTTGTCAGATTGCTTGAGCTTGCTTGTCAGATTTTCGGGACTAACCGTAACGACTGTCAAATATTTACAAACGACAGATTTCAGAGGACTTTCAGAGCTCTATTTAGGCGAATTGTAGATTGGTTTTAGAAGCACCTATGTATGAATATGTTAATATGGACAAGGAATAGGTGCTTCGGAACCCAATCGTCAATTTATAACAGACGATCTACTCTGTGAAACTAGGTGAAGTGACCTTGCAGTGAGTTGTCAGTCATCAGCCGATCTATTCTGTAAAAATTTCACAGTGAGTACTTAGGTGTAGTCACGTAAAAATGAGCTGTTATTCCATCCGATGCTTGGGATTGACACTAATGACAGATCAGTTTAAGCTCACTTCACCCCAGTTGTAACGGTGATTTTTACAGAATAGCACTACAGATGAAATGACAGCTCATTTGATGCGCACTTCACTTTAGTTATCCCGAAGAGATTTTTATAGAATAGACAGCCTTTTATGACGTTTAAGGGATCTTAGATAACAAGATAGCCATAAAGGCAGTTATTGAGTTAACAAGAACCGTCGTAACGTCAAGGTTCCCGAATATCGCAATATAAATGAATGTCAGCGATCAATTACAATTTATATGCATTTTATTGGAGGCCGCGCCTTTACGAATAACGCGGATATAAACGTTATGGTTGGCTCCTCCTGTTTTATAGCTTTCTTCTTTATATCGGTATCAAGTGCTGGATAATACGAGCCGAAGAGGCTATAATGTATCTTTTATGTTTAAAAATGGAAGTTGGTATATATAAGAGATAGAACCTTTTTGGCATACTATTAAAAAAAAATGTTTTAGTTTCACGAACGGTGATCAAATAAATGTAATTCATTCATTTGTTCATTCAGATGATAAATCCCAACAGCGTTTTAGCCAATACCACAAAATTTGTTACAGCTGTTTACGATTTTGTTTTTTATTCGTTATTTTTGCTTGAGTTTAGTTTTGTTGCGCCACTTCTTCTTCCTAGCTAAAGCATTAGGAAATGATGAAGGGTGGGCGTTTTGGGGGACTGTCTTATGTAACTTTGACATTCAAAAAGTGATGACTCTCAGCCTAGTTTGAATAAAGTACTTTTGATTTTGCTTTTGATCTATGTTCTTTTTTCGTTTCCGAACCCCACATGGGCAAACCCAAAGCTAGTTTAGTAAATATTAATAATGATACAGACTCTCCTTTACCCTATCGTGTTTGAATGACGATTTGTAATAAGATAAATTCTATATTAAAACTGTGTTTGCAATTTAGCAGCGTTAGTAGTAGCGAATGCTTAAAGTCCTTATAAAAGTCCAGTCAATGTGACAAATAAAAGAACAATGGAAATCGAGGGCCGGTCAGATTTTTGACAAAATATTGGTAGGCAGAATGTAGGTACTGAAAGTCATGACATGAATTCAAGTTATTCTCCTGCAAAAATACTATAAACTAGTTTTTGTAATCGGCTTCGCCCGCGTATGATACATATAAACCTTCTTTTTGAATCACCCTATCTATTGATGAAAACCGCATACCACGTTCTCTATGCATTTTACCACCATACTGCGATCGCCAACCCGCCTGCCAAGCGTGGTGATTATGGCAAAGCCCCCCAAGGGGGAGGCCTAAGTCCAGCAGTGGACGTCTTATGGCTGAAATGATGATTGATGAAAACCACATTAAAATCCGTGCGTATTTGAAATATCTAAGTATACAGATGAGGAAAGCGTCTTTGTTTTATACTACACTAGCTTCTGCCCGCGACTTCATCCGCGTATTTTTCTTGTTCCCCCGACCCTTCCCGTCGCGTCGAATCACCTACCCGTGTGATTTTCCCCGTTTTTGCAACATTTTTCATTACTGCTCCGCTCCTCTTGGCTGTAGCGTGATGTTATATAGCCTATAGCCTTTCTCGATAAGTAGGCTACCCAACACAAAAATATTTTTTCAATTCGGACCAGTAGTTCCTGAGATTACCGCGTTCAATCAATCAGACAAAAAAACAAACTCTTCAGCTTTATAATATTAGTATAGATATGTAAAAATGTCATGTTTCTTTACAAAAACTTTGTGACAGAAAGCAAGTAAACTCAGTAATTTTCTGAGTTATCGTTATTAAACGACACGAACACGCCTTGGTGGACGAATTCATTTAGGCCTCAATGTGAACTACCGCTATTCATCATACAATGGACGACTTCCCATTTCACGAGATCGTTGTGGCCATTCATTGAGTATTGCGCAATAACCTTTCTGGGCATAAGTTGTGCGTTTTGAATATACGTACTAAGTCTTGCGGTTTTGAGTATTTTGTAAATGGCCAACACAAATGCCCTGTAGATCTGGTAGAGTCTTGTCACGGGTCGTACGGTCTCTTATGTTCCTTGAAATAAGGTTGAGGGACACGATGCATGAGTCTGTTGGGACAGGTCAGCTCAAAGCTGCAATGACTCTTTCTTTAAAAAAACCCTCAAACATGGCTCTGTATTGTTGGACTCACATAAAATTCTAATAATATTTTATATGTTTGAACTTAGTTAGATCCTGATGACCTCTGAGTGTGTTTTGCAATTTCTTCTCAGGGATCAGTCAGGGTAAGAAATGCCGTTGCCATCTAGTTTTAAAATATTGACTAACTAAATATTAACAGTCTAAAACTGTCTTAAAAGATCTACTTACATTAATATTTACATTTTATTTCACGACGTTAGAGCTATGTATCAATTCTAGATCCACTGAAAAATTCTCTTCAACGATTTGCACAACGTAACAACACGTCTGTTTCCCCGAAGAGCTAGGCAAAGGTGTACCAACAGTACCATTTAGCTAGTTTTGTTTGTGGTGTTTTGTGTGTAGCAATAATTGGAAAATCCATATAAAATAAGTATAATGTTGATGATTGTTAAATATTTGATATCAAGCGGGGTAATTGGGTAATGTTTTTTACTTTGACAGTTCAGCACCATTAGTTGCATTATTTCCGTCGCAGGCGAGTTTTCGAACATTTGAAGCATTGGATTTGCAATATCTTTCAAAGTGTTTATGATTGTCATTAATAGTGTCTGGCATAATTAAGGTGCTGTCGACACACTGATACGCAGGAAACATTGACGAACACACCTTCCACTATACATGCAATATCTTAATAGAAGCCTATTAAACTTTTATGTGGTAGGTTACTGTCATTTTAAATAGATTGCAGCATTCCTTCGCCACGCACGCGCTTCACGTTTCGTCGTGAAGGCCACATCTGACAAAGGTAATGTTTAAAGATATTCCGTGTTTAATTATAACACATGTATTTTTTCTTAAGTGGACTCCTGCACCCTCTAATTGCGTAACACACTACGTATTAATCATATTAATCTTGAATATTATTGCTAATCCATTCTTTCACATGATCGTACAAATTGTATACTTAGCCAGAAACACAGACTCTCGGCCACCGTAGGCGCAGGGTTGCGGGCGGCGAGCAATGGCTAGCTCGCCGCCCATTGCTCAACAACCTAATTTTAATTCCAATCTAAAGCCAATACGATTCCAATGTTAATTTTGCATACACGTGATTCGGTACTCTTAAAAACAATAGTGTCGACATTGGAACAACAACAACAACGCCCGATCTCGATTCCAGTTTAGTTCTCCAAAATGGACACCCAATTTAAACACATTTTGGCGCTAGTGTTGAACTCAAGAATACGAAATGTCAATCAAGTCAAAAATTCGAATGTCAATCGATCGGAATTAAAATCAAGAGTAAGCAGGCTCGGGTCAAGGGCACGTTGCGTTCTACCCGCGCCTCATAGATATGTCAGCAGTATTGAAATTATCCATTCCTAATGGACAATTTCAATACTGCTGACATGCCGATGCCTGCCAGGGTCGCGAGATTTGTTCCAAAGAGATACCGAGGCCCTGGCATATGGGCAACTGAAGGAACACGGGTGGGTTTTAGTCAGTAAAAGTCTGACACGCCCTCCCGCTCCGCTCAGAGCGGGAGACGTCATTTGATGATTGCCCACCCAAAAAAAAAGTCCACGTAAACAATGCCATGGATTTTGTGGAACTGTCAAAATTAAAGCGATTCCAACTGATAGAGTAGTACGCAAATACCCCTCTGTTGGCATAGTACCTATAAGACATTATCGTTAACTCAATTTTCTTATCTTATCACGATAATTGATCATTATAAAGCGAATGTTGTTAAAATGTAAGTTATAAAGTTTCTCTGGAGCGTTAACTTTATTATTGATTGTAATCTTGCGCTTTATATGAATTTTATGTACAAAATTGATGAATCAAGAAAGTGAGATGATACAGTTAGAATGTCTGGTAGAAAATGAAAGTACATCGTGATGTATATCGTCTAGCTTGAATTAGCCATGATAGTATTACAGTTCCAATAATGTGAATATGGCGTGCGCTTATACTCACCAGCACGCGTAGCATGACCACCATAGAAAGAACTTTGTCTATTCTTGGATAGAACTGTCACGCTACGTCAGCATAAAATGTACAAATCTTTCTACAATCTTTAATTCTGTCTTTAATCTTTCTACAATCTGTAATTTTGTCTATTCTTCCGTCGATAAAACCTCTTTCTACGGTGGTCATGCTACGCATGCAGATACCTTTTTAGCAGAGCTAAGGGCCATATTGAATGAATTAGTATCACTGGGAAACGGGCGAATCGAGATTCTTTTATAATAAATTATTTTCTGTAGGCGATTCGCACGAAATGAATTTATTTGTAGTCAATGTGACAACTCCAGAAATAAATACTAGGTAATAGGCACGTTGTGAATCTTAATAATTATTTTAGAACTCATTGTTTGAGTATATTAGAGGGCGGGAGATAAAGAACGTGGTAAGCTATGATTATAATAAGGCTATTATTTGACCAAAGGACTTGAAACAATAACTATACAACGTTTTATAAGTGACCTTTCAAGGACGCAACTGTCATATTTATTGCATAAATTCTACTTGGGAAATTCTGCGCGTGAGGTGAATACGATGCGAGAAACTATGGTTACAATATGGCCATTATTTGACCGAAGGACTTAATAATAATCCAACGTTTTACAACTGACCTATCAAAGACGCAACTGTCATATTTATTGCATAAATTCTACCCGGGAGATTCTGCGCGTGAGGTGAATAAGATGTGAGAAGATATGATTATATGACCATTATTTGACAGGAAGGCCTACAACAATAATTATCCAACGTTTTATAAATGACCTTTCAAGGACGCAACTGTCATATTTATTGCATAAATTCTACCCGGGAGATTCTGCGCGTGAGGTGAATAAGTTGTGACAAGATATGATTATATGACCATTATTTGACAGGAAGAACAATAATTATCCAATATTAATCAATCTACCTAGCCTTTTCCAAACTATGTTAAGGTCGGCTTCCAATCTAACCGGATGCAGCTGAGTACCAGTATTTTACAAAGAGCGCTTGCTTATCTGACCTCCACAACTCAGTTACTGGGTAATACAATACCCCTTGGTAAAACTGGTTGTGGACTGCTTTCTGGCTTCTGACGAGCCATAACGACTGTCTAAGATCTACGAAAGACAGCCGAGACCAACAGCTTAACGTGCTTTCCGAGCCACGGAAGGGTCTTGGTATGTAAAGATGGTCACCTATCCACGGACTGACCGCGGCAAGCGTAGCTTAACCTGAACGATCTTTCCGTGCGGCTGTTATTACTTAGCCACAAGCCCTTCCAACGTTTTATAAATGACCTTTCAAGGACGCAACTGTCATATTTTATGGTATGAATTCTAGTTGCAATGCCATGATGAAAATATGTTGAGCACATCATATGACTTTAATATAGTCAACAAGGTGTCTTTTGATAACAATTTATAATGTAGGATGTAAAATGGAGTAGCCATTGTCGTTTCAATTAAAAACAATAATTCTTTGTGTAAGTGGACGCAATTGGACGGGTCAGAAGTATGTGGGATTTTTAGACTGTTTGTTGTGTGGGATTATGTCTTTAAACATACCTAGATACATCTGTAAGTTATGCCTAGTCCTTCATCAAATCAACCATTATCATACATCAAACTGCCTAGTGCCTGAAGATGGACGTCGCCACCGCTGTCGGCCCAGAAAGCGCTGGCGAGACGACCTAGATACGTACCGCGACGACTGGTTTGAGGTGGCGCGGGACAAGAGTTCCTGGAAGAAATTGGGGGAGGCCTTTGCCCAGCAGTGGGACAGTATAGGCTATTAAAAAAAAAAACTGCCTAGCGTTTACGTTGTGCGGGTAGAGTTACTCTCAAAGATAAAGTGCGTAACAAACCCGTAAAGGGCAGTTTTAAAATAACGCCTATTACTGCAAAAATTGCAGAGTCCAGGTTAAGGTGGCACGGACATGTTATGAGTAGACCGGATGACCATATCGTGAGAAAGTGATTTTCCAAAGGCGTAGCTTACCAGCAAAGTGAATGGTGTCGCATGATTAATCAAACCGACGACGCGTAACGGGAAGAGGCGAGGGCAAAGAAGAAGAAGAAGAATCTGCCCAGCCTTTTCCCAACTATATTTGGGCCAACTTCCAGTCTTACCGGATTCAGCTGAATAGTGGTATTTTCCATGGAGCGATCGCCTACCTCAGCTCTACAACTCAGTATTTGGATAATACGATACCCCTTTGTAAGACTGGTTATCAGACTTTCGGGCGTCTGTCTACCCGTAATGACTGTCAAAGATGTACAAATAACACCTGGGAACAACGGCTTAACGTGCTTGCCGAGGCACGAAAAACTCGCGATATGTTATGTGGATGGTCACCAATCGCTTAAGTTTCAAGCGTTTTGCCTTAAGCGTAGCGTTGTCTTCATCACAACCAAGCCTAAGTTTTGAATCGGGAAAACTGAAATTTTGTATTTTTAATAATGTAGACTAGGTATACGGCCTGGCTTTTCAAAACTTCAACGATGAAGGGAAATATAGGGTAGACAAAGTTACTGGAAAAAATGTGGAGTAAGCACCAGCCAGAATCAGATAGAAAAGTGGCAAGGTAGCTACAAAGGAACGATGGCGATTTTGTCCTAGAGATGAGAATCGCACAAACCAGAAGGGTGATTGCGTAACTTTTTATCAGTAGGAATTGGTTTCATATTGATAGTTAAACAACATTCATTGCGTTATTTATGTTGCTGAGTCGATAATTTATTCGAACAAATGACGCAATGGTTTAGAAATAATCTTCAATCCCATTCATATTCTGATAAATAGTGCGTTTCGCAATTAGGGTGCAGGGCAGCATAAGATCCCGGGAGAAAACCTATACTAAGCAGTGGGCGAATGAGGCTGCCAATGATGAGGATAGTGAGGCCTGATCCAGTTCTGATGTGCTCGAAGTGTAGAAGTAACTAATAATTATTTAAAAACACATCCTGTGGTATGGAAGGTATGGAAATATATGGATGTATGTATGTAGATATGTAAACAAGACGTGTCTCTCAGTATCTGATTAGTGCATTAACATCTCTAGAACCACATAAAACTACGTGATATGGTTTTAAAATTCATAGGTATATGGTAATGTCCTCTGGTTAGGTTGTGATTTGTTATGTTAATGTGTGGTAAGCAGTACAATATACATACATAACAGCGTTGTCAATAGCGCATCGATGCAACAAAATAAGGTTCCATTCAAAACAGTGATGCGTTTGATTTTAGTTGAATCGAATGACCATCAAAATAAGAGTAATTTCCAATTTTCATTCAATTAAAAATAAAAGCACGGCTCAGTGGAATATGTTTTTGAAATGATCGAATTCGATTTATTATCATTATATAAAATGTAATAGTTTACGCTAAATTTTTTTGGGACTTATGTGAAGTGTTCGTCACTTAAGTCTCAAAATATTTAGCGTGAACTATTTCATTTTTTCAGCTCTGTTTTTCGATTATTTTATTTTCTATAAACATTTAATATGATACTCATTTTAATTTTCTGGCTTATTATAGTAATCCATTGACCAATAAGCCTAACAGAGTGACAAATAACTGAGGATTTGATAATACACTCATTTTATTTTTCTTAAGAACGTTTACAGTCTGATTTCAGTCTCAATCTGTCAACAATACCTCGAGTTTCCATATATTTTTTGACAAGTCTTTGATAGATGCCAAAGTGACACTGCGACTAGATTTTGAACGTTTTTAATTAAGAAAATTGAGCCTACTGAGCGTTTTAGTTCAGGCAGCGCCTTAAGTAACATTTAGCATAATTATTTGTGAGTAAGGTACCAATGAACATGATGACAAGTGTTTATGTAAGTTGTATTACACAATATTAGTAATTACTCTTATGAACATATCAGCATCCACGTATGTAGTATTATCTCTGCCGATGACCCGCGTGTTATGTTTTGACCCTTTGATTACGATACCACCTACAGTTGAGAAGAAAAAATAACTAAAAGTAAAAGGACAACCCAAGTAACATTTCTTTTCCTCTGTGTTTCTGTTTATTACTTTTAAGGGTGTCAAGAGAGAGCAATGGTATCGGTCCCAACTTACGAGTTGTAGGTCACGAGTTCGAACCCCGGCAGGCGCTTTATTTTATGTATTTCATTTCATCACCACTGGTCTCAAAGCCATGAAGGAAAACCTATTGTTAGGAAATCGGCATAACCGTAGCATATAGCCTATAAAGTTCCCACTGCTGGGATACAGGCCTCCTCTTCCAAGCGGGCCATAATCCATCTCGTGGGCCCAGTGCGTGTTCGTAGATGTCACATGTTAACAAATTTTTGGTCCTCGGACATTCCGGTGTCCTCACGATGTTTTTCTTCACCGTTTTGATGGTGATGTTTTTTTCTTATACAAAGTGAAGGGTGCCTGCCTGGGTTTGAACCTGCGACCTACTTGTAAGTAGGGGCCGTTACCTTTGGGCCACCGCTGCTTGGGCATAACCATGATATTGCTAAAATTATAAAGTTATTAATGTAGAGTTAAAGTATCAACTCAACGACACGTCGTAAAATATTTATTTCAGAGCATTGTAAGTTCTATAAATAAATCGCCTGTTGAATCCGATTATTGATACTGTTAAATTAATTACGCTCGAACAGAGCATAGATAAGGGAGGATAGTAAGTTTTGAAAAAGATACATTTAGTTAAATTCTGTTCTGTACAAATCACCACCTTATCGTTTTTAGCGTTCCGTACCGAAAGGGTGCGAAAAGGAACCCAATAAATAAGCCTCTACTGTCCGTCCGTCTGACCGCCTGTCTGTCGTCAATGGATTGTATCTCATGAACCGTAATAGGTACAAAGTTGAAGTTTTCACAGAGTGTGTATTTCTTTATAACAAAGAATAAAGTTAACAAAAATTAAAGGGGCTCCCTTTAATTTTTTACTTTATTATATCCATTAAATTATCTATATTACTAGCTGACCCGGCAAACGTTGTTTTGCCATATAAATAATTTGTAAAATGGCTATTAAAAAATAAGGGTTGATCGTAGAAGGGTGAAAATTGAGGATTGTATGTATTTTTGTATGTTGTATCATAAAAAAATAGAAATTAAACATTTTGTCTAAAAATAAAAAATAAAATTTAGGGGTGGACTACCCCTAACATTTAGGGGGATGAAAAATAGATGTTGGCCGATTCTCATAGATACCGGATAAGCACAAAAAATTTCATCAAAATCGGTCAAGCCGTTTCGGAGGAGTATGGCAACGAAAACTGTGACACGAGAATTTTATATATTAGATAAAGCTGAAGAGTTTGTTTCTTTGTTTTCTTGGTTAAACGCGGTAATCTCAGGAACTACTGGTCCGAATTAAAAAAATCGTTTTGTGTTGAGTAGCCTATTTACTGAGGAATTAATATAGGCTGTATAACGTCACGCTACGATCAAAAGGAGCGGAGCAACAACGAAAAATAAACGAAAACTGGCAGGCAATCCGATGCGATGGCAAGGGACAGGGGAGCAAAAATTTGACACGTACGAAGTCGCTGGCAGAAGCTAGAACCATATAAGAAACGTGTTATTTCGATGTTCTTTTCCCTTGCTATACGGAACCCTTCGTGTGCGAGTCTGACTTGCAGATCGCCGGTTTTCCCTTACACATGAAAGTACAAACTTAAAACATGAGCCAGTAAATCAAGTGCGTAGATAAAGTTGGAGTGCATTCTGTTAGGAACTGTTCCTACAGCTGGTTGGTATATCCCCTGACATATAATACATTGAGAGGGGTGCAAGCGGCAAGAGTAGTGGTGGCCTTGTGGACTAGGTCGCGACTTACGAGCTGTAGACAATCGCATTCAGTTTATTTGGTGAAATTCGCCCTAAGTCCTTATTACCCTCATTATCATCTTCATCATTTCAGCCGAAAGACGTCCACTGCTGGACATAGGCCTGTAATTTGGCGGTGCTATAATCGCCATGCTTGGCAAGTGGAAAATGCATAGAGAACGCTGCTGCCCAATCTCTAGTTCGTCCCTTAGTTGCTTCTTACGACACCCACGGGAAGAAATAGGATGGTGCTACTCTTTACGTCCAGCGCAACACGGAACAGATAGTCATATTACCCTAATGAATAACTATTTCATGAAATCATGGCATTTCAAGACAAATCTAACTGAAAGAGTTTTATTGACATTTCTAGTGATTTATCCATACTAATATTATAAATGGGAAAGTGTGTGTGTCTGTTTGTCCGTCTTTCACAGCAAAAGGGAGCGACGAATTAACGTGATTTTTTAAGTGGAGATAGTTGAAGGGATGGAAAGTGACATAGGCTACTTTTTATCTTTTTCTAACCCCCCACTTCCCTAAAATGGGGGGGAGGGGGGTTGGAAAATGCGAGTGAAGCCGCGGGCAAAATCTAGTAACTCTATATAGCTATATTTGTAACGGTCACGAATCATATAGATAATAAACCAACATACAACTTGACATTGCAAAAAACGAAATCCCTTAAGGGTATTCCAGGTGGGTTCCAAGACATAGGTCATCGGATAGTTTGTCAACTAATAACATTAAAATACCCTAGAATGTTCCCGTAGGTATCATTTTTTCATTATTTTTATCGATAAAGGGTGTGTTTATTTTGATACGAGAGAGCGTTACAGACACAGTTATCTAAGTCGAAAGTGGCTTGTAAACTGTGGGGTTTTGCCGCTGTCAGTGTTGTACACTTATACAGTGGGTTTCGTCAAAGGTGACTAAGGGACTTACTAAAGAATAGGCATCAGCGTTTTCTATACATTTTACCACCATACTGCGGTCTCCAACCCGCCTACCAAACGTGGCGGTTGTGGCAAATCCTCTCCTCTTCGGGAAGGCTATGTCCAGCGCTGGATATTTATTAGACATAGTTGGGATATTCACATATTTTTTTATTATCTTAAATCCAATTTTGATGTGTATGAATGTTTGTAGAAATCTACATTATAATCGTTAGTGAACGTTATCTAAGTTACACTAGAAGTAAGAAAAAAAAAGAAAATCAAAGAAAAAAAAAAAGAAAAGAGACCATTTCAGTTTTAAGATCATACGTTATAAACCTATACTGGCTAATAAAAGAATTAGAATTTGACGGATTTTTTTTTTCTTCTAATGTAGTTGTTTGTATTACTAAAGTTAGGGAGCTGGCGAGCTAAATTTCGATATTATCAGCACACAAGGCAGACGTTATCAATAGTGATAATTATACCCTAAGAAACTGAAGGATTAAGAGAAAATAAACCAGGATTGAGTCTAGAACAATAGATTTATTATGAACGACATTACCGTGACAACTTACAAGACAAAAGAGGCACTATAATCCGAACAAGGGGAGTATGTAAAACGCGCCACCTAGTGCAACAAATGCAACTTATTTGTGACATCTTAATCTGTTTGGTTTATACTTACTAACACCTGCCCTTAAACTAAACAGTTTTTAAACCAAGATTAGAAACACAACTGAAATGCTTTTCTCTACCTAAAGACTTTGTCAGTACATCTGCTGGCATAAATTCAGTGGATAGGTACTCTAAAATCACAATTTTATCTTTTACAATTTGCCGTACAAAATGATGTCTTACATCTATGTGTTTACTTCTACTATGATGTATTTGACTATTACATAGTTTTTGAGCTGACTGACTGTCGTTATACAATGTTACAGAAAAACATTTTCCCAAACATTCATTCAAGAAACTTCTAATAAATTTAGCTTCTTTTGCACCTTTACATAAAGCCATATATTCAGCTTCGGTGCTTGAAAGAGCCACGGTTCTCTGTTTACGGCTTTCCCATGATACAGCGGCGTTACCAATTTTAAATACATAGCCCGTATAAGAACGTCGATCTAATTGATTCGATGCCCAATCCGCGTCAACATAGCTGCTATATACATAATGCATCCCATAAGACTTCTAAATCTTGAATTAGGGTCACTCTGATCTCCTTTTTCATATTTCATACCATTTTCTAATGGTGTATTCACAGGCTTACATTCAGTCATCTTAAATTGCTCCAGAACTTTCATACCGTGACAACTTACAAGACAAAAGAGGCACTATAATCCGAACAAGGGGAGTATGTAAAACGCGCCACCTAGTGCAACAAATGCAACTTATTTGTGACATCTTAATCTGTTTGGTTTATACTTACTAACAGAAACATCAAAGACCTCGTCTGCGACCATGGTGGCGCTGCGTTGTAAATTTACAGCGTTTCAAAAATGTTTTAAAAAAAAGTGCTATATTATGCGCACACGTCTGCCTCTGGGGCTGATGATCACAGTCATCTTTGAAACACACAGAATCGAAAAGGCAGACATCCCTTTGACTTTTGTAGTATTCAATTTTTTAATAATTTTTTTTATGATTAAAAAAACCGTATATGAAGTGCACACTTGGCAGATTTGAATTGTTCGATTAAAAACAATGAGAAGAACCACGGAAAAATAGTCTGCCAACATGTTGCCACTGCGTTGTCTATTGACAGTGCTCCAAAAATGTAAAAAAAACAGGTGTAATGTAATGTAAAAAAAAGGAGGTATAAAATATCCCCATAGTTCCTTTCGTGGTGTCTCTCTTTTATTTGGGAATATGAATGAGAACGGTATAACTCAGTTCCGACCCTTTCCATTTTGTGAAACTAAATGTATAGAGCGTAAAAAAGTTAAACACTGTTCCTATCTAGATCCTAATCCTATTCAGATTACATTCAAGCATGCAATTTAAAAAAATACTTTCTAACTAAAGTTCCAAGCGCATTTCGTTTCAGGTTGGCATTGAGAAAAAATATGATTGCATAGATTTCAGCTCCAGAAGTTTAATCGTTACCGTGAGTTTAGAGGATAATATTAAACAAAATTATAAGAATAAAACTATAAAGAATAACAAATAATCCCATGCAATACCCACTGTCTCTTGATTCCGTGAATTTCAAACAGTTATACAGTTGAAAATCAGTGAGCAAAGTGTCTGCCACATGTTTTTTCGAATCCACAGAGTCATAGTGAATCGAATGGGCGCAATGAGAACCGCGTGCAAATGACTTAGTAGAGCTTTTTATTTTAACATTTTTACAACTCCGTCCCATGATAATGCAGAGTCCTGAATGTCTGCCTCTTCGATTCTCTTCGTTTCCAAGATGATTGTGACCATGAACTCCAGAGGCATACATGTGCAAATGATTTTAATAACCCGATTTTTTTAAGCAACTTCAATCCGCTGTAACGCGAAAACGCAGCGACATAGGACCTTAATTGGTTGGACCAAATCAATTCGTAATGATTTAAACTACAATCCACCTCGACGTGAAACGTGTGCAAATCATATACCTAAATGCTCGCCAGCTCCCTAACTATAACAACGACGAGAAGGGACTACTGTTCACGCTGGTTTTTACTATATACGTAGAGTCTAAGCTTTTGCTTTTAAAGCCTTGAGACTTTAATCAGAGAGTTCAAGGAAAAGACGCTCAGTAATAAAGCAACCTAATGAAAATTAATTATTTACAATAACGTCTAGCTAGACCTTCACCTGAGTGAAACGCTCAATCGTTAATAAGCTAGCCTTCACGAAAGCCATTTATAAATCAGTACGAACGTCTGAATTAAACAAGCCGAGCCCGGTGCAATCGATAGTTTGTTGATGGACATAAAAAATACAGAAGTACCATTTCCATGAACAAGGAAACGAATAGCAGTGTGGGAACAGCGGTTCCTTCCATTTCTTTCCGTGGGCGTTGTAAAAAGCGACTGAGTGACTTGCTAGAGAATGAGCAGCAGTATTCTCTATGCATTTTTACCACCATATTGCTATCGCCAACCCGCCTGCCAAGCGTGACCATTACGGCAAACCCTCCGAAATTGGGGAGGCCTATGTTCAGCAGTGGACGTTTTTCGGCTGAAGTGATGATGATGATGAATACTGGTGGGGGAACAGTGGTGGTCCAGTGGTAACGGTCGCAACTTACGAGTTGTAAGTTCGAATTCAATCAGGCGCTTTACTTTGGTTAAATTATTTCATCACTGCTACTCTCAAAACGGTTGCTCGGTGAAGGGAAGCCAGCATGTAATAGACAAAAATATAGGCATGTGACATGATCTAACAGCTCTCACTGAGCCTGTGTGGTAGGATACGGCTCGCACACTCTCACACAGAGGAGGCCTGTGTCTCAGCAGAGGAAATAATATAGGCTGATTAGCAGGTCGAGCAACCTACAGGTTTCCTAATAAAAGATGCGGGATTTTTAACGATTCTAGATCATTTCGATTCAGCCCGTCCCTTACTGCCCTCTACCAGCGATGCCGTAAGCTGAGGTCCGTACCCCGCAGGAGGTGCCCTTAGTGAGTAGTCGCTCTAGTTTAAATGATTAAGGTAGCCACAGGCAAGTCCGGACAACCTCATAGGTAGACCTGCGAGATTCGATTCTAGTTTTGGTTCAGTGTAGATATAAGAACAGTAATAACAAAGAAATATAACAATGAATAAGCACGCTAGCAACATGACAGATTTTGTAAGTGCTGGTTGATTAAGAAAGTTCCGATACTATCTCCTGACTATTGCTGCCCCTTTGTTCAGTGAGTTTTGGAAGGCTGTGTATAAGATCACTTGTCCTGCATTTTTCCCATCATCATTCACAGCCGAGCTGCCGAGAGATCATACTACGTGATTTCCCCCTATTTCGTGCCAATCTGTGTCAATGCCAGTTGAAATTTCAGCACGAACTCATCAAATCATTTCAGCATATTAAAATAAACGAACTATTTAGTTCTTCTAAACAATCTGTCACACGACACAGGTCACGAAAAACACAGACACTCCCTCATTTCGTGCATAATGGTCGTCGTGGCACGCGAAATCAGGGGGGTGAACATGTCGGCCCAAATATTATCCAGGTTTGTAGCGACGGAAGTATCTGCTGTCCTTCTCTATGTTATAGGTACCTGGTGACCTAAAATAACGAATATTAATTCGTTTTCGTGACGTCTAAACCGCGACGTGAAACGGGGAAGCGGAACGGAAAATAATTTGGGAAAGTGGCTAGAGATGTCCCTGAATGAGTTTCGTTTTTTATATGTAAATAAATGAAAGAGGCAATTTTGCCAAATTCCTTATGGCTTACCGATCGTTATTGGTTAATGGTTGGATTCTTGTATCTTTGCCAATATTAAACTTCAACGTGCTTTCAAGAGGCATTGGAATTTTGTCTAAACTGTGTGGACGTTTTAATTCAACCGAATTCCACATCATTTATTGTCTTTTATTATTTCTTTTTCGATTCCTATGTAATTGTTGAGTATATAAAAACAATCGTTTGCACATATCTGTACTAATATAACAACGCTGAAGAGTGTGTTTGTTTGAACGCACTTATCTCTGGAACTATGAGAAAAGACTAAGAAAAAAATTTTTTAATTTGTATACCCAATTATATAGGCTAACATCTAATCGTCCGAAAAAAACGCTAATCAAAAATGAAGTATAGTGCGGGCAAGCGATTCGATGCGACGGGGTCCGTGAAAAAAGAAATTTCAGGCAGAGTAAGTCGCGTGCCGAAGCTATTTTTGTATAAACTAGGATGTGACAGAACAATATAATTAGGTACCACTTTTTCTGTTGACAGCCATGAGGACGAATTTTTTGATGCTCTATGATTATTTTCTATATACTTGTCAGAGTTAAGTTACCAGGGATATAATTTTGTAAGAAATCGATGGATGTTTTCAAATGAAATTATGGTGACCGTACATATTTTCATTTTAGGACGGTTCATCATCATCACTTCAGCCGCAAGACGTCCACTGTTGGACTTAGGCCTACCCCAATTTGGGGGGCTTTGCCATAATCGCCACGCTTGGCAGGCGGGTTGGCGATCGCAGTATGGTGGTAAAATACATAGAGAACGCTGCTGCCCATTCTCTAGTAAGGAATAGGACGGTTATGTCGATATTTTATGTTTATTTCTAGTATTAAATATAAGTAAAAAAATAAACAGTAAAAAAAAAGAATAGTATTGTATTATTTAATTTCAGAATATGTTATTGTGAAAGAATTGACTAACTGAAATTGAACTGAACTACTGAATTCTTCTTCTTCTTTCGTGTTGATGGTACTCGTACACTTTATATTATATCGTTTGAACCCAGTAGGTGCTACTACTGAATTGATTCCCTGAAATTCAATAATACTCTCAATAATAATAATACATACACATTATATATATATATTCTCTCATTTGATTCAAACACATCCATCGTTTTCTGATTAAATGAAAGAATTGGGTCCAACATCTTCCAAAATACTCGAACGTGAAAACCGCCAAAGTAGTAAGTTCATATCAGTACCCATCAGTTTAGAATTTGAACCCGACCTTTGAAAAGGCATTTTATATTCATAAACAAGTCTTGCATATTCCGATCATTTGTTCCTAAATATAGACCTGACAATACGTCAGAGTGAATGAGAATATGTGAATGAATGAGTGAAGCCAGAGCTATGATATTATCAGGTAATGGAGGAAGTAGCATGTAGACCTGATATAAACCTTTAATCGTTTACGTCAATCATCGGTAAAGGTGCAGCTATCTTTGTACGATCGATTTAGGTCTGCATGGATATCGTAGTGCATGGCTGGAAGCTTCTACATGTCTTGGAAAATTGTACAGTCATGTTGGATGGCCTGTCAATAATGAACATAATTATGTTGTCAGAAAAATAGGGTTGCTTTCTATTTTGTTTTCAGCAGAATTTTAATTTTTCCCTTCTGTTTTATTTCTAGGTATGTAAAACTGTTCAACCGAACAGTTTCACATACAAAATGGTTGAGCTAGATGGTACTGATCTACGCATCAAGTTCGTGAACGGGCGAGACTCAATCTTTACTTACCCAACAGTAATGCAGGAACCAGTGGTATAGGTCCCGACTGACGAGTTGTTGGTCGTGGGTTCGAACCCAGGCAGGCGCTTTACTTTGTGTTAATAATTTCATCACCACTGCTCTCAAAACTGTGAGGAAAAACATCGGGAGGCATGTCCAGTAATAAAAAACCGGCCAAGTGCGAGTCGGACTCGCACACCGAGGGTTCCGTACAAACCTTCAGGTATTCACGGTTTATGCATAAGGTTTATGTATATGAAATTAAATGTTTTTTTTTTTAAATTTTATGTTTGAGTTGACTGAATGAAAGGTAAATTCTGGTTTACGATTTATGACGTATTAAAAAAAAACTAATTACTAGATCTCGTTCAAACCAATTTTTGGTGAAAGTTTAAATGTACATCAAATATTTTTTTTTAGTTTTATCATTCCCTTATTTTAGAAGTTACGGGGGGTTACAATTTACGACTTTGGAAGTGTCTCTCGCGCAAACTATTCAGTTTAGAAAAAAAGTGTTTAGAAACTTCAATATCATTTTTGAAGACCTATCCATAGATACCCCACACGTATGAGTTTGATGAAAAATTTTTTTTTGAGTTTCAGTTCTATGTATGGGGAACCCCAAATATTATTGTTTTTTTTTTTCCTATTTTTGTGTGAAAATCTTAATGCGGTTTACAGAGTACATCTACTTACCAAGTTTCAATAGCATAGCTCTTATAGTTTCGGAAAAAAGTGGCTGTGACATACTCGGACAGACAGACAGATAGACATGACGAATCTATAAGGGTTCCGTTTTTTGTCATTTGGCAACGGAACCCTAAAAATCGAAGACATGTGACATCACCAACCCGCACTGGGCCCGCGTGGTGGATTTCGGTTCACTCCCTCTCACCGATAGGAGGTCTGTGTCCCAGCAGTGGGAAAAATATAGGCCGATGATGAATGCAGGAACGCTGTGAGTAACTGGCTGAAAGTTCCGCACCTACGAAGAATCTGAAAGACTCATACAATCAGTCAGTGGCTTAGCTGACTACTACACCAAGGCATACTCACTCTTACCTTCTGCCCTAATCTCCTGATTTCCAAGGCTTCTTTTTAATCTTTTTAATTCATTTTTTTACAATGAATATATCCCTTTAGAAGCAAAAAGAATATTGTACCCAGGATGTGGTGCCGGTACCGTGTGGTGCCGGATGTAAAGAATAACACCACCCCATTTCATCTCGTGGGTGTCGTAAAAGGCGACTAAGGGACTTACTAGAGAATGGGCAGCAGCGTTCGATATGAATTTTACTACCATACTGCGATCGCCAACCCGCCTGCCAAGCGTGGCGATTATGGCAAAGCCCCCCAAATTGGGGGCGGCCTAAGTCCAGCAGTGGACGTCTTACGGCTGAAATGATGATGATGATGATGACCCAGGATATTGTAATATATTGATTTAAAAGAGTATTTTGGGAGTTTCTAGTCCGTTCTACTCCATCGAGCTTCAATTTTCCGACGAACTGAACGACGTTTTGATAATTCAAAAGTGCCTGGAAATCGTTTGATTGAAATACATGCTTTAAATTTGTTAAAGATGATCAAGGGTATGTTTATTTCTGGAACATAAAACATACAAAGTATAACAATTGGCTATGGATATCTTTCTCCTGGATGTGACTTCGGGCAGTTTCTAATCTATACTAATACTAGCTGACCGTACAGACGTTGTCCTGTTTCCTAGAACTCGATAGCAGCGCCATCTGTCGGGCTGATTTGTGAATTTAAACCATCCAGGGTGCCACCCAAACGCATACAAAAAAAATCTTTTTTTTTTTAAATTTAGGAGGAGTTCAGTGACATACACACGTACAGTATAATTTTATAAATGCGAAAGTAACTATGTCTGTCTGTTACGCTTTCACGACTAAACCACAGAACTGATTTGGTTGAAATTTGGTACGGGGTAAGTTTGAACCCCAAAAAGTACAAAGGCTATTTTTCATTCCGCATTTCAACCGACATTAACGCGGATGAAGTCGCGGAAAAAAGCTGGTACACAATATTTGTGGCTCATACTTTCCATCAATGATAACCACGAAACTTTATAAAAATATCAGACATCGCCCTATGAACCGAGACCACGATTAGAACTCTAAAAAAAATCCTAAGAAGTCTTACAAAACATCTTTGATAATATTATTTGTTTATTTATTATGTAGGACAAACTACTCAATTCAAGTTTCGAGTCCGGTAATCATATTTTATTTGTTTAAAGTAAATACAGATATTGATAATAATGTCTAATGGGCGATAAGGGCAGTTGCACTCAACGGGAAAGCAATTACTATAATAACATGGAATGAAGATGTAAGCATAGTGTGTGTTTACATCTTACTAGCTTTTGCCACCGGCTTCGCCCGCGTGGAGGTTGGAAATCCTCCTACGGGAACGTTTTACCGGGATAAAAGTATCCTTGTGTTATTAATAAATAAAAATAATAGGTAGTAAACTAAAAAACACGCTTCCATTGAAAACCAAACTAAAATGTACAAAAAAAAAAGCGTGGGGTGCTTGATATCAATAAAAAAATACCTTAAAAAGCACCCCACGCTTTTTTTCCATTATTTTGTACATTTTAGTTTGGTTTTCAATGGACGCGTGTTTTTTAGTTTTTTTAAACTATTATTTATTTTCTATTTTTTAGGGTGTTTCGAATTTTGAGACGTATGTCAGCGTAATTTGTGACGTATGTCAGCGTAGTTTGTGACGTACGTCGGCGTAGTTTGTGTCGTATGTCAGCGTAGTGTGTGACGTATGTCAGCGTAGTTTTCGAAGACAGTTTTTTGCTGTCCTGGTAACCCTGGCAAGGATAATGGCGCAAATTTATGAAATTATTGCATTGTCATCGGTCCTTGACAGGTGTGCAAAGTTTGAATGAAATCTGGTCGTTTAAAGTGTCGGTTACAAACAAACATAGCTAGAAGCAGAAGCTAATTTAGAGCGTGTAAAAATTGAATTTTTGTAGTTATTGATATTTTCTTTAATATTGTAGAACATATTTTTGTTCTATCATCAATAGTTTCCGCAGCGCATGCGACGAAAGATGTTTTATGGCATTTTTTTACACCTTGGGTTACGTTTCTAAAGTTTTAGTTAAGATCCCTAATCTTTTCTAGCAATAAATATAGCCTATGTTACTCAAGGTGAATGTAGCTTTCTAATGGTGAAATTTTTTTTTAAACCGGCACAGTAGTTTTTGAGTTTATTCATTACAAACGTACACACACACAAACCTCTTTATAATATTAGTATAGATTACAAAACGAGTTTTACCCTTAGTTCAAGCCCAAACCTAGGACATACATAAACTCACGCCTTTTTCCTATGGGGGCAGGCAGAACCTACGGACCGCCACCTACTACGATCATTACATGCTCCTTTTGCCTCATTTAGGTTCATACATCTGGTCATACACACACGCCGGTTGCGAGTACTACGCACCTGACCTTTCTGAAGAACATCACCCATAAGGTCACTATATGTCCTCCTAGGGCGTCCTCTCCCGGCATTTCCACTCACATTTGCCTTGTAAATACCTTTTGTACCTGCGAGTTATTGTATTTTTAACTTTATTTCGTTAATCGTAAAGTTCTAAGCCCAAAATTGACATTTTACACCCCGTTTTAATGTCAATTTTTGTATTTACAATTAAGTCTTAGACTTTGCTGGAACAAAGTTCGAAATTCAAAAATGGCTCGAACATTGATCTAAAAATAAAGCTCGCTTCGTAATACGTTCCAGAAGGTCTAAATTAGCACATGCGCGCACGTTGATTAAGACAAAAAGCTGTGTGCAATGGCGTATGCATCATGACGTATATAGATAGCAATCAACCGCTCTGTCTTGAACTGTCATTCCAAACGTTTGTTTGAAGTCGTCGCTCGTCGTTTGAAATCGGAAGCAAGGTTACAACGCATCTCTGTCTTCTAATTGACATTATGATGGTATCAGATATTCCTAGTATTTTTATTTCACGAAGCGACGCGCGCTTATTTCTGGTTACCAAGTGTACAACTTGCTACAGGTCAAGTTATAAATTTCCAGTTTTGGCTGACCTCGCATTGTATAGGCTTTTTTTACAATGAGATGTCAGGTTATATTGGAAATTATATAGGTAATTACCCGCGACTTCGTCCGCGTGGTATTTTTAACAAAAGTAGCCTAAGTAGTAACTTAGGCTACTTTTATTTTATAAAAAAATAAATCTCACGAAAAAAAAACGAACGAAAAACTTTTTTGTTAAAAATACCACGCGGACGAAGTCGCGGGTAATTACCTATATAATTTCAAGGAAGTTCAAGGAGTACCTTGTTACATCAGCTATCTGCCAGTGAAAGTCCTGTCAAAATCAGTCCAGCCATTTCAGAGATTAGCCGGAACAAACAGACAGACAGACAGACAAAAATTGTAATAAAAATTGTTTTGGTATATGAACCGTGTATACATCCATATACACTTAGTAAAAAGCGGTTATTTTAATATTACAAACAGACACTCCAATTTTATTTGTCTAGATAGATGTATAGCTTGATGTGTGGCCGTGTGTGTTTCGCAGATGCTCTCGGAACCATCACATGGGTGAAATTGGAAGAGTGTGTGCGAGTTTTGTTTAATCATCATCTGCCTAGCCTTTTCCCTACTATATTAGGGTCGGTTTCTAGTCTAACTGGATGCAGCTGGGTACCAGTATTTTACATGGAGCGACTGCCTATCTGACCTTCACAATCCATGTCAGTGGGTAACATGGTATCCCTTGGTAAGACTGGTTGTCAGACAGTCGGGCTTCTGACGACCCGTAACAACTGTAAAAGATATAAAAATGACAGACAGGACCGACGGCTTTTTTTTTTTTGGATGGGAAATCTTCAAATGACTTCTCCCTCTCTGGGCGGAGCGGGAGGGCGTGTCAGACTTTTACTGACTAAAACCCACCCGTATTCCTTCAGTTGCCCATATGCTAGGGCCACGGTATCTGTTTCACACAATCTTGCGACCCTGGCAGGCATCGGTCCTAGATGTCAGCAGCACGTTGACATCTCTTTGAGGCGCGCGTGGAAGGACCAATGGCTTAAAATGCTTTCCGAAGCACTCAGCTGGCGTACTTAGGTATTGAAACTAGTTAGTTGTCTATTAAAACTCCCACACAAAAACTAGGGGTGGCCCATAATTCGCTGAAGCCCACTCACAGTGTAAACTACGCGCATAAGTAGCTTTTAATAACACCTACGAGTATTACCTTGATGACAAACTAAACTGAGGTCTTTACCATAATAGTACCTTTAGGTTTATATCGACCGTGTGGCATTAGTGTATCACAGTGTAGCGAGTCCCTTATCATTATCATTTCAGCGAAAATTCGTCCAGTGCTCATTTTTTGGGGAGGTTTCCCATAATCGCAATGGTTAGCAGGCGGGTTAGTCATTGCAGTGTGGTGGTAAAATGCATAGAGAGCGCTGCTGTCCATTCTCTAGTAAGTCCCTTGGTCTCCTTTTAAGACTTCCACGAGAAGAAATGTGATGGTGCTGTTCTTTACGTCTGGTAGCACACGGAACTCCTAAGTTCACGCAGTTAGATTTTTAGGGATAGACTCAACGTTAGAGTAATCTATACTTTAATATTATAATCGTGAGCGCAGGGCACTAGCAGCCAGATGCAACATGTTGGCTCACAGATTCGCTCGGTGTAGTAACGAGGTAAAAATAACTGTGTTTAAAGCTTATTGTCAAGCGTTCTTCACGGGCAGTTTGTGGGTCAACTGTACGCGGAGGGCTCTAGATGCTCTGCGTGTGCAATATAATAATGGCTTCAGGGTGCTGTTGAGGTTGCCCAGGTTCTGCAGCGCGTCTAGCATGTTTGCTGTAGCACAAACTGACGACTTCTATGCTATTATGAGGAAAAAGACCGCATCCTTATTAGGCAGAATGAGGGCTAGCAGCAACAGTATCCTGAAAACCCTAGCCGAACAACACGATGCACCAATGCTGGGACACTTTGTCAGGTTGCTCGTGCGGCAGGTATGAATATAAATACTATTATTATTCTAATTAATTAATACTAACCCTTAGTTGATAAGTTTTTACTAACCAGTGGACCAATGTTGTCAAATTAAATAAATAAATTATAAATAATAATAATAATAAAGCTAAATAGTTTGCTTGTTTGTTTGGTTGAACGCGCTAATCTCAAGAACTACTGGTCCGAATTGAAAAAATATTTTTGTGTTGGGTAGCCTATTTATTGAGGAAGACTATAGGTTATATAACATCACACTTCAATCAAAAGGAGCGGAGCAGCAACGAAAAATGTGCGAAAACTGGCAGGCAATTCGATGCGACGGGAGGGTCACGGGAGCAAAAATTTGACGCGGACGAAGTCACGGGCAGAAGCTACTATTTCATAAATGTTATTACTATTTTTGAGTAACTGAATCAGAACAGCTCAGCTCATGATTGCTGGCCACTGCTGAACATAGATCTCCGAACTAATGGTCCAAAGAAGATCAGGGGTATATTTAGTAAAACCGACAGATATGTGTCGGGTAACAATCCGACAATTTTACAAGTGGTGTTAGTGCTTTATTAAATTGCATAAAGCATAATAAGGCTGTAACATTTCACAGCTGGGAGACAGGGTTCTCTCTGTAAGTGGGAATGGGCCGTAATACACAACGCACCCCAGTGCGTGTTGGTAGATGTCACATGTTTTCTAATTTTCGGTTTTAGGGCATGTCGGTTTACTCACGATGTTTTCCTACACAATACATAACACAGGACTTATCGTAAAATGTCTCAATTTATTTTGTCAGTTATACTGCATTTTCACTGTTGCTTTCCCCTTTACAGTAGGTATTTTATCTTAACAATATTCTGGAAGTGTGTGTATATGTGTGTGCGTTATATGCTGACGCTACTCGATTCGATCACGCACACATTCATAGCGTGTTTGTACACTTGTTTACCATAAGTAAAGCGTGCGACATTTGAGACAAAAAAAAAACCAAATAAGGTTCACTAGTAGAGGAGGCTTCTTCTCCTACAACTTCAACTTCTTCGACTTCTTTGCAATAATATGTGTTGATAAAAAACCAAGAACTCATTTATTATGTTCCATCTATTTCAGCTAATCTACACTCGACAGATATAATGTGTTACTGTAAACATCTTTAGATACACAAGTTTAGTTAATAGGGTGAAGGACGGGTGCCGAAGACATAATAAAAAATGTAAGGTAATTGCCGTGGGGCCGGCTGAGAATCGATCTCACACATTTTACTGTGAGTTTTGAGACGTATTGGGTCATAGGCAGGGTGGAGCTGAAAACTACGGCATTTAACAATAGATATCGTTGTTCACGGAGAAGAAGAAATTTCCATGTATAGTCAAAAGTAAATGTAGCCTTATTCTGGAGATTTATTGGTAATTTTTTGGGAAGAACATAAATTATGCTTGGTAAACAAGTTGTAAATCAATTGATCAAGAAATCTGTTAAGGTAGGTATATTATGGTTTTTAAAGAATCTCTCCCTCTAAAGTATCATATGGTTTTAGACAAAGTAAATGCGATACCTTGTCTAAAGCCACATGATACTTTAACTGTAAGTGTCCTTTTATAAGTCTCCATTAAAAACAAAACAATATTTAACATATTTTTGGGATGTTGTAAAGTTATGTCTGTGGTATGTTATGTGTAATAATTATACAGGTGCCTGGGAAAAATCGTCTATGGTGGAAACAGTTTTGATATTTGTGTAAGGATACCTACCTCTGCCAGGGTCATGAGATTTGTTTGAAAGATATACCGTGGCCCTGGCACATGGGCAACTGAAGGAACACGGGTGGGTTTTAGTCAGTAAAAGTCTGACATGCCTTCCCGCTCCGCCCAGAGCGGGAGAAGTCATTTGATGATTTCCCATCCAAAAAAAAAAGGATACCTACCTTTGCCAGGGTCATGAGATTTGTTTGAAAGATATACCGTAACCCTGGCACATGGGCAACTGAAGGAACACGGGTAGGTTTTAGTCAGTAAAAGTCTGACACGCCCTCCCGCTCAAGAGCGCGAGACGTCATTTGATGATTTCTCACCCACAAAAAAAAAAGGATCCTACCTCAGTCTTATCTTTAAAATTTTATGCCACTTTGCACAACGGGTATCCTTACAAAAATATTGAAAACCGCATCGCTTTTGGTTTATAGACCATTTCCCATACAAATTCGACCAGTCTCTTTTAAAATAACTAAAAATCAACTTCGACAATTAAGATTTTTTGTCGTTAACAGTTAAATTAAAGAAACTACATCAGACAAGCAGGTGTGCACTAGAATAAGAAAGTTGTCAAATTGCAGATCAGACCTTGGAACTGTGCCAGGAAAATGCGGGCAAAGAATTATACGTATTTTGTTTATATAAATTAAATGCCGATTTTTCAGCACGTAATTTGTGTAATCAATCAAGACTCTCACACTGTCTTCAAAATATTAAGATAACTGTGATTAATTTATTGTTTATTAAATAACGTAAGATTGATTACTACTACTAGTGGTCCTCCAGTGGTGGAAATTCGAACAGAATTCATTTAAAACTTAATGTATTTCTAGTCCAGTATTATACAAACATATTAGCTTTCTGCACTCCTTCTCCATATAATTTTTAACTGTGCCAAATTTCATACTCTCCCGTCCGCGTCATTTTCATAAAAAAGTTTGTGCTTCACCTATGTATATAAATATATATAATAATGATATATTTTGGTTTGATTTCGTACATATACGTATCTATACATTAATAAGAGAAAAACCTGGAACACTCTTTACAGAAAGTACGTAGATGGAGGAATATGAAATTTGCCACAATTAAAGTTGCCAGTCGACAGCGATGAGGATAAATGTTTCGACGCTATATTTTAGTTTGTGTATAGTTTTAGTTAAGTTAATATATTATTTTGTTATTTTTATTAATCAATAAACTATGTTAATGTGTACATTAAGGTTTATATGGAAAAGATAAAGATAATATTTTTATATAAAAATGCATTAGTAATTTCTAAATTAATTATGGTAGAGTTTCGACATCTGGAGGACCACTTGTAATAATAAATGAGCGTAGGCCTCTTCCTCGAAGTCCTCTCCTCAAATAGATATAAAACGGATTGGCGATTTCAGCCTTCAAGTTCAGGTCCAGGAGCTACATTATTTCTAACACTTACATCTCTAAACTGTGCAATCCCAGCCTCACCCAGCTCGTACATGGAGACGTATGCTGCCTCAGGCTGCACGAACAGCTGGCAGAGCACCATCTCCTCACTCCTGAACATCGACCCCATGGTGACTGGTTATCTGAGGAAGAAGAAACAGTGGAATTGTAAAAAACCAAAAGGAAATTTATATAACACAACAGCACGCTTTTAATTTTCGAAGGGTTAGGCAGAAGTGTACCTAGTACACCCGTCTTTTCGTCAGTTATGTATAAATCCCATGTAATAGGGGGCGTGTGGGCAACATTCCGTGTGGTCGTAAAGAATAGCACCACCCCGTTTCTTCCCACGAGTATCGTAAGAGGCGACTAAGGGACTTACTAGAGAATAGACAGCAGTGTTCTTTATGAATTTTACCACCACACTGCAATCGTCAACCTGGCTGCCAAGCGTGGCGATTATGGCAAATCCCCCCAAATTGGGGAAGGCTTATGTCCAGCAGTCTTTCGGCTGATTCGATGATGAACAGGGGGCGAGTCCATTGCCACCTACCAGGTACAACTCTAGACTCGGGGCTGCTGCTGAGAAATTTCTTTCTTAGGAAATTTTACAGCAGTAATTCGCTACGAAATATGGTGGTATTGCAAATGAATTCAAATCTTTTTAGGGTTCCGTTGCCAAATGGCAAAAAACGAAACCCTTATAGATTCGTCATGTCTGTCTGTCTGTCTGTCCGAGTATGTCACAGCCACTTTTTTCCGAAACTATAAGAGCTATGCTGTTGAAACTTAGTAAGTAGATGTATTCTGTGAACCGCATTAAGATTTTCACACAAAAATTTTACAGCAGTAATTCATCTACGAAATATGGTGGTATTGCAAATGAATTCAAATCTTTTTAGGGTTCCGTTGCCAAATGGCAAAAAACGGAACCCTTATAGATTCGTCATGTCTGTCTGTCTGTCCGAGTATGTCACAGCCACTTTTTTCCGAAACTATTAGAGCTATGCTGTTGAAACTTAGTAAGTAGATGTATTCTGTGAACCGCATTAAGATTTTCACACAAAAATAGAAAAAAAAAACAATAATATTTGGGGTTCCCCATATATAGAACTGAAACTCAAAAAAAAAAAAAAACATGAAACCCATACGTGTGGGGTATCTATGGATAGGTATTCAAAAATGATATTGAGGTTTCTAATATCATTTTTTTTCTAAACCGAATAGTTTGCGCGAGAGACACTTCTAAAGTAGTAAAATGTGTGTCCCCCCCCCGTAACTTCTTAAATAAGGGAATGATAATACTAAAAAAAATATATGATGTACATTACCATGTAAACTTCCACCGAATATTGGTTTGAACGAGATCTAGTGAGTAGTTTTTTTTTTAATACGTCATAAATCGTAAACCAAAATTTACCTTTCATTCAGTCAACTCAAATATAAAAATTTAAAAAATAATAATAATAATTTCATAAACCTTGTGCATACACCGTGAATACCTGCAGGTTTGTACGGAACCCTCGGTGCGCGAGTCCAACTCGCACTTGGCCGGTTTTTTTTCGTTTGCAAGCAGGTGTAATTAGTACATTGCTCTTTTTTACAATAGTGCTCCATGTTCTACCGTCACACGGGCATGAATTCAATCAACGAGGAAGTAAAAAAAGTTTTTTTTTTTTGTTGTAATAACATAAAACAATTTACAGCTGGCTTGTTATTGCCTGGTTTGGTCAGCATATTTTATTTTAGTTTTCGTTCCTATTGCAATAGTTTTATCTATAGCATGTTATCGCCGTTTGGTTTTAATGGCATAGGACGTTTATGGCGTGTTAATTAATAGAGTATTGTACAATTAACATTTCATTTCATGTGTAGATTGTAACTTTTTATCACCAATTCACCGAACCCTTTTGGAACTGTGTCTTTTCTGCAGCGTTAAACGGCTTTGTTTCAACGGCTACATTTTTTTTAAAACTTAATATACATATTCAAAATACCGACTTGTGAAATTAATTTTATTTTTCACTTTGGAGTGTTTTTTTTGGAAGTCGGTTCGGTCGGTTGTTTGTTGTAGCAAAAAAGTTTCTATTTTTTACTTTTCTGTACCATACTAACTTATTCTCCCTTTTGGGGGAAGCCTATGTCCAGCAGTGGACGTCTTTTGGCTAAAATGATGATGATGACTACCGCTACTGCGGAACGAGAACGGCCTCAGTAATAGGCTTTCGTGACGCATTTTGTCACGGTTTTTGCTCCCAAACTGTGATAAAAATATCTCAAATCGCGTAATCGCCCTGCTGGTCAGATAAACAGCAGTGACAGGAAGTATTAGAACATCGTCACGATAAATAAATTGTATTAAATACGTATTATCGAAGCTAACGCAAAAACGACCCTCGAAAAGTCAATCAAATTTATATGGGGCCCAACAGGACCCCTGAAGCATAAAAAATCCATTACAAAAAGGAGTTTTCGAAATCGACCTAAAATTGTCGAAGATATCGCGGAACATACTTAACAAAAGAGAAAACAGACAAATTGGAAACCTTTTTGGAGTCGGTTGAAAATAAAATAAAAACATCATATTGAGTAGGTCCCTCCATCACATTCACCAATCCACTAACTAATAAAGAACATGTCCAATTTGCGTAATAGCGACTATTACAATAACGGCCATCAGTGCTCCCTCTTGACCTAGCAACGTATCACTTCCCGCCTATTACATTGCCTCTAATCTGCCTGGTAACACGACCAACCTTAACTGTCCCACATTGTCATACTTTTACACTAACACGAGAGGCCACCTTTAAATAGTCGGCTTATATGGCTAGGATCTTGATTTGACGGATGCAGGATACTGTAATCAAACATGACCTGAGTCTGTGCTGGTTTACGTCTTGATATTCAAGGAGTATTTGATTTGTTAACACCTTCTTCTTTTGTGCTAACTGTATGAGAATAGATGCCGTGGTAACAAAAATTAGGTATACGTCATTTAGTAAGATTTACTGGGCCCATTGGCAATGACCGCTTACTTTGTGTAAATTATTTCATCGCCACTGCTCTCAAAACGGTGAAGGAAAACATCGTGAGGAAACCGGCATGTCTTAGAACCAAAAATTCGAAGACATGTGACATCTACCAACCCGCACTGGGCTCGCGTGGTAGATTATGGCCCACTCCCTCTCACTGAGAGGAGGCCTGTGTCCCAGCAGTGGGAACATTATAGGCTGATGATGACTGGGCTCATTGCCCCTGGGCAGTGAACCCAGTAAAAACACAATGAAACACTATGATGCACGTTTTGAGTAGGTACCCTGGTATATGGCATCATAGTATTTCCCCTCATCATCACATCATTTGCCCAATCCAGTCCAGTCCCTTACGTTCGTGGGCACACACACGTGGGTACACTCTCCTCAGGCTCATCATTCTCCTCGTTACCTTCACTTGTCTTAAACTGTCGTACTAAAACAGTCTGATTGGATGCAGCATAATCTGCATTGTTTTGTAGATTATTACACTTATTACTAATCCACTGATTTATATGTTCAAAAAATTGTCTGCACAACAAAATAAATAACGCAATGAATACTGTAAAAATGTAAGCCGCGGATACTGTGAGTGCATACATAGTTACTCCATTGTACCCTGCTTTACATGGAGTGACTGCCTATCTGATCTCCACAACCCAGTTCCTGGGAACACTATAACCCCTAGGTGCAGTTGTTGCCACTCTGGACGTTTTTTCAATGTTTAATACACCTATATGCCTTCCTCTATTTCTGTTTGAAGGCCAGATGGCAATCCTTTTTAAATATTCATGGTCACAGCTAGACTGTTAGTTTGAACATTTCAAGGTCGTTCTTTTATAAACAGAATGTTTACAAAGTTCTTAGTATAGTTTTGGCTCATTTAATTGAGTTCCAAAGTTGCTGAGTAATCACGCTTCTTCACGCTTCGAGCTGATCAAAGAACGAAGCTGTAAATTCTATCGTTAGTTGATTGAAATGAAATGTATATGTGCATGTCATAGTCCTCCAGCCCGTATTTTGGCCATGGCAGCCAATCTCAACGGTGATTAGCCATCGACGTGGAACATATATAATAGTGCATAAAGTGTGTGCGCAGACACAGGGGCACTTTTCTTTCACTCTCATAGTCCGATGTGACGGCAATCCGACATGACGGGAGAGAGATCAGGCGTAAGACAACGGCTTAACATGTTTTTAGAGGCACGGGGGTATCACACCGCCAACTTCTAAACTCCGGGCTGATACTAAGAAATTCCTAATTGAAAAACCCAATAAGACTTTGCCCGGACCTGAGAATCGAACTCAGGACTCCACGAGACTACATGACTAACGGTGTAGTTGTGCATATTAGTCTGCGTTTGTAAGCAAACCCTGCTTAGCCTAATTAAGTTAATTTTGAATACACTTAAATTTTATTGATGTAACATTAATGGTATGTAGGTGGACTTAATACCTTGTGTCCTGCCCGTAAGCCTTAAGTAAGTAGAGATAAGTTACCATTCAAAGGTTTCCTTACATAAAAACCGACTTCCTTGAAAAAAAACACTATAAAGTCAAAAATAACATAAATAACAATATTTAAGGTTTTTTTGCTACCGACTTCCGAAATTAAAGTTATTTTTGACTTTGTAGTGTTTTTTTTAAGGAAGTCGGTTTTTATTTTTTTGTAAAAAGTTTTTATTTTCAACTTTTTAGTTATGTTAGATACACCGCACTAATCTAATCGCGTTATTCATTCATTTGTCGCGCCAATACTTAATGCAAATATAAGACTTATATGGTTTTCACATGGATCCCACTGTCCGAATGGAACCAAATTATTTTTAATTTAATTAGAAGCACCAGCTTTCAAATAAAATAAAAAATCATCGAAATCGGTTCACCCAGTCAAAAATTATGAGCTAACAAACATAAAAAAAAATAAAAATACAGACGAATTGATAACCTCCTCCTTTTTTTGAAGTCGGTTAAAAATTGATTCTTGATTCTTAGTCAAGCTAAGTCAGTAAGTGCGTAAAACAGTACATACTAACTTATTCTTGCTTTATACTAAGCGTGAATAAAAATAGGCACCTACATTTACTGACATGTTAAGGCCCAGAATATTCTAGGCCTGGTCTGAAGGTCAGCGTAAAAGGTACAAACGACTGTCGACGTTCAACCGTTTAACTGACATTAATCTTTGAACTATTAAAGCTAAACTAACATGGAAACCGGTTACCTACGTCATTGTTTATTGAACTGAATTGAACTTGATCTATTTGGTGATGATTGATTTATTGAATTGTTTGTTATTACACGATATTAAGTCTACTTCAAACTTGCAGACATGAAAGAAAAAGAGCCAATAAAGCTTTGATACATATAAAATTCCGTCTGTATTCGCCCTAAAAGGCTAGAAAGAGGTGTACCTATAGTACAATCATATTTCGCCAGTTATGTTTAAGTCCCACGTAATAAGGGACGAGTATAAATCGAAACTTTGTACTTCTACTGAGAAATTCCAGATGGAAAAACCTCAGAAGCGCTTGCGACCGTAAAACCAACGAGGCAGATAAGTAATCTATACATCTTCTATACAAATAAATAAAATTGGAGTGTCTGTTTTTAATATTAAAATAACTACTTTTACTAAGTGTATATGGATGCATATTGCATACATGGTACATATACCAAAACAACATTTTTTACAATTTTTGTCTGTCTGTCTGTCTGTTCGTTCCGGCTAAACTCTGAAATGGCTGGACCGATTTTGACGGAACTTTCACTGACAGATAGCTGATGTAACAAGGAGTAACTTAGGCTACTTTTATTTTAGAAAAATAAATAATAGTTTTAAAAAAAACTAAAAACACGCTGAATTTTGAGACGTATGTCAGCGTAGTTTTCAAAGACAGTTTTTATGAAAGACTTTTTGTTAAATACCACGCGGACGAAGTCACGGGTAACAGTATTACCTATAATATAACCTGAATTAACACATCTTACCGCGGTAGTACGTCCTCCTGCGTTAATTTCCGACATCCACGCGGGCGAAGCCGCGGGCAAAAGCTAGTAGAAAATAATTTTGGATTAATCCTCTCTTTCAGTTTCCGTTGACGTCCACGGCTGGACATGGGCCTCTCCCAAGCTCCGCCACTTCGACAGGTTTTGTGCTTCCCGCATCCAGCGGATTCCTGCGGCCTTCACAAGGTCGTTTCCGTTTTATTCGTTTGATCTCACTATCTATAGGGAGCGTGTCGTCAGCCAGAAAGTGCTTAAGCCGTAATTTTTAGTCGTTTATTTTGTTGTGATGATTGTTATTCAGTGCGAGCAACACAGTTATAACACTGTGTATATATAGTAACTTGGTGTGAATGTCCTTAGATTTTTTATTTTTTATTTTCTCTGTTCCTTATAAGTGGAGACCTGTAATTGGCTTTCTGACTACTATACTGTCCTTGACCTGTTTGTTGTAGCTGTAAGTCTCCTATGTTATTTAAATAAATAAATAAGTAGGGTATAGGATTTAGCCACCAGACGGGCTCAGCGCGGGCCAGGGTGTCACACGTCTATAGATTTTTTTTGTTCCAGGACATGTTTCCTTACGACGTTTTCCTTCTTAAGCTTGTTCAGTTTCCATTAAAGATACCTACATAATTCTTCATGATCATAGATTGTATGTCTGAAGTTTAACCGGTGCGAACTGGTAAAAATAGTCTTGTGGAAGCCATGTCTCTTTACATAAACGGACATGTAATCTTATGTGTGAGCGAGGTAACACGCTTTGTTCTGGTTGTAATCAGTTTCTTCCGTTTACTCTGTCTTTTTAAGATTCGTCATCATCGTCATCATTTCAGCCGAGAAATGTCTACTGCTGGACAAAAGGTAACCCCTAAGCATCGATGATTGCTTAGATAAATGTTTACATTCTTGTTATATGCATCTGAGCTTACGGCTTTTGCATTTCGCCTGCATATGATACGTTTATTAAGACTGCCATTATCATGATTCTTGATTCTCTCTCTCTCTTCTCTCTTCTCTGCTCTAGTTAAAATTAAAAGCCTACCTAACCCTTCGATTTCAGACATGCATAATCAGAGGGGTAATTGCCTACTACACTATCAGTACGAATCGCAACATTCATGGCGTTGTTTACGTTGCTAAGCAAACAATTATTTCAAACGTATGAAGGAATGGATGACAAATAAGCTTCAAAATTATTCAAAATTTGATTAATTGTGTGTTCCGCAATTAGGGTGCAGTCTATAAACCTCCTCGTTGTGAGTTTTGAGGAAGTGAGCAATCCATCATGCAGTCCAAAGCGGGTTGGGGGGTGTCACATCGATTTCTATAATTTTTATGATATGCCGGTTTCTTCACGATGATTTCCTGCACCGTTTTGAGAGCAATGGTGATAAAATAATTTAGATTAAGAGCCTACTTGGGTACCCAAGACTTACAACTCGTAATTTGCGGCCGCTATCAGTAGGCTCCCACTTCTCTCTGAATACTACCTGTATGGGGTTATGATTATTGAGCAATTTAGAAAAAGATGATTGTCTAGACTGTAAATAATTACAAAACGAGGTCTTCATTAGTGAAGTCCTGGTCTCCAATTGACTCCTATCACTTGTCGAGAATTAGGTTGTTAGTGGAATTTTATTTTGCGTTCCCACATGATTAATTAAATTTAATTGTCTTAGACAAAGACAATTGGAGCAAACAATTATAACGACCCAGCACTGATCATTTTCTCACATACATCTTTGCTTTTTTGTACAAGTAGGTAAATACAGATGACTTCAAGAGGATCTTAATAACTTAAATAATTATTACGCAAAAAACAAGATCACTGTGGACGTTACAAAGTGTCAGTGTATGAATTACATACGTAAGAAGAACCCGATTTTTAGCTCATATAATTTTGATGGAACTGTCATAAATAAAGTTCAGATGGTTAGGGATTTAGGAGTTATGTTTCTCAGTAAATTAATGTTCTCAGATCACATAGACCTTATTAGAACAAAAACTTATAAGAACCTAGGATTTGTTCTTAGGTCATGTAAGGTATTCAAAAATATTGGAGCTCTTAAATCGGTATACTTTGCTTATGTGCGCAGCGGTTTAGAATATGCGTGCCAAATCTGGTCCCCCCATTACATAATTTATAAGAACCAAATAGAAAGGATTAAAAAAAATCACTAACCATCTTAATTATCGCCTCCGTAAACCCCCGATGTCTTACGCAGATAGCTGTCGAACCTATGGTCTGCTAACACTCGAGGAGAGACGTAAAGTGATGGACATGTGTTTGCTCTATGATATACTCACTGGACGCCTCGATTGTCCGGAATTGGTTGCATAGATAACTTTTAACACTCCTCAACGGCGCACTCGTCACACGCCTATGTTGCGCGTCCCTAAGCACTCCACTAACTATGCCACGAACAGTGTACTGACTCGCATTGCTTGAATTTATAACTCTGAATTCTCTGAAGTTGATTTATTTAACTGTAATAAACTGACATTCAAAAAAAGAATAATTAAAACCATAAGCGGAGACAAATGACAAGCACCCAATCTATTTCTTCTTCTACTATCTTTCATTATTCAACCTTGTTTGTTTAATTTTTTTTAAATTGTGATCTAAATTTAACCTTATGTAATTTTGTATTGTATTGCATTTTTATTTAGTTGTTTAATTGGAAATATCTGCCATTAGTCCGTTCGCATGTATATCCCAGTCATACAGGGAAACCTATAATTGGCCATAATAACTGTAACACGCATATTTTGTAAAATATTTTATGTATCGCTGTTGGTTACCTAAATAAATAAGCAGTTTTGTCACTGACTTCAAGAGATCTACAGCTAGGAAACTCGCCTATTATACGAACAACGTACAGACATGAAAAAGTGTTGCAAAATTGATCCATTCATACAAATATGTAACTTTAAATTTTAAAGAGAGTAAGTTGAGTCACTGGATTTAGCTGGTTCTCCCTGTTATAAGCAACCGTCTACAAGGAACCCTCAGAATAATACTGCAAGAGCCATTTTTGCTTGTCACGCATATTTTTTATGCTAGGACGGAATTCCATACTTCCCCCATTGTTCCCATTTCTTCCCGTGGGTGTTGTAAAAGGCGACTAAGGGGCTTACTAGAGAATGGGCAGCAGCGTTCTTTATGCATTTTACTACCAACCCGACAAGCCAACCCTGCCAAGTGTGGCGATTATGGCAAAGTTCACCAAATTGAAAGAGGCCTATGTTCGGCAATGGATGTCTTATGGTTGAAATGTTGACGGAATTTAACAGAAGTGTACATACGCGAACGCATACTTCCATATGAAAATGCATTGTGAATATGTGCGTGAACTGATCGACTATTGTATTGTATATAATTGAGAGCCTATTGAGACCTGCAATAATATTATTAACTGTGGCGGTCCTTAGAGTTATATCACACGTAGGTATTCGGTTTCAGCGTGCATCTAGTTGATGCTCGTTACCGACTAGACTGCGTCCCACGCACTTGGATGCCGCCACTCCGCCATCCAGACATAATGCAGTGGTGGCCTTGCGACATCTTTATTATTATAGCTCGCCGAGTCCAATGTACTTCTCTCAGAAATGTGACGTTTTTTTCTCGACATGTCACGTTTTTGTGGTTGTGTTTACAATCCTTTGTTACATCAGGCCGCCCCTTGTTTCATGATCAGCACATACTGTTCCCACTGCTGGTACGCTATTTGTGATAGGAAGTGGGCACAATTCAATTTTGGTTCTAGGTCCTGCCGGTTTCCTCACGACGTTTTCCTTCACCGTTTTTTCTTTGAGAACATTGGTGATGCAATTAAATACACAAAGTAAAATGCCTGCCTGAGTTCGAAACAATAAGCTGGAACACGTAAGTCTGAGCCGAAAACATTGTTCCACCCCTGCTCCCCAACCTGATGAACGGATGATGGGATGAACTTATATACGTTCTTCCGAAAAATTGGCGTCGACTCCCCATTTTAAAGATTTCTTACGTATTTACACATAGGCAGTGAAGACATTTACTAATTGTGAAAATTATAATGTCTTTTTAAAAGTTAATACAATTTGCATGCCCGTGATACTAAAGAGTATGGAGCAATATTATAAAAAAGAAACCAGCAATGTTCTAATTACCCATGATTGCAAACGAATAAATGATTTATTTTGTAGTACCACCATATTTGGTAGTCGTAGTTTTGCTGTTGGATTTCCTAAGGAATCCAAACTTCAAACTCAGATTTATTAATGTAAAATGAATTTGATTTTATTCCTCAGGTAGCAGTTCCGATCGATTCTATTCGGTGACTTCACATATGCGTGCTCCGGCATTAGAATGAATGCCAAAGCACCACTTGAAATCACGTTTGGTCTAAATGTTCTACAACACATTTAAAGTACTTGAATTATTTCAGCTTTGGTTCTGAACACTCATGATTTCTAAATGTAGATATTTTAATTTCAAGGCCACGTTTAATTAGCGTTTCATATCTACCCTTAGGTATTGTAGAGGTTGTATGCATGAGACGATTGTAAATGTTGGTTATATTTACTTTAATACTTTTGAAATGTCAAACTAATTTAGAGTAGAATAGAGATAAAACAATATACGAGAGATCGGGCTGAAAACAGTGGTGACAGAAACAAAAGGAAGGTCTATCGCTTGCAGTGGATGATTACGTCTGAAACAATGTTGATGTTGAACGATCATTTAGGCACCTGCACGACACTGAAAGTATCGCGCGTTGTTAATTAAAAGTAAGTTTCTAGACTACCACTACAAGCGGTGTCGTTCATGATAGTGTAATAACCACATCTATTCATCTATACAAATAAATAAAATTGAAGTGTCTGTTTGTAATTTCAAATTTGTTAATTTGAAATTACAAACAGACACTTGCTTTTCACTAAATGCAGGGGAATATACGGTACGTATACATAAAAAAACAATGATTAAAATTTTTGTCTGTCTGTCTGTTTGTTCCGGCTAATCTCTGAAACGGCTGGTCCAATTTTGACGGGATTTACACTCGTAGATAGCTAATGTTATAAGGAGTAACATGGGCTACTTCTTGTTCCGGTACCACATCTATTTTCACATCCATGCGGGCGAAGCCACAGGCACAGCTAATAAAAAAAATAAAGAGGGTACGGGGACAGCCTATTTCCGGTCCGTTGCTACGTTGAAGGACTTAGAGAGTAGTCTCTAAGTCCTTCGACGTAGAAATGGCCCGGACTGAAAGTAGTTTGGTACTTCGAAATGACCCTTAAACCCCTTGACCCTAAATAACTTTTTTGTCGGGCAAAAACTCATCGGGAGTAAAGACTACAGTCAAATCGTGTCATCGTTAGTTCTTAGCTCGGGCCCCGAACATATCTCTTGTAAGTAGGTGATACAGGGTTGTAAACGTCCGTAACTTTGGCCGAATCTACGAATATCGTCCTTATAAAGTCTCCCCAGCTCCGATAATGTACGATTCAAGACCGCCAATGGTTTTTCACCGGCACTTTGGTTTTTGGGCCCAACTTTGTATGAAATGTGACTGGTCTCCTTTCAGTGGTGATGATCATTTCAAAATAAAGTTTTAATGGCACCCGATAAAGTACATCAAGAGCTTTAATAATTACCGGTAACTGATTTACACATAAACAGTCAATGGGCTTAATATACATATATAATCTAAGTAAATTCTATTTGTTCTTCTACTACAATGTGTTGTGCTACTGATATTGCAATTATGTCTAAGCTAGCGTTTTTGGAGTTTGTTTTCGTTGAGTTTCTATCATGATTCAGCAGCATCTACGTCTATAAGTATTACAAATTACACTACATTATGCAGAAGGTGAGAAAAAAAACGTATAAATGTCAAACGCTTCCTTCTGAGACGGAAAAGAAGAATTGAAAAGTGTGACGAAGTGTGAGGGGAACTTTTGTCTAGTACCTACTTGAAAAATAGGGCAGTTAAAAGAAATCTTTCGTGTCTTGTTTTACAGGTAAACGATTAACGTTTACCAGTGAGTTATCGTGGTACAGTGGTAATGGCTTCTACGTATGGGTAAGTCTTGGGTTCGAACCGGACAAGTGCTTTTATTTGTGAATAATTTCATCACCACTGCTCTTAAAACGGTGAAGGAAAAAATCGTGTGAAAACCGGTATGTCGTAGAACTAAACTATTCGAATACGTGTGACATCTACCACCCCGAACTGGGCACGCGTGGCAGATAACATCCCACTTCCCTCTCCCAGAGAGATGTCCTGTGTCTCAGGTGTGGAAATATTATTATATCGTAAACCCATACAAAACACACCAACTGTTATCAGAGACCGCATGGCAATTACCAAAGTGTCTACCAACCATAGCATTTGCATCAAGAAATTAATGGTCCAGGAAAAATAACGGATCGCTGCCGTGTGAACAGGCCGTATGTGTTCGGAATCCGAACACTCACGTGTGTGATTGTAGGCAAATGTTTGTACAGAAATAGTTCCTACGTCTTGTACGGTATGTTACGTAGTCTTACGATTGGTTACGATCATACGTGGCGTTCAATCGGATGTAGGTTTTATTTTTATGACTATAGCTGTGTGTAATGTGTGTATCCAGGTTTTGTGGTGGACTATGAATAGATTTTACAATCTCTTCCGTTCCGCGTTTGAGATAATAATTCAGTAGCAACAGAGCTTCCAGTGAATAAGGTCGTTAATTTGGGTCACAGGTGGGATAATTATTTGGTCTACAGATACTGTTTGTACGTGAAAGATTTATATCTGTAAACGCACCCACTGTTTAGAAGAAATTCTCGTGTGGAGATTTAACAAAAAACAGGAAAAAATAAAGAAACCTAGAATTAAAGGTGATTGTTTGTTTAAGTTATTCTGACTACGAAACGCGAGCGATTTTTCTTAACATTTTATATTCGCTGTACAAAAGTCTGGCAGTTGCGAGGTATTATAGAAAATGTTATGTTAATCAAGTACCGAGCTTGTACATGCAATGACCTGAGGCCAGGGTGATTGACACTAGTTAACTGAGTAGGCGACATAACTCAATCAATTAACAAGTGTAGTGGCGAAAGGTTAAAGGCTCCCACAAACAGGCGCGACGCGACAGCGCGACGCTACTCTCGTAGAATAATTTAGGTATATGAAAACTGCATGGGAATTGTTCTACAAATGTCGCGTCGCGCTTGTCTGAAGAAGCCTTTAAACGGAGCGAACAAAAGCTATCATTTGTAATAATGTTGCATGGAGGACAGAAAACTTTGCTTGAGGAAATGGTCAACCAAAATATATTCCTTGAAAAATGGAAAATGTTTACTTGAAAAATCTAAAATAATTGCGGATATTATTGCGTTGAGTTATGTTTTAGATAACTTAATAAAATGTTTTAGACGATTGAGTAATGGCAGATTTACATGACATTATTGGGTGTAACTGATATTAGATGCTTCACTTGAGTAAATGTTCATTTTTGTTTTTTTTATTGAAATTAACGTTCACCTGCTCCGTATATTACATTAATCAATAATTTGGTAGGTGCTTAAAATATCATGAAGAAAATCGTTGCATTACTTTACTAATGAATTTATGTCATGAAACGAAGATAGTCTTATAGTAAAGTTGGCCACCTATATCTGTTTTGGGTGTGTAGAATGCATGTACGATAAAATTTAAAATTACTATCAAAACATGATCAAAACAAATCTGAATCATTTTGTTTACGGTTACCTAAGGAGAATACATAGATGATCATGAATAACAATACATTGCAAGCAATTTGTCAATGTTTGGCACTCACATTGTCGAAGTCACATCATTCTCTATGTCGATGACATATTAAGGGCATGCATTATAGGGGAGCCCTAGAGAAGCCCGTGAAATTCAAATTTGCTTACATGTTTTTGCAATTTTGAAAGCGAAATTTCGCAAGTAATTCCGGAAGTGGCTTAGAGGGGAATTTATTCCGAATATAATTATATTAAACTAAAAAATAATAAAGAAATTTCCATGTGATCCTGCGATGAAAACAAAACAGCAAAAAAAATTATACATGCGAAAATGACAACATCAACGGTACAATCACAATTATGAATTACACGTAATCTGAAACCTGCGCGAAATGACGTCACACATGATAAAGACAAAATAGCAGTTTTTTTAAATTAACTTTTTTATTGGCCATGTCAGTTGTATTGTGTTCGTTGTAACTGACGGCGCATGAAACTTGTGTTTTGCTTATAATTCATGCTATTGATGTTGCAAATAACCGAAAAGACGTTACATAGTGTATTTATGTATTGGTTTTCTCGTGCCTGTTTACCCTATGAGTAGGTATATAATCTTAGGAACTTGCATAATCAAATTAATCAGCCTAAATATGTCAATTAACGAGTAAAAAAAAAGAGAGAAAAAAGAGAAAAAAAGAAAAGAAGATAAAATATACATAAAACAAATTTATAAAATGCAAAAAATAAATGTAGATTTTTATTCATTGATTTTTTATTTTAAAAATATTAATTACACTTTGGTGCGCAGAACAGTCTACTTACTGTATGACGTCAATTTATCCGTATAATAATAGGAGTACATGAGGTACAAACATTGTGCCTCTTTTTACAATAATTACGCCAACGCCAACTTTAACTGTGTCTCATACACAGTTAAAGTTTATATGGTTTAGAAGGAGTGCAGAAAGCTAATATTTTTATATATGCATTTGAAATTTAGTTTCAAATGAATTATGTTCGAATTTTGACCCCTAGTTTTTTTTTTTTTTTGGATTTGAAATCATCAAATGACTTCTCCCGCTCTGAGTGGAGCGGGAGGGCGTGTAAGACTTTTACTGACTAAAATCCACCCGTGTTCCTTCAGTTGCCCATGTGCCAGGGTCTCGGTATCTCTTTCGAATAATCTCGCGACCCTGGCAGGCATCGGTCCTAGCAGACCCCTTCAGTGCTGCTGACATCTCTTTGAGGCGCGCGTGGAACACTACGCGCCGTCGACCCGAGCCTGGTCCTTACCGGGCGGCGAGCTACCCATTGCTCGCCACCTGCAAGCTCGCGCCTACGGTGGCCGGGAGTCCGCTATCGACTCCCGACACCCGGGGCGTCTCCTCCTGCGGCGGCTATGGACGTGAGGGCGCAGAGACTACCACTCCCTTCCGCGCCCCGCCTCCTCCTACGCGAGCATTACTGCTTCGCAGAAGGAGGTGACGGCTTCCCATGCCCTCTCGCTCCGTACCATGGCTCGCACCAGGGCCGGACGCGAGAGGTCGCCGCCGCAGATCGCCTCCACGAGGACACGGCGGTGCTCCGCCCAGGCAGGGCACACCTCCACCGTATGCTCCACCGTGTCCTCCAGACGATCCTCGCAATGGAAACACCCGGGCGTTTCCTCCCGCTTTATCCTGAACAGGAACCCACCGAAGCACCCATGCCCGGTGAGAACCTGCGTCAGGCGGAGGGTGAGGACGCCGTGGTGCCTCTCAATCCACTCCTCAAAGAGGGGACTTACCGCCGCAATTGTGGCGTGCTACAATGAATCACCAAGTGGTTGGATAGACTCGACAGCAGTGCTGTTTTAGAGTAGACTACGTACATTTAATGGATAAAGCGTACAATGCTGTTTTAGAGTATACTACATAGTGACTCAGTTTTTATCAGGAAAAAAATAAAATAGACTGAATAGCTATAAATTAAGTGAACGATAGTATAAATGTTTGCATGCCGAATGGTGAAATATGACTGAATTTTAATGTATGATATTCATAACACTTTTATTTGAAAATTAAACGTCTATTCTAAATTCCCACACGATTTCTCTGTTTGAAAGGGATTGGTACGCCACCACGCGGGCGCACTGCGAGGTGGTGGATGTCACATGTCTTCTAAAGTTTGGTTCTAGGCCATACCGTTTACTCACAACGTTTTCCTTCACCGTTATTAAGAGTAGTAGTCATGAAATAAAATGTACAAAGTAAAGTAAAGTGGACCTTAGGTCACACGTAAAAGCCTTCATGGACACCAGCTTTTGACGTTCAAAGGAAACATCGCGAACGCGTCCGTATTGTCGCAAATCGACGTTAACAAAGCGTGGTAATCAATGTTATATAGTTATATGTGTTAAAAGAAGCAAGCAAAAAATTGTAATCGTAGCGAATTTTTGTGTGCGACCTAATAACCAGTTCACATCCAATGCTGATTTTCTTTTAACACATTAAAAGAAAATCAGCATTGGATGTGAACTGCAGTGAAACTGTAATTTACAGGCTGCTATGGTTTTTGTTTGTAGTGTAATTGGGTTATTAGGTCGCACAAAAAAATTCGCTACGGTTACAATTTTTTGCCAGTCATTTAATTTAAAATACCTTTCGTAGTAGTGATTTTGCAACATGTGAGTTCGTACAATAATTATAAAGAAGTTTATTACAATGTGTTGTTGGAATTTTTGCTTTGAATGTTTTAATTAGAGGACATTTAAGACCCTGTTTGCTTCGGAAAGCATGTTAAGCCGTGTGTCCCGACTGTCATTTGTAGATCTTTGACAGTCGTGACTAAGGTTGCGACCCGTACTTTATAATAAAGTATTGTACGGAAAATACTTTATTTTGCAAGATTTGATTTCTATGGGATTTTGAAAAGTTTAGTCGTAAGTACTTTTTCGCTAAACGAAATTTATGTGACACAAACTGCAAAAAGCAATAAAAAATATGTTTTTAAATATAATAATATAGACAAATGTCAGTCATACTTTATTTTTATACTATGTACTTTTACTTTTTTTTTTACTTGTAACCCTAGTCGTGACTGGTCGTCAGAAGCCCAAAAGTTTGACAACCAGTCTTATCCAAGGGGTATCTTACTATCCAGTAACTGTGTTGTGGAGGTCAGATAATCGCTCCATGTAAAATACTAGTATTCTGCTGCATTCAGTTAGGGGCCGGTTCTAAGCGAGTAGACGTATCCATTATTTTCGGGAATCCTGGAAAATGCGTTTCGTTTTCAAGAATACGAAATTATTTCAGCAGTCAGCCTTAATACTACAGAGCTGACTGGCTCATATTTTATCACAGACAATATTGAGTCTGTTATCTCCGATGGGTTTCGTAAAGGTGTACGCACATCTACACATCAAGCTATGCTATTTCCAGTATAAACTGGATAATCTCACATTGGACTGGAGGATCTCACATTGTATTGGATTTCCGTATAATGAGAGGTCAGCTTGAACTGGAAATGTAAAGCTTAATAAGTAGCCGTGTGTATCTACAGTATACTGGTAACTAACTGGTAGGTTTGTAAGGAATAAGAACTACGTTACCGATGACTCCTCAGCTCATCATAGCATACCTTTTTGTAAATTCGTGGAAAATGTTGTTGTTATTACATTGATTTTGTTTTATTTAACTTTTTTCATATCTAATATGTAATGTAATATCGTTTTTTTTCCAAATAAAATAAATACCTTGTGGTGCCGGACGTAAAGAATAACACCACCCCATTTCTTCCCGTGGGTGTCGTAAAATGCGACTAAGGGACTTACTAGAGAATGGGCAGCAGCGTTCTCCATGCATTTTACCACCATACTGCGATCGCCAACCCGCCTGCCAAGCGTGGCGATTATGGCAAAGCCCCCCAAATTGGGGGAGGCCTAAGTCCAGCAGTGGACGTCTTACGGCTGAAATGATGAAATACCTACATTTTACCAGTTATGTTCAAGTCCCATGTAATAAGGGCCACAATTTGCTACGGAAAAATTCCAGATAGAAAAAACCCAATAACACTTTATCATGAGAATCGAACCCAGGACTTCATACTCACTAGTAACCCTACCCAACTGTCACCCACCGATCCGAATGAAACATTGCACATCGATATAACACAAAAAAAATTGAACCCGTGTTTTTTTATTTTTGCGGAATCCACTTTTTAGGGGTACAAACCACCCCTAATAACCCCTAAGTAGGCAAACCCACGTAATTCTGGGTAGAGTGAGTTTATTCGACTGCTTTTCAATCAGAAAATTACGATCTTGACCACAGATAGGCTAACCTACCTTAACCCTACTATAACTTATCCCCACAAACCGTTACAACCCTTATAAACCTAGGGGTGGTTTCTACCCCTAAAAAGTGGATTCCGGAAAAATAATAAAACACCGGTTCAATATTATTTAGTGTTATATCTGTCGCAGGTTTTTCATAAAATTAGGTTTTTGATAAAAAATCTAGGTTTTTGATGAAAAACTGGAAGATGACACATTTTAAACTCAATTTCATCATAAACCTGTAACAATCCAGATTTTTTATCAAAAACCTGAACTAGTATAATGAATAGTATACAAAAGTATTTTATAAGAAGTAACCAGACACTGGATAGCGTATGTAACAATTTTTGTCAAACATTTACTAATGAAATTGGTTCGTTAAAACAAAAACATTTATGTAACCATTTATTCTATGAAAGATGTGAATATGTAAAGGAAAGTGATGTGAGTTTCAGATTTAAAAGTGTATGTTCTAGAGATATATGTTTAATAATTGATAAGTTAAAATGCAGCAAGTCCCCTGGTTCCGATGATATTAGAGTTCAAGATTTAAAAATAATTAAGTTTCCAATTAGCCAAGTCATTGCTCATTTCATAAATAAATGTATCGAGCGAGAAGTATACCCTAATGAATTAAAAATTTCAATTATTAGACCTATATTTAAGGGGGGGAAATACAAAGAATATACAAACTATAGGCCTATCGAAATATTGAGCGTAATTAATAAAATTGTCGAGAAAATAATTATGAGCCAAATTTCAGTGTTTTTAGAAATTAATAGTATTTTAACTGATACACAACATGGTTTTAGGCCAAATAGAAGCACAGCAACGGCATTAATTTCATTTATTGATTATATAAATAGCTCATTAAACTCAAAACAGGTGGTTTTATTAATATTTATTGATTTTAAAAAAGCCTTCGATACTTTGCACCATGAGGGGTTGCTGCAGGCCATGGATGAGTGTGGAATACGAGGGCCTGTAAAAGGGTGGTTTAGGCAATATCTGAATAACAGGTATCTAAAAGTTAGAGTTAAAGGAACAGACAGCGAACTCGGTAAAATCAATTATGGGGTGCCGACCGGGTCGGTTTATGGACCGGTTGGATATATCATGCACGTTAATAGTATGGTCAATGTGATTAAAAACTGTAATACCTATATGTATGCAGACGACACGTGCTTGGCATACAGTGGACGGGACTGTGAACTGATCCAGTCGGCAATGCAAGAAGATCTTGATAATTAAATGGGCGCACGATAATGGCATTCTTATCAATTTAAGTAAGACCAAATGTATGTTGATATCATCTCCGTACAACCGTATAGCGAAAAACGCCTGTATCTCAGTAAAGGGCCACTCGTATGACTGCCTTCATGATTACAAAACAAACTGTCAATGTGAGTGTGTGGAGCGCGTGGCAAACTACAAGTACCTAGGACTGACAATCGATGAATCGTTTACTTGGGACGCACATGTAGACACTGTGTGTGCTAGATTGCGCTCAGTACTAGGGAAACTTAATAATTTAAAATATATAGTTAGTAAGCGAATATTGTACGTTCTTTACCACGCACTCGCAGATGCAACAATAAATTACGGGTTGGCTGCTTATGGGCTGACGTTTCCGGTACATTTAAACAAAATAAAAAAATTGCAAATTAGATTATTAAAATTATTATCAAACAAGGCAACCAAAGACAAACTGAATAAGGAGTACGAGAAATTATTTAAAATTTGCAGAATATTACCTATACAAAAAAAAGTCAAGTTATCTATAATATTAGGACACCACAATAAAAACGAACACAAAATTGATAGAGTGTATAACCGGCCAACCCGTAAGGTGATACAAAGAAGCAAATATTTAGTCCCTAAAATAACAAATTATTTTGGTCAAAGAACGCAGCGATGGCTAATTCCAACATTACTAAATGAATTACCTCAAATTGCAACTGAAGTAGTCTCCAAAAATGTTTTAAAAAATGTCCTACGTAAGCACTATTTAGGTTTATGTCCTTAGCGTAAGAGCCTAAACTCCATTTATTCATAGGATAGAAGGTTAATATGATTGCAATTTAGTGTGAGCGCTGGTTTATAAGTAGTTTTTAATAATTTTGGCAGTAATCGTAACTTTAACAAGTTTAATGTACTTTTTATTTTTTACAAAGTGTACATCAAATAGAACCTTTTTAACTTCTGTCTAGTGCTATTATAAATGGAGTTTAGCTAGCTAAAACGTTTGTGAGGCAAGCGTGAGTCGACCAGTCTGGCATACGCACGAGGCGTGTGTTGTTGGTTGAACTTGTCGTTTGTCGCCGCTCGAGCGGCCGTCGCGGCGTCTCGCTCGCGCTGGGTTGCTTGTCTCCCTCCGGCGGGGGGGTGTGGCGGCGGTCAGGAGTGGGTTGTGTGCTTACGTTGCTCATGCCAGCCTGGTGGGCAAGACGACCTGAGCCCATCATGTGCTGTTTTTTTTTTTTTTTTTTTTGTGAACCCCTTTTTGTTATACTTAGATACTAAAAGCTGTATCCACGAGAACACTGCCGACAAACTGTACTGCAGTTTGGCAGAAGAATTGTATTACATTTTATGTTTAATATCTACGAATAAACGAATTAAAAAAAAAAAAGTTTAGGTTTATGATCAATCTGATATACAATTCCGTTGACAGGGACTTAGGGACTTCCCCTGCTTTTGTTTCGCCTGCACTCGCGCGCGCCCCGCCCTTTCCCCGCTTCTTCAGTCACAAAATACAACTCAGACGGGCAACCCGCGTTCATTTTTGCGACAAATATTTACGTAAAATATAATTATGTGAATAAATCTCATTAATATTGTGCTAGGGCTTACTACAAATGGCATCTATTTCATTTAAATAGATTTATCTGTCATAAAACTAAGCAAACCCGTGATTTTGACAAGAACTTTATCATAAACCCAAACTAGTTCAGGTTTTTGGTAAAAAATCTGGATTGTTACAGGTTTATGATGAAATTGAGTTTAAAATGTGTCATCTTCCGGTTTTTCATCAAAAACCTAGATTTTTTATCAAAAACCTAATTTTATGAAAAACCTGCGACATATCGATGTGCACAGTTTCATGCTGATCGGTGGGTGACAGTTGGGTAGGGTTACGTGCATTGACATATTATATTACGTGTCAGTAATAGCGCTTACGATTACTAAAACAGTCAGTATTCTACCACGTTTAAAATACGGAATAATATAGTTTATGTTCATAATCAACAGGCTTTAATAAATAAGTTGTAGAGGCTTCCCTTTAAGTATGGAGATAACTGAAGTAGACCTCCCTCTTCCATACTTGGTGTACAATATACAAAACTTGTTAATCCTACAAAATGTACTCCCATGTAGGATATTTTTCTCCGTACCGATAAGAGAGAAGTAGCATGCTAAAATAATCATTTTTGTGAAAACAACACGCTTTTTATCAAGCTATTTTCTGTACTATATATGAACTACAATACCTATATAATGTAAGTTTGTTTGTTACGCTTTAATGCGAAAACTACTTAACCGATCATCATGAAACTTTGTACACATGTTCTTGGAAGTATTAGGAGATGGAGGAGAAGTAACATAGGATACTTTATGTTTTTTTTTTAAATTTTGTTATTTTTAACGCAAGTGAAGCTGCGGGCAAAAGCTAGTATACTATAATATCATAAATGCGAAAGTAACTCTGTCTGTCTGTTACGCTTTCACGACTAAACCGCTGAACTGATTTTGATGAAATTTGGTACGGGATAAGTTTGAACCCCAAGAAAGGACATAGGCTAATTTTTATTCCGTGGCTTCGAGTGCGTCCACGATGACCAACATTTATGTGGACGAGGTCGCGGGCAAAAGCTAGTTTTATTATATATTTTTCAATATAGCATGCTAAACAGCATCATATTTTTAATAAGTCCGTAATTGGTTGAACTGTCAGAGACAGTCATCTGCTCAAATATTAAAGGTTCAAAGTTAATTTTGATAACATGCCGCGTTATCACTTTTGACACATACGTTATGGTTCTTTTTTATCAATAGTTGTGGCAATAAGAGGATAATTGGTCCATTGTTTTCTTTTTATATACATTTACTTATGGCTCGTTATTCTTATATTCATTATTTTGTATATATTCTTTTGCTTGTTAACGTTAATGGAATTTGAACTAACCAATCAATCTTTTCATATTGTTTTCCTGTAAAGCAGTACATAAACATCTCTTAACCTATATAAATAATAAGACTTTTCCAATTCAAATCGATAAAGAGAATTGTTAAGATCAAAGATTGAGGAAATCGATAGCAAAAACAAATCAAATCAAAAGTCAATTATTTAAACTAGGCTGAGAGTCAGCACTTTTTGTAAATCAAAGTTACATAAAACAGTCCCCCAAAACGCCCGCCGTTTACCACTTCCTAGTGTTTTAGCTGGGAAGAAGAAGTGGCGCAACTAACTTCCTACCAGCACAGCTGTCTGCTAAGTTAGAAAAACTAGATTTTATACAATGATATGTAAGTAATTGATATTACGAAAAGAAAAACATAAATTAAATTATTTGCCATATTTCAGCTAGCACACGCCTAGGGTTGCCAGGTCTTAAAACCGAAAAGCCGGACAGACCAGCCAGTTTAGCCGGACATTTGGGTAAAAGTCCAGACGCCCTTAATTTTTCTTAGTATAAACACGACAATAAAAAAGTATAACAAGGTTTTTATCATTAACAATACAAGTCTTCTTAAATTCGAATGAAACAATAATAAAATTAAATGAATCGTGCTTCATTATGATTAATTATTTAATATTCCAAAAAAAAAATACTGAAAGCCTTACAAAAGCCGGACAGGTCGGACACTTCCTAATTCGGCCGGACACGCAACCAAAAAGCCTGACTGTGTCCGGCTTTATACGGACGCCTGGCAACGCTACACACGCCAAATACCAACAAAATATTGAAAACTAACAAAAATACTCCAAGGAAACAAATATACTACTGGCTCTAAACGCAACCATTTTCTTCACATCAATATTTGAAACTTCTGATATACAGTAATTCATTTACTCTAACAATATTACTGAAGCTAGTTATTAGTTCTATAATCCAGTTATAGATAGACTTCTAATAGAGAGAACTGTTTGCCAAAACCATCGCACGAGAACCAATGCGACTTCTAACGTAAGTTTTAGTATCTACCTTTCGAGTTTGGCACCGATCGGGCCATACATTACTGAGAATGATCTGCTGCCGTGATCTTGGACCAATCAGCCCTATAGCTGTTTGTGATATTATTTAGTTTGGATATTCATTTGTACTATTTGTAAGGCGCTAAATATAAATCCCAATCAAACGGGTGTGTAGCAGTCCTTATGCAGGGCCTCTTTTTATAATGTACCCACTGCTGGGACATAGGCCTCTGTTCTGTGAGAGGGAGTGGGCCATGATCCACCACGCGGGCTCAGTTCGAGGTTGTAGATGTCACTTGTCTTCGAATTCGGTTCTCGAACATGCTGGTTTACGCACGAAGTCTCTTCAACGTTTTAAGAGCAATGGTGAAAATATTTACATGAAGTAAATCGCCTGCCTGGGTTCGAACACTCGACCTAATAAGTCGTAAGTCTGAGCCGATACCACTTGGGTACCACTGCTCTAATTCAAATATGGAAATCGTATAAAAACCTTTGCATTGCTGGCTGGAAACTATAAAAGTTTATAAAACTAATTAACTGAAAACATTTCGTAAATGGAATACCAAAGATTCCATTTCGTTCGTTTGTCATTTGTTTTTAATTGTGTTCATACAAGCTGCCCTTCACTTAGGTAGGTACTTTTCTTAATAAACTGCAAAATAAATGACGTGAATCCAGACAAAACACGGTACAAACCAAACAAGTGACTAACAAAATTATTTTAGCGCGTTCTCGCTTCCAAAGTGTGATCTCGTATCGTGTCAGCGGATGGCGATAGTTCAGAACTCGAACAGTTGTCACGGCCGGTCGTCCCCGGAGGGAAGAATTAGCTCAGGCAGTCAGCCCCAATTCCCAGGCAGACTTGCAACGAGACGTTAGGCATTGTATTTTTACATTTGGACTCCATCCAAATAGTACTCCCGAGTTATCAAAAAATTCTAATTCCCATTGATACGGACGCATACCGTTTAAACACTAACTAATAAGGAGGTCTCGATTTTAGTAAATTATTTTTTCTTCCATTATTTGAATTGCCCTATTAGATAAATCAACACTAAAGTTTCGAAAGGTCATCGCGTCTGTTTAGTGTTATTGATAAAATAACATCGTTAGCAGAATTAAGTATTTAATTTTAATAAATAAAAGTTCCACGTCTAGTGATGGGACTTACCGGTGATGGTTATTCACTGAACTGTTATTTATGTCACTTTAGTTCACTTGGGGTGTTATTTTTTGTTATATTGTTGTGTGTTCGTATATAGTTCGGTACATCACGTAACTTGGCGCGTTGCCGGCCGGACGAGCGGTACGCTCGGTCGTGTCGCGACTACTGCAGCGTTTGATTGTGTACCTACCTTTGTAGGGCTGGGAAATCGAGCATGCTGTCGGATATCTATTATTTTGTTTATTCTAGAATTTATTGTTTTAATTGTAGCGGAATGGTCATACGTCTGGTTTATCTTATTAAACTAAATGAAAAACACCACAAATATGACCTGTACCATCTTATAACTGGAAGTTTCTGATTTCATTTGATTAATTTATCGCAGCAGCTTGTCATATTCAAGTTGTTGTTTATATTAAGTGAAGACAAATATGATATAATTATGTAATGCTAATTAATTACATATTAATTATTGTAAACTCAAGTCCTACGGCAAACTATTGCAATAGGTACCTATGATACTTACTATAATAAATAAGGTTATCGTGAAGATAGGCTCATCATGATAATAATAATTAAAAATTGTTTAGCCACATATTTTACGACAAGACACCACAATTGACGAATTAAATTGTTTTTTCCCCCCTTTTGTGCCCATGTACTATTATTGTTAATAATTTAAGACTGTTAGTTTACAAACAATGTACATATCTTTTTTGAAAATAAACATTTTGTATTGTTAGTTACTGATAATTCTAAAAGTTCAGAAATTTTATATTTAAGAAACTTTCCTGAAATGTATTATATTCTTTTAAAATATGTGTTATTTTTTGAGAATTATATAAATTTACTAAGCATCTTAAACACAATAAGAACTTCATTTAATTAGTGAGTAATAAAACTTGTATTTGTAACCATACCGATTATTTCTACAGTTAATCTGTTAACAGCGTTGTGGGCTGCATTAATAAAATTTGATTATTTTTTATTTCTGTGGTCAATATTGTTGCTGTTTGTAGATCCTTTACAAATAAAATTAAATGATCCGTAATCGCAAACAGCACGTCACATCCCTACGTCCGTCAGTTCCACCACGCAAGTGGCAACCGTGTGCCGTCAATTTAACTAATATAAAATAGGAGAATGTGCGTCCGGTGATCTCATGAAGCTCATTATCATCCGTTGATGACCTATTTTGAGCTGTTACTGGCAAAACAAATGAATTTAATATTAAAAACGTGAAGCTTTTCCCCGAAACAGAACGGTCTTTAATTGTAGTCTGAAAAGAATGACACAAGATACGGTCAAGTTCAAGTGGTTCAAGGGCATTTTGCCTTGTAATTATTATTATTTATCTCTTTGTTTTTGACTTCCAGAGCGCGACTAGTCAGAAACTTCTGTCAGAATCGGGCCGTTTATGTCATATTTTATTTATCATGTAAAGTTCATTTCGTGCGTCAGACATTTCAAGGCTTTGTGTGTTTGTTTTTAAGTGTAGTAGTTTGACATTACACCTGTCAAATTACTACCTGGGTTTAAAAAGCGGACTTTAGGTACTGTCAGCAACACAAGTAGCGCACAGTACTTTTACTTGTAATCTAAATTTACTCAAACTATTTGATACACTACTTATCAGCATCATGTACCTAATAGATTGTATTATCTTATCTCTCTTGTTATGTTCCGTCTGTTGAATTTTTACAAGCTTTATATGTATAAGCTTGCTTCGTTCGTAGTGTGTTAATGTGGTTCTCTGAGATATATTTTTTTTTTAACTGCAGTGTTTATAGACTTTTCTTATTGTCTGTTTTTCACTGTTTTATTTGCAAATGTTTTCCATCCTTTTATGTTTTTTTTATTTTAATCCAAATCATTTCAGTACCCTCAAATCAAATATTTTTTTTTGGTAAAACAGCAGTCAGCCTGATTTACTTATGAACTGAAGTGGATTGAACAGGATTGCAGAGGACTGGAGAAGAATGGAGAAGACTGAAGAGGACTGTAGAGGACTGAAGGGGACTGTTAAAGAACGTAGAGGATTGGAGAAGAGTGGAGAGGACTAGAGTAGACTGTAGAGGTCTGGAGAAGACTGAAAAAGACTGGAAAGAAACTGTTAACACAAATATGAAACTGAAACTTTTCATAACCTGAAATCTAGACTTAAACTGTCTCATTAAATAGTTATGAAAAATAGTAGTAGAGTCTTATCGCAATTCAAAGCCTTCAAGCCTGTTTCACTTTATCCCTACAAACGTAGTGCTCTTTATACGAAAACTGACTTTAGAACCGACCCAAATTACTATTTTGTACCTATTAAGAACTTTACACGAGTCTAAAGTCCAAATCCATTGACTCGAAAGTTTAAGCTGGAACTAAAGTTAGAACTCACTTTTTACTGATGGAAAGAGTTAAGAGGAGTACAAAACCAGTTTTAGTTTTCAAACAAATGAGCTTCTACTCTACCGATAGCTGAAAATTTGTGTGGAAATGGTATGGGTACGTGATACAGAGGAATGAAAAAATGTCGTGAGGAAAGTTTTGGGTATGAGTTTCGATGGCTATAAGAGTAGATCCCTCTACGTAGACCAAAGAAACGATAGATGCACTGTATGCTGTTGTGCTTTGTATGTTGTTATGTCTTTTGTGTGCACCAAATAAACGATTTATCTATCTATCTGTATGAATGATGATATGAAACGAAAGGGGGTGACCACTAGGGTTGCCACCTTTTTTTTCTTGCAATTAAAGTACATTGGTTATTATAGGTAAGAAAAAAAAAAAAAGTACATAGTATAAAAATAAAGCATGAATTATTTGTCTTTATTATTATATTTAAGAACATATTTTTTATAGCTTTTTGCAGTTTGTATCACATAAATTTCGTTTAACGAAAAAGTACTTACGACAAAAATTTTCAAAATCCAAAAAAAAAAAACTTGCAAAATAAAGTATTTTCGTGTACGTTATTGTTCTCATAAAGTATAGAGTACAATTATGTGAAATAACGTACAATACTCTATTATAAAGTACGGGTGGCAACCCTAGTGACCACCTAGATGACGACTAATAGAGAAGAACATGTGGCGCTGACCCGAAATCAACTGGGATAAGGGCAGAATGATGATGATGAGCTTCTAGTCCACCGCGTTACTATCTATATTTAGGGTTGTCAGGTCTTAAAACCGAAAAGTCGGACAGACCAGTCAGTTTAGCCGGACATTTGGGTAAAAAGGTCTGACATCTTTAATTATTTAATCTTAAAACAAAATTAAACAAAACACTAATGCAATTACGTTAAAATAAATAAGTAACATAAACGAATTAATGTTTTTGATTGGCAGACACAGGCTTTAAAAGCTAATTTTCCTTTAAAATTGAGTAGTAATAAGGCGGGGAGGACAGTGCTAGTTCGCTCCCTTGCGCTAGCGACCAAGGCAAATATGATAAAATTTGAAAAGCCTAACAAAAAGCCAGACAGGCCGGACACCGTCTAATTTGGCCCGACACACAAACAAAAAGCCTGACTGTGTCCGGCTTTATCCGGACGCCTGGCAACCCTATCTATATTAATATTATAAAGCTGAAGAGTTTGTTTGTTTGGTTGAACGCGGTAATATCAGGAAATACTGGTCCGAATTGAAAACTTCTTTTTGTGTTGGGTAGCCTATTTATTGAGGCAGACTATAGGTTATATAACATCACGCTACGATAAAAAGGAGCGGAGCAGCAACGAAAAATGAAGGGTCAGGGGAGCAAAAATTTGATGCGGACGAAGTCGCGGGCAGAAGCTAGTAATTAATATTATCTGTAATAGCGTTTAATTAGCTAGGAGAGCTTCACCCAAGAATTCGTTGTACCATGTACCTTACTAATAATGCTTACTTTTTAAGTCCCTTATGTACTACAAAACCTTTATGTACCTAAATAAATATTATTACTATTATATTATTATTACTTTTTGCAAATACACATATCTCAAGTACCTCACCATGTGGTCTACGACTCAAGTCCTGCGACTTAAAACAATGGGTCACTTTGTATGCAAATTGATAAGGGATTCAATAACAATAATCGCAGGTGCGACTTATACCTACAAACATCCTTATAGGCCTATCCCATCCTTGATGACTGCTAACCCGATACAGAGTAGGATCGTATTCACAGTTCTTGTAATACGTGTCTAGGTTGTCTCGCCACCTCTTTCTTGTTCGGCCTCGGCGATGCCGTGCATCCTCAGGCACCGAACGTGTGGAGAGTCACTGTGCATGCGGCTGACATGACCTGCCCAGTCCCATTTCAGCCGGGCAGCCTTTTTGCTGACATCAAGTCATTGAAGCGCAGTGTGGTGTTTGGAATTGTTTCGGTACGTTTAACGCCTAAAATGCTGCGTTTCATTGCTCTTTGGTAAACCCCTTGGCGAACTTTTGCGACTCGGAGAGTGACCAAGGCACATATCGATGAATTTTCGGTTCAGAGAAATCTCAAGATCATCCTTCTTTAGCGTCTTATTTATTTTTTACAGAATTTATAAGAAATAAAATAAATATGATATGTTTAAGGTTACAAAAACATAGTCCTGGGGTCCTGATAAGTCTTAGTATCAAAACGTCCTAAAAGCTCATGATCCTAATGCCAAAACAACTTTTAATCATAACTACACATGTTAGCAAAATGGCCCTATAAAAATGAACTCATATAATAATATATGTGTAAAAAACTGGGATGAAAATAATCGTATATCCTAATAAGGTATTCCTAACCCAGGCCATAGTCTCCCTGTGTGCAAACATATATATATATTTTTTTTTGGATGGGAAATCATCAAATGACTTCTCCCGCTCTGGGCGGAGCGGGAGGGCGTGTCAGACTTTTACTGACTAAAACCCACCCGTGTTCCTTCAGTTGCCCATGTGCCAGGGTCACGGTATCTCTTTCGAACAATCACGCGACCCCGGCAGGCATCGGTCCTAGCAGACCCCTTCAGTGTTGCTGACATCTCTTTGAGGCGCGCGTGGAACACTACGCGCCGTGGACCCGAGCTTGGTCCTTACCGGGCGGCGAGCTACCCATTGCTCGCCACCCGCAAGCTCGCGCCTACGGTGGCCGGGAGTCCGCAATCGACTCCCGGCGCCCGGGGCGTCTCCTCCTGTGGCGGCTAGGGACGTGAGGGCGCAGAGACTGCCACTCCCTCACGCGCCCCGCCTCCTCCTTCGCGAGCATTACTGCTTCGCAGAAGGAGGTGACGGCTTCCCATGCCCTCTCGCTCCGTACCATGGCTCGCACCAGGGCTGGACGCGAGAGGTCGCCGCCGCCGATCGCCTCCACGAGGACACCCCAAGTAGCACAAAAGTGCTGGTTAACAGCATTTTAACAGTGCACAGTGAATGCATTAGTTGCTGAATAATAGCGTAGACAGCGCATCCTCAGATGATATAACTCTAATTTGGGCACAAATTATTCAGCACATAGCTGAGTAAGAGTTCCAATTGATAAATAATTGCATTATAATAACATTTATGTGTGTAACAGTCATCTCAAGAGCTGAATATTGCCTGATTAACAAGGCACGTGTGACTTACTATACAGCAAGGAAGACGAATGTGTACATTGTGTGTACTTTTAAACAGCTGAAATGACACACTGAGCGAAATTGTGGAATGCAATAACTCAATATTATTTATTTTTCTTTAATATGAACTGTCAAATTGTAAAACATGAAGTGTATCGTTGTGTGCAAGATCTCAGGAGCCATTGTGAAAATAAACATAAAATTTAAGGTAAGTTAAACTTCGATTTCCTGCTATTATATTTCAAATCTTATTGGGAAGGTAAGTTTACTGTCAAATACCATAAATATTTAGTTCAAAATTTTCACGCGCCTTCGAAATACCACTAAATACTAAAAGAAAAGTAACAAAAATTGAATGAATATAAAATAAATTTGTTTGTTTTAGTACAAAGAAAACAAAAAAAACTGTTTTCGTGTAATTAATTTGTAATCCAAATTAATTACGATTGATACCCTATAAAATAAACAAAAATTTAAAGATAAAATTTTATAATAATACAGTAACGCAGTGAATATGGCGGATGGCAAGTGAACAGTTTTAATGTTAATATAATTCTAAGGTCTGTACGGGTGTTCACATGTGGCCTTTAATTCAGCAAAGAGTAAAATAGTTTGACACTTGTGGAATACAAATCAGACATGGATCGATTAGGAGAGTTATATTGGTTCACATTTGCATCAGTTACCTTGATAACTACCTTTATGGATCCAAGCTTTTAGGGTTCCACCGTGGTTCGTTTAAAGCCATTTTGTTCCTTTTTTTAGTTGTTATTCGACGATAAGTATTTAATTAAAATTGTAATTTAAGTAGCTGATATTATAATTTAATTATGGGTATGTATAGTACATAAGTTATTGATTTATTCAATATGCGACAAAATACCTATAACTTAGTAGATACCTATCTAAAAATAATGTATTCTTCTGGCCTAATAATAATTAATTACTTCCATATGAAATTGAAATTGACATGCCATACGCACAGTATTTATGCGACGCGAAAAGTATTTTTTATGAAACATTTCGCTTGATCTGCAACATGGTGCATGCAACGCTATCGTTCACACGCCCGCGCCGGCGAGCGCCGCGGTGTCGACGTCATGTCGCATTATTTGTTTACATAGATCATCAGTTTATCACTAAATCGCAACTGGGTTGGTCGTTCGTATTCTACGATAGATGAACAATATCATTTCAATTTAGGGTTGCGAATAAAAGTAAATAAGTTGCGATCGACTTAATTCCTGCTATTTTGGTAGGTAGTAAAGTGAGTCCTCTGTGTTTGTGTCTGTAGATGTTTTGTATATAATTATTATGTTACGTTAAGTTTAGGTATTCAATATGTTATTATATCTTGTGGTTTTTTTTCCTCAAAAACTGTATAGGTAGTGTTGTCATTTTAAGGAACTGATACTTCTATTTTAATAAATATATTTCTCTTGTTTTTTACAGAACAAGCTTTTCAAAATAGTTCAGACTATAGAGAGCGATGTTGTCGATCTAACAGTCGTTCCTGCATCGTGGAAAACTAAGGAAATTCTATGGTGGCCACCGTAAAAAGATGAAAATTCAAGGCCTGGACCAGGGTGGTACACCGTAAATTGTTCTTTAAAAAGGGAAAATTAAATAAACATAAAGAAAATTACGTTGTTTTTTTAGATGCTAGCTGTACTGGTATTTCCTAACTGACTACCTCTGACAATAATTGTCGAAATCTGGAATCTTAAAAACTCTCGAAATTAATTTATGTATTATAATTAAAAAAATCTTGGATTTCTCTTAATAAATCTTCTTCATTTTTAAGAAAGTACCAGAAACATACCAAGATTAATTTTGTGGCAACCATATTAGTCCCGAAAATGTGTAGGTTATAAGAAGATTTTTGTAGCAGAGAGTACCTACTCAGCCTAATGTCACCAAACACACTGATCTCTCTTTATAAAGGCTTTTTTGTATTGTTTTGTCAATATGTGCAATTATTATTTATTGTTACTTTAATTTAAATCCGACGTAAATTTGACATTTGCTTTTATTTCAACTAAGTGACATATATTTTTAGTTTGTTAATAACATTTTATTGTTTTCTGCTGCAGCATTGTTACTTTTATCTTAATTTTTGTAATATGGGTTATGTCTGAAATAAATTGATTTCATTTTATTTATTTTTTTATAAATATAACATACGGAACCCGTCGCGTCCAATGTTCCATTCGCGCATGCCGACACTTCGATGCATGCTGTTATTCGAGTGTATGGTAACAACTGACTAATAGGGGAAAAGTGAACCTGTATGCAGCATAAAGCATTACATTTTTGTTAAATAAGTTCACAAAGTAACTGATTACATTATAGTGGGTTACATGTTCTCTCTTAAAATGCAACGGTTGTATGGTACACGTGTGGGCTATTATTCAGAAAACTTACAGCTGATAGGGTACTGCACTACTAAGCGCTGAATAACAGTGACTTTGTGGTGTGTTTGTGGTGCTTAATAGAATTACTGTACAGCAAATAGCATTATAGTTGGCCACGTTTTTTTCTAAACAGCTGTTACACCCCGGGTGAATACTAATAACTCTATGTAAATGCTCAGAGTACCGCTGTGGGCCTTATGTGACAATTTATAATGCAGTTCTGTGCTACTTGGGACGGCGGTGCTAAGCCCAGGCAGGGCACACTTCCACCGTATGCTCCACCGTGTCCTCTAGACGATCCTCACAATGGAAACACCCGGGCGTTTCCTCCCGCTTTATCCTGAACAGGAACCCACCGAAGCACCCATGCCCGGTGAGAACCTGCGTCAGGCGGAAGGTGAGGATGCCGTGGCGCCTCTCTATCCACTCCTCAAAGAGGGGACTTACCGCCGCAATTGTGGCGTGCCCTGCGCTGGGTTGCGACAATCGTACCCGCCATGTCGCCATGAGATCCTGCCGGAGCTCTGTCCGCCGTGCCGCGATTTGTCGCGGCAACGGAGTTTCGCCCCGGCGCGGCGTTTCGCTCAAGCACACTCCGGCAAGGAGGCTCGCCGCCTCGCAGGAGACCGTGCGGTATCCCCGGATTAACCGGATGGCCATGACCCTCTGGGCCGCACTCAACCGGCGCGCTGGGCGCAGCCTCAATGAGGGCGCCCACACCGGTGCCCCGTAGAGGGCCATGGACCGCACGACCCCCGTGTAGAGCCTCCGGCAGGAGGCGTTTGGACCCCCCAGATTGGGCAGGAGCCGCTTTAACGCAGCCCCAGCTCGCTCCAGTCTGGGGGCCAAACGTCGGAAGTGCTCGACGAAGTTCCACCGGCTGTCGAGGACAAGTCCCAGGTACTTCATCGTCGACTCGACGCCGATGTGAACCCCTCCTACCGTGAGTTGGGAACCCGCAGGTGGCGCGTTCCGAGGACCATGAAAACCCATGGCCTCAGACTTGTGCAAGGCCACCTCGAGTCCCAATTGCCGGATTCTTTCGACGATTGTCGCAACTGCAAACATATATCAAAATTTGTTCAGTTGGTAGGGCGTGAACTAGAGTTGTTTGACGGTTTAAGTAACATGCACTCCAAATCCGAAGAATGTAAAGAGCAACCAGCCGCGAACTGACAGTAGTAAACTTACTTCCAGGTACAGAAATACCTATTCACGCAGAAATTACGAAATAAAAACGAATATAATAATTTATGGTCATACCAGCCGTTTGCATGACCATAAATTATTATATTCGTCCAAAAAGCATAAACAAGATTGTTTATCGATATGCTAATGGAGCATAATCGCGAATCGCAATCTGAAAGTCAAGGTAAATGGTCGTTCAGGGCGGGGATACCCCTGAAATGACCCTTATTGTGTTACAAGTATCAAAAAGTAACCGTGGGTCACACTAAAACTTTTTAGAAAATAAAAAAACGGAATGATGTAGATACCTATTATTATTTTAAATGCTTTTCGGAGTAGTCTCCGTTTCTTTTCGTTACTATTGACTGAAGTAGTGGGCCCAGTCTAGGAATCTTTTCCACGCCTTTTCAAACGCAACCATGGATGGCAATTGGCATCTTCAGGGTTCACAAAACCAATTCTTCTAATTTTGTCTTTTATTTTTGGAAATACATAAAAGTAATAAGGTGCCAGGTCGGGACTGTAATTCCTAATTTTAAATTAAAATTTTGTCATCGGCTGCTTTTCTTACTGGCCTTTCTTAAAAACTTTTAGTGTGACCCCTACTAACGGCGCAGGATAGCATTAATCAGAAGTCGCCATCGTATTAAGGCTCGTACAGACTAGCGCGACGCGACGGTCGTGCGCGATTCGGTGATTTATATTTATATCTGTAGAACAGTTACTATGACTGTGTCGCGGCGCGACTGATCCTGTGTGAACCATCGCGCGCGTTTTCATAGGGGCCGTCCATTACTCACGTGATGTTTTTTTTGGCATTTTTGAAACCCCTCTCCCCCTTGATGATACATGGTGAGGTTTAAGCCTCCCCCCCCCCTATATAACGTCTATTTTTTAGTACCTACATAGAATCTTTTTTTTTTAATACTTATAAAATACAGGTTTTTTTTTTTTTTTTTTTTTTTTTTTTTTTTTTTTTTTTTTTTTTTGGATGGGAAATCATCAAATGACTTCTCCCGCTCTGGGCGGAGCGGGAGGGCGTGTCAGACTTTTACTGACTAAAACCCACCCGTGTTCCTTCAGTTGCCCATGTGCCAGGGTCACGGTATCTCTTTTGAACAATCACGCGACCCCGGCAGGCATCGGTCCTAGCAGACCCCTTCAATAAAGCTGACATCTCTTTGAGGCGCGCGTGGAACACTACGCGCCGTCGACCCGAGCCTGGTCCTTACCGGGCGGCGAGCTACCCATTGCTCGCCACCCGCAAGCTCGCGCCTACGGTGGCCGGGAGTCCGCAATCGACTCCCGGCGCCCGGGGCGTCTCCTCCTGCGGCGGCTAGGGACGTGAGGGCGCAGAGACTGCCACTCCCTCACGCGCCCCGCCTCCTCCTTCGCGAGCATTACTGCTTCGCAGAAGGAGGTGACGGCTTCCCATGCCCTCTCGCTCCGTACCATGGCTAGCACCAGGGCCGGACGCGAGAGATCGCCGCCGCCGATCGCCTCCACGAGGACACGGCGGTGCTCCGCCCAGGCAGGGCACACTTCCACCGTATGCTCCACCGTGTCCTCTAGACGATCCTCACAATGGAAACACCCGGGCGTTTCCTCCCGCTTTATCCTGAACAGGAACCCACCGAAGCACCCATGCCCGGTGAGAACCTGCGTCAGGCGGAAGGTGAGGACGCCGTGGCGCCTCTCTATCCACTCCTCAAAGAGGGGACTTACCGCCGCAATTGTGGCGTGCCCTGCGCTGGGTTGCGACAATCGTACCCGCCATGTCGCCATGAGATCCTGCCGGAGCTCTGTCCGCCGTGCCGCGATTTGTCGCGGCAGCGGAGTTTCGCCCCGGCGTTTCGCATCCTCGCGCCACTCCCACATGTGGGCGAGGACCTTTGCCTCCAGATCCCATGGCGGATAAAATACAGGTTTAAGTATCATCTAATTTTATTATACAACTAGCTTTTGCCCGCGGCTTCGCCCGCGTAGATGTCGGAAATTAATGCAAGAAGACGTACTACCGCGATAAGAATGTGTTATTCCAGGTTATATAGGTAATATAGACTCTGTGTGCTATTTTCGATCCAGATCCATTCAGACATTTTTGCGTGATTGAGAAACAAATACCCAATCATACATATTTTCACATATATAATATTATTAGTAGTAGGATTATAACTCATATTACTTAGGATTCATAGTTTATGAGAACATCATGTGTGTTGGTGTTTTTAAAATAAAAGTAATAGTATTCAGAGTAAGAAGACTGTGACATAGGGCTTGGTTTAGTTGAATATAAGTCTTCCTGGTTTTTCTTAACGCTCCTATTTTACTTATACAGACACTCAATCATTTACCAGACACCGAACATAATTATAGGAATAGTACTTTTGCCAGTGGCTTGGCCCGTATAGCTGTCGGAAAATATCACCTGGGAACCTATTACCGGGATAAAGTAGGTATCCTATCTGTTACGTATCCATGATATAATATATCTTTGTGCCAAATTCGATCTAAATCCGTTTGGCCGTCTTTGCATCATTGAGAAACAAACATCCAAAAATCTAAACATCTAAGCCATTTCGCGGTCTCTTACTTGGAATAATACTATTAGGTTTATTTTGAGTATAATGAACACACATGATATTCGCTATTACTATGAAGCCAAAGTAATATGAATTACAATCCTACTTATCCTGTACTACCCGGCCGCTGCCAACGCGCTCTGCGCCCACTTTTTAAATCTCTAATATCTTCTAAGATATTCATTTAAATTACATGCTGTAAAGGGCCATATTGATCTATATTAAATGCACAATGTATTTAAGGTTCTTAATTGGATAAGGATTAATGCTGTATTGCTTCAAATCGCTTCGTAAATAAGCCCTTATTTCTCGTAAAAAGTAAAAGATAAAAAATGGTTATTGTGGGTTATCCCTAAGAGATAGACATATACCATTGGGGACATTTTTGTAGGCCTTTTTAAGGTGTACAATACTGTAGTACATTATTTTGATCTATTTCGTAGGATTCAGCCAGGGCTTTTCGAATTTTGAGACGTATGTCAGCGTAGTTTTCGAAGATAGTTATTTTTTTCTAAAATAAAAGAATCTTTCTAAAATAAAAATAGTCTAAGTTACTCCTTGTTACATCAGCTATCTGCCAGTGAAAGTCCCGTCAAAATCAGTCCAGCCATTTCAGAGATTAGCGAGAACAAACAGACAGACAGACAGACTAAAATTGTAAAAAATGTTGTTTTGGTATATGTATCGTGTATACATCCATATACACTTAGTAAAAAGTGGTTATCTTAATATTAAAAACAGACACTCCAATTTTATTTATTTGTATAGAAAATAAATACACGTGATATATTACTACACCCCCCCTCCCCTTTGTGATATTTCGTGATTTTCTATGGACCCCTCCCCCCCTTTCGAGCCTCACGTGATTAATGGACGGCCCAGTTCTACGGATAAAAATCGCCGATTCGCGCGCGACCGTCGCGTCGCAGTAGTCTGAACGAGCCTTTGATGGTTCAACAGCTTCAGTCATCATCATGTGATTAGCCTTTTCCCAATTATGTATGGTTCGGCGACCAGTCTAACCAGACGCAGTTGAATACCAATATTTTACGTGACGATAGCCTATTTGACCTCCACAACACAGTTATTAGGTAATACGAATCCCCTTGGTAAGACTGGTAGTCAGGATTTCGGGCTCTTGATGACCCGTAACGACTGTCAGAGATCCTCGAACGAATGCTGGGACCAACGGGTTAACTTGGTTTTCGACTTCTGTATCATCAGGATTGTGTCGGAATATAGCAGTTCGTCGTAGATGTGGTACGACAGCGGCTCTCCAGATATTGCTTCTGATATCAGAAGACAGCCGCCACACAACCATCGATGAGATGCTCTCAAGATGCTCTACAGGAGTGACTGTCACCAGCCAGTGTCACTCTTATCCATCCTCTTCGGAGATTCTAGTAACTTCGTAAAAGCACTGGACTGGTACTGATTTATCTGCTTATCTGTACTCGCTGATAACGGCTTTGATTGATTTTGAGTAGACAATATGTTTAGTTGCGTTAATATGGTGTGATCCTAAATATATGCTTGTTAGGTAAGATTAGGCTATGTATTGTTGATAGAAAAGGATTTGAGCTTCCGATGTAATCGATAGCAGAATAATACCAGTATATTTCATGGAGCGACGCTATCTTTCCTCTACATACCACAACTCAATTGCTGGGTAACACAATACCCCTTGATAAGGACTTGATCAGTCGTTCTGTTTATAAGTATAATTTATTTAAAGAATGACAGTGATATTTTTAGAGCAGGTAGATAGTGTCCAGCGGTCATCGGTCGCGACCTTTTAACCCGAGTTAAGAGTGGTGCGCTCCACTCAATACCGGAGAATAGCACCTCGTGACGTCACTGTTCACCAGTTCTGTATGACGAGCGCTGGTTGGCTTCATATCTGTCAAAGCAAACAAGAACTTTTATAGTTGAGCGTAAACTTTACTAAGCCAGGTGGTAGACTTAAAACGTAAAACGATTTGCATTCTACTTAATAAAATTCTGTCCCGTTGGTCTCGTGGTAACAGCCTGGAGCTTGGAAGTTGGCGGAGTGATGCCCCCATGCCTCGGAAAGCACGTTAAGCCGTTGTTCTTGCGCCTGAGCTCTCTCCGCTCGTGTCGGATTGCCGTCCCATCGGACTATGAGAGTGAGAGAAGAGCGACCCCTGTGTCTACGCACACACTTGTGCACTATAATATCTCCTGCGCCGATGGCTACTTTCCGTCAAGATTGGCCGCCGTGGCCGAAACACGTTCTGGAGGACTACAACAAATTCCTAAATTCGTTAAATCACTAAGTGAGTTCACCCAGCCCTGGCTTCCGTAGACAAGCGCGACATAATATCACGACGCGGCTCTAGTAGAATCACGTCGCTTCTCTCTGGGGATTTGGTCCAGAAGGAACGAAATTTTGCACACAAGTTCCTCATTTGTAAAACAAAAGTGAGCACTATGAAGTTATGATGAAAGTTTGAATGGAAGTTCGTCATTTAAACCGATTGGATATCCCATTAGCCCAATATACTATAATAATATTATAAAGTTGAAGAGTTTGTTTGTTTGTATGTTTGTTTGTTTGGTTGAACGCGGTAAACTCAGGAACTACTAGTTCGAATTGAATATTCTTTTTGTATTGGGTAGCCTATTTATTCAGAAAGGCTATAGGCTATATAACATCACGCTATGATTAAAAGGAGCGGAGCAGCAACGAAAAATGGAGGAAATTGGCAGGCAATTCGTTGCGACGGGAAGGGTCGGGGGAGAAAAATTTGACGCGGACGAAGTCGCGGGCAGAAGCTAGTAGACAGTAAATAGTGTCGATGTGTTGACAATAGACGCGTCCTCATAGACAAGTTATAGTAAGAATACAATATCTTTACTACATATAGTGAAGTGTATGCCCGATAGTGACTCTTGAGTAATAACTATCTTATCTAAGTGCTAACATTTTACTTAATCACATTCGTAGATAACAGGTGAATGGTCTGTTGCATTCGCTACTGCAATTGCAGAAACAGGATAATATCAATGATGACGTTCATAAATCAAGTAGATTCATGCACATGTTCAAGTCAGGCAACACTAGGTACTGAAAGGAGGTATCTTTATAGATATAGGTACCTGCACCCTGATTGCGTAAGACACTATTAATCAGAATTTGAATAATTTTGAAGCTAATCCATTCTTTCATATGTTGGCACACATTGTCTGCTTAGCTACGTAAATAATGCCATGAGTGTAGTGCAACAGTCAAAATGAAAGCGATTCCTACTGGGGTGTGTATTACGCAATTACTCCTCTATTTGTCAGACGATTCTGGTTCAGTTTGCATTCTGCTAAAAGTATCTAAATGAGTACTCAAATATTATATTATTTGGCATCTAGTTTACAAACGCAGAAGTTTCGCTAACCTATGTAATAGTAGTAAAGGTCTTTTTCTGTTTGCAAATAAAGAGTAGGAACATAGTATGGAAAAGTCTCTAAGTAAAGATTTTAACACACCTTAAAGCCACATCAAATATTTTTTTTTAAATCACGTAGAAGTATAGAGGTTCACCATCCCTGGCCTACGACGTCATGTATTGACATGGCCTACGACGTAGCCTTTGGCTTGGACTACGACATGGACTGCGACGTAGCCTATGACATCGCCTACGATGGACGCGTGACTCAGCCAATGGCTTGGGCTACGTCGTGATCTACAATGTAGCCTATGACATAGCCTACGACGTTGCCTGCTATGTTGCTTACAATGTGGCTGCGACAAAACCTCATCAGCAGCCTATAATGTTCCCACTGCTGGGACATAGGCTTCCTCTCAGTGAGAGGGAGCGGGCCATGATCCACCACGCGGGCCCAGTGCGGGTTGGTAGATGTCACATGTCTTCGAATTATTGGTTCTAAGACAAGCCGGTTTCCACACGATGTTTTCCTTCACCGTTTTGAGAGCAGTGGTGATGAAATAATTTACACAAAGCAAAGCGCCTGCTTAGGTTCGAACTAACGACCTACTATCACGACAAAACCTATGCAGTAGCAAACATTTACTACTGGTCAGCTAAACATCTATTCTGGAGCTATTCCTGAGTATTACTTTCCTCTTGTTATCAAACCCCGAACCTCAAGGTTGCCAACCGCAACCATTATTCAGTTGTATGTTGTGGCGCATCCAATTGTGTAACAATCGTATAAAAATAAATACGAAATCAAAACATGGATCGTAGTCTGCGGTCGCGTCAGGAATAAACCAGAATACGACTGACGTCACTCAGAAAACCAGTATATCCTGACCTCTACTATTAAACTGAAGTTATCTTCACACTCCCTTTTAGTTTAAGACCGGGGCACGTGGGGTAGGTCTACTTACAGTGGTAGCGTGGACAGAATATGGGTCGGGTCAGCGATGCCAACGGCTGTTCTGTTGTGTTTTATAATTAGTTTAACAGCCTCACTGTGACACTTTAACCGATTACAGTGAACTCGAAACGGGGATATTGTATCCTTTCATATGATAATCAGCTGTTGCAGTAAACTGAGGTCTATCTGCCGTGGTTGTTTAGCCAAACAACCGGCTACTTGCGTGTCGGGCCACGCACAATGAAGGGTTCCATAGTTGCGATGAATTTATCCCACAAAAAAATATTCGATTATCGGAATGCGATACTCTGCGGCTCTAGTTGCTGTAGGAACGTGATTTGTATTGATAAAAAAAACGCAGTGCTGTCCGCCTGTACTGTGCAAGTTTAGTACAAAATGTGATGTAGGACAATTTTTACAAAGCAGGAACGTTCAAATCAGCGCCTGCCTTAATTGATATGAAATGATATGTTTATTTAAGTAAGTAGATCATTTAAGAGACTATAACAGGTAAAAGGTTTGTTGGTCAATATTTTAAAACTAAATGACGCCGGAATTCCTAGTCGACTAATCCCTGAGAAGTAATACCAAAACAAATATATAAACATAGTTTCTTTTCAAGTCCAAACAATTTTTAATTTTATTAGCCCACGCTGTCCCACTGCTGAGCAAAGGTCTCCCCCAAATCTTTCCAGTCATCCTTTTCCAGGGCCACCTTGATCCAATCCTTGCAGCAAGCGTCTTAGTCGTCTTGCCTGCTATAAGCCACCGAGCCCAAGAAGAGGTAAGGTGAGGTGAGGCCTAATAATATATTGTATACTAGCTTTTGCCCGCGGCTTCGCCCGCGTGGATGTCGGAAATTAACGCAGGAGGACGTACTACCGCGGTAAGATGTGTTAATTCAGGTTATATTATAGGTAATAGCTGTTACCCGCGACTTCGTCCGCGTGGTATTTAACAAAAAGTTTTTCATAAAAACTGTCTTTGAAAACTACGCTGACATACGTCTCAAAATTCAGCGTGTTTTTAGTTTTTTTAAACTATTATTTGTTTTTTCTAAAATAAAAGTAGCCTAAGTTACTCCTTGTTACATCAGCTATCTGCCAGTGAAAGTTCCGTCAAAATCGGTCCAGCCATTTCAGAGATTAGCCGGAACAACAGCATTAGACAGACAGACAAAAATTGTAAAAAATGTTGTTTTGGTATATGAACCGTGTATACATCCACTTAGAAAAAAGTGGTTATCTTAATATTAAAAACAGACACTTCATTTTCTTTATTTATATAGATGTATAGATTATACTTACGATATATTATTAGGACATAATGTGAGTCTAACAATGCAGGGCCATATCTGGAAATACCTTATGAAGAAAGAGACATTGTAACTTTATAGAGCTGACCTGTCCCAACAAACGGCATGCATGCATCAGACATCGTGTAGTTCAACCCTATAATTTGTACCTAGATAATGAGTGAGAGTTCTGTGTGGTGCCAGGCGTAAAGAATAGCACCAACCCCTTTCATTCCGTGGGTGTCGTAAGAGGCGACTAAGGGACTTACTAGAGAATGGGCAGTAGCGTTCTCTATGCATTTTACTACCATACTGCGATCGCCAATCCGCCTGCCAACCGTGTTAATTAGGGCAAACCCTTTCAAGTTGAGGGAGGCCTATATCAGGCCCCCCCCAGTGGGTTCCCGCATTGACGAGGCGGGGGGGCTCAGTAGCCGTGGTTTAGAACCCCACGGTGAAGCTAAGAGGAACCCGAGGAGGGGCCGCTCGTCAGGGCTTTTCCGCTCAAAGCCGACGACGTAGCGGCCAACGCGGTGTCGTTTGGCGACATCGCGAGGGTTGGAGGCCGCGGTGGGAGAGGAGTGCCGGTATTGAGGTGCGCCGCTCTCCCTACCTACCGCGGCCTGAACGGGGTCGCCACCGTCCGATGGCGAACGCGGTGGGGCCGCAGGGGAGGAGGACTGTTGGTATAGCGTTGGCCACTCTCCCTATCCCCTGCGGCCGAAAACTGGTAGGCGGCGGGGCCACAGTCCTGACCCATCGCAGGAGGACCAAGGGTGTCATTCAAGGGGTCGTTTGGCGCCTATATGCTAATTGGTCCCCGGGGTGGTCACGGCGTGTTATGTGTCCATGCGCGCCGTGAATGGGGGTATCCCCCAGAGGTGGGTCCGGCGACGGACAGCCGCGGCGGGTTCGCGGAAGAGTTTTTTCGTTCCCGTGCTCCCGCCATAAGCGGTGTAGGAGGACACCGTGGAGTTTTACTGGGTTGGAGTCCCACATAACTGCGCTATTTCCCCTTAGTAGCGCAGTATGAATGAGCATTTCTCCACGATAAAAAAAAAGGCCTATATCAGGCAGTGGACGTCTTTCTGCTGTAACGATGATGATAAGATGAGTTAAGAGAGGCTAAGGATCGAGCTCATTGGCGTGCAATTGAATTGGACTGGCATATCGACTCAACCGCCAAAAATTTTCCGCATTTTCCGGCCGACCGCGAAAATTATTTTTATTAATTTTGAGGGTAGATGTTAATTTTCTCATTTTGGGTAATAGAGTACCCCGTGGCGGTTGAGTCGATATTATTATGCCCAGAAGGACAGGCTAACGTAGGTAAAGGCTGACTGTTAATTCAACACTATTACAATTACTGTTTGACATTTGTTTTTATCTTGCTTCATCTATTTTATCATTGTAGCCTGATATCAACGTGCTCAACTGAGAACACTCAATGAAAGCGTTCATTGTGAAATCCTGTTTTCATTCAAGTGTACTGTGTAGATAGATATGTGTTCAGTGTGTGCAACACAATGCGTGTGTGTGTGCACAAATGCCCTGCAGGATAATGATTAAGATCACCAGTCTGTAAGCTTCGATCCAGTCCGCCCCTTGCTGTCCTCTACCAGCCGTGCCCTAAGCCAAGGATCCGTACCCACGAGGGGTGCCCTTAGTGACTACTCACTCGCTCTACTTCTAAGTTTTTTAAGCCCTGGCTGGAGCCTGGCCTTAATTCATTATGGTAGCCACGGAGCGGGAGGGCGTGTCAGACTTTTACTGACTAAAACCCACCCGTGTTCCTTCAGTTGCCCATGTGCCAGGGTCACGGTATCTCTTTCGAACAATCTCGCGACCCTGGCAGATGGGAGACAGTCTTCACATAAAAATACCACACTGTGCCTCGGAACGTTGGACCCGGCTGTCATTTTGGATTTTTGACAATCGTTGCGGGTAGTCAGAAACCCGAAAGTCTGGCAACCAGTCCTACGGAGGTTAGATAGGCAGTCGATCCATGTAAAATAATGGTGTGCAACTACATCTGGTGAGCCTGGAAGCCGACTACCAGCATAAAATTAAATGGGAAAGGTTTAGGATGATGATGATGAATCACAGATTAAAATGCACCAAAGTGCTTGAAAATGGTGCTATTTTAGTGTATGTTAAGTAGGTTTTTGTAATGAACACCAATTACACGTGTAACATAACCAAGTCATTTTTTTCTTTTATTTAGGTACCTACGTGAATTTTACCGCTTAAATTGCAGCTAATATCGGGACGAACAGGCTGTTAAAAATGATCACAACAACTAAGAAAATTAAACTTTATGTCAATCGGTTAAAGTTCTTGAAAGAATAACAGTTGTTGTGTTCTGCCTTCATTCTGAAACATTCCTTGTGGCATTGAGTTAATATTGAATTTTCATGGTTGTTTAGATCATTTTGAACAGTCTGTTCGTTCCGATATTATTGACGCTGACTGCACGTTAATTATGGCCTGTAATATCTGTGCCTCGAAAAAGTCTTATGCTGCAAATTAGTCTGTAAATTAGGGAACATCTAAATCATAAGACTTTGCAGTATCGAGTTCTTTTTCAGCGCTATCTGTACCGTTTTGATTACAGTAGGTAACTGATATGATTTTGACAAAATACTTTTTGTTTTGAATTTAAAGAACAATATTTCGTATTTTTAATCGTTGTTATCGCTTAGTCCTTGTGGCAAAAAAAGCACCATATACTTAGTAATATAAAATACAGCGCACCGCCAAGAAGTTCTTCCCGGTTTTGTTGTAACTGATTTTTGCACACAGTGTAGTTATGTTAGGGCCTGCACGGTAGAATTATAAACTGTAAAATAATATGCAGGTATTACAATCACTCTGCCTATCCTATAATGCACAGTCGCGATGACGAGCTTGAAATAGTCAACTACTGCCATCTTGTCGTCGGATGTAGAACAGTTTATGTAAGAAGTTAGCAACAATATCAACTGTTCTTTTATTCGCTAACAGATGGCGCTGTTTTCAATTCTTGGATTATTTCTAATAAACGATGTCAACAGACCGTAAGTTTTTATTTTTTTATCACATTTAGGGAAAATAAAGGGTAGCTAATGGATTACAATTTTATTCAAACCTTGAAACAAAAGTTGGTTTGCTAACTATGTAACTAAGTAGCTAATATTTATGACGAAGCCAACTGGTTCAATTGGCCATTTAGTTACCAGAGGGGTAATTGCGGAACTTTTTATCGGCAGGAATTGGTTTAATATTCATAGTTAAACAACATTCATTGCGTTATTTACGTTGCTGAGCCGACAATTTATTCGAACAAATGACGCAATGGTTTAGAAATAATCTTCAATCCCATTCAGATTCTGATATATTGTGCGTTTCGTAATTAGGGTGCAGGCTAGCTTTTTTTCCTAAACGCCATCGTTAAAGTAGATCTCTTAAGTTACAAAGCAACAAAGACGCAGGCACAGCTAAGTAGTATATCATAAAATAGTTCAAACGATTTTATCCTAGTTTATTTTGACTAAGTAAATTGTGGGTACAAATATTGTTCTAACATTACCACACAGTGCCAGTGATATAATTACCCAAAGACTGGACTTAGCAAATAACTTGTTAAGTAGGTGACAAAACTGTCTGAGACATGCGAAAATCAATGACTTTTTAAGGAAAGCGATTAAAACAAGAATAGGTTTACAAGTTCAAACTAAATTAGCTGGCAATACTTTACCTACGTGTTGGGTGTAAAAGTAAAAAAGTAAAACCTTAGTTTGGTAAAGCCTTATTTGTTGCGCTTGCGAATCATAATTTAATCAACATGCAGCCTGACACTGATCTGTAAATTAAAAAAAAAACTAAAGAAATGTTGAATATCGTGGGGAACCCTGGCGTTTTACCACAGTAGTCAAAAATACGGATGCAAATTTGTTTTCCCCTGTCGGGAAGGTACAGGATATAGTATTCCAGTTGTTTAGGCGCTTAGAAAAGCAAGCATTCGTGTATCCTTAGGGACGAATATGTAAAGCCATATACGATTCGCGGGCCTAGCACGAACCTAACGCAAATCAGAACTAATAAAAAATAATTAAAATACTAATTTTGCATGTAATATTGAATACTTTATCGCCACTTTGACGTGCCTGTTAGGGCAGGACGATTAAAAGAAAACAAAAAGATGGTAGGTACAAAAATATAATGTGGTGTAAGTATACAAATTACACAAAATAAAGTTTAGCTAGCTCCAGCGGAAGGCTGGCGTGAGTTCTGAATATCGAGCGCGTATTTAATTCTAGCCCGCCTAAAGAAAACCAATATCCTGGTAGTTCCCAAGTTGTAGGTGACCGGTATCAGCCAGGTAGGTGGGTAGGTCTTCCAGCGACGAAAACAGCTCGCAGGTTGTCCAGCCACAATCCTTGCAGCGGCGGTATGAAATGTTCCTTACGGTACGGAAGAACCCTGGAATCCACGAATTAGGCATTTTACAAAATGTCGGAATTCCTGTTACTGACTGCAACATCCCGACAACCGTCGGACCCTGAATCTACATGGGAAAGCGGTGTTCTAGCATCAATAACCCATCGAGATGAAGCAGTCTAAGCAGCGTGGTACATTTTTAAAAGCGTGAATAGCAGAAAATTATATAATGAAAATGTAGGGTAGATGGAGAAAATAACAAAAATTATTAAAAGATTTACGGAAAAAGAATCACTACAAATTCACTACGACAGATTAGATATAAATATGAAATTAAAACAAAGAAGGAATACATTATGATTTAGTCAACCAGCTAATTTAAAAGTTCTAACCGTCATGACCGTTACATTATTGTTACGGTCACTCGGTAAATCAATTTAATTCAAGCATGGTTTTTAAATGATTAAGGACGGCTTAATGCATCTCTAAGTTATTGATATTTAGGCCCATCAGTAAACGCGCCCCGCGCTAATCGATTTTAAAATATTCTAAAATATTTTAGATTTATTCTGTTATTCAATTGAAAATGGGACAGAGATGTTTTAAGTACAGACGCCAGCACATCAAGCTACCCGAAACCGAGATCGGAAAGACGGACGTTTCGCCTTGAGTTGCATACTGGTGGCCCTATTGCTTTCCTGGAGGAGGGTAATGGGGTCATCAGGCTCGATCAGGATATGCTTTCGGCGGCGAACTCTACTGAGCACGGGAGGGGGTGTAACTGGCGGCCGTGATAACCAGAGGGTTGTGGTGTGTTATGGCTTTATCGAAGAAACACTTGGAGTTGCGTTTCATGAATGGAAGGTTAGTGGGGATTTTTAGTTCGAGGTGGAAGATTACCCAATGGGCCTTATTGTGCATGTGGGTTACGTATATGTTTGTGTACACTGTTTGGCCACCGCCACCGTCAATGGGTCGTCAACAAGAAACGAGATTGACGAACTGAAAGTGACGTCTCGGCGACGACGATCGTTTTTTGTTTTGTAAGGGGAAATAGGTATTTGTTGAGAGAAAGGAAAACTGTGAAATCGTGTTGTCATTAATACTTAGTTCGGACCCCGAAGTAAAACGTTACGGAGTAGAAAACGGCCCGCAGTTCTAACAATCGCGCTGAAATGCTTAAAAATCGGGCACCATGATCCCGGAGTTTGGGTGACAGACGTGTGGTGGACACAGAGTAATTATAAATGTATGTATCGCTACTTCGGAGCCGTCATCACGTTCTCGTTGACGTTCCGTTGACGGTGGCGGTGGACGAACGCCCGTAGGATAGTTTAATATTCAATTCAAAAATCGTTCGAATTTATGTTACATTTGTGTCGCGCGTTTGTAGTAGGACCTCTGGTGGCGAGGCTTACGATCGGCACGGTGTAAGCCGGCTTAATAGCACGGTACGTGTGAAAGCTTTCACGCTTTACCGTCATACTCCCGACAGCCGGCTGGAAGAAATGGCACTTAGACTTGAAAAGGCACTTTAGCTCATGCCGCCGTAATTAATGGACGAAATACCTCAGAGTACGAAGCATTGCAGAGTGGGGTAATTGTCCAACACACAAACAGTTCAAGTAGATTAAAAGTAGGAGACATCAGTTAAGAAAGAATTTTAAGAATTTCCCCCGTAAAGGGGTGAAATAGGCGGTGAAATTTCGTATGAAAGTGCGTCAGTTTCAAAGCTAGGTTCTACAAATATTTTGGTTAGGTTATCGATTAAAAATTAAATTATATGTATAATCTCAGAGTTTTGGATATTTCTACCCCTGAAGAGCTGAAAAAGGGTATGAGGTTGTGTGGAGAGTCAATTTCAAAGTGTATAATTAAATTTATTGTTTAGGCTCTAGGTTGGAAACTAACGCAACAAGATTTCCGACCACCACGCGAGCGAAGCCGCTGGCAAAAGCTAGTATTTTTCTAAATGATTGACATTGTGATTGAGCTGAAAAATTGCAGCATCATAATACTTGATCTGAACTTGATTTGTAAAGCCTCGTCTAATATTTGTAAAGTGGAAAGACAAGATGCACATCACTGTTTGAGCGACACGTTCTTGTGTTGTGTATGATAAGAATTTCATTAGGAAACAAAAGCTGAGCAACACCAGTTTCCAGGAACATTTGAAACATCCTCATTAAGTTATGGTGTTTAATTCAACATTGTTATTTATTTGCTGTAGAGGGAAAAGACCGAACTGTAAAACTACAGTAAGATGACAAAAATCCAAATACAATGAAATAATAGAATTGTTTATTCTATAAATTGAATATCAGAATAACTTTTCACGTCATATAAAAATATAGTTACATGGAGTCCATATTATTTCCTATCTGACTACCCTGGAGAAGAAATGGCGAAACAAGTTCAGGAGTAAAAGTATAGACTTACCGTGGCCCTGGAACAGGCAACTGAAGGAACATAGGTAGGTTTTATTCAGTGAAAGTCTGACACGCTCTCCCGCTCCCCCCATAGCAGGATACGTCATGTAGAAAGAAAGAAAATACATTTGTTTAGCACAGACTAAAATCATACAATTATAGACTGGAAAGAGTATAATAAAAAAACAAATCAAACATAAAATTGTAAGGTCCAAGTGACGACCTAGTATTAAAATGTGGGTCACGGCTGCGCCAAAAAGGCCCAGTACAGCAAAAATTTGATGATTTCCCACCCAAAAAAAAAACCGGCCAAGTGCGAGTCGGACTCGCGCACCGAGGGTTCCGTACAAACCTGCAGGTCATCATCATCATCATTCGTCATCATCGGTTATGAAATGAAATGTTTTTTTTTTTTTAATTTTTATATTTGTGTTGACTGAATGAAAGGTAAATTGTGGTTTACGATTTATGACGTATTAAAAAAAAACTACTAACTAGATCTCGTTCAAACCAATTTTCGTTGGTAGTTTTCATGGTAATGTACATCATATATTTTTTTTAGTTTTATCATTCCCTTATTTTAGAAGTTACGGGGGGGGGGGGGGGGACACATTTTACCACTTTGGAAGTGTCTCTCGCGCAAACTATTCAGTTTAGAAAAAAATGATTTTAGAAACCTCAATTTCATTTTTAAAGACCTATCCATAGATACCCCACACGTAAGGGTTTGATGAATTTTTTTTTTTTGTGTTTCAGTTCTATGTATGGGGAACCCCAAATATTATTGTTTAAAAAAAAAATGACATTAGAAACCTCAATATCATTTTTGAAGACCTATCCATAAATACCCCACACGTAAGGGTTTGATGAAAAAAAAAATTTGAGTTTCAGTTCTATGTATGGGGAACCCCAAATATTATTGTTTTTTTTCTATTTTTGTGTGAAAATCTTAATGCGGTTCACTGAATACATCTACTTACCAAGTTTCAATAGCACAGCTCTTATAGTTTCGGAGAAAAGTGGCTGCGACATACTCGGACAGACAGACAGACAGACAGACAGACAGACAGACAGACAGACATGGCGAATCTATAAGGGTTCCGTTTTTTGCCATTTGGCAACGGAACCCTAAAAAAGGGGTACTACTTCCAAGTTCTCCGACTCAGGGTGCTTACTTTTACGTCCGTCACCGTTAATACGGCCCCGTCCGAAGTAGTTCGATACTTCGGAATGAAGTCCTGATGAACTTTTTCAAACGGGCAAAATCGTATCGGGTGTTAGGACACCTGCCAAATCGTTTTGTCATTCAAAACTGTTGACGTTCAAAAGTGCCTTTTTTGGGCCTATTTGAAATAAATGCTTTGACTTTGACTTTGGCATCATAATCATAATGTTCCCACTACTGGGACACAGGCCTCCTATCTGTGAGATGGGGCCGTAATCTACCACGTGTGCCCAGTGCGGGTTGTTAGATGTCATAGGTCTTCGAATTTTCGGTTTTGGGTCGGTTTCCCCAACATGTTTTCTTTCACCGTTTTGAGATCAATGGTGATGAAATAATTTACACAAAGCAAAGAGCCTGACTGAGTTCGAACCTGCGAGCTCCACCTCGTAAGTCGTGACCGTTACCAATGGGCCACCCCTGCTTTTCCCTCATCATCATCTTTTCAGCCGAACGGCGACCACTGCTTGACATAGGCCTCCCCCAATCTCGGGGGTTTGTCATAATCGCCATGCTTGTCAGGCGGGTTGGCGATCGTAGTATGATGGTAAATTGCATAGAGAACGCTGCTGCCCGTTCCCTAGCTGGTCTCTTAGTCGCCTCTTACGACACTCACGGGAACAAATGGGCTGGTGTTAGATTACGGCACTACACGGGACCTTTTCCCTGCTCTTCTCTACCAAAATCCTTTCAATTATCTATAGATTCTATTAAACTAGTTTCCCGTTTTGCCATTGAGGATTCAATTACCTTTTCATAATGGGTGTTAATTAATTGCAGCTGTCTAGTAGCTAGTGGCTGTCAGCGTCTTCACACGCGCTGAACAATTACACTATACAACATAGTAATACGTTAACTATGTTGGAATAATCACTGTTGTTGTGAAGAGAATAATACCTATGGGTAGTTATGTAACCGCTTGTGAAAGAGATAGTCTGAGGAAAGAGCAGGACCAGTTTACAAATCTAGCAACCAGAAATGAGTAGACCAACATATGTACGACTGATACAAGTAACCGAACATGACATGATATCGCGCTTGTAATTTCTGAATGCTTATGCAGAAGTGTACCTATAGGTAAGCGCTTGAATTTTCCGAAGACTTAGGCAGAAGTGTACCTATAATTGTTCCGTGTGGTACCGGACCACCCTATTTCTTCCCGTAGGTATCGTACAGACGCCAGCACCTGAAGCTACTACAATCTGTCAATTTTGTTTAATAGGTTTTCAACTTTAATACTAAAGTATTAGGTTCAAGACTTATTGGGAAAATTTGACAGTTTCGGGTACCTACCTTGAAGGGCTGGTGTCTGTACGAGGCGACTAAGGAACCTCCTAAGGAATGGGCAGCAGTGTTTTCTATGCATTTTACCACTATACTACATACCACCATAATGCGATCGCCAACTCGCCTGCCAAGCGTGGCGATAATGGTAAACCCTCCCAAATTGGGGGTGGTCTATGTCCAGCAGTGGACGTCCTTTGGCTGAAATGATGATGATGACGACCTGACAGTGATCTGCCAATTGCAAAAAAACTTAAGAATTAAAATAAATTTCAATTTCTTGGCGCTTCCGCCTTAAAGTAAGTTTTCTTCCAGGGGACCATTTCGAATTACTTTATTTGTTGATAAAGAGTTGTATAGTATGTATACTCTGGGTTTAATTGGACGTTTTAGTAAAACTACAATTTGATCTTTTATTTCAAGGGCAATTATTTATCTCTTTACCTATTCATCATTTGGGTACTTCCTTTCTAATAATGTTCCGTATTGCGTTTTCAGTAGTACAGGCTGTGATGTTTCCACTTCTGGGACAGAGGCCTCCACTCTGTGAGTATCTGTGAGAGAGAGTAGGGTTGGTAGTTGTCACATGTCTTTGAATTTTGGTTCTAGGACATGCCGGTTTCCTCACGAAGTGTCCTTTGCCGTTTTGAGAGCACTGGTAATGAAATAATTTACACAAAGTAAACTGCCTGTCTGGGTTGCAACCTACGTTCTACATTACCTTACCACTGTGCCACCACTATTCAATTGAGATAAAAAAAAAAAACAAACAACTTCCTTAAAAATACTACAAAGTGAAAAATAACTTTAATTTCGGAAGTCGGTGTCTTAGGATCTGTATTTATGGTTTTTTTGCCACCGACTTCCGAAATTAAAGTTATTTTTCACTTTGTAGTGTTTTTAAGGAAGTCGGTTGTTTTTTTTTTGTAAAAAAGTTTTCATTTTTAAATTTTTAGTTGTGGTATTCACCCCGCACTAATTCCAAACAAACAATGCAAATATGCATTGTTTATGCGATAGCAGAAATCGCGGTTGATTTGCTGTCATTTTTTAAAGAGTTCCGGTGTCTGTCTCCCGAACTCACCATCAGATCTATATGAAATTTACATGGGACCATTTCGAAATAAACCCCTTTCGAACAAAAAAAGAATTTTGCATATCCGTCTATATATGACGGAGTTATGGCCGAACATACATAAAAAAAAAAAACATATAAACATCCGAATTGAGAACCTCCTCCTTTTTTAAGTCGGTTAATAATTAGTACGATTACCCGCGAGCACGATTGTGAGGAGAGTTTACTCGGCTGTACTCGCCGATCATCGTATGCGCTCGCTATATGTATGTTTGATGGCGGCGATCCGTGAGCTGTGGGTTTTTCGAGCGCTCATCAAAGAGAATTTCGGCTACTACCGTAGCTGATCCCAGATTGACGTTCATAGCTGATTGCGAAGAAGCGCCAATAGACTTGGCTTTAACTTCATCGACACAAATATCTTTTACAGTAATAGAGCTATGTTGCTTTATCATCATTTCATCATTATCAGCTCAGGATCACCTGCAGTTGGGTATAAGCCTCCATTCCGTTCTGTCATATTTCTCGGTCCTATTGCCTCGTCGCTCTGTACGGGCCTTGAGGAGGATGAGGTCCTGGACAAGATTTTTGGGTCGTATGAAGTGTGTGGTGTGCTTGTTTTCCATCTGGAAAATCTTAGTAGGAGACTGGAGCCTGGATCTGTGCCCGGACGATAGCAACAGCCTCGCCCCCTATCACATGGGAAATAAACATAAATTGAGAAATGAGGGTGTAACGTTTTACTACTATATGTACATAATCATCAACATCATCAGCCGAAAGAAGTCCAACGCTGGACATGCGTGGTAAAATGCATAGAGAACACTGCTCTCCATTCTCTCTTTACTCATCACACACACAACACACGAACACGCATGAACACATTCACAACACACACACTCATCATCATCATCATCATCATCAGCCTATAGCAGTCCACTGCTGGACATAGGCCTCCCCAATTGCACGCCATTTAGCTCGATTTTCGGCAACTCTCATCCAGCTGCTACCAGCCACCCTGCGAAGATCGTCGCTCCATCTAGCCTGAGGGCGTCCTACCTTACGTTTGCCGAAACACACTCACCCAAACACAAACAATATAATTATTTATTAACTACACCTCTAGTTGTAATTTGTAATTCGTACCAACTTACTCGCCGCGGGAGGAAGACCTGGAGTCCTGAAATACAGGGCTGCCTTAGTTTAGGCTCCAGTCCACTCCATTTATTTTATGTACCTATACTGTGTTTAGATTAGTGTGGAAAATAAATGAATTTTTACTTTACTTTTACTTAGTTAGTCCCTTAGTCGCCTTTTACGACACCCACGGGAAGAGATAGGATGGTGCTATTCTTTACGTCCAGTACCACACGGATTCGGATAGTCAGGTTATATATTGAATACCTAAAATGTAATTCGTATCCGTGAGCCTATGTTCGCACCAACGTGTCTTTCGGTCAGTAAAATCATAAAAAATAAAAAATGTGTTTATTATCTTAAATCTAGATACATTTAAGTTGCCGGGGCTTCCCAGAAAGTAATCCGAAGATACTTGTGATGGGATACTTATTTCGGGTAACGAAGACCTATACTAGATACCTTACTATTTATTTATTTACTCAAAACAAAGGATTATGGTACACGTTAGAAATACAGTTATGCAAAATAAGTACTATTTATACAAACGTGTGGGTGAGCACTGCAGTGCTATTCTGTAAAAATCTCACCGTGATAACTTGGGTGAAGTGAGCTTAAAGTGAGGTGTCATTAGTGTTAATTCCTAACATTACAAGAACTGACAGCTCACTTTTAGGTCACTTCACCTAAGATCTCACGGTGAGATTTTAACAGAATAGATCGGCTGCTCTCCTAGCTAGGTTATGAAAACCTGTGTTAAGGAGAAGCAGTCCGGTCCCCTAAGGTACAATGTCGTAAAGTTATATAGTACTTTGATGTTACTGTACAATTTTTTTAGAAACTATAGTAATATACTTAGACTATCGTACAACATATACAAATAAAAACAATGTAAACCTAAAACGTATACGAAGTGACGGCGTCGTGTTACGCTGCGTGGTGTCGCGTAGCTTTCCGCGGAATCCCCGATACACGACACCTTTCGACCAAAACTCTTCCTTGAGGAAGGTCTGGATACGATGAGTCGGACATCGCACCACGACATGACTTGAAGTTCGTGAAGTGGCGCAACTCCAACTTCTCGACCCTCAAAGTCCAGTTGGTCTTCACTCTTACATACTAGACGATCTCCTCAACCTTCGTGGTGTGGTGCAGCCGGGATGCATAGAGCTGCGTCGTTGGTATAGATGCACGCAGCAGCATATTGGGTTGGGTTACATATTGGGTTTGGCCTTGGGGGGGGGGGGTTCCCAAGGTGATCTTTTTTCATTCATTGGATTTAACATGCACTGCTTTGGCGCCGAGAGACGGCAATGCAACAGTGTACTTATTTAATTCGCTGGGATACACTCTATAAGATATCCAACGCTCAGCTTAATACCGAGAGTTGAGAATCCAGGGTCACGGTTTTGTTCAAAAGGGTTGTTGTGGCCTGGCATAGGCAACTGAAGGCACACGGATGGGTTTTAGTCAGTAAAAGTCTGACACGGCCTTCCGCTCCACCCAGAGCGGGAGACGTCATTTGATGATTTACCACCCACAAACAAGGGCGCGATAATTTCTCACTGTGATATTTTTGCATCCGTGCGGACGTGTGCTAACAAGTAGGTGTGTATTTACAGTATTATAATAACTAACAATATTTAAACCATCAATACAACCCTCATAGCACGCAAGGCCACAACTCAAGCTATACATTTCCAGTATAAGCTGACGTCTCACTGTACGAAAAGCCTGTACAATGCGAGGTCAGCTAAAACTGGAAATCTGTAGCTTGATGTGTAGCCGTGTGTACAACCATTTTGAATGACTATAAAAAATAATCGATTGGGTTATATGAAAAAAAACCGGCCAAGTGCGAGTCGGACTCGCGCACCGAGGGTTCCGTACAAACCTGTAGGTATAAAGTTTTAAATTTTAAAAAATATTTTTATTACATGATGTAACTAAAAATTTTCAGTTTTCGCAATTTTTCCTTTATCTGTGCTATAAGACGTTGCTTCGTACCAAATTTCAAAATTATAGATCGACTGGAAGTACTCTATAGGTTTTGATTCCCTTGCGAGTTTCGAAAATTTGCTGAAATTTGCGGCATAAACGGCTATATCTTTTGATTGCGTTAGCTTAGAGGTTTGATTTTTTCACAGCTCCAAGGAACAACAGATTTGAGTATTTGATATAAATTTCAGCTTGATACCTCCACGCGTTCCTGAGAAAAAGGGTCTTGACAGACGGACGGACGGACAGACGGACGGACAACAAAGTGATCCTATAAGGGTTCCGCTTTTTCCTTTTGAGGTGCGGAACCCTAAAAATAACGAAACAAAAAATGAGAACATTTTTAATTCGCGGGTACCTTTGCGCTTCCCCCTTAACTCATTAATTCCGATATAACACTGCTCGAAGCGACAAATCCCGACACAATTACGGCTAGAGGCGTTGAAAATCGAGACTGAATATTACGAGCAAAACTGTTGATTAAACAAAAACAGTTTACACCAACTCCAAAGGGAACCGTAATGAGCAATTCAAAAGCTCCGAATGTTGTTGAGAGACGGACTCGCGGGAAACATCACCAATTTGTGGGAACGCAAACCTGACGGTTGATTACATTATGAGTAGGGGCTCTGTGCGTTGTGTGATTTTCCGGATAGTCTTGGTGTATAGGTAAAAAGAAAGAAAGAAAATACGTTTACTTGCGGTAAATATAACGCAATGAAAGACTGAACACAACAAAAAAACATAAAAAAAGCTGGCGAAAACATGCGCCACATCCACGCAAAACGGCCATCGCTCAGCATAATGCTGCAACTCTATGCGAGACAGAGCCCCAGCGTTGGTTTTCAGCGACAGCTGACGTCGAACGGTACAGCAAACAATGATGATGAACGATGATGATGACTGATGATGGTATTGTTTGTTAAACAGGTTAGTTGGTTGATCGATTATGTTCCTTCTTTTCTTTTCTTTCAGAGTCGGGTGCGGAGATGAAGTATTAATCGATGGACACATACTAAAAGAATTTAATAATATCAGCAACAGAAATACACGCTCTGTGGGAATTTCAACTGTTTACCTATTACAGTTCATGAGACTGTACATTGCGACAAAAAGCAAAAACCGGCCAAGTGCGAATCGGACTCGCGCACCGAGGGTTCCGTACAAACCTGCAGGTCATCATCATCATCATTCGTCATCATCGTTTATGAAATTAAATATTTTTTTTAAATTTTTATATTTGAGTTGACTGAATGAAAGGTAAATTGTGGTTTACGATTTATGACGTATTAAAAAAAAAAACTACTTACTAGATCTCGTTCAAACCAGTTTTCGTTGGTAGTTTACATGGTAATGTACATCATATATTTCTTTTAGTTTTATCATTCCCTTATTTTAGAAGTTACGGGGGGGGGGGGGGGGACACACACATTTTACCACTTTGGAAGTGTCAAACTATTCAGTTTAGAAAAAAATGATATTAGAAACCTTAATATCATTTTTGAAGACCTATCTATAGATACCCCACACGTATGGGTTTGATGAATTTTTTTTTTTTTGAGTTTCAGTTCTATGTATGGGGAACCCCAAATATTATTGTTTTTTTTCTATTTTTGTGTGAAAATCTTAATGCGGTTCACTGAATACATCTACTTACCAAGTTTCAATAGCACAGCTCTTATAGTTTCGGAAAAAAGTGGCTGTGACATACTCGGACAGACAGACAGACAGACAGACATGACGAATCTATAAGGGTTCCGTTTATTGCCATTTGGCAACGGAACCCTAAAAAAGAAAACACGTTTCTTATTTAGCGGCCTTTAATTTTTAAGTTGAATTTATTTTGATTACTTTCTACCTGGTTCATGAGACACAGCCCGTTGGCAGATAGACGGTCGGATAGAAGAGGCTTAGTATTAGGGTTCCATTGGTTCCCTTTGTGTACGGAACCCTAAAAAACTAAAGAAAATCATAGCCGAGTCATGACAGAAATGTTAGCCTGTCAGCAAAGAAATTGGAGAACTGACTCCACAGGGAACACGCATGAAACGAAGAGAATCGCTTTTCATGGAAGTAATTAAATTGATTGTGAAAAATTGTGAGTCTAACCTATAAAAAAATTATTTAATTCTGTTCGGTTTACTTACAACTAACATACAGGTCCAGTGTTCTGATACAATATGAAATTGAAAGCGATTTAAAAGTTCTCACTGATAAAAAGGCGTTAACATAGTACGATTTTTTATTAAGAAAGCAATTTATCACTTTTAAAATGAAAATTGGCATCATCATTTCTCATCGCTCATAGATGAAAAAATATATATATATAAAGCAGAAACGGAGCACGACGTTTAACAAAATCTGATGAAGAATGAACATTTTGTTACAATAACATAATGACTATTAAGAGCTGTCTCGTTTAGTGTCCTTTTTTTTGCGGGTGTGAAAACATCAAATGATTCTGGGCGAGCGGTGGGTGTCACACTTGACTAAAACCCACCCGTGCTCCTTCAGTTGTCTATACCAGGGGCACGGTATACGAAGGGAAATGAAGGGTCGTTTAGTGTCTTAAGATTGTGACCTCCAATCATTCCTAGTCGCCATTATTCCCATGTAGCTTAAAAGATCTTCGCAACATAATCTCAATAGAAGTCAAGTTCACGTTAGCAACAGCAAAATAGAAAAATTAAAAACAAAAATCTTCGAACAAAAAAATCAACCGTAGTCAATCCAAAATTCTACAACACAATGCTCACCCTACATATAAGGGCAAATATCTGCCCCAAGCCCCATCCCGCTAGGAGGCTGGGCGGGCCCGCAGGCCGCAGTCTCGGTGCGGCCACCGTAGAGTCACCACGCGTGTGTCACTTCCCACCAGCCTTCCCGCTTTACGAAACGTCGCCATGGACGGACTGACGACCAATTAAACCGACACAATGGAATATACGTCACAGCTAGGTAAAGGATAATTTTTTTATTCATCAATTGTTCTGTTGCAAGATGGTCGTTCTGTGTGTGTTGTAAACAAAATTCGGAGATGGTGAGTGAGATTTTCTTTGATAAATTTAAGGGTCTTTCGGTTTGATCTCGGTTCGTTTTAAATAATGTATACAGATGAATGAATGTGTGTTTATTTGTTGAAGAACGATAACTTTAAAAAATTAGACATTTTTCCTTTTTTTTTAAATCGCTTTGTTTGTCATCTTCAACATTTTTTAACAGTAATTATTTATGGCGTGTTATTATACATTTTATAGTAAAAAAATATTTTCTGCAATAAGAACTTTCATGTATATTCCAAATATCTTGATAGATTTATGAGCGTGTCCATGAAACTCATAATTTTCCATTCTTTTGTGGATTTCTTCATCTGTTGCATGTTCATAGAGTTTGTGTATTTTTGTGTACATTTCACGGTTGTAACATTGACACTGATTTATGCGTTTTTTATTAGACATACGCGGTTAAAGAATGGATTTCAAACGGAAAAATTTACTAACATTATATACCGAGATATCTTACCATGGTTATCTTAATATAGATTAAAGACGTAGTAGGTATACTTAATAGTTGTACCTAGTACGTAATACCAACAATCTTATTAAGTATAAATGTTTAAGTTTGTAAAACTGTCTGTTTCTCAATGACTCAAAAATCACTGAACGGATTAGGATAAACAACGCAGAATAGACCATGTTATGGACAGTAATACAATCCGGGAATCTAAATACAGGCAGACAGACCTAAACAGTGAGTTTAGATATGACAAAATCCGTGTGTATTAGCTAGTGTATTCCATTGCGGTTTCTGACATCCTGTTAATCTGAAAAGGTATCGGCTTTCTACGAACCTACATTTCTAGGGCAATATTCTTAAGGGAATAATGTATTATATTTTCATTATCATTTCATATGATTCTTTAGGTGCTTTGGTGCGAAGGTCTCTCAAGATCGTCGCGTCACTGTATTTTTAGGGTTTCGTACCCAAAGGGTAAAACGGGACCCTATTACTAAGATTCCGCTGTCCGTGCGGCCGTCCGTCCATGTGTCAACAGGCTGTTTCTCATGAACCGTGATTGTTGGACAGTTGAAATTTGGATTTTTCACACATGATGTATTTCTGTTGCTGATATAACAACAGATACTAAAAAACAGAATAAAATAAATATTTAAGGGGGCTCCCATACAAGACACGTGATTTTTTTGCTAGTTTTTGTTTGATATTCATAACGGCAACAGGAAGACGCTTGAAATATTCTCAGAATATTTAGTTTAACTCACTTTAAAAATATATATTTAAATTAAAATAAAACAAATATTTAAGGGGAGCATACAACATACGATTTTGTTGCCGTTTTTATAGATAAGGGTACGGAACCCTTCGTGCGTGAGTCCGACTCGGACTTGGCCGGTTTTTCTAGCTAATCATCTGCATTTATTCAAATTATTTTTTTAAATTGTATTTTACATGTAGTGACTGCCTATCTGATCTCTACAACCCAGTACACGAAATCTCTTGGTAAGACTGGTTGTCAGACTTTCGGGCATCTGACCCGTAACGACTGTTAAAAATCCACTCATGACAGCCGGGACCAACAGCTTAACCTGCTTTCCGAGGCACGGTGGGGTATATAAACATGGTCACCCATCCACGGACCAAACGCGGCATGCGTACCTTAACCCGACCGATTAATCCTTAGCCACTAGCTCCCTTCCAGGGTCGCGAGATCTGCCAGGGTCGCGAGATCTGCCAGGGACGCGAGATTGTTCAAAAGAGACACTGTGACCCTGGCACATGGGCAACTGCAGGAACACGGGTGGGTTTTAGTCAGTAAAAGTCTGACACGCCCTCCCGCTCCGCCCAAGAGCGGGAGACGTCACTTGATGATTTCCCATACAAAAAAGTCTGTATTTTTGCTATATTTGAGCTCCTCTGTATTTTCCTAGACACATAGGTAATACTATTTAGGTACAAGGCGGCTGCAATTTTATACAAGGAAAACGTGTCTGCTTTTGTCTAGCATTTATGCATTCATAATAACTATTATTATTCTCGTAGATACAAACATTGAATAGGAGGTTTTACTATAAACACCAAATCGGTTGAGGGAAAACTGTGGAAAAAATATTAGAAGCAATAACGATAGAGCCATGACTGCAGTGGGAAAACATAATCTAAATAAGCACTCTTATTACCTATCGCCCTCATAATATGATAGATTAAAAAAGAGCTCTATGTCACAAAATTAGGCCTCTTATTAGGGTTCCGTTGCCAAATGGCAAAAAACGGAACCCTTATAGATTCGTCATGTCTGTCTGTCTTCCGAGTATGTCACAGTCACTTTTTTCCGAAACTATAATAGCTATGCTGTTGAAACTTGGTAAGTAGATGTATTCTGTGAACCGCATTAAGATTTTCACACAAAAATAGAAAAAAAAAAAACAATAATATTTGGGGTTCCCCATACATAGAACTGAAACTCAAAAAAAAATTAAAAAAATCATCAAACCCACACGTGTGTATCTATGGATAGGTCTTTAAAAATGATATTGAGGTTTCTAATATCATTTTTTTTTTTCTAAACTGAATAGTTTGCGCAAGAGACACTTCCAAAGTGGCAAAATGTGTGTCCTCCCGTAACTTCTAAAATAAGGGAATGATAAAACTAAAAAAAAAATATATGATGTACATTACCATGTAAACTTCCACCGAAAATTGGTTTGAACGAGATCTAGTAAGTAGTTTTTTTTAAATACGTCATAAATCGTAAACCACAATTTACCTTTCATTCAGTTAACTCAAATATTTTTATTTATTTATTTATATAAGCCTACACTGTCCCACTGCTGAGCAAAGGCCTCCCCCAAATCTCTCCAAGTATCCTTCTCCCGGGCCACTCAAATATAAAAAAAAAAAAAAATTAATTTCATAAACATAATTATGCATAAACCGTGAATACCTGCAGGTTTGTACGGAACCCTCGGTGCGCGAGTCCGACTCGCACTTGGCCAGTTTTTAATAAGAGTTTATCATTTTATGACTCAAAGTTGAAATTTTAAAATGTCTAATTAGGTCGCTATAATTCTCCAGGTGCACTATGTACTGGGTGACTTTTTTTAGCGTCTTGAAAAAAAATGGGGGTAATAGGTGAACGGAGTAGAAGCTTTTGGCATAGAAATTTTTATTATTTTTATTTTTGAATAACATGTAATTAAATTGATCTAGCAATAAATACTACACATTTAAAGTAACATTATCATACTAGAACAACAAAAACAGAAATTTGGAAAAAAAAACAAAAAAAATATTTAAATCTATCGAAACTCAAATCATACGCACCCTACTCAATGCGCGGCATGTATCATTGATTTCGGATCGCGGTCCTACCCTTTGAAGCCGGCTGATAGGCGGCCTCATTGATCTTTCGCAGGCGCACGAGCCGCACACGCATCCCTGTCCACCCGCGTCCCGCGCTCCTTTAGTCACCTACGATGAATCTGAAGGCCTTCCTGCCTTCTATTCTAGTTACACAACACACCATATGAAGGTCGAGACGGTAAAAAATGTCATCCGGTATATTATGACTACTAGTTTTTGTCAGTGGTTTCGTATCGTGGAGATCGTAATTTATCGCACGGGAACGTAGTACCGGGATAAAACGTGTCCTAAGTGTTAATCCAGGTTTTAACCTATCCTATTAATGAAATGTGAATGTTTGGATGTTTGTTGCCCAATCACGCAAAAACAGCCTAACGGATTTAGATGAAATTTGACACGCAGATAATTTATAACCTGGATTATCACATAAAATACTTCTTATTCCGATAGTACAGTCCCGTGGGATAATTTGCGACCTCCACACGGGCACCGTTTTTGAGAGCAGTGGTGGCCCAGTGGTAACGGCCGCGACTTACGAGCAGTAGGTCGTGAGTTCAAACCCAAGCAGGCGCTTTACTTTGTGTAAATTATTTCATCGCCACTGCTCTCAAAAACGGTGAAGGAAAACATCGTGAGGAAACCGACATGTCTTAGAACCAAAAATTCGAAGACATGTGACATCTACCAACCCGCACTGGGCCCGCGTGGTGGATTATGGCCCACTCCCTCTCACCGAGAGGAGGCCTGTGTCCCAGCTGTGGGAACATTATAGGCGGATGATGATGATTGACACGGGCAAAGCCGCAGGCAAATGGTAGTTTATAATATTAGTAGGATTATAAATGTGAAATTTTATATTTCTAGATGTTTAATTGTTACTTAATCACGCAAAAACGGCTGAACGGATTTGTATGAAATTTGGTACACAATTAGGCTATGAGCGCGGTTACAAAATAGGATATTTTATGTCGAGTTTAACATGGGCAGCAAGCAGCAAAAAGATAAATAAGTCCTTAAAAGACATAATATGTCATACTAAAAAACTACAATTATCGGCCTAACCTCTTTCCCAACTACGTTAGGGTCAGCTGCCAGTCTAACCGGATGCGGCTGAATACCAGTATTTTACATGGAGCTACTGCCTATCTGAACTCCACAACCCAGTTACTGGGTAATACGATAACCCTTGGCAAGACTGATTCTCAGACTTTCGGGCTTCTGACGATCGGTAACAAGTGTCAAAGATGTATGCATGACAGCCGGGACCAACAGCTTAACGTGCTTTCCGAGGAACAGAAGGATCTCTGTTAAAAACCTATCCAAGACCAACCGCGGCAAGTGTAGCTTAACTAGTTCTATTGATCCGTGCAGCTGTTATTGCTTAGCATCAGACCCCTCTATGCAAAAACATGAAACCTTTATAATGTTTTTACGGCAATCTATATCTATAATTATATTCTGTACCTACTATTCTTCTATACTTAATATTATAAATGCGATAGTAACTCTGTCTGTTACACTTTCACGACTTAACCAGTGAACCGATTTTGATGAAATTTGGTTCGGGGTAAGTTTGTACCCCAATAAAGGACATAGGCTACTTTTTATTCCGCGACTTCATCAGCGTCCATGATAACCGACATTTACGCGGACAAAGTCGCGGGCAAATGCTAGTCATTAAATAAATACCCTCCCATTTTGAAGTCGGTCAGTATTAAAACAGTCCTGCGACATTCCTTGATACATCTCGAGTTATTTACTATCAAGAAGAAAGTTTGACAGTTTTATAGTTTGCAACGTAATATAACTTTCTACGTTTAGTTTGATACAAAGCAATTTTCCTACAGTTCTTGCACCTGTGTTTGTTTACCAGTTTGTTTAACAAACAGAAGCAATTTACTTTGAAAACGTGCATACGTATGTATATCCATCGATAATATAAAGGGTTATCGGGGTAATAGCGTAAAAAAACTAACATTAAAAATGTTTTTCATTTTGACAGTTCTACAACATTCATTGCGTGCTTTATATTGTTGAGGAAACAAGTTTTCGGAACATATGAAGTAATAGATTAGCGATATCCTTTAAAATGATTCAGATTCTGACTGATAATGTGTTACGCGATTAGGGTGCACTATAAACTGTATACAGGTGCCATTCGGAGACGGAAACCAATATTGATAAATAGTCCCACCGAACGGCACATTACAAAACCCAAATGCCAGGGCCACGGTAAGTCTTTCGAACGAATCTCGCGATCCAGGCAGGCATCAGTCCTAGCAGACCCCTTCAGTATTGCTGACATCTCTTTGAGGCGCGCGTGGAACACTACGCGCCGTCGACCCGAGCCTGGTCCTTATCGGGCGGCGAGCTACCCTTTGCTCACCGCCCGCAAGCTCGCGTCTGCGGTGGCCGGGAGTCCGCTATCGACTCCCGACGCCCGGGGCGTCTCCTCTTGCGGCGGATAGGGACGCGAGGGTGCAGAGAATGCCACTCCCTCACGCGCCCCAATTGGAAGTGCTCAGGTGCAGTTCGGTCAAAATCAGTCGAAGTCAGTGCTCTGAGTGGAATACCTCCAAATTGACTAGGCAGTGTGAGACTACTAAGGTCCCTGTTGTCTAACAATAAAACACTAATTATGGAGGAATGTATATAATTATTCATAGAAATTGTTCCGCAAATCTTATTTATATCACTTCCTTCTTCGTCTTCCAGTCTATACAATTGTAAGGTTGTCTCAAGCAAGCAACCTCTCCAGTAGGCACCTACTTAAATTCCGAATATTCAAATTACAACTGAAATTATTGAAATTTGTATAAAATAGCTATAACACGGCAAATAAACAATTATTTTCTCTTACTGTACCCAAGGATAAATAAATAGTTTATTTTTTTAGCATATCATTTAATGGTAACTCACTGCTGGGACGCAGGCCCCGTCTGTGAGATGGACATCGTCGTAATCCACCACGCGCGCTCTTGTGGGGTTGGTAGATTTCACATGTCTTCGATTTTTTGTTTCTAGGTCATACTGGTTTCCTTACGATGTTTTCCTTCGCCGTTTTTCTGAGCTGTGGTGATGAAATACACAAAGTGTTTGGGTTCGAACCCACGTCTTACTGCTCGTGAATAGGGACCGAAACCACTGGGCTACCACTGGTAACACGTTCTGTTATTGATTTAAAGTAAATAGGAAAAGATATAATGTAATTTTCTGGTTGGAAGAAAAATCTGTACCCTTTTCCAAACTATTAGTTATTTGATAAGGGTCAGGGTTATCCGTAAACTTTTTGGGGCGAATACATTAAACTTACTTTCTTGCCTTATTTGTGTGCGATAGTTGATCGTTCTTATTAACCGACTTCAAAAAAAGGAGGAGGTTATCAATTCGACTCTATTTTTTTTTAAATGTTTGTTCTCTCATAACTTTTGACTGGGTGAACCGATTTTGATGATTCTTTTTTTAATTGAAAGTTGGTGCTTCCCGAATGGTGCAATGAACGAATAACGCGATTAGTTGAGTGCGGGGTATCTACCATAACAAAAAAGTTTAAAATAAAAACTTTTTACAAAAAAATAACAACCGACTTCCTTAAAAAAAACACTACAAAGTCAAAAATAACTTTAATTTCGGAAGTCGGTGGCAAAAAAACCTTAAATACAGATCCAGATCCTAAGACACCGAATTCCGAAATTAAAGTTATTTTTGACTTTGTAGTGTTTTTTTTTTAAGGAAGTCGGTTGTTATCTTTTTTTGTAAAAAGTTTTTTTGTTTAAAAAGATAGATATGTGTTACCGGCCAAACCCGGTTTTAGGATGAATTACATAGTTTCGCCTAGGCCAAAGCAGTTCTACCTTCTCATTAACATAATGACTCCACATGTTTATGTGTTAAGTTCGGAATGATACCGTGATAGCACATCGCTACTTTTTTACTGTACGGGTCCACCCTTTATGGCAGAATTTTCTTCGTCATAATATTATTTTGCATAACAGTGGATAGCATAAATTTCATTCCGCAGGAAATCGTTTGGCATACACTCATTTATCATAAATTCACTACGCATAATTTTAAAAGTCAGAATCTTCTTTAGGCATAAATTTTATATCCATAATAATGAAAAAGAGAACCATCATTTCGCAGAAAGTTCGCAGTCAGAATCGTCTCTTGGCATAATTTCATATCGATAGTCATTAAAAGGCAGAACTATCATATCTCAGAAACATTACAATTAGAATCATCTTTTGGCATACATTTCATATCCATAATAATTGAAACACTCATCTATTACATGACAGAAAAATCATAATTAGCACGCTGCATGTAGACATTGCAAACAAGCATACACCATGCATGCAGCATGCAAGCAAACATGCAGCATGCAAGCAAGCATGCAGCATGCAAGCAAGCATGCAGCATTCAAGCATGTAGCATGCAAGCAAGCTCACAGCATGCAGGCGAGCATGCAACATGCAGCATGCATGCTTCCTGTCACGGCTTCGGCGCTGCGTAGCTCCGGCGGTCCCACGCCAGCTCATCGTCGCAGATGGTTTTACGCTCACCACCGCAGCTTCGGCTTGCTGGCCGGCTTCGCCGGCCAGCCTCAGGCGCGGTGGCGGGCGTCAAAATCACCTGCTCCTCAGCTCGCGGGCCGCCTCGCCCCTCCGCGCCTACGCGGGCTTAAATTACACTCTAGGGGTAGGGCAGACAAGACTACGTGGAGTCGGTTCTGCAGCGATACGTTTCTGTCAATAACTTTTGTAGCACAACATAATATTGACTTTTTGAAACAGTATTTTAATTTAAGGTTAAAATGCAATTTTATAGAAATGACAATATGCCTAACAAAAGTATTCTAAATGAAATTCTGCCATCTTCATAGTAGTCCAAGTGACATTGTACCAAATAATCTTCGTCTAAATAAATATTATGCTAAACGAAATTATGCGGAATTTTAAGTCTGCCAAAGGTAATTATGCCTTATAAAATTCTGCCATCTTAAAAGTATGCCAGTGTAAAGTCGGACATATAAACATTCGGCCAAACAATTATTATGCTAAACATTTTTTATGCCTTACCAATATTCGTTTAAAGAAGATTATGCCAAGTGTGTTATGCCAAATAAAATTCGGAGCATCAATTTTCTGCCAGATAGAGGGAACCCAGCCTGTACATGCTGTTTCTTTTGTATTTTCTGCATAGATCTAGATACTGGTTTGTCCTGTCACGTATAGGGAGAGGTTGTTTGGTCTAGGCGAAACTACATCGTTCTTCCTAAAATTGCGTTTGGCTGATAACAGATACATCAGATATTTTATTCCGTAGGGATTCTTCTAAGATAAAGCAACATAGCGTTAGATAGACAGATTAAATTGATCTCGGTTAGACCACTTCATACGGACGTAAGACTCTCAGTGTGACGGTCGCGAGATTCGTTCGAAAGAGATACCGTGGCCTTGGCATATGGGCAACTCAAGAAACACGGGTGGGTTTTACTCAGTAAAAGTCTGACACGCCCTTCCGCTCCACCCAGAGCGGGAGACGACATTTGATGATTTCCTACCAAAAAAAATAAAAATACTCTCAATGTTCAACCGATCATTGAGAATCCAACGTCATCATCATCATCAGCCTATATTGTTCCCACTGCTGGGACACAGGCCTCCTCTCGGTGAGAGGGAGTGGGCCATAATCCACCACGCGGGCCCAGTGCGGGTTGGTAGATGTCACATGTCGTCGAATTTTTGGTTCTAAGACATGCCGGTTTCCTCACGATGTTTTCCTTCACCGTTTTGAGAGCAGTGGCGATGAAATAATTTACACAAAGTAATGCGCCTGCTCGGGTTTGAACTCACGACCTACTACTCGTAAGTCGCGGCCGTTACCACTGGGCCACCACTGCTCCAATCCAACGTAATGCATCCCAATACTAGAGTTGAAAATCGAGTACTGTATTTTTTCGACGCGCTATGACTCACTTGCATTGCACTCCATTGAATTCTCAATGTTCGGTTGAACACCGAGAGTTGGAAATTCAGTGGAAGATAAAATCCTGACACGATATTACTACGTACGACGTTGACTTAGAAAAAAAATGTATAATAAGGCAAACTTTACTATTACAGAAGCTGCACGTAAAACTGGTCTCTTATGTCCATGTCGACGTCGACTTTGACTTTTTTTTTGTTTAGCCTCTACTGTCCCACTGCTGGGCAAAGGCCTCCCCAAATTTCTTCCAGGAACTCTTGTCCCGCGCCACCCCAAACCAGTCATCGCGGTGCGCATCTAGGTCGTCTCCCCACCGCTTTCTGGGCCATCCATCTTCATCGTCGACTAAGAAAAAATTTAAAAAAATAAAGCAACCTTTACTATTAGAGAAGCTGCACATAAAACTGGTCTCTTATGGACTATAAAGTTTACTTTAGACTTTAGCGACACAACTTTGCTCTTGAACTAAAGTCAAATTAGACGTCGTCGTGGGGAGCATTACAAGCCAAGGGCACGTCACGTTGTATCAATCAGGCATTCGCAACAGCGCCTACGGTAACAAAGTTTATAAGAACAATAAGCCTCCTCTGTCAAGAAAGTTTGACAACTTACAGTGACGCTTATGACCAAGTTTTGCTTGCGGTTATAAAATGTAACGTTTTGTTTTGTTAAGTACGCTTAATAAAAACAAAACTACGATAAACATAATAAAGACATACGTGTCTTTATTGTGTTTATCGTAGTTTTGTTTTTATTGACTATCTTGTTCAATATCAAAATTAAGAGCTGCACACGCGGCGACATATCAAGCTATATATTTCCAGTTTTAGCTGACCTCACATTGTATAGGATTTTCGTAACTAACTGCCCCGTTGGTCTCGTGGTCGCAAGCGCGACTGCTGAGCGTGGGGTCCTGGGTTCGATTCCCGGGTCGGGCAAAGTGTTACTGGGTTTTTCCATTAGGAATTTCTTAGTAGCAGCCCGGAGTTTGGAAGTTGGCGGTGTGATACCCCCGTGCCTCGGAAAGCACGTTAAGCAGTTGGTCCTACGCCTGATCTCTCTCCGGTCGTGTCGGATTGCCGTCCCATCGGACTATGAGAGTGAGGGAAGAGTGAGTGCTCCTGTGTCTGCGCATACACTTGAGCACTATAATATCTCCCGCGCCGATGGCTAGTCTCCGTTGAGATTGGCCGCCGTGGCCGAAATTCGGTCTGGAGGACTATATATATATGTATAGGATTTTCGTACAAGGAGAACTTAGTTTATACTGGTGACTTGTCAGCTTGATTTGTCACCATGCGTACAATCCTTCGGGAATTCACAACAGCGCCAACGATAGCAGAGTTTAGGACATAGGAAAATCTGTACCTCCGTAGTTTACACAACGTGATAAATCCGCCAGATGCATTTTTTCAGCACCCTTTTTGAGTTCGTGTGTAGGTTTAGTTAATTTAGGATATATTTTTTTAGGTTTTATAAATTAACTAGCTTCTGTTCGCGATTTCGTCCGCGTTATATTAGTTGCTCCCTCAACCCATCCCGTCGCATCGAATAACCTGCCCGTGCGTGGTCTTCGTTTTTGTAACATTTTTTATTGCTACTCCGCTCCTATTGGTGGTAGCGTGATGTTATTTAGCCTATAGCATTTCTGAGTAAATGGGCTACTCAACACAAAAATAATTTTTGAATTCGGAGTAGTACTTCCTGAGATTAGCGCGTTCAACCAAATAAATAAACAAACTCTTCAGCTTTATTACACGCTTTATATTAGCTTCACTTGTATATTTGTATGTTTGTTTGTAACCCACTCCTTATAGTGCGATTTTGACACACTTTAAACGACCAGATTTCATTCAAACTTTGCACACCTGTCAAGGACTGATGACAATGCAATAATAATTTCATAAAGTTGTGCCATTATCCTTGCCAGGGTTACCAGGACAGCAAAAAAACTGTCACAAATTACGCTGACATACGTCTCAAAATTCGAAATACCCTAAAAAATAGAAAATAAATAATAGTTTAAAAAAACTAAAAAACACGCTTCCATGGAAAACCAAACTAAAAAGTACAAAATAATGGAAAAAAAGCGTGGGGTACCTGATATCAATAAAAAAATACCTTAAAAACACCCCACGCTTTTTTTCCATTATTTTGTACTTTTTAGTTTGGTTTTCCATGGAAGCGTGTTTTTTAGTTTTTTTTAAACTATTATTTTAATATTAGTATAGATTACAATACTTATAAATAATTTCTCAGTGGTACATTGTCTTGGGATAATTTCTGACTTACACGGCAAAGCCAAAGGCATTAATTAGCTGCAGCATTAGCAATGGGTACATATTATTAAAACCAGATTTAGATAGAGCTACCTACATATACACCGAGATACACGAACGTACCTAGTCCATAAATTTCATTAAGCGCTGACCTTACCCAATGACTCATTCGCTACATTGGCTTCTTATAAACAGACATACATAAAACATCCGACGAATAAAAGAAAATGTATTCAATTGATTGATTTATATTAAACATATCTACGAAACTTCCTTCGACGTTACTAAAAAAAGTTTACTGAGAAAAACGAGCTTGAAACCATGTAAATATTTGACCTGGGAACACAAGGTCAAATATTTACATGTTTTCAAGCTCGTTTTTCTAAGTAAATATTTTCTCGCTGATTTTGTTTATGAAATAGTTTTTGCCAGCGGCTTCGCCGAATGGAGGTCGAACATTATCCCTCGGGAACGTACTACCTGGACAAAAGTACCTACCCTACATGTCAAATTCCATCCAAATCCGTTCTGCCGTTTTTGCGAGATGGAGTTACATACATTCAAACATCTAAGCATCCAAATATACAAACATTCACATGTATACAATACTATTAGCATATTAGGATTGTTGCTAGTCAAGACTGAATTTTTACCGTGACCCTGGCACATGGGCAACTGAAGGAACACGGGTGGGTTTTAGTCAGTAAAAGTCTGACACGCCCTCCCGCTCCGCCCATAGCGGGAGAAATCATTTGATGATCCAGAAAAAAAAAGACTGAATTTTGAATTAACAGGAGCTCAGAGAAAAGGGGGTGGAAGAAAAAAAAACGAAAATTTGGAAAAGTCAGAATGCTCAAAAACAACCGTTCGAAAAGGAAATAACAAAACCTTCAAATGAAGAAGAACACAAAGAAAGAGACGAACAATTAAGATATAAGTTTGAATTTAAAAAGTTTATCTTAGGGAAAGCAGAGGTCAAAGAAGCTAAGCAAGTGCGAGCTGTACAATTACAGACAAATGTGTGCACTGACTAAACAAATCCACTGAAATCCGTGTGGTTCTTTCCTCGAAATACCATTTCAGATAGCATGTTCTTCACATGATCTTACCACAACCATAAAAACTTGGATTAAAAAAAAAGACATAATATATAATATTTGAATTTGAATCGGCCTTACAGTAGTCAGATAGGAAATGCCGACTTCATCTAGTTTTGAACCGACGAAAAAAAAAAGCGAAGGCGGTTCTCAAGTTTTTTTTAAATGTATAACCACGCATAACTTTTTACAGAGTAGTCCGATTTTGATAATTCTTTTTTTATTGGGTGGGGTATACCCTGAAAGCGGCCCCATATGAATTTGAAACGAACGAAAACGAACTCTAAGGGTAGGAAAAATGGTGATGATTGTTTGTTCACTCACTGATTGTAATGTATGACCACGATCAAAATCGTACTACTTACTCTGTAAAAAGTTATCTTTTTACAGAGTAAGTAGTACGATTTTGATAATTCTTTTTTAATTGAATAGGGTTTGCCTCGACAAGTTTTTTTGGTAGATTATAGTCACAAAAAATCATAAAATAAAACATTTTTATCAAAAAAAAAAAAAAAAAAACCGCCGAAAAACTGAAAAGCGAAAAATAATGAACCTTTCAGTCATTTTGAGTCGGCGCCAAACAATCAATGACAAAGATCACTCAAATTGCCAGCGGTGGTTCAATTTGACTGACTTACAGAAATAAAATCATTTGATATTGAAGTCATCTAGCTATGAATGTTATTTTGAACCTATCATAGAACATTAAGATAGATTTCCTTAATTTGAAAGGTCCAGCAAATATCAAATAATTATGCAACCCACATTCATTACTAAATTCTATACGTCATACCAACATACGAGTACAGAACACCGTCTGCTACGATCCTTGCATACTCTTTTATTCTCATATATGCACGCCGTTTGCGAGTACTACGCACCTGACTTTTGTGAAAAACATCCTCAATAAAGTCACTATATGTCCTCCTAGAGCGTACTTTTCCGGTGTTTTCACTTCATCTTTTGTTACTCGACTTTCATTCATCCTCTCACCATGACCAATTCATCAAAGCATACTCTTTACAATTTTTGTCACTACATCTTCTTTTAAACCGCACCATTGTCTTATCACATCTTTCCTCAGCCTATCATTCATAGTAAAACCACATATGCGTCGCAAAGAATACATTTCCACAGAATTTATTCTACTTTCATGCTTCTTTTGCCACACTCAACATTCACTTCCACACATACGCTTCATAATTGTGAACAGCCAGTCGAGCCATTCTGGACCTCAACTGGTTAATTCAACATCAACTTCATTTCCCGCTTTTCGCAGTCTTCGTTCCACATCTTCATAAATCTTTCCATCTCTTGCAAATAGACTCCCTAAATATACAAACTCACTTACTTGCTCCACACTCGTATCATTTATGCTATCATCTTTACATAGTATAAATCAAAGTCGCTTTCCGCGTTTGTACGCTTAGAACTTTTATACTACGCAACCAGGCGCGGTCGTAGCCTCACATTTTGGACCCCCCCAAAATGTTAGGCTGCCATGAGTACTGAAGAATATTTTTAGGAAGGTACATCCTGTTTGGTCTATTAGTTGCAAGCGCTACTGATCAGCATGATGTCCCGGGTTATAATCTTTTTGCAAATGTCAATCGGAGTCTCCGTGGCTCATGTGAGAACAATTTTAAGATAGTAAGACAGGTAAATCGTTCAGGGTTTCGACAGCATAACTGTCTTTGGGGGGGGTCATGACCCCTAGGACCCCCTCCTCGGACCGCGCCTGTACGCAACCGATATTGCGGTTTTCTTCAATAGACAGAGTGATTCAAGTGGAAGGTTTATATGTATAAAACGCGAGCGAAGCCGCTGGAAAAAGCTAGTAACTAATCAAATTAATTATTGCTGATCTAAACACCCAGTACGGTCATCATATTTGAAAACCAGTCCACCAGTACTATCATCTCATAACAATAATAACAAATAAATGATCTCAAAATGAGGTAGCTATGAAGAAAACAATTGAACATTTACGTGTTTATGTAAATATATAAAACTAGCTTCTGCCCGCGACTTCGTCCGCGTTAAATTTCGTGTTCCCCCGACCCTTCCCGTCGCGTCGAATCCCCTACTCGTGCGATTTTCCCCGTTTTTGTAACATTTTTCATTACTGCTCCGCTCCTCTTAATTGTAGCGTAATGTTATATAACCTATGTTACTCGCAGATAATGTAGCTTTCTAATGGTGAAAGAATTTTTAAAATCTGTCCAGGAGTTTTTGAGTTTATCCATTACCAACAAACAAACAAAAATATAAATGTTTCCTCTTTATAATATTAGTGTGTATATACACAAAAGCGATACAACATGGTCTTAGGCAAAAATAAGCAATCCGTTTTTAATCCCAAGCGGCTTACGTATTTATCTTGAACAACTGGCATTTCTTTCGTAAGTGAATAAAATCAATCGAAAGAAAACCCCAAGTTCCGTTCAGGCTTATAAAAAAATAATTAAATTAAAAATTTAAAAAACCCCCGACACAAAAACCTAAGATCCCTTTAAAAAGTAAAAAATAATAAAAAAAACTCAATCTTAAAGTACCTAAGTATGTATTAGTAATTTTTAAAAAAATACGTCGGGTTGGGGGACCGCTCCAAACCTAACAATTTAATTACAAATAGTCTATTACCTAACTGAAGAAAACTTTTATAAAATTACTTCTAAATATTGCATTTAGGATACGATCGTCTGCCCTCGCAGAGCGGTCCCTCAACGCGACGTATTTTTTTTTTAAATTACTAATACATACTTAGGTACTTTAAGATTGAGTTTTTTTTTATTATTTTTTACTTTTTAAAGGGATCTTAGGTTTTTGTGTCGGGGGTTTTTTAAATTTTTAATTTAATTTTTTATTTTATACTTTTTATAGGTATAATTATTATAATGTAGATTTTGTTAAGTTGTAAATACATAGAACTTCGCCGTGGCCAACAGGAAGATGGGAAGCTTCCAAAAACAAGATCAATTCAATTTGATGATGCCACTATCGGCCGGAGCTGTGTTGACGAGAATGGATGGATTCTGATAAGGCCACATAATGTAACTTTTCAAGGTCTTAGAGGATATGGAAATATTGAAAGAACAATGTTTCCTATCATTTTATGTTGGGCGATTACGGCATATATGTCGTAATTGCCGCAACTTATAAGTTGCAAGGGACCACAGTTGAAAAAGCTGTGGTTTACTTAGGTAAAAGAACTTTCGCAAAAGGCCAAGCCTATGTAGCCTTAAGTAGAGTATTTATACTCTGGCCTTTTCCTTGGATGGTGTAGCAATTTGTGAGCTCGACCAAAGAAAACTATTTAATAACCCACATGACAAATCATCTTTAGCAGAATTGCAAAGACTGAGATGTAGTCATTGATACTCTCACGTGACAATCGGATTTCCATGTCCCAATTTTCCCACCACCAATTTTCCCACCACCAATTTTCCCACCACCAATTTTCTCATCAAGCGAAGCTAAGAACATCATTCTCTTTCAGTGCGCTTTCATTTGAGACCCCACTCGAGTATATTTGTAGACATTCGGTTATTCTTCCCCACTTTCACCCCCCACAACTTTTAAACGGCTCAACCGATTTTCATCAAACATGTCTAAGAACACTCGCACATAAGTCACCTTTAATACAAAAATAATAATAATTGAAATCGCTTCATCCGTTCGGGAGCTATGATGCCACAGACAGACAGACACACAGACAGACACACAGACAGACCGACAGACAGACAGACACGTCAAACTTATAACACCCCTCTTTTTCCGTCGGGGGTTAAAAAAAGAAACAAGAAACTATATTTGTAAATTCCCTATGGAAAAGTTCTTAAGATTCAAGTTCGCAGAAATTGTATGAAAATAATACGTAACTTGAATTCTATCCCTATCGTGATATATTCAAATGGGAACTATTGATCCATAGAGATGTAAAAGAGTAGTATTTCACTCTTGATCCGATCCCCGCGGGTAGCGATGGGCCAAACGAACGTTTAGTTCCATTTTTGTTATTGAACAGTTCGGCGGACGAATATTGTATAAATGATAGAATGCTTTAGACGATACGTCCAATATATTTTTGGCATTCCAATTAAGGTTTTCAATTAAGAGCAGTGGTGGCCCAGTGGTAACGGCCGCGACTTACGAGTAGGTCATAAGTTCGAACCCAAACAGGCGCTTTACTTTGTGTAAATTATTTTCATCACCACTGCTCTCAAAAACGATGAAGAAAAACATCGTGAGGAAAATGTCTTAGAACCAAAACAAGTCGAAGACATGTTACATCTACCAACCCGAACTGGGCCCGCGTGGTGTTGATTATGGCCCACTCCCTCTCACCGAGAGGAGGCCTGTGTCCCAGCAGTGGGAACATTAGGCTGATGATGAATTAAGGTTCGGATTTTATGTTTTTAAAAAGTTTTGCGTTACAGTTTCTGTGATCTAATGACGGAATGCCTTAAAAATACCTACTATTAAAATATATTAAAAAAATGTGAAGTTAAATATGTTGTATATGTTGTGTGTGTGTGTTGTGTTGTTGTTGTATGTTGTGTTGTTGTTTGTGTGTTATATGTGTGGTGTCGGACGTAAAGAATAGCACCACCCCTTTTCTACCCGTGGGTGTCGTAAGAGGCGACTAAGGGACTTACTAGACAATGGGCAGCAGCGTTTTCTATGCAATTTACCACCATAATGCGATCGCCAACCCGCTTGCCAAGCGTGGCGATTATGGCAACCCCCCCCCCCCCCCCCCATATAGGGAGAGGCCTATGTCCAGCAGTGGACGTCTTTAGGCTGAAATGATGATGATGATGAAGTTAAATAATTCTCATTGCTTAAGTCTGGAAAATGTTCAATTGCGGCGAATTTATTCAAAATACTGACAGGTTATTGGAATGCTTCCGAAATGCATAATTAGCCTGTAATGTTCCCAATGCTGGGACACAGGCGTGGTAGAAATCACATCTTTCGATTTTCTCGCCGTTTTCCTCATCATGTTTTTCTTCACCGTTTTGAGAGCAGTGGTGATAAAATCAAAACACAAATTCTCAAATGAGTGTTAGAATAATTCGTCTATTCGTTTTCGGCATTTGTCCAACGCTACACGTGAGATAGAATTGTAATGATCTCACCTTGACACCAGATTCATCTTAGATACCCAACTTCATCGATATTCCGTTGTTCTTGTTAAATGCTCGGTAGATACAAACAAAATAAGACCTTGAGATCCTCCAAGGATTAGGTGAACGCGTACCAAAGTGGTTTGAATACAGATCAATGATAATTTAAGCAAGGTCTTTGGAAATAATGGGTAGGCTTATCCTTGTTTATTTGCCAGAGTGTATTGATGGAAAATTTTGTTTTATTTTGGGCTTTCTTTGAATTGTAATATGGGCCTGGATTATTTAGAGTTGTCGTGAGGTAAAATGTCTTTAAATCTATACTTATAATATTATAAAGCTGAAGAGTTTGTTTGTTTGATTGAACGCGTTAATCTCAGGAACTGCTACTCCGAATTGAAAAACTCTTTTTGTGTTGGGTAGCCTATTTATCGTGAATGGCTATAGGCTATATAACATCACGCTACAACTAAGAGGAGCGGAGCAGTAATGAAAAATGTTGCAAAAACGGGAAAATCACACTGGTAGGCGATTCGACGCGACGGGAAGGGTCGGGGGAGTAAGAAATTTAACGCGGCGAAGTCGAGGGTAGAAGCTAGTATTAGTAGTAGAAAATTATAGATTGCAGTCGATTTCGTTTAGCTGTCTTAGGGACAAATTATTATTAAAATCAATTTATTTTACGAACAAACCAACTAGAGCTTACTCATCAACAAATATTGGGAACTTTCATAAAAAGTGTAAGCTCATATTAAATCTTTTTATGAGATGAAATTCAAAAATCTAAAGTTTCTTACAATATATCTACTCTTGTAAAAAAAATTAAACTCTAGACCAGGGTAGGCAGAAACCACAAATAGTCACCTATTATGATCGCATTGCATATTCAGTTTGCCTCGTTTACGTTCAAACAAATTGAACAGATGAAATTGTCATTAGAACAGAGAAGTTGGAGGCTGAGAGGAGATCTGATTTTAACTATATTATTCAGCTAGAAGATCGAATCGACAACTTGGAAAGGATGTCATGCCTGTCGAAAATGGAAATAAGAAATATTCCGAAACAGCCGGGAGAGTCTAAGGAGTACCTGCACAAAATTGTCTCAGAAACGGCTACGGTTCTCGGTGTATCCATACAACGACATGAAATTAAGGATTTGTTCCGGCTAAACAGGAAGGAGGGCGTATCACCAATAATAGTGGATTTTACGAACATGCATATTAAGGGCGACTTCATTAAAAATGCACGGAACTTTAATAAGACAAGAAGATAAGTTAAACACGTCACATATAAAATTAGAGGGCCCTCCTAAGCCGATATTCCTGTCAGAGTGCCTAACACCAAAAGCTCAGCATCTATTCTACCTTGCTAGAAAATTCGCCAAAGAGAATAGCTATGTGTTCTGCTGAACTTCTCTAGGCAAAGTATTTCTAAGAAAAAGCGAGGGAGAAAAGCAAATCCCTATTAAAAACGAAACAGTCATAAATCTCCTACATCAAACTAAATGACTAGCTGAGAATTTATGCACCTATTATCCTACAAACCCGTATTACTATCATAAGTTTTTTATTTTTACATTTTGCATGCTTTGTATTCAATCAAAATTATCTCAAATGTTCACACTGTTAGTAATTAAGTATTTCTGTCATTGTTCTTTCTATTATACAAATACTTGCATTCACCACACACCGAAATATAACACTCACACATTATTTTTACTAAAACACAAAACACTCTCGTGCATTTCATTGTGTGCCTTTAATACAGCATATTCTGCAGCTTTTGATGTTCCGACGATTTGTCTCTGCTATACCATTGCTTCTAATTTTGTTTCGGTTTCTACCTACAAAGAATATGGTTGATATACAAGATATCGCGAATGACATTGACGATGTAGTCAGTGTCGGCGATGCTATAGCTATTGACATTCCGGAACACTGCAAGGCTGCCTTTAAATCAGGTGCAAAAGCGTTTTCAGTTCTAAATCAAAATATCAGAAGTCTAAACCGTAATTATGAAGGGCTTGCTGTTCTCCTCGAGAGACTAGACAACAATTACGATCTTATTATGCTTACAGAATCTTGGCTATCCGAAAATTCGATCATACCTGAAATGGCAAACTACACAACTCACAGTACTAAATCACACCTTAATCAAAATGATGGTATCGTATTATACCTGAAAGATAGCATACACGCGAAGGTCTATGAACCAAATTATTGTGAAGAAGTAAATTGCCTTGTGACAACAATCAACAACGATTTAGCTGTTGTAACAATGTACAGACCTCCAGCATTCAAAAACCTAGATCCCTTTTTAAAGTCTTTAGATAAAATCTTGTCCAGTATTAAACAATATAAAAACATAGTTTTAATGGGCGATTTAAATATTAATATTAAACTTGAACAGGTGAATCCTAAACTTACAGAATACTTAAATTTTCTGGCGTCCCACGGCCTTCTTACCACCCACACTCTACCGACTAGAGAATCAAACTGTCTTGACCACTGCTTCGTCAAAACAAAACTAAAACCGTTGACTATAGTTTGTAATTCAACCCTAACTGACCATTCGAGTGTTATGTTATCACTACCTCTGAAAATGAATAATAGACCCAAAAAAAACCCCTTCCTTACAAAAACCGACTACGATGCTGCCATTAGAGACCTGAAACAGATTGACTGGGAAGAAAGATTTCACAATGATGACCCAAACGCAATGATGATCATCTTCTTGAAAACCATCACAGACATCCTTTCGAATCACACAAACACCGTCAAACAGCCTAGGCGACAAATAATCGTTAAGCCCTGGATTACACCAGGTCTATGTAGATGTATGAGGAATCGCGATCAACTACACCAAAAACTAAGAAAGGACCCAGAAAACCCAACCCTTACCATAACTTACAAGCGCTACCGAAATACATGTAATAATCTACTAAAAACCCTTAAAAACAAATATTTTAAATTAGAATTAGATAAGTCTAGTAACAATACGAAAAAACAATGGGGATTGGTAAAAGAAATGGCTAATTTAAACAGCTACCCAAAAATGCCAACAGACCTTTTTTCCACTTATTCAACACACCAGGACGCGTTAAATAACATAAATAGCTACTTTATCAATGTCGGTAGAAATTTGGCAAACACCATCCTGTCCAGGACCCTTACAAATGAGACAGATCTGAGCAGGCTGTGTAGACCAAAACCGAATTGCGGAACCCTAAACTCTTTCATGCTTCTCCCAACAGACAAATTTGAAATTAAAGATATAATTGCTAACATAAAAGCTAAGAATTCCTCGGGATGGGACGGTGTCTCTACGCTTTTTATTAAAAGAGCAGTGGATTTCCTTATTGCACCACTAGCACACATATGTAATGCTTGTTTTTCAAAGGGAGTCTTTCCAGATGCCCTTAAAAAGTCTGTCACCATTCCTATATATAAAGCAGGAGACAAAACTCTGGTGTCAAATTATAGACCGATCTCATTGCTACCTAGTTTTTCAAAAATTCTAGAGAAACTAATAAATAAGAGGCTAAAACACTATCTAGAAACTCATAATCTTATCTCGGGTAATCAGTTCGGGTTCCGGGAAAAAAATTCAACCACTGATGCTCTTCACAAACTAACTTCGTATGTAGTCGAAAACATGGATAGGGGACAGAAGTCTCTAGGCATATTCCTAGACCTAGCAAAGGCCTTCGACACCGTCTCTATACCCATCCTCCTGAACAAACTCGATACCTTAGGAATTCGAGGAATACCTCTCCAACTTTTCCAAGATTACTTGACAAACAGGAAACAGGTTATAAAAATTGATAACAGTATAAGCCATGAGGAAAATGTCACCTTCGGAGTGCCTCAAGGCAGTGTACTGGGTCCTACGCTGTTTTTAATATATATTAATGACCTCTGCAATTTGCTTCTAGAAAATGGTCAAATAATAACATTTGCAGATGACACAGTATTATTATTCAGCTCTAACTCGTGGAAAGATGTAACCGAAGCAGCAAATAAAGGTTTTGCTCTAGTAACATCGTGGCTGGATAATCATCTTTTGACACTTAATCTTGACAAAACGAAATATATTACATTCACAATTAACAGTAGAACTCAACCGCCTCCTAACGCAATAACTATACAAACTCACCATTGCAACAATCGAAGTACTTGTCATTGTAACCCAATCACCAGAACCAATTCTATAAGATATCTCGGTGTTATAGTAGACCAAAACTTAAACTGGAAAGAACACGTCATTAAGATAAATAATCGCGCAAGAAAACTAATTTATATTTTTAAAACGATTAGAAATGCATGTGACATTAAGCTATTAATAAAAATCTATTTAGCATTATGCCAATCCATACTGGTATACGGCCTGATTGTGTGGGGTGGAACCTCAAAAACAACCATGTTGTCTGTCGAAAGAGCCCAACGCATAGTACTTAAAGTAATTTCTCGCAAAAAGTACACTTATCCGACACACCTACTTTACTCAGAACTAGGAGTCCTTACGGTGAGAAAACTATTCATTAAGCAACAGATCATGGCACAGCATAAAATAAAACCGCACTTTGCTAAGAGGCGGCGATTAGATATAGTTTATAACATACCCAAATTTAGAACATCTTTTGCACATAAATTTCACAATTATCTCGGTCCTAGCCTTTACAACAAAATAAGCAAAGATCTAAAATTGAAGAATCTTGATAGCCATACATGCAAAAAAGCTATTGAAAGATATTTGAAAGCACTAGACTACGACAGCACTGAAAAACTACTTACTAACTACTACTAGAACGTTGTTATAATCAAGGCACATAAATAAATAAATAATAAAGCACTCTTAACTGCACACATACAGAAATACACACATACATAAAACATATACACATATACATACACCCAAACACAGACAATTATTATCGTTTGTAACTTAATTAATATAATTACCTATACAGTATGTAATCAAACTGCTGCTATATGACAAACTGGAACCTTGTGGGAATCTGTTGTTCTGGGGTTGAGGAAGACTATCCCCTCGTAATACAGTTTATACTAGTACGAGTGGATAGGGCGAATCAGTCTAAAGACAGCCAAACCAACATATTTACAGTGTACCATTTCACATTCAACTATCTGTTTATTTTGTGTCTATTATTAAGTTACTCTGTATGGTTGTCTCAAATTTTTTGAATAAATATATTATTATTATTATTATTATTATAAACATCTGGTCAAACACACACGTCGGTTGCGAGTATTACGCACCTAATCTTTCTGAAGAGCATGACCAACACAGTTACTATAAAAATATATCCTCTTAGGGCATCCCTTCCCAGCGTTTCCACAAACATCTGCCTTGTAAATATCATTGAATAAATTTAAAATTGTTATTACGTAAACGATGGCTATCACACAGGCAATTTTAGATCGAAAGTCATAAAGTAACCTTGTTGCTTTAAAACCTACCGTTTGCCTAACCAAAACAAAAAACAAACGTCACACCAATTTTCTACTCACTCTAATAAGTAGATACGATAAAACATTGCCCATATATTAGGCATCGATAAGATAAACCCTGAATAAAGCTAATACACAGTTCGCAGGGGTTGCATCCCCTTGCATTCCCAGCCCTATTGTTACCCAAACGTGATTGTAACAAAGGGTACATCTCTATGGGTAACAAAAAGGACCGGTGCACACTGAGGGTTGAATTGAAACGTACGCTTTTTGTGACAGTGTGTATGGCTCGATAATACGGCGGACATATTGGGGTACTATAAAATTATTTTTTAAGTTTTTAATGGATAATGCATTTTATTGATGGATGGAATACATTTTGAATTGTTATTGAATAGTGTACTGCTTTATTTAAGCATGTATTTTTAAACAATACGAGGGTTGCATATGGATTTAAATAATACCAAATAATTGATTCCATAGTTAACGTGAATACTATTCAAGTGAATATATTTGAATGAATTTTAAGTTTTATATTGTAACTAGCTTCCGCCCGCGGCTTTGCCTGCCTTATGTCGATATGTCGATAAAAAGTAGCCCATGTTCAATTGTTCATTCCCAGAGTTGAAAGTAACAGTACCAAATTTCATCAAAATCGACCAAGCTGTTCCAGATCTTTTTTAGACGCTTAGGATAAATAATAGAAAATACTGCATTAAGTATAAGTAAATTATTTAGTTTAGAGAAAGACTTTTGTAAATTAAATAACTTGTCTGTTCCACAACCCTTTTAAACTAGTTGTAATGTAACCCCTTCCCTAGTCGACATTTTATAGTACACTAGAGAACAGCCAGCTGCTACATTTCGCGGTACCCATTCCGTCAGAATATACTGTAGTAAATAAAACGATAGTACGAAAAAACAAAATAAAGTAAAACAAGACGTAAGTACGCTAAACAAAACACAACGTTACACTTTTATAACCGCAGGCGAAATTTCGATATAAGCTTCACCGCATATGCTCGAAAAATATGGACTGACATAATCATAACGTACGTAGAATTCTTCATCCTTTTACATTTGTAAATTCATGTGATACGCAGACAGACAGATACTTGTTCTTTTTATGTGTTGGGTTGTCTGCCCTTTTCCAGTTATGATCCAGTTAGACAGTGTCCCACGCGCGCCTCAAAGAGATGTCAGCAATATTGAAGGGATCTGCTAGGACCGATGCCTGCCAGGGTCACGAGATTCGTTCGAAAGAGTTACCGTGGCCCTGGCATATGGGCAACTGAAGGAACACGGGTGGGTTTTAGTCAGTAAAAGTCTGACACGAGCTCCCGCTCCGCCCAGAGCGGGAGAAGTCATCTGATGATTCCCCATCCAAAAAAAAAACTGAGATAGATGTCATGCGGCCAAACATTTGACATAATAGGTTGGGGAAAAAGTTTCTTCGCATTTTTTAAGAAAATTCAAAACATTTTTTAATAAAGTTTATTTACATTTAACTAAAGTATGTAGGTACCATTTTGTTCGATAACTTTTTGCCATCTTGTAGGTAGGGACATGATCCCATTGCTATAGAAATTTTGGGACTTCTGGTCAAAATACCGCGACAAGTGGTTTTGGCAGTCCTCTCGTGATGTTAACCTAACACTGCCTAAAGAATTCTGAAGAGACCGAAACAGATGGAAATCTGAAGGTGCAAGGTCAGGACTGAACGGCGGATGCATTAACACTTCCCAGCCAAACTCTCTTAATTTTTGTTGGGTGGCTAAAGATGTGTGAGGTCTAGCGTTATCATGATGAAAAACCACACCCCTTCTGTTGATAAATTCCGGCCGCTTTCTCTCAACTTCTTGCCTTAATCTCATCAGTTGTTCGCAGTAGAGTTCAGAATCGATGGTTCTGCCTGGTGGTAACAGCTCATAATGAATAATGCCCTTCCAATCCCACCACACACACAGCATCACCTTGTTGCGAGTTAACCCGGGTTTCGCCACAGTCTGTGAAGCCTGACCGGCCTTTGACCACGACCTTTTTCGCACGTTCTTGTCATACGTGATCCACTTTTCATCACCAGTTATCAGCTTCTTCAAAAATGGTTCGGTTTCATTACGTCGTAATAAAGAATCACAAATGAGTACACGGTTCATTAGGTTTCTTTCAGTGAGCTCGTGAGGTACCCAAATGTCGAGCTTTTTTGTGTACCCAGTTTTTTTCAAATGCGCCAAAACTGTTTTGTAGTCAATTTTCAGTTCTTCAGCTACGTCGTAACTGCTGGTATGCCATCTTGCTCCACTTTTTCAAAAATGGCATCCATTTTATCCGTAATAGGGCGACCAGAGCGACGTGCATCTTTGACATCAAAATTTCCGGATTGAAAACGCTTAAACCAAATTTGTGCTACTCTCACAGACACTACACTAGGTCCATAAACATCGCAAATTTTTTTCGCGGCTTGCGTTGCATTTTTACCTTTTTTGTAGTAAAATTTTAAAATGTATCGAATTTCTTCATTAGATTCACTCATCTTGACGGTCCGAAAAACAAATGAAAATCACACATTTTCCTAATTTGAATTTGGAATTATGTTCTTTAAAATTTAAACTTTCAATGATACCAAAACCAGCCAGATACAAATAGTATAGCCAAAGAGATTTGATTACAAGTTCATACATACTATAATGCGAAAAGACTTTTTCCCCAACCTAATATTTCTCCTATCGACGATCGATTCATAGGGGTATTTTTCTGAATTCTTTTTCGTATAAATAATAGTAGTGACGCACTCAGTATTGTAATTAACGCTAAAAAGGTTCAGAATAAAACGAATAACCCAGTTACGAAATCACATTTTTTTTCCATTAGAATAGAATATTTTTAATTCAGACCTGAGTCCATAGGGTTAGTAACAATTTTTCTTAACGTCTAGTGTTAGTAGGTTACATACACAAGTACAAATATAAAATTACAATTAGCAGTGCTCTCTCTACATACTCAAGTTTTGAGTATGAACGTCGATGGCTATAAAAGAAGGGGGAGAACAAAGAAACAATGGATAGACTGTGTGAGAGATGATATGAATAGAAAGGGGGTGACTACCAAGATGACGACTAATAGAGAAGTGTGGAAGAAAACGACATGTTGCCCCGACCCCAAGTAAACTGGGCAGTAGTGGCAGGATAACGATGATAGCAGAGCTCTTTCGCTTTGTAAGTTTGAAAGAAAGAACTTTATTTGCTATAAATATAAGGCGTACAATTAAAAATAAAGTGCAAAAAATACATAAAAAAAAGGAAATGGGAAAATATGCATTCACGCAAAGCGGTCATCGTTCAGCACAATGCAGTGACTAATTTGCAAATGTCACAAAACAATACTAATAAGAAAAAATAATAGTTTAAAAAAACTAAAAGACACGCTTCCATTGAAAACCAAACTAAAAAGTACAAAATAATGGAAAAAAAGCGTGGGGTGCTTTTTAAGGTATTTTTTTTTATTGATATCAGGCACCCCACGCTTTTTTTCCATTATTTTGTACTTTTTAGTTTGGTTTTCAATGGAAGCGTGTTTTTTAGTTATTTTAAACTATTATTTATTTTCTATATTTTAGGGTATTTCGAATTTTGAGACGTATGTCAGCGTAGTTTGTGACAGTTTTTTTGCTGTCCTGGTAACCCTGGCAAGGATAATGGCACAAATTTATGAAATTATTGCATTGTCATCGGTCCTTGACAGGTGTGCAAAGTTTGAATAAAATCTGGTCGTTTAAAGTGGGTCAAAATCGCGCTATAAGGAGTCGGTTACAAACAAACATACAAATATACAAACATACAAACATACAAGTGAAGCTAATATTAAGCGTGTAATTAAAGTCAATTTACACGTAAGTTCACTTTTAAAATAACCCAAAGTAACACTACCCTAATTTGTCCTCTCCCAAATATGCCAATTCATAAATTTTACATCGCAGAGTCCAGTCTATCCTCTAAAGGTGACTCCACAGGTTGTCTCCGATCTATCCTCGCTAGTCATTTGTGATTCAATGAGTCGTCTGGCTCTGCTCCTAACAGTGGATCAATTGACAAGATTGCTGCTTTGCATAAGCTCGGATGTTACGTCCGGTTTTGCTTAGTAAAGATGCAAAGAATTGAATGTACGAGACAAGATTCTAACAGCAATATTGTCCTTTTTGGCGATGTCCTTTAAAACATCTGTCACAACAGCCCTCATACTTATACACTAGCTTCTGCCCGCGACTTCGTACGCGTCAAATTTTCACTTCCCTTCTCGTCGCATCGAATTGCCTGCCAGTTTTCGTCCATTTTTCGTTTGCTGCTCTGCTCCTTTTGACCGTAGCATGATGTTATATAACCTATAGCCTTTTTCGATAAATGGGCTACCCAACCCAAAAAGAATTTTTCAATTCAGACCAGTAGTTCCTGAGATTAGCGCGTTCAACCAAAAACACAAACAAACAATCTCTTCAGCTTTATAATATTAGTATAGATAGCTCTTACCCGCGACTTCGTCCGCGTGGTATTTTTAACAAAAAAGTTTTTCGTTCGTTTTTTTGCGTGAGATTCAATATTTTTTTCAAAAATAAAAGTAGCCTAAGTTACTCCTTGCTACATCAGCTATCTGCCAGTGAAAGTCCCGTGAAAATCGGTCCAGCCATTTCAGAGATTAGCCGGAACAAACAGACAGACAGACAAAAATTGTAAAAAATGATATTTTGGTATATGAACTGTGTATACATCCATATACACTTAGTAAAAAGCGGTTATTTTAATATTACAAACAGACACTTCAATTTTATTTATTTGTCTAGATATGACAATGTTGGTCAGCTCATCTGTATACAGTGTAACTGGATTTTTAAGATCAAATTTGGTTTTGCCAGCCATCAAAGAGCTCACGAAAGGAGAGGGAAGTAGTCAGGGTCGCTGTTGCCTGACATGGTGAAGAGGACTAAATAACACACTATCGATCAGAATTTCAATAATTTTGGAGGTCATTGCTAAACCATTGCTTCATATGTGCAAAAATTTGTCAGCTCAACAACGAAAATAAGGCAATGAATGTTGGTCAACTGTCAAAATGGAAGCCATTCCCCGATATTCATTTGGTGGTATCCTTCAAAAGGTTTTGGTGCGTAGTATTCGCAAACGGCACGTGTAAGAACATGGGCGAGGCAAAAATAGTATGTAAGGAGCGATCTTAGGGTGTGGCATTCTATAGTTTCCCGTACTATTATAATTGATAAATTAATTTGAACCTTCATCCTAGGGAGGATGAAGGTTCAAATTTAAGAATACCCAAAAGCAAAAATTTCTGAACCATTTCATCGGAGTATTGTAGCTTACAATAATCACGTTAGATATTTTCTTCATACGAGTAGTTTCGGAGTTGAGTGTCAAAATCGAAGTGATGTCTAAAAGGTACGTTTCAAGTAATTGCGTTAGTACGAGGAATATAATAAGTAGAAGTATAATATAATAATATTCTTATGTCGATCTATATTCTATATTAACTTGGTTCACGTTTGCACGGACGTTAAAATATCGTGGCGGTATTTTTTCACGCTCTGAATCTTCAACGAGAGTTGAAGGCCGAAACACGTTCACTGCTGGATAGGCATCCCCCAAAATGGGGGTTTATCATAATTGCCACGCTTGGCAGGCGGGTAGACGATCGCAGTATTATGGTAAAATGCAGAACGCTGCGGCCCATTCTCTAGAATAGTCGCCTTATACGACACTCACGGGAGGATATAGGATGGTGTTAATTTTTAGGCCCGGTACCACATGGATTATTCGTATTTAACTGTATTTTAATATTAAAATACTTGCAGTAGTTGCATCTACCCCAAAGGACCCAGAAGGTCCACATTAGTCTAGTTACGGTATTATTGTACCTAAGTGTCCTACATACAGTAACTTGCAATATTATTATTTTCCTCAATATTATGATAATATACAGAAAAAGTTTATCGCCCGTTCTGTGCCATAACTATCTACAATAATAACACTCAACTAAAGGTGCCGTAATGATCTAGCTTAAGGCGCAGTAATAAGCAAATTTTTAGGTATTTGATAATAGCGCACCGCGGCGATATTAGGTTTAAAATAGCGATGCTGTGGTCGCCCAGTGTTCGGAGTTATACTATAATTCATTTTAATAGAAATTCGTTATTTAGTAAAAATATTAGCTATCTGCACTCTTTCTCGATACAAACTTTAAATGTGGCAAATTTTATACTCTTCCATCCGCGTAATTTTCGTTAAAAGTGGTAAAAACTTTTTTCTTCACGTACTAATGTATACTTAAATAGATGAAAAAAAATTACACAGCTCACTGGAATAATGTTTAGATATTTTTTAGTTAGGAAGCTACAACTGTAATCCCTTTAGATAGTTCGCTGTTTTATGGTTCTTTTATCATGATACTACTCTGTTTTATGAAATATTTTTCTAGTACACTCCAATATTTTTTTCTGGCTTGTAATATGTAGATACTAATATGCCTAACCGTGCGACAAACAAATACGCAGCGCCTTAACAACTTACAATATAGAGGAAGCCGTGAGTCATAAGTGTTCCTAGATAGTGTGCTATTAAAATCTCAGCGATAAAATCTAGATAAAAATAAAATAAGTAAATGTAGGGCCGGCCATAATCTATTAGTTCTCGGTGAAGGTAAACGGGGTAAAGGTGTGACCTAAAGGTGATGAAAAGTTTCTTCTAGTATTAAATTTAATGATAAATGATTTTATATCTGCAAGGTTTGTACAAACACTTTTACAAGTCAAAAACTTTAGAGGTGTCAAGGGACACCCGGATGGAACGAAGTTCCTTTCCAGGATTCATAATAGTTATAATTTTTTAATTATTTATTATGTACAAAAAACCTGTATACACTCAACAAAAATATTCTCTCTCTCTCCCTATCTCCTTCTCTCTCCCTCTCTCCCTCTCTACTCACAACAAAAAAAAACAACAACATACAAAATATATACGGTCGAATTGAGAAACCTCGTCCTTTTTTTGAAGTCGGTTAAAAAGTGTCGTGACAACTTTTCGTAAGAATTTTTTCCGTCTAGCCCCCTTTCACAACGCGCGATAAGGAACTTCGTTCCAATAATATTTTTTTTGAGCTAGATGAGGTCGACGTTTCCGTTTTAGAGGTCACAGTCTCTTTTAGAGTCCAGACATAATCTTGGTCACATTATGTGAAGACCATGTAGATGGCAGTCTGAAATGGTCTTTAGAGGAAAGATCCACACAGATTGAGTGGACCTGTCCAGTCAGTGCACGCATTTATCACTAATCGTGCGGCTCAACTCAGAACTTGAGAAGCTCAACGATTCGACGAACAATACCAAAGAAAGGACATATGGGTAGGCCACATAAATTACTCAACCTGCCAGATCATAATTACAACATACTTTACAAATAAAGAAAGGTAAAAGAAAAAAATATTAATGTTAATGTGTATAAAAATCCAGAAATGGTCTAGGTCTGATTATTTCTATTGATTTCACCAATTTTTCTATTTTATAATAGTAGGGGAAGACCAAAGATACGATGGATGGACTGTGTCAAAATCAAAATCAAAAGTCATTTATTCAAATTAGGCTGAGGATCAGCACTTTTCGAACGTCAAAATTACAAAAGACAGTCCCTCCAAAACTCCCACCCGTCGCGCACTTCCTAGTGCTTTCGCTGGGAAGAAGAAGTGGCCAACAAACTCCCCAGCAGCACAGCTGTCTGTCCAGTTAGAAGAACTTGATTCTATACAATGGTATATACTAAAACATTAAGAGACACAAATTAAATTAAATGATTTGCTATATGCCAGCTAGCCAACCCAATATACCAACAAATAAAATGAAAACTATACTCAAGCATAAGCAAAAAAATATGTATAATGTAAACATGGCTGCAAAAATAAAAGATAATATGGCTACAGAGGGGACTGCCGACATGGCGACCCAAGTTGCGTTGACCCCTAATAAATTGGTCCAGCCCGACTTTTGCTGCCCTCTACCAGCAATGCCCTAAGCCGAAGTCCGTACCCACAGGGGGTGCCCTTAGCGACTAATCTCTCTAGTATTAAGTTTTTTAAGCCTTGGCTGGAGGCCCTAATTTATTAAGGTAGCCACAGGCAAGTCCGGTTAAGCAGCCGACATCCTCATAGATACCCGCGAGATGTCATTCCAAAAATAAAAGGTAATGATGATGGGCAGCATTATAAGCACATGGATATTCTTCAGGACCTACTACGGGTTACAGAAAATTATGAAATTTCTAGACATTGACCATTGAAATCGCAGGAACGCCATTACCTACCAGGGTCGCGAGATTGTTCGAAAGAGATACCGTGACCCTGGCACATGGGCAACTGAAGGAACACGGGTGGGTTTTAGTCAGTAAAAGTCTGACACGCCCTCCCGCTCCACCCAGAGCGGGAGAAGTCATTTGATGATTTCCCATCCACAAAAAAAAAGGAACGCCATTAACGCAACAACATTACATAAATTATGAATTCTAAGTTAAATATTTATGTAAGCTTCACACCTATCTGAACTAGTCCTAACATACAATTTATAGTGTGTCACTTGAATGATCAAATACTGGACATGTTAGTACTGTTTCAATATTTTCTTTTCCTATTCATGTTATTGAGAGCTGATGTTTGAGTAGATAATCTTCGATGTTGTCACGTGGGTCAATGTCATGGAATATTCTCTATGTGATTGTTTTAACCTTGAGTTATGGGGAAGTGATAAAAAGGTTAGATGAAAATTTCGTAAGCAGTCTCTATACTCGTACTGTGGTAACCTGTGGGGAAGTTGCAGAACTTTTTATCGGTAGGCATTGGTTTAATATTCATAGTTAAACAACATACATTGCGTTATTTACGTTGCTGAGCCGATAATTTATTCGAACAAATGACACAATGGTTTAGAAATAATCTTCAATCCCATTCAGATTCTGATAAATTGTGCGTTTCGCAATTAGGTTACTATGTAACCTAACTAGGACGCCAGATTCAATTCAATTAACAGGTACTCTTTACGATTTAACCCTAACTAGTCTGACGGGGTCTGCTAGGACCGATGCCTGCCAGGGTTGCGAGATTTGTTCGAAAGAGATACCGTGGCCTTGGCATATCGGCAACTGAAGGAAAACGGGTGGGTTTTAGCCAGTAAAAGTCTGACACGCCCTTCTGTTCTACCCAGAGAGGGAGACGTAATTTGATGATTTCCCACCCACAAAAAAAACCCAAACTTGTAGAATTATATTTACTGTAACATACTGGACCACATTAAAAAAATATATCAGGTTGGCAAGAAAGTAATGAAACACTTGAAACAATTTTAATTTTCTTTTTTTATTTAATAATTAATCACGTTTAATCTACAATGTAGTCACCCTGTGTATCAATGACTTGTGACCACCTTAAGGGCAGAGACTGAATGCCATCGGACCAAAACTTTTGAGTCTGAGAGTAAAAAAATTGACCGAGGTTACATTTAATATCATTAAAATCGCGGAACCTTTTTTTGCGTAGAAAATACTTTAAAGCTCGGAAGAGATGGTAGTCCGATGGAGCTAGGTCTGGAGAATATGCTGGGTGTGGTACCACGTCCCAGCCTAGTTGTTCCAGTTGACAACGAGAAACAGAAGCAACATGCGGCCGGGCGTTGTCGTGTAGTAAGTGAACCTCGATGCGTCTTGGCCGCTTCTCTTGGATAGCAGTGGCAAGGCGACGCAGTTGTTCGGCGTAGAGCTCGGCGGTGACAGTTTGCTTGTCGTGGAGAAGCTCCCAGAAGAGTATGCCTTGCGCATCCCAGAAACAGCTAAGAAGAATTTTACGGCGATGGGGGTACGGCTTTGACTGAACTGGCGGGTCATCCCCATGAGGAATCCAAAAAGCGTGCCGCGTATCGTTTTCGTAAAGAATGTAACTCTCATCTCCGGCACTAAGTGTGCTAAAAAATCTTTGCGATGGGAACGCAGGAGGAGAGATTGACATATTGATACCCGGGCCGTTCGGGTAGCCTCAGTCAGAAAATGGGGGATCCATCGCGCTATAACTTTTCTATTGCCAAGCGCATGCAGATGATTTTCAATAGTTGTGTGGCTACAATTTAGTCGCTCAGCCAATTCTCGTGTGGTTGCATCTGGATACGATTGCAGTTCGTTACGCAGGGTGTCATCGTCGAGCTCACACGGTCGGCCACTGCGAGTTCGATCTTCAAGGCTGATATCTCCGTCAGCAAAGCGTTTGTACCAACGGCTTACAGTCACGTGGCTAGTGGTGCCCTGGCCGAATGCAGCGTTGATGTTTTCAGCTGCCTGTAGTGCGCTGTTGTTTTTTTTAAACTCGTATAACACTATCAGACGAATTTGTTTTTCCTCCATTTTGATCACTATTGCTTTAGTGCGGAACCGTGCGCGTTTATATACCGCTCAGCCGATACGTAATAATAATAATAATATTCCACAACTATCACACAACGCCATCTAGTCCCAAGCTAAGCAGAGCTTGTGTTATGGGTACTAGACAACTGATAAACATACTTATATATTTCTAAATACATACATATTATAGATAAATTACACCCAGACACAGAACAAATGATCGTGCTCATCACACAAACATTTGTCCTGGGTGGGAATCGAACCCACGACCTCCGGCATAGCAGTCAGGGTCACTAACCACTAGACCAACAGGCCTGTCTAACGTTCCAGAACGTTCTACAATTTACTAGTACTTTCTTGTAGTTAAATATTTTAAAACTTTCAAAACATAAAAGTGTTTCAGTATTTATTTGCCAACCCAATAATAACAATTAGGTACTGATTAAAATTATAACCATTAATAAAATACGCATGTTAAAATGGATTCAGTACCGGATTCTGAAAGAATTTCTCTTTTAATTTCCACCGGGTATTTAATCAATAAAAAAAAAACAATCTAAGAATTTAATTTAAAAACTGTCGATGTATGTGTTCGTCGTCTTTTTTAATATCCTGGCAGCGGAAGTAATTCCCAGCGCGTGCCATAAAAAGGAAGAATTAATTAAAAGAAAATCTCTCCTAGCGATGAAATGAATTTTCCTTCAGAAAGTAGTCCTCTAGTTTTATATGGAGTATGGCACTTTTTACACGCTTTATATTAGCTTCACTTGTATGTTTGTATGTTTGTTTGTAACCGACTCCTTATAGCGCGATTTTGACCCACTTTAAACTAGCAGATTTCATTTAAACTCTGTAGACTTATCGAGGACCGATGACAATACTATAATTTCATAAAGTGCCATTATCCTTGCCAGGGTTACAAGGACAGCAATAAAACTGTCTTTGAAAACTACGCTGACACACGTCACAAACTACGCTAACATACGTCTCAAAATTCAAGACATCCTAAAAAATAGAAAATAAATAATAGTTTAAAAAACACGCTTCCATAGAAAACCAGGGGTGCTTTTTAAGGTATTTTTTATTGATATCAGGCAACCCACGCTTTTTCCCATTATTTTCTACTTTTTAGTTTGGTTTTCTATGGAAGCGTGTTTTTTAGTTTTTTTAAAAACTATTTTACTATTCTATATTTTAATTGACGTGTTTTTCGCACGGTGTAAAAAGGACTGTATATTCGAAGCTTAGCAGTAGGTATCTAGAGTAGGTTAATAGTGTTCCAGGCTTGACAAGGAAATATCTTCAAATAGCAACACGGTTAAAAGTTTAAGATTTTTGCCATGTAATAATGTATTAAATTATCACTTTTGTAGAACACACACACACACACACGTGTTTGTACAGACACCCTTACGAGGACCTTGGTAGTTCTTGACCGTACCGAGGACCGTCCAAAAAACTGGTTTTAATACTTCGTTGGCCTTTTTGAATAAGATAGAAAGAGACAGATGACTAAATATATAGTGATAAGCTTATTGGCAAATTGCTATCTCAACATTTTTCTGTATGAATTGCGGCTATCATACCGAGGACCTGAAATACACAGCCAAATGTGACCAGCGATGCACATACGAGGACTTTGTGTATGCCAACCGAGGACCCCTTAAGTCAGCCCTGCGACACCCTTCCGAGGACGTATTTTTACACAATATTTCTTATATCTTGTACTAACTGCGGACGCTGTGTTACACTTTATATCACTAAACTGAGGACAGTTTTCCGAGTAGAACTTGAACACAGCGAGGACATGAAAAAACTTCCTACCTAAATACCATTAGATAATTTATTAATGTAAGTAGAATATTCCGAATTATTCCTTACACACATTTTCTAAAAATGAAGTACCAAGCGAGGACGAGTCGATTATCTTTACGTTTGTAGGCGCTTTTCAAAGTATTATGTTATACCAACATAACTGGCGAAACGTAGGTGTACTTTTGGTATACCTCTACCAAACCCTTCGGGGAAATAAGGCGTGATGTTATGTTACGATTCAATGTTTATTTACACAATATTTTCACGGAAAGTCTCTTTTCTCTAACATTATACATAAATAAAACAAAAACCGGCCAAGTGCGAGTCGGACTCCCGCACCGAGGGTTCCGTTTGACAAACCTTCAGATATTCACGGTTTATGCTTAAGGTTTATGTTTATGAACATAAATGTTTTTTTTTTTTTAATTTTTATATTTGAGTTGACTGAATGAAAGGTAAATTGTGGTTTACGATTTATGACGTATTAAAAAAAACTACTTACTAGATCTCGTTCAAACCAATTTTCGGTGGAAGTTTACATGGTAATGTACATCATACATGTTTTTTAGTGTTATCATTCCCTTATTTTAGAAGTTACGGGGGGGGGGACACATTTTACCACTTTGGAAGTGTCTCTCGCGCAAACTATTCAGTTTAGAAAAAAAATATGTTAGAAACCTCAATATCATTTTTGAAGACCTATCCATAGATAGACACGTATGGGTTTGATAAAAAATTTTTTTTTGAGTTTCAGTTCTATGTATGGGGAACCCCAAATATTATTGTTTTTTTTTTCTATTTTTGTGTGAAAATCTTAATGCGGTTCACAGAATACATCTACTTACCAAGTTTCAATAGCATAGCTCTTATAGTTTCGGAAAAAAGTGGCTGTGACATACTCGGACAGACAGACAGACAGACAGACAGACATGACGAATCTATAAGGGTTCCGTTTTTTGCCATTTGGCAACGGAACCCTAAAAAGGAAGAAATTAAGTCACATAATCTCATAAACTTTCTACGAACATATTGTAAACAGAACTGTAATGTTTTCGTCTTTTTTGCGCGAACGAACACAAACAATCTGCCGCGTGCCGCATCAAAGTAAAACCAACTTGTTAGTGCAAACCCTTTGATTATATACAAAGTGCAAACCATAGAAATATATAAAAAACACAGAAGTGGCAAGGGCGCGTGTCTATGTCCGCGCGTCGTGAACACAGTGCTCATGTCACAGACAAACGGCCGTTTCTGCGAACTAGTGCGTGACAACATTTAAGAATAAAGAATACGACGTTGTTCTGTGTTTTTCTGTAAAAACTTAAGCCAAACTAAAAACTTTATAAAGCATGGAATCACTACGAAAACAACAAATCGTAAAATATTTCTTGCTTTTACTACGTTACTTTTATATTCATAAATCACAGCGATAGTATTATTTCTGCAGTAAAACATTGCCTCTTAACCACTACCTAAGTATGTCGCGTAGTGACTGGACAAGCAATGTAAAAATCACAAAACGATGCTTTATGTAGGCGGATGCATCGCGTAGTATCTTGCCAGTTTGTCCCTACAAACTGGTAGAAACTGGAGATACCGGGTTCCGAAACATTTTCAACTACTCTTCTTATTTCATGGAACTATTTTGCAAATATTATATGCATATAATGACCTAATAGTATTTGATATGTGAGCTCCTTAGTGATCAAATTTACGTGCATGGATACCGACAATGAAAAACTGTGAGAGTATGAATGATACACATCTAATTTGGTATCCCTTTCTAACCTGAATAGATGGTAATATTGTCATTAGCTCACTTGCGACTTGCGAGTCACTGTAGTTGTTTGTTTTATTTAGTTCTAAAAAGACTTTCATTCAGAGCAATTTCATAAACATAAACCTTATGCATAAACCGTGAATACCTGCAGGTTTGTACGGAACCCTCGGTACGCGAGTCCGACTCGCACTTGGCCGGTTTTTAATAGCAGTAATTTTTGTTTTAGTCCGAAAGTTCTTTCTTGTTATCGCTTTCAATATCGCTCAAAGATTTGGTACATTCGTTATCCGAACCTCTTCTATCTAAAGTAGTAGGTACTACAATTATCTTGTCCGGAACTCTCGCTAAAATTCGCGATACGGTCTCCACCAGTTAAATTTAAAACATCGGCTGATGTCAAATCCTACAATAGGATTTGCAAAACTATATAAAGCGTGTTTTCGCCTGTACTAGTCGTTACAAGCAAAAGTGGCTTCTTAAGAGTTTTAACCAGGACTCTTTGAGATTTCTTGGACAATAACACTACTGTGGAATGCCTATATAAATATGTCTAGGTTTAAAACGGCATACGATAAATCGATATAGAGAACAATTTATCCTACCGAGTGCTGCATGCTGTGTAATCTTGGTGATTTATTGTTTTTAAAACATGGATATGAAATTCATTTAACACTTACTTTTAAGCATATGTAAAACCAAACCATAAATGATTTACAATAATTTAACTTTAATTTACTTATATTGGCCATAAAATATTAGCTTATATGAGGTTATAAGTAAAAATAACAAGAGTAATAGCTCCTCAGTGCAAATATTCCTGGAACATGCTCCTACAGGAGTATTAGGATTTAAATGGTCCGCAGATGTTATCTTATAGGCGCATATAAGTCCGTGTTACCGGAGTTATTACTCTTGAGTGCAATTACTCTTGTTTCATGCTTTCATAGGAGTCTAGATCCTATGTTTGCCAGGAAATATGATCCCATATACCGATATTCAGGAAGCTGATCAGGAAGCTGACGCGACGCGACCTTCGGTGCTCCAACACCCGCGACATTGAAGTCGCGATTGAGCAAAATCGAGGGTCGAAAGTGTTCGCTCAGCAACTAGGGAGGTCCCATCTGACGAAACTTAAAACTGAGGATGGCAAAATCGTGACTTTAAAGTCCGAGATACTTGAGGAAGTCGAGAATTTTTATGGGCACCTATACTCCGCGCGGACGGCGAGACCAGCGGGACATAGTGCAAATGACCATCGAGCCGAATTAACGCGCCACTACACGGAGGACATCCCAGATGTCGACCAGGGCGAGATTAGGGCGGCTCTCGAGCAGCTTAAGAACAACAAGGCACCAGGGGATGACGGAATCACGACAGAGCTCCTTAAAGCGGGCGGGGCTCCAGTCTTGAGAGAGCTCGCGAGTCTCTTCAACTCCGTCATCCAAGAGGGTACAACGCCCGAAGCGTGGAGCAGAGGTGCGGTGGTTCTGTTCTTCAAAAAGGTTTTCGAAAAGGTTTCAGTACCGTAGACCACATCCATACTGTTCGGCAAATTGTACAGAAGACCGAGGAGTACAACCAGCCGCTGTGTATGGCATTTGTGGACTACGAGAAAGCCTTCGACTCTATCGAAATATGGGCAGTTCTGGCCTCTCTGCAACGATGTCGCATTGACTGGCGCTACATCGAAGTGCTGAGATGCTTGTATGACGCTGCCACGATGACTGTTCAGATCCAGGATACGAAAACCAGCCCAATCCAACTGCTTAGGGGGGTGAGACAGGGGGATGTGATATCCCCGAAACTGTTTACCAACGCGTTGGAGGACGTATTCAAGACGCTGGACTGGACTGGACAGGGTATCAATGTGAATGGCGAGTACATCTCACATCTTCGCTTTGCCGATGACATCGTCGTAATGGCAGAGACGCTGGAACAGTTGGACCAGATGCTGCATAGCCTGAATGGAGCCTCCCGGCGGGTTGGCCTCGGCATGAATTTGGATAAGACGAAAGTCATGTTCAACTCGCACGTCTTGCCGAGTCTAATCCACATCGAGGGTACGCTTCTCGAAGTTGTGACGGAGTATGTCTACTTAGGGCAAGTCATCCAGTGCGGTAGACACAGCTTTGAGAAGGAAGCCGACAGGAGGATCCAGTTGGGTTGGGCAGCGTTTGGGAAACTTCGTCAAGTCTTCTCGTCGCCAATCCCGCAATGTCTGAAGACTAAGGTCTTCAATCAGTGCGTCCTGCCCGTAATGACATACGGTGCCGAAACATGGACACTGACAGTTGGGCTGGTTCACAAATTCAAGGTCGCTCAGCGTGCTATGGAGCGGGCTATGCTCGGAGTTTCTTTGAAGGATAAAATCAGAAATGAAATTATCCGGAAAAGAACTGGAGTTACCGACATAGCTCGCAGAGTAAGCAAACTGAAGTGGCAGTGGGCTGGCCATGTCTGTCGAAGGACCGATGGCCGATGGAGCAGACGAGTCCTGGAGTGGAGACCGCGTATCGGCAAGCGTAGCGTGGGACGCCCCCCAGCTAGGTGGACCGACGACTTAAAGAAAGTGGCTGGGGCAAACTGGATGCGGAGGGCGGAGGACAGGGTGTTGTGGCGCAATATGGGAGAGGCCTATGTCCAGCAGTGGACTGCGATAGGCTGAGTTGATGATACCGATATAAGTACAAATTATAGGATTATGCGTAGGTACTTGAGTAAAAACAGCATCTATTTATGCTGTTAAAAGCGCAGTAGCAACCACCAAAACCATCATCGGAGCTTTATAAGTCCGCGTAGCATTATAAAATCGCCATCCAGGCTTATTTTGCGAGTTGGGTACTTAATGTTATGTTAAGTTTTTAGCCCAAATTATGTCGATCTAATTATTTTCTCTGTAAGTCGTTTTGTTTGAGTCGAATAGTTTGTTTAATTTTAAAATAAAACTTTCTTTATTTCGTTGTACTTGTTTACTTCAACTTGTTGTTTGTGTCCCATGACCGTAAAATATTTTATGGTTGAAATCATAATGTTCTGTAATCTAGAAGGCCTAGGTAGTTAGCACAAACAGCAGAAGAAACCTCCTTATTCCCCGTGCGCCAAGTAGCTACTAACGATTTGCTGGGTTCAGTATACCTTCGATTTTTTCCTCCATAATTTTATTTAAATGATAGCACATAACTCGTCTTCTACACACGAGGAAAACTGTCTAAACGAGGACTAGAATACACATTGTTCGGAAAATCTAGCAAACCGAGGTCTCAAATACACATTGTTTGGAAAAGCTACCTAACCGAGGTCCTTTGTGTTAAAGTTAACACAAAAGTCCTCGAATAATACAACCAACGTGAAATGAGTGTAAAGAGGCTGTGTATGAGGTGACACAGGCGCCACCTGGTGGATACACAATCCGTGTGTAAGATTATGAAAAATTTTGATCAAACCGAGGTTCAGACAACTTTTTCCTATTAAGTATACAGAAAGGCTCAAAATCGCTTGCAGAATACGAATCTTTGGTCAAATCAAACCGAGGACCCTCGAAAAGGTCCTCGCTTTGAAAAGGTCCTCGGTCGTGCCTTGTGTATTCATACGCACGTCCTCGGATGGTACTTAAAACAAACACACACACACACACACAGACACACACACACACACACTAAGTAATAACAGCCGCATATGTGCATACGCATATATCGCACAGCGATCGATATCTGTGAATGGGTTATCATGCTTCGGAAAGCACGTTAAGCCGTTGGTCCCTGCTCTCTTTCGTAGATCTTTGGAAAACCCGCCCGGCAAGTCCGAAAGTCTGACAACCATTCTTACTACGGAGTATTGTATAACTTAGTAACTGGGTTGATGAGGTTATATGGTAGTCGCTTCATATAAAGGGAAAAGGCAAGATCGGGCGGATCGGGATCGGGGATTGCTAGTATACACTTTCTAAAGGTTGAAACTAGTGGGATAAAAACAAATTATCCTACCATACAACCAACCGAACTAACTAACCACCAACCAATACCATTACCATTACCAATTTAAATATTTACCGTCACCGTTACCGTTTTTACCGTCTTCTCAATAACTGCATTCGATTCGTTTTCAATTTGCGTAAATATGATCATGTCTCTGCGCATCGGTCCCTTCTTAAGTGGTTTCCCGCGCCAGCGCAGAGAGCAAAGGGCGCTGACCAGATTGTTTTCATTTCTTGTTCCCCTGTTTATCTAGCCCCACACTTTCAGTACATTTGCGCCAACCACAATAAAAATCAACGCTCATCGCACAATCGTCTTCTTCAGTGTCCCACTCATCGCAGACTTCATTCACTCTTCCGTCTTTGTCCAGTGTATCTCTGTGGAATGCGCTCCCCCAGGAAATCAGGATGGCATCCAACCGATTAACCTTCATCACCCAAAGGTCGACTGGTAGAAAATGCCTATGGCATTAAGTCCGCCTCTGTACATTTGTGTGCTTGAGTATTAAATAAATAAATAAAACTGCTCAAAAACTCTTATTCCTACTAAATTAAGTACCACAAACTGCTCTCTTAAAGCCAACCACCACCCGCATTCACTTCCCACCGTCCATTTCACCAAACAAACACACATAGCCAAGCTTTCTAGGCCAGTCCTTTGACACAAAACCCCGTTTTCTTCAGCAAATTCAGGCTGTATTCAAGCTTTAGATTGTACAAAGGCGACACAGCTACATGCTCATTAAGTTTTCAGTGGGGGAAGCTCGTACGTGCTTTGGAAGATTACTTGGTACTGTGAGCCAAGGAGATAAGTATGCGGGCCAGCTTTATATGTATGCTTTTAGCAGAATGCGTGTGGTGAATGACTTAAGCTGGTTTTTGGGAGCCTATTTAATTTATAATGTTGTGAAACATAATACAGCGTGGGACACGAAACTGAAAACGAATAATTTATACGCGGCGTGGAAATTTTTCGTCAGTTATTAATTAAAATAAAAAACGATTGTTGCTGACGATAAAAAAGTTTCGCTGAGCGTTCAAAATCATGTAGGTACCTACTGAATTCATGTTTTTTTTTTGGGTGGGAATTCATCAAATGACGTCTGCAGACTTTTACTGACTAAAACCCACCCGTGTTCCTTCAGTTGCCCATATGCCAAGGCCACGGTAACTCTTTCGGACAGATCTCGCGACCCTGGCAGGCATCGGTTCTAGCAAACCCCTTCAGTGTGAATTCATGGTTATTACTCAGTACGATGACCTGGTGAAGGCCGCAGGAATACGCTGGATGCAAGAAGCACAGAACAGGTCGAAGTAGCGGTGCTTGGGGGAGGCCTATGTCCAGCAGTGGACGTCTTTCGGCTAAAATGATGATGATGATAATGATGATTCAGTACGTGGCGCATGGATCAACAATTGTTTTGGAGTATTGGGTGGGTCATGTGGTATCTTTCACCTCTATATCCTATGTCCTAAGTATCACTCATAGATTAGATCCCTAAGTGTCACTGTTTTTCATAGATTAGGGCATTTTTAAGAGTATGACAGCTCGTCAAGTATTTTTATCTTGCCTGCGTACCTAATTATTTAGCAGTTTGTACAGACGCCAGTACATCAAGCTACCCGGACCCCAATCAATCTTGAACCCAACACTTTGGCGATATAGTTGAAAATCTATTATAGAAATTTGACAGATTGTAGTAGCTTTATGTGCTGGCGACTGTACAAACTCTGTGTTCTCGCAGTTAATACATATTATGTTGTGCTGTGTCAGGATTAGCACTTGATTGATGTGAAAGGAACGTGATGGTTAGCACGGAATCTTTATTAGGTCACAGTAATGTTAAAGTTGAGATACGCTTTCCGGATCGGTTTGTAGATGGGTGGCCATCCTTTATAGGACTCGTCCGTGCTTCGGAGAGTACGTTACGCCATTGATCTTAGTTGTCATTCATAGATCTTTGACAGTCGTTACGAGTAGTCAGAAGCCCAAAAGTCTGACAACCGTCTTACCAAGAGGTATAGTGTTTCCTAGTAACTGGGTTGTGGAGGTCAGATCGGTAGTCGCTTAATATATCGCACCCCTAGATCTAAAGGGAACTAACTGAAAATTCTTAATTTTTCAGTTATGCACACCTTCGAGTCTGTCATTTCAATATCTATCGACCAATAAACCAAATTCAAAACTATTTCCAATATTTGGAGTTGAATATTGGAAAAAACTTTTGAATCTGGTTTATTGGTCGATAGGTATTGAAATGACAGACTCAAAGGTGTGCATAACTGAAAAATTAAGAATTTTGAGTTAGTTCCCTTTAGATCTAGGGGTGCGATATAATACTTGTATCCAGCTGAATCCGGTCAGACTGGAAGCCAACGTCATCATAATTGGGAAAAGGGCAGGCAAATTGAGTAATACTATGTGTGGTGTTAATCATAATATATAAAGCACCTTCTATCCCATCTTGGATTGAACTGGGCTGCTACTTTCAAGCATTCCGGGAATGTTGGCTGTCTAAGATTAACACCACACAAAGCATTACTGGCTCAATGACGACAGTTCACCGCTCCCGGACTCACTTATCGTCTCTCTGATTAAGAAAACCCTTAATTTCATAACTGAAGCGCTAACGTTGCTTTTTCAAGCTAAGCTTAGAGATTGCCACATTTCCTAAATGCTGGAAAGTAGCAGTCGACACCACAATTTATAAAAACAGCGCCAAAAAAGTTCAGATACCTATAGGCCAATTGCTCTTCTAATTGCTCTGCTTAACACATTGTCTAAGGCACAGGATAAAGTATTAATTTTCATAACGAAGAATCTTCTGCTTCCAGATGCCGTAAGAAATATTTGCCTTGCTATCTGTAAGCCCATAATACAATATTGTGTCTCAGCCTGGGGAAGTACCGGAAAACCCGTAGTAGTTACGTTGAGAGAATTCAGAGGGCATTTCTGGAAGGCACGTTTAGGAAACCATTCCGATTTTCAACTGACAAGTTCTATAAAAAATCAAAGACCTCAGAATGAGTCCAGTTTTCACTATAACTTCAATCGTTCTCAGTCCCAAGACCCAAAAGAGAAAATACTGATCTTTATTAGTGAATTACTGTCCAAACAGATTATTAGAATCCCAATTTCGTCTGCGAAGTCCCTTTTGGCCAACCGGAGTCCACCTTACTCTCACCCTCACACATTTAACAAGGATTGCAAATTATCTGATATCAAAGACTTGCTTGCAACCACTATCATAGAAATATCTTAAAGAAATAGCTTCTGGAACTAACGCACACCGAAACAGAATTATTTCTCTAACATTTGTTGACAAGCCAAAGTGCCAACAAACAACATCTCTCTTTCACATTTTGACCCCGTCAAATACACACAAACACACAACATAATATAAGTCTACCAAGCTAGTCTAGAAACCGATATATTTCTTTCTGCTCATTCGCAGACCGACCTCCAAGATATAAATCCTCCTTTAACCTGGGGTTCCGCGATCAAAAAATTCTGATGTAAAAACTTAATAATGTTTTAAATAAGATTATTACTGTCTGTCATCAACTTTTACTTTTTGCCACTGAAACTTTTTATATTTCACTTTGGCCAATTGTGAGAAAAGACCAGATAGTTCATTAAAAAAAGGATCCTAATCATTTTAAAATTTTTTGCAGAAACGCAAAAAATATAACAGAGATTCATTTAATTTGAAATAGTGTATGTATATTGTATTGTAAATTGAAAACATTACATACTGTATGTACCGTTATACTATACATACATACATGCATGGATGTTCTTCTTCCATTAGCATCAATATGTCCAAATTGATGGATTGCCGACAATGTGATATTATGATAGAAAATGGTCGTCTTATGTGGTATCAGCTATTACAGAGGGGTAATTGCGGAACTTTTTATCGGTAGGAATTGGTTTATTATTCATAGTTAAACAAAATTCATTGCGTTATTTACGTTGCTGAGCCACAATTTATTCGAATAAATGACGCAATGGTTTAGGAATAATCTTCAATCCTATTCAGATTCTGATAAATTGTGCGTTTCGCAATTAGGGTGCAGGATAATTTTGACATGATAAATTTCTTTTCAGTTATATTCATATCACAGTAGTTTTACGTTTGTTCCTGGAACAGTAGGCTACTTTTTATCTAAAAAATAGTATTCAGAGAATGAGAATCATGGTTTTGTTTGTCAATATCAACGTAAAGGTCATCAATAATTAATCTGCTATCTAAACATGGTGATTTTGAAAAATTATTTATTTATTTATTTGCTAACATGTTAAACACTCATTAGTAGGCATGCATTAAAATTTCATGACAGTATTAAGACATGCACCCTGTAAGGGCATTGCAAATTTCACTTACATCAAAGTGTAAATTAATTTATATTATAATCCAAGTTTTATTCTAATTATTCCTTACGATTACTAACGTAATGGATGATTTCTCAATAATAACATAAAGTAATATTTCACTATCCAATTCATTATCATATCTTTACCTAAACGCAACGAATATAAACATTCCTATCAAACGAGTCTTCATAAATCCGAACCCCAACGCTATTCAACTAACTTTAATTAATACAAATATTACGTCAGTTAAAACTCGGTTGAGTTAAAACTTTCAGTTAAACTTTAACCCGTTAGTGCAGTCCTGGGATCTGTTAGTTTCATCACGGTGGTATTAAGTTGCATCTATGCGACGCTGGTAGGGTTATCTTGGGTGTTTGGTCCATTGTACGAAAGGAGAGCGATATTGAGGTGAAAGGATAAGTTGACGTTCTTTCTTGTTTATAACTGGTAATAATTTTGAAGCCAGGTAAGTAGGTAGGTATCTATAGGAACAGTGCAGAAACATTCGAACTGTGACTTAGGGTAGCAGGTCTAGAGTAGCTCATAAAATTCATTTTTTTACGTATTTTGCAATTTGCAGATCAGTGACCTACTAAATGCAAAAAAAATAATGTAAGAAAAACGGAATTTCAGATAAGTTTAATGATATATTAATTCACCTTTGCTTAAGTCACTGTATTTCTTTCGCATCTTTATGTTTCTTTAGAATACTTAGAATAGCACAGTTTTAAATCAGTAGCTTCCATCAGTCTGCTCCAAGTAAAAGCAATCATTGCTTTAATACAGGGTAGCAGGAATACCTACGATCCCACACGTAACGAAAATTGAAACTATTAATTTAGCACATGTTTTAAAACCCTCTGAGTACAAATTTTTTTGCCAGACATAAAAAAACTGCTGTTTTATAGTAAAATACAATACCTATGCGGACAAAATGTATGAAACAAATAATATTCAACGTCACAAAAAAAACATGACCTGGATCCATGACGTCCATAGGCCATGCTGCAATGTGCAACCTTTGCTCTGAGGTAACTGATAAAGTGTGGTTTGCCGCTATTTGGAAAAGGTCATCTTAGTGTTCTTAATTTAGAATCGTCATGACCATAAACCATATTTTTGATTCACTCCACAGTGATTGCTCGTTTCCTGTTTTTTCCTGGGTGGGATCATCAAATCAAATCATCAAATGACTTCTCCCGCTCCACCCAGAGCGGGAGAAGTCATTTGCCGTGTCAGACTTTTACTGTCTGAAGCCCACACGTGTTTCTTCAGTTGCCTGTGCCAGGGTCACGGTAACTCTTTGGAACAAAACCGCGAACCAGGTTGCTCGTTTCCTTGATTTCTTGTTGTATTGTCATAAACCTGTTAAAATTTCAAGTTAGATTTAACAATAAACTCTTCCAAAACTAGTTCCTCTTTCCACTTGCACCACACAACAAGTTTATACTGATTACTTGTACAGATTTCAATCAGAGCCCGAACAATGTTGATTGTGCGTCGCGAGAAATGAGGGCGCCTGATTGAGCCGCTTCTTCATTTTACGAGCGCTTAGTGTTACTAGTATGATTCCCCTTTATTATCTCATTGATGTTTAAAACCCTTTTTTGTTAAGGGGCTATGAATGTCAGTTACTTGATATTCTTTTGTTTTTTGATAGAACAATCGTCTTGTCTCAGTGTATTGTCAATCGGTGCAGTTACAACTGTATAAGCATATTCTGGCGCGGATCAATGGACGGGCAAGGGTTTCGGTATTGTCTCTTCATCTCCGTTAATCCATCCAAAATACCGCCTTTTGTGCCTCTTCTTGTAAAAATTTCTACAACTATATGTGTAATTCTGATGGTGTACATATGATAGAGTATTCTTTTTATTTATCTCTTCAATACAATTTCTGAATATTTCACCCAAACGTTTACCAAGAGTTACCCTGTCAATGTCAGTTAAGGCGAGGTTGCAGTACTTTTTAACTTTTTTAAACCTCTGTAAATCTAGCAAAATGGCTAGTTTCCATGACTAGTTTGTTTAGTTTAGTTAAATTATTTAGGAAAAGTGAACATACTGTTAAGCGCTGTGTGAAGATAGAAACGTGAATTAAAACAATTGGCTCGATAAAAAATAATCATAAAGATGACACTAAATCGCCAATTAAAACGTGTACCTTGAAGAGATTCCATCATTAAACCATGTAAAACTTATACCAAAAGATAGGTTTTATTGTTTTTTAGGGCATGCTGAGAAAATATTTTATAATTTCCTTATCATTTTGTCTCCACGAAACAATTATACACAAAATCTAGCAGCTCAAGCGCTCGCAACGACCGGCCAGTGTTCGCCGAAACGGCTTCAACTACAAGAGGGCCTTAAGCATCAAAAGAACATTGTATTCTATCTTAACTCCCCGAAATATAAATGCACAAAAACTCCGTTTGTCAAACCAAACGTAACTTTAATATTAAGTGTCTTCATAGACTCCATCCTACTATATGGTGTGAGTTTGTAAAGAACGAATTTGAAATGTTGTTTGTTTTTTTTTTTAATTGCAATGGCAAGATATTATTAAAATTATTTTATTACATTTAAACCAAACTGTACGCTGCCTTGGATAAGTTCATTGCTTTTAATGCAAAATTAATGTGCATGATAAGTCAGTCTGCGTGAAAAAGAAGTATATCGTCACCGTGAAGTGAAAAATTCGTTAAAAAAGCTTTTAAAATTCATAATTTTGCTTTTTATTCATTGGTTGAGCAACAATCTCGTAAAGTTAAAAAGTGACTAATGCTTTCTACTCACGATAAAGGCTCGAGAAACCTCAATGACGGACATATTTCGGGCAGCTTTTTTTATTTTTCTCTGTTTATTGCAATCATGACTTTTTTACTGCAAAGCGATGTACTTAATTATAAAATCAGCTAAAAATCTACTTTAGTTTTAAAATCATGGAATATCTAATAGAAGTCCTGTGTTACTTAGTCGCCATAAACACGGCCGTAATAAAATAATGGCGGGTTTTTTCGTTCACTGGACAGATTTGAAATTCGAACACTGTGTTTTTTCCACACTCAGTCATGCTGCACTCTGTTGTATTCTCACCGAGAGAAGAAATTCAATGCGCGAAAAAAAAACAAAAAATGTGATCATCATCAGCAGCCTATATATAATGTTCCCACTGCTGGTACAGAGGCGTCCTCTCAGTGAGAGAGAGCGGGCCATAATCCATCACGCGGGCCCAGTGCGTGTTGGTAGATGTCACATGTTTTCGAATTTTTGGTGCTAAGACATTCGTTTTCTCACGATCGATGTTTTCCTTCGCCGTTTTGAGAGCAGTGGTGATCAAATAATTTACACAAAGTAAAGCGCCTGCTTGGGATTGAACTCACGACCTTCTACTCGTAAGTCGCAGCCGTTACCACTGGGCCACCACTGGTTCAATGCGGTTGAATGTCGAGTTAAAAAGTGATGGTTAGTTTTGGTATTTATTCATATAATTCAATGAAACCAGAGGGACTGGTTTTCTCTTGTTTACTAACCGTTGAAATGATTTATGAAGTGTCAAAATTTAAGCGAGAAGGGAGGGGTGGCTAATCCTGATTCTGTTATTTATACTGGCTTTAGTTGTAAATAGGAGGATTATAAAGAAATCCGTTTACTAAATGGCTGACATTTAAAATTATAAGACACGCTTGGTCAACAAATATGATTGAGTAGAATTCTAATAAGGTATTGTAGGTAACGTTTAGCCGACGAAGTTGAAATAAGTACTATAAGTAGTTTCTAAAAGTATATGATGGTTTCCTGAGATTTCTTAACGAGGTTTTCCTTCACCGGTTTGAGAGCAGTGATGAAATGAAATACACAAAGTAATGTGCCTGCCTGAGTTGCGAACTCACGACCTTACAACTAGTAAGCCGGGGCCGATACCAATATTTTTAGGCCACCACAGTTTTTAGGGTCCCGTATCCAAAGGGTCAAACGGGGCCTCGTAGAGTGATTCAAGTGACTTCCATAATTGTGATGAAATTCACTGAATGTATGTCTTTTAAGATTTAGTACCCAAAGGGTAAAACGGGACCCCATTACTAAGACTCCGCTGTCTGTCCGTCCGTCCGTATGTCACCAGGCTGTATCTCATGAACGGTGATAGTTAGAGAGTTGAAATTTTCACAGATGATGTATTTACGTTGCCGCTATAACAATAAATACAAATTATGTTATCGCTATAACAATAAATACAAAAAAAAACAGAATAAAATAAATATTTAAGGGGGCTTCCTCAGAACAAACTTGACTTTTTTGCTCGTTTTTGGTCGATATTGATAACGGCAAGTTGACGCTTGAAATATTCACAGAATATTTAGTTATATGTTAACTTTAAAAATAAATAATTAAATTAAAACACAACAAATATTTAAGGGAGCCTCCCTTACAACAAACTTGATTTTTTTTGGCCGATAATAGTACGGAACCCTTCGTGCGCGAGTCCGACTCGCACTTGGCCGTATTTTATGTTATTTTGTCTGATTTCATAATCAAAGTTAAATACTTTGTTTCAATTAGGGAAAATGAAAAAACGGCCCGGATTTCAAATCTACACGAAAATTTAATTAATTATAGTTGTCACTTCAATAAGGTATGATGAAGAAATGGCAAGATACTCCCAAGGCATCATTTCAACTGAAAGAATTCCACTGCTGCGTACTCAAAGATGTAGCGTTGGAAGGTCTCCCCAAGTACCGCCACTTTGGCCGTTTCTGTGCTTCTTGCATCCAGCGGGTTCCTGTGGCCTTCACCAGTCGTTCGTCCATCTTGTGGGAAGCCTTCCAACGCTACATCTTCCAGTACGTGGTTGTCACTACAGAACCTTCCGACCCCATCGGCCCTCTGTTCTGCAAGCAATGTGCCCTGCCCACTGCTACTTAAGGTTGGCAATTCTTCAGATTATGTCCGTTGCCTTGGTTCCCTTAAGGATCTCTACGTTTTTGATTCGATCGCGTAAGAAAACTTCAAGCATAGCCCGTAACTCTATTAAAATGTGTTATAATATTAATTATAAAATTACTTTAAAATGTATCGTCGATGAGGTATATTTTGTAATTGCTTTACGCCACGTTGTTTCCCATAGTATGAAACAACCTGTATATTATTTCTGTCTTTCGTTCTTTTATTAAAATCTTAGAGAGCTTTTCATTGAACAGTCATGCTGACTAGACGTGCTATATCTTAATCTATAGAAACATGGCATGTTGACATCGCTTGGCGCTTGAGCTCTTTACAAAGTGCTCGTTTTTAGGGTTCCGTTGCCAAATGGCAAAAAACGGAACCCTTATAGATTCGTCATTTCTGTCTGTCTGTCTGTCTGTCCGAGTATGTCACAGCCACTTTTTTCCGAAACTATAAGAGCTATGCTGTTGAAACTTAGAAGGTAGATGTATTCTGTGAACCGCATTAATATTTTCACACAATAATAGAAAAAAAACAATAATATTTGGGGATACATAGAACTGAAACTAAAAAAAAATTTTTTCATCAAGCCCATTCGTGTGGGGTATCTATGAATAGGTCTTTAAAAATGATATTGAGGTTTCTAATATTATTTAGTTTGCGCGAGAGACACTTCCAAAGTGGTAAAATGTGTCCCCCCCCCGTAACTTCTAAAATAAGGGAATGATAAAACTAAAAAAAAATATATGATGTCCATTACCATATAAACTTCCACCGAAAATTAGTTTGAACGAAATCTAGTAAGTAGTTTTTTTTTAATACGTCATAAATCGTAAACCACAATTTACCTTTCTTTCAGTCAACTCAAATATAAAAATTAAAAAAAACCATTTAATTTCATAAACATAAATCGTAGGTATGCATAAACCTTGAATACCTGCAGGTTTGTACGGAACCCTCGGTGCGCGAGTCCGACTCGCACTTGGCCAGTTTTTTAACAAAACAAAGCGCCTTGTTTCTCCAAAGGGTTTTACAGATGTGTACCTATAAATATCGCTAAATATGTTTTAGTCACTTGTGGAGCCGAGCCTATTGCCATAATTCGGGCATCATTTCAGAGTCTGTGCTGGTACTGATTTTTTAGATATAAAAACTAGATTAAATAACACTTTGCCCGACCTGGACATCGAAATTAGGATCTCAAATTTAGCAGTAGCTCATATCTATTCATTTAACAAACTTCTAAAGAGGAACACGTTCCTGATCTTACACTAATGAAATATTAATGAGATCTTTTGAAAATGAATACATTATTTTACCATAAAATCGACGGTTACATTACATCTCCTCTTCAAATAGTTTTAGACATCTAAATAAATGTACATGCCTCTCATATAGTACCTAGCAGTGGTGGCCCAGTGTTAAGGTGAATGCTCCAAACCAGCCCGCGAAATTCAAAATTTCTTGCGTTTTTTGCAATTTGCAGGCCAGTGCTAGGTTGTATGTTGATTAAAATATTATTTGCGCCTGTAAGATGTATGTAGTTACAGAATCATAATCATCAAAATCGCCAATACAACCCTCCAAGTTCATAAAGGCCTAGGAATAAAAAAAAAACAGAAAAAGTCATTCCTACAGCTTTATGAACTTAGAGCGTTGTATTGATGATTTTGATGATTCTAATTCTATAACTACATATGTCTTACAGGCGCAAATAATATTTTAATCAACATACAACCTAGCACTGGCCTGCAAATTGCAAAAAACGTAAGAAAATTTGAATGTCGCGGGCTGGTTGAAGCATTCACCTTAACGGCCGTGACTTATGAATTGTAAGTCGTAAATTCGAACCCAGACGCTTTACTTTTGTGTAAATTATTTCATCACCACTGCTTTTAAAACGGTGAAGGAAAACATCGTGAGGAAACCGACACGTCCTAAGACCAAAAATTCGAACACATGTGACATCTACCAACCCGTATTGAACCCGCGTCGTGAATTACGGCCCACTCCCTCTCACAGACAGGAGGCCTGTGTCACAGCAATGGGAACAAGCTACTACTAATGCATTATATATACTAACGCACTACGAATTACTTCAATTGCTTTATATTTGCCCTATCTGATCAACCTCAATGAATCACCCTGTGTACACAACAAACCGTTGCCCTTTGAAAACTAAATTAGGTACGTATAGCATTAAGGACGATGGTCATATTAAATTGATGTCACCAGCTTATAAATGAGTGTTTATAAACGTAGCCTCACCTGTTCATGGCACATTATAATGCATTAAGGAGTGGTGCTGGTCGATTAACAGAAATAGAACAGAAGACCCAACCTTATGTAGACTAATTAATTTTCGATACAATCTATTTAAAACCTTTAAGGGGGATAATAAACTATAATAAACATATCTGTGATCATATTGTTATATAAATGTGCCGATAAAATATAGACATATGAATAATTTGTGAGCTTCTGTAGGTATATTTTCTTATCTATACTAACTACTACTAACTGTCTGTTACGCTTTCACGACGAAAGCACTGAACCGATTTTAATGAAATTTGGTTTGGAAGCCCAACAAAGGACATAAGCTACTTTTTATTCCGCGACTTCATCTGCGTCCGCGATAACCAACATTAACGCGGAGAGACCGAAGTCGCGGGCAAAAGTTAGTATGTCCTATCAAACTGAAAAACTTTTTCCATGGCACCAATAATCGCGTCATTCCGATCCACCCAGTCCCTTGCTACCCTCTATTAGCGATGCCCTAAGCCGAGGTCAGTGCCCCACGGGGGGTGCCCTTGGCGAATAGTCGCTCGCCATCGCTGGAGGCCTTAATACATTAAGGTAGCCACAGGCAAGTCCCGTCCGACAATCTCATAGGTAATATCGACCTGCGAGATGTCATTAAAAAAAAAATACAATAATCGCAGTTGCGTACAACTACACATTTTTGATAAACGCTGCATAATTATGATCCTATAAACATGATAGTGTAATATATCCTAAGACATCTACGAAGGTAATGGATATATAGTCCATTCTGAATCTTCTATGAAAAGTTTTGATATACCAAATGAAACCACTTTTGAAATACAGTCTATACATCTAAGTAGAACTTAATAATGTGTTACAAATTTTGATAAAGTTCGAACTTTTCTTTTCGGCGTGGTTACTTATTACAAAAAAATAATAACCAAGAGACCCTATGACCATGACGATACGGATTTTTTTACCGTCTCATAGACTTTACAGAATGTACCTTCTGGAATCTTCACAACATCACTAAACCAGTCACATTGCTAATATAGTATCAACAGGGTACGAATTAGACAACCTAAATACAATTAAAATTATCCCTTCAAGTATAAGCAGTCTAATCAAATCAATCCTTATAGGTTACTGGTACCTTTAAAAAAATGTAGTTCGTATTCCATTTTTAAAAGCGCTAAGCTAAATCCAATAAGTGAATAAGTTTAATAGCACAACTCGTTTTCCGCAACCAACTTGTCCCGTTAAAAAGTTATGCCAAGTGAACTTGCAACTTTAACCAACTTTAAACAACCTCCAGCTAGAAATCTATTAAACTTGAGAGTTGAATAGATTTCTTGAAGTTGTTTGGCTACAATATAAATAGTTTTTTACTGACGGGGGTTTTTTATAACTTGGGAAAACTCCGAAGAAAATCAATAGTTATTTTTATTTTACCAGAATGAGAGAAAGAAAATGTTATTAGAGTGCATACAAAGAGTTTTGGACGTTTAAATGGGATTAGGGTTGTTAAATAAAAAGGAGTAGGTTGTGTGCATACGTTGCTCATGCCAGCCTGGTGGGCAAGACGACCTGAGCCCATCATGTGCTATGTTTTTTATTTTTTTAAGAACCCCTTTTTGTTATACTTAGATATTAAAAGCTGTATCCACGAGAACTCTGCCGACAAACTGTACTGCAGTTTGGCAGAAGAATTGTGTTACATTGTATGTTTAATATCCACGAATAAACGAATAAAAAAAATAGTTCTGATTTTTGTCACACGCCAGTAGATGATCTATTGGCGCGTGGCATTTGTCAAAATCATTGAAATGTTTTACTTTTCGGTGGTCAGTCGGAAACAGAAAAGTTTAACATTAAAAACATTGCTATAAATCAACTGTAACATGCGGTGTAGTTTTAAGTTTCTAATCGTATTTCATAGGCACGCGTTTCCCACGATTTCACCTGATGCTGTCAATAATCTAGATGTAATACTCTTGTCTACCAGTAATCTATTTACTCAATAGGAGTTCCTTCTAAGTTTAAAAAAGTCAACAGACTCTCGGAAGTCGCAAAGACATCATATGATAAATATGCTCTGTCAATAGTTCGTCTCATTCATACTCACTCCAGTACGACACACGCTACTAACATAGTATACGTATACCAGTATACTAGTGCCGTTGCAAATTGGTTACAATCCTCAACAATGGACAGACCTTTGTGGGCTCGCCGAGTCAATTGTTAACGTGAAGATAATTTCGATCTCTGAGGAGAAGACCACGTGAATATCAAGCACGTGTTACTGTATATAGCAGCTGTGTAAGCAGTTTAATAAATTAATAGTCAGAGAAATGAAAATTTTATGTGTCAGTAACACAGGATAACGTTCTATGATGGAACTTATCAGATACAATTTCTTGACTATATAATTTCGAATTAGTGGTTCCTGTGTGAATTGATGTATCAAACTTTTTTGAAGCTTCACAAGTGGAATTTTTAGATGTTAATTAATCAAGATATAATGCGTAGAATAACATGTTACGCTAGACACAGTTCCCATCTACGGATCAGCCAATTCACTTTAAAATAACGTTGTTAAATGCCTCTCCCTAATGATCCGCTTGTAGGCCTAGGTAAACAACTACACTCGGTAACAAGCGGTTTAGTTCTGAAATAAACAAACCGACATTTTGATGAGTTTGTTTTCGTCGAAATTGCTTTTAGCCGCGCTCTCCGCAAACATTCGTTGGAATTGCGTGCGGCTGCTCTGTGGCTCCATAACAAAGGTCCAATTTATAGTTTTGTAATTAGTACTTTTTCTTTCCTTTTTTTTCTGGATGGCTTGTTGTTTGTTTTTATGCAGTTTGTGATGCTGTGAATGAGTCTCTGAATTAGAACCTTGTTCTTTACAAAGATGAGAATAGAAAAGTTTGATTTTAGAATCAATTGTCATTGGGCAACATTATAGGCTGACTTTGCTTATGCCTTATGGCATACTTACTTATGGCCTATAATGTTCCCACTGCTGGGATATAGGGCTCCTCCACGCATCAATTGTATTAAAATAGCAGGCTAAACAAAATCATACTATTTATTGACCCTCTTCACACCTGCCAATACTTTGTCTCCTAAATTAATACCTATTGTAAACCGTATGAATTTTTTATTTAAAGACTGATGAGAAAAAGAGGATGAATTGTGTGAGGAATAATATGAAAGAAAAGAGAGTAAATGAAAGCGTGACGGCTGACAGGGGAAAATGGAAAAAGAAAACGTTGCACCGACTCCGAGGAATCACATATTCCTTTGGGTCGGCGTAAAAGGCGACTAATATGATGATATGAGAACTTGTGTTTTGTAGCACCAAATAACAAAGTCTTATTTTTTACAGGTCGAGTAAACGGTGACGTTATGACCCAAGCCCATGAGCCTCTCAACATAATGGACGGCACACAAGCTGACTACTCCACTAAGACCAAGCGAGGTGTATACCTCTCTAAGTGTCTCGCCTTCATCATCCTCGTGATCTTCGTACTAGCTCTCGTCACAACCTCGCTTTTGGTTTACAACTACGCAGCATGCCCAAAAATAGACCAATTAGCGAACGTCACGAAATATGAACTCTGCCACTGTGACCAATCAAAACTTTTAGTGTTACCATTGACAACAGAAAGCAGTAGATCAGTCATACCTTTAGAAACTACAACTCATTCGTCAGTTCCAAATGTGACAAATCTCTGGTTGCCAAGTTATTTGAAACCAGAGAGATACTTCCTCAATATAACGCCATACATTTATGAAGGCAATTTCACTTTTGATGGAGAAGTCACAATAATTCTAGCAGCCATAAAAGAGACTAAAGAAATTATCTTCCATGGTGTAGAGCTAACGATACACGATCTTAAAATACATGAGAAAGACGATGGTTACAACATACATATTTTGAGAATGCTGGAAGACGTGCCTAGAAATTTCCATATTATAACTTTAGGGTCCACGTTATTGACTGGAAGACAGTACATTATGACCATCAAATACACTGGATTGTTGAACGATAATCTACATGGATTCTACAGAAGTTCTTATGAAGACAAAGGCGTGAAAAAGTAAGTACTGACACATTTGAATTAGTCCTTGAGCAAGATTAAATTATTACATTGCTCGACAAGAAAATTCCTTTGGAAACCTTGTTGGACAATGATGAAGCATTAACGATAACATAAAATAGCAGAAAATCAAAAGTCATTTATTCAAACTAGGCCGAGAGTCAGCACTTTTTGAACGTCAAAGTTACATAAGACAGTCCCCCCAAAACGCCCGCCCTTTGACACTTCCTAGTGCTTTAGCTGGGAAGAAGAAGTAGCGCAACAAACTCCCCAGCAGCACAGCTGTCTGTTAAGTTAGAAAAACAAATATAAGTATTCGATATATCACTTATCACATTCACATAGAAGTAAAAATAATGATGTTTCTACTATATTTTCGCTCTTCTCTTCGAACCATATGGAACGAGTGAAGAATATAAATTATAATGATTATTAGAGCACGAGGTTACTAAAGGTATTTATTTGAATTGGCAAAATGCCTGGCAACGGTGATGGATATCTTTTTATACGTAGGTATTTGTTACCTTAAATTTATGTCCCTCCCAATTGATTGAATCATGATACGAATGTGTTATAGGTATATATGTGTGTAACGTTTTTATGGATACTTACTCAGTATGAGGCAATTTTATTGAAAGCTTTCAATGCCAAAGCCTCGAATTTAAAGTATCCAATATTTGTTTATTTAATCCATCAACTCCACCTAACGCAGTCCACTGCAGGATATAGACCTCTCCCATGCTGTGCCATAGAACCTTGCTTTCCGTATGCAGTCTGTCCCAACCACCTTTTTGAGGTCATCGGTCCATGTACTCGTAGCTGTAGCATAAACTTAAGTATTTAATACTTACATGATGTTTTAAATTCAAGATATTCAACTTCAAATTATTGCATGTAAATTGCACTTACAATGAACGAAATCCTACCTAAGTATTTTATAATAACCAACGATAATTGAACCATCTACATACCAAAGAACTTTTTCTTTTATTTCCTAAATTATGGTTTTGAAGACTTCTTTACCACTTTGATGTTTGTGCCGTAAAATATTAAATCAGAGTAGTCTCCAGTTTTAGTAAGTTTAGTGAGTTTAGTGACTCAGTTTTTAGGGTTCCGTAGTGAACAAGGAACCCTTATAGTTACGTGATGACCGTCCGTCTGTCTGCAGCTTATCTCAGACACTTTTAGTACTAGAAAGCTGTAAATTGGCATGGATATTATATAAGTCTCACCAAAAAAGTGGTCAAATAAATTTAAAAAAATGTTTTACTGTGCCTCCTCTACACGTAATATGTGGATATTTTTTCGTCTACCTCTTGGTATGAAAAATAAGTCTCTTGCTGTTGCGGGTTTGTGAAACATTTTTTTTCGATTAATGGATAGGTTTGTGAAATATTGAGGTTGAAAATGAACATTTTTGTTACAGTCAAGTGTCAGCTAAATGGTTGTTTTTGGATATGTAAAAAAATCACTATTAATATAAATTTTACGAAGTCAAAAGTGAACCTATGATACTCATAGCTAAGTAGGCTTGACAAGTGAACTAGTTATATTCCAGCAGCTTACATTTCGTCGTTGCAAATTCAAAATCTCCTATGTGTAAAAAGTAACTTTTCGAGAAAAACGAAAAAAACTGTTTCCTGAAAAAGAAACTGAGGAAACATTCTTATTTTTTTTTAGATGTAAAGTGTAAAGGACTTATAATGTATTGAGATAGAATTTGTCGTATATCAATGTGTCGTTCAGCGTATATTTATATAAATTTAATTATTTTTCTGCACATAGGAGATTTAAGTTGCAACTTTTTGTCACATAAGTGGTTTTACAGTTTATTACATCAGGCACATAGGAGTTTTCGATGGTCAATAAACATGAAATTTTATTAAATTAGCGAATATTTTAACGATACATTAAGATATTCACATAGGAGTTTTTGCAATAGGTAGGTATACAAAATCGCTTTTAAAATATATGCATAGCTCGTATTTGCGAAAATTGTTACATAGGAGATTTTAAATTTGCAACGACGATTTGCAGTTTGATTGTATGGTATCTACCATACAATCAAACTGCAGATAGAAGAAGCTGCAAAAGAGAAGAGAAAAGAAGAGGCTGCTGTTGCTGTAGATAGAATGTTATGTTTATCAACCACAATGTCAAGTTGTTCCGTTGAATAAATTCATCCCAAATACGTGACCCTTCACTGTGAGTGGTTCGATACACACTTGGCCGGTTTTCACCTTGGTATAGATAATCGGACATGGTAGTTTATTTGCGTCACTGCATATATCTAGTATTAAAACTGTTGTAGGTCTTACTGTCAAGATCAGTCCTACAACCACTTTAGAAAACTAGTTAGGTAGGTGCTAATATCTACTCTAGTTATTGAGACTTTAATACTTAACAATTATTATAATGATTTGATTATAATGGCATGCACTTGCTGAGAGTGAAAGGCATTTTTCGTTTTATCGGTATAGATGGCTGGTCATTAAAGAATCCTTAGATAAAATATTTAATCGTTCGTAGCTAATGGTGCCGATTCCCTTATTCACAAACTAAACTAAATTTAAGTTCCGTGCATCTTTTTCTTTCTATTTCATTAAGGAAAGGACAGAAGATAAATTTTAGTTTTGTCCTGTCAAATTAATCAGCGCTTGACGTAAATTGACGTAATTTTAGTAGGCAAGTTTTTAATCACGTCTAAACTTGTATGGAGCGCTGATTAATTTGACGGACTAAACTAATATTTTTCTTTTGTCCTCTTCTTAATGAAATACAAAGAAGAAGATGCACTAAACCTAAATTTAGTTTAGTTTGTGAACAAGGTAATCGGCACCACTACCTCAGTGATAGTCCAAGTTTTCACTAAAAACTACTATTTGTGTCATGTCAATTCTGGCATCAATTTGCCTCGCCTTTTTTCAACTAAAAATGTTGGTGTCGGCATCCAGTCTAACTTGATGCAGCTCAATATCAGTATTTTACGTGCAGAGACTGCTTATCCAACCTCTACAACTCAGTTTTTAGGTAATACGAATTTAGTTATTCCTTGGTTAGACTGGCTGTCAGGCTTTCCGGCTTCTGACGACCCGTAACGACTGTCAAAGATCTACAAATGACAGCCGGAACTATTGACTCAATATGCTGCTTTACGAGGCACGAAGAGGTACCTCGTAAAAATGGTCACTCATCCACGGACTGAGAGCTATATTAAAAATAATCATTCTCTTTATTCCAACATCTCGACGGTTTTGCAGAAAATCTGTCCTGGTTCAACTGACAGATAATTAAAAACGAAAATCAGTTCAATTTGATAATTAATCAGAACGTAGCCTTTATCGATACTTTCTTTAGTAGAAACAATTTCACAAAACCTCCCACAAAGTACTCTAAAAATATTCCTTCAAACAAAATAGTATCTTAAAATTTTAAACAGTCATCTATTAAGCGGCAGGCACGTCCGCCGAGACATCTCGCCTGGTCACATGAATACACGTGCCGTATGGCATACGAACGATAGATTAGCAGCTATAAAAATATACTTTAATATGTTGTTCTGGTACAATAGAGGTCCTAATTGCTTTCCTTGCGCATTGTTAGCGAATTTTGAATGACATGGTCATTGGTTATTGCACAATGATTAGTTGGAATCGACTTTGGAGGGTTGTCTTTTTCGTGTGTGTCACTTACGTCATCATCGGCCTATAGCAGTCCACTGCTGGTCATAAGCCTCTCCAATTCCACGCCATTCAGCTCGATTCTCAGCAACTCTAATCCAGATGCTACCTACCTACTGCTCACTTACATAACATACCTTAATTAGTCTATATGTTCCTATTGCTGGGAATTACAGGCCGCATCTCTTCGAGAGGGATTGTGTTCAGTGCGGGTTGGTAGATGTCAAATGTCTTCGAAGTTTTGTTTCTAGGACATGCCGATTTCCTCACTATGTTTTCCTTTACCGGTTTGAGAGCAGTGGTGGTGAAATAATTTAAACAAAGTGAAGCACCAGTCTGGGTTCGCAACTATGGCCTACACCTCGTTAGTCGTGGCTGTTACCACTGCGACATCACTGCTCTTTCTTTTATTAATCAATACTTAATCTAAGCCACCTAGCTGTACCTGGGAATGAGTATTTATTAGTTGTGAAACGCAATTGACGAGATTTTTCGTGAGAAAAGAATGCTTATAAGATAAGCTCAAATACTCAAAATTTGATCCAGGGTGGAGGGAAATAGGACAAAATTAATGAAGTTTGGCAATTCATTAACTAAAAGTTCTCAATTCAAGAACTACCTATAATTCATTAAAGAGAAGATTTTTCCAAATAAATCGTTATTATAATGGCGGATATCAATATTCTAAAGATTCAGTGTAACTTTTTTTATGCCGGAAAATTATAATGTTCCACGCTAACGAAGAGTGGAAGTGAATTCACGAAGAGGATATCACGTATCCTAAATACGAGAAATTCCCTTCCGCTCGTGGCTGGTTATAATAGACAGACTAGGTCCCAGCGGTATTCTGCATCAGTAAAACCAAGGCGAAGGAAAAAGACGTGCGTGACAACGAATAATGGGTGTAATACTTCAGGTGTGGATAATTGCTGTCTTTATGTTCCAGTAAATGTATCTCCGTTTACTTTTCTAGAGTATCTTCTCTACCACTATATTATTATTTTGTCAAGCAAAGGTAATTTTTCAGCTTTGCAATGTTTTCTGCAATATCACTGTTGGTGTGGATAATAATACTGTATGTTATGACTAACGTGACCATTTATTCTTTGACTCAAAACGGAACATTCATATTTTATTTAGGTCAATTAATAGGCAGTCATATAAAAAAAACACTTTTAAAAAAATTATTTATTCAGAAAAAGCCAGTTAGCTTAAAAGTTACCAATTGAAAAGTATATGTACTCGAAACGTTTAGTTATATTTATATTTATCAGAGGAACAAATTTAATACAGCTAGTGCAACGGCCGACCGGCCGATTCGACTACTTAAGTTTTCGCGCGGTTTCAGAAAACGGGACAATTTTGCGTCCCGGAGTTCATTTCGGGGACACCGGGACTCGATTTATAAAAAGGAACAGTCCCGTTCAAAACGGGACGTCTGGTCACTATAATAGTTGATTATTACTTACAAAAAAAGTAATTCCTTTTCAGTCAACACGTTATGGTTTTGGCATTAAAGTCTTTGCGCTATGGCATTATAATATGGGGCAATTTTGAGGAAATCAAAGTGGAATATCCAACAGCGCGCTTTAATTTCGGTCTATACCTAACTTGTGAAATATGTTATATGATTAAAATCTTCTGTGGTTGTTTGACCGGCAGATGGATAGCAGTCACTCAGTTCCAAGCTATGGATGCCCGCCGTGCGTTCCCCTGCTGGGACGAACCAGCTTTGAAGGCGAAGTTCACCATCAGCATCGCAAGACCAAACAACATGTCGTCTCTTTCTAACATGAACGTTGTTAGAAAGAGTAAGCAGTAAGTACATATCGAAGAAGAAAACTGTGTTTCTGGAAGTTGTTTTGAATCTATACTTGGTAATTTAAATGGTTCAAGCAGGAGTCAAAATGTCATTAAAGTTTTATATATTAAATAGTTATACTAGCTTATTATTGTACACACGGCTACATATCAAGCTGTACATTTCCAGTTTTAAAAGAACTCGCATTGTACAGGCTTTCCGTACAAGGAGAAGTCAGCATATACTGGAAATGTATAGCTTGAATTATCACCGTGCGTAACATTACAAGGCAAAGGCCTCTTTCCTTGCAGATAAGGCATGATCATTGATCACCACGCCAACAATGCCCTGCGGGGTAGTTGCAAAGCACACTAACAGTAAGAAAAGTTTTCGTTTGGACTGTTCAATAACATTCATTGCGTTATTTACGTTACTGAGCAGTCGTATTTTTCGAACATATGAAGGAATGGATCGGCAACATCCTTCATTATGATACAAATTGTAATTGATACTGTGTTGTGCAATTAGTGCATTCACGATTGCGTTCTTTTCCATAATATTTAAACTTTTACCAAAATCATCGATTATTTTATGGATTTTCTTTACTTTCTGGTTCTAGTAAGTTAAAAACTTCATTGTAACAATGAGGTTTGATATCATTGGTTTGTTACCAAACGTGTCTATTATCAAACATTTTCTTTACAGCGAACTTCTACAAGATTACACCTGGGATCACTATGCAGAGTCCCTACCGATGTCAACATACTTAGTAGCATTCACGGTAACAGACTTTAAGAACATAACGGACGATAAATTCTCGGTCTGGGCGAGAAATGAGGCGGTCAAGTCAGCTGCATTCGCTCTCGAGATAGGTCCGAAGATACTGAAGTATTTGGAAGAGTATTATAAGATAAAGTTTCCGTTGCCGAAGATAGATATGATTGCGTTGCCGGATTTCAAGAATGGCGCTATGGAGAACTGGGGATTGCTAACTTTTAGGTAAGAAATGTATTTAAACTTCTGTCTTCTGATTGTAAGATTTAACGAATATGTCCGTTCAGTAATTGTGAGCTTTAATGTTACGTTAATAGGCAATTAGCAAGAAGCCTATTTTATAAGTTGTTTAGGAACTTCAATGCGAATATGTTTCGCATATTTCTCGATTTGCCATTATTGGCCAATAATGACAAACATTAAAATGAATCCGTTTGAAGTTTTGTCTGTGTGCTAATTATCGTTAAATAAATCAGTACATTTTACAAAATTATGAAACTTCACCCGCGAGTTCATCCGCGTCAAATTCATAGCTCATTTTACTCCAGAATATTGTGGCTTTCCGTAGTTTTTGAGTTGATCCAAAACAAACAATTTTACAAACAATCGAAAATTTTGCTCTTTATAATATTAGTGTAGATATTTTGCCAAGAAAATAGCAAACTGGAGTTACATCAAAAGTAAAGTTACTGCCATAACCGAATCGATAGACCAAAAAGACAAGCGCCCCAATAACAAAAATGAAACTAAGCCCGAACCGGTAAATAACATCAGCTCCGTTAAATCTGCTACAGGGGTGAGTCTTTTGATGGATGAATGAATCGCAACACTTCATTATCGGCTGGGGACCGACCATCTATCATCCCTTTGATTTGGGGAGAGGGTCGCAGGGCGTTCGCACATATTGTGTTGGCGACCAAAGATTTTGGCTCAATACAAGTTTTGAGTGGTGGCGAATTTGTTTCCTTTTATTCTTGTTAAATGAATGGACGAATTTGGGGACGGTTTTGTGGTAAAATAATGAAACTAGAATGTTTGTTCAGTTGCGTGGGAATATTTTGTAGTAAATTACTGCGTAAACATTTAAAAATGCAGTCTTTTCAGTTGTAATTACCTGGCCAAAACGGCGTGTTTATTTCTATTTTGGTCTGTATTTTGTGAGAACTTAGATCGTATTTTATATTATAAAATACAACTGCAAATAAAAGAGGTGCAAGGATGGTACACCTCCATATTGATGCCCAAGATACAGGCTTGTCTAATTTGGGGCCAACCTTTGTAATGTTTTGGGCAATACATTATGATACTAACTTAACCAGCGGCTTTGACCGCGTATTTTCTATATAATCCTTTCTTTTCACTCTGTTTATTCTTAAAAACCGCATCCAAATCTGTTGCGTAGGCTAAACGTACAGACGAGGGTAGCGACTTTTTTTTATAATTTTTAAAGACTTGCTTTGGTGACCAGTTGTGTTTGACTAACCTCTAACAAACATTTTCAGAGAAATATCCATGCTATATGAGGAAGGTGTATCAGCCAGTACTGACAAAGTTCACGTGGCAACTGTAGTGGCCCATGAGATTGCACATCAATGGTTCGGCAACCTCGTGACCCCTATCTGGTGGAGGGATCTGTGGCTCAATGAGGGCTTTGCTACGTATGTGGAATATGTTGCTGTTAATGCTGTGAGTATACTATGATATATCTGTCAACAAAAGTCTTGCTTTAAAAGTATGATATTTGAGGACGATAGCGTTAGTTTGCGGAACTAGTTTGATTGACTTGCATCGGTTATTTTAAAATCCTCACCGACAAACGTGACGGTTAGCCCGCCATATATTTTATAGGTAGCTAAGGTGGCATAGAAAATATTTGGTTAATTTTGATTCGAATTTAAATAACACGTTCTGGATGATCATGCACTTTGCCTCCTGCATTAATTCGGGATTTTTGCTCAGCAATTTGGGCTTATATACTTTAGTAAAATATTTTTTCTCTAATTCTGTTATTCTTGTTGTTGTTTAAGGTGGAGAAATCCTGGAACATAACCGAGCTATGTGTTTTGGATATCGTACACAACGTATTTCAGCTGGATGCCCTCAATTCTTCTCATCAGCTGTCTGTAGAAGTGAGCGCCTCTGAAGAAGCTGATGCTATATTTGACAAGATCTCCTATGGAAAAGGTAAAGGATTTCTAGTTCTGTGTATATATTCGTTTTAGCGCTGATAAAATGTCTAACAAACCTTTGTGGTAAAACGTTCACACGCTCAGACTATTTTAATTTATATGAGATATATGTTTGCTCGCTTAGAATAATAAAAGTAGAAGTGAATTTCCATTGGTTGATTGTATCATTAATCTGCTGATGCTTGATTATAAAGCGTCTACTATGAGAGATCGGAACTTAAAAATGCCTTTGTGGCTTTAGTGTATTAACAAAGCGACCCCTACCCGCTACTTGCATGTATCAAAATGAATTAATCTGCCACGGGATTCCATGTGATCACATTTCAAAATCAGGATACTTCCCTGGTAAAATTTAGGAAGACACTAACGTTTCAATTATTTTCTTTACCCAGGATCAGCCCTCCTCCGCATGTTGAACCACGTCCTAAAAAGTGAGGTATTCAATGATGGAGTAACGGATTACCTGAACTCCAAGATGTACGGCAATGCGGAACAAAGGGACCTATGGACTGCTCTAACCACTGCAGCCAGAAGAAAAGGGGACTTTGATGCCGATGTGGCAGTGGTCATGGACTCTTGGACCTTGCAGACTGGATTCCCAGTCCTGACTGTGACGAGGAATTATGAAAATGGGACTCTGTATTTTAAACAGGTTTGTTGATTTTATGCGTTAAGAATAATAATCATCTGTCATTTCAAAGCGAACCAACATGTATGGGAACATGTTGGTTCGCTCCGAAAATGATTCTTTCTGGAGTATCCATAATCCTGGATATCGCCAAAATCCGTAGTTTCAGCCGAAATTACTTAATCGAAAATTCACAGTATGATTTTAAAATTAAAAAATCTAAGCTACTTTACAGTCTAAGCGTACGTAATCACGTATGAAGCCTTGATTTTCAACCTCTTATGAAAATAAAGCTCTACTTACGCCATCTAGCAACAAATCATCGAACTTTACATCATTAGAGGCAACTTTACTATTACACTGTTCGATAGATGTCGTTACTGTGATCATCTATTGATTTCATTGATTATACGTATTTTATTTTTATTTCAATTAATTTACGATATTAATATGAATGCCGCGCGTCACTCGGTTACAAATCGACTATATTACCCTCGTGAGTCGTGTCTAATGATATTTTTTATTAACACATTGTTCGATAGATGTCGCTACTATGAACATTCATTGATTTCAGATTGTTTTACTGATAAGAATGCCATGAGACACTAATCAATTATATTGGCCTCGTGACTCGTGTCTAATGATTATTTTATTAATCGAAAATCATAAACCGGTTTAACAATCACGATAGTACCTACTAAATACTGATATTCTACAGACTAAATTATCTAATCATCGACTTAATCACCTACTGTTGTAACTATCATTTATATGGATCATTAGGCGCTAATCTACGATTTGATTTATTAATTCCTATTAAATTTGTAATGTACTTAAGTATACAACGTTTTTATTATGCAAGATCTATTAACGTTTGAATTTTATCTTGATGATAGCAATCACATTTTTGTACTTATAGTGTTATTAAAACATTACATAATTTTCTCATAGTTACTAAAAGATTCGTCAGAAATGTTACTTGTAGGAACTACTCTGACTGACAAAATTAATCTAAATTAATCTAAAAAGTGGCACTGGCGATAGATCCAATCTAACACAATCTTCGCAGCTGTACCTACATAAGTAAAAGCTTTTTTATAGATATTATTTAAATTAACTGTTCCACGCATTTTTTTATATATCTTCTAAATAGTGTATAGGTAACGTTTGATAATTTAAAGAAACATCCAAGAAAAATATCTTTTATAAAATTACCAGGTCATTTTTTTTTTGATCATCAATTTTATATCTAAATGCCTATAGAGTTAATCAAGATTACTATCTATTATAATCAAGTAGATTCACGTGATAGACGTCACGTTGAAAATTACTTTTGGCTTACTAATTACGCTTTACATATTATTATGCAAACGTCATGCCGGTAATCCGAGATGAGTATAGCAAATGTGTAAATTAGGCCTTCAAATTAGCTAAGATTTATACTCACTCATCAAATTGGCGAAAAAAATTCAAATATTATTTTTTATAAATTAATCCATGCCTGCTTTAATCATAATCAAGTCAAGGTTTAAACTTCTGCCAGGGTCGCGAGATTCGTTCGAAAGAGTTACCGGGGCCCTGCCATATGGGCACCTGAAGGAACACGGGTGGGTTTTAGTCAGTAAAAGTCTGACGCGCCCTGAGCTCCGCCCAGAGCGGGTGAAGTCATTTGATGATTTCCCATGCAAAAAAAAGGATTAAGCTTGGAGCTTTTTAAAGCTTCTGTTGATACAGTGACTTTATATTGGGATCATTATAATTCTTCTGCCTTTAACCTAATTTATTTGGGCTCCACACAACATGTTTTTTCGTCCAACTTCTCCATTAGCCGACATCTCGGTAGTCACCTCTTTCTAGCCATATCATATATCACACAGTCTATCCATCGTTTCATTGGGCTTCCCCAACTTTTATCCATCAACATAGGTACTCAAAAACTTGCCTTATTCCTCCGCATTACAATTATGTCTGTACCATGACAATCGATTTCTGTACATGATTTTAGTGCCACTTTTCGACTTCCTTTTATATAATCATTTCTGAGTCTACCATTTGTGTAACCCAACACATCCCTCTAAACATAATGATAAACTCAGTTACATTGCCTTTCATTCATCCTTTTTATGGCCCAAAGTTCTGGTCCATACAAGATAACAGTTCCAACTATGCTCTTAATATTCGGATGTTTTTTAACTGACTTCAAAAAGGAGGAGGTTCTCAATTCGGATGTTTATATGTTTTTTTTTTTTTCATGTATGTTCGGCCATAACTTCGTCATATATAAACGGATTTGCAAAATTCTTTCTTTGTTCGAAAGGGGTTTATTCCGAAATGGTCCCATGTAAATTTCATATAGATCTGATGATCAGTTCCGGAGACAGACACCGAAACTCTTTAAAAAATGACAGCAAATCAACCGCGATTTCTGCTATCGCATAAATATGCATTGTTTGTTTGGAATTACAGCGGGGTGAATACCACAACTAAAAATTTAAATATAAAAACTTTTTTACAAAAAAAAAAAAACAACCGACTTCTTTAAAAACACTACAAAGTGAAAAATAACTTTAATTTCGGAAGTCGGTGGCAAAATAACCATAAATACAGATCCTAAGACACCGACTTCCGAAATTAAAGTTATTTTTCACTTTGTAGTGTTTTTAAGGAAGTTGGTTGTTTTTTTTTTTACATATTAATTTTATATGAAATTTAAACCTAATAAAAGTTTAACAAAAACTAAATTTAACATTTTATAACAGGAACGCTTCGTCTTGATCAACGATACAGCAGAAGCTGAAAAGTCACCAATATGGTGGATCCCGGTGTCTTACACAACGGCTTCAGAAAAAGACTTCGAAACTACCCAACCGAAGTTATGGCTGAAAGGGGAGAAGTCCTTAACTATAAGCAACATCACCATGAAGCCTGATGAGTGGTTCATTGCTAATGTGCAACAGACAGGTATTGATTTTATCGTCAATAATAGTGCAGATATTTTTCAAATAAAGAAGTTGGAAGTAAATAAAAATTTACTATAGGAAAATCGGACATCCACCATAATCGTGGAACCAAATAATAATTGTAGAGAATAACGGCTTTCTCAAATTTTAAAACTATCATGTTTCATAATTATAAGAGTGTTTGTAAGAATATCTGAAAACTTCAAATAATTCCATTTGCAGGTTTCTACCGCGTCAACTACGACTTACAAAATTGGAAACTTCTCATCAAAATCCTCAAGGACCCTTCCCGTTTCCAAGAGATCCACATCATCAATAGAGCTCAGATGGTTGACGATGCTATGAATCTGGCCCTTACTGGTCGGCTGGATTACAGAACTGCATTAGATGTGACAAGCTACCTCTCTCATGAGAGAAGCTATGTTCCCTGGAAAGCTGGGTTGTCGGCTTTGGGCTACATTGATACAATGCTGTCGAAGGGAGCGCATTATTTGGAATATGGGGTGAGTAGCATAAAAATGACTTCAATCGATATTTGTTTATTTAAACTCCTGATCTTGCAACATTATCGCTCCTGAACGCCGGGGCGTTCAATACTCAAAGTAATTAAAATTCTTAAAATGCAATATTATCTCCATTAGCCATAACAGGATTATAATAACACTCATAAAACGACAGATGGCGTTAGTAGTTGATAGTTTCAATAAAAACTCAAAAACAAAATATAATGTTCGGCAATAGATAGCGCTAGCAGTATTGAAATGGTCTTATCTAAATGTCGTTTGTTCTTTGAACATGTAACGTTAAGTAACTATACACGATTTGTTACTACAATAAACAGATTGTTAATTTAACGTAGTGTGATGATAAGAATAGCTACATGGACACCACACATTACTTAAGTATATTTCGGCTATCCATAGATGATCTACGTCTATAGATTTTTATCAGGATAAGCCCCTGGGCGCAAGAATATGGTCGAGGAGATTTCGGGTTATCAAAGGTTTGCTTTTTAGCTTTTTTTGTTGGTATTTTTTTTTTGGCATATACAACATGTAACATAATTAACGCACACCCTCTTAAGGGTCATTGTATTTATAATTATGAACAACTTTTACTATGGGACCAAACTTGAAATCGCGAAAAAAAATCAGCTGTTTCATTCAAAAGTTCAATACCTACTCGACCAAAATGTATGAAACAGGTGATTTTTTTCGCGATTAGTAAAAGTTGTTCATAATGATGAGTACAATGACCCCTTAAGAGGGTGTGCATTAATTACGTTACATGTTGTATATTTCAACACGACGTGTTAGTAATTCTAGTGGCATGTGAAAATGTATCAGTGACAGCTCGACCGACGTGGAGGTCTGTAAAAACGGAGGAGTTCGTATTACGATTTGGCTAATCCAACTTCATCTGTCCACCAGATCGAAAGCCTATAACGTCAGTGCAACTGCACTTCGACTCCTATTTCTACATACGTCAATGACCAAATCCTATGATACCGTTATCAAATTAGTGTTAGATTAATATATATGTGTTACAAGAAACTTGGATAGTTATAATGTGTTCAATAAAGATTATAGTAATGACATTAGGTCATATCAGTTGTTGATAAGGATAACTCGGTTAGAATTACAATGCTGATCGAAGATATCCTGATAATGATAGTAATAGGTAAATTATAAATATGTTAATTATGATTAGATTTTAGGTTATAAAAGATAATCAGATAGGCACACGATACTTTGTAATCATCGCCCTTATGCACACGCCATCTGTTTAGTATTTACCTCTTTCTGAACATCCATATCGTCTTTCTCTTTTTTACAGCCATAAAAAAATTAATGTTTAAAACATTTCGCGAGAAAAGTCCACTTAATGTTGCGTTCCTACTTATTTAAGTGGAAACTGGAACAAGTTTGTGGTTTCTTTTAATACAGGATCATTATATCTTCTTGTTGTAGTTCAGTTGTTAGTAGCGCAACATGTCTTTTTCTTCTATTAGTTGTCATTACGGAGTCCATCCCTTGCGTTTTGGTCTTTGCTCACTGTTATCCATCGACATGCAAAAACTTTCCTTATTCCTCCGCATCAAATGCCCGTACCATGACAACCGAATTCTGTACATGTTTTTTAGTGGCACTTGTCGATTTCCTTTTATACTATAATTATTTCTTAGTCTACGATTTGTGTAACCGCACACATCGTTCTTAGTATAATAACCCTTTATCTGTTATATCTTCCATCTTCTTCATTGATTCGCATCACACGCCCATATCATGCTAACCGATTTCCACACATCTTTTCTGTCACCAGAGAAACTTCATACTAGGCAGTATGAAGTTTCTTATCATTTCTTATTTTATCTGTTCTATCTGACTTCTTCTTATACAGTTTTACCTATCTCATGAAATCTTGCTGAGTTTTGTTCTTTTAAAAATTAGACAAAAACGATAAATGAAACAAAAATGTTTCATCCTTCGATAAATTCACAATCCTTTTATTTCGAACGATACCTTACATTCTTTTTACTTTCATACATTAACGTACACTAGATGGCGTTAGTAGTTACAATTTAGTAGTTAAAATTCGTAGGTACGATTATTTCGAATGTCTGTCGAGACAAATCCAAGACCCCTAGTTGTAATCGGTTGGTAATATTATTAGTTTAGGTTATCCGTGGTAAAAACTATCTCGGATGCCATTCACAGCCCGATTCTTAGCCTGTATTCTTACTCTCTCTTACGGCCTCTATGTAAGTCGTGTAAAAACCTATGTGGTGATGTTGATGCTGTATAAGCTGTTGCTTTAAGCCTGAACGTTTAGTGATGTGTAATGCGGATTATATCTGTCGATTTAATAGGGAAATCCCTTCGGGACTGTAGGGTAGGTATTGCCTCTGTGTAGCTATCTACACAAAATGATTTCATATCTACGTAATAATTATTTATATCTGTTGTTAGTCCACGCTCGAAATTATCTTGTTCATAAAAGAATTAGGGCTAAAAGAATTTTAACGACTTATTTATGCGTTTTCACTTTTGTTATCATGTTTTTATTATTGTGTAGGAATTACTATGCATTTGGCAAATTCCGATGATTATCAGTTATCGTTTTTTATCGGAACTTTGCAAATATATGAGTCATGTCGAGAAATAAATTAACTGAACGAAACTCATGCTGAGTTTGTGTTGATGAACCCAAAACGTGTTGGTACCGTTCCCCATATCAGCGGTTGCATTCGAACTATGAAAATCACTCTTGTTGTTACGCCATAAAGGCGCTATCTATGTCGAATTCATATGACTGGTATTTCATTTCATTTCATTTATTCTTGAACAATTTACATTGTGTTGAATGTACATGCAATTTACATAAAATTATAAGAACTAAGAATTATTCATTAACATGCCAAAAAAACAACAACATATAATACTAACAGTTTCAAGAATTAAGTTCGAAAATAAAATCATTATAATGTCTAGTGAAATGTCAAAAAAAAAAAAAAACAATATAATTAAATTCCAAACAGCTTTAAAAATACGATTTCTAAAAAGCTTTAAATATAATGTCAACCAGTTTTAAATATGATGTCAAGAAATTTCAGATTTTAAATGATGTCAAAGTTTTCATAATCATCAAAATTTAGGTATGCGATTGATTGACTGTACCTACCATCAGTTATAACATACATAAAAAGTATGCGTGTTTGCAGTGAAACGATATAGTTAAATAAGTTAATAAGAAAGTTATATAGATGTCACTGATGGATATGAATTGTGGTCAGTTCGATGCCGAATTGGCTGTTTTTGAACAAATTAGTTGTTATACGAGACAGCTCGTTTATTTAAAACCCTGGATCGCCATTGCGATACGTTCGTCAAAACTTGACTAGAAGTTTTGTTGAACGTAACGTTGAGAAGGTAATACAGTATGGTTTATTCTTAGCCAAAATAAACGTTTGGTGTGGCTTCTAATGATGCAGACTATAAAAAAAAAATCTGCGTGTTGAATATATTGACATTACTGCTTAACGACGTTAAGCAGTTATTATAATGACTGCATTATAATAACTGCTTAACGTCGTTCAGCTGTTTTACATAACGGAGCCGTTTTGCAAAACAGCCAGCGGTTATGCTAGCTAGTTGTTTACAACTAATTAAGTAATCCATCTGCAACACTATTATGAGTATGGGAACATGGCATCGAACGTAAACGATATCAAATAACATGATATAATTCATGCAAGAAACGCGATGGTGATGTTTAAGTAAATGATAATTTGGCATTTGAATGAGTAGTTCTCGAGGATGGAAGCTGAGCCAAATTGTAGCAACATTTCGCTAGTTACATGATACGGAAAAACTTGTGCTATTATCCATGAGAAAACAAAAATTTGCTAAGCATGCTCATGATGTATCTAGGAGTAAGTAATTGACTGCAACACATTTTAGATCCAAGCTGTATAATTTTTTAAATTAATTAAAATATTGAAATGCTTAATTATTATGAAACGAACATAGTTCAATCTGCTCTTAATGATGATTAACTCAGATACACTTGTCCAGGTATTCTAATTAAAGAGATAAGTTTGATTAATACTTTTTTGATTGTGTTGATTGTAGAATCATGCGCACAGAAACATTTGTTTTTATTATTGCTTTTAATTGTGTAATCACAACGTTATTCTGAAAAAATTTCATTCACAGCGTGTTTGTACACTTGGTCCCCATAAGTAAAAGCGCGTCACTTCGTGAGATAAAAATATTGTTCGTTACTATTTTGGTGTACGGTAGGTTTAATTTACGTTACCTTAATATCTGGTACTTATTTAATTTCAATGTAGCCGTTGCAAAAACGAAGGCTTTACGTCGTAAGTTTATCACGACATAGCATTTGTAAACACACCTGAACTTTATTATCTCACTGCAATCTACCCAAACAAGTGTAGATAAATGTTTAATTTTGAAATTGGAACCTTTTCAAGTGGAATATGACAATTCCAATTGAAAAAGTTTTCATTAATGTTTATTTATTTATTTATTTAATTAACATGGGAGACTTACAGCTACAACGAACAGATCAAGAACAGTTTATTAGTCAGAAAGCCAATTACAGGTCTCCACTTATAAGGAACAGAGAAAATAAAATATTTAATTCTAAGGACATTCACACTAAGTTACATTACATACAGTGTTAGAGCTGTGTTGCTCATACTAAATAATAATCATCACAACAAAATAAACGAATGAAAAGATAGAATGCATGAAAAAAAAAAAGAACTACATGAAAAAACTACGGCTGACTACGGAAAACTATGTTCTAATTAGATTTAATGTTTAAAAGTCCTGGATAGGGTCAACAGAATAAAAATAATAGATAAAATCGTGGGGTGCTTGATATCAATTAAAAATACCTCAAAAAGTACCTCACGGTTTAATCCATTATTTTCTACTTTTTAGTTTGGCTTTATATGAAAGCGTGTTTTTAGATTTTTTAACCTATTATTTTTACTTAATGCTTTTAGTGTAACAATGTCTTCGCTCAATAGATGGCGCTTAGTGTTGCGAAAATATATAATTTCTTCAATAATGACTAGTGCGATTAGTAGTATCATCAGAAGTAACTTGATAATACTTTAATCCGATTTTGATTATAACAAAAATATAATGAGTCAGTGTGAGATTGTAATCGGTTGATCAAAGGTTATGAGTTAGTAAGACAGCTGGCTAGGTTTATCGGATTCGCAAATGCATCGTAAGTACTGCGTAGTTTAAATATTGGATTCGAAATTCAAGTCACGCCACACGCCTATATTTGTTGGAGGATTAGGCAGAGGTTTAAAAGTGCCTGTTGAGTTTGAACCCTAGGTCCAGTGCTGAAAATTGAAAATCAATCTGCACATTTTTATTTAGGCATTCATTTAGGTGTCACCTTGTGTTCGTGTAAACGAGCATTTATATCTTGTAATAGGTCCCGAGTCTATTGCTATAAACTGGTCACTAACCCAGACTTTGGGCTGAACATAACATAACATCACGATTGCTTCCCAGCAGGGTAGGGTAGAGGTGTACCTGTGGTACAAGGTGTATTACATCGACATTTCTCCAGTTTTATTTAAATCCCATGTCATAGGGGGCGAGCCTATTGACATGAACCGGGTCCAAAGACAGATTTCGGGCTGCTACTGAGAAATTTAAATTTGAAAAATCCCAATAACACTTAGTTCGATCGAACGGGGATCGAACCCAGGACATCCTGTTTAGCAGTACCGCCTGCGACCAGTAGACCAGTGTGGCAGTAGACTGTGGGCTGCAGCTGAAAAAACCCGCAATTGGGAACCAAATAACTGTTTTTTTTCCCAACCAAGGGAGCGAATGAAGGAGCCCAAAAACAAGGCTTTACGGAATTATATGTCTTCCAGCATTACGTCCTCCGTCTTCTCAACGATGCTGTAAAAGAAGTTGGATGGAACGTGTCTCCGAACGAGAGCGTCATCACGTCACAGTACCGAGTAGACCTGCTGGCTTCAGCGTGCCACTTCGAACACCCTGACTGCCTGGAGAATGCTGTGAGGATGTACACCAACTGGATGTTGACGCCGAACCCTGATGCAAGTAATGAGTAAGTATGACATGGCCTTGATTTTCATGATTGTGATTGAGATATTTTATTTATTATAGTCAAGAAATTTTTATGTAACACTAGCTTTTGCCCGCGGCTTCGCTCGCGATAAATTCGGGGTAACACGGTTCCCCTTTCCTGATTTAGAACACAGAAGATAACTCGGAACAGAATGTTATTTTAATACGCTATTGTAGACCATATTATATGTCTTTCCAGTTGGGGATAGAATGTAATGATTCTGGGCCTTGGACACACGCGAACATGCTACATGCAATTGTCCATGGGAAAAGCACGGCTTTTCTAAGTTCACCCCAGCCACTTAAAAAAGAACAAAAAAAAAGTAGCCTATTATTATTATTATTTATTTATTTGCTAAGGCACAAAGTCCCAATAACTAAACTACATCACAAATACATCAAATTCATTAAAACAAAATACATTAAATTCATTACACCATTAAAATAACCCTCACATATAAAAAAATTGCACTCATTCCATGCATTCAAAACACAATTAGCTGCATATTTAATAAAAAATGCCACCTTTCTCAAAAGCTGAATGTATTGGATGTGTGTAAAATTACTACAATAACGTCTGTGACGAACGTTTTATATTAATAATTTACTGTAAGCATTGTTCTCATGTAAGTGACTTTGTGTCTTTTTTGAGAATAAATATCTTTAAACCTAAATAAATTAGATCAAAATACATTAAATTAAAATACATTAGACCAAAATACATTAAATTAAAATACATTAATTCAAAATATATTAAATTAAAATACTTTAAATCAAAATACATTAAATTAAAACTCATTCACAATCAAATCGAATCCCACCAATACAGTAAAATACACTCAGATTTATCTCCTTTAAAAAAAAAAAGTCATTATAAAATAAAATTACGCATTTTTTTTTTTTTTATCGTCGATTGGCACTCCTATGCACCTCTAGCCAATACCTGCGCATCGGACTGCTCAAATCCTCACTAACGACCCTCAACAGTTGATTGCCACTCTCCATCCCTTCAACTATCTCCACGTCTATTCGTCGCACCGTTTTGCCGTGAAAGACGGACAAACAGACACACACACTTTCCCATTTATAATATTAGTATGGATTTATAAATATTTACTACCCCAATATTAATAAAATCGGAGTAAAGTTATGACAAAATTAAAACTCGAAACCACTTTATTTAATCTGTGTCTTAATAATAATGGTTACATGAAGGTCCCTGTATTCTCTTTTGTATATAAACAAAATTATTATAAAAATAATTCAGTGTGTCACGTGGAGGCTATTTCACACTCACTCACTCACTCTGACACTCCCTAGGGGTCACTGAAATGAAATGTTTATTTATGTAAGTAGATCTCATATGACACTTTTGAACGTCAATATTTTGTGGGCAATATTTTAAAACTAGATGGCGCCAGCATTTCCTAGCTGGCTGTTTTCTGAGAAGTAACGCCAAAACAAACTCATAGGTCATGGTCACTAGAGAGCCATCTCCATTTTTTTAGCATTCTCTGGTTAAAACCTGGTGATAATAAGATAATTTTCGTTTCAGGATACACGTAGACCTCCGCGGTATAGTCTACTGTGTAGGAGTGAGAGCTGGCGGCGTCAGGGAATGGACCTTTGCATGGGAAAGGTTCAGAGTGGCAACAGCGCCTTCCGAACGACATCGACTGCTTTCTGTGCTAGGCTGTACCAGATCACCTTCGTTGCTGCATAGGTATGTTTATTGTACCTTACATATTTTTTTGACCAATACACACATGAATGTTGCAATCAAAAGGATTGCAACATTCATGTAGGTATTGGTCAAAAAATCAACTAGCATATCTTGCAGTCCGTATCAATATTCTCAGAAAAGGAAAGAAAATTATTTGGCTTTTCTGCTATAGCAAGATCACAAGACCAGCGAGAATTTAAAATTCCTTCTCCCAATCTATTGAAACGGACCAGAATTCTCAATGAAGTGACACGTTTGTGGTGTCCGTTCTGATTCGACATAATACTTTAATTGGTGAACATATTTTACAACAATTAATAAATATAACCAAACAACAACGTTAAACGAAACACATCATTACGGCTGTATTTAATGATCTGGTTGGCAGAGGTGGATAGCTAACAATAGATATAGACTCCAGCCTGCTATTGAAAAATCCCTTAGAGGTGCGTTATCAGGAATTTACTTCTTTTTAAATTAGTCTAAGCTGTCCCAATCCTCGGTAAAGGCTCTCAACTTTTTCCATCTTTCGCGAGCCTGCACTTCCTCTTTCTAATGTTAACGGAACCTATCCAGCTCGCCCCGTCATCGCCTACGTGGTTTGCCGTGACCCCGCCTCACTGTCTCAGGGCACCAGTTCTGTACAATTCAAGCCCACAGTTTGTCCGCAGACATTTCTTGCCCAGTCCCATTTATGTTACGTAGCCTTTTGAGCCACACATATTACTTACTTCTTATTAATATATTTGTTTCCAAACTACTCAGGTACTTAGAGATGTCACTGCGCAACGACAGCGGCATCAGAAAGCAGGACATCGTACGAGTGTTCTCCGCAGTCGCAGGCACTGCAATAGGACAGCCAATCGCGTTCAACTACATCAGAGCCAATTGGCAGAGACTTCGATCATTGTAAGTATAGTATTTGAAATTGGAAGACCTTCATTCATAGCAATTTTTGGTACAGCTGCATTCAGAATTTTATATTTTTATCAGCAGTCATCGTCACTTATTCACCTGTAAGACAGGTGAGTGGTGGTAATTTGACTTCGGGGATTAGTCACAAAACTGTAGTCATAAGATTACATGCCTAGTTTTGCTATTGTGCTATTATTAGCACAACTTCCTTTCAAAACACTTCGTATCTCATCATATGCTTTTGCCCGAATACGTCGTAGGGTCGGCTTTCAGTCAAATTGGATGAAGCTGGATACCAGTATATTACACAGAGCGTCTGTCTGTCTTCACCAGCCAGGGGGACTACTCCTTATGTACGAAAAACGTAGTATCGACCGTAGTAACGTCCATTTCCGTATCACTTACGTATCTATAAAATTAGTTTGTAAGCCGTACTGAGAATGCATGACACGACAATTGTACAGTTGCTCCTCCTGCTCATGTGTTTTTGTTCGTCCAAACAATCTAATTTGACACTTTTGACCAACCAACTCCTTTTCGACGAACACTATCTTCGATGCCGGAATTAGAGAGGAGATACCCTGTTACTGGAGACATGGCTCCTCAATCCATATGGACACGGTTTTAAGATACAATTCAAATCTGTATTAATTTCTTTTTCAGTGTTGGATCTCTGTCTACTATCAACTTGATTGTTAAGCTCGTGACCAGACGACTGAATCAAGAGCACGAATATGTTGAGGTAAGATAAGACAAAATCATAATCTTTTTAACCACACTCGTAAGCTTCGACCAAACAAACCCAACCCGCACTTGGCTAGCGTGGTGAATATGGCTCACCGGGTTCAGACCTATGTACCAATGTGGAAAATTAATTAAAGGCTCATTATGCTATAGGCTTTGCTCAGAATTCAGCCACGTCATACTTATATTTTTATCCAGAAACAAAAAAAGAAAAACATCTCTTTGATTTTGGAAACACAGAAACAATTTAAAAAAAACCGGCAGAGTGCGAGTCGGACTCGCGCACCGAGGGTTCCGTACAAACCTGTAGGTATATAGGTAAAAAATCACCCATCACGACAATCGAGTCATAGTTCTGTTCTGTTTCTTGGCTTGGTTTTATTTCTGTCTGTGTTTTGTTCTGTTTATTAAATGATGAAACAAAAAAATTATAGTTTTCGCAATTTTTCCTTTATTTGTGCTATAAGACGTTGCTTCGTACCAAATTTCAAAATTCTAGATCGAATGGAAGTACCCTTTAGGTTTTGATTCCCTTGCGAGTTTCGAAAATTTGCGGAAATTTGCAGCATAAACGGCTATATCTTTTGATTGCGTTAGCTTAGAAGTATGAGTTTTTCACAGCTCCAAGGGACAGTAGATTTGAGTATTTGATATAAATTTCAGCTTCATACTTCCAAGCGTTCCTGAGAAAAAGGGTCTTGACAGACGGACGGATGAACGGATGGACGGACGGACAACAAAGTGATCCTATAAGGGTTCCGCTTTTTCCTTTTGAGGTGCGGAACCCTAAAAAATAACTTGATCTTGTCTTTGATGCCAAAGGTTGTCTTATAACTATCATCATCAGTGATAAGACCAGCACTACATCCTTAAAATTAACTTGTCTTATCTACCTATGTTTTCAAATGTTGTAGGTACAATTATGCTTACAAGCTTTAGCTTTATAAGTATCTAACTATCTTCAAAGGATAGATCATCGTGGAACAATTTCGATGAGACTGCTGTATAAAAATGTTCACTGTTCCGGTGCCTTCATCATCATAATTTCAGCTGAAAAACGTCCACTGTTGGACATAAGCCTCCTCTATTTTGGGGGTTTGCCATAATAACCACGCCTGTCAGGCGGGTTTGGCGATCGCAGTGTAGTGGTAAAATGCATAGAGAACGCTGCAAGTTTTTTTATTTTTTCTTTTCTGGATGGGAAGTCATCAAATGACTTCTCCCGCTCTGGGCGGAGCGGGAGGGCGTGTCAGACTTTTACTGACTAAAACCCACCCGTGTTCCTTCAGTTGCCCATGTGCCAGGGTCACGGTATCTCTTTCGAACAATCTCGCGACCCTGGCAGGCATCGGTCCTAGCAGACCCCTTCAGTGCTGCTGACATCTCTTTGAGGCGCGAGTGGAACACTACGTGCCGTCGACCCGAGCCTGGTTCTTACCGGGCGGCGAGCTACCCATTGCTCGCCGCCCGCAAGCTCGCGCCTACGGTGGCCGGGAGTCCGCTATAGACTCCCGACGCCCAGGGCGTGTCCTCCTGCGGCGGCTAGGGACGTGAGGGCGCAGAGACTGCCACTTCACGCGCCCCGCGTACTTCTTCGCGAGCATTACTGCTTCGCAGAACAAGGTAACGGCTTCCCATGCCCTCTCGCTCCGTACCATGGTTCGCACCAGGGCCGGACGCGAGAGGTCGCCGCCGCCGATCGCCTCCACGAGGACACGGCGGTGCTCCGCCCAGGCAGGGCACACCTCCACCGTATGCTCCACCGTGTCCTCCAGACGATCCTCGCAATGGAAACACCCGGGCGTTTCCTCCCGCTTTATCCTGAGCAGGAACCCACCAAAGCACCCATGCGCGGTGAGAACCTGCGTCAGGCGGAAGGTGAAGACGCCGTGGCGCCTCTCTATCCACTCCTCAGAGAGGGGACTTACCGCCGCAACTTAGTCGCCTATTACGACACCCGCGGGAAGAAATAGAATAGTGCTGTTCTTTATGTTCGCCACCACACGGAACGATATCCTCATTATGAATGATTCATCGGTTATCATTGTTTGCAAATCACATCAACAAAGCTTATTGCAGATCAGTGACACTAAATTAATCGTATTATGTGTCATGCATATCACAATAAAATGAGTAGGGTTTACATCCGTTTATCGAAAGCGTATCATTCAATTGAGACATGAGTGGTATTCAGGATATAATATAATGACGTCAGTAAAAGATACTATACAGCGTGATGCTTATAGCTGTTATGTTTTTTCGGGGACCATTTTATCCAATATGTTGTTTTTTTTTATATAAAGAGCACGGTCACAACTCTTGCACAATTTATTTTTGTTACACACAATCTTGATAAGTATAGGACTTTTGCACATGACCGTTAAGTAAGCCGTACATACACAGTGTCATGTTTGTCGTTGTATGTATACAGGCCAATTGCATTTAAATCTGGGTATAATATGACTAGATCCGACTGACATTCCCTTTATTCCAACACACGTGTTCCTCGTTTTTTTTAAAACTGAACATGTCTTTTAGTCCATGCGAAATAAATGTAATTTCTTCCATTCTTTATTTAAAAAGAAGGTAAAAAAATATATAATTATTTTGCCTAGATATTTTTTCTTCTTAATTTAAAAGAAGAGCAAATAGTATATGGATATTGTTCCTGTGTGAAGCCTAGATTTTTTTTTTTTAATTGTTGACTCTCTAAATAATATGTTATTCTTCTCGACAGCTGAAAAGATTTGTCACAGAATCCTGCAGTGACTTGGGTCGACCGGTTCAGCAAGTGTTGGAGACCATCTCTTCCAACGTGCAATGGAGGGATCGAAACTACCACACCATTGTCGACTGGTTGAGGTCGGCAGACAAAACAACTAGTTAAAGTAAACTAAGAATAATCTAGATTGAAATAGTCAAGATCATGACAGTATTAATGTACAGTAATATGCCCGGTTTCTAATGATCTGGTTGGGGGTTAAAACTGACTTGCATATTCGCCATATCCAGGCGTAGTTTCCTTAGGTTGTCTGAAGAAACCTTTTATACGTTACGATTGGTAAGCAAAACTAATCATGATTGGATTTAGGAATCGGGCATTGAGTACAGGAACATTATTTATCAATGGCACTCAAGTCAGAGGATGGTCTCTTTCTAACGCATACATGATGTATAGCGTGATCTCTCTCTGACATCTGCAATATAGGTCTAAACAATCGTTCAGTACATTTTGTTGAGTATAGTCAAATCTGTGTACCTTTAGTATTGTGTTCAAGTCAAAAGGTTTTTCTTTGTATAATTTTATATTTGTAGTGTAGAGAAAACGAAAATATAATTTAAAAATGGCAGCATTTGCAATAGAATGCAAGTTTGATATCTATGTGTCACCGTTAAATTGTAAACACTTCACAATCTTTCGACAGATTATAATCTCGCTTGATAGATTGTAATCTAACGGTTTTCACAATTTCACGGTGATATATATGTGTGTCAGCACTAACCGGTGGAATTATGTTCTTATGCAAAACTGACACCTATTAAGACCTGTTTTGTAGCTAAATTCGAATAGAGTCAATATGTATTATTATGAAATAATTATCCTAAGGTATGTATAAGAAAATAAGATGCAATAGATATGTTCTGCATGCGCAGCATGACCACCGTAGAAAGGGGTTTTGTCGACGGAAGAACAGACAAAATTACAGATTGTAGAAATATTAAAGACAGAATTAAAGATTGTAGAAAGATTTGTACCGTTTTATGCTGGCGTAGCATGACAGTTCTATCTTTATTCTACCAAGAATAGACAAAGTTCTTTCTATGGTGATCATGCTACGCGTGCAGCGTTTTTTTAAATCTATGAGTAACTGTTACTGTTTGGATATAAACTGATTATCTGTGGCATCCAAACCCATAAAATGTCAATATCTAAACCCACAATTTAGGAGTTGCAAATCTTAGAATGCAACGATTAAGCTATCGGAGTGGTCTCTTCGTCAGAAGGCCTAATTAATATAATTTTTAATTAATTTTTCATAGTAATTGCTTGAAGATGACACATAGAATGTGCAGCGTGACTAGTGGCCGAAAGTGTGTTTTATAAACCTTCATATGGGAGGTATGGAAAAAAGATTGAACCCCAAATGTCAATCAAATAATTTAATGATATGAGCGGCCTAAAGTGTATTCTTTCTTTTTGCATTCTCGTTGTGCTGCATTCACGTGTATTTGTGTAGCTAAACTTCTTAAAAAGATGAGATTGAATTATCATCAGTCACCTTGTCAGGCGCTGTTCATAATTTTTTAACATCACCTACTTTCAAAAAGGCCTTACAAAAAAAAAAAGATCCAGAAGACGTAGACGCTGCTTAATACCTTTAATATTGCTTATAATAAAGAGTTTTATTTTAATGTTATTAAAAGCTGACCATTTTCCATTTTCTCCTTTTTTATATATATATTTTTGAAAGTTTACTACGCAATTAGGCTGCAGCTAATTTAAAGTTAAATAATTAAATACTAAGAGTAATCAAAACCATTTCTAAAACAGTAGTCAGTACCGTTTCTAAAACAATAGTCAGTAACATTTCTAAAACAATAGTCAGTAACATTTCTAAAACAATAGTCAGTAACATTTCTAAAACAATAGTCAGTAACATTTCTAAAACAATAGTCAGTAACATTTCTATAACAATAGTCAGTACCATTTTTAAAACAGTAGTCAGTGTAATTAAAACATTTTTCCGAAATTGTCTATTTTTTGCGGTATTTTAATGTTTATTACTGAATATATTTATATAATTTTCGACACAGCTTTTATAATTATGTATAATCTAAATTAATGTTTTAAAGATAACTATTGTATTAACTTATCTTAGTTAGTTAATTGTATGTAAATAAAACCTAAACTTTGTACTATTTAGCTCTATTTCTTATAAAACTTTCGTAAATTAAACTTTATAAAAATATGTGGTTTATAAAAGTGCTGTTTTATTTTCCTTGTCTTAAAGTAACATATATAATAAAAAACGATACCTACATTCTTTTTCTACATTTGGTTTTCAGGCATTGAGTATACCAATGCCAGAAACCATGTATCAGAAATGTGTGGTAATATTTAGAGGTGTGTAGTGAACACACCTTTTCAATATAATATTTCTGTATTTAAATTTTTACACACGTACATATATGGAAACCAAATATATAGCAATATTTAACAAACAATTTAATTAGGTACACAACATAATATCAATATAGATTTGAAAACAACCGTATTTCGACGTTTGAAGTTAATCCTAATATTCAAGTTCAACATTTTACAATTTACATTTGTGATATTAGTATAATGAAATGAAATGGTTTATTCATGTAAGTAGATCTTAGACACTTACACGTCAATATTTAAAACCTAGATTGCGCCGTCATTTCCTAGCTGACTGTTCCCTGAGAAATGATTAATGATTTTATTTCTGTAAGTAGGTTTGTACAAACACTTTTACAGAAGAAACGCCAAAACAAACTTAGAGGTCATGGTCTCTTTTGAATTCTAAACATTATATTATTCGATTTTTTTGTGAGTCTAACAATGCAGGACCATACTAGGGCTATAGCTACGAGGCTCGAGTCTACCCTTAACTGGAAGATCCAATAACACACACAGATCGGCTGAGCTGGGAATCGAACCCAGGACTCATAATCAGCAGTAGCGCTTGCAACTAGCAGTAGCGCTTGCAACAACCAGTAATATAACCAGTAATAGCAGTAAATATACCTTTACAGGGATAATATAAAACTGAGTTTGAATCAGCGGTTTGTAGTGTGAAATGCGTGATTTGACCGCCAGTCACGCTTCGAGATTTTTTGAATAAAATAAATAACACCGATGGTATACAAGGCGGGGATGACACTATGTAATTAATTGGTTGGTTTTAGTCTAGTGGTTAGTGACCCTGACTGCTGAGACTGAGGTCGTGGGTTCGATTCCCACCCAGGACAAATCTTTGTGTGATGAGCACGATCATTTGTTCTGTGTCTGGGTGTAATTTATCTATAATATGTATGTATTTAGAAATATATATGTATGTTTATCAGTTGTCTGTTTGCCATAGTACAGGCTCTGCCTAGTTTGGGATCAGATAACGGTGTGTTGGTTGTCCTAAGATATTTATTTTATTTTTTATTTTATTCATAAATCTGCAGCCGCACGGATCGATCAAACAGATTAATGGTTGCCCCGGTTGGTCTGTGGATGTCCGGGACCATCTTTACATACTGAGACCCCTTCGTGTTTTGGAATGCACACGAAGCCGTTAGTCCCGGCTGGCATTCGTAGATCTTTGACAGTCGGTACGGATCGGAGAAGCCCAAAAATCTGACAACTAGTCTTACCAAGGCGTTATTACCCTTTTTTTTTTGGATGGGCAATCATCAAATGGCATCTCCCGCTCTGGTTGGAGCGGAGGGGCATGTTAGACTTTTACTGACTAAAACCCACCCGTGTTCCTTCATTTGCCCATATGTCAGGGCTACGGTACCTCTTTCGAACTAATCTCGTGACCCTGGCAGGCATCGGTCCTAGCAGACCCCTTCAGTTTGCTGACATCTCTTTGAGGTGCACGTGGAACACTACGCGCCGTCGAAACGGGCCTGGTCCTTACCGGGCGGCGAGCTACCCATTGCTCGTCGCCCGTAAGCCTGCGCTTACGGTGGCCAGGAGTCCGCAATCGACTCCCGATGCCCGGGACGTCTCCTCCTGCCGTGGATTGGGACGTGAGGGCGCAGAGACTGCCACTCCCTCACGCGCTCCGCCTCCTCCTTCGCGAGCATTACTGCTTCGCAGAAGGAGGTGACGACTTCCCATGCCCTTTCTCTCCGTACTATAGCTTGCACCAGGGCCGGACGCGAGAGGTCACCGCCGGCGATCGACTTCACGAGGACACGGCGGTGCTCTGCCCAGGCAAGGTACACCTACACCGTATGCTCCACCATGTCCTCCAGGCGATCCTTGCAATGGAAACACCCGGGCGATTCCTTTCGCTTTATCCTGAACAAGAAACCCCCCAAAACACCCATGCCCGGTGAAGACCTGTGTTAGGTGGTAGGTGAGGACGCCGTGGCGCCTCTCTATCCACTCCTCAAAGAGGGGACATACCGCCGCAATTGTGCTGTGCCCATCTTATTACCCTATCACTGTGTTTTGGAAGTCTGATTGGCAGTCGCGCCATGTAAAATACCAGGATTCAGTTGCATCCGGTTAGACTGGAAACTGACCCGAACGACGAGTTGTAACAAGGCATGATAGATATTTGACTAGATGAAGATATTGAATGACGTTTCCCATCTGCATAGTCCAAACATTCAATCAAATATATCCAATAGTTAAGTAACTATGGCTAGTTGTGTCATTGGCAAAGTCATCGTTCACAAATTACTTTGTTTGGGAAAAACAAAACAATTGTCATATTCCCATCTCTACATTGCATAAAAACACTTTTTATTTTTAGCGAGTATCGTAGTAACTCGCTTGAAGGAATAGTGCAACTGTCATAGATAGCGAAATTCGTAACAAAGCAACACTGATTAGCGACAACAGTAGTAATAATGGAAGTGCTTTCCGTACCTATGGAAGTCGATTAAGGGAACACTTCAACAGCTAGATGGACCGACTATCTTAAAAAGTGGCTGCGACAGAGTGAGTGCTTGTGACGCAACGTGACCAGCAACAGCAAAAGCAGCCGCCGCAGTAGCAGCTTTGTTCTGCAGTAGACTCCGATAGACTGAGTTGAGTAGAGATCCTCCTACTTCCTTCTTCAAACAACCAGAGATGTGCAAAATAGGTTATAAAATGTATTCAAATGCAAAATGCAAATACTTTTGTATTTTCTTATTCCAAATACAAAATAGTTTTTCATTTTATATTTAAAATACTAAATGCAAAATACGTATTTACAAAATGCTTTATTAAAATAAAATACTTTTAGTTTTATAGTATCTTTATTTTGTTAAAAAGTTTATTTATTTCAGTCAGCCTACAGGGTGGTAAATTTACTGTGATAACTTACTTAAATTAAATTTACTTAACATATTTTAATAAAATAATTAACTCAAATACACTGTCGCTCATCTTTCTCCTGTGTGGTCTCATAATCATGCCACCATAAGAATAAAGTAAAACTAATTATCTAAGTGGCCTGAAAAGAAAGCAGTTCAATTCAGTGTTGCCATAGTGAGAAAAACAAGTACCATTTCTCATCACATTAATTATTAATTCTTTGATGTTTACAAAACTTAGCAAAAAGTATTTTGCATTCTGCAAATACAAATTATGTCCTAAAAAGTATTTCAAATAAAATATAAAATGCTTTTCTAAAAAAAGTATTTAAATACAAAATGGAAATAGGTATTTTGTATTTTGCATTTCAAATACTGTTATTTTTAAAATGTCACATCTCTGCAAACAACATACCATTAAATTCACAATTCCTTTAAGACTAAGAGACTATTAAGACCAGTTATAATGACACCATATAAATTAAAACTCATTCCTGTCATGTCAACCATTACAAAACAGTTTGCGTCGCAGTCTATCGTACTTCAACACCAAAACAATTAATCAATAGACGGTATAACCAATAATAATCACCTATTTAAAATGACGTTAAACCGATAAAACAATATTTCTAAGTACAATTATCAGTCAGTAAGTCATTCTTATCTAGACAAATTATAACTAATCAGCCAAATGTAATGATAAAAATGTAGGCAAGTTTGATAAGTTTAATTACAACAAAGTTGCGGGCTTTTTTTACCGAGTGCAGTTTCCCTAAGATGGATTATGCTTGGTTTTTAAAAGTTAATTCACACATCCTGCGGGGAGACCACGGCCTATTGTGATAGGCTTGCACACATCATACATTTTATCAAAAAAAAAAAAAAAAAACGTTTCTCAAGCCTAGCACAGACTGCCAGGGTCACGAGATTTGTTCGAAAGAGATACCGTAGCCCTGGCATATAGGCAACTGAAGGAACACGGGTGGGTTTTAGTCAGTAAAACTCTGACACGCCCTCCCGCTCCGCCCAGAGCAGGAGACGTCATTTGATGATTTCCCACGCATAAAAAAAAGCTCATCACAGAGCCAAGACATCCAAATCAAGTTAAAATCAAATCAAAAGTCATTTATTCAAACTAAGCAGAGAGTCAGCACTTTTTAGGGTTCCGTTGCCAAATGGCAAAAAACGGAACCCTTATAGATTCGTCATGTCTGTCTGTCTGTTTGTCTGTCTGTCTGTCTGTCTGTCCGAGTATGTCACAGCCATTTTTTCCGAAACTATAAGAGCTATGCTATTGAAACTTGGTAAAAAGATGTATTTTGTGAACCGCATTAAGATTTTCACACAAAAATAGAAAAAAAAAACAATAATATTTGGGGTTCCCCATACATAGAACTGAAACTCAATTTTTTTTTATCAAACCCATACGTGTGGGGTATCTGTGGATAGGTCTTCCAAATTGATATCGAAGTTTCTAACATCATTTTTTTCTAAACTGAATAGTTTGCGCGAGGGACACTTCCAAAGTGGTAAAATGTCCCCCCCCCCCGTAACTTCTAAAATAAGGCAATGATAAAACTAAAAAAAATATATGATGTACATTTTTTTTTTTTTTTTTTTTTTGGATGGGAAATCATCAAATGACTTCTCCCGCTCTGGGCGGAGCGGGAGGGCGTGTCAGACTTTTACTGACTAAAACCCACCCGTGTTCCTTCAGTTGCCCATGTGCCAGGGTCACGGTATCTCTTTTGAACAATCACGCGACCCCGGCAGGCATCGGTCCTAGCAGACCCCTTCAATAAAGCTGACATCTCTTTGAGGCGCGCGTGGAACACTACGCGCCGTCGACCCGAGCCTGGTCCTTACCGGGCGGCGAGCTACCCATTGCTCGCCACCCGCAAGCTCGCGCCTACGGTGGCCGGGAGTCCGCAATCGACTCCCGGCGCCCGGGGCGTCTCCTCCTGCGGCGGCTAGGGACGTGAGGGCGCAGAGACTGCCACTCCCTCACGCGCCCCGCCTCCTCCTTCGCGAGCATTACTGCTTCGCAGAAGGAGGTGACGGCTTCCCATGCCCTCTCGCTCCGTACCATGGCTAGCACCAGGGCCGGACGCGAGAGATCGCCGCCGCCGATCGCCTCCACGAGGACACGGCGGTGCTCCGCCCAGGCAGGGCACACTTCCACCGTATGCTCCACCGTGTCCTCTAGACGATCCTCACAATGGAAACACCCGGGCGTTTCCTCCCGCTTTATCCTGAACAGGAACCCACCGAAGCACCCATGCCCGGTGAGAACCTGCGTCAGGCGGAAGGTGAGGACGCCGTGGCGCCTCTCTATCCACTCCTCAAAGAGGGGACTTACCGCCGCAATTGTGGCGTGCCCTGCGCTGGGTTGCGACAATCGTACCCGCCATGTCGCCATGAGATCCTGCCGGAGCTCTGTCCGCCGTGCCGCGATTTGTCGCGGCAGCGGAGTTTCGCCCCGGCGTTTCGCATCCTCGCGCCACTCCCACATGTGGGCGAGGACCTTTGCCTCCAGATCCCATGGCGGCACTCCGGCAAGGAGGCTCGCCGCCTCGCAGGAGACCGTGCGGTATCCCCGGATTAACCGGATGGCCATGACCCTCTGGGCCGCACTCAACCGGCGCGCTGGGCGCAGCCTCAATGAGGGCGCCCACACCGGTGCCCCGTAGAGGGCCATGGACCGCACGATCCCCGTGTAGAGCCTCCGGCAGGAGGCGTTTGGACCCCCCAGATTGGGCATATGATGTACATTACCATGTAAACTTCCACCGAAAATTGGTTTGAACGAGATCTAGTTAGTATTTTTTTTTAATACGTCATAAATCGTAAACCACAATTTACCTTTCATTCAATCAACTCAAATACAAAAATTAAAAAAAAAAAAAAATCATAAACATAAACCTTATGCATAAACCGTGAATACCTGCAGGTTAGTACAGAACCCTCGGTGCCTAGTCCGACTCGCACTTGGCCAGTTTTTAACCGACGAAAAAAAACGGAGGAGGTTATCAATTCGACGCGTAAATATATATTTTTTTTATGTATGACCACGCATAACTTTTTACGTAGTAGTCCGATTGTAATATTTTTTTTTTATTGGAAAGGGTATACTCCGAGGGTGGTCCCACATAAATTTGGAAAACAAAATCGAACCCTAAGGGTCGGGAAACAGGGGATGATTGATTGTTCACTCATTGATTGTAATGTATAACCACGCATAACTTTGTACAGAGTAGTCCGATTTTGATAATTCTTTTTTCATTGGATAGGGTATACCTTGCCAAGTATTATTAGTACATTAAAGCTACAAACAATTACAAAATAAAAACTTTTTAACAAAAAATTAAACCGCCGAAAAAACAGAAAAGCAAAAAATAATAAACCTTAAAATTTTGAGTTGGCGCTGAAAAATCAATGAACAAAGATCACTCAAAGCGCCGACTCATAATTTAAAGGTTTATTATTTTTTGCTATTCTGTTTTTTCGGCGGTTTAATTTTTTGTTAAAAAGTTTTTTTGAACATAAAATTGCATAAGACACTGCTGAACATAGGCCTCCCCAAGCTCCGCCACGTCGACCGGTTTTGTGCTTCCCACATCCAGTGGATTTCGACGGTCATCACAAAGTCATCGGTCCATCTTGTGGGAGACCTTTCAACTCTACCTCTTCCAGTACGCGGTTGCCACTCCAGAACCTTTCGGCCCTATCGGCCGTCAGTTCTGCAAGCAATGTGCCCTGCCCCGCTGGTTATCAAACTGCAAAACTCATTTAAAGCGACTTAATATATTTGTTTTGGGAGTATAATACATAGGGTGCCAGGGAGTTGAATTTTTCGTCAGTAATTGAAAAGGATACTTGTCGTTCAATGCATTCTTACCGTATAGCACTTGTCTTGGAAACAACAGATTTTTTATGATAACAGACTAAAAACTTCAATGCTAGGGCAGAATCAAGTAGGTACTAAAGTCATGATAACGGCTTGCGCGTTGATGTCACGGCCACCCTGTAAGATAGCTGCCAAGGACGTCGGTCCTTCCAAGATCTGGACAGGGAGAGGTAGAAGGAGTGTAGAAAAGCCTTTGCCCAGTAGTAGGGCGATATGTGTTCATAAAACCATATTTAACAATCACACTACCAGTAGGAATAGCTTTAATTTACATAGTTCAACAACAATCATTGCGTTAGGTTCGTTGTTGTGTAAACAAATTTGAGTAGACAACGTAATCTCTATATGTCTAGTACAGTTTTTTTCTAGCTACTCTATAAACATATAAAGGTACTTAATATGTACCTATTAACATTCCACAATGTGAACTTAGGAACCGTAGAATTCTTTCTTTAGGGAAAACTTTGAATTTTAAAGACTCCTTGTGTGTTATACCTGCTAGGGTTTATGAACCCCATGTTCCTAACCCCTGCATGACATCTCACCGCTAAAACAATTTGATAGCCTAACTAAAGGTTTCAAAATTAGAAAGATCTGAATAAATGGCCTTTCCAGAAATTACAGATAGACTTTGATCCTTACCTTTCACTGTTAAATACCTAATCGTGTCCGTGTTGTATACTAAAGCTGACTAGACTGATAATTCTTTATTAGATGATAAATTACGATAAAAAATATTAATGTCATCATTGACTTTTTTCCTGTTGTCTCTTTATTGTATCTCTGTATAGAATCAAGTTCTTCTAACTTAACAGACAGCTGTGCTGCTGGGGAGTTTGTTCCGCCACTTCTTCTTCCCAGCTAAAGCACTAGGAAGAGTCGAAGGGCGGGCGTTTTGGGGGGACTGTCTCATGTAACTTTGACGTTCAAAAAGTGCTGACTCTCAGCCTAGTTTGAATAAATGACTTTTGATTTTGATTTTATTGCTGACATCGGTAAAACGTTCTGAACAATAAAAAAATAGTTTATTATTTTAATAAGAGATGGCGCTGGTAGTTTCATGTTTGGCTGTAACGGTAATCATAATATAGATGACGATTTAAGTTGCACTGATTATTTATTTGCTAGTGTTATCTTTTATGTTACTTTGGGAGTAGTTTTCTAACTTACGACATAGGTTATTAAATAGGAATACAAACAAAGGAAATACAGAAAAATAATGTTAAGATAGGGTGTTCTCATAGACTCATTTCTCTCTTTTCTAGGGATCCGTACCCAAAGGGTCTAACGGGCTGAATCACTAAGACTCCACTACCCGTCCATATGTTTCAATGGGCTGTATCTTTTAAACCGTACAAGGTTGACACTTCTCACAGAGTGTGTACTACTATGGCTGTATTTTTTTTCTTTTTCATTACCCTTTACTGTCCCACTGCTGAGCAAAGGCCACCCCCAAATCCTTCTAGTCATCCTTTTCCAGGGCCACCTTGATTCAATCTTTACAGTACGCGTCTATGTCGTCGATATGTGTATCTTACCCGTCCTAACCTACGGTGCTCAGTCCTGGGTGCTTACTCTGGAATAATAGGTTGGGGAAAAAGTTTCTTCGCATTTTTTAAGAAAATTCAAAACATTTTTTAATAAAGTTTATTTACATTTAACTAAAGTATGTATACCATTTTGTTCGATAACTTTTTGCCATCTTGTAGGTAGGGACATGATCCCATTGCTATATAAATTTTGGGACTTCTGGTCAAAATACCGCGACAAGTGGTTTTGGCAGTCCTCTCGTGATGTTAACCTGACACTGCCTAAAGAATTCTGAACAGACCGAAACAGGTGGAAATCTGAAGGTGCAAGGTCAGGACTATACGGCGGATGCATTAACACCTCCCAGCCAAACTCTCTTAATTTTTTTTTGGGTGGCTAAAGATGTGTGAGGTCTAGCGTTATCATGATGAAAAACCACACCCCTTCTGTTGATTAATTCCGCCCGCTTTCTCTCAACTTCTTGCTTTAATCTCATCAGTTATTCGCAGTAGAGTTCAGAATCGATGGTCCTGCCTGGTGGTAACAGCTCATAATGAATAATGCCCTTCCAATCCCACCACACACACAGCATCACCTTGTTGCGAGTTAACCCGGGTTTCGCCACAGTCTGTGAAGCCTGACCGGCCTTTGACCACGACCTTTTTCGCACGTTCTTGTCATACGTGATCCACTTTTCATCACCAGTTATCAGCTTTTTCAAAAATGGTTCGGTTTCATTACGTCGTAATAAAGAATCACAAATGAGTACACGGTTCATTAGGTTTCTTTCAGTGAGCTCGTGAAGTACCCAAACGTCGAGCTTTTTTGTGTACCCAGTTTTTTTCAAATGCGCCAAAACTGTTTTGTGGTCAATTTCCAGTTCTTCAGCTACGTCGTAACTACTGGTATGCCGATCTTGCTCCACTTTTTCAAAAATGGCATCCATTTTATCCGTAATAGGGCGACCAGAGCGACGTGCATCTTTGACATCAAAATTTCCGGATTGAAAACGCTTAAACCAAATTTGTGCTACTCTCACAAACACTACACTAGGTCCATAAACATCGCAAATTTTTTTCGCGGCTTGCGTTGCATTTTTACCTTTTTTGTAGTAAAATTTCAAAATGTATCGAATTTCTTCATTAGATTCACTCATCTTGACGGTACGAAAAACAAATGAAAATCACACATTTTCCTAATTTGAATTTGGAATTATGTTCTTTAAAATTTAAACTTTCAATGATACTAAAACCAGCCAGATACAAATAGTATAGCCAAAGAGATTTTATTACAAGTTCATACATACTATAATGCGAAAAGACTTTTTCCCCAACCTAATATAATTCCAATAGATGGACATTGGTCAAACGTCAGTTGGTTGAGTTAAACGTCAGGGATTGGCTAGACTTGGGCTAGACTCAGTGAGTCCAGCCAATCCCTGACATTTGACTGAGAATTCCAATGTCGATCTATCGGAATTATATTTGAGAGTAAGCACCCAGGTCGATCACCGAATCGCAAAAGTCCCGCCTGGGGGTTTACCAAAGTGCAATGGAGCGCAGCATTTTAGGTGTTAAACGAACTGACAGAATACGAAATACCACGCTGCGCTCCAAAACGGGAATCCAAGAGGTAGGCAGAAAGGCTGCCAGGCTAAAATGGGGTTGGGCGGGTCACACCAGCCGCATGCACAGCGACCACTGGGCAATAGTGTCCACACAGTGGGTGCCTGAGGATGGACGGCAGACCGAGGCTAGCCCAAGAAGAGGTGGCAACAAATAATAAAAATAAAATAAACTTTAAAAATTAATAATAAGAAACGTTTGTTTTCGGAGTTTTTTGCTTGATAGTCTTAAATAATATACAGTGGTATGGAACACTTCTTTTGCGTGTCCAGCTCACATTTCTCTCACGCTCACTTTCATTAGGGGGAGAGAATAAGATTTCAATCGATTTATTGAAAGAAAAAAGCAGGGTAGACTGGAGCCGCTTCACGAAGCCAATTAATAAAAGAAAGTTTGGAATGTGCAAGCAGAATTTAGAGAGGGGATGGGCTGTATGGATCAGATCTTCTCCCTAAGGTGCATAGCCGAAAAACATCTGGCAAAGCACAAGAAAGTCTATTGTGCTTACATTCACTCAAATAAGGCCTATGGCAGTGTGTGGAGGGAAGAACTATAGTCAACACTATCCAAGTACGGTGTGGACTGGCGCTTGGTACGGGCACTGAAATCTTTATACAAGGATTCCCGCAGACACTACACAGGGTTGTGTAGCGTCTACGTGGCTATTCAACTTGTACATGGAAAGTTGTCAGACAGATTTGAAAGTGGGCGAGTGTGAATTAAGAATGAGTGAGTTGCCTGTCAAATGCCTTCTCTGCGCAGATGATCAAGTTCTACTTGCATCGTCAGCGTAACAGTTGCAAGCCATGGTGATTATAATGTAAAAGTATAATAAATGCTGTGGAAATGCGTTCCTTACGAAGCACGTGTGGTGTGACTGTGAATAATAGGCTGAGGAATAATGTGGTATGACAACGGTGTGGCTTAAAAGAAGTTGTAGTGAAACTTTTTACAAAAAAATAATAACCGATTTCCTTAAAAAAAAAAAAAAAAACACTTCAAAGTCAAAAATAACTTTAATTTCGGAATTCGGTGTCATTAAGGTTTTTTTGCCACCGACTTCTGAAATTAATGTTATTTTTGAGTTTGTAGTGTTTTTTTAAGGAAGCTGGTTGTTATTTTTTTTTGTAAAAGTTTTTATTTTTAACTTTTTAGTTATGGTAGATACCCCGTACTAATCTAATCGCGTTATTCGTTCATTTGTCCCGCAAATACTTAAAGCAATTTTAAGACTTATATGGTTTTCACATGGATCTCATTATTCGAATGGAAATTAAAATGGAACCATTCGAGAAGCACTAGCTTTCAAATAAAAAAAGAATCATTAAAATCGGTTCACCCAGTCAAAAGTTATGAGGTAACAAACATTAAAAAAAAATACAGTCGAATTGATAACCTCCTCCTCTTTTTGAAGTCGGTTAAAAAGAGCATGCTTAGATGGTTTGGCCATGTTGAGAGGTCGAATGAAGGGCGGCTTACAAAAGGTATTACAAGGCAGATGTGAGTGGTCACGCTGTAAGGGTACTAGGAGAATATAAAGTGTCTTTATACGTGATGTTCTTCAGAAAGGTAATTGCCTAGTACTGATAACTGGTGTGCGTGTATGACCAGATGTATGAACATAAACGAAGCAAAAAGAGTTTGTAAGGATGTATACAGGGTTATTTGTAAAACACCGGTAACCTCTCAGGTCTATGTTACTAACATCATAATCAACAACTTTTGTTCTGTGACTTTTAAAAATTCATCATATTTTAGTTCATCAGATTTTCAAACAAAAATAAAAATATTTAAATTGAACGCTCTAAATGTTACGGAGTCTATGCGAAGCAAAAGAAAGCGATAGTATATTAGCAAGGGGAGCGGGGTTAGGGCGGCGGGGGCGCTTGAACTTGACCTATTTACAGGCAGCCGATTTTTGTATGAAAATCTGATGCACTAAAATATGATGAATTTTTAAAAGTCATAGAACAAAAGTTGTTGATTATGATGTTAGTAACATAGACCTGAGAGGTTACCGGTGTTTTACAAATAACCCTGTATATGCTGGATAAGTTTTTATCCAGTGCGTAAATTGTAACCATGAATTCAGCATATCATTCTAGACGCCCTTGCGCGGAAATTTTTCGCCGGTTTTACAAAAAAAAAAAAAAAAAAATCTGCTGTTTCATAGAAAAATGCAATACCTCCGGGGTCAAAATGTATGGAACAGCTGATTTTTTTTTGTATAACCGTCGAAAATTTTCTACGCTGGGGGGTCTAGAATGATAAATGCTGAATTAAGGACGCTATAACATTTTTCTACAAATATCGGTGGTTTTCCAGTACCAATTACATCAAGAGGAATCACAACTGCGAAGTCAATTATGGTCTTTAATTAAAGATAATTTATTCATCTCCATTATGGTACCATAAAAATTATATAGTCCCATACAATATTTTCACAAAAATACGTTTTCCCCACCGCAATAATCGAAGAAAATGAAAAATAATGGGGTCTGGAAAGGTACCTGTATAGTGAGATCAACTGCATATTTTAACTTCAAAATGACAACAAATTGTGGCTGGTATAATCTTCTACGTTTTGCCTAAATATTTTGTAATTAAATACATAACTTTTTTATTTATGAGAAAAATAAAGAACGTTCTCAACTTTCTTCATACATTTTAAACTCGCGGCTTCTCATTCCGCGCTCAGACGCGCCCTAGGAAGCACGGGCGTATCGCTTTTTTGTACAAAATAAATACGATCAAAATAATAATAAAGTGAGTGCCGTGCTCTATACTGTGGTTGAAAAATGTTGATACTTTTCGGACCAAAACTATGAGTACCAAACTTATTATCAGAACTTGATTTAGAAATAAATAACTCAAATTCTATTGGGATTATTGAGGTAGGGTAATTATGTGTATTCATTTTCAAGAATTCAAAATGGCGGATAATTATTCAATAAAAAGTTATATTTTCAACGTGGTAATTAAATTATGCAAGTGTCGTCCATTTTTGGAACGAAATTCTTTAATGTAGCTTGCGGTAGGGGTAAACAAGGGTGCTGAATCTGATTCAAAATCAAAAATGGTGGTTACGAAAATTTTCAAAATTTTCATCATGGGTGTCGTTTTCAAGATTTTCGAAGGTGCTGAAGCCGAAAACTCCATACAAATTACATTTGGAGCCAAAAAAAGGCGACCCCACAAGTTTTTCATTCAAAACGACGAATATTTTAATTTTTTAAATAAAAAGTGGGCATAGCTATCAAATTTGGATAACTTTAGGATAGTTATTACGAATGATTCATCCAAATTTGATCCAAATACGACGGGTATTGTTTTTTTATAAAAAGATCTTTATCCATATTGGGGGTAGGGACTATTAAATCTTCGATTTTTAATTTAAAATGGCGGATGTACTGTTATGATGAAATGTCGACATGGGTATCAATTTTGGGGGTTTTGCTAGTATGTAGTCACAATATTTAACGTAACTTTAATTATTTACATAGATAAAAAAATCTGAATACGCGCTGCAATCTCAAAGGTGAGGGTCGCGCGTCATACAATTTTTGCTTAGTTTTCTTTAAGGAATATCCTGTATATTTTCAACGATTACAACGATATTCTACGATCACCATCAGTTATATTTGTTTATTATCCAAAAATATTGTTAAAGTATTTTATTGTTACACCTCGTTTTTTTTTAATTGTCAAATTATACGTTACCCCAAAAATATTGATGATCATAGTAGTAAAAGTTATTTACTGTCACTAAATTCAGATAGTAAAGTTACTTTACTACAAATTTTACTCAACAGTGCTAGTAAAATAAAATAAATAATACCTTCGAGTATCAAGATTAGTTAACTAATGTTTAAAATCTAGCAGACAATGGTTTCAATGTGTGCGTGCGCGTAATGTTGTTGTGTGGCGACTCAGATACCTAAACTTGAGCGATTCAAAAATGTTATAGCGTCCTTAATGGTTACAGTTAGCGGACTGGATAAAAAATGATCCTGTATATGATATTGTAGTTTCTGTCTAACCCCATGGGAAAAAAAGCGTAAGTTTATGTATGTAAAAACGAGAAAGTTGTCTCATTTTATAAAGAAAACCGACCAAGTGCGAGTCGGATTCGCACACGAAGGGTCTCTATAAAAGGGCAAAAATATCACATTTGTTGTATGGGAGCCCCCTTAAATATATTTTTAGTATTTGTTTTTATAGGGGCAGAAACAGAAATACATTATCAGCGAAAATTTCGACTGCCAATTATCACGGTTCCTGAGATACAGCGTGGTGACAGACGAACGGACGGACGGCCAGCGTAGTCTTAGCAATAGGGTCCCGTTTTACCTGTTTTACAGTACCGTAAAAAAAGAAAGAAGAGGCGTAGCCGATCGACAGGGAAAGTAAACGTAATACCTTTGTCAACTCTGTCGATTGGCTATGCGTTGAGTATAATGCATTGAAAACAGCTACACTTAAAAAAGAATAAAACTGTTTTTTTGACGAAAGAGTCGATGGTTATTTCTGTTGTAGGGACAAGAGTTGTTAGTTTTCACTTTTTAGTCATGGTACCTTCCGCAACAACAATTCGTATGCTTTGTAAACAGTTGTGACACGAAGTATTAGAACATCTTCAAGATACACAAAGTGTATTAAAAACGTACTATCGATGATAACGCAAAAATTACTCAAATGAATATAATAAATCTATACTTCTATACTTACTTATAATGAGCAAGATCACGTCAAGTGGACCCCCCTTTTTCCACTAGATCATTATATTTAGCTATGAACATTTTTTTATGAAGTATTTACTATGAACAATTAATTCCTAAAACAGTTTTTGAAAATTTTCATTTTAACAACATTTTTTTTTTTTAATGAAGATTTTTATGACTTTTAATTAAAAAATCAATGAATAAAAAGCTATTAAAGATATTTTAATGAAACTTTCAGGATTCATAGTTCAATAGTTGTACTTTGATATGATATATAAAAGTTCAAATTATTTATTGATATTCATATTGTTAATTAACTTTTAAGGTAACAAATGATAATTTCAATGACTTCTCCTAGCTAGCTATAAGCTACACAATATTACGCTACACCAGGAGGAGCGGAGCATCAGAAGAAGTTATTCCTTTTGAGAGCTTCAGCTGCGTGCGTTGCGTAAACGGTTAAAGTTACGCAACAATACTGTACGACGGAATTGTTCGTTTTATAAAGTTAAAAAGGAGTCCACGATAGCATATGTATGTATATCTTTTAAGGTTAGCTCACTATAACGTTTATAATTGTAATCAAATCTAAATAATAAAAAGCTGAAGAGTTTGTTGGGTTGAACGTACCAGTAGTAGGAACTACGTTTAGTGTTGGATAGTCCATTTATCGAAGAAGGCTTTAGACTATATACCATCACGTAAAAGTCAGGAATACGAAGACCTCGCACGGGCAGGCGATTAAATGCGACGGGGAGGATTGAGACAACAAAAAAGTTACTTTCTCCCTGAAAACCATGTAATATGTTATTTATGTTCAAACGTGATACTTCACCCGAACGAAGTCACGTACAAAAGCTAGACATATTCATTCGGCTTTATAATATTTCGAAATGATTATAATTAGAAACGTTATAGTAAGCCAACCATAATGTATAGACATATGGTACCGCGGGCTTTATTTTAGAACTTTTTAAATGGAACAAAGCCGTGATATATGATTGTTGCATCACTTTAACCGTTTACACAGCGCGAGCAACGGAAGCTCTCAAAAGAAATAGCTTTTCTCCGTTTTTGCAACATTTTGCATTGATGCTCCGCTTCTATTGGTTCGAAAACATGGCAAGAACAGAACCACCACAGCCCTGCTCCACGCTTCAGGTGTTGTACCCTCTAGGATGACTGAAGTGAAGAGACTTGCGAGCTCTCTCAGGACTGGTGCCCCTCCCGCTTTAAGGAGCTCTGTCGTTATTCCGTCTTCCCCAGGTGCCTTATTATTCTTAAGTCCCCCATAACAACGTTGTAGTGGGCCTTTGTTGTACTGTGTATTGCCTTGGTAATATCTTCGTACATGGCCTCGGCTGTCTCGTCAGAGTTTGTCGAAGTTGGCGCATATACTTCTATCACTTTCAGGCAGTACCTGTCAGTGAGTTACCGATGGCTGATGGAGCAAACGAGTCCTGGAGTGGAAACTGTGTATCGGCAAGCGTAGTGTGGGACGCCCCCCAGCTAGATGGACTGAAACCAACACTATAAGAATTTTTCAATTCAAACCAGTAAGTAGTTCCTGAACAAAAAACAAACTCTTCAGCTTTATAATATTACTATAGAGTACCCTAATTTAGCTTTTAAGTGAGGTATTTTGCAATCATCATTTCAGCCGAAAGACGTCCACTGCTGGACATAGGCCTCCCCCAAGCATCGCTACATCAATCGGCTCTGAGCTTCTCGCATCCAGCGGATTTCTGCGACCTTCACCAGGTCATCGGTCCATCTTGTGGGAGGCCTTCCAATGCTACGTCTTCTAGTACGCGGTCGCCACTCCAGAACCTTCCGGCCCCATCGACTATCTGTTCTGCGAGCAATGTGCGCTACCCAATTCTTCAATAAACAAATAAAATTATGTCATATCTTAATCATTATGTGGATTCTTAACAACACACCGCTTCCAAAATACACTGTCGTGGAAGAGGAAGACTTGCGCGCCGACGCCGAATAAATTGAGATAACCGCAAGAGAATGATCATTGTGACTCTTGCACGAACCAGCCCGCACCGCTGAGCCTTTATCTTTAAATTTATCCCTAAATAATAATTATTTCGATCCAGCCCATCCCTTGCTGCCTTTTTCTAGCCCTAAGCTGAGGTCCGCACCCTACAGGGGTCGCCAAGCGTGTAGTCGCTCGAAATTTAAGTTTTGCAACCCTGGATGGAGGTCTTAATTTGTTAAGGTAGCCACAGGCAAGTACGGTTAAGTAGCCGACAACCTCATAGGTTGACATGCGAGATGAGTCCAACATAAAAAAAAAACTTTCCCATTAGAGCCTAGAATGTATATGATAGAGGACATAAAATTTGTACTTAAAACATTTGAGTAAGTTTCATTAAAATACCAGATTGACAATGGTACTAATCAGCACACATAAATGGTATCGCGATAATTGTCGAAAATATATCTCCGTATTATGATATTTTGTTGATAATGCTTGATACTATATCGTTGGTGATTACGCACTGATGTGTATATTTCAATAATTTGATTACAATAATCCAGTTGCGGGTTTAGTCCCCGCTTTAGTGGTCGCTGGTATACAAGGTAAGTTATTTTTTTGGGTACATTATACCAAAGTGTGATATAGTAAAATTGAGCCCATAGTACTTAAATGATTGAGCAAAAGGGCTGTTTTTGTTTGCATATTTGTTTTTGTTGCTATATTAAATGTCTAGAACGAAAATAGACGCAATAATGGTAAGGTCAAAGATAACACTGCGTGTGTTGTCGATAATAATAGTTTATGGTTCAAGCCCGTGAATTGATGAGATAGATTGTGTGTTAGTGACAGTATACTTTTATGCAAAAACAGTGTCAAATAATTCGAACATAAAATCAAATCTTTCACTTTTTCTCGGTGTGTTTAGTGTTTTAGTTGCGTAAAGCTGGAGAGCTATTTAAATCCAAAAAACAAGCTACAAAGTAGGTAATGTGATTTGTCTTTCAACAAGTGTTCAAGTGACAATATTTGTAATTGGAATGTAATCTGTTGGTTCAGTTCAAAGGTAAAAATACGATTATTAAAGCACTCTATAAATAAATCTACTGCTGACTTTAATGATTCTCCTAAAATTTTAATTGGTGATATATCAGTAAATAATTAGAAAAGTATCCGTGATACATTCGTAATGAAAGTTTTACGTCACATTCAAATTGATGATTGATTATAAGTTGATGACGTCATATTTCACAAGATAGAGGCTATATCTGACTACTAATCTTGAATCGCTTTGCTAAATCAGTTGCAATAGGCATGCTGCAATAGATTTAACAAACCGAGTCAAAATTGGTTTAAATTTACGAATAGGTTCCAAATGGCAATTTATCCACAAAAATATTTAGATACTTACTCGTTTCTATCTACATGATATGTAATACTATAGGCACCATACACGTTAAATTATCTATGTCTAGAATTTATCTAATTGCTTTCAGTCAAAGCTAAACATAAAATGTTACGTTTCACTTATTTCGTTCAGATAAAGGTATTTCGATAACGCTGTTTTACAAAGATTAATAAACTTTATCAGTCTTTAAAATAGGATAAGAAATAATGATGGAAGATATAATTTACAAGAATCATCAAGAGTTTTGAAAATGTAATCGGTTGAGCTTCAATAATGTTGCTAATTCATACCCATGCATTCCCGCATCAGTAGGATTCGCCGACCAAGGCATACCCTAACCAGTCCTGATGACGCTACAACCCTTCTCCAGGAAAGTAATAAACTCACTAGCACTCTCAAGACACACCATTACAGACCGCCATCCTTCCATCCTCGCCGCCGAGGCCCATCGTGACGACCCAATCCATGTCCGCCCCGACCCTTGCTCTAACTAGCCGGCGCCGCTGAGCCTGTGTAGCTACATGTTAGTTTATCCACAATTCCCATGAATTAACCGTTTTTTAATGATGCTATTCATTATTCAAGGTCGACGGTCAATCGACTAGTGTATAGCTACTCAATAGTTAGCTTGAATTTCTGTCTGTTATTTCAATGTCAAGCACCCAATCATCACTCAAAACTTAATCAAAAAGGGTCAGCCGATATAAGGTTTAATCTGCCACACCAACCCTTAGACATACTCTTGCTAACGTAAAAATTCTCTTTCAGATGGTGGTGATAAAACTTATAGTTTTATCTTTGGCTTGCGTATGCGCAACTGCAATACCTGATGTTGCACCAGCGCAAGTGACGAGAAATACCATCTTCGCAGACGAACGCTTCGAAGGCGAGGTATTCGAGAATGTAGATGCCTTCGATAACATCGAGCTGAGCACAGGCACTGTGTCGCCGTACAGACTACCCACCACCACCGCTCCCTCAAACTACAGAGTGCTTTGGAACATCGACATCTCAACACTTCGTTATTCCGGTTTTGTTTCAATATTTCTTCATGCAACACAAGCTAACGTTAGTGAGATCATCATCCACAGTGACCATGTAGCCGTGACCAATGTAGGCCTGAGACAGGAAACTACAGACGTTCCCATAACTTACACTCTTCAGCCCGAATACCAATTCTTAAGGGTCGCGCTCAACAGTGGTGTCATGCTTTTTAATGCGAACAACCGTGTTACCTACAATTTAACTGTCGAATTTAACGCAAATATGCGCGACGATATGTACGGTATTTATTATAGTTGGTACAGGAACCTTGGAACTGACACAGCTATAAGGTAAACATTTGGATAGTTAACGATTGATATGCTTTCAAAGATAATTTTCTCTTCTAGAATGTATTTAGTATGATGATGCTAAGATGGTATTTATTCATATGTATTTGAATTTGCAGGTGGATGGCTACTACACAGTTCCAAGCTACAGCTGCTCGTTATGCATTCCCGTGTTATGATGAACCCAGCTTTAAGGCTACCTTCGATGTGACTATTAGACGTGCCACAGCCTACAAGAGTTGGTTCTGCACTAGGCGTCAGAACAGCGTAGCCACAACAGACCCTAACTTCGTGTAAGTAAACATACTAATTTAGTTTTAATCTGATTTTAAGTATACAATTGCCAATTTTTATTTACACTGTCTTTTCGTTTGTTTTGCAGTGGCTACTATGACGATATTTACCATACTACCCCAGTAATGTCCACCTATCTGCTCGCTTTAATCGTCGCCGATTATGACGCTATTCAGGCACCAGAATCCGGTCTTGTGCTGCACGAAGTTATTGCAAGGCCTGGTGCAATCTCCACTGGTCAAGGAGACTATGCCCAGAAAGTCGGACAAGACCTTTTGGCTTGGATGAACGATCACACAGCATATAATTTCTATACACAAAACACCAACCTTAAGATGACACAAGCTGCTATTCCCGATTTTGGAGCCGGCGCTATGGAGAACTGGGGACTACTAACTTATAGGTAGGTTTACCTAACCGAAACTTACCAAAGAAAAAGTGCTTTAATGAACTTTTCAACACAGTTGTAAAGTGATTCTTAGGGCAACGCATTTCGGTTCATAGCTCAGCTTATTCTACACTAAAGTGTACTTTACATTATCACACTTGTGTTTTTTACATTACACGTGCTTTTCCTATCTCCTAAAGGTTTTTAAATAGGCTGCAAAGTGACTTTATTGACACCTGCACGTACGGAAAAACAAAACTAGCGCGCCATTTTCCAGAAATATTTGCTAACGTTTTCGTTGTATGGTTAATATTATTATCAGAAATCTCGCTCAAAATTTGCTCTTCTTCACTTCAAGAAGGGAAGAAGAGCAAATTACAATAAAGTATGTTATTTTCCTCGCAAGTATGTTAAAAAACGTTGTATGAAACATGTGTGCATTGGTCATTACACACTTGTATCATAATGTACTTCTATTCTACATGAGACATAGCTTTCGAGATTAGTTCTTGTTGACAAAATCGTAGTAATTTATATTTTTTTCAGGGAAGCTTATCTGTTGTATGATGAAGCTCAAACCAACAGCTATTTCAAGCAGCTCATCGCTTATATTCTTTCCCACGAGATTGCACATATGTGGTTCGGTAACCTTGTCACCAACGATTGGTGGGATGTGCTCTGGCTGAACGAAGGCTTTGCTAGATACTACCAGTACTTCTTGACTGCCGCGGTAAGTGATGTGTTTCTAACTTTTGTAAATGTTTTTATAAGTTTTTTTTTTTAAAACGTTACGATTTCAGACAAAATATTTCGCTTCAGGTTTATAAGCTTGTTTTGTTGCAAATAGGAGAGTTCTGAATGTTGTTCGTATTTTTTAATTTTAGGTTGAGACAGAAATGGGTCTTGATAGTCGTTTCATCACCGAGCAAGTCCATACCTCACTGCTGAGTGACTCATCCAACAACCCTCAGCCTCTAACTAATCCTGGTGTTGGCAGCCCTGCCTCCGTCAGCGCCATGTTCTCGACCATCACTTACAATAAGGGAGCTGCTGTCATCAGAATGACAGAGCATCTTCTCGGCTCCGACGTTCATAGAGGAGGACTCAGGAATTATCTCAGAGACCAGTAAGATTTTGCACTGATTGCCTTGTTGAAATATTAAAGCTGCCCAGACAGGCGGTACACTTTGTGTAAATAATTTCATCACCACTGCTCTTCAAACGGTGAAGGAAACATCGTGAGGAAACCGGCATGTTCTAGAAACAAAAAATCGAAGACATGTGACATCTAACACAGCATCGGGCCCGCGTGGTAAATTACGGCTAACTCCCTCTCAGCAAGAGGAGGTCTGTGTTCCAGCAGTGGGAACAATATGGGCTAATTATGATGAAACTTAAAATAAGGTTAGGTTTAAAACGGAAATAATACTTGCTAAAAATCTTTACAGCCATTTCAGAACAGTCAAACCCATTGACCTGTTCAATGCCCTGGACTTAGCGGGCCGAGCAGGCGGTTCTTTCAATGCATATGGAACCAACTTCAATTTCATTGACTACTACGCTAGCTGGACAGAACAGCCTGGACATCCCGTGCTTCAAGTAAACATAAACCACAGCTCTGGACAAATGACCATCTACCAGGTAAAGATTTTTCAAGAGTAGAATACCGGTTTAAATTAAATTAGATTAATCGATAGCGAAAACACTATTTTTTTTTTCTTCGTATTTGGTTTGTTTAAAACATTAAATGAACATTAGGTTAGCCAACCCAATGACTATTATATTATGTTTTTTGGAAACCACGAAAAAACACAAAAACAGCTGAACGATCTACGCGCATTCTGTGGACGCGGTTCGCTGACTGATTAGCAAAGGCTACATATGTATACCAATTAGGGAATCTCATTTCGATCGTAAATATTTTAAGTATTAATCCCACAAAATAATTTCAGCGCCGTTTTAACATCAATACCGGATTTTCAAATACAAATACAATATATATCATCCCGATCACATTTACTTCTGCACCTTCCATTGACTTCACGAACACGAAGCCTTCTCATGTCCTCACTGACGCGGTGACCGTTATTGACCGCAATGCTTATGGTAACCACTGGACCATCTTCAACGTTCAACAGACTGGTAAGTAATACTTTGTTACATTAAAAATTAAGAAGATATAGCGACAAAACTTGAATAGAGTATGCTTAGATGGTTTATTCATGTTGAGAGGATGAATGAAGGAAGGCGTACAAAAGGTTAGTGTTGTGAGTGAAAATTGTAGCAGGGGACACCCTAGGAGGACATATAGTGACATTATTGGTGATGTTCTTCAGCATGCGTAGCATGACCACCGTAGAAAGGGGTTTTGTCGATGGAAGAATAGACAAAATTACAGATTGTAGAAAGATTAAAGACAGAATTAAAGATTGTAGAAAGATTTGTACCGTTTTATGCTGGCGTAGCATGACAGTTCTATCTCAATTCTACCAAGAATAGACAAAGTTCTTTCTATGGTGGTCATGCTACGCGTGCAGAAAGGTCAGGTGCGTAGTACTGGTAACCGGCGTGCGTATATGACCAGCACGCGTAGCATGACCACCGTAGAAATGGGTTTTGTCGACGGAAGAATAGATAAAATTACAGATTGTAGAAAGATTAAAGACAAAATTAAAGATTGTAGAAAGATTTGTACCGTTTTATGCTGGCGTAGCATGACAATTCTATCTCTATTCTACCAAGAATAGACAAAACTCATTTCTGCGGTGGTCATGCTACGCGTGTAGATGTATGAACATAAATGAAGCAAAAAACATATGTAATGAGCGTAGCAGGTGGCGTTTCTGTAGTTTCTGTCGGAATCATGCGAATAAGGCATGAGTTTATACAGGGTGTCCAAGAACCTGGCGTCCAACTGGATTCCCACGATGCCCCAAGTTCTAACAGTACTCAGAAAAATATTTTAAAAAATCCACCCCATGTACTTACAGAATTATACTGATTTCAAAAAAAAAGGGGAAATGAGCACCCTGTGACATACTTTTGAATGCTGTGACTGCTAATGCTGATAATTTCGATATTTCTTGGAGGTTTTGTAATCTAGGGTATTGCTGTGTCTAAATAGAATGTAAAAATAAAGTACTTATTGTACCATTTTAAAATAAAATATTATTTTAACTAAAGGTGATATGGAAAACTATTGAATTTCGCAACTTTGACCGACTGTAGTGTAAAAAAAATGTACCAAAATAGTATGGCAAGTGACGTCAAATTTTGACGCGTTTATTCCTCTTTTTAAAAAGGTATAATACTTACACATTAATTTGAAAAAAAAAATTTTTGATAATATTTTTACTCAACAACCCAATTTTTACGATGTCTTAAAGAATTCTTAGAAAGAAAAATTTACGACGAATTGAATCTAACCTCTAAAGAATTACTATTGTATGCTCATAAAAATAACAACAGGCCTCTCAAAAAACAGGTTAGACCGTAAGGGACGGTATGTGCATGCATCTCACCATAGTGATTCGTTATTACAACAGGAGGGAGCAAGACAGAAACTATCTTTGCGATTTGCTGGTTCTTCTTTATGGTACCCCATTATTCAGGTAAGAGTGAGGGAGAAAAAGGTTAGAGGTGCGAGTGAGATAGATAGTGACGCTATCTGGGATCGTGCTATTTAGGATAACAGTACGGTCAGTACGCGTCACTGCCTCCTGCCGTTACTACGCACCTCTCTCTTATTGTTACCATTGATCACGTACTACGATTTAAAGCTTTGTTTATTGGACTCGATTACTCTTTGTGCTCTGGACTTTGAAACGAACTCTTTACGACGACCTTTGCCTGTGTTTGGACAGTTTGTGTTTTGTGTGTGCTACCATGGCGACCTACACTCCGCAAGAATACGCAAATATGCACTACATTTATGGAGAATGTAGAGGTAATGGACGAGCTGCAGCGAGACTTTACAGAGAAAGGTATCCGAGGGCTACGCGATATCCCGACCATCGAGTTTTCATTAATGTGCACAGATTACTATGTGACGGGCGGTTCCCCAATCAAGTAGCTGGTGAAGGACGACCCGTAAATGACTTCATACGCGATGAAGTTTTAGAGGCGGTGTCGGCAAATCCAAGCATCTCTGTGCGAGGAATAGAAGCTGATACGGGGATACCGAAGAGCACAGCACACAGTATTCTCCAAAAAGAAGAATATCATCCGTACCACGTACAGCGAGTGCAAAGTCTTTTACCTCGAGACTATCCGAGCCGAGTCGCGTTTTGTGAAACAATCCTGCAAAAACATCGAGAAGACGAAAACTTTATCGACAAAATTTTGTGGTCAGATGAATCAACATTTAAGAAGGATGGCTACATGAACCTACACAACTTGCACGAGTGGCATGTGGAAAATCCGCACTTGATGCGAGAAGATAGATCCCAGTACCGGTTCAAAGTGAACATGTGGACCGGTATTCTCTGTGGGAATATTATTGGTCCATTTGAGATGCCCGAGAATTTGACTGGCGAATCATATTTAAATTTTCTTCAAAATGATTTGCCAAACTTACTAGAAGAGACCCCACCAGATATGTGGTTCCAACACGACGGCTGTCCAGCACATTTTCGCGTATCCGTTAGAGAGTTTTTGGACGAGCAATACCCGAACAGGTGGATTGGGCGATCAGGAACAATCCCGTGGCCAGCCCGCTCACCTGACTTAAATCCGCTGGATTTTTTTTTCTGGGGAACTATGAAGGAGCTCGTTTATGCGAAGCCCATTAATGACATCGCTGACCTTCGTGAGAAGATAACACAAGCAGTGCAGGTGATACGTCAAAAAAGTTACTCGCGAAACATAAAGCGGTCCTTTTTAAGGAGAGTGAGAGCTTGTATTGCCGCGGGTGGTCAACATTTTGAACATTTATTGTAATAAAATATCTTTAAACTAACATTCTTTGCTTTTATTCTACTGGGAACCCATCTACCTGTGTGTATTTCCTTCTTGCTCACTCTTGGAACCGAAGTAAATAATAGTAGTAACATAACAGTTTCTAAGATAAGAAAGGGTCCGACAGTTACCGTTAGTAGGTAGGCACTTCGTAAAAATTGGGTTGTTGAGTAAAAATATTATCAAAATTTTTTTTTTCAAATTAATGTGTAAGTATTATACCTTTTTAAAAAGAGGAATAAACGCGTCAAAATTTGACGTCACTTGCCATACTATTTTGGTACATTTTTTTTACACTACAGTCGGTCAAAGTTGCGAAATTCAATAGTTTTCCATATCACCTTTAGTTAAAATAATATTTTATTTTAAAATGGTACAATAAGTACATTATTTTTACATTCTATTTAGACACAGCAATACCCTAGATTACAAAACCTCCAAGAAATATCGAAATTATCAGCATTAGCAGTCACAGCATTCAAAAGTATGTCACAGGGTGCTCATTTCCCCTTTTTTTTTGAAATCAGTATAATTCTGTAAGTACATGGGGTGGATTTTTTAAAATATTTTTCTGAGTACTGTTAGAACTTGGGGCATCGTGGGAATCCAGTTGGACGCCAGGTTCTTGGACACCCTGTATATTTATGTAAATAAATAAGATAAGAAATTATATATTATGAGTTTAAGAAAATATGAGTCCAATGAAAGCCTCAAAAGAATCAGATATTGGTCGAGGCTTTTTTACTATTAAACATACATTATTATCATTACAACTCATATTGAAGATATTGTTTTCATTGGTAACAGGTTTCTACAGAGTTAACTACGATGACTTCAGCTGGGACTTAATCATTAGGGCCCTAAGAGGCAATGATAGACCCTACATTCATGAATACAACCGAGCCCAGGTAAACAATTTCGAACATGGTTGAGTTATTTGACGGCTTTACAACAATTGTGTTGATAATAAGCTTCAATTGTTATTGTTTTGCCATTTGGTGGTAGCTGTTGCTTTTTTTAAATCAAAATTAAAATTCATTGGATTTCGCGACGATTCTAGGACCAATACGGGTTAATAAACTTTACCCTGATTGCGTAACACATTATGTATCAGAATCTAAATCATTTTGAAGCTTATTTCTAATCCATTCTTTCATAATGTTAGATAATATGATTGTCTTAGTAACGTATGCAACGCCATGCATGTTGTGGAACGGTAAATATAAAAGCTACTGCTACTGATAGTGTTTTACGCAATACTCCTGTTATCATAATTTCAGCCTTAAGACGTCCACTGCTGGACATAGGCCTCGCCCAATTTAGGGGGTTTGCAATAATTGCCACGCTTCGTAGGCTTTATGATAAATATATGTATATGCTGATGAAATGCATAGAGAATGCTGTTGCTCATTCTCTTCTAAGTCCTTCAGTCACCTCTTATCCCTTCAACTGCCAGCCTCCGTACTACAGAGGATGAGAATTTCCACAAGTTCGCTTCCCTACGTTGTACAGAGGCTAATTCGTGGTCACACTGTTTTGCGATTATTATCCTAATTAAGCATCTTGTGTTGCGATTATTATAATCGCAACACAAGATGCTTAATTATAATCGCAACACAAGATTGTGTTGTGGAAATTGTCATCCTCTGTAGTACGGAGGCTGGCAGTTGAAGGGTTATGAAATCCACGGGAAAAAATGGGATTGTGCTATTCTTTACGAGCCCCACCACACGGAACGGAATGACTCCTCTAGTATACATTTATTTATACTGAACTGATTACAGATTGTCAACGATGTCTTCCAATTTGCTCGCTCCGGCATCATGACCTATGAACGTGCCATGAATATACTCTCCTTCCTCGAGTTTGAGACTGAGTACACTCCATGGGTTGCTGCCATAACCGGTTTCAACTGGCTCAGGGCCAGACTTCAAGGAACCCAATACCTGACCCCACTTAACGTTAGTATTTTGAACAAAATAAGCTTATTTTATCAACGTTATATTGTCCTGGATTCACAGAGAATTTGATAATGGACTGAAAAATAACCTTAAAATTTTACGCGCCTTACTTTTTGACTTTTAAGTTGTGCCAATTTTTTTTAAATCGTTTCTTCTTCAACAGAATATAATTATTCAATGGTCGACGCTTGCGATAAGCCAGCTCACTTATCTTCCTCGCCCTACTGATACTTTCATGCAGTCTTACTTGCGATACCAACTGGCGCCGGTTCTATGTAACCTTGGCGTCCAAGGCTGCCTCAATGCAGCATACTCACAGTTCGATCAACTGCGAACCAGTGGAGTAGAGTGAGTATAAATTAATTTTATTTATAAGGTAACAAAGAAAGTAAAATTATATTTTTATTTCTCAATAAGTTTTAATCATGGTCAGTTTGAGTACTTTATGCGACCTACTCATATGCCTTTTGCATTAATTATCCATAACCGTGCAGCTCAATTCAGAAAGAGTTAAGCTGAATGATAACGGATAATTGCACTGACTGGACAGAGCCACTCATACGTTGACTGTGACCTCTGAGTTTACCTAGTCAGATAGGTAATGCGAACGTCATCTAGTTTTTAAAATATAGTTGACGAGTAATTGGGTTTTGTTAAAAAAATCGCAAATACAAAGATGTAAGAAAGAAGTATTATCGAAAATCTGTAAAAAAAAACCACTTGTATTTACACATTGAATATTATAACGCACAACAATCCATACAATTTTGATGCATGCTTGTGGATTTTCATGCTTGTGGAATTTATTTTCGGTAATAGTTGTTGTATGTTGCCAATTGTTGTATACCCATAAAAATTAATGAGTTAACTTTTCTGCCACGGATTGTAAAATGTATAAATAATATGTACACTATTGAACTCTTAAAGTAAAACCTTAATTGTATCTACATACTACATGTATGTTATATTTATCGTAGAATTATTACTGATGATGACGTGATGATAGGTCGATATGCCATGATATGGCAGATATAGAGAAAAAAAACTGAATTTTATGTTTTGGCCTTTAAATTACTTTTCCAAAAACACGTATTTCTTGTTTAACAGGGTGCCAGTTGACAGCCGTAACTGGGTGTACTGTAACGCTTTACGAAGAGGCAATGCGGAAGACTTCAATTTCTTATGGAACAGGTTCCTCACTCACAACGTCTACACTGAGAAGATCCTGCTTCTCCAAACTCTTGGCTGTACCAGTAATGATGCTTCTCTTAGAACGTAAGTCCACGAATCTTCATTATTTTCTTATCGTAGTTTCCTTAAATTTTATCATTATGCTCACGAATCATGACAAATGATGACTACGCAAACTCTCCAAAAATCATGCAATATTTATACAAAATTGTCATTGACTTTCGTATTTACTTGGTTATTCGTCTTTAGGTTCCTAGATGCGATTGTCCTGCCTAACAACATTATCCGTCGTCAAGACTACACCACCGCCTTCAACACTGCTGTTTCAGGCAATGAGGAAAATACACAGAAGGTTTTCACTTACATTCAGCAGAATTTGGCCGCTGTTACCCTTGCGTAAGTACAGCTTTTAGGTAAAATAATAAATAATGATGAAAACTTTTTGAATGACAATAAAAGTTTATTACTAGTACCACTACAAATTTGCATTTGAGTACAAAAAAAAAAAACAAATTTCTTCTGTACCTTAATTAAAATTCCTACAAGATCCGTACAATTTTGTGGCTCAAAATTATATCATACTTTATAACGCGGGATCACTGTAACGTTCTATGAAACAAAAAGGATATAATCGATCGTATTAACGGCGATGACTTCTTCTAAATCTTCAAGTAATTTTACCTCATTATTACCTATGTGTAGATAATATGGATTTTTTAATGGATTATTTGTTCGTTTCTAGCTTTGGAACCCCAGTGACTCCGCTGTCTTACGTCTCGTCTAGGCTGAGGAGCGAAGCTGAAGTTCTTGCTGTAAGTTACTTCATAAACAATCAATACCAATTTAACCAACTAACCCACTAGCCAACATCAACCATAAACCCAATCAAAACAACAAAAATTCAACCAACCAACCAAAAAACCACCAACCCATCCAAATATGCAACAGCTAACGAACCAACCAAAACCCAAACAAAATATCACCAACCCAACCCCCCTAACTATCCAACAACTAACCAACCAACCAAAACCCAACGTAAAAACCACCAACCCAACCGCCCAACCAACCAACCAATATTGATTTAATCAGTTTTGTTTCCTCATTCATTAAATTAATATTGGTTGGGCGGTGGGGTTGCTGGTTTTTTGGTTGGGTTTTGGTTGGTCTGACTCGTTGTTCGCGGTTTCAAGCTCAGCTGATGAGTTCAATTCTCAGTTCAGGTAAAGTGTTTTCGAGATCAAGAACTCAGGACATTTTTGTGTATTCCTTCGGGAAATTACAAGCGTGATATGTGGTTGTTTTCACTCTAGTCCTGTGTTATATATTATTATTAAATCATTGTTTTTCCACAGTTCCAAACATGGGCAAACAGCACACAAGCGCAATTGAATGCTTCCTACGCCTCCGTATACCGCAATTCCGTGGACACTCTTGAGAGCATCAGATTTACCTCCACTATTGTCGAAGACTTGAACAATTACTTCGTGAACGGGAACCAGGAACTTACCACCCCGACTACCGCAGCCCCCACGGCGGCAACAACAACCATTACTCCGGGAGGAATGGTCGAGCCAACTACTCCATCACTCCCTGATTCAGCCGTCACCACTTTTGCATCTCTTTTCATGTTAGCTCTTGCTGCTGTCGCTCACATTATTCTATAAGCACCATTCGCTAAAGCCTGATTTACACGGCATGATTTAATTGTCTGTGGCATACCATTAGTTAAAGAAACAATAAAACTTGCACTGTCTAAACAGTGTTGGAACAAAGCCAGTTTGTTGCTTCTTAAATTAAATAAAAACTTGAAACTTACATCGTGTAAATGGGGTTTAAGCCTTAGAGATCATGGATTTTTGTAGAATCCTTCCTGAACATAAGTGAGTAACATTTCGTTTGAAAAAGTCGTTTGATTTTCATTCGATTTAAAGTGCAAGAGAACTGCACGTTCTCAAAGATATGTCACAATAGGATTGTTAAATACATATTTGTGAACTAAAAATGTTTTTAATTTTTAAATATGGATTTAGCTTAGATAGGTAATCGTTATAGCCTTATAATTTTTCGTCTGAATTGTAAATAGGCTTTTGTAAATTATTAAAAATATATTTTTATAAATTATTTTCTGAGTTTCATATTTATCTTGAAAATCCCTGTAGCAGGAAAATGGGAAAGAAGAGATAAGGATGTTTTTTTTTTTGGATTATAGATTGCCACTGCTATATGATAATATTATATTATTGATTATTGCGCCAAACTTGTGATAAGATATTGATTTATGCTTTTAATCTGAACGTAAAAGCATCCAAGTTAATTATTTTGTACATATTTAAGTACTCTATTGTTGTATTAACGTTACCGGTTACTAAGTATGAGTTATTAGGTATGGTGGCGCCCAAAGACGAGATGTCGGTCGACCGGTGACAAGATGGGCGAACAACATTGTTGCAATCGCGGGAAAAACGTGGGCGATAATGGCACAGGAGCATGGGGATTGACACAAGAAAAGAGAGGGCGGGGGGCAGGTCGAGCAAAATCTCACAACATCTCACCAACCGGTTTCGAAAAATCGCCTCACGTAATTGTTGGACGCCCTTAGTTTGTTGTAATGTTACAGTGCTTGTAAAGTTAATTATTATTCGCCGACTGGTCAACACTTTACGTGACGAAAGTCCGGGGTTGTTTTTACCAAGGAATTAGCATTGCCATTTAACGTGGCTATGCTGCTTGTCTTGTGAGCACGTTTTTGGGTGACAGCGGATGTGTACTTCGACGCCTGAGTGCCCTTTTGTTCTCATTTGTATAGTTTTTTAACTCAGTCACTCAGGAGTAGATACCTAATTTAATAGTGATTAAATTTACTGCATAAGATGACGTATTAAGTTATACTTTTATTTTTGGAAGTAACCTGAACGAGATGCAGAAAGTGTCTGATTATGTTGTTGGTATTACGCCTACGGGCGTTTCATCATCATCATCATTTCAGCCGTAAGATGTCTGCTGGACTTAGGCCTCCCCCTATTTGGGGGGCTTTGCCATAATCGCCACGCTCGGCAGGCAGGTTGGCGATCGCAGTGTGGTGGTAAAATGCATAGAGAACGCTGCTGCCCATTCTCTAGTAAGTCCTTTAGTCGCCTTTTACGACACCCACGGGAAGAAATGGGGTGGTGTTATTCTTTACGTCCGGCACCACACGGTACGGGCGTTTGCTGTCCGTCAATTGGTTAAGTGCGAAAACTGGTTTCCCTTTACAGCAAAATAAATAACTGATGTTACATATTATGCAAATGGTTGTCCTAACATATAATCTTTGATATATACGCTTTTTAGAAGAAAAAATATTTTAGTAAAAAGTAGTCATGTAATAAGGTAGAAGGGAGTAAAAATAAAAACATTATTTTAGTTGATAAGAAACAGTCATGTCACGAATGATTAACAGATCTGTAGTTGATAAAGATAAGTAATTTGAATTGATAATTGATTACCATTGATTTATAATTATAAAATTGGCATTGCACGCACGTACCCCTTTTTTTTGAGAAAAAATTAATGCCATGTAAAAATAAGAGTTTGTAAAAGCATTTTGCTGCATAAGCCGCATCGGGCTGGGCAACGCAGGGTATCGCCATATTAATCAACTCAGCGTATCGCAGTCTATTGCTGGACATAATCCTTTCTTTTTTGTTGGTAGGATTATCATTAAATGACGTCTCCCGCTCGTGGGCGGAGCGGGAAGGCGTGTCAGACTTTTACTGACTAAAACCCACCCGTATTCCTTCAGTTGCCCATGTGCCAGGGTCACGGTATCACTTTCGAACAATCTCGCGACCCTGGTAGGGACATAACCCTCTCTTATGTTGCGCCACAACACCCTGTCTTCCGCCTTCCGCATCCAGTCCATCCCAGCCACTTTCTTTAGGTCGTCGGTCCACCTAGCTGAGGGGAGTCCCACGCTACGCTTGCCAATACACGGTTTCCACTCCAGGACGCGACTGCTCCATCGTCGTTCTCCAAAGAATTTAGAGTTTTCCCTGTTTGTTGTTCTTGTGACATTAGTATTTTAGCTCTAATAAATTCTCATGGCAAATCCTTATCTCAACAGACCTTGCTTTTTAGGGTTCTGTTGCCAAATGGCAAAAAACGGAACCCTTAGGTATAGATTCGTCATGTCTGTCTGTCCGAGTATGTCACAGCCACTTTTTTCCGAAACTGTAAGAGCTATGCTATTGAAACTTGGTAAGCAGATGTATTCTGTAAACCGCATTAAGATTTTGACACAAAAATAGAAAAAAAAAAATATTTGTGGTTCCCCATACATAGAACTGAAACTCAAAATTTTTTTTTCATCAAATCCATACCTGTGGGGTATCTGTGGATAGGTCTTCAAAAATGATATTGAAGTTTCTAACATCATTTTTTTCTAAACTGAATAGTTTGCGCGAGAGACACTTCCAAAGTGGTAAAATGTGTGTCCCCCCCCCCCCCGTAACTTCTAAAATAAGGGAATGATAAAACTAAAAAAAATATATGATGTATATTACCATGTAAACTTCCACCGAAAATTGGTTTGAACGAGATCTAGTAAGTAGTTTTTTTTAATACGTCATAAATCGTAAACCACAATTTACCTTTCATTCAGTCAACTCAAATATAAAAATTAAAAAAAAAAAAACATTTAATTTCATAAACATAAACCTTATGCATAAACCGTGAATACCTGAAGGTTTGTACGGAACCCTCAGTGCGCGAGTCCGACTCGCACTTGGCCGGTTTTTATGGTTTATCTTTGCCGGACTTCGTCATGTGTTATGTATGAATCATATATTAATCGATATGTTGTCTATCTTTCATGAAAGTGGCATCGGTTACTAAAAAGTTATGTGTCAATCAGTTTTCTTGGTATGGGCATGTGATTAGAATGTAGAAAATTTCGTGAGGAAAGTTTGGAGTACGAATGTCGATGGCTATTAGAGTAGGGGGAGACCAAAGAAACTATGAATGGACTGTGTGAATGATAACATGGTTAGCAAAGAAGTGACTACCGTGATGACGGTAGGTAGAGATGAATAGAAGAAAAATACATGTTAGGCCGACCCCAAATAAATTGGGTCAAGGTCACGAGAACGATGGTGTTGTGGTCTACCTGCAATACGAACTTGTATGCGGCTGCCACGTTTCTGCATTCTTCTCCACTAGGCATTTTTCAGTAGCCCGGCTAGAAGGTAGAATTTGATCCTGATAGATAACAAGGTCGAAAACCGACAGGTGCTACACAACTTCCAAATAACATGAAGCAATTTAATTCTTATCTCCACAACGTAACGTTGTTCTGACATACAACCAGTTGGCAGTCTTTTGGGATGCTGACTAGCCATGTCAGCCAGGTGTTGCATCAAACATTATTAACTAGCTTCTACCCGCGACATTTTGGCCACCAACCCGTCGTCTTATATCCCATCGCCCGGCCGCGCTATTCCTTGTTTATACTTCACTTTCCGACTTGTTTTTCAAATACGACTGCGAGTTCCGGAGGTTACTTCCTACAAACGAACTCACAAACTTATAAAACCTTACTTTTTATAATAGTGTTGATAATACTTAATATTATAAATTCAAAAGTAACTCTATCTGTATGATACCTTTTCATCGATGAGCCACTGAACGGATTCCTTTAAAATTTGGCAAAGAGTTAGATAGCATCTTAGGGAAGAATATAGGCTACTTTTTGTTCCGGGTTCACGTTCTAGAGGAATAATTTCCGATATACGCGTAGGCGAATCTACGGCCACTTGCTATATAAGTATTATAATAGCATATTGGCATTGAATATAAGTAAAAATTTCCTCTCGATGTTTTCCTACCCCGATGTCAGTGATATCTAAGATATTTTTTTGAAACTACAAATTAATTGAAAAAGTCACATCGGAACTTGCCTGGATTTATATCTTCTTAGCCCACAAACCGTAATGTTTCTAGACGAAAGTCTTTGACCAGTGCGTATTGCCAGTGATGACATAGTGCACTGAAACGTGGTCGCGTACAATGGGCCTCATAGGACATTAGACCTTAGTATGAGGTAATTGGTCTACTAAATAAGTATAAGAGTAATAAGAAATAATTGAAAACGTATGACATCATATACTGATAAAATTCGTAAAACATAATACATCGAATCCGTTTCAGCTTTTTCGGATCATATAGGTACATTATGCTCGCTATCCTATCTAAATAATTATTATCAGCTGATTAAGTAAATTGTAATTTTTGGATAAGATATAACAGTTTATATAGAGATAGATAAATTAGTATTGTCGACGGTTATTCCTGTTTCAAACCAGCGCGACGATGGTATGTTTTTTTAAATATATTATCAAATTTAAAAACAAAAAATATATTGTATTAATATTAATTTTGATAGTGATTTAGTCTATGAAAATAAGGACATTAGAATAATTTACATAGGAATTAGTGTTTTAATAAAATTGTTACGTAATCGTTTTGATAAAAGTGTTATCTGTTGAATTTTTGTTGAAAAGCGACAAAAGTTTTGAGTAAAAATTGTGTGTTCCTCTTCATCTTTCTGTTATTGATGGAACTTCAAATATAAAAACAAAGTTCAGCTTAAATAGAATCAAATGGTGCGGTACACATTGTGTTGTTTCGTAGGTACCTGTAGAACTACTGACTCGTTGGTCTTGTGGTCTCAAGCGCGCAAAAGGTCTTGCGTTAAATGCCTAGGTCGGGCAAAATGTTATTGGTTTTTCCAACGGTGCTGAACGATCGCTTCTATTAGAAAAACGCCTAATGCTTAGGGGACCTAACTTATCTAGTAATTAATTGCCTTATTATTTATTTTTTTCTGGTGTGAATAAATAACCAAAGTGATTTAAACTACGAAGCTTAAGAAACAACGTTTTTTTTATTAAATGAGATTTTTACCGGCTGTCATTTCCTAATTTATATGCAAACGTCACAATCATTTATTCTGAAAATTCGAACGCGCCCTCTGTCGGCGTGAAGCGTATTCGCACATTCGCGCGACACCTTAAAATAATAATGACTTACAGTTTATCTACTTAAATAGAATCTTCTTAATACGTTTTTTCTTTATTTTTGTCTGGATTCTACGGTAATTCATAGTTTTAGCTAAGCACGACATCTTTACAATTTTAATATTTTTTCTAGGCGAGTCGCTGGTTAAACCTCCTTTTGGGGGTAGCCCTCCTCCAGGGCGTATTATCGTTTGGTCCCATCGACGAGACAGACGAAGATTGGACCGAATACAGGAACTTGATGAGGAATGGCGGTTACCGTCTATCCAGTAACACACGCCCGATCAACTACGCAGTTCACCTGACACCACATTTGGCGACTGGCACCAATCAATTTACGTTTGACGGTGAAGTTGCCATCACGATTACGCCAAACGTACAAAACGTTAATCAAATTGAACTACACTGCAACGACTTAACTATCGACACTGTAACCGTCGCAGTAGCAACTACTCCTACCGTAAACATAGCTACAGCGGGTCAGACTTTCACATGCAGCCAATTCAGCACTTTCATCATTAATACTACTCCATTTTTAGTATTGAACACGAATTACTTAGTTAGAATTACGTTTAGAGGTCGCCTGCAAACAAACATGAGAGGGTTTTACAGGAGTTGGTATGTTGACGGAGCTGGTGTTAGAAGGTAAGCAAACAGAATTATAAGTTAATATATTTCATTACTATTTTATATACAGGGCCTAAAACATTGCTACTTAATGCAGGTTAAGTTGTAAGTAGTATCTGAAAACTTTTATCAATATGAAATTTTCGAAAGCTGACTTATCAAGATTAATAACTTAATCAGCTCTCAAGAGACGGTTCAGTTATATTATTAGTATGAATTTACAGACAGGAATAATTTTATGAATAAACAAACAGTAGATAATTATGAAAATATGAATTTGTTGTTAGTGAATCATTGATAAAAATCTGAAGTTAAATTTTCGTTCGGCAAAGCGGAGCAGTATAAAGAAGCTTTAATCATCTTATCTTCAAAATAACAAAAAATTAAACCGCCGAAAAAACTGAAAAGCCCTGTTTTCCGACACTTAGGGTTCGATTTTGTTTTCCAAATTTATATGAAACTATCTTTGGGATATACCTTTTCTAATAAAAAAACAATCGGACTACTATGTAAAAAGTTGTGGGTGGTCATAAAAAAAAAAAACGCGTCAAATTGAGAACCTCTTCGTTTTTTTTCGTCTGTTAATAAGATTTACCTTTAAACGACTTCTTAGCATTTAACATGTAAACCTTTTTTAGGTGGATGGCGACCACCCAGTTCCAGCCCGGTCATGCTCGGCAAGCCTTCCCGTGCTACGACGAACCTTCGTTTAAGGCGACCTTCGATATATCTATAACCAGAGACATTGAAGGTTTTAGCCCCACCATATCAAACATGCCGATCCAAAGCTCGGATAGCACGTAAGCATTAGAAAGTACACATATCTATGGGGAAGCACCGATGTAGCTTGCAAAATTCATTTTTTTTTTAAGTTTTTTGCAATTTGCAGGTCACGGACCTGCAAATCCGAGGGTTAATTGTGTAACTTGCTATCAGTAGGAATCGGTTTCATATTGATAGTTAAACAATATTCATTGCATTATTTAAGTTGCAGAGCCGACAGTGAAAAATGACGCAATGGTTTAGAAATAATCTTCAATCCGATTCAGATTCTGATAGTGTGTTTCGCAATTAGGGTGCAGGCTGTATGTAACAAAATATTATTCTCGATCGTAACGTATGAGTTTATAGAATTATCATCATTTTAGATCAATACAACTTTCTAAGGCAGCCTTTCCCAAAGTGGGCGATAACGCCCCCTTGTGGCCGCTGCAGGCCTAAAGGAGGGTGGGCGGTAACAGACCCAGAAAAAAAAAAATGGGGGCGTTGTGTAGACTCTACACAACGCCTGCGTCTCAACGACTGGGTCTCTTACTTAGGGGGGTGCCCCTTTAGGCCTGCAGCGCCCACAAGGGGCCGTTATCACCCACTTTGGGAAAGGCTGCTCTAAGGTAATTTAAACCCATCGAATGATTTTTCATACAATAGTTATTCTCTGGGATTAAATGAGCTTCGATCTGTATTGTTGATTTTTATGATTATAATTCCGTATACCCTTATTTGATACGCTTGCAAATTATATTTTTATCTACATACAACCTTGATACTGACCTGTAAAATACAAAAAATTGATGAAAATTTGCAATTGTGGGTTACCTTAACGTATCCAACTTAACACGTTCGGTGCGGTATCGGGTTGATTATATCCGATGCTCATCTTTCCTCCGGTGCGGGGTAAAAATTACTGTGCCAACCGCCGGTGCGGGACAGATATATTTGGTTTCCCTATGAGTATGAATGAGAGGGTTGGTGTTTTGGAATTGCCTCGTTAAATAGATAATATAGGTACGAAAAAATCGCATCGGGTTCTTACGACCCGATGCCGACTGAAGCAAAATTTTTTACGTCTAGTGCGTTCATCGGTTCTTAACGACCCGATGCCCGATGACCCGATAGCCGCACTAGATTACATGCTAGTTGAGCTAGTGAGGTCCGTGTGTTTAGATGAGTTTTTATGCAAATTAGAAGAGAAAGTGAATGGAACATGAAGCGATCCAGGAAAATGTTGTTTAATTCATTTGGGTGAAAAGCCAACGAAAAATAAAGTAAGCGAAGGTCCTCCAAGACAAATAATCTTGGGTAAGCGGAATATATCTGGTAATATATACACTAGCCCATCAACTGGTCACACATTACAAGTCCTACAAACTGCAACCATCAATCCCCAGCCACCAGATTCACCCACACCATCTACCAGCACAGTTCATAGTGAACGAATACAAATACTGGAACACAAAATTATTCAACCAGCTTACCAAAGTTTCGATACCCCAATAATTGATGATCATTCTCCTATATCCAGCGATGATAATTGCGAAATTTTTTCAACACCTAAAAATCATAAGGAGCAGCCACCGACATACAGCTTAGTAACTGAAACAAAACCACCTGCAATGACAGATCAATTTAAGTATTTTTCTACACCTAAAAACCGTAAAAAACAAATGCCCCGTACAAGCGATGTTGACCTCTTATTACATAAAAAAGGAGAAAAAACCGTGTCCTCTGCAATAACAAGTAGATGCGGGTCGTTGAGTGATATTTCAACATCTAACATGGTATCACTTAACTCATCATATGAAGATCAACTGTTCAATTTATTAGCAACTCCTCCACAAAAAGAAAAAAAAACAATAAATACTAAGACAATACCACCTCATTCCACTGATAAGAACTTACCAATACACTCAAGCTCCAACGTGAAAAATTTGATAGCATCAAATCCACTACCGATGAACACACCTCAAACGGGAGCTGCATTTTTCGATAGTGATTCTAATGAAGATAATAGTGCTTCTATTAGTGGACCTACAGATTCCTCATCTGAAGATACTTCTTCAGAAGTAGATTCATGCTACAACACAAACCCATCTTCAGCTACGAATGATGATGAATGGCAAGATATAACGGATAGCCCACTTAGTTTTGAAGAGTTTGAAGGTACAGTTGAAATCTTAGTCCCTTCCAATGTCCGTGAGCCAGATGAATATTACAAATTATTTATAACAGATGACATTATTAATAAAATAGTGGTTGAAACAAATAAATACGCTAGTAAGTATTTAGAGTCTAACAATGTCGCTGATAAATCTCGTGCAAATTTATGGAAGGCAACGGATTCCGATGAAATGCACAAGTTTTTTGCTATTCTGCTGACGATGGGCTTTGTGAAACTGCCTCATATAAACGACTACTGGTCTAGAAATAAACTTTACAGAAATGAATTTATAACTTCGCTTATGAGCAGAGATAGATTTTTACTATTGTTAAAGTTCTGGCACTTTAGTGATAATAGTAATTCTACAAATGACAAACTGTATAAAATACGAGAAATACATGACATGCTGTTGTTGCAATTTAAAAAGGTACTCAAACCAGGAAAAGTCCTGGTGGTAGATGAATCCATGGTGCCGTGGCGAGGCCGACTTCTTTTTCGTCAATATATAAAAAATAAATCTCACAAATACGGTGTTAAATTGTATAAAGCTTGCACTCCAGAAGGCTACACATTTAACATAATTATTTACACTGAAAAGGGCGACGGTGGACGAGAACTTAACCATGCTCAGAATGTAGTAATGAAACTTATACAAGATTTAGAAAATGAAGGGCGTATTGTCGTAGCAGATAATTTTTATTCATCTATTGGACTAACGGAGGCTCTAATCGACAAGAAAACATTCTATTGCGGGACATTGCGATCTAACAGAAAAGGGTTACCTAAACCTGTTGTCAGCATGAAATTGAAGAAAGGCGACATTATTGGTAAAATGAATATTAAAGGGATTAAAGTAATTAAGTGGTTTGATAAACGTCCCGTTTTGATGATGACTACGTGTAAAAATCATGATACCTCACTGAAAAACACTGGGAAGAAGCGAAGAAGGACAAATGAAGAAATCCTGAAGCCTGACTGTGTACTGACTTATAACAGTTATAAAAAAGGAATTGATTATAGCGATCAAATGTCTTCCTATTACTCCATATTAAGGCGTGGTCTTAAATGGTACCGCAAAGTAATGTTAGAGTTGCTCTTTGGAACGGCAGTTATAAATGCCTTGATAGTGTACAACCTACAAAATGAAAACAAATTGACCAAAAAAGAGTTTATTGAACATGTAATACAGAAGTTCTCGAAGGTATCACTAAGAAAGCAACCAATGATTCCGGAAATGGATTCAACATCAACTTTACCAACATCTACAGCGCAAACAGTTCACAACTTAATCATGGGAAACAAAAAACGCAATTGTTCAGGATGTTACGATAAATTACGCCAAACTCTAAGCAGCAAAGTTGCCGGCAATAAAGTTAAAAAGGTTAAAACCATGTGTAACGCATGTAAAAAGACATTATGTCGAGACTGCTATAATGAAAATCATACGTCTAATATAACGGCATAATTTATTTCTATTCCAATCCTAAAAATATATTATACTTACATTTTATCGCTATCGATGTTTTTTTTTATCATCCACAACACTAAAAATGTATCGACACTTTTACTAACCAGTGCGGATAACGGGTCGTAAAGATCCGACAGGCAATCCCTTTATTTACAAACAAACCATTCAGTGCATCTACCTACGATTTCAGCCTTTTATTGAGTGTTTATCTGTCAACATATTGCATATAGGAATATGTTTTAATCATTATGCCTATAAAGATAAGTCTTCCTAAACAGATGGAAGTCGAACGGATCTTTTCGACCCAGCAACGCACCAGGAACAAATCATGCTTCGGATATAATAGACCCCATGCCGCACCAACTGAAAGTCATCAAATTTCACTAACGCAGTGAACGTGTTAATAGTTGCCATTATAGAAAAGAAAAACTTCTTTAGCTTCCCTGACAAATGAGAGCTTCTGTCTCCGATTCACAAGTTAAACCATCGAAAATCTTTTCAGAGTTGGAAACGGAAAAATAAGGGAGAATTTCTTTAGAACACCTGTTACTTCTACATACTTGCTGGCTTTCATCGTGTCCGGTTACGTACAAGTAGCTACTAACGACAATGCCTTAAGACCTTTCCACATTTATGCTCGGGAAAATATTGGTAATACCGGAGCGTATTCCTTGGCTATTGGTGAACCTCTGCTGGATGTTATGGAGCGGTATACCGCGATCCCTTACTACACAATGGCAACGAACATGAACATGAAGCAAGCTGCTATCCCAGACTTCTCAGCGGGTGCTATGGAAAACTGGGGTCTGTTGACCTACAGGTAAAATTAATACAAACTTTAATATTATATATTTACCAAAAAAAAAAAAAAACTTGATCAATTGCCCTTTGCCAAGTTATAACCGTTTCGTGTCAAATTCCGTTCTCTAATCAGTAATGCTTCGGTGTCAGCAATTGTAGAAAACGATAAGTTGGTAGCCATGTTGACGCGCCTGAGTCGGCCGCTCGTTCTACAATGTCTTTAGAAAAACGACACATTATAACAAAGGATGTAGCGTTGAACATTGTAGAAACGATTACCATTCATTCTATCATTTTGAACGATGTGAACTTGGCTACGAATTTTCTGTTCGTTTGTTCTAACCACGTGACTTAACGTTGAGATGATTTAATTCCCATACATTTGATTAGTTTTTGATTAGCATTAACGATTGCAGATTTTCAACTTGGCTAGGGGTGCTGAAGTAACCACTATTTAATCTGATTTCGCTTCACCGAATTTCTTAACTAACATTTCCATTTCAGTATAGAAAATTTAATGAAGTAATTACAAAATAAGGTTTTTTATTTACTGCCATAATTTGAATTAGGACAATTTAGAGCCATTTTTTGAATAGAGAACTATATGTATTTTTATTCAAATTCATTCACGATTCAGTGAGTGAATTTGAATGGAAATTCAGTTCTTTTTACAAACCGGGCACAACCTTAGTCCGGTGCTAAGTTGCCATGTTTGCATTCAGAACTTTGCGCAAATGGGAATAAAGTAGGAAATGCTAAGTATGGCTCAGAAGGAGAGAATAAAGTTTTGTTTTAACATTGTTTAGCCCGGTTTCGCTTCACTGACATCCTTTGGTAACATTTCTGTTTTATTTTTGTCTACAGGGAAGCTCTCATTCTCTACGACCCTGATAATACCAACAATTTCTACAAACAACGTATAGCCAACATTATTTCTCACGAAATTGCTCACATGTGGTTCGGGAACCTCGTGACTTGTGCCTGGTGGGATAACCTCTGGCTAAACGAAGGATTCGCTAGATTCTACCAGTACTACTTAACTCATATAGTAAGTCATATTATTTGGGTTCCTGACCTTAATGGGAAACTGAATCTTCATTTCTATTTTATTTGGAAAAAGTACAAAGACCCCAGATTCTTTTTTCACGGTTGTAATCACAATACTCAATACTTTTATTGCATTCCACATGTGTTCTTAGGTGGTAAACTTATGATTAGATCATAATTATGGACCCTGTCGGGCACAGCAAAATAACACAAACACACAAAAACGCGGTGTTGATTCCAAGGATTCCAAGTCTTGCTTACCTTTTTTATTGTAATAAAGAAGCTTCACACATTTTAGATGAACAATTTGTACTTAAATAAAATATGAGGTGCATGAATGCAAATAATCAGTTTAAAAAAAATCTTTTATAGGTATGTAATTTAAAAAATGTCATCTTGTCCCCAGGTTTCACCAGAGATGGGCTACGATACTCGTTTCATTACCGAGCAGGTACAAGTATCCTTGCTCTCGGACGCTGCACCTGAAGCTCACCCACTAACTGACCCCAGCGTGGAGGACCCACAAGGGGTCAGTGCTCACTTCTCACAAATCACCTACGGAAAAGGAGCCAGCATCCTCAGAATGACACAGCACTTGCTCGGCAACAGCACTTATGTGAACGGTCTGAGGAGCTATTTGATCACCAAGTAATAATATACATTTACTAACATTTTTATTCTTTGATCGACCACTTATCGATTGCTTTTACGATTCAATCATTTCCATAGGTTTCCTCATTTTAATGGGTTTTTATTTTAGTTACAAACGCTTATTATTGTTTTTATTTCCACAGTCAATATTCTACCGCTGTACCTGCAAATTTGTTCACTGCTCTGGACGCTGCTGCCGCCACAGACTCTGCTCTGGCCAATTATGGTGGTATTACCATCAATCAGTATTTCCGTTCCTGGTCCGAGAAAGCTGGACATCCTGTTTTAACTGTCACCATAAACCACGATACTGGATCTATGGCTGTTCAACAAGTAGGTTTTACGAGACTCGCCCACTCTCAAGAAAGCCACACATTTTAATTTATTAGGACTTAGCGCTACTTTCTTTACCAGCCAACAAAGGGAAGATGGCTTGACCATACATAATTAGTTAAGATTTGGCGGTTAAACATACGATTTCTTGAACACAAATCAACGATGCGTCAAAATTAAACGGAAATCAAGTGAATTCAGTCGACCTATGATAGTAGTAGAAACGCGCTTGACAATTAGTCTCCTAATTATTTTTGTGTTGATTTTGACACCATCTATTATGTGTCTAGAATTGCAATGACGAACTTATTATAAAATATATTTTTTCTTTTAGTCCCGTTTCTTCCGCGACGCTGGTCAGACCGCGACCACTGATCTATGGGATATTCCTATTACTTGGACTAGGGCTGGAGCTCCTGACTTTGCAAACCTTAAGCCTTCTCAGATCATGAGTACTGCAGCATTGACTATCAGCAGAGGTTCCACTGGAAGGGAATGGGTTATTTTCAACAAACAACAGTCTGGTAATATATTTTTATATAAAGAAAATTCATTCTTATTGACTGATGATCGGGAGACCAAAGAAAACTTTAAAGGTGTCAAGGGACACCCGATGGAACGAAGTTCCTTTCCAGGATTCATAATAGTTATAATTTTTTAATTATTTATTATGTACAAAAAACCTGTATACACTCAACAAAAATATTCTCTCTCTCTCCCTATCTCCTTCTCTCTCCCTCTCTCTCTCCCTCCCTCCCTCCCTCCCTCCCTCTCACCCTCTCCCCCTATCCCCCTCTCCCCCTCTCCCCCTCTCCCTCTCTCCCTTTCTACTCACAACAAAAAAAAACAACAACATACAAAATATATACGGTCGAATTGAGAAACCTCGTCCTTTTTTTGAAGTCGGTTAAAGCATGTCGTGACAACTTTTCATAAGATTTTTTTCCGTCTAGCCCCCTTTCACAACGCGCGCTAAGGGACTTCGTTCCAATATGAATGATTTAAAAGTTCTATTTTTAAACTGGTGATTATTTTTAGGTTTCTACAGGGTGAACTACGATGAAATCACTTGGGCTCTTATCACTCAAGCGCTGAGGGGTGACGAAAGGCAGACAATACACGAATACAATCGTGCGCAGGTATATAAACTACCATTATATGGACTGATTTTTTTAACATTAGATGACTTTTATTCTGGGAATAAAATTGATATGACAAGAAGTTAATCAATAGGTTTTATCGAGTCGTAAGTCTATAATATTTCGTCATCTGTTTTAAATTGATACGGGTTTATGGTTATTCTTTTGTTTTGTTTCTAGATCGTCGATGACGTATTCCTGCTAGCCAGAGCTGGTAGATTGACCTATAACAGAGCGTTCAACATCCTGTCTTTCCTGAAATTCGAAGATCAGTACGCTCCTTGGCTTGCTGCCATTACGGGATTCAACTTTGCTCTTAGAAGACTGGCTCACGACAATTTTGCTCTAAGCAGACTGAGGGTAATGATCATTTTAATTTTGTCATAGCAAAGTGTTTATACAATGATGCCCAGTTGTAGGTACCAGGAGCGTTTTCGCCAGCAAACACTACCACTACGTTGCCCCACGTCTATACAACAAAATCGGCCAAGAAAAGGGGATCAGACTTCTAAAAAAACTCAACAACCACCAATTTAAACAAAACTGTTATTCACTGGCTAGAAAATTACGACTATGAAGAAACAGAAGATCTAATCGGTAGTGTTACATGATTCACACTCACATTCCTCACACACACCTCACACGCACACATACATTCCACGCACACACACACACCCCCTCACATCTCACATTCATACGTACACACATTCCACACATACTTAGCCTCACCCTCCTTAGTACGCTGTGATTAATAATTACTGTCTTTTTTTATTGTTATTATTCTGTTCTTTTATTATTATTTTTTTTCTCTTTTATATTTGTAAACCTTCCTTTAATGCATGTCATAACGTTAACCTTAGTGTCTAATTTTATCTATCTCGCTTCCAAATCTTATTCCCTGTAAATAGAGAGGTTTGGTTCTTGTGATACAAGAACTCCTAGAACAAGAGCCAGGGCTACAATGATGTCTATAACCTGAAGTGGACAATAAATAAATAACTTAAAAATAACTTAAAATGATAAAATGTAGCATGTACATTCAAATTTTATTTTTAGAATGAAATCATTGACTTAAGCACGGCGGTTGTTGCCCGTCTGGGCTACGACGAGTCAGCAAACGTTGGCACTTTCATGGATGATCTCCTGCGCATGCATGTGATGACTTTCCTCTGCAATGTTGGACACCAAGGTTGCATCACTGCGGCCAGAACAAGCTTCCTGTCCTGGAGAAATGGTGGACGGTAAGTGTGACTGTTTTTCTACACAATTAAACGGATAAATCAGAAAGAAGTACCTACAGTCTGCGACAACGTAATTTAACACTTTTGTTTTTCAAATTACAATTATTATTGAAAAAATAATAACTTTTAGCTATGAAATGCTTAAAAAGTATGTTACGAAAAAAAATTACAATTTAGAAGTGTAAAAGTCGCGTTTTTTGTTACTGATCATACCTAAAAACAATGACATACTTGCTAATCGTTATATCTTGAAGAATAATGTCCTCTGTTTCTTTTACAACAGCATTCCACCAAACATGCGGCCTTGGGTATACTGCAACGGTCTACGCTACGGATCTTCTCAAGATTTCGACTACTTCTGGAGTCAATACCTCAGAACAAACTTGGCTAACGAGCAGGTCGTGATGATTACAGCTGCGGGTTGTACCCAAGACCAGCCCAGTTTGAACAGATTCCTCGCTAGTATTGCTTCTGGAAATGATGATAACACTATTGTTAGAGCTCAAGACTACAGCACCGCTATTAGCTCAGCAGTCACCAGCAACGAATACAACACTATGAGGGTCTTCCAGTGGGTGCAGGGTAATCTCCAGAGAGTCATTGCGACGTAAGTAATACAATGCTGTGTTTCAACCTTTTTACTTAACTGGTATTATGCTTTACCAGTGTCTTTTCTAGGGAGCATTTGAAAGCAATGGCCTCTAAAACTGCACTCAAGTGAATGCAATCTCTTCTTCTTCTAATTTTTGATTATACTAGTTATCTTACTGATCTAGAGCAAAAGTTTTGTTTTACGCAATGACCATACTTCACAATTTTGCGATAAGCTCTAGTGGTTTTGTCTCGTAGATATCACCATCAACAGCAATTACGGTATCATCATCATTTCAGCCGTCAGACGTCCACTGCTGGACTTAGGCCTATCAAGTTGTTGGGGTTGGCGATCGCAATATGATGATAAAATGCATAGAGAACGCTGTTGCCCATTCTCTAGTAAGTGCCTTAGGCGCCTCTTAACACACCCACGGGTAGCAATGGGATGTTCCTTGAGTTACCGGACGTATAGAATAGTATCATTCCAAGTACGGTATGGTACTTTAAAATTTAGAAATATTTTAAATGCATTTAAAATTTCATTCAAGTTTGGTTAACAATAAAGTATTATTCTATCTATTGATATTATAATCGTCATTGTAATTATTTAATATCACTATAATGTTTACTGATTGCATGTATTTTGAATTACAGACCCGGCGTTCTGAACACTATGCTGAACTCTATCACAAATCGTCTGTTGACTGAGGCAGAAATCACTGCGGTAAGCTTTTTGCGACTATATGTCGATATTTATACTATAGATGTTTATGTTAATAGCTGTGTAAAGGTCCTAAACTATTTTTAAGATCTTCGTGTCATAATCATATTTAATATTACTTATACCAAGATTTTAACTGTCCTTAACTTATTTTTCTTTATTTATAGGTGCAAGGTTGGCTGACTGCTAACCAAGCAACCATTGGTGCCTCAGCCGTCACTACCGGTAACAGTGGTATCGCGAATTCACAGCGTAACCTTGAGTTTTATAGACAAAGGGTGAGCGAATTTAATGCGTACTTCGATTCAGGATTCGAGGATATATTAAATCCTACAGAAACTCCTGTAACTGTCACCACAACAACAGTGAGTGAACCAACCACACCAACGACAGTGTCTACAACTGTTACTCCTACGACAATACCAGACACGACTGTCACTACGACAGAAACTACTACTACTACTACTACTACAAGCACAGCAGCTACGACAACAACAACTACGGAGCCCCCAACATCCCCCGAACCTAGTTCAGCGAACATTGCTACTCTCAGCTTCGTCACCTTTATAGTTACACTTGTAATTAATATGGCCTAATTTTATAAACTATTTTTAATATTATGAGTATTATAATGTATTTTTGTAAGAATATTTGTTAAATAAATATAAAAAATTTATATGTTTTAAATAAAACTATTTATTTGAGTCGATTATTCGACGCTCTAGGGGGGAAAAAAAAAAAATGGAAATTTCGTTTTTGGATAAAATTAAATATGCTTGGGATCGATAAAAAAACACGCTGGAAAAAGAACGAATAACGTCATTATATTTGGATTAGTTATAAATGAAAGGAACGGAAATATTTAGAAACAGACCTTCCAGTTTCTACCTACAGCCAATTACGAAACTGAGCTTAGAGTTTTGCATCAGTCCTAATTCACCTGAGTGATTATCACCTGTTTTAGATAAGCATGAATATAATTAAGATAGTGTTAAGGTTACTAGTGTCGTCCTAGGTAGTGTCGATAATTATATATAAGCACACAGCAACGGTTGTCTAATTTATTGTGAAATATGGGTTTTTATCTTTTTTAAGCAGTATTATCTTTTTTAGTACTTTGTTCTTGTTTTGTTATTATTGATAGATATAAACAGACCGGACCTTGTTGATGAATCCGCTAGTTGCGAGAAGCAGAGAATTGGTCAAAGTAGCGGTGCTTGAGTGAGGCCTATGTCAATATATAATGGTGTCAGACTGTTTATTGTGTTTGAGATTGGCAAATTCACCAAAAGTGAATCACTCGACATTACAGTTTTAAAATTATTATTTCGATTTTGCAATAAAAATAGAACTAAAATGAATTTACGTGTGCTTTCATAATTCATACCAGCTAGCAATATCATTCCTACAGCTAATATCGTTGCAAGAATAACCTCCACAAATGGGAGTTCATGGACGTCTCAGAAATCCGGTGTGTATGTATGCGGCGTCTCTCCACAAACAATGGCTAACCTCCCATCTTGCACTGCATGCCCTGTCACCTGCACACCTTCACAAGGACTTTATGCTGTGTAAGCGAACGGTATTCGCGTATCTAAAGTTTGGGTCAAACTTGTAATTTAGAAAACTATATATGTGATTCTATAATATTTCTTTGATTCGTCATTCGTCTTTATTTGATATCAATTTAAAATGCAATATCATTAATGAATCCAATCGCAGCATAAAGAGATAAAGAATAAACGTCTAATGATAACTTTGTATGACTTTGTACGTGCAGATTCGTATGAGTACCGTTTTTAGTCGTCGGTATCTAACTGTGGTGCCGGACGTAGAATATAGCAGACCCAATTTCTTATCGTGAGTTTCGTAAAAGACGACTACCGGACTTTCCTGAGAATGGGCAGCATCGTTCTCAATGCATTTTACCACGATACTGCAATTGCGAATCCGCCTACTAAGCGCGGTGATTACGGCTTTTTGAGGGAAGTCTACGTCCACCTGTGGGCGCCATTTGATTGAAATTATAATGATGATATAGTCGACAAAGTGAGCCCACATTTTATGGAAAGCGCAAATGTGGTCACGATGCTTAAAAGACGGACTATCCATAAGTAACCGTCTTTTCGTTGAATGGCTGATGATGATTTTGTATGATGGTTTGGGGTGTGAGAAACAGGGTGAAAAGGGATTTATTTATTTAAAACACATACAACTATCATTACAGGCTAACCTAATACAATAGTGTAGTTATAATAGCTTACAATAGCGTATTATTGTAAACACTCAAGAGAAATCTTAAAAAATGCGGCCTGTGTGAATTCGCTCAGAGTACAATTGAAGCAGTCAATCTGTTGTGACACCATATTGAGTGTACGTATGGCGCGCGTCAGCGGCGCGTGTTGCAGCAAGTTGGTGCGAGCGGGTGGCACCCACAGCAGCGGCGGCCGCCTCCGTTGCCCCACGTACCCATCAGGTACACACAAAGCAACCGTGCGTAGAACGCCTGGATTGTGTATTTTACCATGCATAACCTTAAATAAGTAAGTTGCGAGAGCTACTTCCCTTCTTACTTCCAGTTTATTGTAGCCTACCCATACCCAGCACAAATAAAGTAGGATACAGCAGTGGATACCCTGGATACACACCATACTGCTTTAAGAATAGCAATCTCACAAACTTGTCCTGGATGCGTTCTAACATTAATTTGTACTTGGCTTCATGTGGCGACCAGACGACAGCATTGCATTCCAAATGACTTTTCCCAAGCGCTTCGTACATCGATCTTAGAGCCCTGATGTTCGTGAACTGGTTTCCTAAGCGTAAGAACAACCCTAAATTGCGGACCGTACGACCAGACGGGTTATGTGTCTGTTGGGCAACTGCCCGACGTTTTTGATCGGAAAATTGTATTATGTGCTAGTTGCGCAGTAACTTTTCCTTGCGCGATGCAGGATTTTGCGTAATATCTATGTTGGGACCAGCTTCAAGTCTAATCGAAAGCAGCTGAATACTAATATTTGAGATTTACATTATGAGAGTAATATACGAAATGAAATTAGTGTCATTCCTGATTTTAAAAAAAATACAATCAGACACCCTAAAATGTTTGTTTCTGAATTCGTCAAGTAAATCTGCTGAACTGTTACACACACACACACTGTGTGCATACTGGTTTATCGATTGTGTTGAAAACGTTATTAGTTTCATATGCTTTTTCTTGAGAAAGCTCAACTTTTCACCAACATAATAAGGAAAGAATGAAGTCTGATTACAATTATGATGAGAATTTATTTTAAGTTGCTCAATTAAAAGCCAATAGCCAGCCTATCAGGTATCACACATGATGGACCGATGACCTGGTGAAGGCCGCAGGAATCAACTGGATGCAAGAAGCACAGAACAGGTCGAAGTGGCGGTGCTTGGGGGAGGCCTATGTCCAGCAGTGGACGTCTCTCGGCTAAAATGATGATAATGAGTCAGCCTGAATCTAATGGTGGTGGCAGGTTGTGTTGAAGTGATATGCCTTCATTGATTTTCTAAATCACATAATAAATGGCTTGCGGATATACATGAAATACGACTCAGTATCTCAAATGAGTAACCAGCAGTGAATAATTACATATGCCAGATATACATGAAAAACAAAAAGGGTCTTATCTGTTGATTACTGTGGATTTCAGACATGCTATTAAACTTTGTTCATCGGTACATAAAGATAAGTGCATAAATATCCTCTCTAGTCGTTCGTTTGGTACCGTATGGGTAAGTCGTATATTAATATAAATTGATAAAGTACTGAGCCTAGCCTCAAAATGATAAACCGCGATATGCAGATAATCTGCGATGCATCGTCGTGATGAATTTGTTTTTGAACATTAGTAATTAATCGTTAATGCATAAAATACGATCTAAATGTTAAACTAGCTTCTGCCTGCGACTTCGTCCGCGTCAAATTTTTGATCCCCTGACCCTTTCCGTCGCATCGAATTGCTTGCCAGTTTTCGTACATTTTTCGTTGCTGCTCCGCTTCTTTTGATTGTAGCGTGATGTTATATAGCCTATAGCCTTCCTCAATAAATAGGCTACCGAATACAAAAATATTTTTTTCAATTTGGACTAGTAGTTCCTGAGATTACCGCGTTCACCCAAACAAACAAACTCTGCAGCTTTATAATATTAGTATAGATAAGATATAAGTATATAAAAAGGGTTTTTTTTTTTGTCCGTGAGCTTCGGACATATAAATTTAAACAGTAAAACTAGCTAGTAGGTATTGTATCACAAACATACGCGCATAACGCTTACTATTTCATCTAAAATTACTTTTATCTTCACCTGATTCGCGACCAGCAACTTTTATGCGAGTCTTTCCCCGTAGATACCAACATGTTGCTTCCAACCATCCTCTGTTTTCTCCTGGGGTCAGTCACCACAATCCCTCAGGAGGACTTCAGGTCTAACTTGGAGTTCCTTACCACCGACTCCGAGGTGAACCTAGAAAGATACCGTCTCACTGACGCTGTGCAGCCTACTGATGTTTATCTCGAGATTGACGTGTTCCTCGAAGCAGCTGTATTCACTGGAGTTGTTCAAATGAACGTTTCTGTAAGTATATTTTGCAACTAGTATGCTTGGATGTCTTCTTCCGGATTTACTTGGACTTCCCTTTGTAAGAATCTTATTTCTCCAACTTAGATCAATTGTGAACTTTAATTCATAAAGAGATCAGTGGAAGTTGTTGTTGGTTGTTGTTCTTAGTGGTGTTTTACACGAGATACACTGAATTAAGAGACATTCCATACTGTGTTAAGACTGAGAATTTTTATTTGCGCAAACATTTGTATACATACAGAATTAAAATAATGCGTGTGTTAGATTATTCATTTTGATATTTTATAATTGTTGGTTGGATAGTGACATCTGTCACACTAACGAAACATTAAACCAATATAGAAGAACCTAATTTGACTAGATAAAGTGTTTACAAAAACTAATTGTTATAACTAGTAAAAATAACTAAGATTTTATAACTATAAATAATTAAGAAGTATTTAATTATACTTGTAGTATATCCTAGGTTTTATATTGCCATTTTACTTTAATGTGCTGATTCAAATGACTGTCACAATACTGTCAGTTTATATTGACATTCTTTTAATTGATTCGTAACTGAGAAGTTACGAATCAGTTCTTATTGAATTGCTTAATAACCTTAAAAAGTTTTAAAACTGTTTCACTACATAACAATGGTTTATTATTATCTGTGTTAGAAGTTATTAAGCCAAAATGTGTAATGATCTGTAATTTGTTCAAAATGACGGTAGGTGTAGTGCGAGGCATTTCCGCACGATATTCGACGTTGGTAGGATATAAAAAGGATTGTAATCATGTTATCGGGGCAGTTCCTCGGAAGATGTTTAGTTGGTTAGTTCTAGTGCTGTTGTTGTGTGGAAAAGATCGACCAGAGGTCACGTAAGTTAAGTAATTTGATATTATGTAATACTTATTGCTTATTATGAAAATGTCGTTGTACCATTTATATTGTTGCCAATATTGCTAAGATTTTAAATCATATAAAATGGAATATTCATATTCTTTGCCTAGCTATTATTATTATTGTGATTATGTTGATATTATTCTGAGATCTCTTGGACAGTGGTCCAAGAGATAGAATTAAATGTATTTAAGATAATGATAATTTATGGCAATGTAAGCAGTGTGTTGATATAATACTTTAATTCTGTTTCCATGGAGTTTCTTGTCCTTCTTCTCCATGAAGACCTAGTTTTGGAACGGACAATTAGCTATGTCTAGTCTTGTCTTTCTGTGCTTTACTTTGTGAAACCCTTTCTCAACAAACCATATTCATAAGAACCTTCCTACACAGTAAATAAGCCGTAACCATTCTGATACACAAAGCTTGACCGTTGGTATATATATATATATATATACCTACTTATCTATTCTATGCTGCAATTTTCTATTACGTGCATGCAAGATCTTAAATAAGAGTGGCTCACGACATGTTTACCATTTCTCTTGGCGTGCAAATATTTAAGGTATAATTATTATTATTGAATCCATGAATTTAAAATTTTAAATATCGTTAAATATCAGTCATAGACAAACAAATTTCTTATATTAAATTAATTATATTATCCAATTATTTACTGTCCTTGTTTTACTGGAAAAAAAATACCTCAATGCAAAATTGGTCAGAATTAAAAGGTTTATATAAAAAAATCACACAGTGATACCCTGGCGCTCTGTATACTCAAAACAGATTTTTATTTTCGAAGGACGAAGATTTATTTTAATTTAACATAAGTCAATATTAATGACGTTATGGAGAGGCCTATTTCCAACAGCAGAGATTTTCGGCTATAAGAAGATGATGATGCTTAAGTGAATATAATAGAAATATAACTTTGGGTATTTAGTATTTGTACGTAGGTTGCTCACATTTCATAAAATATTTACCATGACATTCACAGTCTATCACTTCTGCATAAGTACACATCAACTATAAAAATTGCCATTTCTCCTTTAAAACTGAAGCACAGGCACTGTCCCAAGTACCTAATAATACCTCCTCGGTTACAAGTTTTTTGCCTATTCATTTATTTTTTATGAAAGGAAAGAGTCTAAAATAACACGGCGCAAGGTCCGGGTTATAGGGAGGATGATCCAACACTGTGAGCCCCGATTGGCTCAAAAACTCCTGAGTAAGGCTTGCTCGATGTGCCGGCGTGTTGTCGTGATAAAAATGCCAAGTTCTGAGACGTGAATTTGGTCGCAACAGTGGTAAGTCTTCTGGGAATCCAACACCACTCTTTTATAAGGCCCCTTTTTGCAAAGAAAACTACGAACATTCTTTTTTTTACACGCTTTATATTAGCTTCACTTGTATGTTTGTATATTTGTATGTTTGTTTGTAACCGACTCCTTATAGCGCGATTTTAACCCACTTTAAGGGGATTACCTCGCTCAAATCCTGAAAATACGGTGTGTTTAAAGAAGTTTCTTGATGAATCCTTTTGTGCGTTTTCAATATAAAAAATATATGTTAAACCTTTGACAAATATATGTAAAATTTTATTAAACTTACTCAAATTTTTTCAAAAAATCGTAACAAATAGGTCCTTTTTCAACCTAAATTGAAAATTTTCTCTATAACGGCTCAATAACTCGGCATGAATTTTATACCAAAAAATACGTAATGACGTATTTAACAATTTGTATTGATTTTTTTCTCTTATTTCTTTTAATATTTTAAAATATTTTATAAAAACCCGAAATTTCGCGTAAAGCACTATGTCACTCCCGCACTCGTCCCTCTCTCTCTCGTCGTTTCGTCGTAAGTTAGTACGGGGCAGCATGCTCAAGGTCATTGGGCAATGTAATGCCCTTAAACGACCAGATTTGATTCAAACTTTGCACACCTGTCAAGGACCGATGACAATGCAATAATTTCATAAATTTGTGCTATTATCCTTGCCAGGGTTACCAGGACAGTAAAAAAATTGTCTTTGAAAACTAAGCTGACATACGTCACAAACTACGCTGACATATGACACAAACTACGCCGACATACGTCACAAACTACGCTGACATACATCACAAACTACGCTGACATACGTCTCATAATTCGAAAAACCCTAAAAAATAGAAAATAAATAATAGTTTAAAAAAAACTAAAAAACACGCTTCCATTGAAAACCAAACTAAAAAGTACAAAAAGGCGTGGGGTGCCTGATATCAATAAAAAAATTCCTTAAAAAGCATCCCACGCTTTTGTTCCATTATTTTGTAGTTTTTAGTTTGGTTTTCAATGGAAGCGTGTTTTTTAGTTTTTTTAAGCTATTATTTATTTTTACTGATCTCTGTTGTTTAACCGTGGTCGGTGCCGGCTCATCTTTCAACACCAATCCACCGTTTTGATCGAGATGTACTGGGAACATCTAAAAAATATAATTACGTTTCGTCGCCTGTAACGAATAAATCACCATCCTTTGAATGGCCAGAGTCATATTTCTTTATCGTTTTTAACTCCAATTGACACGCGCTGCGCGCTGGCTTTCATTAAGGGAATAAGGGATCCATAAAGAACATAATTTTCTAACATTCATTGCAAATTTGAATTCAAAGTAGATGCACCAATATTGAGCATCTTCTGGATTTGTTTATGTGTAATACATCGGGCACTAGTAATTAAATTTTTAACTGCACCAACGCCTGATCCATCACTATCATCTAAATTGAAAATTCCATGTTGAAATTCTTTGTACTAACGGAATACAGTAAACACAGAAGGGCACTCATCGCCGAAAGTACTCTACGTATGATAATATACGTTTGAAGTTGTAGTAGAACATCACTTGGGAATCACGGTGACTGAGATAAATCATTTTGATCAATTTAAACAACTTTTCACAAATCATGCAATAAACAGACTGAGCACTGCAATATTTTGTGTTCATGTATGAACTTGTTTTTTTATACTTAATCATACAATCAATCAAACAAGTAAATACCTGCCAGGTCTCTCATATTGCAAAATTTATGTAGCAACTTACGTACTCAGGTTGAGTAGTGTGGATTTTGGTTTCTCCATTAGGCAATACCTAATTGGTATCATGCCCGAAATAAATTTGTTTGTTCAGTAACTTGCAGTAAGGTTGTCTTCGGATGACACTTATTGTGTAACTGGCAAAATGTGACTTAAACTGGTAACACTTCAGCCTACTCACGCTGGGACGAAGGCATGACGTTAGGTTAGTCTTCCATTTATAAATAAAATAATTTTTATTTTTATTGAATAAAAATATCTTGATCTTGGTCTTGTTTTGATATAATTTACGCAATATTTTTCTCAGAATAAATTAACTTGACTGAATGGTATAAATTTTCAGTAGACTAGCATATTGATGTATTACAGTTACCACTCATGTGGGTAATGGTAGGTAAATGAAAATTAAGGTTATACAAGCTCAGTACACATGAAACCTCATCCATTGTTTTCCACCTGTCGAGTTCCAGAGTTACAATCAGATCCAGAGCCATTAATTTAAAAAAAAAACAGTTAATAATAATATTTTTTCTCCAGGTACAGGAAGACAACCTACAACAGATTGTTTTCCACCAGAACGTGGTTTCAATCACAGGTGTAACTCTTATCAACAATACCAACAATGAGCGTGTGAACCTCAGAATCAACAATCCTTTCACCACCGACTCCTACTTAGAGATTCTACAAATTAACCCTGCTGAACCCATTAGTAGGGGCAACTATACCATCACCGTCAGGTACAATGGAAGAATTAACACCAACCCGCTCGACCGAGGCTTTTACAGGGGTTACTACTACTTTAACAATCAACGGAGGTAAGATCTGAAATCACGATACTAATAGTAATATTCTTAATATTACTGAGCAAGTCATCATTCTCTGGCGTTTATAACAATTTGTTTGGGTCGACAGTCAATTTTTTTATTCCATTATAGAGAGCAGTTGTGTTTCCGTTAAATCAATCAAAACATAAAATATGAATTTATGAAAATTCATGATTCACTCATTAATTCACTGACTGATTCATCAACGCGCAGTCTGAACAGAATTTTTATGAATTCCCACGGTGTAGAGTATGCACAGGTAGATGAAGTCACTGGCCATATGCTGTGTTGATAAAATTGCACAAATAGTCATATAAATATTGAATTTTCCATTAGGAATTTCTTAGTAGCAGCCCGGAGTTTGGAAGTTGGCGGTGTGATACCCCCGTGCCTCGGAAAGCACATTAAGCCGTTGGTCCTACGCCTGATCTCTCTCCGGTCGTGTCGGATTGCCGTCCCATCGGACTATGAGAGTGAGGGAAGAGTGAGTGCTCCTGTGTCTGCGCATACACTTGAGTACTATAATATCTCCCGCGCCGATGGCTAGTCTCCGTTGAGATTGGCCGCCGTGGCCGAAATTCGGTCTGGAGGACTATATATATATAAATATTGAATTTTGAAGTAGAAGAGAAAGCAGCCAGGAATTATTTTTTGTGTCTGCTCTCTCTCTATAAGACTATATTGACTGTTTGATTAATATTGCTTATGTTTTGCAGGCGGTACGCCACCACTCAGTTCCAGCCGTACCACGCCAGGAAAGCTTTCCCATGTTTTGATGAACCCCAGTTCAAGTCCCGCTTCACAATCTCTATCATTCGTGAGCGCGGCCTCGGTCAGTCATTTTCCAACATGGACCGTAGGAGCATTGGAGAGTGAGTGTATTTATGTATTTCGTAGTTTCGCTTTAAGAGCAGAGAGACTCAGGAAACTGCCTCAACTCTTACTGCACGATTTTGTTGGCGTGTTATGTTAATTAATAATATTATGTATGATAAGAATGCAACTTATAACATTTGATTGAGAGTTGAAATGTTTTCCATTTGAAGCTGATTAGGGTAAGTTACTGACGATAGTAAAGTAATAAAAAAATTATAATTACAAAGTGGTACAAAGAAATAAATGAGTTCAAAATTACAGAATATTTAAAAAAGATTTTGCAGTTAATTCAAAATATAATCAAAAAAATGAAAAGCAGAAGTACGTCATTATTATTATGCACAATATAGCAAAAACAAATCTACAGTGGTGGGTCCCACCTAAGGCTTTCCTAGATTTTTTTCATATGAAATACCATCATACGCAATTTATTTATTTTAAAATTATTTTTCATAAAATTCTGTACGGAATTCTGGCATTTTTTAATCCAATTTTATTGTGTTTAACAGTGAAGGCAACCGTGTTCGCGAAACTTTCTTCACTACTCCAATCATCTCTGCTTACCTGATCGCTTTCCACGTGAGTGACTTCGTCGTTACTCAAGCAACCAGCACCGCTGCCAGGCCTTTCAGGATCATCGCCCGTGAAGGAGTCAACTCCCAGCACCGATATGCTGCCGAAATCGGTCTCCAGATCACCAACGAATTGGATGATTACCTAGGTATCCAGTATCACGAGATGGGGCAGGGCAACTTAATGAAGAACGATCATATCGCCCTTCCTGACTTCCCCTCCGGTGCTATGGAAAACTGGGGAATGGTCAACTACAGGTATGTTTAAGACAAATTATACAAAAGTTTAATTGCAACGTATTAAATGTCATTGTAAGTTGCATGCTCACTCAAGGTGCAACAATTTTGAGCACACCACGATTGCAGCGGTAAGTCCCCTCTTTGAAAAGTTGGAGAGGCGCCATGGTGTCCTCACCTTCCGCCTTACCAGTCATGACTGCATTGGGAGGTTTCTGTTCAGGATAAGGCGAGAGGAAACGACTGGGTGTAACCATTATGAGGATCGCCTGAAGGACACAGTGGAGGTTTGCCCTGCCTAGGCGTAGCACCACCGTGTCCTTGTGGAGGCAGTCGGCTGCGGCAATCTCTCGCGTCCGGCCTTGGTCCAGGCCATGGTACGTAGCCAGAGGGCATGGAAAGCCGTAGAGGCAATCTCTGCGCCCACCCGAACTTAGCCGCCGCAGGAGACGCCCCGGGGATCTGGAGTCCATTGCGGACTTACGACCATAGTAGGCGCAGGCTTGCGGGTGGCGAGCTCCCCATTGCTGCGGTTAGGACCAGGCCCAAGTTGATGGTGCTTTATGTTCTACGCGTGCTTCAAAGAGAGGTCAGCACACATAGAAGGGGTCTGCCAGGACCAAGGCCTGCTAGGGTTGCTGAATTGTTCGAAAGAATTACCGAGGCACTAGCACAGGTAACTGAAGGAACACGGGTGGATTTTAGTCAGTAAATTTCTGACAGGCCCTCCCACTTTGGCTAGAGCGAGAGAAGTCATTTGATAATTAACCACCAAAAAAGTGCAACAATTTAAATGTTTACTATTTGTCGCATTTTCTATAAAATATCACCAATTTTGTATCATTGTTCTATTTTAGGGAGGCGTATCTCTTGTATGACCCTGAAAACACCAATTTAAACAACAAGATCTTCATAGCTACTATAATGGCCCATGAGCTCGGGCACAAATGGTTTGGTAACCTAGTCACTTGCTTCTGGTGGAGTAACCTGTGGCTAAATGAGTCCTTCGCTAGTTACTTCGAATATTTCGCTGCTCACTGGGTAAGTTTGAAAATTGTCTTGTATATGTTCATCATCACTAGATCATTTAAAGTCACTTCTAAATTTTAGATTGGCGATAAATTATTTTTTTAAAGTTTTTTTGTCCTAAAGTGCCTAATAACATAATATTATTTAAATGAATGATTTGTTTTGACAATCTTGATTTAATTACAGGCTGATCCCAGCTTAGAATTAGATGACCAATTCGTGGTTGACTACGTACACAGCGCGCTCAATCATGATGCTGGTGCGGGCGCTCAGCCCATGAACTGGACCGGAGTCTCCAGCAACCCCTCCATCAGTGCCCATTTCAGTACCACCAGCTATGCGAAGGGAGCTTCCGTCCTTAGAATGCTGGAGCACTTCGTTGGTCCTAGGACCTTCAGGAATGCCCTCAGATATTATTTGAGAGACAAGTATTTTTTTTTAATATCTCTTCTTTTTTTTTCTACGTCGACGTTCTTTAATAATCTTATCTATAAAATTATGATTTATTAGAGTCATAGATATTAAAGAGATAAAGCAATAAAGGACCCTTGATTTAGTAAAAACGATTATTCTAAATTCAGAGCACCAAAATGTTAATAAAAATGGTGCTTAATGACCACAAATAACGTTTGATCATTTAGTTTCTCTGATTTTTACCAGTGCTTACGGCCTCGGTACTCCTAAAGACATGTATGCCGCCTTCAAACTAGCAGTTTCGGAGGATTTCACGTACAGTCGTGATTTCTCCCACGTCAATATCGAAGCACTGTTCGACAGCTGGGTCCAGAATGCGGGCTCCCCTATCGTAACCGTCACCAGAGACGCCCAAACCGGTGCTCTGACTGTCTCTCAGGTTAGTTTCATATATAGAACCTTTGAATTCTTCTTCTTCTTAGCGTGTCGATAGCAATCGAAGAGTCAGCCCAGAATATGGGTACTAGTTTAGCATTTTCAGTAGCTTCCACTAACTACTGTAGCGTGCAAACAACAGGACACGCTGGACAAGATATCATCTTTGTATTCTTTTTATGTCAAGTTCATTTTAGGGTAATATACAAAGACCACATTTTGTGTGAGTTCCAGAGTGTCTGTATTTTACTCGTCATTTAAATGAGAATCAGAGGTTTTATTTTCGAAAGAAATAATATTCAAATAGATCTTTATTGGCATCTTACATAAAATCTCTCGTGCGATTTGTTTCACCATTTATTCTATTTTTATTCTGGTTACAGAGTCGTTATCTGCTCTCTGGTACTCTGGCCGCCCAGACGTGGCAGATTCCTCTTACTTGGACTCAAGCGGGTCAGCTTGACTTTAACAACACCAGACCTAGGCAGATCCTCACTTCCCAGTCTGCGGCCTTATACAGCAGCACTGCGGGAAACAACTTCGTTATTTTCAACATTGCTCAGTCTGGTACGTATAAAGTCTAAACACTGAATAAGGCGTTCGTTTCTTATTGTGCCAACTGGGTGACTCGTAGTTTTAATAATGCATAAGAGTGGTGGGTGCGAAATTTAACCATAGGTCATTTAAACTTTAATCTATATTAAAAATTGTCATTTTGGGCACTCCTTCACCATATAAGCTTCAAACTGTGCCAAAGTTCATACTACTCCGTCCGTGGAATTTTAGTAAAAAGGTTACAAGGTTTTTGCTTCACTTACTAATATGTCGTGACGAGAGAGAAGGCTGTTTTCTATGAGTTTCCATCGTGAAATATCAGAATGTCGCCCTCGCGCATATGTGGGAGTGCCGCGAGGAGGCAAAACACCGGGGTGAAACTCCGCTGCCGCGAGAAATCACGGCACGGCGGACAGAGTTTCGGCGGGATTTTACGGCAACATGGCACATGTCTTTCTGGAGGCGATTGGTGACGGCGATCCCTCGCGTTCGGCGTTGGTAAGGGCAATGGTACGGAGCGAGAGGGCATGGAAAGCCGTAACCTATTTCTGCGAAGCAGTAATGCTCGCGAAGGAGGAGGTGGAGCGTGTGAGGGAGAGGCAGTATATCGGCCCTCATGCCCCTAGTCGCTGCGAGAGGAGACGCCCCGGGCGTCGGGAGTCCATTGCAGAATTCCGGCCACCGTAGACGCGGGCTTGCGGGCGACGAGCAATGGATAGCTTGCACCCGGTAAGGATCAGGTCCAGGTCGATGGCGTGTTGTGTTCCACGTGCCCTCCAAAGAGATTTCAGTAGAAAATGAAGGGGCCCACTGGGACCGATGCCTGCCAGGGTTACGGTTTTGTTCGAAAGAGTTACCATGGCCCTGGCATAGTTAACTGATGGAACACGGGTGGGTTTTAGTCAGTAAAAGTCTGACACGCCCTTCCACTTCACCCAGAGCTGTAGACGTCATTTGACGATTTCCCATCAAAAAACAATATGATATCAGGATGTCAGGGGAGAAACTTGTGATGGCGAGTCACACGCGGCATTACGGTAGACAATTGTAATTTAGTGACTTATAGTCTTTCATTAATTAATGCAGTAAGTTCTGAGTAAGCGTCTTCTCACATTTAGTCGTAAGTTAATTAATAATTAATTAATATGCTTCTTTATTCTGAATTTAGTTTTTATAGTTATATAAGTTAAAGTACGTCTTTTAATTCAGCATGCCTCTTGGCAAAGGCCTCCTCTAGCAATTTCCATTGAATTCTGTCACGAGCCACTCTCCTCCAGTTAGGACCCGCTGTAAGTTTGAGCTCATTCTCCCATCTCCTTTTCTGTTTTCCTCTGTTCCGTTTGTTGGTCCTGGGGTACCAGTCGGTTACGATTTTACACCATTTCTCTTTTTGTTCTCTCATCATGTGGCCTGTCCATCTCCACTTTAGCTGGTTAATTCTGGACAAGATATCGGTCACTTTCGTTCTAGCTCTCAATACCTCGTTCCTTATTCGGCCCACTTTCGGCCTCTTCTCACCGGCACCGGCAAGAGGCTCTCACCACCTTCACCGTCAGCGACCGTGTGGTTCACTTGTCAAAAATAGTACGGTCCAATTGTCATTCCTTCAGCTTAAAGCGTGTGGCCTTCTTTCCCCTCACCCGGTGTCTACGTTCTGCAGGAAAGAATGCACGCCGGCTCTGCACGTTTGCCTTAGTATTTCTAAAAATCCAAAGTTTACAAAAATATTTTTGATTTATGACTACATATATCATCTCAGATTTATGAATAGTTTATGAAGTGCTGAGGGAAAAGAACAAAATTATCTTTACACATTTTAAATAATTAGCAACTGCGTAGCCAAGATAACGTTATGAGATTTATGATGACATAGCCATTTAAATCTAATATTGATGAGTTCATGTGAGTCATAGTAATGCTTAAATAATGTCTTGCAGGCATTGATTATGCTCGCGCTCTGGCCTAGCACCGACGAATTGCTTACAACGCGACGCCTTGAACGAAAGAAAACATATACAGATATATGTATTTTCGACTGACATAAAAATTTCTTCATTCTAGGATTGTATCGCGTAAACTACGACATCAATAACTGGGAGCTAATTTCAACCTACCTTAAGAGTAACAACAGGCAGAACATTCACAAGCTGAACAGGGCTCAGGTATTTATTTCTACAATCTGTAAAATATTAATTTCTTACTGTCATAGTCGCCAAAAAAATAATTATGTTCTAGGACGCAAAGTTTGTAAAATGTGCAGTCGAATAAGGCTCAAATGACACACATAGAGAGTGATATAAAAAAAATACAACTCAAGACACAGTATTAAAAAAATACAACTCAAGACACATACACAGAAAACTCACAACATCGTTAAAAAGTAGTGTCAGTAAGAGGCAGGACCTCTATACCAAATAGCTTATTAAACTATACATAAAACCACATTTTTCTACTAAGACAAAAGCTCTGATTTACCTTAAAAGACTTCTAAAATAAGTATTTCATTTGTTGCTAGATCGTCAACGATGTCTTGTACTTCGTGCGTTCCAACACCCTCAACAGGACCACCGCATTTGACGTGCTGGACTTCCTGAGGAGCGAGACTGACTACTACGTATGGAACGGCGCTCTTACCCAGCTCGACTGGATCATGCGCCGCTTTGAGCACATCCCTAGAGCTCACGAAGCCTTCTCTGTACGTATCGCGGTATCAATATGTTTTATCGCACAAATTAGTTTCATTTTTTTTTTGTAGCTTGTACAGTTTTAATGTAAATAATAACACAATATTAAATCTGTATATACTCCAGTTTGTGGTAATTGCTAGAAACCAGTTCCACTATATCGTCGTTGCAAATTTAAAATCTCCTATGTGTAAAAAGTAACTTTTCGAGAAAAACGAAAAAAACTGTTTCCTGAAAAAGAAACTGACGAAACATTCTTATTTTTTTTTTTAGATGTAAAGTGTAAAGGACTTATAATGTATTGAGATAGAATTTGTCTTATATCAATGTGTCGTTCAGCGTATATTTATATAAATTTAATTATTTTTCTGCACATAGGAGATTTAAGTTGCAACTTTTTGTCACATAAGTGGTTTTACAGTTTATAACATCAGGCACATAGGAGTTTTCGATGGTCAATAAACATGAGATTTTATTAAATTAGCGAATATTTTAACGATACATTAAGATATTCACATATGAGTTTTTGCAATAGGTAGGTATACAAAATGGCTTTTAAAATATATGCATAGCTCGTATTTGTGAAAATTGTTACATAGGAGATTTTAAATTTGCAACGACGATATACAAGCTACAGATCATTAGATCAATAAGCATACACATCCGTTGATCAAGGAACCTATATCACCATTATCATTCATGTTGAAAGAACCTCCATTTTTAATTGAGGTTTGAAAGTTGAGAATTTTTCCTCCCTATTTATCATGCCTCTGAATATTGAAACGGCTAAAATAAGTACAAACTAAAACGTCTTAAAATATTTGTTTTTCGTTTTGCAGAGTTACATGCGTGGACTCCTCAATAATGTTATCAACCACCTCGGCTACAATGAACGCGCCACTGACTCCACTTCCACAATCCTCAACAGAATGCAGATCATGAACGTTGCCTGCAACCTTGGTCACAGAGGCTGTGTTGCCGACAGCGTGTCAAAATGGAGAGCTCACAGGGCAAATACATCTGTTACGTAAGTTATCTCTTTTCATTTGAAGGCACCACTCCACAGCAGCCCACAGGTTGGCTAGGTTAACTTCGTTTCGTTTTGTAGGAAAACGTAGTCCTGCCTACATTTTTGTCGCGAACTACGGTCAAGCTACGTACGAATGTGTGGTTGACAAACGGTTGAACAGTGCAGCTAACGTGGAAAACAACTTTGTGCACATGCTGGTTAGCAATGGACCGTCGACGACATTTGTGATGCATTGCGTTGCTCAAGAGCTATTACGATTTATTATGGTTAAATTTGTGCCCAGTCGATGGCAATAATCCTGTATGATTACTATAGATGATATTATATGAGTAATCTGCCTCATTCTTTACGAATTATAGGCTAGATATTATGTAATCAAGGTATTAATAACACAATTCTTTTTCCAGGGTCCCAGTTAATCTTCGTCGTCACGTTTACTGCGTGGGTCTTCGTGAAGGCAACGCCACCGACTACGAATTCTTATTCGCCAGATACAACGCCTCGCAGAACACCGCTGATATGGTGGTCATGCTCCGCGCCCTCGCTTGCACCAAAGATCAGGCCTCTCTTCAGCAGTAAGTTTATTGGTTCATAATTGTTACTTTATTATGCGACTAGACTTAAATTTCTATACAAATCTATACTATCTGTATCTGTACTAATATTATAAAGCTGAAGAGTTTGTTTGTTTGTTTGGTTGGACGCGCTAATCTCAGGAACCACTGGACTGAATTGAAAAATTATTTTTGTGTTGGGTAGCCTATTTATTGAGGAAGGCTATAGGTTAATAACATCACGCTACAATCAAAAGGAGCGGAGCACCAATGAAAAAGGGACGAAAATTCGCAGGCAATTCGATGCGACGAGAAGGGCCACGGGAGCAAACATTTGACGCGGACGAAGTCGCGGGCAGAAGCTAGTTAGAAATATTTAACTGCGTGAGAAACAATTTTTTTTTCTTGAGACTTGGATATTATCTTAATCTCAATCCATCGTTATCTCAAATAAAATGCATGTTTTTAATAGAATACTTAGGTCGTTGTTTATAGATATGTTTTCATGGATCAAATTTAAAAGGGTGATATAGTATAATGCTCATTTCATATAACCTGTGAACGGAAATATGCTTTCATCATCATCATCATCATTTCAGCCGAAAGACGTCCACTGATGGACATAGGCCTCTCCAAGTTTGGTGGGGTTTACCATAGTAGCCACGCTTGGCAGTTGGATTGGCGATCGCAGTATGGTGGTTAAATTGCATAGACAACGCTGCAGCCCATTCTCTAGTAACTCTCTTAGTGGCTTATTACGACTCCCACGGGAAGAAATGGGATGTTGCTAGTCTTTACGTCCGACATCACACGATTTTTTTTTTTAAGTTTAGCTAATTCCATTAAATTGAAGATAATTTTTGATTTTATAAGGGTTCACCTATAGTTGGGTCAAAGAATCACTTGATAAAAAAGTACCTAATTAAAACAAAGATTGATTTGGATTTATTTGAAATTCTCAAAAAGAAGCACAATCCATTGTATTAGAGGGGCACTACAACTTTTAGAACCATAAAATACGAATTATCAGAGGCACAACTATATACTTGTCAATTCAAAAAATATGATATAACTTGACGCATCTTATTGTCATCGATTGTAACATTAATTAAATTATGAACCACACGAAAGGCAAGAATATTGTATTTTCGCTCATTTATATTCTATTCATGCCTTTTTATGTGGGTTGGAAATCATTAAATAGCGTGTCAGACTTTTACTGATTAAAATCCACCCGTGTTCCTTCAGTTGCCGATATGCCAGGGCCACGGTATCTCTTTTGAACAAATATTCATGCCTTACATAGTTACTACTAAACTAGGTAATTAAGCATTATGAGTCTAAGTTAATTCGTTAGTGACGGTTTAAGTCATTTAATCAGTTTATAGATAGTGATTAAAACGGTTGCAATTGAATTTGAACTATGCAACAGTAGTCGAAGAATCTAAATTTCAGGTTACTGGAACAACAATTATTTATGTTTTTTTTTTCATTACAGCTACATGCTGCAGAGCATGTACAACGACAGAATTCGTATCCACGACCGTACGAATGCATTCTCCTTTGCCCTGCAAGGCAACCGAGAGAACGTACCAATCGTCATTAACTTCCTCAGAAATAACTTACAGACGCTTACATCCACGTAAGTATTGTTTAACCATTCATTTCCTTTATATGTTTTTTTTATGATATGGAGTATGCACGGATGCCATTGCCACATAATCTTAAATCATCATTCATCATTTCAGCCGTAAGACGTCCACTGCTGGACTTAGGCCTCCCCCAATTTGGGGAGCTTTGCCATAATCGCCACGCTTGGCAGGCGGGTTGGCGATCGCAGTATGGTGGTAATGCTGCCCATTCTCTAGTAAGTCCCTTAGTCGCCTTTTACGACACCCACGGGACGAAATGGTATGGTGTTATTCTTTACGTCCGGCACCACACGGTACAATCTTATATATCTTATTATTATCTTCAATAATCTTAAATACCAATGTTTAAGTGCGGATTTAGCACTGTTGTTATGCGGTTTAAACACTTTTAAACCGCGTTCAAGACCGTCAGTGTCAATATTGTACAACTTGCTTTTTTCCCCTTCAAGAATAGAGCTCGATTTTATTTTTGCACTTCACGTCGTTTTATGTTACGTTATCGTTTGTTCATTCATACAAGGAATACTTTGTCGACATGTGCAGAAAAGCTGATTGAACTTTATTGTTACTAAGAAAATAAAGTTGCAACCTGCCATGAGAGGAGGCAAAACGAGTACGTTAAGTTTTGCATCTCGCCTGCTATAGGATTGGTTATAGTTTAATCCTTTTTATTTATTTTAAGACGCTTAAGAATTATGCCAGAGTAGGTGGCAAGAGCGAGCGGAGCAAACTCGATAATGTTAGCACTCCGCCTAGGGTTAGTTAGATTTGGAAATTGGAGTATGGTAATTTGTTTACTAATGCACACCTACAAAATTACGACATTGCAGAATGCAAGAGCGAACGGAACGGGCTTAAATATTTTGGATTTCGCCAATAGGTAAAGTTTTCTCTATTTCTGTATGAGGCATTTTCAGATATTTTTTAGTTCTCAATGTTTTTATATCTACTTTGGATCCAGGGAGAAGCAGGTTCAGGCCCTTGCACATCGCTCTTGGCGCCCATGTTCCACCATGATTCTGGCAACTATCGACAATAGTTATAGTAGTCTTTTTCACGTTCATGGGCATCGTGAAATTTGTTTTAAAATTTCAATAGCTAGAGTTAAATTGCATGATGATGAAATTTACTTAATCAATTGTTTTTGACAGATATGGTGGTGAAGCTCGCCTCAACCTTTGCATAAACGCTCTGGCTGCACATTTGACTAACTTCCAGGACATCTCTACGGTTAGTGTTGTTTGCTTTCATTTGTTAATTTTCAGCATTTAACACAGACATAGGAAAACTATATAATTTTTGTGTTTCAAAAGAAAATATCTGTTGTTTCTTTGGTAGCTTACAATTTTTATCTGCAATTATATACCTACATATCTTTTTGTTTTCAGTTCCGGACATGGCTGTATGCATCCCAGACGCAACTGCCAAGTTCTTCTTTCGCTGCTGGTCAGGCAGTGGTAGACGTGGCTGTGGCTAACTTGAATTGGGGCAATCAAGCCGCTGTTGAAATTTTCAACTTCGTTGTAACTAGGGGCGCTTCCTCCACCATCCTTGCTTCTTCAGTCCTCCTCATAGCAGCGATGCTCTTACAAATGTTCCGTTAATTTAATGTTAAATTTTATTATTAGAATTTAGACTGCCTCGTTGGTCTAGTGGTGGAAAGCGCTACTGCTGAGCATGAGGTCCTGGGTTCGATTCCCAGGTCGGGCAAAGTGTCATTGGGTTTTTCCATCTGGAATTTCTCAGTAGCAGCCCGGAGTCTGGATTTGTGCCCGGTTGATGGCAATAGGCTCGCCCCCTAGTACATGGGACTTAAACACAACAGGCAAAATGTGGGTGTACTATAGGTACACCTCTCCCCAACCCTTCGGGGAAATAAGGCGTGATGTTATGTTATGTTATAATTAAATTATAAAAAATTGCGTCTTGACGTGCAATGCAGATAATATTTTTTAATGTCATAATAAATAATGTCATAATAAAATTATATTTATGCTAATATATTTTTGTAAATAAAAAACTGATTTGATTTTTCATTGTTTTATTCAAAGGTACAGACGCCAGCACAAAAACCTACTACAATCTGTCAAATTTCTTTAATAGATTTTCAACTTTATTGCTACAGTATTAGGTTCAAGATTGATTTGGAAATTTTGTCAGTTTCGGGTAGCTTGATGTGCTGGTACCAATAATTAAACAACCATAGAAAGAGAAAACACCAATTTTCTACCGCTGAGCCTACAAATTTGTTCACTGCTCTGGACGGATTCAACTTCGATCTTAGAAGATTAGCTCACGACATGTTTGCTCACGATAATGAGCATTTCAATTGTGACATAGCAAAGTTCAAACTTTTCTACGATTATAAAATGTACTTTGTTATCATTGCCTCATCCAGATTACTCTGCCTTAAGGAAAAGATTATCTTTTCTTATGTATGAACAAACAGGATGGTGACTGAAGTGTTAACTTCAGATCTCATTAAAACTGATATTGCATTATTAATCTATACGCCAACCGATAGTAATTTCGCTATGGAATTCTTCTCTATGTCCATTCAAAGGGCAATATTACTAAACACAGTAGTACTAAAATATCCAAGACGTCATAGAATTATAAAACCTTGGATTACACCTGACCTGTTAAGATGTATTCGACATAGGGACAGACTTTATGAAAAAAAAATATGCGAAAAACACCAAATAATGCAGCTGTCAAAATTATTTAATCCAGGTATAGAAACTATTGCAGTAAACTATTAAAAATTAAAATTCAAACGAATGTATAATAAAGACTTATTAACAAAAACTAAATAACAATAAAAAAATAAGGGAAGCGATTAAAACAATAACAAATACAATTAAATTGAAACATAGCGCTTAGGAAATATTAAATCCATCGAATACCAAAAAGTTTGTAGAGAAAGTGAACGATTTTTTCGCATCAATCGGCAAGAAGCTGTTTGATAAAACTCTTTGCTGCTCAAACCCTTGCCATAATAACCTGCACTTTAGCAAAGCACCCTCACAACTGGTTTCCAACTCCTTTTTTATTGCTGGAAACTGATGATACTGAAGTGGAACGTTTAATATTGAACCTAAAAGATGCGTGTTCCGTTGGTTGGGATTCTGTACCAAATAATTTCCTCAAGGAATACAGACACGATTTATTCCGTCCATTAACGCTTATCTCTGCTTAAAAAAAGGTTAGTTTTCTGCAATCTTTAAGAAATCAGTAGTATACCCAATTTATAAGTCGGGCTATAGAGACCGTTTCACAAATTATAGACCCATCTGCATAATGCCTTCCATCTCCAAACTTCATAAACGAAAAATAAATAGTGGACTGATTGATTACCTGATATCGAATAGCCATTTATCCAACAACCAAGTGATGCTCGCCTGCGGAACTCTATAAATGATTGGTAGCAATCACTTACGGAGTTCCGCAGGGGAGCATTTTGGGACCGACACTCTTTCTAGTACCACTCAGAGTTTTTTTTGTATGAGTAGTTGTAGTTGTATGTATGACTAGCCAGTTATAAACTATTATAAAAATAATGTTTACTAGCTTTTGCCAGCGGCTTCACCCGCATGGAGGTCGGAAATTATCCCGCGGGAACATACTACCGGGATAAAAAGTACCCTATGTGTTATTCCAGGTTATAAACTATCTGTGTGCCGGAGACAGGCATTTCTGGGCCAAAATGTAATAAGTGGAGAAATGGTTTAAAAAAAAGCTTATATTTTTCTATATCAAAATCTGAAAAATCAACTCAATGTACAATCTGGAAAATGAGAAATCTTAAAATTAAGTTAAGGTTTCCAAGTAAATGGAATATCGATTAAATTATAATCAATTAACCTTCATACTATTTAAGAAGATGCCTTCACCAGATGATTAATTCAATTAAAATAATTAAATCTATTAGAAATAATATACTGCACAGCTTAAACCAATTAAATATTTATATAATTAACATAAATTGATCCACGTTTGTTAATCGATTAATGTATGTTTAGTCTGTGCTAACTCTGACATGACATGCATGACATAACGCTGAAACTCACTCGTTTAATATTGTTTATTGCATGTGCGTATCGTGTTTCCACCCATAGTTTTATTGATATTTCCTCAACCCCTGCTTTCATTCTACGGACTTCGGAGCTACTTTCTTGTACGACCCTTGCCTTGCCACCATACCCAACACGGAGAACCCCGCTTAAACGTTGGACTTGGACTTGTCATTTTGGATTCTACGAACAGCCTACCGATTGGAAAGCGACACCATGGATCGCTGTGTAAATTGTCGCATAGCGACTAATCGCTGTAATACAACAGATCGTCGAGATTTGGATGACGAAATGATATTAGCAGTAATTCGTCAATGGCGTACACCACAATCTGTAAGTACTTACTCACTTCTTGTTTACCTCACCAACGTCTACCACGCTGGCTTGCAATCTTTACAATATTTTTTCCTTCACCATTATACTAACAAAATAATAATAAAAATAAAAGGTCAGTGGGTCGTTTTAGGGGCAACATTCTTATTTCAAGTAGCATAATAACAACCTTAGGTACAATGAGTTATATGTACGTATAAAAAACAAACAAATAAGATCTCATATCAAACGTAAATGGTTGTTTGGTTGTTAGAGAGTAATTCACACTGACCTCTGTACTACATCATAGTATAAACTGTATCACGGTAGGGCAGTATTCCTCGCTCTCCAATAATCACACATGTTATCAGTGAACATAATAATTGAGATATTTAGCAGGTAGTTCGGTATTAATTAATATAATAAAGTATAGGTAAGCATTTAAAACGCCCATGTAGATACATTATATAGAACTAAGTAACTATCGGACCAAGATTTTTAAAAGTACTTAATCATGTTATCTGTTATTAACCACTTTTTACATCTTTCAGGTAAAATGCAGTGACCATGTTTGCCAAGCTTGCTGGTAGTTGGATCAAAGACCACCTCTTGTTATGAAAATAATATGGTACCTTAGTTGGGCTAGGTACCAAGATACGGACTCGAGATGGTGGCGCGTAGTGTTCCACGCGCGCCTCTCTGTGATGTATGGGGGGGAGTTTAACACCTCACTCCCCCCCAACGTGAGGAGGCCACCCCAGGGCGGAGGACATCCATGAGGATTTCCACCTCGTGATCAAAAAAAAAGGTACCAAGATAATATAGTTTCACAGTAGCACAGTTTCTAGATGACAATTTAACCATAATTGAAGATAAATAAAAAATATTACTAAAGAACATTTTTATTTTCTCTCCCTCACTCTAGAAATACCTATATAAATTATCATCTGCTTAGCCTTTCCCCAATTATGTTGAGGTCGGCGTCCTGTCTAACCGGAAGCAGCTGGGTACCAGTATTTTACACGGAGTGACTGCCTATCTGAGTTCCACAATCCAGTTACTGGGTAATATGATATCCCTTGGTAAGACTGGTTGTCAGACTGGGCTTCTGATGACCCGTAACGACTGTCTAAGATCTACGAAAGATAGCTGGGACCAACGGCTTAACATGCTTTCCGAGGGCACGGAAGGGTCTTGGTATGTAAAGATGGTCACCCATCCACGGACCAACCGCGGCAAGCGTAGCTTAACCTGATCGGTTAACCCGTGCGGCTGTTATTAGTTAGCCACCAGCCCTTCTATAAATACTTATATAATGATTAAGAATAGAGAGAATAGTAAAGAATAGCACCACCCTATTTCTTCCTGTGGATGTCGTAAGAGGCGACTAAGGGACTTAGAATTGGCAACAGCGTTCTCTATGCATTTTGCGACCACACTGCGATCGCCAACCCGCCTGCTAAGCGTTGCGATTATGGCAAACCCCCCAGCAGTAAACGTCTTTCGGCTAAAATGATGATGATGATGATGAATTATAATAATATTCTTTATATTTAACACCCCAACTGTAATTTAAATAATGAGAATCGTACTTCAAAAATCAGCTGTTATGTGTAGATTGTTACGTAACCTCACTTTTCCTAAATCTTATTTAACTCGGTTCTCAGATTGCCAAAACCTGCAAAATTTTCAGTGATTGTTTAATAATATAGTACCTATCAATAGACACCAATTTCATCTTTTTACATCCAGGCCCAAGATTCATCCAAATCCGTCCTATAGTTTTTTCGTGAAAGGGTAACAAACATACACATACACATACATCCATCCTCACAAACTTTCGCATTTATAATATTAGTAGGATTTATAAGTAAAAATAGGTACGTTCCAATTTCAAAATTTCCGTCCACATTTTTTGCGAGCTAATTAAATTATCGTGTCTCATTGGAAAATGGATTTGCGCCGGGAACATTTTCGCGCTATGATTTTTTACGATTTCAAGTGTCGCCTGAAACTGAAGGAATCATACGATAGACTTCAAATTGCAATTATGGATGAAGGCCCTTCCAAGGCAACTATGTATTGTTGGTATAACGAATTCAAACGTGGTCGACTAACTTTGGGGGATGAAGAAAGAAGTGGTCGCCCTTTGACGGCTGTTACGGAGGAAAACGTGCTAGCAGTGAAAAATTTAATCCAAGACAATAGGCAAATTACGCATCAGGAGATTCAACACATACTGCAGATTGGATCGGGAAGCCTTCACGAGATTCTACACGTGCATGAGGAGGATAGTTTCACATGGGTGCCGCATAACCTAATCGATGCTTAGAAGCAGGCCCGGATGGAATGGTGCCGTGATATGATATACAAATTTGAAGACTACAATACAGATTTTATTTGATTTATCAATACGATCCAGAAACGAAGCGCCAATCGACGGTTTCGGTGTTTCAAAACGAATCAACGCCTACCAAAGTGAAGCGATCTAGAAGCGGGGGGAAGATTTTGATCGCGAGCTTTTTTTGATTGAGATTTTGACTGGCTTCTTGGTGTCAATCCCTTTACGGAACCAAAAAAACATCAACGCCGAAAAGTATACTACCAAATGCTTGGCAGAAGTTTTCTCTGTTGTGAGCAACAAGTGACCAAACACAGGGCTCTGCGGGCTACTGCTCCACCACGACAACGCGCCCACACACACCGTGCTCAAAACGAGGGACTTCTTGGATAGCACGCCGGTCAAAGTTCTGGGTCACCCTCCTTACAGCCCTGACCTAGCACCATGTGAGTTCTTCTTATTCCCAAAAATAAAAAATCAGCTCAACGGGATACAATTTTCGTCGCCGGAAGATGCGCTGTCAGCGTTCGAGCAGGCTGTAAACGATGTGTCTGCGGTGGACTGGAAAAAGTGTTTCGAAAACTGGTTCAGACGCATGAAACTTTGCATAGAGGCAACAGTAGGGCTAGAGTATTTTGAAACGATTTAATAAAAAAATATTAACCAATACTCAGACCCAATACCTCAAATGAGTAACCAGCAGTGAATAAATACATATCAGAGTTATACACGAAAAACAAAAAGTATCTTATCTGCTGATTACACGATAGCTGTGGATTTCAGACATGCTTTTGATTAAACTCTGTTCATCGAAAATATTAATGGTAGGTACATAAAGATAAGTAAATAATTATTGATAAATATATAATATTTTAACTATGCCTTTCTAGTCGTTCGTTTGGTACCGTCCGGGGCTGCAATGGGTAAGTCGCATTTTATTACAATAATTGATTAAGTACTTACCCAGCCTTAAAATGATAAACCGTGATACGAAAATAAATTGCAATGCATTGATGTGATAAATTTGTTTTTTCCCTATAGCACTCAATTCGGAATTTAGTAATTAATCTTTAATGCATAAAATATGATTTAAATATTAATAATAAGTTTATCAAAAAGGAAATATTTTGTCCTTGAAATTTGGACCTATAAATTTAACAGTAAAACCAACTAGTATTGTATCACAAACAAAATAATACTTACTCTTTTATCTAAAATTACTTTTATCTTCATCTGATTCTCGACCAGTAATTTTTATATGAGTTTTTTTCCTGTAGGTACCAACATGTTGCTTCCGACCGTCCTCTGTTTTCTTCTGGGGTCGGTCACCGCTATCCCTCAGGAGGACTTCAGGTCTAACTTGGAGTTCCTTAACACCGACTCCGAGGTAAACCTAGAAAGATACCGTCTCACTGACGCTGTGCAGCCTACTGATATTGATGTAGAGCTCGACGTGTACCTCGAACAGGCTGTATTCACTGGAGTTGTTCAGATGAAAGTTGATGTAAGTATATTTTGCATTAACTAGTATGCTTGTGTCGTCTTCTTCCGAATCAACTTGTACGTACTTTTGTAAGAATACTATCCCTCCAACTTGGACCCACTGTGAATTTTAATTCATAGTGAGATTAGAAGTCGAGGCACTCTGAATTATAAGTCATTCCTTACTGCGTACTACTGGAGAAAAATACCTCAATGCTAACTTGGTCAAAATTAAAAGGTTTATATTATTACTACTATAAGGATCACCCATTGACACGCTGACACTCTGTGTGCTCAAAAGGGACTTTTATTGTTTAAGGACGAAGATATAGTGTTTTTTTTATTAAGCATGAGTCACTGCTGATGACGTTAAAAAGAAGCCTATGCCCAATAGCAGAATTTCGGCTATAAGATGATAATTTTGATTAAGTAAATATAATGAAAATATAACTTTGAGTCTTTAGTTGTTACACTTGCAACCTTAAGTGAGTATGGAATTCTGGGTCTTCCATTGATCATCAGGTCGAGTAACGTGTTTTGTGGTTTCTTAATTAGGGAATACCTACTTAGTAGCGTGCTCATAATAAATTTTTGTGCTCGGTTATTTGCAATACCTTGTCTTTAGATGGCACTTATTACGTAACTGGTGAAATGTAGGTTTAGGTAATACCTCAGCCTCCTTACAAGGAGGTCCAAGGTATGGCGTTTGGTTTGCCTTGCATTTTTATACAACATAATTTTTAATTTGATTGCCAATAAAATAGATGGTAATGATGGTAGCCTGTTTTGATATAATTTACGCAATATTTTCTCAGTTCTAATTTACTTGATTTATGTAAATTTTTGAGCGTGTAATAATTTGGTCTACTGATAGATCATTACGAAAAAGGGAAGTTTTCAATGATTTTTTCAAGAAAAAAATTTTTAAAAAAATTGTGTTACGCCATCTAAAGCCTTTACAAAAACTAAATAAAATTTCCTAAGGATCAGAAAAATGATTTCAATATTCTTTTTTATCAAATTTTACAACACTTTGCCGATTATCGTTATCCGATGATAAACGAGTCTCATCGTAATTATCGATTATATTATCATATATTGGAACTAACACAGACACAAATTATTCGTGACTAAGTAATATTTTTGTAACTTATGATGACGTTTATATCTAAATCCGTGATGCATTAGTATTTTATATTTTAATTGATTATTTTAACAGAATTTTGTAGGTGCCTAATGTTCCTCAAACTATTTTTTTTTTCAAGATATTAAGTCCACATTTATCGTCACATCATTTTATGAGAAAATTGTAGGATTTCACGGATTTAAGATATCAAAAGACTAGCAATTACTGATGAGTACAATTACCACTTAAGCGTTTAAGGGTAGGTACACACAAATTAAGGTTGTACCCGCTCAGTCCACCTGAGACCTCAATTATTGTTTTCTACTTGTAGAGGTCAAGATCAAGAGCTATTAATTAAATAAAAGTTAGTTAAAATACTCAAAAACAGTTTTTTGAGGTATTTTTCAATGATGTCAAGCACCCCACGTTTTTTCCATTATTATATACTTTTTACCGAAAGGGAAGGGGACGCCCTAGGAGAACATAATAGTGACCTTATCGGTGATTTTCTTCAAGCCAAACGTTACTATTGATAACGCCCGTGGCGCCGGGGCTGCTCCGCTTCGACTATCTATCAAATCAGCAACGCAATTCTACCTTCACTTATTATTATTTTTCTTTTAAAGTGAGGATAGCTAGCAAAATAAACGAATTAATTTATGTTATTTTTTCTCCAGGTACAAGAAGACAACCTACAACAGATTGTTTTCCACCAGAACGTGGTTTCAATCACAGGTGTAACTCTTATCAACAACACCAACAATGAGCGTGTGAACCTCAGAATCAACAATCCTTTCACCACCGACTCCTACTTAGAGATTCTACAAATCAACCCTGCTGAACCCATTAGTAGGGGTAGCTACAACATCACCGTCAGGTACAATGGAAGAATTAACACCAACCCGCTCGACCGAGGCTTCTACAGGGGTTACTACTACTTTAACAATCAACCGAGGTGAGATTTGGTATCACAATATGAATATTAATACATATTCTCAAAATTACCGAGCAAGTCATCATTCTCTGGGTCTTATGACAATTTGTTTGGGTCGACGATCCGTTTTTTATTCCATTATAGAGAGCAATTGTGCTGCATTAAGTTATTCGTTAAATTAATCAATACATAAAATATAAAATGTCCTGATTCACTCATTTAATAGTCACTGACTGATTTATCAACGCCCAGTCCGATCCCTTGGACCTAGAAAGATGTAATTTTGCACGGAGAATTTTTATGAATTTCCACGGTGTAGAGAAATCACGGGTAGATGAAGTCACTGACAATGTGCTGTATTGATAAAAGTACCCAAATACTGATATAAATATCAAATTTTAAAATAGAAGAGAAAGCTGCCACGAATTAATTATTATTCTTGTCAGATCTCTCTATTAGACTATATTGACTGATTGATTAATACTGTTTTAATTATTTTTTGCAGGCAGTACGCCACCACTCAGTTCCAGCCGTACCACGCCAGGAAAGCTTTCCCATGTTTTGATGAACCTCAATTCAAGTCCCGCTTCACAATCTCTATCATTCGTGAGCGCGGCCTGGCTCAGTCATATTCCAACATGGACATCAGGACCGTTGAACAGTGAGTGAGCCATTTCTGTATTTCGTAGTTTCTCTTTTAATTGTAGGAGACTAATTCAACTCTTATTGCATGATTATGTTGGTATATTATGTTTATTAATAATATGATAAGCAATAAGAATAAATAAAAATAAATATCTAAATATCTTAAATATCTTAGGACAACCAACACACCGTTATCTGATCCCAAACTAGGCAGAGCCTGTACTATGGTAACCAGACAACTGATAAACATACTTATATATTTCTAAATACATACATATTATAGATAAATTACACCCAGACACAGAACAAATGATTGTGCTCATCACACAAAGATTTGTCCTGGGTGGGAATCGAACCCACGACCTCAGTCTTTGCAGTCAGGGTCACTAACCACTAGACTAACAGGCCAGAATGCAATGAGAATGACACTTGAATGAGAATTGTAACGCTTTTCTTTTGAAGCTGAATAGAGTAAGTTACTGTTGATAGTAAAGTAATAAAAAACATAGTTTCGCAATTTGTAATTTATGCGGCCTACTCAAATGTCCATGGACATTTGAGTTTTTAGTTTTATTTAGTATTGTTTTAATATTTTAGTATTTTTTGTCAAATTGTTGAGCTTCTTAAGTTCTGAGTTGAGCTGCTCGATTAGTGACAAATGCGTGCACTGACTGGACAGGTCCACTCAATCACTGTGGTTTATTTCCGCTAAAGACTATTTCAGACATCAATCTACACGGCCTTCATATGATGTGACCAAGATTTTGTCTGAACTTCAAAAGAGACTGTGACCTCGGAGATTGTTTCAATCTTTCTTCTCAGAGTAGTCAATTAGGAAACGCCGACCTCATCTACTTTTAAACACTATGCTCGACGTGTAAAAGTGTTTGTACAAACCTACTTACAGAAATAAAATCATTTATCAGTTATATAATTTTAAAGCAAAGCATTTTAAAGCACTTGTGTAGACGAGCGCGCGCGGTACAAATATATAAATGAGTGCATGATTACGCCATATTCCAAAATCATTTTACAATTAATTCAAAATATGATCAAAGTAATGAAAAGCAGGAATGAGTTATAATTATTCTGTAATATATAGCAAAAAAAAAAAAACGACAAAGGTGAGTTTACACCTAAGAAATTTCTAACAGGTAGATTTTATTCATATGAAGTAGCATCACACGCAAATTTATTGTGTTTTATAATTATTTTCAATAAAATTCTGTATGAAATTTGTTGCATTTTAAAAAATCTGATTTTATTGTATTCAACAGGCGAGGCGAGCGTGTTCGCGAAACTTTCTATCCTACTCCACTTATTTCTGCTTATCTGGTCGCTTTCCACGTGAGTCACTTCGTCGCTACTGATCTAACCAGCACCGCTGCCAGACCATTCAAGATTATCTCTCGCGAAGGAGTCACCTCTCAGCACCGATATGCTGCCGAAATCGGTCTCCAGATCACCAACGAATTGGACGATTACCTAGGTATCCAGTATCACGAGATGGGACAGGGCAACTTAATGAAGAACGATCATATCGCTCTTCCTGACTTCCCCTCCGGTGCCATGGAAAACTGGGGAATGGTCAACTACAGGTATATTTTTGACAAATTATAGAACAATTTAATTGTAACGTGTTTAATGTCATTGTAACTTGCATGCTCACTCTAGATGCAACAATTTAAATGTTTACTTATTTGAAGCATTTTCTATAAAATATCACAAAATGTTTATCGTCGTTTTGTTTTAGGGAGGCATACCTCTTGTATGACCCAGAAAACACCAATTTAAACAGCAAGATCTTCATTGCTACTATCTTGGCGCACGAGCTAGGGCATAAGTGGTTCGGTAACCTAGTCACTTGCTTCTGGTGGAGTAACCTGTGGCTTAATGAGTCCTTTGCTAGCTACTTCGAATATTTCGCTGCTCACTGGGTAAGTTTGAAAATTGTCTTGTATATATATGTAGTTCATGATCACTAGACAGTTCAAAGTCACTTCTATATTTTAGATAAACGATTCAATTCCTTTAAGTTTTTTATCCTAAAGTGCCTAATGATATTATTTAAATGAATGATTTCGTTTTGACCATCTTGATAAAATTACAGGCTGATACCAGCTTAGAATTAGATGACCAATTCGTGGTTGACTACGTACACAGCGCGCTCAATCATGATGCTGGTGCGGGCGCTCAGCCCATGAACTGGACTGGAGTCTCCAGCAACCCTTCCATCAGTGCCCATTTCAGTACCACCAGCTATGCGAAGGGAGCTTCCGTTCTTAGAATGCTGGAGCACTTCGTCGGTCCTAGGACCTTCAGGAATGCCCTCAGATATTATTTAAGAGACAAGTAAGTTCAAGTACTTAATCGTAATACTTGCGGCGTAGTATATAATATGAAGAGGCAAATGTGCGTCAATTTTGTCAGGACAGTGACGTCTACGTTTTTGAATAATCTTATCAATTAAATTATGATTTATTAGAGCCATAGATATTTAACAGATGAAGTGATAAAGTACTCTTGTTTGATAAATTAGTTTCTATGATTTTTTTCAGTGCTTACGGCCTCGGTACTCCTAAGGACATGTATGCTGCCTTCAAACTAGCAGTTTCGGAGGATTTCACTTACAGTCGTGATTTCTCCCACGTCGATATCGAAGCATTGTTCGACAGCTGGGTCCAGAATGCGGGCTCCCCTATCGTAACCGTAACCAGAAACGCCCAAAACGGTGCTATAACCGTCAGTCAGGTTAGTTTCATTTATAGAGCCTTTAAATTCTTAAGCCGCTTTAGTTCTTGTGAATGGTGTTTTTATATTTATTTATTTAAACTTCTCGCACACAATAAGGTACAAAGGCGGACTTAATGCCTTAGGCATTCTCTACCAGTCAACCAAGGTTGGTGAAGAGATTAGATTTATCAATTCTTATTAGGGTAAGATACAAATACCACATTTTGCGGAAACGCCTTACGCCTCAATTTAAGTAGCACGTGCATTTTGGCGTGATTTATATGAGTTTCAGAGTGTCTGTATTTTAATTTTTATTTAAATGAGACCTAGGGGTTTCATTTTCGCCAGAATTAATATTCAAATAGTTCCTTATTGACATCCTACATAAAACACAGTAAATCTTAAGTACTTTTACATTTTGCACGTTTAAACGAATACTGTCACTATCCAAAAAAAGTGAAATTTTCAGGAGAACCGAAAACTGTATTTTAGTGGTGTGAATTCAAGTGATACGTAATAACCCATGAAACATGTAGTTATTTTTTGCTGTGGATTTTATGAGTAAAAGTTGTAGCTCTGGCAACACACTAATTTACTGCATATAGGTATTATCGTTGTATATATTAAAGTGTCACTATTACTTTAATATTATTTCGTTTTAGGGACATAGTGGACTTACTTTTTAATAAAAAATGAAATAGTAAAATATTTAAATGCCTAAAGCTGATTTATTAACAGTGGTAAAAATTACTACTGCAAAATAAATATTTCATAAGAAATATTGTCACAAGAAAAAACGTAGGAAAAATTAGGTTCGAATTACAATGAATTAAAATAGTCGATTCTCAAATGGTCAGTATAATAATTGTCATTAAAAAACCGGCCAAGTGCGAGTCGGACTCGCGCACCGAGGGTTCCGTACAAACCTGTAGGTATATAAGTAAAAGTTCACCCATCACGACAATCGAGTCGTAGTTTTGGCTTGGTTTTATTTCTGTCTGTGTTTTGTTCTGTTTATTATATGATTTTAATTCTAGATCGACTGGAAGTACCCTTTAGGTTTTGATTCCCTTGCGAGTTTCGAAAATTTGTGGAAATTTGCGGTATAAACGGCTATACCTTTTGATTGCGTTAGCTTAGAAGCTTGATTTTTTCACAGCTCCAAGGGACAATAGACTTGAGTATTTGGTATAAATTTCAGCTTGATACCTCCACGCGTTCTTGAGAAAAAGGATCTTGACAGACGGACGGACGGACGGACAACAAAGTGATCCTATAAGGGTTCCGCTTTTTCCTTTTGAGGTGCGGAACCCTAAAAATAGCGTAGTTTACCTATACGGCTATTTTATTCTTAGTACTTTAAATAATTAAAATCTGTCCCATTTGCATCTCTCGACTTAAATTACAATTTTCTATCAACAATGTCAACCACTTCATCACGTGAATCTTTGATTCTTTCATAACGTACCAAATTAATAATATGTAAAAAAAAAAACTGAAGCATATATCACATCGTTGGTATCGAATATGTAAAGTACAAACATGCAAAATAACTAACATTTTCCGTGAGGATTTCCATGGGACAGAATTGCTGTCGAATAAGAATTAAAAAATAACAGAAGAATACTAAAATAGAATAATTAAAAAAATAACGTATAATTTTTAAGCAATTTTAGTTTAGTGACAGTTTGTGTGACTAAACTAAAACTGACAATATGGTATTAGATTATTGAACTAATAATGTGGCAACGTTAGACAATAAGCAAAATATTTATCATTATGACATCAAGCTAATAATCTGAATTTTAGAAAAACTTCACTGTGTGCAACAATGTTACTTATTTTAATTCAAATCAATGCATAACTTTCCAACAATATGACAAGATAACCGGTTTCACTCAAATATACACTAAAATATCTTGAAATTTGTCCATGACGACTTGTATTTTTTTGCTGAAAGTCAGGCACTTTCAGACCGATATAAGCGCTATTACGCGTAATTCCACGTTTCCCAACAGATGGCATAGTAAAGTCCATTTGGGAAAATTTTGGACAGCGACAGTATAGGGTTAAGCTTGCGATTTGCTCCACCATTTATTCTATTGTTATTCTGGTTACAGAGTCGTTATTTGCTCTCTGGTAATACGGCCGCCCAGACGTGGCAGATTCCTCTTACTTGGACTCAAGCGGGTCAGCTTGACTTCAACAACACCAGACCTGGGCATGTCCTCACTACACAGTCTGCGGCCTTATACAGTACTGCGGGAAACAACTTTGTTATTTTCAACATTGCTCAATCTGGTACGTATAAAGTATAAGGAGTTCGTTCCTAATTTCGCCTACTGAGTCACCGGTAGTTTTAATAATTCTTAAAAGTGAATGGAACAAAATTATTTTTACACCATTTTAACTAATTAACAGAAGCGTAGCCAAGATAACGTTAACAGATTTATGATAACGTGTTTGTTATTATTTTTATTTTATATGTATTTTCGATTAACATAAACATCTTCTTTATTTTAGGTTTATACCGCGTCAACTACGACATCAATAACTGGGGCCTTATTTCAACTTACCTTAAGAGTAACAACAGACAGAATATTCACAAGCTGAACAGGGCTCAGGTATTTGTCTCTGCAATCTGTAAAACTTTTATTTCATACTGTTGTAGTCGGAAAAAAAGTGCTAGTAATCAGTTGAATAAGTTGTTTGGTAAGCGGTCAAAAATACTAATCTTTCCACTCCACTGCCAAATGTTTTTTTATTGTGTCCGTTATACCTTTTTAAGTTAATCAAACACAAAGAGAGCTATATAAAAAATAACTAACCAGCAAACTCACAACATCGTTTAAAAGTAGTTGTAAGTTTCCTGCCTCTATACAAAATAGCTTATTCATCTATGCATAAAGTCACATTTTTCTACCAAGACAAAAGCTCTGATTTACCTTACACGACTTCTAAAATTAATATTTCATTTGTTTCTAGATCGTCAACGATGTCTTGTACTTCGTGCGTTCCAACACCCTCAACAGGACCACCGCATTTGACGTGCTGGACTTCCTGAGGAGCGAGACTGACTACTACGTATGGAACGGCGCTCTTACCCAGCTCGACTGGATCATGCGCCGCTTTGAGCACATCCCTAGAGCTCACGAAGCCTTCTCTGTACGTATCGCAGTATCAATATTTTTAATTGCACTAATTGTTTTTTTTTTTAGTTTTTTATGTAGCATGTATAGTTGTTATGTAAATAATAATAGTATATTACAACTGTGTATAATTCAGTTTGTGGTTATTGCTTCAAACCTATTTCGCCATATATACAAGCGACGGATGATATCATATATTATATCTTCACAAATATCTTGCATCACACAATCAAAGTTTACAACGAAATCCGCGCACACAACAGCCCGTCAACATCCATTGGTCAAGGAGCCTATATCACATCACGTTGAAAGGACCTCCCTTTTCCATTGAGGTTTGGAGGTTGATACATTTTCCACCCTATTTCTCATACCTCTGAGATTGAAACGGCTAAAATAAGTACGAAATAAAACGTTTTTAAATATTAATTTTTCGTTTTGCAGAGTTACATGCGTGGACTCCTCGATAACGTTATCAGCCACCTCGGCTACAATGAACGCGCCACCGACTCCACCTCTACAATCCTCAACAGAATGCAGATCATGAACGTTGCCTGCAACCTCGGTCACAGTGGCTGTGTTGCCGACAGCGTTGCGAAATGGAGAGCTCACAGGGCAAATACATCTGTTGTGTAAGTGATCTCTATTCAATTGAAGGTGCGTCGAAGGGACGTCGAATGCGTGGTTTGCAAACGATTGCACTACGTAGCTAACGTGGAAAACTGCTTTCTACACATGCTGCATAGCAATTAATGGTCCACCACATTTTTAATTAATTGCGTACTTTATACTACATGGTCTAAGAGTCAAGAGCTATGACGTTTTAACTCATTTAAAATTATTATCCTAAGTCAACATTGGCACTAACGGAAAACGTCATTGATCCATTATAACGAACGTAAGTTGGTGTGTGCCTTTAGTGGACGTAAACACGGACGTAATAAAATGGCGGCGGATTCTACTATGCACTGGATATCCAACTCTCGGTGTTAAACTGAGTAATGCGAATCCAACAGAGTACAGCGCGAGTTTACGTATATTTCATGGTTATCTTATAATATACAGGATGTAAGGGTAAACACCGTTATCCTTGAAACCAGTGATTTGGTTTCGTTAATAGAACGTAAAATCAATGAAAAAAAAAAACAACCTTTTCTTTAAAGAAAATCTGCATTTTTCCACAAGACCATTTCACCCTATGCGCGAGGGCAACAAACTTGCGTTTCAATACGCCGCGTTACCCGACACCGACGCACGGGTTGCGACCTCAGTCAGTCAGCTGTCAGTCTCGCTAGCGAGCGCACGTAACGACGCGTCGTAGCGTCGCTCATTTCTCGCGCGTAAATTCATTCTAAACCTTTTTAGGAAAATATTTTATTTTTATTCTTTTAACTCGCTCTGTTATTTTATATTTAAGTCAAACTACCCATGGATTAAGTGACAACGGTGTTTACCCTTACATCCTGTATATAATGTCCGTAAAGTGCTGATTCTGAGCCTCGTTTGAATAAATGACCTTTGATTTTGATATACTAATACTTAATAAACTTTAATATGACTGCTCGTTGGTGCAATGGCCGCAAGCGGTCCTGCTATGCATGATGACCTGGGTTAGATTCGTAGGTCGAGGTAGGTGTTATTGGGATATTCATGAAGAATTTTGCAGTAGCCTCCCCCAGTCTGGATTCGTGCCCAGTTGATGGCTATAGGCTCTGATGAATGAGTACTGCAGATACACTTCCACCTAATCCTTTGGAAATTATAGGCGTGATATTATCTAATCAAGGTATTAATAAAACGATTCTTTTTCCAGGGTCCCAGTTAATCTTCGTCGTCACGTTTACTGCGTGGGACTTCGTGAAGGCAATGCCACCGACTACGAATTCCTATTCGCAAGGTACAACGCTTCGGAGAACACCGCTGATATGGTGGTCATGCTCCGCGCCCTCGCTTGCACCAGAGATCAGGCCTCTCTTCAGCAGTAAGTATATTGGTTCATTATTGTTAATTTATCATGTGACTAGATATAAACTTGAATTCAAATGTGAAAGATTTAACTGCGTGTCAAAAACAAAAGAAATCTTTTTGATATTAGATTTTCTTTGTCTCCACCGACCCACTAGACTCAGACAGGGTGATGTAGCGCAATATGGGAAAGGTCTATATCCAACAGTGGACTGCGATAGGTTGAGTTGATTGATTGATTGGCCCCTAGCCTTTTTTCTTGTGCGTGGGATATCCTCAAATGATGTGTCCCGCTTTAGGCGGAGCCAAAGGTGGTGTCAGACTTTTACTGACTAAAACCCCGGGTGGTTTTGTTCCTTCAGTCAGCTGTGCCATTGCCTCAGTAACTCCATAATCCATTGTCATTTCAAAACACTTTCCAAGTGGTTTATATATATATGTTTTATGGATTAAAAAGGATATACACTGTTCATTTTATGTAGTCTGTGAACTAAAATATGGTTTAACTTTAGCTAATTCCATTATATTATAGACTAGCTTCTGCCCACGGCTTCGCCCGCGTGGATATCTAAATATTCATAATTTCAACCCCCCATTTTTCCTCTTAGGAATGGAATTTCAAAAAACCCTTTCTTAGTGGATACCTAATCCTCACATAGAACACATTCTCTAAATTTCATGTCTCTAGGACCAGCGGTTTAGGCTGTGCGTTGATATATCAGTCAGTCACTCAGGACTTTGAATTTTATAATATATAAGTAGATTATTTTTGATTTTTTAAGGGTTCATATTGTTATTTTTTTGGACGCAGAAGTCATTTAATTAGTTTATTGATAGTGATTAAAATGGTTGCAATTGAATTTGAACTATGCAACAGTAGTCGTAGAATCTAAATTTCAGTTTAATGGAACAACAATTATTAATGTTTTTTTTTTTTCAGCTACCTGCTGCAGAGCATGTACAACGACAGAATTCGTATCCACGACCGTACGAATGCATTCTCCTTTGCGCTGCAAGGCAACCGAGAGAACGTACCAATCGTCATTAACTTCCTCAGAAATAACTTACAGACGCTTACATCCGCGTAAGTGTTGTTTAACCATTCATTTCCTTTTCATTTTTTTTGAGGGTTCTGTACCTCAAAAGGAAAAACGGAACCATTATATGATCACTTTGTTGTCCGTCCATCCGTCCGTCTGTCTGTCAAGACCCTTCGGAAACGTGTGGAGGCATCGATTTGAAATTAAAACTACAATATGTACTTCAGGTCTAGAGTCTCTTGAAGCTGTAAAAATTCAAACTTGTAAGATAAATAAAAAAAAGATATGGCCGTTTATGCTACAAAAAACGTATATTTCGATTAGAGATTCTTTTGAGAGCAAGAGAATCAAAATTTATGGGCTCTTTTCCGTTGAACTATTTTTTTAATGATTTGATTTATTTGATTTCCGCGACTTAAGATTATCGTGAGTTCTAATCCAAGCAGGCGCTTAACTTTGGGTAATTTATTTCATGACCACTGCTCTCAAAACGGTTAAGGAAAACAACGTAAGGATGTCTTAGAAACAATAATTCGAAGACATATGACATTTACCAACCCGCACTGGGCCCGCGTGGTGGATTATGGCCCACACCCTCTCACCGAGAGGAGGCCTGTGTCCCAGCAGTAGGAACATTATAGGCTGCTGATGATGCGTGGCCATTACTACATAATCTTAAATATCTCTGTTGAAGTACGAATTAAGCACTGTTGTTGTGCTGTTTAAGCACTTTTAAAATGCGTACATTATTCCACAATATGGTCGCTGACAAGTTTAGTTGTAGACACGATTAGGGCTCGATCATTTTTGCACTTTACCTCAGATATATTAGGTTATTCTTGTTCATTCATACGAGGAGTACTCTATCGACGTGTGCAGAAAAGCTGATTGAGCTCTATTGTTACTAAGAGAATGAAGGATGCAAGGGAGAAAGCAAAGCGAGCTCATTAATTTTTGCATCTCGCCGGATATAAGATTAGTTTTATTTTATTCCTATCTATACTAATACTAGCTTCTGCCCGCGACTTCGTCCGCGTTAAATTTCTTGTTCTTCCGACCCTTTCTGTCGCGTCGAATCGCCTACCCGTGCGATTTTTCCCGTTTTTGCAACATTTTTCATTACTGCTCCGCTCCTCTTGGTTGTAGCGTGATGTTATATAACCTATAGCCTTCCTCGATAAATAGGCTATCCAATACATAAACTCTTCAGCTTTATAATCTATAGTAATATTATAAAGCTGAAGAGTTTGTTTGTATGTTTGTTTGATTGAACGCGCTAATCTCAGGAACTACTGGTTCGAATTGAAAAAATCTTTTTGTTTTGGGTAGCCTATTTATCGAGGAAGGCTATAGATTATATAACATCACGCTACAACTAAGAAAAGCGGAGCAGTAATGAAAAATGTTGCAAAAACGGGGAAAATCGCACGGGTAGGCGATTCGACGCGACGGGAAGAGTCAGGGGAACAAGAAATTTAACGCGGATGAAGTCGCGGGCAGAAGCTAGTTTATTTATAAAATGACGGTTAAGAATTAAGCCAGCGTAGGTAGCAAGAGCGAGCTAAGCAAACTCGATAATTTTAGCATCCCTTTGGGTCGATTAGATTTTCGGAAATAGGAGTTCATTTTCGCTATTATTGTATTAGGCGTTTCTCAATTTTTATAAGGTATATTTTGTTTTCGAGCCAGGAAGGTGTAGGTATGTGCACGCTTTTGCTCCCGGCGTCCACGCTCCACTGCAATGTTGGCAACTGATAGCGCCTGAACGCAGCTTAGTAGTACTGGCGTTCATGTGCAACGTGAAATCCACCCTTAAAAGTTTAATACCTTGAGTTAAATTGCACGGAGATGAGATTAATTTAAACAATTGTTTTTGACAGATATGGTGGTGAAGCTCGCCTCAACCTTTGCATAAACGCCCTCGCTGCACATTTGACTAACTTCCAGGACATTACTACGGTAAGTGTTGTTTACTGTTTTGGCTTTCGTTTGTTAACTTTCAGAATTTAACACAAACACTGTAAATCTAAAAATTTGTTATATAAAAAAAAAATACTTCTCATTTCTTTGGTAGCTACATAGCTTACAATTTTTATCTGCAATTTTAAACATATTTTTCTGTTATCAGTTCCGGACATGGCTTTATGCCTACCAGACGCAACTGCCAAGTTCTTCTTTCGCTGCTGGTCAGGCAGTAGTAGACGCAGCCGTGGCTAACTTGAACTGGGGCAATCAAGCCGCTCTTGAAATCTTCAACTTCGTTGTAACTAGGGGCGCTTCCTCCACCATCGTTGCTTCTTCAGTCCTCCTCATAGTAGCGATGCTCCTACAAATGTTCCGTTAATTTATTTAATTTTAATTAGAAATTAAATAATTTAACCTTAATTAAATTTAAGAAAAATGTGTCTTGACGTGCAATCTAGATAATAGTTTTCAACCATTTTTAATGTCATTAACAATAAAAATCGTTGCAATGTATTATCTCCTGAAATAAAATTATATTTATATAAACATATTTTTGTAAATAAAATAATGATTTGATTTTCAGTGTTTTATTCAAATATAAAGCTAAGAATGAAGAATAACAATTGATTTGATTGTGACGAAACATCTATAGGTACTAATATTATAAAGCTGAAGAGCTTGTTTGTTTGTTTGTATGTTTGTTTGATTGAACGCGCTAATCTCAGGAACTACTGGTCCGAATTAAAAAAATCTTCTTGTGTTGAGTAGCCTATTTATCGAGAAAGGCTATAGGCTACATATCATTACGCTACAACTAAGAGGAGCGGAGTAGTAATGAAAATAGTTGCAAAATCGCACGCGTAGGCGATTCGACGCGACGGGAAAGGTCGGGGGAACAAGAAATTTAACGCGGACGATGTCGCGGGCAGAAGCTAGTTAATTATAAATAAGTTATTCATAATTAATTTTTACTGACTGGTGAATAGTCAGTGGACCAGCTTGCTTTAAGATGATATTCTGATAACTTACAATAATAATAATAAAATATATTGTTTTACCAAACAATACAGAAAGTAGTACACAATATGGAACACATATAATTACGTATTCTGGAACTATGTTCTGGTATTACATCCTTTGCTAGCTAAATTACAATATCACGCCAAGTATCCACTTGACAGTCCTTGGCCACCGTAGTTGCCAAAGTGAAACTACTCTCAGTAGTCCGGACTGTCAAGTGGGTATTAATAGTTGTACTGATAGTAGCAAACCAGGGGAGAAATAAATCTTGTTTCATCCGCGCCTCATTGCCTGCTCTCATCGAATACAACGAAAACTAAACACAATCCCTTCCCGCCAACAGAAACTCAGATGAAAAGGCTTTATTTTTAACCGACTTCAAAAAAAGGAAGACGTTATTAATTCGACTGTATTTAAAAAAAAAATGTTTTCTACCTCATAACTTTTAACTGGGTGAACCGATTTTGATGATTCTTTTTTTATTTGAAAGCTGGTGCTTTCCGAATAGTTCCATTTTAATTTGGTTCCATTCGGACAATGAGATTCATGTGAAAACCATATAAGTCTTAAATTTGCATTAAGTATTTGCGGCGACAAATAACGCGATTAGATTAGTGCGGGGTATCTACCATAACTAAAAAATTAAAAATAAAAACTTTTTACAAAAAAAAATAACAATTGACTTCCTAAAAAAAAAACAGTACAAAGTCCAAAATAACTTTAATTTCGGAAGTCGGTGGCAAAAAAATCTTAAATACGGATCCAGATTTCACTTTGTAGTTTTTTTTTTTAGGAATTCGGTTGTTATTTTTTTTTGTAAAAAGTGTTTTATGTATGTACCTAAGTATGATAGCTACATATGTGTACAAGTAGATATATTATTCGATATTATCGTATGTCTATTAATCTATTGCCGACGATCGTAAAATTCGAATTAGGTGAATAACATTATAATAATCCGCAAAATTTTAAAGTTTATATTTCGAAATTTTGAATTTACTTTTCATCATCATCATCATCATTTCAGCCGTAAGACGTCCACTGCTGGACTTAGGCCTCCCCAATTTAGAGGGCTTTGCCATAATCGCCACGCTTGGCAGGCGGGTTGGCGATCGCAGTATGGTGGTAAAATGCATAGAGAACGCTGCTGCCCATTCGTAAGTCCCTTAGTCGCCTTTTACGACACCCAAGGGAAGAAATGGGGAATTTACTTTTATATTGACATATTTAGTAACACAATAGCGAAATTTAATATTATAACACTTTTTCTCTAACAAAACGATGTTATAAATAATCTTTACCAATACGACGATACAAGGTGAAAGCGAGAAGTTAATGTGACGTGCCATTTTTGTGGCATTACAAAACAATTTCTAACACTTTTATCTGTGATCTCTTATTTAGTATAATTAATCCCCAAAAAGAGGCCAAGTTTGGAATAAAAAAAGTACAGGATTGTCGGTTTCACCGATAAAGTTGTCTAAAGTACACACATAAGGGGTACTGTGTAGCGGGAGGAAACGCCCGGGTGTTTCCATTGTGATGATCGTCTGGAGGACACGGTGGAGCATACGGTGGAGGTGTGCCCTGCCTGGGCGGAGCACCGCCGTGTCCTCGTGGAGGCGATCGGCGGCGGCGACCTCTCGCGTCCGGCCCTGGTGCGAGCCATGGTACGGAGCGAGAGGGCATGGGAAGCCGTCACCTCCTTCTGCGAAGCAGTAATGCTCGTGAAGGAGGAGGCGGAGCGCGTGAGGGAGTGGCAGTCTCTGCGCCCTCACGTCCCTAGCCGCCGCAGGAGGAGACGCCCCGGGCGTCGGGAGTCGATTGCGGACGCCCGGCCACCGTAGGCGCGAGCTTGCGGGCGGCGAGCAATGGGTAGCTCGCCGCCCGGTAAGGACCAAGCTCGGGTCGACGGCGCGTAGTGTTCCACGCGCGCCTCAAAGAGATGTCAGCAGCAGTGAAGGGGTCTGCTAGGACCGGTGCCTGCCGGAGTCGCGTGATTGTTCAAAAGAGATACCGTGGCCCCGGCACTGGGCAACTGAAGGAACACGGGTGGGTTTTAGTCAGTAAAAGTCTGACACGCCCTCCCGCTCCGCCCAGAGCGGGAGAAGTCATTTGATGATTTCCCATCCAAAAAAACAAAAAAAAAAAAGGGGTACTGTGTAAAATATTACAGTAAAATACCACTCGATATTCTTCAACTGAATGAGAAGAAATTTAAAGCATGCGTTAATCGCATACTATGTAGAAAAGCATATATTAGGTTGGGGAAAAAGTCTTTTCGCATTATAGTACGTATGAACTTGTAATAAAATCTCTTTGGCTATACTATTTGAATCTGGCTGGTTTTGGTAACATTGAAAGTTTAAATTTTAAAGAACATAATTCCAAATTCAAATTAGGAAAATGTGTGATTTTCATTTGTTTTTCGTACCGTCAAGATGAGTGAATCTAATGATGAAATTCGATACATTTTAAAATTTTACTACAAAAAAGGAAAAAATGCAACGCAAGCCGCGAAAAAAATTTGCGATGTTTATGGACCTAGTGTAGTGTCTGTGAGAGTAGCACAAATTTGGTTTAAGCGTTTTCAATCCGGAAATTTTGATGTCAAAGATGCACGTCGCTCTGGTCGCCCTATTACGGATAAAATGGATGCCATTTTTGAAAAAGTGGAGCAAGATCGGCATACCAGTAGTTACGACGTAGCTGAAGAACTGGAAATTGACCACAAAACAGTTTTGGCGCATTTGAAAAAAACTGGGTACACAAAAAAGCTCGACATTTGGGTACCTCACGAGCTCACTGAAAGAAACCTAATGAACCGTGTACTCATTTGTGATTCTTTATTACGACGTAATGAAACCGAACCATTTTTGAAGAAGCTGATAACTGGTGATGAAAAGTGGATCACGTATGACAAGAACGTGTGAAAAAGGTCGTGGTCAAAGGCCGGTCAGGCTTCACAGACTCTGGCGAAACCCGGGCTAACTCGCAACAAGGTGATGCTGTGTGTGTGGTGGGATTGGAAGGGCATTATTCATTATGAGCTGTTACCACCAGGCAGGACCATCGATTCTGAACTCGACTTCAAACAACTGAAGAGATTAAAGCAAGAAGTTGAGAGAAAGCGGCCGGAATTAATCAACAGAAGGGGTGTGGGTTTTCATCATGATAACGCTAGACCTCACACATCTTTAGCCACCCAACAAAAATTAAGAGAGTTTGGCTGGGAGGTGTTAATGCATCCGCCGTATAGTCCTGACCTTACACCTTCAGATTTCCACCTGTTTCGGTCTCTTCAGAATTCTTTAGGCAGTGTCAGGTTAACATCACGAGAGGACTGCCAAAACCACTTGTCGCGGTATTTTGACCAGAAGTCCCAAAATTTCTATAGCAATGGGATTATGTCCCTACCTACAAGATGGCAAAAAGTTATCGAACAAAATGGTACCTACATACTTTAGTTAAATGTAAATAAACTTTATAAAAAAATGTTTTGAATTTTCTTAAAAAATGCGAAGAAACTTTTTCCCCAACCTATTATTAGTTAGATGATTATATCACAGATAGTTTAAATTATAACTATCATTAAACTATCTATGATATAATCATCTAATCTGGCAGTTTCAGTACTTTTTGCGGTCTACTAAGATGTTCTTTCTTTGGTATTGGTCTTCAAACTGTTGTGCTCCTTATGTTCTGAGTTGAGCTGCACAATTACTGAGAAATGCGTGCTCTGACTGGACAGGTCTACTCGATCAGTGTTCCCAGACAAAAATCCACATGGTCATAATACGACCAAGATTATGTCTGGAGTTTAAAAGAGACTGACCTCGGAGTTCCTTTTCGCCTTTTTTCTCAGATTAGTTAGATTGAAAACGATGACCTCATCTAGTTATAAAATATGATTGTCGTGTATAAGTGTTTGTACAAACCTGCTTACAGAAATGAAATCAGTTATCATTTATTATTATTATATTATCTCTTTATTTCAGAATTAAATTGCATAACTGAATATATTTGTTAGTAAAGGACTACTTAAACACTATGTTAGCCTATAAAATAATACAATACAAAAATGTTAGTAACATAAAAACTTAAAAAACTATGTTAATGGACATTATTAATATATACAGGAGCATGAAGCTGACTTAAGTGCCAGATTTAGGTAAAAGTTCTTGGCTTAATGCTGGTCCTTGGGCACGCCACAATTGCGGCGGTAAGTCCCCCTCTTTGAGGAGTGGATAGAGAGGCGCCACGGCGTCCTCAACTTCCGCCTGACGCAGGTTCTCACCGGGCATGGGTGCTTTGGTGGGTTCCTGTTCAGGATAAAGCGGGAGGAAACGCCCGGGTGTTTCCATTGCAAGGATCGTCTGGAGGACACGGTGGCGCAGAGGTGTGCCCTGCCTGGGCGGAGCACCACCCGTGTCCTCGTGAAGGCGATCGGCGGCGGCGATCTCGCGCGTCTGGCCCTGGTGCGAGCCATGGTATGGAGCAAGAGGGCATGGGAAGCCGTCACCTCTTTCCGCGAAGCAGTAATGCTCGCGAAGAAGGAGGCGGGGCACGTGAGAGAGTGCCAGTCTCTGCGCCCTCACGTCCCTAGCCACCGCAGGAGGAGGCGCTCCGGGCGTCGGGAGTCAATCGCAGACTCCCGGTCACCGTAGGCGCAAACTTACGGGCGGCGAGCAATGGGTAGCTCGCCGCCCGGTAAGGACCAGACCCGTGTCGACGGCGCGTAGTGTTCCACACGCGCCTCAAAGAGATGTCAGCAGTACTGAAGGGGTCTGCTAGGACCGATGCCTGCCGGGGTCGCGAGATTGTTCAAACGAGATACCGTGGCCCTGGCATATGGGTAACTGAACGGAACACGGGTGGGTTTTAGTCAGTAAAAGTCTGACAGGCCCTCCCACTCCGCCCAGAGCGGGAGAAGTCAATTGATGATTTCCCATCCAAAAAAAAAAAAATGCTGGTCCTGCTTCACAGCCACTTGGATTTAATGGTTAAAATTTTAATATTTGGAAGACATGCTTCCGTTTTTCTTTTATTTTTTTGACATTATACTATTTCTGAGATTACAAACTTAATGTTTATTTTTACTGAATCGAATTTTGTTTCCTGAACACTTCAATAGTTTTTTTTTTAATTAATGATTTCGTTTATTATTATAATTTTTTTTTTGGTACTCTACTTTTATTTGTCTGTAGTTTTGTATAATATAATAGTTTTTTTGAAGTGAAAACTTCTTTAGCGGCGTTGAGCACTTTTTCTGTAATGGGTATAAAATCTTAAACTCGCGTCAGGACACGTGACCTGATCGAAAAAGCGTAGGACGGATGGAGAGTAGACAGCTATCCCCTCTCTACGGCGCGGCGAAAATGTATGCCTGGGCCTACTGTTTCGTTTAGGCGGCGCAGGGCGCTTGCGCGAATGTTCGTCTATGTTACAGCGTGCCACGCGCATCCATGGATGGTGACAGCTGATGGCTCGACCGTCTGTGTAGTGATCACATTGTTGTGTATTCGTAAAATTCGTGAATATAAAGTGCTTAAAATATGGAAATTGAACAACAAATTATTCCCTAACCATTCCAAAATATCAAACATGCTCAACGTTAATAATCAAGTTTTCACTTCTGCCGGCACTCCCGGAGTGCAATTTTTTTTTTTGTATATCAGATGATACTCACATCTGGATCTGTTTATTATGCTAATATGATGCATGTTGACTTGAAAAAACATGGCAGTTTTGTCATGCTAACTTAAATATACCACTGATGGTGACGCGTTTTTTAGATCATTCAGTTCCCCACAAAATGGTAGGGCTGGAGTGTACTGATCCACGCGTCATGTTCGTGAACAGACGCCGTCGATTGAGTCTGGTCATAGCCTTACCTCCAGGGCTTATTTTTAATGCATATTTATAATTGTTTATACATTTTTACATTGTGCTCACAAATAGGTGTAATAATAATATTTAAAAATATAATTTATAAGATTCTAAAAATGAATAAAGGGATTAATAATAATATTTATATCTTAGGACAACCAACACACCATTACCTGTCTCCCAAACTAGGCAGAGCCTGTACTATGGCAACCAGATAACTAATAAACATACTTATATATTTTTAAATACATACATATTATTGATAAATTACACCAGACACAGAACAAATGATTGTGCTCATCACTAAAAGATTTATTCTGCGTGAAAATCGAACCCACCTTACGACCTCAGTCTTAGCAGTCAGGGTCACTAACCACTAGACTAACAGGCCAGTCAGAAAGATTATGTTATATCTTGATTGAAATGCAATCAGCTTCCACTTTTCTGACTACTAAGGGACAAATTATGAAAATAAATTTCATCTAATCTCTTCACCACCCATGGATGACGGGTAGACAATGTCTAAGGCATAAAGTCCGCCTTTGTACCTTTTTTTTTGTGTGCGAGAAGTTTAAATAAATAAATAACTCAGAGCAGTTAAAAATTTGAGCGCAAGCCTATCGTTTAAACAGAGTTACGGCGAATGATTTGTAAAACAAAAATATTCTCGAAATTCCCGTAACGTGCGACCAAAGATTTCTTTTTACACGAACTAAGAATGTCGTTAGTACTAAAAGCGTGTAGTTATAATAAAACCAAAAATAAAAGGAATTCGAAAAAGTGGCTCCAGCAATTTGGTCTAGCGCATAGAACTATGGAGTAGAACTCCATAGTTCTATGCGCTTGGTTGAACTGAAGGGTCGCTGCAAGCTGCAAGTCTGGCGAATACCCGAACAAAGGGCTGAAAACACATAAAATGAAATAGGGTGGGTATCAGATACCAGAAAAAATGCTAAGAGTACAAATATTTTAAATTATCATTACAGGTTACGGGCGTGAAGCCTGGTGAAACAGTCCTGTATAGTTTATATAGTTATCATTACATGGCATGATTTTAAATTATCTCTAATAAACAATATCAAGTTCGACTGATTTCAATACATATTTTCAGCAACTCACTTTTCTTCCAATTGTTAAAAGGTTTCCTTTTTAACGCCAAAACTTGAGAAAATTTAAATTAAACTCGATGATCAAAAAAGGAGAAGAAAATATAGGTTGTAATCGCAGGGGTCATGGTGTAAAAATAGGTTGTAATGACATGGTATTTTCTTAACTAATTTTATCCGTGTATACCATGTTTTATGCAAATAAAAATATTTTATCTTATCTTATCTATCCTTTTTACACGCTTTATATTAGCTTCACTTGTATGTTTGTATATTTGTATGTTTGTATATTTGTATGTTTGTTTGTAACCGACTCCTTATAGCGCGATTTTGACCCACTTTAAATGACCAGATTTCATTCAAACTTTGCACACCTGTCAAGGACCGATGACAATGCAATAATTTCATAAATTTGTGCCATCATCCTTGCCAGGGTTACCAGGACAGCAAAAAAACTGTCTTCGAAAACTACGGTGACATACGTCACAAACTAATTTGCGCCATTATCCTTGCCAGGGTTACCAGGACAGCAAAAAAAAACTGTCTTCGAAACTACGCTGACATACGTCTCAAAATTCGAAACACCCTAAAAAATAGAAAATAAATAATAGTTTAAAAAAACTAAAAAACACGCTTCCATTGAAAACCAAACTAAAAAGTACAAAATAATGGAAAAAAAGCGTGGGGTGCCTGATATCAATAAAAAAATACCTTAAAAAGCACCCCACGCTTTTTTTCCATTATTTTGTACTTTTTAGTTTGGTTTTCAATGGAAGCGTGTTTTTTAGTTTTTTTAAACTATTATTTATTATACCTATTTTCATCTAAGTACTTGTATCTAATTTTGCATAATTCTTTATTTTGACCAAATTTTATCCAGTTGTATAATTAACTGAATTCTGTGATTATATGTGTAATAACTAGTAATTGGATAATTTGTATGTGTGGTGCAAACTTTTGGTATAAGTTGGTTATTAACAATAAATTAAATTAAAAATTAAAAAATAACTGCCCATTCTATCATATTTACTGGCCAAACATTTATTCACTAGTCAATTTTCTTTTCATTAAAGAAGAAAGAAGTAAAATCTGAAAAATCAAACTGTCCTTAAAAAACCCCTTAAAAAATATGCGAAAGTGAGTTTGCTACGTTTGTAATTATAGTAAGAATTACTTGGGGAATTTCTGCAAGTTTTGCCGCCTTCCTAACCACTTCATATAACGCGCTTGTGACGTCTTGGAGTACAAAAATGAAAATTTCAAGGTTGATTGAGGATAATAGTTTGTTTAATCAACTGCGATAAGTTATCACACAAGTAGTGATTACTTTTGTGATAGGTCACGTTACTTATCACAAAAGAAATATTATACCTATACAATTTGGCTAATCAGAAACTTGATAAAATTGGTACGTAGGCTGAGTTGGATTTATTGTACCTAATTACTATAAGCCTGTGTTGTTACAATGCTAGGTAAAAGCCTTAAGTCCGTTTACTATATTTTCACGTCAGACTATTTTAGCAATATTTTTTTTCTGAAACAATTTCCAGAAAAAAAAATTGCTAGAACGTGTAACTGAATCTAGTGGAAAGGAAGAAAGTACTTACGGTATTTTCACCGTTCCTAAGATATTGTATCATCTGTTATAGTCTACCCAATAAGGTTGCTGCTACTGACAAGTCTGTCAAAAGCGATGTAATTCTTTTTATTATTTCCAAGTAACTTTCGGGTTGATAAATGATTTTATTTCTGCAAGTAGGTTTGTACAAACACTTTTAAATTTCAATGATATTCTTAAAACCAGATGAGGTCGGCGTTTCATAGAAGAGTCAGTACTCTGAAAAGAAAGGCCGATATAAACTCATAGCTCACAGTCTCTTTTAAAGTTCAGACATAATCTTGGTCAAATTATGTGAAGACCATGTAGATCAGTGTCTGTAATAAAAACAACAACACAGATGGAGTGGACCCATCCAGTCAGTGCACGCATGTGTTACTAATAGTGCAGCTCAAAACTTAAAGAGCTTAACGATTCGACGAACAATAGCAAAGATTTGGGTAGGCCGTATAAATTACTCAGACTGCTAGATTATGATGAACATCATGGAAACGTCACCCATGGTTATAATAGGTGACGTATTCGTGGTTCTTAAGGGTTTTGAAGCCGATGTTTAGGTCAAAATGAAAATCCAAGATGGCAGCTGCAAAAATGTTCAAAATCATCATCATGAGTGACGTTTTCATGGTGTATGAGGGTGTTAACATTGCTCGCCACTCGCAAGCTCGCGCCTACGGTGGCAGGGAGTCCGCTATCGACTCCCGACGCACGGGGCGTCTCCTCCTGCGGCGGCTAGGGACGTGAGGGCGCAGAGACTGCCACTCCCTCACGCGCCCCGCCTCCTCCTTCGCGAGCATTACTGCTTCGCAGAAGGAGGTGACGGCTTCCCATGCCCTCTCGCTCCGTACCATTGCTCGCACCAGGGCCGGACGCGAGAGGTCGCCGTCGCCGATCGCCTCCACGAGGACACGGCAGTGCTCCGCCCAGGCAGGGCACACCTCCACCGTATGCTCCACTGTGTCCTCCAGACGATCCTCGCAATGGAAACACCCGGGCGTTTCCTCCCGCTTTATCCTGAACAGGAACCCACCGAAGCACCCATGTTCGGTGAGAACCTGCGTCAGGTGGAAGGTAAGGACGCCGTGGCGCCTCTCAATCCACTCCTCAAAGAGGGGACTTACCACCGCAATTGTGGCGTGCCCTCCCCGACCCTTCCCGACGCGTCGAATCGCCTACCCGTGCGATTTTCCCCGTTTTTGCAACATTTTTCATTACTGTTCCGCTACTCTTAGTTGTAGCATGATGTTATATAACCTATGCTATTTTCAGATAATGTAGCTTTCTAATGGTGAAAGAATTTTTAAAATCGGTCCAGTAGTTTTTCAGTTTATCCATTACAAACAAAAATACAAATTTTTCCTCTTTATAATATTAGTGTAGATAACCATTTACACTTTTTACTGTCAAGTGGTCGCAAGCGCTGCTGCTGATGATAAGGTTCTGGTATCGATTCTTAGTTCGAGCAAAGTGATATATGTAATGATATGGGTTTTTAATTAGGTATTTCTCAGAGAGGGTCGGAGTCTGGATCACAACCCGCTTGATGGCAATAGAATCACTCCCATTTACATGAGACTTAAAACATAATCGAAACTGGTGAAATATCGATGTACCACATGTTGTGTCACTACTGCCTAACTCTTCGGGATCGGGCGGGATGGTGTGTGTTTACACGTTTTAGTTACAACTACGGAATAAATGTAGATTTTCCAGATTCTAATTAGATTCATACAAAATATACATTTTCATATCCGAGATTTTATACTTAAGGAAAAATTCATTGCACATAATAATCTTGCTAATACTATGAGCTATTATGTATAATCTTGTTGTGGGGCTTAGTTATATCTAAAATGTTTTTCATTTTATCAACCTGCAATTAACGTGAAGTTTTACCGATATATGGATTTTAATTTCATTATCGGTGACTGATACCACTATCTCCTTCATTTAACTCATCGATTTCGGCGAACATATCGTAACCAGCATTGTATAGAGGACTTGATATCAGGTTAGTTATTATATATTTTGGTTTTTTTTCTTGCGTCTTTATTAGCGGGAGATTTTTGCATTATTTGTTATTCGTGCCAGTGATATTCTTACCGTAATTATTTGCCTGTTTTTTTTTTTACAGAAATGTCCAAACTATTATTAGTAGCCTGGAGCCTAGCGTTTCTGGCGTTTACTGTGGGTGACCACCCTGTATCGTGGTACAAGGAATTGCAGGATTTTCCCAGTGATGATGTTCCAGAGTCAAGGAATGTGTTTGCGGACCGACTTTATAGATTACCCAAAATAGTGGTCCCTTTGCATTACGATATTTATCTCGATCTCTACTTCGATGAGAACCCTGAAAGACAGTTCAGTTATGATGGAAGGGTCCACATTACCATTCAGGTACGTGATTACCGATAAGATTTCCATACGCATTAGTACAGTCAACCGCGCATAAGTGCATCAATTTAATATTGACAGTTCTTTTATTTCATAGTCATAAATTTAATTTTTGTAGTCTAAGTGTTAGCACTGATATGCGATTGTACCTACTGATTTAAGGATCAAAGTGGCATCTTATGAGCATTATCATACAAAATCATTGGCTATAGTGTTATAATCTGTACTACTTTAATACAGATTTCTTAACATATACTCATGAATGATGAATCAAAATAACACGAAATTACAAAAAGTATGTCAAATTCGAATCTAATGATATTGTTTACTTACAGGCTATAGAAAACGAAGTAAAACAAATAGTCCTCCACTCGAATGTGGACAAAATAAGCACAGTAACTGTGCAAAATTCCACAGGGGGTTTGGTTGCACTGGATAGCGACAAACCATTTGAAACCGATGAATTGTATCATTTTTTGAGAGTCAATCTGGTAGAACCAATGACAGCTAATGTTAATTATACGCTGAATATCGTATACTCGAGCACCATGAATGAAGGACCCATGAAGAGAGGAATTTGGCGAGGGTGGTACACCGATGACGATGGCAAAGATAGGTATGTGCTTATTTATTTCTTCTAATTGTATAATTAGACATCTTTTTTATGTGATGGGAAATCATCAATTAATGCCTGCTCCCGCTCAGGGTGGAGTGGGAGGGCCTGTCAGACTTTTACTGGCTAAAACCCACCTGTGTTCCTTAGTTGCCTGTACTAGAGCCACGGTTACTCTTTCGAACAAATTTGTGACCCTGGCAGTGTTAGACTCTTAGATCTTTGAGGTTAGATTAATATCAATGTGCAGGGGTTTATTTCAATGGAACTTTGTCACAACACAAAGTTCCATTGAAATAAATATAGGTCTTAAAATTACTCTCTCAATTTTTAAAATTAATCATCTGCATAGTGCATTTGACAGGCCTGTTGGTCTAGTGGTTAGCGACCCTGACTGCTATGCTGGAGGTCGTGGGTTCGATTCCCACCCAGGACAAATGTTTGTGTGATGAGCACGATCATTTGTTCTGTTTCTGGGTGTAATTTATCTATAATATGTATGTATTTAGAAATATATAAGTATGTTTATCAGTTGTCTAGTACCCATAACACAAGCTCTGCTTAGCTTGGGACTAAATGGCGTTGTGTGATAGTTGTGGAATTATTATATTATTATTATTATATTTATATAATATATTCGATTGCATTTTACTCAGTCCAAGACAAAAGCCAGATAATTAAAACTTTGGTTTTCCTATTTAGTTTTGACACTAATGCTTTTAAATTGTGTACAGGATCTACGCCACTACCCACTTCCAGCCGTATAATGCTAGACAAGCATTCCCCTGCTGGGACGAACCCCTTTTCAAGGCCGTTTTCCAGCTGCACATAAGCAAGCCAGCTGCTTACATTGGAACATTCTCGAACACTATCGTTGATGCAGAAGGAATGTATGTAAACTGTTGTTGACTTATTCATTGTGAAATAACTTAAATTGTAAAGTTTAACTGTACCCAGGTACGAACCACGTTAATGACTTATATAGTCCTCCAGACCGTATTTCGGCCACGGCGGCCAATCTCAACGGAGCCTAGCCATCGATGAGCAAGATTCTGACTGGCCTGTTAGTCCAGTGGTTAGTGACCCTGACTGCTAAAACTGAGGTCGTGGGTTCGATTCCCACCCAGGATAAATCTTTGTGTGATGAGCACAATCATTTGTTCTGTGTTTGGGTGTTATTTATCTATAATATGTATATATTTAGAAATATAAATGTATATTTATCAGTTGTCTGGTTGCGATAGTACAGGATCTGCCTAGTTTGGGATCAAATAACAGTGTGTTGGGTTATTTATATGGTATTATAGTGCTCAAGTGTGTACGCAGACACAAGAGCACTCACTCTTCCTTCACTCTCGTAACCTGATGGGACGGCAGTCTGGCAGGACCGGAGAGAGATCAGGCGTAGGACCAACGGCTTAACGTGCTTTCCGAGGCACGGGTGTATCACACCGCCAACAGAAATTCCTAATGGAAAAATCCAGTAACACTTTGTATGACCTAGGAATCGAACCCAGGACCCCACGCTTAGCAGTCACGCTTGCGACCACGAGACCAACGGGGCAGTTAATTACTTAACCAGATAATGTCAAACGAATACTATTTAATTTTTCAAATCGTTTGTCGGATTGTGTCTATTTGGCGGTGACATGAAACTATCTATTCTTTTAAAGCGACCATATTTTTCAGATTGGTCAACGACCGCTCCCGCACTGACTTTGCGGCCACCCCCAAGATGTCATCATACCTCGTCACGTTCCTCGTCAGCGAAACATTCACAGTGCTTGCTCAAAACACTACCTTCAACCCTCCGATCAGGATCATTGGCAGATCCAACACGGCTGGTCTCGCCGACCACGCTTTGGAACTCACAGTCAAGATGACAGAGTTCTTCGACAAATACTTCGATATGCCCTACGAGACTTTGCATCCTAATTTGATGAACGATCACATTTCGTCTCCTGATTGGGCTTCAGCTGGTACTGAGAATTGGGGCATGGTTAGCTACAGGTATGTACCTACTAAGTATATTTTTATACATATCGTAAGAAGTTATCAAGCTAAACCAATGCAAGGTAGCAACACAATGAAGATGCAACTAGCAGGTTTTAAAACCTCGTTTTCGATCCCTATGTAACAAATCATAATCATAATCAAATAGAGCCTACAATTACTATTGTTAATATGGTACCTCGAGTTGAAAAAGTAGATAGCTACACTGATGTAAATGACAGTGACCTGTTAAATTAAAATACTGTTTTTCTTTTCTGTTTCAGGGAGCTTTATCTGATCATTAATAAAAACGAGACTATTATGTCCATTGAACACTATGCGGCAACCTTGGTTTCTCACGAGCTTGCTCACAAGTGGTTTGGAAACTTAATAACCTGCTTCTGGTGGAGTAACACCTGGATCAATGAAGGCTATGCCAGCTACTTCGGTTATATTGCAACTCATGCGGTAAACTATCATTTTATGCCTGATTAAAAACATAGATCATATTTTAGAACCACTAACTGAATGTCTTGCACGATAAAGCTCAAAGCCATTGCAACCAATATCTTCCAAGGATCTTTTTATTGCACATGGTCAATCAAAAATCGACTTACAGTACATAGAGCTATAGTAGATAGTTAAGCATCTAAGTGGCAGTGAAATATAAATTATTAATTAGAAATTAGTTTTGAAATGTTGATTTCATTTTGTGGAATCAAGATTCCCTTACCTATTATTGTGAAGGATTTATCCATCTTAGACGAATTTGATTTAGGACAAGTTCACGAGGACGTAAAAACATAACAGCGGTATTTTATCGTGCACTGGATTTTCAACCCAGAGGTGCATTTGAATTTTCAACTCTCTGCATTGAACCGAGCGCAGAGAACTTAACGGAGAGCAAAATAATCAATCAACCAATCAAAGAACCAATCCAGTGCGTGAAAAAATATCGTCACCAATTTATTACGTCTGCGGGAACGTAGGTTTACTCACCATTCTCTACTTTTAGATGTTCCCTGAGTACGAATTTCCCGACCACTTCAACAGTCGCTACCTGCAGACGTCCTTAGCTTTCGACTCTGGTGCAAGCACGGTTCCTTTGAACCATGACGTCAACACCCCAGCTCAAGTTACAGGCCACTTCGGAACTATCAGTTATTCGAAAGCTGCATCGTTCCTCAGAATGACTGCTAACATTATTGGGTTGGACACCTTCCAAAAGTCTTGCAAATACTTCCTCCAGGCCAAGTGAGTATGCTTTATTTTGGGTAACTTTCAAAATTAGATAGTTTTATATTATTAAACTTTTTTGGGGAAACTATGTGTACACGTGGCGTAAGAGAGATGTGAGATTGTGTCTCTTTTATAATTTATAAATACTAACTGATAATTCTATTGTTTTTGCAGTCTCTACGAGCCGGCTGATCAATACGACTTATTGGCAGCCATGACTAAAGCTATTGAAGAAGATAATAGCTTGGCTGATTACCCTAATTTCAGTTTTGCCGAATATTACACTGTTTGGGTCAATAATCCGGGATATCCTATTTTGGCTGTTACAGTCTTCCATAATATTGGAAAAATGTCTATTACGCAGGTTTGTGTTTAGCAACATATGGCAACGACAAAACTTTCCAGTTTATTGAGTCCTCGCTGCTATTATACTTATGCTTGTGCTTCATGAGAATCCCGCCTGTTAAAATAACTAACTTTCATACAAACTATAGTGGTTAATTTTAAAATCATTTCTTAATGCTTACCTCTGTTCAATGCATAAGCACAATCTGTACAAATTTTCAAACTTCTAGAGCTAGCGGTTTACGCTGGGCGATGTTTGTCAGTGTATTCATTAATTCGATTTTGAAGCAGTGACATCTAAGGGAGCATGACAAACTTGCTGCCGGTTACTCCGGCAAGAATATTATGAACAATGATCGAGGTCTCTAGCTAATTTAAAATCATTGTAATGAGTAGATTGTGGCATCAATAAATGCAAATTAAAGAAAAAAAAACTGACATAAACAGTTAAATAGAATAAACATTTATATGAACTAACCCATATATTTTGGAAAGCTAATTCTGGTTGAAAGAACACATTGTCTTGAGTTACTTACAGCGACCAAGTATTCTAATCGTTTAAGTAGTCATTAACCTTTGAACAAAGGTTGGATTTTACTGTAGCTTTACATTAATTAAACTGCAGATCTAGCAATGAAGCGGGAAACTTGTTAAAAAAGATAATACCAAGACCAACAAATGAATTATGAACTTTATGAAGCCAGTGATAGGGAGCACGTAGTTTGTCCTTATTTCTAGTATTAATATTATGAATATCACTGTTTTTAGTGTACAAGTGTATAGTTTGCCTAATGTATAAGATGTTGCCGAAGATGAATTGTGATGCCACCGTAAGAATACCCATATCTTTAAATATTTAATACCGACCTAACAGAGATTCAGTTATATTAAATCCCAGTGTTTTAGACAAATAAAAGTTGAAAAAAACAGTTGCACGGTATAAAATGATGTTATCATACACTTTTCCGGTCAGTGACACGACAATAGTCTGTAGGTTATTCAGAATACAAAATACGTAACAAAACAAAAAACACAAAACTGTTGCTGCAACAATACTGTGCTGCTTTTGATTTTCATGATCCACGAGATCATACATGAGCCCAACGGGTGCGCCAAAGTTCACCTAAATTTTCAACTCCGATAATTGGAAATCCGAAAATGTTTTTCCTAACATTTTTCATCCTAACAATCACAATTCCTAACTGCTCTGTCTCTAATATTCATAATTCCGAAGCATTCAACTTCATAAGGTCAGTAGCAATAAACATCTATTACACTTTTATTTGTTTTCCTATATTTTCTCAACATAACCATCTTTTAGACTATTATTCAAAGTCATATCTTTTGTTTAGACTTCTTTTTATTCTTAATAATCAGTATTATATTCGTTAATTTTACGTAACTTTATTTTCACATAACATGTATAATAACACCCTGACTCAGAGTACCCCGACTCGGATAGGTTAGGTTAGAAGGCTAAGGCGGGAGCGAAGCGGAGCGGAGCTCCCGCCTTAGCCTTAGGCTTAGCCTTAGGCTTAGCCTTAGGCTTAGCCTTAGGCTTAGCCTTAGGCTTAGCCTTAGGCTTAGCCTTAGGCTTAGCCTTAGGCTTAGCCTTAGGCTTAGCCTTAGGCTTAGCCTTAGGTGAGCCAATATGGATCCGAGCCCAACTGCCTCGTTGGTATGGTGGTCGCAAGCGCGACTGCTGAGCGTAGAGTCGTGGGTTCGATTCCCAGTTCGAGCAGTGTTACTGGGGTTTTCCATTAGGAATTTCTTAGTAACAGCCCGGAGTGTGGAAGTTGGCGGTGTGATACCCCCGTGCCTCGGAAAGCACGTTAAGCCGTTGGTCCTACGCCTGATCTCTCTCCGGTCGTGTCGGATTGCCGTCCCATCGGACTATGAGGGAAGAGTGAGTGGCCTTGTGTTTGCGCAAACATTTGTGCACTACAATACCTCCCGCGCCGATGGCTAGTCTCCGTTGAGATAGGCCGCCTTGGGTGAAATACGGTCTGGAGGACTATACATGAGCCCAGCACAAAAGCGCGTATTAAACGTTAAAATACTCATTCCGTAATATTACTGATAGTGCTTGTTGCAATTAATCAAAATGTAATGCTTTGTAGGATATTTGTATAATATAAAAGATTGCAATCCATTGGAAATAACGTTATACTCGTATTTACGTCGCTTGTTCCTGCTAGAAGCTTACTCCGTGGCCTAAGCAAAAGCGATCGTAGCGCGAAAATGCGATCGTTGTGTTTGTATGTCACTTTACGTTCGGTAAACCGGAAAACGACCTCTGCCGTTCACGATCACGCGTTTTGGATTACCTAACAAACAGTGAAATATGAACACAACAATCGGCTATTTGCGTAACGATCGCTTTTAATTAATTTACAGGGTAAAATGTACATAAGCTGCCATTCAACTAAACCACGGGTTTTCTAATATTTTTTATAACTTTTAGCATCGTTTCTCCCTGAACCCCAACGTACCAGCTGAGTCAATGATATACCCCATTCCCATTACGTTCTCGACAAACCGTAACCGTAACTTTACTAATTTGAAACCAGTTCATATGATGACTGGGCAAGCTCTGATGACACTCACAAAGGATCCCGGAGAAGAATGGGTGATATTCAACAACTTACAGCAGGGTATGTGGTTTATTAGGTATATCTTAGAACTTACTCAGAGTTATTTGTAAAGGAACTCTTCTGGCGAAGTACTTCAAAAATTACAGTTTAGTATTTAAGTTAGTCATAATTGAGTTAAATTTTAGTGCCATTCTATTACTGCCTTTTAGTTTGGCATATCTTTTACCCATTTTTTTATTAACTAGTGTTAGAATCCTTAACGTCGCTGTCTAATTGATAGAGATTTATGAAAGAAGAAGAAAACTTGCTCCACTAACACCTAATAAATCGGAATATGGGTAGAGAATGATTTCAAATATAAATACGTTACAATAAGGAGCTCATTAGTGAGTTAGGGCACAAGCTCCGTGACAAAACGGGTGACCCCCGCTCCGGCTCGTTCTTGGTGCAAAGGTTAGTCATTGCATTCCAACGTGGCAACGCAACGCAGCAAGTGTTTTAGGCACCTTTGCGCCGGGAACAGTTAGGGGGGAGGGGGGGTTATTTGTCGTGTAGTGAACGAACGCATTACTATTTTGACCAATTTAGTTGTATATGGATTATCCTTTTTGTGTTAATATATCTAACATTTTATAGTTAAAAATTATAATTTTATTTCAGGGCACTACAGAGTAAATTATGATAATCATAATTGGATGTTGATTAGTCGAGCCCTACACAATGACCCCCAATCAATTCACCATTTAAACAGAGCACAGGTAAGTGTCTAGTGTAAATTTTTATTTATTTATTTAATTTTTCTTTTTACACAACCGTACCTGTAAAAAGATGATTGCTTATAGTGAATGCTTATTATTAAAGATATTTTTTCCAGCATAGGAAATAGAATGCGATAAGAAAATTGATAGAGAAGTTGACACACATTGACATGTGTGTAAGAGTAGAGAGAAATTAACTTAGATAAAATTAAACCGCCGAAAAAACTGAAAAGCAAAAAATACAATAAACCTTTCAGTCATTTTGAGTCGGCGCTTTGTTCATTGATTGTTTGGCGCCGACTCAGAATTGAAAGGTTTATTTTTTTTTTGCTTTTCAGCTTTTTCGGCGGTTTAATTTTTTGTTAAAAAGTTTTTTTTTGAATAATTTTTTGTGGCTATAATCTACTAATATGTAAGAAGTTATGTACTGCAATTAATGAGTGAACAATCAATCATCCCCTGTTTTCCTACACTCAGGGTTGGAATTTTCTTTCCAAATTTACAAAGAACTATTTTCGGAACATACCCTTTCCAATAAAAAACGAATTATCAAAATCTATGTATTCTGTTAAAAGTTATGAGCTGTCATACAACACAAAAATATATAATTATAAATATATACGCGTCGAATTGAGAACCTCCTCCGTTTTTTTTTCACTTGATAAAATAAAACCAGATTATATCAGAATATTAGCTTATGCCCGCGGCTTTGCACACGTAGACGTCGAAAACTTTCCCACAGGAACTTATTACCGTGATAAAAGTATACACCGAGGAATAAAATTTTTCATACTAAATTCCAACCCTTATTTCACCCCTTTGCGGCGGGATTTTCCTAAAATCCTCTCAGCTAACGTCTAACTCTGTGCCAAATCTTCTTCGTAGGACCAGTAGTTTTTGAAATTTTGTGATTAATCAATGAGTGAATGAATGGATGAATAAGCAAACTTTCGCTTTTATGTATAGATACTTCTTACATACATACAAAAAAAAAAAAAAACAGCAGTACCATTGTACTGAATATTAAATTTGATTTTTAATTAGAAATCTAATATTGACTCGGTTTTTATTTATTTATTTATTTATTTAACCATTTATGCACACATATAAATAGACAAGAAGAAAGGAACAGAAAAATACGTACAAAGGTAATGCTTATTTCTATAGAAATCTCTTCCAGCATACCTGCAATAGGAGAGAATATACAAAGAGATGTAGACAACGTGTGTAATAGTAGAAGAAAAATAATACTATAATTAAATATAAACATACAAAATAAAAATATACATACATACAAACATACATAAATACTACAAACACACAACATTACTACGAAACTAAAAATAATCATCGCAAATTCCAAATCTAGAAATAGGTATGTTTGTTTTAGGGGCTTATAAATATTGAAAAGTTGTTAAATTGTTATAGATCGTGGACGATGTGATCGCTCTGATGAGGTCTGAAATATTGCAATTGGAGTTTGGATTCAATATCGTGAGGTTCGTAGCCAAAGAGACCAACTTCCATGTGTGGGACCCAGCAATCAGTGGCTTCACCTGGTTCAGAAACAGACTGAGGCATTTACCTGAGCGCCAAGCCGAGTTTGATGTAAGTAATATTTTACAGCCACTTTTTTTTTTTTAGTTAGTTGACTGTAAAATCGAGGAAATTAATTGTTAATCAATTGGTCTGCCAATTTATATTGCCTATTTATCATATGTTAATTAAGTGTAATTCATCTTAGGGCTCCTTAAAATAGGGTTAAAATACACGATGACAGTTGCATGCGTTCCGTCTTTTGGGACAGGTCAGCTCAAAGTTACAATGGCTCTTTTTCCAAATTCGCTTCCAGATATGGCCTAACCTTGTTAAACTCTCCTAAAATCCAGATAATATAATATCATCAGTTGGCTGGGTTGGTTGGTTTGGGATTGTTGGTTGGTTGGTTGGTATTGTCAGTGTCGGCATTTTTCTCAGGGATGACTTAAAAGATGTACCTAATAACATAAATCAAATTCATTTAATTTCATAATTGTCATTAATGGACAGTTGTATGAAATAGCTGTAACATGGCCAATTGACGGAGCGTTCGTTTTACAAACAACTAATTTCCTTGGTCACATTTGCAAATTTTCTTGCTTCATTTCAACACAGCTTATAAAATAATAGACCATACATACGTTGGTAGGACGGTAAAAAAATAAACTCCAATCTTCCTAATTTAAGTCGACTGCATTTCCATTTCATTGTTACACTGACCATAGCAGTTGTACCTACTTGCTTAGGTCATGTAATGATTAAGCAAACGATGTATTTGACTTGAATGCCCATTTTCAGAACAAATATTAATCATTTAAACTGACACTTGGTGACACCTAAATTCACACTCAAGGATTTTTAACGCACACACACTGTAATAATATTTAGGCATAACATTTCAGTGTCTCCTAGTGAGAACAGTAAAAACATGATTTTGAAAATGGAACAAGTGACATAATAAAGGAAATAATAATAATTAAATAGTTGGGTTTCTTGATTCTTCCAGAATCGTTTTGAGTGCCTAGGGAGCTCCGTGGACGATTATAACGATGGGTTTGTGGAAACTGTCCATACGGTCGGGTCTAAGTTCTTCAAGACTCGCCGTACAAATAGAAAAAAGAAACTCTCAGATCCAACATTACAGCTCATGGAACAGAGGCGCGGAATGATCCTGCAGTCTTCAGAAGCTGCACTCGAGTACCGGCAACTCAATAGACGGATCTCTAAGTCCTTGAAAAGCGACCTTCGCCTCTTTAATACGGAACGTATTAAAGACGCGATAGAGCGAAACAAGGGCTCCAAAGTATTTGCAAGAGATCTGTCTATTGGGCAGAGTCAGCTTGCAAAACTGAAGACCGACGATGGCAGAATCGTGTCCGCCAAACCTGAGCTGTTTAAGGAGATTGAGAGGTTCTACGGACAGTTATACACGTCCACCAAAAACCCCGTTATGAATCTAGCTAACGACCCGAGAGCTAGGTTGACTCGACACTACACTGAAGATATCCCGGACGTCAGCTTGTACGAGATTAGGATGGCTCTGAAGCAGCTCAAAAACAACAAGGCGCCGGGTGATGACGGAATTACAGCCGAGCTCTTGAAGGCCGGCGGAAAACCCGTTCTAAAGGCCCTTCAGAAGCTGTTTGATTCCGTCATACTCGAGGGCAAAACGCCACAGGCATGGAACAGAGGTGTGGTGGTACTTTTCTTTAAGAAGGGTGACAATACCCTGCTTAAGAATTATAGGCCCATCTCACTTCTGAGCCATGTCTACAAGCTGTTTTCAAGAGTCATCACGAATCGTCTCGCGCGCAGGTTTGACGACTTCCAGCCTCCCGAACAAGCTGGATTCCGTAAAGGCTTTAGCACCGTAGACCACATACATACGCTGCGGCAGGTTATACAGAAGACCGAAGAGTATAACCTGCCTCTCTGCTTAGCGTTTGTGGACTACGAAAAAGCCTTCGATTCGATCGAGACCTGGGCTGTACTGCAGTCTCTTCAACGGTGCCAGATTGACTATCGGTACATCGAGGTGCTGAAGTGTTTGTATGAAAACGCCACTATGTCAGTCCGGCTCCAGGACAAAGCCTCGAAACCTATCCTTCTGCAGCGAGGGGTGAGACAGGGAGACGTAATCTCTCCGAAACTGTTCACCGCTGCACTGGAGGATGTCTTCAAGGTTCTGGACTGGAAAGGGGCTGGCATCAACATCAATGGCGAGTACATCACTCACCTTCGATTTGCCGACGATATAGTAGTCATGGCTGAGACTATGGAGGACCGCAGTACAATGCTCGATGACCTCAGTAGAGCTTCCGAAAGAGTGGGTCTTAGGATGAACATGGACAAGACAAAGATCATGTCCAATGCTCGTGTGATACCCACTCCAATGAAGATCGGAGGCGCTACACTCGAAGTTGTGGACGAATACGTGTACCTAGGACAGACTGTCCAGTTAGGTAGATCCAACTTCGAGAAAGAGGTCAATCGTCGAATCCGACTCGGCTGGGCAGCGTTCGGGAAGCTACGCAATATCTTCTCGTCCCAAATACCGCAGTGTCTCAAGACAAAAGTCTTTGACCAGTGTGTGTTGCCAGTGATGACATATGGCACTGAGACGTGGTCGCTCACAATGGGCCTCATAAGAAGGCTCAAAGTTACTCAAAGAGCAATGGAGAGGGCTATGCTTGGAGTTTCCCTACGCGATCGAATCAGAAATGAAGAGATCCGTAGGAAAACCAAGGTAACCGATATAGCCCGAAGAATTGCCAAACTTAAGTGGCGGTGGGCAGGGCACATTGCTCGCAGAACGGATGGCCGATGGGGTCGGAAGGTTCTGGAGTGGCGACCGCGTACTGGAATAGGTCGAAGTGGCGGTGCTTGGGGGAGGCCTATGTCCAGCAGTGGACGTCTTTCGGCTGAAAATGATGATGATCAAATAGTTGGGATTACATGCAGTGGATGGCATAAAGTTAGGTAGGTACCAACCTTTATCATTCTTTTCAAAATTAACTCCTGGATTTCAGGGAATCATCTTAGATTTGATGGAGCACGCCATCACTACCCTAGGTTTTGAGCCTACTGCCGATGAGACTCCAACCACTACCATGGCCAGACAGGCCATTCTACACTTCGCCTGCACTCTTGGCCATCAGAGGTGTAACCAGGATTCCTGGGACCGCTTCGTTGCCTTGAGAGATAATCAAATGCCGTAAGTATTTAGATCATGTATTTAACAGGCGAACATTTTATTTTATTCACAAAACTTAGAGCTAGCTTAACATTGTTCTTATTCAATATGAAATTGAAGGCCATTTACAACTTACCACAGATTAATACTAAAAAATAAATAAAAGTTATCTAACTAATTACATCAATCCACATTATCCACACTAATATTTTAAATGCAAAAGTAACTCTGTCTGTTTGTCTCGCTTTCCTGCTAAAACTACTGAACCGATATAAATGAAATTTGGTACACAGATAGTTTAGAGCCTGAGAAAGGACATAGGCTTTTTATTGCGGAAGGGGGGGGGGAATCTCAGAAACTACTGGTCGGAATTGAAAAATATAACGCAATATAACATCACGCTACGGTCAAGAAGAGCGGAACAGCAGACGAGAAATGGACGAAAACTGGCAGGCAATTGGATGCGACGGGAAGGGGAGCGAATATTTGACGCGGACGAAGTTGCGGGCAATGTTCCACGATCGACAAATAAAAAATTTAAAAAAATATGTAGACACGATTTTCAGTATTTGATATACAGACAGCTAACCTGTAACTAGTTTTAAACAGCGTTGTGAGCTACTATGCTTAGTAGTCAGTTCATTTATATCAATCTCTTATACCACTATCCACCCCACACTAGCATTTCCAAATGTGTTTTTAGTGAAGAGATTTGTAAACGTACTCTCCGCGTGTTCTTTCCGTTTTTTGGAATATTGTACATTTGCTTGTCTCGCTTTTTCCTGTTGACATAAGACCATCACTCTTGTATAAAAAAAATATTAAAAAAGTTGGCAGTCATGGGAACTGCCGACAGCATTAAAAACTTAAAACATACTTTAATTCAAATTTCGATTTTGGAACGAACTCAAAAACCTACAACAGGCGGATAAAAAATATTTTACAATGATTTCGCTTTTCCGGCAAAATAATAATAATAGTTAAAATCCTTGACAGCATTTTCAATTATTCTTTTTATTTACAGGATCAATGCTCGTGTGCGCCGCAACGTCTACGTCACAGCTATGAGAGAGGGTGACGTGAACGACTTCAACTATTTACTGAACCGATTCAGGGAGTCGAACTACGCAAATGATCAACTTGAAATGTTACGAGGATTGGGAGCTACAAAAGATCCTGTATTGTTGACCAGGTAACTTGGTAACTTTGAGCTATAGTAAACTAGATTACGGTGACTAAGGCCGGTATTGTAGAACCTTAATTAAAGAGTCGTTTGATTGGTTAAAACTAGTTTGAAATAATACTTGAGTCTTAAGTGAGGTTCTGTAATATGGGGTTAAGTTATCCAAAAAGAGGTAGCCCATACGAAAGAATCTTAGGCCTTATTGACATTGACATCAAACATTAATTCGGCTGCCAACTGTGAGTGTTAAGACCAAAATATTAGAAAAGAACTTGAGAGGTGTCAAGGGACACCCGGATGGAAGGAAGTTCCTTTCCAGGATTCATTATTGTTATTATTTTTTATTATGAACAAAAAACCTGTATACACTCAACAAAAATATTCTCTCTCTCTCTCACAAAAAAAAAAAAAACAACAACATACAAAACAAATACAAACAACAAAATATATACGGTCGAATTGAGAAACCACCTCCTTTTTTGAAGTCGGTTAAAAAGTGTTGTTACAACTTTTTCTCTTAATTTCCGTCTAGCCCCCTTTTCGTAACGCGCCATAAGGAACTTCGTTCCAAAAAACATCAGCTGCTGACTTACTACCCTTATCTTTTGTTTTAAAATTGCAAACGGTTGGTGCGAATGCAATTCAACTCAAATCAGCCTATCGCAATCCACGGCTAGACATAGGCTTCTCCCAAGCTGCGTCACGTTAGCCTGTGTTCCGCCTTCCGCATCCATTCTGACCCAGCCACGATCTTAAAGGTCGTCGGTCCATCTAGGTGGGGAGAGTCTCACGCTTCCCTTGTGGATACGCAGTCTTCATTCCAGGACTCGTCTGCTGCACTAGCCATCGGTCCTTCGACAAACATTAGTATTTTTTTCTTCTCTCATGAGAAGAAAAAAAAATCAGCAGCCTATAATGTTCCCACTGCTTCCTCTCGGTGACAGCGAGTGGGTCATAATCCACCACGCGGGCCCAGTGCGGGTTGGTAGATGTCACATGTCTTGAATTTTTGGTTCTAAGACATGCCGGTTTCCTCACGATGTTTTCCTTCACCGTTTTGAGAGCACTGGTGATGAATTAATTTACGCAAAGTAAAACGACTGCTTAAGTTCGAACTCACGACGTACTCGTAAGTCGCGGCCATTACCACTGGGCCACCATTGCTTTTTAACAAGCTTTTATAAGCGTCAAACGTATGTTAGTATTGTTGTATGTTAGTATGTGCCTTTGTAACGGAAACTATGAACATGAGTTTGGTCCCCCTCAAAACGTCGCATTAATCTCGCATTTCTTGGCATACCTACCAAGAACTGATGAAATACAATAATTTCATAAAGTGCCATTATCCTTGCCGGGGTAACTAGAATAGCCAATAAAAACTTTTTTGCAAAAAAAAACAACCGACTTCCTTAAAAACACTACAAAGTGAAAAATAACTTTAATTTCGGAAGTCGGTGTCTTAGGATCTGTATTTATGGTTTTTTTGCCACCGACTTCCGAAATTAAAGTTATTTTTCACTTTGTAGTGTTTTTAAGGAAGTCGGTTGTTTTTTTTTGCAAAAAAGTTTTTATTTTTAAATTTTTAGTTGTGGTATTCACCCTGCACTAATTCCAAACAAACAATGCATATTTATGCGATAGCAGAAATCGCGGTTGATTTCCTGTCATTTTTTAAAGAGTTCCGGTGTCTGTCTCCCGAACTCATCATCAGATCTATATGAAAATTATATGGGACCATTTCGGAATAAACCCCTTTCGAACAAAAAAAGAATTTTGCAAATCCATCTATATATGACGGAGTTATGGCCGAACATACATAAAAAAAAAAAAAAAAAAAAAAAAACATATAAACATCCGAATTGATAACCTCCTCCTTTTTGAAGTCGGTTAAAAACATCTGTCTACGAAAACTACGCTAACACACGTCACAAAATACGAATCACCCTAAAAAATAGATAATAAATAATAGTTATTCTACTACTAATTAACATTGTGTAATATTTTATTCCAGATACTTGGAGCTGACTCTGACCAAAGAAGTGAGGTCCCACGACAAACTCAACTCTTTCAACTATGCTCTGCTCGGCAACCAAGAGAACGTTAAAACCGTCCTAGAGTTTGTTAAAAACAACATCGATAAAATCAGGGAAGCGTAAGTATTTAAGACTGAATTGATGTTTTCTGAAGTTACTGCAAAATTGACCAGATTGATAGACATTAAACTTGACCCTTATTATAAATATTGTACATAGTATATTTAAACCTACTAGACACAAAGAGTGTACTATGGGTGAATTGAATTGAATTATGGGTGGGTGCACTTCTGACAATTCGGAAAATAGAGGCGAGATTTTTATAACGTCATGATTTCTATTTCTTATTTTAAAAGTTATATTTTCTTTCAATTTAGGTATGTTGAAGACTCCCCTGCCCGACCAGTGCACAGCGCACTGTCTAACGTAGCTTCGTACTTGGACGAGGCTGGATTGGTTGAAGTAAGTATAACAGTTGAACTATTTAATGCACATAGTCATCATTTCAGCTGTTAGACGTCCATTTGGTAGACGAAGGCCTCCCTATTATATTATATATTTCAATGTGGTCTTCAATATCTATTAAATGCGGAGGCCGCCTAAGGGACACAATTTAGCTGCAAAAATGTTCACTTATATTTTAGAAGACATTATGAAAATACTGAAAAGGGACCAATATGGTATAAACATGAATGGTGTCTTTAATATTTGTCGCATCTTCGGTTTGTGGATGACCTAATTATTTTATCCCTTAAATCCCTGGAAGACCTGTAACGCATGTTAAAAGAACTGTATGATGCTTCCTTCTAAGTCGGCTTGAGAACGACAAAACCCCTTTCTACGGTGGTCATGCTACGCATGCAGGAGTATTCCAACTAAGACTTTTCTAAATATTCAATGTAGGTACAATTTTGATTAACTACTGTTTTGTATTTTAGATTTTATTCTTAGATTATATAGACAAATACATTAGATAAGATTCCCGACAGGTAAAACATAATGATCCATTGGTAATCTAAAGATAATATTTTTATTGTTCATTAAAACCAAGAGTAGGTCCACTTATGTCATCATTCATATCCTCCAGTAGTATCTTTATCTAGAAATGCAATCAGGATATGACTAAACTATCATAGGTCCGTAAGCTTATGAGTATAAATTACTCAATATTATGGATCTCCTACAATACTTATTTGTCCTAACAGATTGTTAAAACAGGGGTCTATTGCAATTTAAAAACTATGCTTCATTCAGGCAAAACATAAAAGAAATTAACGTCGGCTTAAAACAATATAAGCTGACTCGTAGAAAAGTACAATACCTACGCGATCAAAATGTGTGGAACACCTTCTTTTAAATATCAGCACTTTACCATTTCTTTTCTATGAAGCAGCATAGCTTACAGTTTGCGTGTCAATCTCCCTGACACTCTAAGTTATTTTTTTCATTTTTCAATGATTGTGTAATAAATGATTTGCTTTTCTTCTCCTTTGCAGTACGAGGACTGGCTTCGCTCAACACAATCGGCCATACCTCAATACTCTTCTGTACTCAGCGCTATCACCTCTGCTCGTGCTAACATCGCTTGGGGCACGGCAAACTCTGAAAGACTCGTTAAGGCCGCCAGGGGTAGCGCGGCCATGGCCGTGACTTCGTTTGCCATGATAATGACTATGGCTCTCATCTTACTGGTCGTTTGATTATTTTAGATTTATGTTAAGTTGTTAATGTTGCTACTGTTAAGTTAAATATGATACGATGATTTTATTATTGGTTTTATTTATTTTTTATTGAGTTTATGTAAAATATGTTTGTGAAACGACTACCTACTAACTTTTAAGGGGATATACAGGATCTTACTGGTCGTTTGATTATTTTAGATTTATGTTAAGTTGTTAATGTTGCTACTGTTAAGTTAAATATGATACGATGATTTTATTATTGGTTTTATTTATTTTTTATTGAGTTTATGTAAAATATGTTTGTGAAACGACTACCTACTAACTTTTAAGGGGATATACAGGATGTCCCAAAAATCAACGTCAAGCTGAAAACGGTTGATAGGCCAGGTGGTGACAGTTATCAGAAAAATAATAAAAAAATCTAAGTTAAGTACTTTTCAAATAATTGACATTAATTAAATTTTTTTTGTGAGTGGTGTAACCCTGAATAACCCTTCTGTAAACTACAGTCCAAAATTAAAACACAACTACCTCAGTTTTAAAGAAAACATCACTTTTTTGCTCCACCATGTACTAAAAATTATTACATCGCCCAAATTTAACTGACTGAACTGAAAAAAAAAAAATGCTTAACGTAGATTTTTTTATTTATTTTTTCTGATAACTGTCACCACCTGGCCTATCAACCGTTTTCGGCTTGACATTGATTTTTGGGACACCCTGTATGTTGATGATAGCATAGCCCAAACCATAACTAGCCTACAATGGCCCTACTGGACACAGGCCTCCTGTCTGGGAGACGACGTGGGCCGTAATACTCCACCCAGACCCAGTTCGGGCTGGTAGAGACAGGCGGCGTAAAGCGTGGGTGATATGGGCCGTGAGGCCTACGGCCTCGCACTCCTAGGAGCCTCGCACCTCGAAGGTAGGTCGGGTAAAATTTAGGTCGTGTTTAAAATGCCGACAATTTTTATTCGGTGTCAAACAATAATAATTACGATGATGTCAAAATTGAGGGAAGCTCCTAGGTTGAATACGATTTGGTTGTGTTATAGTTCCATGAGGGATGTTTGGCATTGAGATCACCCGAAAGGATAACAGAGTCGCTTAGGCCGAAGAGGGCAGTGAGGTCGCTGGTCAGAGGGTTGGGATCCTCGAAGCCGTTGGTGGGCGGGATATAGGCAGAAAAGATGGTGATCGGTTGATGACCACTCATGCGGAGCCAACAGATCGAGACCTCCAGGTGAGATAGCAGTGTAGGTGGGTCAACGTTTGCAGTTACTAATACAGGGAACCGCCGGTCATTGTTTTTGTTACTTCCATGCCTTTCAAGAGCTAGAATTCGGATTACGTAAATGTTAGCCAATGCATCTTTGAGAAGAACACAACGCGAGATTAGTGAATATCTACCAACTGGGTCCGAAAAATATTTGTAATCTGCCAAGAGACTTTAAAAATAAAAGGGTAGCCACAAATAAAAGGATTTTCTATAATGAAAGCCACAATCTACGTGTCCAAAAACCGGTCCGAATCAGGAAAGTTTTGTATATCGCTTAAAAGGAATAAAAAGTGTTAAAAAAATACGATGAGTCAAGATAGATTTTCAACGTTGGCAGCTCAATTATAACACAATTTTCAAAGAGTCTCAGTACGTTTAAAAGCAGAAAATTACGGTCTCTATAACTTTTAAGGTAATAATTTTTTTCTTTAGTTTTGTGCACTTGCTAAAAATACAGACTTAATTAGACATATTTTGTTAGTTCAAAAACCCAATTTATTAATTCCTATCAGAAGGGCGTCATATGGATCGTTATAAATATTAGTTACAAAAAAACTAAAAAACACGCTTTCATAGAAAAGCAAACTGAATAGTAGAAGATAATGGAAAAAAACGTGAGGTGCTTTTTGAGGTATTTTTTAATATTGGTATGAAGTATAGTTTTTTTTTTGTGACGTATGTCAGTGTAGTTTTCAAAGACAGTTTTCTGTTATCCTGGTAACCCCGGCAAGGATAACGGCACAAGTTTATAAAATTGTTGTATTGTCATCGGACCTAGCCAAATGTTGAGTTAATCCAACTTTTTGAAGGGGGTCAAAATAATCCACTCGCCGTTCACTGCTTGCAGCACGTGCTCCACCGTCCGCTTGATTGCCGATGTTCGTGCACCGGACCGCGATATGTCCTGCTTTCCCACCCTTGAAACAGACGAAGGGCTTCACTGACGACTGCGGGGCTGCTTGGCTCTATTCTGAAGACACTGTACCTCTTCCTCTGCTATCAATCGGCTTGCTCCTGCACTCAGGTCACTTGTGACCAGGTTTCCCGGAGTTGTAGCATTTAAGCGAGGTTATCTTCGCCTTGCGTTTCAGTGCGAATAAATGAGGGTACCCGCCTAGGGCTCCGTTGAAACAAATCTCGCCATGGACAGTACCGTTAAGTCACTCCACGTCATTCCTTGTTATGCTATTTGCGATAGCCACCTTGCAGTGAATTTTCAGCAAAGCATAAATCAGTTGTCGCGCACCATGATCGCGCATCCGTATCTGCCTATTTTGGGTCGAACTCGGGTAGATCCACACGATTAATAGTTTTAGGCGCCTGCAGGGCTTCAATAAGCGCTCGCATGTTTGCATTTTGTTGTTCAAACATTGCACGCCAACGGTCACTTTCAGCATTTTCAACGCCTGAACCAACGTGTATTCCACTTCTGATGTAGGAGATGGCATGCTTATCTCGCTCTCATCAGCCATATTTTTGCTTTACTGTGGGCGTACTATGGGAAACTATAGGTACACTTCACAACTACACGGAACGCGCGACAGTTTCTAAACTTGTTCACTGCTTGACCGCTACCGAGAGACTGAACTTAACTCTGGTCGAGCGTTAGGTTGTAGACTCTGTCAAGCGCCGCTTGGTGGCGCTGGCGTCCCGATTAGTCAATTGAGTTACTAACGTATTGCCGACATATATATAAGTTTCAATTGTTTTTCAAATCCATAATTTTGCGTTACCAGAGACCCTGGCAAAATGTATGTGGCGAACATGAAGTTTAGGTCTTGCTCCGCCATTGTTATATATCACATGTATGTCACCTGTTTTCAAATTTCTGGAGTATGTGTAACGCACTCCAAAAAAAAAACACTCATATATCTCTATTTAATGTAAATTTTAACAGATTCAAGTTGGTTGCCAATCTAGAAAGATTTGTTTTTGACATCTTACACCTTTCAAGACATTCAATTCACAATATTGAGCATCTTTGTAAAGTCGTTTTTTAGACGTAATTATATCATTGTGTTGTTGTAGAAAAACGTAAAAGTCACCAATCAGGACCTTTATTATGTGTCAAAATAAACACAAGACGTCAATCAATTTGCCGGAAAATCTCAAAAAGGTACATAAATTTCGTAGACCGTGCTACGCGAGCATATAGAGGGATCGTAGAAAGTGCATGGTTTCCAAGGATACTCACGTGCGTAAAAACACTTTATTCTTTTCAAAATACACATTTCAGGCACCAATCAATGTTCAACGTTGAAGCGGAAAATGGGTGCAATAAAGTTAATCTAGACATCTAGTCTAGTCTTTTAGACAAATAAATAAAATTGGAGTGTCTGTTTTTAATATTCATAAAGTTTTAGATTATAGTGGGTTATTAAAATAACCGCTTTTTACTAAGTGTATATGGATGTATACACGGTACATATACCAAAACAACATTTTTTTAAATTTTTGTCTGTCTGTCTGTTTGTTCCGGCTAATCTCTGAAATGGCTGGACTAATTTTGACGAGACTTTCACTGTCATGTATAATATAATATGACAAAGTTAACTTCTCAAGATTATATTCATTGTTTATTCTCTGTTTATTAGAAGCAAGCAACATTTTTTTTTATACTTTCTATTATCACCAAGCAAAACTAAAGTTGTCGCAACATTGAAATAGGTGGAGATGTTTTTATGTAATTTTGAGCAAACGCCATGATATGGCGCTGTCACACATTTTTCGTCGTGGTGATTCGTATAAAAAATCATAGATGGTGCTAACGTAGATTTATATTAAACGTTTTTTTATAATTTATTTATTTTATTTTAATAGTTTATTGCAATAGTTGGGATTTGTTGGGTAATTTATAAAAAAAATATAACGCGTAGTTTCTCAATAATAATCTAGACAAATAAATAAAATTGGAGTGTTTGTTTGTAACATTAAAATAATCGCTTTTTACTTAGTGTATATGGATGTATACACGGTTAATATACCAATACAACATTTTTTACAATTTTTGTCTGTCTGTCTGTCTGTTTGTTCCGGCTAATCTCTGAAATGGCTGGACCGATTTTGACGGGACTTTCACTGGCAGATAGCTGATATAACAAGGTAAGGGTAGTAATTAAGACTACTTTTATTTTAGAAAAAAATACTAAGTCACGAAAAAAAAATAGAACGTAATACTTTTTTGTTAGTCGCGGGTAATTTTACCTATATAACTTGGATTAATGCATTCTTAATACATTAACTTCGGTAGTACGTCCTCTTGCTATAATTTCCGTCATCCATGCGGGCGAAGCCGCGGGCAAAAGCTAGTCATAAATAAAGATATAAACAAACTTAAAAAAAAAACATAACCTTTTGTATTGGTTTTTTTATTTTAGTTTTAAGGTTGTTGATGTATTAAATTATTACACATTAATTTATTTAAAAACAATATCTGTAACGAAAAACTGGCTATATGAAATCCATCAACTGATACTCCAGATACCGACAGATAGATAGTACAGAATGTGTCAGACAAATTTGACCTCACTTTTCTGACACATTCTTTCAGCCACACGATCTATCATTATCATAATTTCAACCAAAAGATGTCCACTGCTGGACATAGGCCGTCCCTATTTACGGGGATTTGGCATAATGGCCACGCTTGGCAGTTCGCAGTATGGTGGTAAAATGCATAGAAAACGCTCCTTCTATCTCCATTTAAGTACGGTCCCACACTGAACATTGAACTTATATAGTTTTAAATTTCCAGTTTAAGTTGACCACTCATTGGACGGAAAGCCTATACCATGGTATGATAGAACTGAAAGTTAAAGATTGATGTGTCATACTGTCTGAATAGATTATTATTAAACTAGTGGTCGCCTAGTGGTCGAAGCTCGACCATTATAAATAAATACAAAATTTGAATATATTAAAATGAAATTACTTTCTTCACTTCCCCTATTATTAACAGTACCAAATTTAATATTTCTATGTCCGAGTAATTTTCATAAAAAGGGCTACCATTTTTAGGGTTCCGTACGTCGAAAGGAAAAAACGAAACCCTTATAGGATCACTTTGCTGTCCGTCCGTCTGTCTGTCAAGACCCTTTTTCTCAGGAAGGCGTGGAGGTATCAAGCTGGAATTTTTATCAAATACTTGAATTTACTGTCCCTTAAAGCTGTGAAAAAATCAAACGTCTAAACCAACGCAATCAAGAGATACAGCCGTTTATGTCGCAAATTTCCACAAATTTAAGACACACCCAATAGAATCAAAACCTACAGGGTACTTCCCGTGAACTCAGAATCTTGAAATTTGGTACGAAATACATATACGATAAAAAAAAAAAACAATGCAAACAAGAATTAACAATATGGTTACACAATTTAAATTATGATGATACAGAGTTACTTTTGCAACGGATGACTTAATAAAAAAAACGATATATGTAGTGATGTTATTAGCATATTTAGTCACACCATGTACAATCAAAATTTCCTTCTCTCTCACACACACACACACACACACACACACACACACACTTAGACACACCACCGCACTCACACACACATACAATGACACTCACGCACATATACAACAGATCGTATTTTCTTTCTTATTGTTTCTCTTTTGTTATTTGTATATTTATAATGTAAGGGAAGAGCGGAGCCTTCAACTACAGGTATTTCTATGCCTAAATGGAGACTCCTCGACATACACTGTAAGCTAAAATGATATGTAATAAACTTATTTATTTTTTTTTATTTTTTTTTATAGCATAGATAAAGGGAAAATTGCGAAAATCGTAAATTTTTAGTTACATCATTTAATAAATTATTTTTTTTAATTTAAAACAACAGGTTTCTTTGGAACCCTCGGTGCGCGAGTCCAACTCGCACTTGGCTGGTTTTTTTGCTTCACGTATTAATATATAGATTACTAACTTTGACCTAGATGTTGAAAAATATCGGAAACGTACCACAGAAACGAATAAAACCATACAGAACACATAGTGTTAAAACAGGTGTTTTCAGCTATTTGTATGCCAATCCGCAACATACATCCAATATGTTTTTTATCCGTCTGTCGAATTAGTTATATGACATTGTTGTGGAAGTAAAATGATTCTGTGATTACTAAAGAAGTGCAGTTGAATGATATATAAGTTAGTGTTACCCACCGAACGTAGCCTAAGTTACATACATCATCGTCAGCCTATATCTCTCCAATTTCACGGCATTCTGCTCAATTAAGTCATTTTGCATATTTTACATACATTTCCGTGTTTTAATATTTTTTTATGCGCGTGAACCTATGTGATCTCATTTAATAATTTCACAATATCGGATAGTGAGCCTGTACATCAACAAAATTCAGAAATATAAGTTATTGTTGATCAGGGTGAATTTACTTACTACAGAGTTATAAAACTAATACATTGGGATTATTCATTGGTATTATTTAAGTAGCGGTTAGTCGCAGTTCTAACCTATCCTGACCTATAATCTAGCTATGTTTATAATGTTACATTATAACAAAGGTATTAACAAACAAATATGGCGGCGCGGCGTACATGCAATACAACCGATTGGTTGGAATCTGACGGTGACTTAAACATTATAATTATATTGTTCTTATATATTATGCGGACAAATACTTAAGATAAGATTTTGAACAGATAAAAAGATAATGAATGATCTATTGGTAGTCTATAGATAATATTTTTGTACTCATTAAGTCCAAGTGTGCATTATGTCATAATTTATATCCTCCTGTGTGGTATCCTTATCTAGAAATTCAATCAGGATATTACTAAACTTTTATAAGTCCGTGAGCATATAAGTATAAATGACTCACTGTTATGGGTCTATAACAATACCTATTTGTATTTTTTTCTTCTTTATTTATAGGGGCTTTTACGGATAGCGTATGTCAGTCCCCGGTCCCCCTAAGCAATTTTTTGCTTTTACAAGACGTTGGCCATGAGCTTGAATAAACTCTCCGCATCGTCACCATTTGGTTAGGATAGAATTCTGTGGTCCCGTGTGGACTCCAATGAAGATCGGAGGCGCTACACTCGAAGTTGTGGACGAATACGTGTACCTAGGACAGACTGTCCAGTTAGGTAGATCCAACTTCGAGAAAGAGGCCAATCGTCGAATCCGACTCGGCTGGGCAGCGTTCGGGAAGCTACGCAATATCTTCTCGTCCCAAATACCGCAGTGTCTCAAGACAAAAGTCTTTGACCAGTGTGTGTTGCCAGTGATGACATATGGCACTGAGACGTGGTCGCTCACAATGGGCCTCATAAGAAAGCTCAAAGTCACCCAAAGAGCAATGGAGAGGGCTATGCTTGGAGTTTCCCTACGCGATCGAATCAGAAATGAAGAGATCCGTAGGAAAACCAAGGTAACCGATATAGCCCGAAGAATTGCCAAACTTAAGTGGCAGTGGGCAGGGCACATTGCTCGCAGAACGGATGGCCGATGGGGTCGGAAGGTTCTGGAGTGGCGACCGCGTACTGGAAGACGGAGCGTTGGAAGGCCTCCCACAAGATGGACCGATGACCTTGTGAAGGCCGCAGGAATACGTTGGATGCGAGAAGCACAGAATAGGTCGAAGTGGCGGTGCTTGGGGGAGGCCTATGTCCAGCAGTGGACGTCTTTCGGCTGAAATGATGTGTGGTGCCGGATGTAAAGAATAACACAATCCCATTTCTTCCCGAGGACGTCGTAAGAGGCGACTAAGAGACTTACTAGAGAATGGACAGCAGCGTTCTCTATGCGCTTTACAATCCACCTGCCAAGGGTGGCGGTTATGGCAAACCCCCCCAAAAATGAACCGGTCAAAGTGGCGGTCCTTGAGAGAGGCGTATGTCTAGCAGTGGATGTCTTTTGGCTGAAATGATGATGAATTGTACGGAACATAGGCTCAGCTCTGTTCAGATTCAAGGATCTAACTAAATTATTTCCAATGGCCTCATATTGGACATATTGCATCAATAAATGTTGTAGGTCCTCGACAACTCCACATTCGTCACAATTGGGTGAAGCGGTTTCCTTCATCATGAAGGCCAATTTTTTGCATGGAATGTGGCCAGATCTGAGTCTGAGCAGTAACAATAAGTTTTCTACTAACATTACTATAATTATTTGTTCTAATAGATTGTTAAGACAAAGGTTCATCTAGACACTCAGTAACGTTTCAAGTGAAGTTTAAAGAAAAAGGAACATGCGACGCATCAGCCGAGTGTTATATTCATAGAGAATATTTTCTCTTTGGTTATATTACACGAAACTTTTGAAGCCACTTTTTTTGAACTATTAGTAACTGAAATCTTTTTCACATATTTTCTTTTTTACATAGACGCATGAAATTTTAATAGTTTATTAAAACCCATAAGATTAACTAGAATATAAATATAGCTCAAACAGTTATTTAGAGATTAACGTCTGAAACTCCGTATTTTTATCACTGACTGACTGAATAACATATAGATTAAAATCTTACCCACTTTCAGATGACCTAGAAAGTTGAATTTTGGCGCCCAGCTTGGTAATTGTAGGTATACAAGGGAAAATTCGGAAAACAGCGTTTTTATACGATTAAAAATATTTTTCCAGCAATCGAATTTTATTATCACCTAGCGCCTTTCGAAATTTTGATAGCAACAAACACCTATTCTTTTGCAGGATTATAGGTTTCATGTTGAAGGGTAACTGTTCCAGGGTCGCGAGATTGTTCGAAAGAGACACCGTGACCCTGGCACATGGGCAACTGAAGGAACACGGGTGGGTTTTAGTCAGTAAAATTCTGACACGCCCTCCCGCTCCACCCAGAGCGGGAGATGTCATTTGATGATTTCCCACCCACAAAAAAAGGGTAACTGTTATAAATTTCACAGACCACTTTTGGATGACGAATAATAATAATTTCTTTACAAAAAGTAATGATGTCCCAACTAGAAATTAAATGTGAAAATGGGAGTCAAGTTCAGCATGCAGTATATGCGTGGTTGCCAACTGCAAAAGAATTAAGATCGAAATGTGTGCCAAGTTCTCTAAAAAATCCTGATATTTATTTATTAGAACACACTGCAGTACAAGAGAGTACAAAAACTTGCCCTTTTCTGATAAAACAATGTTTGCTATTTATAAGGAAAATGAATTATTGGAATTATTTACACAAGGCAGTTAACCTAAGATAAATTGAATCTTCAAATGTGACTTTGCTAGGGGGTATTAAAGTAGTAGATATTAAGGGGGCAGTGATGGCCGAGTTGTATAGGCTTCAACTCACCAGGTTGTGGGTTCAGACCCAGGCAGGCACTTATGAATTTAATTTCATCACCACGGCTCTCAAAACGGTAAAGGAAAAACATCATGAGGCCAGTTCCGGTCCTAGAACGAAGAAATTCGAAGTCATGTGACATCCACCATAGTACACTGCGCCCGTGAGGTGAATTATAGTCCAATTTCTCTCAGAGAAAGGAGTGGGAACAATACAGGTTGATTAAACATAAATGTATGTAGATATTAAAGTTTTGTGTGGAACAACTTTGATTCACAACTGCTAAATAGTTTGATACAATAATTACATAATTTTGTGCGAGCAAAGGTTTTTCTCGCCTATCGGTGCCATAAACTGCACAAAACACTCAATCTTGCCCATCTAACTAACCCACTGTTTAATGCTTTCAGAATAAGATACGCATATAATTTTACGGTTTTGTGAATGTTTAAATCAAGCTTTTTTTTAAGGAACCCATAAATCAATCGACAGGGTCAATCATAAGGATAAAATCTTATCTCTAAAGAAGAAGGATGGTGACATACGTTTGCCGATACGCGGTCTCAACTCCAAGACTTGTATGCTCCACCAGTCACCGGTCATTCGACAGACATGGCTAATCCACTGTCAGTTCTGCTTGCTTACTCTACAAGCTATTTTTTGTTTTCCTGATTATTTTGTTTCTGATTTTATCCTTCAAAGAAACTCCTCCGTGGCCCTGACATAGGTAACTGAAGTAACACGGGATGGTTTTAGTCAGTGAAAATTTGATACGCCCTCCCGCTCCGCACAGAGCAGGAGCGGTCATTTGATGATTTTCCACCCAAAAAAAAGCCCAGCCTGGGGCTATGATTATGGTTAGCAAAATAATTAAATGCTTGAAAAACGTCAGTCGATCTTATATGTATTGCAAGACGTGTGTGTTTGCGCTCCGATTCTTGCTATTCTGCGACTGTTAAAGTATTTGCACTGAATATTCCGGTTATCCGGTCTGGTTGGGTAAAGGGTAAGAAATACCACCATCCCACTTTTTTTCCCGTGGGTGTCGTAAGAGGCGACGAAGGGACTTACCAGTAAATGGGCTGCAGCGTTGTCTATGCATTTACCACTATACTGCGATCGCCAACCCGCCTGCCAAGCGTGGCGATTATGGCAAAGCCCCTCCCATTGAGGGAGGCCTAAGTTCAGCAGTGGACGTTTTTCGGCTGTAACGATAAGGATGATGACTCCGGTTTTTTTTTTGTCAGCTATCGCTTGGTTTTTGTAACCTGTTTCGTTTGAATATGAGAAGACCTTTTAAGTCTGAGGCAAGTAATTTGGATCTTCCAAGCTACAGTAACAACAACATAACTATTTGGGAGCATACTAAATAAAACTGTCAGGGTTTTTCTGCAGCTAACATTAACACAACGGTATTATTTATTATTCAATAGAAGTTTAAAGGGCATGTGCACTGGAAAATGAATCTATTTTCGGTATTAGTGAAGAAGGTTGGGTCTACGGGGTCGCATAGTAACTACACATTTTTATTCATCATCATCATTTCGGCCAAAAGACGCCCACTACTGGACATAGGCGTCCCCCAAGCACCGCTACTTCGACCGGTTCTGTGCTTCTTGCATCTAGGAGCCGTTTTTTCATAATGTTAATAATTATTTGTGGGGTTGACATATCGTCACGTTTGGCAGATGGGTTTGCGATCGCAGTAGGTTTATAAAATGCATAGAGAACGCTGCTGCTCATTCTCTAGTAAGTCTCTTAGTCGCCTCTTACGACACCCACGGAAAGAAATGGGATGGTGCTATTTTTTACATCCGGCACCACACGGAACCAATGCAAGTCTAAACCTTGATAACATAGGAAAAGTCCCGAATTCTTTGCCTTACAATTTTTAATAGCCGATGAGTAACATAAAGATTAGATCTTTATTAATTCATCAATTAATATAGTACTAGGATGTAGTACTGTCGAATGGTTTTTCTTCTAGATACCTGCTATAACATGACAACTTCGCTCTTACCCCTCGCATGATTCTTGTTTTGGTGGTGACATTTTGCTAGTTGATATTTTGTATCTACTTGCTATTAGTTACCGAAGTTAAACAAACACTGAAGTAACTGATTGGCTAAGTGCTCATACACATGATTGACACGTTGTCACCGGCAGCAATCGACGGGTTTCGACGACTGCTGTAAGAGCCTCTGCCATTGGAAACGTTCCGCTCGTGTACGATATCTAACGTAGGTATCTAATTTAGTGAAGTTTGTATGGCATTATGTCTACATTATATCGATGGCAGCAAAGTAGAAACGGACATTTACAAAATCGCAATTCTACAGGAGAGCAGATTTAGTCAAAATAAAGGTAATTGACCTGAGGTAGACTGGCCTGTTAGTCTAGTGGTTAGTGACCCTGACTGCAAAGACTGAGGTCGTGGGTTCGATTCCCTCCCAGGACAAATCTTTGTGTGATGAGCACAATCATTTGGTCTGAGTCTGGGTGTAATTAATTATCTATAATATTTGTATGTATTTAGAAATATATAAGTATGTTTATCAGTTGTCTGGTTACCATATTACAGGATCTGCCTAGTTTGGGATCAGATAACAGTGTGTTGGTTGTCGTAAGATATTTATTTAATTTCTAGAGTTATGAAATTTTCTATGATGCATTAAAATAACCTTCTCTATGAATTGTGTAACAAGTTTTATCGCTATGTCGTTGTTTTACTGAAATAATGTTTTAGAGGCACATTTTTAAATATTAACTGATATTTTAATGATAGAATGCGGTAAAGAATGTCGGTTTAATGAAAAAGCAAGTGATTGATGTCTTTGTTGACGTTTCATTCATCTTTCAAAGCTCTGAAGTTGATGCGGACAAATGCAAATGTCCGTTTCTACTGCGATGTTTTTTAAAATCGACTGTAGATGTCTTTATTTACGTGCTAGATTTTCTTCATTATTTTGAAATTTGAAAATAATTTTAATACAAACTTTGCAACTTCTAGCTCATTTTTGTAAAACAAGTATTTTTATCAAAATTTATATGTCTGTTTCTACTTTGCTGCCATCGATATGTATTTCGTAATATTTTAACGGTTTTCAAACAAATCGTGAGGGACCAGTTTTTAGTCGTCTTACTACAGTTTTTTCAAATTATTTATCGTTAGATAAAACGTTATTGGATAAAACAATGCTTATCAAGGCTTGCGACTGATATCGGTACCATAATCTTGATAAAATTTCTAATATAAATAATATAATTATGGCTGATTATAACAACCAAAAATTACCGACTTTGAATTCATTTCGTGTGGTGTAACTGTTCAGCAGGTACGTTTTATAGAGATTTTTATTTTACCTATTACTTAAAGTTAGTTCATTTGGACTAAATGAAGTCATTTGTATACTAGAAATACGCAGTGTTCAGAAATAAAATAAAATTAATTGTGTTTTACTAAACCAAAAAAATTAAAAAATTGTAGCAATTTTATAAATTGTATTTATGTGCCACGTAAGTTAACCGAAATGGAGATAGTGACAAAAGCCATTCATATTATTTAAATTATTTTATTTTGTGTAGCATAGGACCCAATTGCATTGACACATTCTAAGTTAGATGTCGAACAAAAAATTGTGAAATCAATTTGTCTTTTTAGATAGCCGCTTTAAATAAATAAGAATTTATTTGTGCTTCAATTTACCAAAAATGTTTAGTGTCAAACAATGCCTGTGTTAGAGGACTTCGCTCTTTCATAGTAAAGCATAATTACTTAATCCAGAAACATACGAGTTTATTGATTTTATATAAGTGTTAATATTAGTTATTAACCAACTATTACATTTCATTTCAGCACCATGCGTTATATCAGCCTCATACTCTTGGCGCTTGTCGCTGCCATTACGGCTGACAATCCCTTACCATTGGATGTCGAAGAAGCAGAGTTCCAAAACACTGCTGCATCTGAGGCCTACCGGCTCCCCGAAGACCTGGACCCCATTCACTATGACGTAGAAATCACACCTTACTTCGCACCTAGTGGTAACAATGCAATGTTTACTTTTGATGGTATTGTCAAGATCACTGTTGAGGTAAGTAAACAGTCTTTTTAAGACAATGTTATTAAGAACCTACCTATATTTGTTTACTAAAGTTTTTAAAACGACGAAAATGTTTACGTATAGTCTTTGTAATTCCTAAACATCTGTATATCATACAGGATGACACAGGTTCGGCGCACAAACTGTAACCATGACATCAGCACACGATTCCAGACAGAGACCTTAACGTAGAAAAAAAAAATGTTTTTGTTGCACGTTCGCTCAAAATATTGAACAGCAATATTTTTATAGATAACCGAGGAAATATTTCAACGCAGGGGTGTTCAGAACCATGTTTAGAATCCATGGTAATAGGTTGTACATTAAGGTCTCTGTCAACCTGTATTGTTTTCTACTATAAAGTTATATTGTTTACAGTATATTTCTATCAATATGATCCTACCTGTGTTAAGTCATGTAAAGCTTTTGAGATTGAAAATAAATATCAAATTGCAGTAACATAGCTCGTAATTAGGATACAAATTAATATTTCATAAAATTTATTCTACAGGTAAAGACAGCCGGCCTGAATGCGCTTATCATTCAAGAAAACGTTAGAAGCATTTCGGGAGTATCTTTAACGACCCTAGCCGGTCAAAATGTTGCACTGGATCCCTCAACTCCATTTGAACGCATTAGAGAGTACCACTTTCTGAAAGTCAACTTGCCTTCTGGAGCAACTTTAGTTAATGGGGATCGGTACATACTGACTGTGACCTATGTCGGTAACATAAATGAGACGCCTCTTTCTAGAGGTGTATTCCGAGGAAGCTACAGGGACGCTAGCGGTCAATTGCGGTGAGGACAATATTTTGATTTTATAAGTCTCAATCATCATCATCATCATTTCAGCTGAAAGACGTCCACTGCTAGACATAGGCCTCCTCCAAAAGGGGGGGTTTGCCATAATCACCACGCTTGGCAGACAGGTTGGCTATCGCAGTATGCAATTCTCAATGCATGCCATTAATAAAATGGATAATTCCCGTTTCGCCAGTTTCTTCAATCACCATTACAATATATTATAAATACCTAAAACAAAAGGGTCATTTCATAACTATTTCGACCCTGCAAAAACATTTAAAAATCTACTCGTTTATTGTTATTTTTTGAAAACCACATGAATTCAAAACAGCGATGATCTAATATTTGTGACAGAAACCAAATTGCCATCATATTTGAGGTTTTATCGAGAAAACATGATTTTCATTATTATTATTTTGCAGCTGGTACGCGGCCACTCATCTTCAGCCCACACACTCGAGGCAGGCATTCCCCAGCTTTGATGAGCCTGGCTTCAAGTCTACCTTCAGGATCATCATCAACAGACCAGCATCCTTTAGTGAAACTTACTCTAACATGCCGTTGGCTGAGAGCATTCTGTGAGTATTGTTTTTATTGAAGATATATCTATCCATTCATAAACAGGACAAGTTTTTAACCAGTGCACAAATTTGAACAAATGAAACTTAAACGAGTTATAATAACCATGCAATTTTTATTTTGATATATCTTAGTACAAAAAAATTAAGTTATCGTTAACGAAAGATGTTTATTTTGAAACTAGCTTTTATGGTAAATTGCGCGCGGCGCCCCGGCGCGGTGGCGAAGGTGAACGACCGAGTGTAGCTACAAGTACTTACTAGCTGTTCGATGGGTCAAAATTCTAAGAATTCAACTTCTTAAAATTTTGACCGATCGTACCTACGCACGCGGTTACTGACCTGTTACTATTGTCGATATATGTAGGGTGTCCACAGTTTACTGATTTAAGGTCGGATAAAAATTTAAAAAAAAGTATTGAAAAAATAGTTGAAATATTATGTTCTATTACTGATACTGAACCACCAAATTTCGCACTGGTTAAATTTTTTTCCTATATATTAGAATTATTCAAAAAATAAAATGACTTTGTCCGTCAGTCTCATACTTAATTCAAATAAAAGTGAAGCTAAGCACATATTTACAGCGGCATAGGGCTACAACGCACTTCAAAGTGCTCTGCAACCAGCCTGTAGTGTACAATCATCATCATTAGCCTACACCAGTCCAGTGCTGGATGTAGGCATCTCCTATAATCACACCATTCAAGTCTATTTTCGACATCTTTCATCTAGCTGATATCACCCTGCGAAGATCTTTGCTCCACCTAGCCTGAGAGCGTCCTACCTTATATTTGCCCATTCGCGGTATCCACTCAAGGGGATATCTACCCCAAAAGTAATCGGTTTTACGGCTAATATTGCCGTTGTAGTGTACGATAGGCCATCCTAAATGTACGAGATCGGATCGATTTTGAATGTACGTCAGCCGGGTACCAACAAAAATAACAGGCGTTTTGTTTACCGCGTCATAGTATCGTTTTATCATAAAAAATGTCGCCACTGTTCATCGAAATGTTTTCAAGTTGATAACAAATCAATAGATTAATCTCTGGGTAGAGGATTATGAACCACAGCTAGACTTTCCCAATATCAGATAAAATAAGTAATATTCAAAAGATAATAAGAGTGGTAACCGATGTGAAAGATAATGGATAGGAATATTTTATGGTTATAAACATCAACACACACGACCTAAGAATCATTATTCGTGAAAAAAACACTGAATTAAGATAGTTCATATTTAAATAAATAATCACGGTCCCGCATGACGGTAACCTCGTCACAGTCTAGATAGATATACAAATCAATACTTTGATTTGGCTGACAAGGTTGTCGACATGTGGGATATGAACTCAGCAATCATTGTGCCGATAGTCGTAACAGCTAATGGCTCAATAGCCAAAAGCCTCGACCAACACCTTGGGGAAGCTCTCGTTGGGCAGCTTGATTAAGGGCTCGATTTGGAACCAGGACTTCGGGACATGGTTCACATTGATAGGAGGTTCCTCTCTCTGGAACCCTGACCGCCGGTAGCTTGGACCCTGATCTGGGTACCAGTGGGCTACTGTTTTTTTTTAAATATTTTGCAAGTATTTTATTACATTGTAACATTTATAATTATATTTATATGCATATAATACAGAATGAAATAAAACAAAAATACATTTATAGAAATAAAAATTTCATTTATTATTTCAGTACCGATTCCGGTCGCTACAAGGAGACCTTCCGGGTAACCCCGAAAATGTCAGCTTACTTGGTCACCTTCCACATTAGCGAAGGCTTCGAGGTGATTGCTGATAACAACGATGCACAAAAGCCATACAGAATTCTGGCCAGACCCAACGCACGTGGGCAAGGAGAATATGCTTTAGAAGTTGGACCTCCTCTAACAGACTGGCTTAGTAAGTACTTCGGTATCGAATACTATGAGATGGAGCCGAATATCAAGAATGATCAGATCGCCTCACCATACTGGGCTTCAGGTGCCACTGAGAACTGGGGATTAGTGACTTACAGGTATTTCTATATTTTTGTATCATTTAAATAAAGAACAAAAAAAATCTGTATTTTAAAATCAATTGCTGAACTGAGTTTTGCTAGCTTTTGTGACGTTTCATGTAGATGTAATACTCGTTTTACCAGACTATTACAAGATGGCGCTGTTCCAAATTTTAACAATGCAAGCTTCACTTCCTTAAACTTTTTTCTATTCAAGTGTTGTTTGGTACCTTAAAGTAATATTAAACATAACACCTCGGGTTGGTAGAAGGTACCTACATCCACTATTCACCAGATAAACCTTGAATTAGTACTTACAATGTTTCTTTTATTTTAGGGAGCTCCGCCTCTTGTACCAAGAGGGCGAAACCAATGCCGTGGACAAATTATCCATTGGTACGATAACTGCTCACGAGCTCGCTCACAAGTGGTTCGGTAACCTGATCACCTGCAGATGGTGGGACAATGTCTGGATCAACGAAGGTTTCGCTAGCTACTTCGAATATTTCGCTATGGATGGTGTAAGTAATTTTTTTAGTATAATATGTAACGCAACCAATGGACATGATACTTAATTGAAGATGCGCCGTGTGTCTTTGGTTACGTGCCAAAACGAATAAGTACACACGGCTACAGCCAAGCTATACATTTCCAGTTTTAGCTGACCTCGCATTGTATAGGCTTTTGGTAAAATGAGATATCAGCCTATACTTGAATAGTATAGTTTAATGTGTGGCCGTGCATACATAATAAAATATTTAACCTTAAACACACAATCGAAATCCTTAGTGCGCCGAGCGAATAAATAGACGGAACCGAAGTTAAGCATCTTCCGTCAGATGTGTGACCACCCTAAAAATGCACTAAGATTTGGAATAAAACACCTTTGTTGGAAATCATGTGAAAATCAAAGCCCGTTTATTACACTGACTTTCACTTTTTTTTTGCCAAACGAAGTTTTAAAAAAAGCTATTTTACTTTCTGATGCTAATCGTTTAATATATTGCTTCCCAGGTGTACCCCGCGTTAGAGTTGGCAGATCAGTTCAACATAATGTACCTACAGAGTGCCTTATCTGCTGACTCTGGAACGTCCACCAGAGCTCTTCAGCACGCTGTCAACAGCCCCACTGAAGTCACTGGACACTTCACTGGCATCAGCTACTCCAAAGGAGCTTCGCTACTTCTCATGCTGAAGCATTTAGTCACTGAAAATACTTTTAAGAAGGCTTTAAACCTCTTCCTGGTGGAAAAGTAATTAATTCTTTATTTTTTTTTTGAAGTCTAAAAGAAACTGATTTCGAGTGATTAATTTAAAATAATTAATATTGTTATGGACAAAAATTTTAAGTTAATCAAATTATCATTACTGTCACTATAAAAAGTACAAACGATAGTTCCTGAAACGCACAGAATTGGCACAAAATAACGTTAGAACTGTTACTATAATTTTCACATTTATAACTCGCTCATACAATTTCACCATGTTTAAATTTAGTATTAGGTTTCATATTGTGCAATTTCCGAGTATAATGTAGTTTTAAAATATTATTTCCATTTTCAGTTCTTACGAGCATACATTCCCTGCAGACCTCTATAAAGCCTTTGCCGAAGCCGTGTCACAAGATGGAGTACCTTCCACCGACTTTGATATTACCAACTTCATGAAATACTGGGTGGAAGAGCAAGGATACCCAGTCCTCAAAGTTACCGTCAACTTAGAAACTGGTCGCATTGATCTTGAACAGGTAATCATTTCGTTCAGGTGTTCACTCAGCAACGGACGTTCAGTTCAGTTAAAATAAAAATACTGAACGCTAAAACTAATTACATCAGACGAATAACCTAAAACTCTTGACTTGAAAATGCTGAAAGCAGCGCAAGATTGTATTTTTTTTAAAATATAATTATATTGACTTCTTTATAATAGGATAAGAATTATCAGTTTTATAAATGAATTTGATTTTGCTTGAGCAGTGTTGTCCTCGAGGTAACAGCCGCAACTTACCTAGTTGTCGCTTGCAAATTCAAACCCAGACAGACGTTTTATTTTGTATAAATTATTTCATCACCACTGCTATTAAAATGGTGAAGGAAAACATCGTCAGGAAACCGGCGTATTCTAGAACCAAAAATACGAAAACACGCGTCTACTAACCTGCTCTTTGCTCGCAGCAGGACCATTATTTGCTGATTATGTTATTGTGCTTGAACATGTGTATTTACATCATATTGTTTTACCATCAGAATCGGTTCTTCATCAGCGCAAGCGCCACGCCGACTACACAAGTTTGGCCTCTACCTCTGACCTACACAACTCAAAGCAGCCCTAACTGGCAAAACCTACAGCCTTCCAGAGTGATGACCGCGAAGACTGATTTCATTGAGAACGCAGCAGGAACTGGATGGGTCATTTTCAACGTTCAACAGAAAGGTAAGTTTTATTTTGGAAATTGATTCGTTGGTATAGTGGTATACTAGCCAATTGTGTCAGATTACCGTCTCATCGGGGTAAGTCAGTATGGGAAGAGAGAGTGCACTTGTATTTGCGTTCAAACTGGCGCACTATAAAGGCGGAGTTGACTTGCAAAGTTCGCTTGTAATGTATCATTCATGCACGCGGCGAACACTTATTTTGAGCATATGGATTTACTTTGGATAAGTATATTTTTGTTAAAGAGAGAAAACGAATACGTTGAGCTTACGACGACCCGTCACTCTGCACTGACTTATTTGTAAACATTCGCTCGCAATGCTCGCATCGAGCAGCTTGGCTAACTGCATTGACTAGAGAATCACGTTTCAATGGAATTCACAAAATAGCCGACAATCGAGTGGAGGATTTGGAACTCGCATCGAGCGTCTCGGCTCACTGCACTGAATACTGTAACACGATACATAATCTCGATACATTACAAACGAACGTTGCAAGTCAGTCTCGGCCTCATAACCCTGCATTGATAGCTAGCTTTCGCTGATTATCCGCCATGACCAAAAACAATCTGAAAGACTATTATTATTATTATGACCGGCAAAGAACTTCAGTGTATGCGATAAATGATAATAAGTTGCCACTTGTGGATCCTGGGTTATATCGGTTTTTACATGTGAAAATTCACAACCAGCATCCCGGAGAGTAAGTCACAATGGGTCGCCTTGTACGGAATATGGGAGTAGGCCTTAATCTTCGCGAAATATTGGTGTGATATGGGCTGATATTAACTCGGTGTATTTTTTTCTAGGTATCTACCGTGTGAACTACGATGAAAATAACTGGCAACTGCTTGCCGATGCTCTTAATACAGATCATACCGCCATCCACCATTTGAACAGAGCACAGGTATGAAATTAATTATTTTTTATAGTTTTACTAAACTCGTCGAACATACAAAAAAAAAAAACAATTATTATTCGTTATTCAAATATTTCATTAGTATTTAAAATCACAACAAGTCTTATTGATGTTTGGAAATTATGGCATTTTGAACGAACTTTTTACTACCTTTTGAAAATATTTTTTAAATTTTATTATAACTATATATAATAATTATTATGATTGTAGATTGTCGACGACGTATTCGCATTCATGCGTTCTGGCCAGATGACATATGCACTCGGATTCCGTGTTCTTGAATTCTTGAAGAAGGACACAAGCTTCTACTCCTGGTACCCAGCCATAAGTGGCTTCACCTGGCTGAGGAACCGACTCCTGCACCTTCCTGAAAGATTGGCTGCCTTTGATGTAAGTAAAGTACAGGAGAAATAGAGCGTTTGTGTCTTCGACTATGAGTTACATTTTTAGGGACCTACAAAATTTGCTACCATCTTATATTGTCCGTATATTCAAATCATAACTGCTTTTCTTTGACAGTTTTAAGAAATGGCTATAACATGGCAAATTTATATAGGTCTACGGTTGGCGGACAATTTATGAATAAATTAATTTGCCTGAGTCTGGATTTTTGCCCAGTTGATTGCAATAGGTTCGCCTCCTATTACATGGGACTTAAACATAACAGGCGAAATGTGGGTGTACTATAGGTACACCTCTACCCAACCCGTCGGGAAACAAGGCGTGATGTTATGTTATGTTAACTTCCCTGACTGTATATAATACCTAAAGTCAGGGGAAATTAATAGTTTCATGAAATTAATTCTCCGTTCTATTTTCATGCTGCTTTGGAAACTCAGAAATAAAAAGTAGGTATGCATTGACCATCATAATTAATCCCTAATAACGAAATTTTCCTAACTAATCCTAGTTAACTCCTTCTGGCTTCCGAGTATTTAGGTAATGGGAGTATATGAACTAAAACGGTTGTATTGATGTTTTTAATGACAGTATAAAGCCATATCTTTTACAGTCACAAACCATATTTAAATCAACATAGAACCTGACACTGACCAGTAAATTGCAGAAAAAGAAAGAAAATTTGAATTTCGCGGGCTACCTTAGATAATCCTCCATAAGACATAATTCGAAAAAGCCAAAATTTAAAAAAAGAAAACACTTCATCCACAAATTTTGTTGTTTCAACAGTTTAATTTATTTTCCAGGCCGTACTCTACGAGTACCTTGCGGCCGTGATCGCTGACGTTGGTTACGACGTGGTTGCCAATGAGCCTGTCACTAGAACCTTGAACAGATTCTACCTTCTTTCCTTCGCTTGCAACATCGGCCATAGTGGATGTGTGGACAATGCTGTAGCCAAGTTCCAGGCTCTTGTCACCAATGGCGTTGCGTAAGTATAATTTGTGAGTAATTTTTAAACATTGGGTACATTTTTATTTGAATGAATAGGATAAGGTGGCCAAATGATAATGATAATTAGAATTCCAACAAAATATTATATATCACAAAAATTTTAAGACATCCCGAAGTTTTTAGGAATGTTAACACCAAAGACTATTAAAATTGATTTAACTATATAATTTTACGACATTAAGCGGGAAATGCGCCTTTGCGAATGGATCTAATTTAAAGAATTATCGTTTTCTTTACACACATTATCAAACACATACGAGCATATATCGCGTGTCTGACCGCTATTTACAACGTTTAAATCACATTAGTGATACAAGTCTAATCATGTAGAGTAACGGCTTTATTAGCCAAGAGGAAATTGGCCAGGCCCATAACTACATCAATTTGGCACATATTTCATAACTCTGATAGTAAAATCTCATCGTGTTTTTTAAAGGGCTCATGCATGTAGGCGTGTATTTATGATTTTAAACATTTTTACAAGATCTTTGTAAATTCGGTCCTAAGCGATAATTAATTTTACAAGATACAAGAGACAAGATATTTATTTTGTAAAACATGAGTGCAGAATTATACAGGTCTTAAAAATAATGAGAGGTAGCTACATGTTTTGCCAATCATGGCGTACAAAATTTTCTGAGGCCCCTGGGCCAAGACTTTCTTTTTTAACCGACTTCAAAAAAAGGAGGAGGTTATATGTTCGACTGCATGTATTTTTTTTTTTTTTTTTTATGTATGTTCACCGATTTCTCCGCCAATTGTCAACCGATTTTGAAAATTCTTTTTTTATTCGTAAGGGTATACTCCTGAGGTGGTCCCATATTAATTTTGTGAAGATTTGATGTATACTTTGGGAGATAAACGAAGGAACTCCTCAAAAACAAACAGTACACGTAATGTGATTTGGATATTGTACTAAATATCAAAAATAATTGCTGGTTCTATCTATCCATCCGTGGTGAACTAATTATAGTCTTCGAAGATACCGCATGGAACTCCTCATCGGTGAACAGTACATATAGGAACTTACAGTGAAAGGTTAGAAGGTTAGGGGATAATTCTTTGAATATTATAGGCACATTTAGACCGTTACTTGTATTCTTATATTCCGTTGAGCTGATGATGGAAGGTACAACTCCTTATCAATCAGGAGTTAGAAGATATCTTGTCCTAGATAGACATATTCGTTGACATCGAGAATTGATTCCTCAGCAGACACTAGAGTGGGCTCTTACCCACTCTACTGTCTGCGGATCTGTCTGTATTCGGATGTTTATGTTTTATTTTTATTTTTTATTATGTATGTTCGGCCATAACTCCGTCATATATAGACGGATTTGCAAAATTCTTTTTTTGTTCGAAAGGGGTTTATTTCGAAATGGTCCCATATAATTTTCATATAGATCTGATGATGAGTTCGGGAGACAGACACCGGAACTCTTTAAAAAATGACAGGAAATCAACCGCGATTTCTGCTATCGCATAAATATGCATTGTTTGTTTGGAATTAGTGCAGGGTGAATACCACAACTAAAAATTTAAAAATAAAAACTTTTTTGCAAAAAAAAACAACCGACTTCCTTAAAAACACTACAAAGTGAAAAATAACTTTAATTTCGGAAGTCGGTGGCAAAAAAACCATAAATACAGATCCTAAGACACCGACTACCGAAATTAAAGTTATTTTTCACTTTGTAGTGTTTTTAAGGAAGTCGGTTGTTTTTTGAGTCATTACTTTCGAATCAACAGCAAAATGCCGTTGTATTTAAAAACCAGCGTTTATTTGTTAAGTTACAGTTCTACCACTACCATTACAAACCTCTAGTGACGAGTATCATTCGAGGTGTTTTACTAAAACGAATAATTTTACGTTTTCAGTGTCAACCCTAACTTGAGACGTCACGTATTCTGCCAGGGTCTCCGTGCCGGTGGCCTTGCAGAATGGAACTTCCTTAACACTCGTCGCCAGAATTCTAACAATCAGGCAGATGAGGTTGCTATGCTCAGAGCCTTGGGATGCACCACCAACGATGAAGCTAGGCAACAGTGAGTTTTTTCTATTTGATTTTGACATAAGAACTGCGGCGTGGTTGAAATTGGAACTAACGCCGCCATCTTATTTTTTAATACATTTCAACTGACATTCCAAAAAGCAAATGCATAAATGTTTACCAAGTGTCCCTCTAACAACGTCATTACGGCACCAAAAGATCCTTGTAGCAGTGTAAACAACGATGAAGATCTTATTAGAATCCTAAAAGCCATACCTAAGGGTCAGATGGATTCGTCATCAGCAAAGGCTTGGTAGTCGATGTTTTCTTGAACTCTCAATTTGTATTTTACAATTTCTATTAATCTTTTTTATATGATATCAGGTACCTGCAGAACATCGTGAATAGCGAGTTCGTGAAGGCTCAAGACCGAGTAAACGCTTTCACCTTCTTCTACATGGGAGATCGTTCCAACGCTAGATTCGCTCTGTCGTTCCTCAGGGATAACATTGCCGCCATCAGAATTTCGTAAGGCTCTTTCATTTGTATGATTATTCATTAAATAAACAAGACCACACTGCGTTTCAAAATTCAGAGTTTGCTTGAAAAGCCGCTAAAATAAGCACATAAATAGTAGTACAATAAATTGCTTTCTTAACGTACAATGCTACACACTATTTTTAATTTTGTGACCTGGTGTTTTTACTTTTGACTAAGCATGTAATTTATGTTTGCAGTGTCGTTCTACCAGCGTGGTTCAACAGCGTTCTCTCCAACATAGCCGGTTATTTGGATGCAGAGGGTCTGACAGAAGTAAGTAAACAAACTATAATTTGGTACTTAGACGAACAAACGCTAAAACTATCTCCTCCTATGAAACGAACGTATTGACATTGTCTAATAGTAGAATTTAGTATTAAAATTTCATAAATGCCATTATTATTATTGGTGAAGGAAAAATCGTGAAGTTATAAGTCTGAATTTGCCAATCCACCTTGGGCGTGGTGATTAGTGCTAATGCCTCTATGTATGACAAGAGGCATTTACCCTGCACCCTAATTGCGTAACGCACTATTAATAATATTCTGAATCTTATTGAAGAATAATCCTAATGCATTGCGTCATATGGTCCAATTTGTCAACAGCGTAAATAACGCAATAAATTTTGTTGGTGAGACAGCTTGACAAATCTGCGAGAGTTAGTGCCTTTTCGATGATTAAATAACGTACCAAGCATATGTTTATACTATTGCAAGTTGCTTTTGTATCAAGTGTTAAGGATTTTCTTACAATTAGAAATACGAATGTTGAATTGAACTCCACAAATCGACACTAAGATTAAAAATGATTACAATTTAATTTTGCCTATTATAAATCGGTACCTACATTTTAAATTTATTAACAGGAAATATTAACAAAAGATGTTTTCTATTCCTAGATGGAGACATGGCTCAACTCTAACCAGGACTCCATTCCTGAGTTCGCGGTTGGTATCAGTGCTATACAATCGTCCAGGGCGTCTATGCAGTGGGGTACCGATAATGCTGGACTGATCATATCGGCCGCTAATGATGAGGATGATGTTACAACAACAACAACTACTACAACAACGACTACAACTACTACAACAACGACTACAGATAGAACTTCGACTACTACAGCCGATCCTAATTCAGCAGCAATGTTCATGCCTACAACCATGATTTTACTGTGGACAGCACTCGCTATGCTGTTAAAATAATGTGATTAGTGAATTAATATATAATGTAATATAGGGACCTACACCCTAATTGCATTAGACACTTTTATTTAGAATCTGAATCATTTTTATTGATATTGATTGATTGACATGTTCGAAAAATTTGTCTGCTCAACAACTGTAATAATGCAATGAATGTTGTAGAACTGTCAACATTAAAATGGTTTCTCCTGTTAGTGTGATACGCAATTGTCCTGCTCAAACAAAACAGTACGATATGTAAGGACGTTATTCTCTAAGCGAGCTCTGTCGCCGCTTTGATATAAACTATTTTCTAGTGATGCTATTTAGAGATAAGTAAAATGTTGATGATTTTTGTACCATAATATGCGAGTAAAAATTAATAAATTATATTTCCATTAAGCTGTAATTGTTTGGTTTTAAAATCCTTTGTCTTTATGGAATCATGTAGTGTTGAAAGAAAGAAAGAAAGTTTTTTTTTTTTGCTGATAATATTTTCCATATCAGTTGAAACATTTGTAAATTGTTATACATTTTTCATCATCATCATCATCATTTCAGCCGAAAGACGTCCACTGCTGGACATAGGCCTCCCCCAAGCACCGCCACTTCGACCTATTCTGTGCTTCTCGCATCCAACGTATTCCTGCGGCCTTCACCAGGTCATCGGTCCATCTTGTGGGAGGCCTTCCAACACTCCGTCTTCCAGTACGCGGTCGCCACTCCAGAACCTTCCGACCCCATCGGCCATCCGTTCTGCGAGCAATGTGCCCTGCCCACTGCCACTTAAGTTTGGCAATTCTTCGGGCTATATCGGTTACCTTGGTTTTCCTACAGATCTCTTCATTTCTGATTCGATCGCGTAGGGAAACTCCAAGCACAGCCCTCTCCATTGCTCTTTGGGTGACTTTGAGCCTTCTTATGAGGCCCATTGTGAGCGACCACGTCTCAGTGCCATATGTCATCACTGGCAACACACACTGGTCAAAGACTTTTGTCTTGAGACACTGCGGTTTTTGGGACGAGAAGATATTGCGTAGCTTCCCGAACGCTGCCCAGCCGAGTCGGATTCGACGATTGACCTCTTTCTCGAAGTTGGATCTACCTAACTGGACAGTCTGTCCTAGGTACACGTATTCGTCCACAACTTCGAGTGTAGCGCCTCCGATCTTCATTTGGAGTGGGTATCACACGAGCATTGGACATGACCTTTATACATTTTTGTCTGCTACAAATCATGCTCTAGCCTTACTCAATGATTTCTCAGGACCCTATGAAATCTTACCAACCTTTTTTTTTACTGGAATACATACGAGTATCGGCAGTCAAAAAAAGTATGTAAATCTAGATCTCGCATGTTTACCGACGGAATTACTATGGAAACTCATATCGAGTAATTTAAAAATAGAACAAACATTTTGCTGCGAACCAATGGCAATCAAGGATAATTTTACGTAGCTTGCAAATAGAGCAGTTTACAGTTAAAAAAAAACGTGTGGGGGTTAGAGGAGCCTGTTAGGAATGAAGGTCTTTACTTTCGCAGGCATCTTGGAATTTAATTTGGACCGCACCGCTGGGCATGGGCATTCTGCTTTAAGTTAACACCCATCAGAAACCATAAAAACGACGATAATGAAAAATTTGAAAATGGTCATTCTCGCCATCTTTAATTTCATCTCACTATTGGCTTGCACTCTCGAAAACCATCTCTTTTTCTTTCTCTTTCTACTATATTTTATTATGATAAAAAGTGGAAAGGAGGGGTATAATGCTTTTGCATAACGTGGCGATTTCAGCAATATTTGTTACGCGACGAGCTACGTTAAAGAACTTCGCTCCGAAAAAAGAAAATAATGTACATATTGGCACGTAACGATTGTTGTTCGTAATTTATTCCACAATAGTTTTATCTAGTAAGTTTGAATTTCCGCGCATTTCTTCAGAAAAGTTCTACAGAATCTTTGGCGGTAATGCGGTGATGGACTCGTATATTTATGCCTGGAATTCTTCTCGACCAACATTTTGACAGTCGAGCATCAATGCATCTTTTTCCGGCCGCTGCAGTTGCACACTATAAAGAATGCGTGCAATCAGTCGCATCAAATCATATACAGTAGAGCGTCAATTATTCGAACGTCGATCAACCGAACGACCGTTTATCCGAACTACTACGCCCGCCTGACTTAGAATAAGAATAAATTTATTTACACAAGTTTACAATCAAATCGATTGAATTCCTGGACCTCACACTAGGATTCCCTGTGTTGTGAGATCCAGGCTCCCTCGTTCCGTTTACATTATTTAACTTAATAGGTACTTACATTATTTAACTTAAAAATAGGTACATACATTCTTTAACTCAACAGCAGGCATAAAAAATAATGAAAGAGTACAGTAGGTATATTGTGGTTTAATTTGTGTCAGATGTGTTGTTAAGGGTGCCTTTGATAAGGGTACGTAAGTAAGTGTGTATGTTTATGATGTGTCAACTGTGAGTTTTAACTTATTTGCTCGTGCTATCCTCGTCCCGTATTACAATACATGCGAAATTGTCTCGAACTGTTAGTTGTATGTACTCATATGTCACTTCTAAGTAGCAGTTAGTTGATAAAAGAAATTTTACCGCGTGAAAGTAACTATGAAGGGCTAAAGGGAAGAATCGGCTAAGTCTTTTTATTTTCTAATTGATTTTCTTTGTCTATGTTCACAAAAATCCACATTTTACCATAAGTATATCTAAAACAAGGCAAGAACTCGCTGGGTCACTTGAAAAATTGGGCTGCATTTTGGATTTAATAGGGAATAACTAGCTTTGTCCATGACTAAGCCACTTCTTCCCTGCCAAAGCGAATGTGAAACGGGTAATTTTTATAGAGATGACGATCCCAATATCGATAACATACCATATTTCCTTTTGAAAACAAATATTTATGTATGAGAAATATTTTTAAATTAGGTATAAAATGATATCAAAACTTCAAATGTCAACACTAACAAATTTGGTTAATGTGATTAAGCCAGTTCTTTTCACTAGCCTTTCATATGTCTAAACATAAGGTTCACCTGTACATAAATATGTATGACTGAATCAATACAGTTCGATTATCCGAAAAAACCGGTTTTCCGAATACTCCTGTTCTCTACTGTATTTCGAGATAAATATAAACCTTCACCTATTTTTGATAGTTTTCAATATCTTTCCCAATAGATAGATACCCACCATTAAATAATATCAAGATATTTAACGCTTTGTACAATGCTATCGCTCTAATCTTGTGTCAAGATGTTTATGTCGATTCAATTTAGAGAGAGTAATGGTCTAGTTATAGTGAAAATGGTAGGTAATGTTTGTTCGTCACCATGAGACGTCAACAAGTTGTTTAAAGGTAATTTGGAACTACCAGCCGGATTAGTTTTCTTTTCGTATTTGTTAGCCCAATCCTTTCCCTTAGGAGCCATATAGAAAGAAATACGTCAGAAGGAACGAAAAAGAAACTGAATAAATAGCGCAGGCGGGTGATCAGACAGAATGCGGTGGGTCGGGGGAACCAAAAATTTCACACTAAGTCGCAAGCAGAAACTAGTTCGGCGAATATAATTTGTAGTATAATTTGTAAAAATCAAAATGGAGGTATATGGATTACGGAATTGATGAACTTAGTAAACAATAAATTTATAAAAACAATAAATACTATAGTTATGCTAAAATAATTAGTTATTTGCATGGGAAAATAACACAACTCAGGAAAAGAGTAACCAACAGAATTTTGCACTGGCCTCGTAAAAAAAGCGAACTTATCTCAGAAGAAAGTAACCATAATAAATAATATGACTACTCATACCACATATATTTTTTAAATGATTTACTCTACTTACTAGAACAGTAAAACCCATAAAACATGACTAGTACAAAGGACGAGTGGTGCACTATCATGAATGATAACAACACACTTAAGATGACGCTTATCAGTCGCAGAGTAAAGACACACAAATATCTGATGCTATAGTTATATTTTACACAGTTCGCACAGTAGTTGGTACTAGTGAACACGGCAGGTTGGTTCATTTTATTTATACCTTCCACACATTTTATAATTACTATTAATTTACCATTTATACGACTGACTTGTTAGTCTAGTGGTTAGTGACCCTGACTGCTAAGACTGAGGTCGTGGGTTCGATTCCCACCCAGGACAAATCTTTGTGTGATGAGCACAATCATTTGTTCTGTGTCTGGGTGTAATTTACCTATAATATGTATGTATTTAGAAATATATAAGTATGTTTATCAGTTGTCTAGTTGCCATAGAACAGGCTCTGCCTAGTTTGGGATCAGATAACGTTGTGTTGGTTGTCCTAAGATATTATTTATTAATACGGGAAGCAAAAACTTTGTATCCCTTTTACGAAAATTGACGGAGGAGTTTAACATTTGGCGCTGATAAAATTTATATGGAAGACAGTAGAAAGCTAATATATTTATATAATAATGTATTAAAAATGCATTATCTATATATATATAAAATTCAAAGTCCTGAGTGACTGACTGACTGATATATCAACGCACAGCCTAAACCGCTGGTCCTGGTGACATGAAATTTGGAGGGTGTGTTCTTTGTGAAGAGTAGGTATCCACTAAGAAAGGGTTTTTTGAAATTCCATCCCTAAGAGGGTGAATTGGGGGGTTGAATTTTCACGCGGGCGAAGCCGCTGGCGGAAGCTAGTGTTTTTTAAGAGTAATGGTTTAATGTTGGCCACTGAGCGACCACTTGTTAAATGTACGAGTAGAGTGCGCCACGCGTTTTGACGTGGAGGTGCGAACAAAAGCCGGTTTGGTAATGTCGGCTGGAGTCCGCAACTCGACGTCAAGGCAATGAACGTCATTGACTTAAATCTGCATTCAATAGATTTAAATCACAAATACTCCATAAACAAGCGTACCGAACAACTCTTGAACCTTCTTTGAATGAAAAGATGTGTTTTTCTTGCAACACAACGTATGCTCGTCTTATTATAGTAAATTTACCTTTTGCCTTTACCCCAACCTTACTGTAAATGTCGCAGTAAGTTTCGTTTTTCATACATCTTTTTCAGCTGTCATCTCAGTAGTCATTTTCTCTTTAGCCGTATCATTTGTCACACAATTCATCCATTGATTTTTTGCTATTTTTCTACTCTTATATCTTGCATATCAGAGTAGAAAAATTCAAATATGCAAATTCAATTATCTACCGAAATTTTGCAAACGTGATGGATATTGGAACCTAAATACTGATGGATATTGGAACCTAAATACTATAAAATAAAGGAAAAATGATTTGTTGTTTTTTTGGGCGTCAACGACCTCTGGTAGTTTTTTTACACGAAGTTTGAGTTGACAAAATCTGTTTTATTTGGTTTTATCATAATAAGATATCGAAATACGTTTCCATCACGTCAGTGATGACCAAAAAAAAAAATACTGGTATTAGAGCTACACTAATTGCGGTTGATGACCCCATAAAAATCCCATCAAATAATTGTTTATGTATATACATACGTCTTACTTAGAATCGTATCAGTAAACTGTCGAGCACTTATATAATTGAGGAATCAAAGTATTATTTTCAATAAGTCATCATCAGTTGCTTCTCCTTTCTAGAGATAGTTTCTGCAAGAGTGATCGCTACTTCCATTCTTATCTATACCTATAACTCTACCCAAGTATTTAGCAAGTGACGGATAAAACATTTTCGAGTTGTTACAGTCTCATTCATTTCATTTCCAATTAATCATTTAAAACAATTATGCTACAATAATAATTTAAAAAAATTATGCTACAATAATAATTTAAAAAAATTATGCTACAATAAATTTATTAATTAATTATCTCTTTTAAATTCGAGAATTTTTTTTTTCAATTTTTTAAAAAATAAACTCTGATACCCAAGATACATTAAATTTAAAATTACTTTTAATTAATTTAATTTTTCACTTATTTTAAAATTCTGTAGTGAGTCGCAAGCACGTTTATCGCTAGGTTCGATCCTCGTGTCAAACAAACTGTAATGGGGTTGACCATTCGTTTACTTGCAATCCTGTACTCCATCTTGGTATACAGACGTGATGTTATGTCTGTATACATTTTGCTCTTAACCTCTAATCTAACAAGAACCCTTGCATTCATCAGCAGCCTATAAATATTCCCACTGCTGGGACACAGGCCTCCTCTCGGTGAGAGGGGGTGGGCCATAATCCACCACGCGGGCCCAGTGCGGGTTGGTAGATGTCACATGTCTTTTTTATTTTTATTTATATAAGGTACTCCAACGACTTCTTCACTAATAACATGTTACTTATTACTAACTTATATCTATTAGTATGGTGAATTTGTCACTTAAAGAAGTACACAGCTTACACATAAATAAAAAAAACATACAAATTTTTAAAACTATTTGAGATTCGGAATAAACTATTTTTGTTACAGTGAAAGATACATAACAGCTACTTAACCACAGGAAGACAGAATAAAAAAAAACAACATCAGATTTACTTAAATAATAGATACTAGCTTAATTTTGGTGGTATTTATTATACGTGAAGCGACTGCAATAAACGTGATCAAAATGTTAAGCATGATTAGGGGTCAAAAGTTTTTTACGGAATTGGTAAAAAGTGTCGGCAAAGATGTCAATGTTGCTGCTATTGTGAATTATAATTGACAATAGCAGCAACATTGACATCTTTGCCTCTCATCTTTGATTTCTAATTTTTAGTTCTAAGACATGCCGGTTTCCTCACGATGTTTTCCTTCACCGTTATGAGAGCAGTGGTGAAGAAATAATTTACACAAAGTATAGCGCCTACTTGGGTTCGAACTTACGACCTAGTACTCGTAAGTCGCGGCCGTTACCACTGGGCCACCACTGCTCTCTGCACTCTCTGCTACTCTTGCATTGCTGGTCCTAAATTAAATCTCTTTTTTTTCAGACATGTATCGGTATCTGCTGGTTTTAACAATAACATGCTTAAGTCTATCAAACGATGCATTCGCTACTGATACCAACTATCGACTGAATACACCAATAGTACCTTCAGAGTACCAGATATTGATAACACCATACTTCGAGACTGGTGATGCTAACCAGTTCACATTTGATGGAACTGTCAGCATCCAATTTTCGACGACTGCTAGCACAAATCAGATCAAACTTCACTCCCAAGATCTTACCTTTACTTCTGATAATGTAGTAGTTGCAGTCTTCAATACTGGGACGACTATAGCACTGAATGCTACAAATGGTCTAGAATTTAACACAAACTACACGTTTGCGTACATAAATTTAGTGAGCAGTTTGGAAATTGGCTTGGAGTACGTTTTGCAGATCAGGTACAGAGGACCAATTAGAACTGATTTGAATGGATTCTACAGGAATCACTATTTCCAGAATGGAGTCAAAAAGTAAGTACTATTGTTACACTACATTCATTTGCTTTTATTGAAATGATGCCAATGAGGGAAGTTTTACGGATAACATAAAAATTACCGTACATATAATGAATTCAGTACATGATTCTGAATACCCTGTGTTGAAGACTGGTCTCGGTCCAATCGATTTACAGGTAAACCGGAATAAAAAACCGTCAAGAACGACTGGTACACCAGCACCTATACTACGAAGGTACTTATTGCAATTTTCTATGACAGTTTCATAGAAAAAAAAAACTGTTTTATACATTTTGTCCGCGAAGGTACTTATTGCAATTTTCTATGAAACAGCAGATTATATTTTATGATAACCGTAAAATTATAATTACGTTTTTTTGCGCGTCAATGCTCTCAAATCTACTTATACTAATATTATAAAGCTGAAGACTTTGTTTGTTTGTTTGTTTGAACGCGCTAATCTCAGAAACGACTGGTCAAAATTGAAACATTATTTTTGTGTTGGGTAGCCTATTTATTAAGAAAGGTTATAAGCTATATAACATCACGCTACGTTCAAAAGGAGCGGAGAGCATTGAAAAATGGACGAAAACTGGTCAGCAATTCGATGCGACGGAAAAAAAAAGGGTCATAGAAGCAAAAATTTGACGCGGATGAAGTCGCGGGCAGAAGCTATGATCACAAAAAACAACAAAAATATTTGACATTGGAAACTATATCCTTTTCGGGGAATTACAAACTTAACGGCCATTTAGAATTGAACAATAAAGTAAATACTCTATAATCTTGTCGTACAAAGCATATACTAAATAATGTTATAAATATACTTAGAAGTACCTACTTGGCACAGTTGGCACGTGCAGGTAGTTATGTTGTAAAACACTTGAACATTATCATGAGGATAATAAATTAATTGAAAGTTATGGAACAGTTGGAATAAGTATCTTATAAAAGACTAATGCCTGTCGTCTACGACGCTTGAAAAGTAACGTTAAAAAAAAGTTAAAAAGATAAAAGTTAAAAGTGTAAAGTTTAAAGTTCCAAACAATCGCCACTAAGAAGTTAGAACATCATAGCACTATTTCTATTTACTATTTACGACAAAACCAATCACTTACTAGTTAAGAAGAAGCCGCCAATGTAGCCTGTGAAATTCAAATTTTCGTACTTTTCGCAATTTTCAGGTCACTATTTTGTTATTTGTCGAACCAAAAACAATTCGCGACTATAAATGTATAAATTTTCAGAATTATAAGTATTATAATCATCAGTACCTACACTGGTTTTTTATTTTAATATTTATAATTCAGCTCAGAGGAGTTAATTTAATACAATTGAAAAGGCTTTCAGTGGGATTAAATTAACTTAGGAGACGTTGATGATTTTAAATGATTATAATTATGTAAAACCACATTTTTATATCATGAATTATGTTGTAATCAACATTTCACCTGATAGTGCCCTATCAATTGCAAAAAACGGAAGGAAATTAGAATTTCGCGGATGACCTTAACGCATCCACCGTTAATCAGATGCGCTGTGACATTCTGACTACACGTTTTGGCGACTGTTTGGAACATATAATTTTTGAGTAACGTTGTGGACGAAGAGCGTAAGCTTAATATAAAGAAGAAAGAGAGTATTTATCTCAAAACTTAAATTCCTCTTAAAAACATAAAAAATAAGAGCATTAACTGAAAACGACGACTCTCAATTTTTTCTTCATCATGATTATAGTCATAAATTAACCAGACCAGACAAAGCTTAAGATTTTTTATTTTTTATTTTTATTTATTTATTTATTCAGTTTCGGACAACAATAAAATCCATCTTGTTAGTAAAAACATAACTTATAACTAATGTTAGTAATACAACACACAAACAATATTGGCAACACATAATGAATTAAGTTTCAGAGGCAGGTTGTGCAGAGAATGATCAAGCAAGAGAACAGCTACCTAGTTGACCATCCCCTCCACAAAATGCCTCAGAACAGGGGAGTAAGGACTCTCCACCACTGTTTTCAGGATACTATTGTTACTGACCCGCGTCCGATGCATCAGTGAAGCAACTTTTTTGCGTATCAGGGCGTGGAACCCGTCAGTTCGGTGTTGCGTAAACATCTCCGATGCACTACAGAAACGGGGCAGTCCCAATAGCATCCTAAAAACATTATTATATTGGACGCGTAAGGCATCTAGCGATCTTTTGGCGTAGCTGACCCATAGAACCCCCGCGTACAAACCCTGACAGAAAGCCTTGAATAGTGTGATTTTGACTGGATCACTACAACGGGAGAATCTACGGGCCAACATATTACCTCGGACCGCTAGTGCCCTACGTTCCCTCTCAATGTCTACACTGTCCTCAAGGTCGTCGGCAAGCATGTGCCCCAAGTATTTAATCTGTTCCACTTTGTTAATGCTCATGCCATTTAGGGTGAAATTAGGAGTATGGTTAGGGCACTTGCCTGCGGCCTTAAAGACCATGTATTCGCATTTTCTGACATTATAAACCAGACCATGCGTACTGGCGTACTTCTCACAAACCTTCAGCATATCTCTGATAGACCCCTCAGTCGGGCCCAGCAGTACCATGTCGTCCGCGTAGCTAATGTTGTTAACACTAACACCACCCGGCAGCTGACACGCATACTGCTGAGCTCGGCTATGAGATCATCTACGTACAGGTTGAAGAGCCTGGGAGACGTCAAACCACCCTGTCTCACACCACACTCCAACCCATACGACTCAGAGAACGTTCCAGACCACTTGACATGGTTGGTCCGGTTTGCATACCAATACCGCAGGATTTTAAGAACTTCCGCCGGTACATTCCTGTCCCCGAGCTTTGTCCATAGCACATCATATGACACAAGGTCGAAGGCTCTGGAGAGATCCAGGAAACAGGCATATACCGGCGTTTTTCGGTCAGTGTAATATTGAACAGTATTCTTTAAGCTCAGTATAGCACTTTCTGTCGATAATTCAGGTTGAAATCCGAATTGTGCGTCGTGCAAAGGCAGATATTTTTTCAAACATGAGTCAATCATACTGTCCAATATTTTAGCAAAGGTGGTCGCCAGAAAGATCGGTCGGTAGTTTCCACAGTCCGAGATATCCCCTGTCCTGTTTTTAACAATAGGTACAACTACAGTTCGCATCATCTCGGCTGGTAAATGAGAATGACTAATGCACATTGAATAAAACCAAGACAGGACCCTCGGCAGGTGAACCCCAGCATATTTAAAATGCTCAATGCTGAGTCCGTCGTGGCCGGGGGATTTACCTCTGCTCATGTTTTGAATGACAAGTTTGACTTGTTTAGCCGGGAAATGTGTTAGTGGTCTCACCCCTTCACGGCCAGACTCAGCATCACCCCTTGAAACAGAAGGACCCAGAGGAGATTGCACCCTAAAATGTTCCATAAACATATTCGCAATTCCCCCAGAGTCACTGATCCCTCCTACGCTCTGCGGAAGTCCAGGCCTAATATCCAACTTACGAGTCGATTTCCAAAATTCACTAAAATTACATGAGGCTCTTTGTTTTGCTATGATGTCCATTTTGATTTTTTGTTTATTTTTTTGGCAACATTTCAGTCGACCCTTAAATATTTTACGAGACTTACTCATTTCTTCAAATACTACTCCACTTGTCGGCCTCTTATGCAATACCCACAATTTAAACTTAAGCCTGGCCTCACGGTGAGCGTCCCGGACTTGACCATTCCACCCACATAAAACTTTGCCTCTCCTTGGCCTGCGCCCTTCCAAAATATTGGCCTGCTCTTCAGCGTTACATAAAATACCTATAATATCATTTTACAGACCGTCTATACTCCATTTGTTTAGGTAGTTAACTAAAGGTAAACAATCTTGATATGTCTTTTTATATAAAATAAATCGTATAAAAGACCAACTAATATTATTTAAATTAAGTTACTTACCTAACATCGGTTTAAGTAAATACCTAATTGTAAACATTTTTAGATTCAATTTTTAGACAGTTTTTTAGATAAAAGACATGTTAAGATTGTTTACATTTAGTTAACTACCTAAACAAATGGAGTATAGTATGCTTTTGTGTGCTACTGAGTTACACGACCCATAACTACACTCTGCAAACTCTGAGGGAAAATCAACGTCACGCAATGCATTGTTACAATGGTCATGATACCGTCTGATTTGATGTTCATCCCTTTCCCCCCAAATAACTTTAGAGCGCGGTGTATTTAGTGTTATTAATTTAGGCCTCACTATATTCAAGTCGCACTCAATGTATAACGGCAAGTGGTCTGACATAAATACGTCTTCCATAATGCCTACCTTACAAATTGTTTGCCAAGCAGCCAACGACACTACACAGTGGTCTAGCCACCTTCTACACCCGTGAGCTTCGCTTACAAAAGTGTAGTTATCTGTCCCATAACCCAGTTTTTTTACATCGGCACAAATCCATGATTGGTCATTACAAAAATTATTTAATTCTCTAAAAAATAACTCATGAGGGTGCGCGTTAAAATCGCCTAGTACAAATACACTCTCAATATCTACGCTTGCAACTATGGCACTAATTAGTTGGGCTTTATAAAAATACCAGTCCATTATACAATAAAAACAGAAGTATGAAAAAATATTTCAGTAGATAACATTACCTCATCTATAGCAAAGCAAACATATTTGATAATGCTGAGATCTCTTATCAGAATAACATATCTTCTGCGAGGATAGGCAGTTTCAATGACGATAAACATAAGCTAGTATTAAACGTCTGGAGATAAAGGCTTATACTAAACATATTTACTTTTGCAGAATGTCTTAGATTAGAAAGTAGTTGATTCATCATTTCAGTTCATCAAATTGAAGCATTTGTTTCATAATATTATGTCAATGAAATGAATGTCTTGATGCTCTAATGGCTATAAAGACGAATGCATGGAACTGTGTCCTGGGGTCGATCCTCAGCTTATGCGGGTGTCTTGTTCATCGCAGTCTGAATTCGCGTCTTAAGGCTCTCGTTCATTGCCGTTATCCAATATTGCATTGTCATGGGTCTTATAACTTGCGATATGTGGTGGACTGCAAATTCTTTGGATAAAATTGGATCCAGCAAATTTTTTTTTTCAGAAATCTACCGAATTCTTACTTTTTGTTTAGTAATCAAATGCTTCAGCAAGATTATAGCTTCGAGGGGAGTTTAGATTTAGAAAATACTTTGGTCAGATGCTAATGAATATGTGTATTCCAGATGGCTGGGTGCTACTCAAATGGAGCCGACTCACGCAAGAAAGGTATTCCCTTGCTTCGACGAGCCTGAACTGAAAGCGACGTTCGTAATTGGAATCGATCGCCCTTCTTACTATCAGCCATCGTTATCTAACACTGATGTGGAGCGGAGAGAGCCTTTGTAAGTTCCTATGCAAATAAGTTAATTCCTTCTTTATTTCAAAGGATTTTGTGTTGAGATAGATTTTGCAACACTGTCAATTTGTAATTTTGGCCAGTGCTGTGTATGTGCCGAGTTGAGTCAAGTGTATAGTTTGCCTTGAGCTAATACAAACAATCACGGGATTGCTTCCTTTCTTATTTATTATGTTAGATTGAATATAGATAAAAATGCTTTATCTGTAAAAGAAAATACGGAAAAAGGCTTTTTTTATTTTTAAGTAGGAATCAGTTTTAGAATCCAGGATACTGTTAATAATCTTACAAAGGAATGATAATATGTAGCTTTTAAACGTTAAAATTATTCTAGGTCCAATGGCTACATCCGAGAGATCTTCTTCCCTACGCCCAGGATGGCAACCTACCTAGTTGCATTCCTGGTCTCGGAGTTCGAAGCTGCAGCTTCTAGCCAAAATGGGTCCCAAGAGTTTGGGGTCTACACGCGACCAGACGCAAAGAATCAGAGTGAATATGCTTTCCAATTTGGCAAGAAGGTTGTAGATGCTTTGGGCACGTACTTTGGCATCAACTATTACTCAACTAATAGCCATTTGAGGTTGGATCATGTCGCGTTGCCTGATTTTAGAGCCGGAGCTATGGAGAACTGGGGACTTATTAAGTACAGGTACGAAAAATTTGTTTAGTCAGTATGAACTTTTGAGTAACCCGTCTTGCCCTTTTATCGCGTTGTTTAGACGTTGTAGGAGAAGAAATAATTACACTTATAATAGGTACTTATCACTTACATTTGCACGTAAAATTTAATTTTAATGCAGAACTAACGTAAATGGTGAAAGACTCCAGTACTTATAAGATGGGCGTAACTGAAACTTTCTTTCGTCTTAGGAAGTAGCTAAGAATACTCTTGCTCTTCATCTTATTAAAAGTAAAATATAGTTCATTCAAAAATCTTGCAGGGAGGCTTTACTGCTGTATGTTCCTGAGGACTCCACGCCATACTTCAAATACAGGGTCGCACAGATTGTGGCCCATGAGACCACTCATATGTGGTTCGGAAACCTCGTAACCTGCCATTGGTGGAGCAACACCTGGTTAAATGAAGGCTTTGCTAATTACTTCCAAGATTACATCACTGCCTTTGTATGTATTAATAATTGAATTGGATTATATTGATTTGGTTCTTTGTTTTATTTTGAGACCAATTCATAAATTAAACTCAATAAACCTTCCGTTTCTAAGTATCTTCTTGTCTTTAAATTTTGTTATGTTTAAGTGATATGATTGTTGTCAGATGGTCTATTAAGCAGATGATTCTTACTTTGTAAAACATGACTCCTAATAATGAAAAATTATTTTCTACGCTTTATCGACGTCAAAAACAAAATAAGGAAAATATTCTACGACTTTGTCGCAACATGTGATTATTCCCAATGCTTACAACAGGTGGATCCAGAAGTTGGTTCAGTCAACCAGCTGGTAATTGGATCAGTATACAGTGCCTACGATGCCGACAACAGTCCGACTTCTCCACCAATCACGAACAACAACGTCAACTCTCCCGCCGAAATCAGCGGCCATTTTGGAACCATTACCTATCAGAAAGCGGGTTCCGTGATTAGAATGATGCATCATTTGATTCAGGATGACGCGTTTAAATATGGATTGAACTTCTACTTGACGAATAAGTAAGTTTTCTTTTTTTTGTGTGTCTACTTAAAGGAAAAAATAATGTTGTGGTTTTTTAAACACGAGAAGATGAAGGTTGAAATAGGTCAAAGCATTTTCTTACCTTAATGTAAATGTGAGATTTTTTTTTTTTAAGAAATACATTTTTTTTTATAAACAATAATAGAAAAAAAGCCAAAAATATTGTTTCGTATTGTACTTGAGTGATAAAAAAAATATCTCCGTTTTAAAATTGCTTATATAAAATTAAATATTATTATGTATACGTATAAATTAAATTGACCGATTTCTTTTACTATCTTTTACAGCTCGTTCAGTTCCGGTTACCCAGAAAAGCTATACCAAGGTCTTAACGAAGGAGTTCGTGCTTACAACTCACTTTCCTCCTACCCTTCTTCTACTATCGATGACGTCATGGGTTCATGGATCACCCAGGCCGGCCACCCTGTATTGACAGTGTACATTGATTATGATACTGATGTGGTTACTTTGACACAAGTTAGTAATTTTCTATTTTAAATAATATCTACTTTACAAATTGCGTTAGTTTTGTTTTGTTACATATGTTGCGTTCAAATAATTACATGTACATAATAAGTTAGTTCTTTCATATCTTGACTCAGTACCATGAGTACCATTTCTTGCCGTCGTAAAAATATGTATTATACTGGTCTGGGTTATGGTAATGTGAACAACATAATAAAACGTTGAAAATAAAACTGAACCATAAATCACAACACTGAAGCGAAGAGGGAAAACAAGTGCCTACTTTAGAAATTCTTCCCTCACACTCGCAGTTTACCGATCCCACTTGATAGACAAAAACAGTATTTAATCTATCTATCTATACAGGGTTATTTGTAAAACACCGGCAACCTCTCAGGGCTATGTTACTAACATCATAATCAACAACTTTTGTTCTATGACTTTTCAAAATTCAACATATTTTAGTTCATAAGATTTTCATACAAAAATCGGCCGCCCGTAAATATGTCAAGTTCAAGCGCCCCCGCTGCCCTAACTCCGGTCCCCTCGCTAATGTACTATCGCTTTCTTTTGCTTCGCAAAGACTTCGTAACATTTAGAGCGTTAAATTTAAATATTTATATTTTTGTATCAGAATCTGATGAACTAAAATATGATGAATTTTGAAAATTCATAGAACAAAAGTTGTTGATTATGATGTTAGTAACATAGTCCTGAGAGGTTGTCGGTGTTTTACAAATAACCCTGTATATATAAAGTCCTGCACCCTAATTGCGAAACGCACAATTTATCAGAATCTGAAAGGCCTCCAACAAGGTGGACCTTGTGAAGGCCGCAGGAATCCGCTGGATGCGGGAAGCACAAAACCAGTCGAAGTGGCGGAGCTTGGGGGAGGCCTATGTCCAGCAGTGGACGTCTTTCGGCTGAAATGATGATGATGATGATGATGAATGGGATTGAAGATTATATCTAAACCATTGCGTCATTTGTTCGAATAAATTGTCGGCTCAGCAACGTAAATAACGCAATTAATGTTGTTTAACTCCGCAATTACCCCTCTGAGTGACTGACTGATATATCAACGCACAGCCTAAACCACTGGTCCTAGGGACATGAAATTTGGAGGGTATGTTCTATGTGAGGAGTAGGTATCTTCTAAGGGTTTTTTTTTAAACTCCATACCTAAGAGGGTGAAATAAGGAGTTGAAATGGTGAATTTTTCGACATCCACGCGAGCGCAACCGCGGGCAGAAGCTAGTTTCCTTATATTTTGATTATTTTACAGAAACGCTACTACGTGAACGGTTCGCTCTCATCAAATGAAACCTACAAGATACCGATAACGTACACCACGCAAGCCTTACCAGACTTTGAGAACACCAAGCCAGTTTTCATAATGGAGGAAAAGGAATTTCAATTCAAAATCGCTAATATTAGTCAAGACCATAGCTGGGCCATTTTTAACGTGCAAGAAACAGGTAATGTTCCAAAACGGAGAGTATTATTTTTAAAGACAAATTGTACCTATACTATTATATAACTTGCAATAAAATTATGGCATCTGCCTCTTTGGGATGTGTGGCTTAATTTCGATAAACGGCAGTAATTATGGTGTTGGAAAAAAAATGTCTGTGTAAAGCTGGAACATATTATGTTATTATTAAAACGTACGGAAACCACATTTAAATAAATGAAACCACAAGTATTACAAGTAAGCAAAATTAAAATAGTAAATTAAAAACTGTAAATACTAATTTACAGTTTTTAATTAAAAGTTAAATTATCAAAAAAATAAATTTGGGAAAAGTAAACACTCTGTTTGGACAACGTACTTTCGTAGGTACGTTTTTGTTTAGGTGTACCGATTTTAGGCAAATAAGTAGAATACGTAAACGTGTCGTGACGGTGTGCACTGCGTGGCAACGTCACTTTTCAGTGTTTAAAGATTCAAGTTCACTGAATCATTGACTAAGTGATCTAATTCCGTTTTGCATTTATCTTTTTATCTTTTATTTTATTTTTTTATGTGACATTTTGAATTTATAATAATAATGTAATTGTAATTATAATTGTATGTAAATTATTGTATGCCCCAAGGGCGGGACGTAGCTGATGTTAATTTAATTATTATTTAAGACCTGTGTTATGCACCTACCTATGATCCACAATAAAGTTTGAATTGAATTGAATTCTACAGAGTATTCAAATTTGCTTTAAACTAAAACTCTTTAATTTGACCTAATTACTGAACCGATTTCGTTTACTTTTGTTTATCGCCAGCAAAGGTGACAACAAGTATGTGGTATCATTTATTGCAAATATGTAGTTTCCATACTGTATAGTGTATATCTTACTTGACATTAACTATTAAAATAAGATTAATCTATACTAATATTATAAAGCTGAAGAGTTTGTTTGTTTGTTTGATTGAACGCGGTAATCTCAAGAACTACTGGTCCAAATTGAAAAAATCTTTTTGTGTTGGGTAGCCTATTTATCGAGGAAGGCTATAGGTTATATAACATCACGATACAATTAAGAGGAGCGGAGAAGTAATGAAAATACGTGCAAAAACGGGAAAAATCGCACGGGTAGGCGATTCGACGCGACGGGAAGGGTCGCGGGAACAAGAAATTTAACGCAGATGAAGTCGCGGGCAGAAGCTAGTCAATAATATTGCTATTTAAACACCTTTTTATGTGCCTTTTCATGTCCTAATAGGTATAAGCAATGTTTTTTCAGCAGTATTTTGTTTTTTTGTACCACGATATTCATTAAAATATTTTCTTTACTTTTTCATGTCCTAATAGGTATAAGCAATGTTTTTTCAACAGTTTTTTTTTTTTTTACCAATACATTCATTAAGATAATTTTTTTTAACAGGTTTATACAGAGTGAACTATGATGACCACTTATGGACTATGATTATATCAGCTCTGAAAGGAAACGACAGTAAAGTCATTCATCCTTTGAATCGTGCCAAGGTATTTGTTTAAGTACTGTACTATTGTAAACAAAATAGCTTACCATCTATACTTCTATACTAATATTATAAAGCTGAAGGGTTTGTTTGTATGTTTGTTTGATTGAACGCGCTAATCTCAGGAACTACTGGTCCGAATTGAAAAAATATTTTTGTGTTGGGTAGCCTATTTATCGAGAAAGGCTATATTATATCACGCTACAACCAAGAGGAGCGGAGCAGTAATGAAAAATGTTGCAAAAACAGGAAAAATCGCACGGGTAGGAGATTCGACGCGACGGTTGGGGGAACAAGAAATTTAACGCAGACGAAGTTGCGGGCAGAAGCTAATAGTAAATATGTAGGGCAGAGGCAATTTACTTTGCGTCCGTCAATGTTGTGTTTTATCTCCGTTTATAAATAAATGCGGATTTTATGCCAAACGAACACGTTATTAAATGTATGATAGATCTGAATTTTATACTGGTTGTCAATTTACTCCACGTTTATAATAAACATAACATCTCGCTTTGTTACCCCGAAAGGTTGGGCAGAGGTGTATCTAGTATGTATGGTGTATGTAGGGGGGAGCCTAAAAAAAAACCCTATAACACTTACAATTAGTCCGACTTCGGAATTGGACCAAAAACCTGATCATTAGCATTTGCTACCATTAGACCAACGAGGCTGTTCAGTATTCATATAGGAGGTTACTAGTCATAAGATCAACATGACCTAAAATTCTCAACTCCTTAAAAAGGAATCCGGGATCTGATCCAGTCCCTCTCCACTAAGATTATTTTACCCTAGAACCAATAGTAGATCATTCGAATGTTGAATAATAGTGATCGTATTTTTAAAACATTGAACTACAATTTAGTTATTAAAAACGCGGTGTGGGTTAAGAACACATGCTTAGAATGTCAACCGCCATCCTGTTGACTGTATTTTGCAAGAAATTGACCAATCTCACAACGATCCAACCGAATACTTTACCCCCTTATTATTCAACGTGTAATTAATCAGCTTTTACTAACATTTTATACATTAGAAAATATATTTTAAAATTATTTTTATTTCAGATTATAAACGATCTCTTTGCATTCGTCTACTCGGATGAAGTACCATTCGCGACTCTGTACAGTGCTTTAGACTTCCTACAAGGAGAGACGGAGTACTCCGTGTGGTACGCAGCATTACGCGGCTTCAGCAGAGTGTGGCACTTTTATCTTGGAGATAATGAAGCTTTGCCTTCCGTTGAGGTAAGTTTATTTTAAAGATACATAGTGTTTTTCACAATACAGTCACGTTTGGCCATCGCATCATATTTCAATACAAAAAGCGCGGTGCAGCACGCCTGTAGTGATGGATGATGCATACAAAATGTACGAAAGTGTAGCCCGCTCTAATATGCGTCAGTTTTAACTGTTACTTATCTTGCCGAATAACATTTTTCCTGTAATCCGTCTCATATTATCGTGCGAAGTAAAATATTAACTTCATCATCGTCAAAACAATTTCAGCCGAAAGACGTCCACTGCTGAACATAGGCGTCCCTCATGTTCCACCACTTCTGCTATTTCTCGGACTCTCGTATCTGGATGCGGGAAACAGAGAACTATGTTCCGTGATTAACTTGGCTTACGACTTACTTAACTCCGAAACTAATAACAAGATTCCGTTGACCAAAAATTTCCTTTACCTCTAAAGTTTAAGATTCGTATATTCAGACCCTACTCATTTCTCTTTGTACTAATTTCAGGCTTTTATACTTCATCACCTAAACCATGGTATATCAAGTCTTGGATATGAAGTAAGAGCCACAGACAGCTTCGAAGACTTGAGGAACCGCATGCAGCTTTTAGAGTTCGCGTGCAAATTGGAACATCCTGGATGCGTTGAGAACACCGTTGCTTTATTCAGGGCTTTAAGACAGAATGGCACTGAGTGAGTAAAATAGAAAGTATACATTCATATTCTCATGTCATCATTATTACTATTAGTGTTTTAAGTTGTATAAAGCTAGGCGAGTGACAAGCAATAGCATAAAGCCCAGTCAGCATATAGTGTTCCCTCTGCTGGGACACGGGCCTTCTTTGAGTGGGCTGTAATTCACCACCCTAGCCCAGCGCGGGTTGGCAGTTGTCACATGTCTTTGATTTTTTCTAGGATAATTTTTAGTTTTCTGGCAAGATTTTCTTTCACCTTTTGTGATGATGATGAAATTGTTTTCATAAAATAAAGCGCGTTTCTGGGTTCAAACCTACACCCTACAACTCGGAAGACGCAGCCGTTACCACCAAGCCAGCACTGCTCGATGAGCACTGGTGGATCTAAATGATAGAACAGGCTGTTTTCAGACAGCCGATAGACTTGTAATGTCGGGTATTAATGGTCCTGTGAGAATACTGACGACCCATTGTTACTTTGCGAGTAAGGGGCCCGTATCACGTAGTCCAGACGGGAATCAGTCAGCACCTCCGTCATATGACAACAATGGTTGGTAGTTTTCATTATCTCGAGAGAACGACATTATTATTATAATCAGCAGTTTAACATCATTATCATCTCCGATATTTCCGATCAAAAATCAAAAGACTTCTTTCTAATATCCTTGACTTCATTATCAGGGTAACACCAAGTTTGCGTCCCGTGGTATACTGCACTGGACTTCGTCATGGCAATGAGGAAGATTATGATTTCTTGTGGAACCGCATGCTGAGCACTAATGTGGCCAACGAAGTCTGGGTCATTGAAGATGCCCTGGGCTGCACTTCAAATGAGCAGTCACTCCAGAGGTAAAAATAGACATCTTACTTTTAAATTGATAACTTAAAATTTAATAGGAGTAAAAACATAGTTAGCTAGTAAAACCTCAATCCAAAAATAAATCAAGGAGAAAAACCCGAAAATGGCAAATATTTAAGTGTGATTATGGAATATCTATGGAAAAACCTTTATATTTTTGGCTTGAATATGACTTTAGTGTGACATTATATCTGTTTTATCCCATGGAAACGTGCTACCGGGAAAAAAAGTAGCTTATGTTACTCCTTATCAGCTGTCTGTTAGTCACAGTCCCGTCAAAATCAGTGTAGAATCGAAATGAGTGGAAACAGACAGACAATCAAAATCAGTTTAAAATATAGTTGATCTTTTGTTATGTGGTGCTTATACTTTCTTAAACATTTAGTAAAAATCTGTTTTTTTTTAACATTGCGTAAAGACACTTCAACTTTTTTTTTGTACGATGTAGGCATTTAGTTTGATTTCTTCCAAATCAAATTGTTAACTAACAATTGAAAAAAAAAAAACAGTATTTTCTTATGTCAACGATTTCGTTTTATTGACTTACAAACTTCAAAAGCAGTGGGGCAATCCCTATATTTTTAGGAACATTTACTGTAATTCTAGTCTCCGTCGCATATTGTCAAAACAGTTCCGATTTCCCTACATTCTTGACAAATTTTTGACATTGACCCTCGCTGACATGACATTACGACTTGATTTAAAAAAAAAACCGGCCAAGTGCGAGTCGGACTCGCGCACCGAGGGTTCCGTACAAACCTGCAGGTCATCATCATCATCATTCGTCATCATCGTTTATGAAATTAAATGTTTTTTTTTTAATTTTTATATTTGAGTTGACTGAATGAAAGGTAAATTGTGGTTTACGATTTATAACGTATTAAAAAAAAACTACTTACTAGATCTCGTTCAAACCAATTTTCGTTGGTAGTTTTCATGGTAATGTACATCATATATTTTTTTTAGTTTTATCATTCCCTTATTTTAGAAGTTACGGGGGGGGGGCGGGGGACACACATTTTACCACTTTGGAAGTGTCTCTCGCGCAAACTATTCAGTTTAGAAAAAAATGATATTAGAAACCTCAATTTCATTTTTAAAGACCTATCCATAGATACCCCACACGTAAGGGATTGATTAAAATTTTTTTTTGTGTTTCAGTTCTATGTATGGGGAACCCCAAATATTATTGTTTTAAAAAAAAATGATATTAGAAACCTCAATATGATTTTTGAAGACCTATCCATAGATACCCCACACGTATGGGTTTGATGAAAAAAGAATTTTTGTGTGATTCTATGTATGGGGAACCCCAAATATTATTGCTTTTTTTCTATTTTTGTGTGAAAATTTTAATGCGGTTCACTGAATACATCCACTTACCAAGTTTCAATAGCACAGCTCTTATAGTTTCGGAGAAAAGTGGCTGTGACATACTCGGACAGACAGACAGACAGACAGACAGACAGACAGACATGGCGAATCTATAAGGGTTCCGTTTTTTGCCATTTGGCAACGGAACCCTAAAAAAATACGGTTTCTTACATACCTATGTTTTAGATATCTGGCATCAGTTGCAATGGCCGACACTCCGATCAGAACCCAGGATCAGACGGTACCATTGACAAGCGTCCTGAGGACTTACGGCAACTTGCCCATCGTTATGGATGCCCTGAAATCTAATTACACATTATGGAGTACTATGTGAGTATTATTTTTCAATAAAAAAATGTGGGGTGAACTTTGAGAGGTGAATGCGGAACAAATTAACACATACAATTGCTGTAGAATCGAAACTATATTATTTTTAGCCGACGGCAGAAAAAGGAGGAGGTTGTTTTAATTCGATTGTGATTTTTTTAATGTTATGCAGACATTTATAGACCGACTTGACAAAAATAAATAAAAGACCATACATATACCCTATACGTATGGTCATTTATTTGTCCCTAGAAAATGAAATCATGTTCTGCTAAGTAGTTTTTAAGTTAGCTTCAACAATTCTTATTTTTCCCACTTAATTGAAAATATTAAAATAGCTTTCTGTCACAGTTATTTACCCAGCAAGAAAAGGTTTACGAATCTGTGTGTAGTAAGAACCACTGCCAATACGTGATAAATAAGAGAACATAATAAGTCGGTGCCACAAAAAAACAGAAATATAAAACCAAAGGCTTCCAAAATTAAAGTAATTATTCACTTTGGAATTTTAAGTCTTTTAAGTAAACTTTTTGGCTGAAACAATTGAATGCGTTTAGCTTCCTTCAGTCGTACAGTTTTACAAAAGTGGTGCAATGCTTACTATGTACGGTGTATTTTGACAGACATCAATCACCAAACGACGTTCCAGTTTCATTGTTGAAACAGTTTGTTGTTATAACTATTTTGTTATGATTACACTAATTGGTAACGCTGCTTTGCCTTGTTTCTTTGTTTTCACAGAAATAATTTCATTTCGCAGATATCCATCAATGGACACCATTTTAAGTACAGTTGCATCAGTTCTTCACACAGAAAGTGATTTCACCGAGGTAACTATGTTTTAAGTTAATTAATGCTGGCACTATTTCTCAATAAAACAGAAGTAGTATCGTTTATAGCAGGGGCGTAGCTACCGCCGCCGCCGCCGCCGTATCAGCCGTATCAATGATACGGGGCCCTCAGGGTACAGGACCCCTCGAGCTCCGACGACGTATTACACAGCACGTATAAAAAATCGTCCCCTTATAGCGAAAACCAATTATCTGCAATGAACCTATCATTGCAGATATTCGGTTTTCGCTGTAAGGGGACGAAATATTGTTCAACACCACTAACACTTGTTAATGAGAGGTCCGTTATGAACGAAAACAAAATAAAAATATGTAAATGAAAGTATGTTATGAAAATATGCAAATGTAAGTATGTACCGAATGAATATATATGAAAATGTAAGTACGTCATTTGAAAATGTAAGTCCTTATAATTTATTTGTCTTACAAAAAAGCTACAGGAGCAGGACAATTCTTAATAAACGTTTGCAATAATTTAGTCAAATCATATAGAAATTTACCCTTGCCGAGTCAGGACGCTGTTTTCTTTATTTTACATTACACATTTATTTTAAATAACTAGAAAGCTTTTTAATTTTGTCAATTTTTTTCAATGCCTTTGTAGGTATCTTACAAAAATTTTGATAGCAAATCGTAGCACGAAATCAATAATGGCGGATCAAATCGCCAGGCGTTATCACTCACCTGAAAACATAACATTTATACTATATGCTTACAGACAGCGTCACTAATATCGGGACGAATACACTGTTCAAAATGATTTAAACAACTTCGGAAATTATATATTAACTCAATGACACACCTCTTTAAATAAATAAAGAAAAAGAAAAAACTCAATGACACGCCATGTTTCAATTGACAAAATGAAGACAGTACACGACAACTGTCATTCTGACAAGAACAAGTATATGATACTGTATCCAATCGAGATGAAGTTTAATTTTCTTAGTTGTTGAGATAATTTTGAACAGTCTGTTCGTTCCAATATTTTTGACATTGGCTGTTGACTGACCAGATATTTATTTATTTATCTATAATCTAAATCATCCAAGTACCCACACAAAAAAAAAAAACACCAAAAAATAATAATGTATAATTGGTCAAGTAGCTTAGGAGTTCAGTAACACTTAAAGAAGAAACACATAAATAAAGCTGAAAACGTCATTTTAGGAACTTTGTCACAACATGACTAAATGACTGAATACTCGATTATTGTAATTTTGTTAAAATTATGCTATAAATCCGATCCCCTATAACCTGCGAAAATATTTCGCAAGCCCCTAATCGCCGAATCGCTTTGAAATGTAAACACAAGGCTAACCTTTTAGTCTGCCTGTCCCTAATTGAGGGCCGGTGACCCAAATGACTGTTTATCAAACACTACATTGGAGGGCTATACACACTCATTACCTGACGCCGTCATGTTGGCAGAGGGATGTGTCAATTTCACTCAATTGGTACTCGCTAATGATCGTTTGTGTTCACTAAATTGTCCTGAATGGTTTGCTAGTGTTGTTTGGGTTTTGTCTGGTTGAGAATTTGCGATAGCTAGTTGGACATTTTCGTTATGATATGAGGATCAACTTATAGTTTTGGTAACAAAGGAACAAGGGACCATCCATAAATTACGTCACACAAATTTCATGATTTTTTACCCCCCCCCCCCTTGTCACAGCTGGTCACATTTGTGAGACCCCCCCCCCCTCCCTAGTGTGACGATACATATTTTGCAATTTTACATCTAGACATTGAAATTTTAAAAAAAATATTTCATAGTTCATATTTCGTGTTTTAATAGTACTTTAAATATGTATATTCAGTTTTGAAATGTGACGTCACAAAATTTAGGGGCTCTCCCACCCCCTTGTCACACAATGTCACACTTCGTCGACCCCCTCCCCCCCCCTTAACGTGTGACGTAATTTATGGATGGCCCCCAAGAAGTGACGCCTTTGTTTTCAAATGGTGAAGAATTAGGACTTCTTGTGAGTCATCTGCATAGCCTTTTTCCCTACTATGTTGGGGTCGGATTCCAGTTTAACCAGATGCAGCTCAGTAACAGTATTTTACATGGAGCGGCTACCTATCTGATCTTCACGACAGTGGAAGTTCTTATATAGAGTAAAATGTTGGCGACCATTCTAAACGAAAGGGACATAACTCCAAGTATTTGGTACTAAAAACAAAAACGACGATCTGTACATGACTTTTCATTAAAAGTTACCGATTAAACAAGATCACTGTGCATTGTTCGTTCATAATAACAAAAGAGAAAAATAACTTAGTCGTAGAGTGAAAATGTCCAAGAAAAGGGTCCATACCTTTTCGTAATCATTTTCAACGAAATGTTTATTTCCACAGCACTTAATGCATTTTGCATTAAGAAGTATACATCTATACAAAATGCTTCACATCCGTTCCCACATTTGTATAAACGAAAGTCCGTACTTTGAATATCAGTCACAACATACATTGTAATGGGTTTCCCATTATAAATGAATGCTCTGACCTAAATACGATATCGTTCCGATGGATGGATTGTGAGTGAAAGTATTCATATTCATCCCATTGAGTTTGGCAGTCAGCCAAGGAGGAAACATTGAGATTCTTGATGACGTAATATCGCGATTTTATAATTACCTGCTTTAAAAATATAAGATCAGCTGCTGCGATGGAAATGGTTTCATGGCTTTCGCCCGCTTCGTCTTCATCTAATCCAGTTGCTTTATTATGATGGTATGTAACGTCTATTATACCAATTTTTCTATTATTCAATTTAAAAAAAAACTTTTGAAATAAGAGATTGTAGAGTTATGCTAAATTAAATGTAAATGAAATTAAGAAAGTCACTACCAAGATGACTGTTCTTTTCTAATGACAGATATGTACATACATATAGATCGGTATATTTGGAATTTCTCAATAGTAGCAAGGAAATATCTGGATATATGCACGGTGGATGGCAATGGGCTAAAGCAAAATATGGGTAAACTAAGTATACCTTTGCCTGCTTTATATAAAGAAAAGTTGTAATTTGTATCAGTCACAGTTGCTACATAACAAAAAAAATAATAGTTTAAAAAAACACGCTTCTATTGAAAACCAAACTAAAAAGTACAAAATTATTTTCTATTTTTTAGGGGGTTTCGAATTTTGAGACGTATGTCAGCGTAGTTTGTGACGTATGTCAGCGTAGTTTGTGACGTATGTCAGCGTAGTTTGTGTCGTATGTCAGCGTAGTTTTTCAAAGACAGTTTTTTTGCTGTCCTGGTAACCCTGGCAAGCATAATGGCACAAATTTATGAAATTATTGCATTGTCATCGGTCCTTGACAGGTGTGCAAAGTTTGAATGAAATCTGGTCGTTTAAAGTGGGTCAAAATCGCGCTATAAGGAATCGGTTACGAACAAACATACAAACATACAAGTGTAGCTAATATAAAGCGTGTAATATCAACAGATGCATTATATAATCATAATGTATAATTAAACTTGTAGTAAACATGACTAACAATATTATATTTTATGACTGCAATTAGACTTCATTTCGTTGTTTTAGCACAAGCTAATTGCTTCAACCTTGCTAGTTCAACTGACATTACACAGTGTTAGGACAAACAACACTATTATGCGCCAGATTGCATTTATATTTTAGCTCACAATGATATCTAGACTCAGATTTGCTGTGACCTATTGACTTACATGACATACAAATAATTTCAATACCATTACTCTCAAAACGGTGAACGAAAACAACGTAAGGAAACAAAACTATTAGAACAAAAATTCGATGACATGTGACATCTACCAACCCGTATTGGGCCCGCGTGGTAGATTACGGCCCACTCCTCTCAGCAAGAGAAGGCCTGTGTCCCAGCAGTGGGAATGGTATAGGCTGATTATGTTATGTATTGACGTACAGGTTTGCCTTCCCAGGCAAAATATGAAGAAGGCTTAATTTTTTAACAATTACGTTGGTTGGATCTCATCAGTTTCCAAAACTGTAGTGTTTTAGAGAACTTTTTCTTTTTTTTGTGAGTGTGAATCATCAAATGGCGTCTCCTGCTCTGGGTGGAGCGGAAGGGCGTGTCAGACTTTTACTGACTAAAACCCACCCGTGTTCCTTCAGTTGCCCATATGCCAGGGTCACGGTATTTCTTTCGAACGAATCTCGCAATCTTGACAGGGAGGGACGAACAGCTTAGCGTACATTCAGAGGCACGAAAGGGTTTCAGTATGTAACGATGGTCGCCCATCCAAGGATTGACCGTGGCAAACTTAGCTTAACCTGATCGATCAACCCGTGTGGCTATTACTACTTAGCCACGATCCATAACGTACCATGGAATCTCGTCTCTCCTATCTTAGGTACCCACAAACTCATACTTACTTATTTATTTAAAAGTTTAAAATAGTATGATTAACTTAAATGCTCTCTTTCTTCAGTTTGAATCGTTCCTCTCATCCTGCAGCGAGTGTACCGAGGCTGCAAAGACTGCGGCCAAGAGTACGCTGGTACAATCCAGAGCCTCCACGTCCTGGGCTAGTAGCCACAAGGCGGACATTTTAAAGTCTATCAAGACTTCAGGTTCATATTCAGCTTCAACCGTTCCATCTATTATTATGATCATTCTTGGTTTTGTCGTCCTGCTTTCTACTAAGTTTTGATTTTATGTATATTTTTGAAGTGAAACTTCTAATGCGACTTCCAAAAAGGTTGCGTTAAACGTTTAACGCTACCATGGAGGGGGTATGAAAGAACAATAAATATTGTCAAAGTGTTCGTGCACACGCCAATGGACACGGATAGAGTTTTTAAAAAATCGAACATTTTAATGTTATCAGAAACGTTTACCCCTTCCTAATTTCATTTCCATATTACGAAGTTTCACTTCTTCCGCGCGGAGAGACTCCACGCACAATTTTTTTTATTTTTAATGCAGTATTATTTTTTGTAAACTACTAATAAGGTTACTTGGTTATGATAACCATCTTGATATTTTTAGTTACTTTATTTTTCATCTTTTTAATTTTCGAATATGAATGTGACATGTCGTACCTAACATGAGTTTATTTTCAGTTTATATTTAGAAGAATACTGAATTGTTCATTATTTAATAAGTGTACTTACTACTATTATAATTAATTTTAAGTTCAAAGAAGAGATTCTTCTCCACTAAAACGTACAATAAAATAAGTAAGTATTCATTATAGAAATACGTACCTAGCAATAGAATACCTATGTAAATACTTTGCAAAATAATGTAAAATAAATCCTATTAGACTTTTTAATACAGTTTTTTATTTGTCAAATTTTGGTCAGCTTATTTTTCTTCAACACCTCATAGTGAGTGGTAATAAAAGTTATGAATTGCGTTAATGGACACCAACGATGGTATTGCGTAACACTAACAGAAATGGCTTTCGTTTTGACTATTCAACAACATTCATTGTGATCTTTAAGTTGTTGAGCAGACAATGTTTTAGAACATATTATGAAGCAAAGTCATTCGAAATAATTCAAATATTAGAAATATTTCAGATTGTGATTAATGGTGCAGTATTCCCGCTGCTCGCTCATTATACAGACGTTATTGGGCATTTAATGTACATAGCACACGATGATATCGATGACTCTATTGACGATGGCTTATCCTCTATTTTTGCCATGGTTTTCAATTTTCTGTAGTTATTTCTAATCTATCATATTAATTATACAGCGTGTATTAGAAATGTGTACAATTTTGTAATCACGACAAAATTATCACTGCTGCCCCATTCATTTGGGTCAATACTCCATAATGATTTTTTTGTATAGTACCGCTGATTATTATTTTTTCGCGATTTCAAGTCCAGTTCCATAGAGAAAGTTGTTCAGTTTAATGGCCTGAAAAAGACCTTGAAGTATGACCATACATTTCTGTATGCTAACTTTGTTTGTGCACTTGTCTCGTGAAACATCTTTTTATTCGGCACAGGTAGGTAACTAATCCTCAAGCTACCATAATCTTCTATTATTTTATTTATGAGAGGAAACATGTCAACATACTCGTATACGGGCCACATTAACTTCCCAATTTATTTCTTCTAACCAAAATTAGCTTGTATTTAATCCTTAATAGATTTAGAAGCGGTCAGGGAATGTCAAGTAATAAATCTTAAATCGTGACCTCCTTACGTAACTTATGTGCCTAAATATAATAAAAGAGATGGGCGTATTTAACCGGGGTTATAAAATAGGATTTTTATAACAAGATCTTGATGTAAAGATTATACTTTATTTGTAGTTTTACAAATTGATCTTTTTTATAATGACCTAATTGGCGCAACAGCTATGCGCTCAGTTTACTATAGTCTCGTGTTTGATAATTTGAAAATGTTATCAAATAACATATTATTAAGAACAAAATAGTTGTTCATAGGTATAATTATTAGTATAATGTCACTATTATAGAATTAATGAAATCCTACTTTTATTTTTAAGAATAAAACTAGGCATCACTTCGTAAATAGTTTGAAAAAAGAAAACAGTTAAAGAAAAATCTTTTTAAAGTTCAGTTTGTTGAAAAATAATCGGTGACCTCAGTTGTGCCAGCATCACAGTTCTCTGAAGGTCAAGGACCAATTCTACAACCAAACAATTAAGTAACTTTTTTCTAACAATCATGGCATTATTTGTCGTAACACATCGAAGTAACCGTGGGCCGGTAATCTGTCTATACGGAATAGTTGCTAAGTGCGCCGCCTACGTGTCGCTTCCAGTCTTCCAGATCAATTGTCTCGTGTTACCGTTAGACCATTGTTAGGAGTTGCATGAATTGGGGCGTGGGTTGGTCATATCGGGATGCGGGATTTTGATTTATTTTGTAGTGTGTTGCTTGGTAAATTATATGCTGATTTATGTGGGTTTCGTATGGAGATTTGTTTGACTTTTCTAAATATTAATCTTCATGAAGCAATGGATTATGAACTTCCCCTAAAATGCTTTGGACTGTGGAGAGTAGTATTAAAATTACACATTGAAGTCATGAAAGCATGACTAAAGAGGTTCGTCAAGGCAAAAATGCATCATCGTCAATTGCAACAAGAATAGTGTATTTAGGTCAGGAACTAAAACTTTGAACAACGCAAAAAAATATATCTTAAAAAAAAATGGTAGAGTATTCCAGTCAAAATTGTATTTTGAACTATGTTACTAAACAGCCATACCTAGGTATGGTTGTGAGAATCTTACATGACTAAATAAAATTGTTAATATTTAGGTATATATTTTTAGAAATTGTAACATACCAATATCCGAAATCAGTCTATACTTGAGAAATAACATATTTCTCAGTGAGTTGTAGTGCACATGCCGCGTTTCACACGAATATCAAATTTTGCAAAGTAAACAATGTTATCATGCTCCAAAATACGAATACTTCAAAGAAACCGTACCGAATTAACACTTGAAGGTGAGGCATATGCACAAACAAAAATATAATCCAGACCAATATAACTTGGTCTGTGACATTATATTCAAGTCCCCACAAAGGTGTGGGTGATACTAGAAACTCAGGGGACGCGGAAGCTCAAGTCTTGCTGGTTTGGCAAGACCGGCGCCAAGTTTCGATCTATGGAGAGGAACAACACTACAAGCATTCACGCGCGCGTCGCGCTCAGACGTATTGGAACGCTCTCTTTGGCGGGAAATTCGAAAAACTAAATAATAGTGACTAATATAAAAAATAATATATTTTAATTCTAATGCGAGATTAGGCTGAATATATTTGATGCCATTGCCTAAAAAAGTAAAATGACGGGCGCCAAATTTTTTCGCGCGTTTTTTATTTTTTGTTTGTTTTCCTTGACAAAAGGAAATATTGTGGTGGACGAAGAATGTCTGAATTACACAGTGTATCCAGTGCAGTACGAGTTGAATATTTATCCTTATGTACACGCGGACAGTTCTTATTATGACTGTGAATTAACAATAACTGTAATAGCGAACGCGCCTAATGTGAATGTGATAACTTTGGATGCAAAAGATTTGAATTTGGAAAGCGGTTCAATCAAAGTTTACGATGGACCCCGGGATATTATCAATACTGCAAGGCCGTTTGAATTTAACGGTTATACAAGTAAATTAAACATTTATTTGAAGGAGCCATTGAAGATGTACAATGCAAATAACAGACAGTTTTATTTCATCAAGATTTCATTCAGAAGATATGTGAAAGAAAATAGTACGGGAGTGTTTTTGGTGAAATATTATGATGAACAGACTAAAAATTACTAGTAAGTAGACATTTTATTTGTAAAATAATATTAATTACTTAAATTATGAGAGCAGTACCTGTGGCCCAGTAGTATTGGATCCAACTTAGGAGTTGTATGTAGGTCGGGGTGGGTTTGAACCTAAGGTTGGACTTTTAATCCTATTCAGTAACTTGACAGTTCAAAAAAAAATATTGATACCATACTAAAACTAATAGTGTTTGGGTGGTGAACGATTTCGCGTAAAGAATGAATGATAAAAAAGGGTAAAAAAACTTTTTTACAAAAAAAAAAAATAACCGACTTCCTTAAAACACTACAAGTGAAAAATAACTTTAATTTTGGAAGTCGGTGGCAAAAAAACCATAAATACAGATCCTAAGACACCGACTTCCGAAATTAAAGTTATTTTTCACTTTGTAGTGTTTTTAAGGAAGTCGGTTGTTTTTTTTTTTGTAAAAAAGTTTTTTTTAGATATAGGATTTTTTATTTGCTAATAACTAAAACGTCGGATTTAAATAACGCCTGATAAAGCTCATCGTGATAACAAAGTTGTTTTTCTCGTTATTTCAATGACAGCCCTTTTCTTAGTTAAATTCAATGTTTATTAATATTAGTAAATCTTATAAGACACTTACGAGTCCATATTTTGTTGGTCAATATTTAAAAACCAGATCACGTCGGCATTTCATAGCTGTCTGAACCCTTAGAAGTAATCTTGAAATAAACTCAGAACTTACGGTCTCTTTTAAAGTCCAATCACAGTTTTTTAAAGGAGTTTAACAATGCACAACTACATATCGACGTAGGAAAACGTATTTGCTGTAAGCCTCAAAACATGAAATGTTCACCAGAGCCAAAAAACTTTTTTGAAATTAGAAAAAAAATCATTACTCATAGACTATACATCTTAGAAACATGATTTTAAAAATGTATTTTTATTTTTCTTCATATTACATGTTGGCTATAAAGATATCTCTCTAACTCAATTATTACCAGTGTTTTTGTGGCTTACAACAAACAAATTATTTTTTACAGATCTCTAAAACGCTGTAACCTTAGGGAATTTTCTATGGCAACAAAATATTTAAATTATGTTAATAACTATAAAATGATGTAAATGACATACTTATTTTTTTAAGTAAAGCTATAAAGACGTAAGCCATAGTGAAGTATTATCTTGCATTGATGTTATTGATTTAACTGAATAGAGTGGGAAAAATGTTTTACGAATAAAAGGCAGTTAGTTAGCTGTATTTATTTAATTTGTACTTTCAAAACATAATTATAATAAACACTGCTTTGTGTTACAAACCTTATTAGTATAACGAGTCAATAAAATCAAATTATAAGTAGAAATCAACAAAATTATTAATAAAAAAAAACATCTAGTAGGTAGGTACTTGAGATCAAAAAAAAAAAAAAAAACAGAAATAGAAAAAAGGTCGATCTTCAATCCTCTTCATCAGTATCTGGCAAGCGGTCCACTGTTTTATTATTATGTTCTAGGTCCAGAAATTCTTTTGCGTAGTTAGATGGAATTATTTTTTTTAAAACAAGATTTTTCAGATCCTTATATTTTTGGGAAGAAATCGGTAATTTCACCTTATATAAATTTTCCTTCAGTTTGGTGTTACCCATATCTCCCAGTGGAATTTCGAAACATTCAGCATCAGCTGCCATAGATCTTTTGATAAACATCACGTTTGGCTTTTTCTTTTTGAAAACTACAACACTTATCGTAGAAATATGCAGATTTAAATTCTTTTTAAATAATTTATTAACGATGTCATTAAAACCCATGAAAAAGTTTCCATCTCGTACATGAACTTCATAGGGAAACGGGTTTTTTCTAGCAATTTCCATGATCGTCGGTCACTGAGAAGGTGCCCACACAGTTGATTTTCTAACCGCACGCTCTATAGTTGCATGCATACTATCCACTGGCATGTACGTATGACCTGGGGTTAGATAATTTATTTGAATGACCTCTAAGTTTTCGCATTTAGACAGTGCATAACGTAACATGGCTAGTACGATTTTATTCTTGTTTTGGCCAAAACAAGAGTCGCAATAGAGTAGTAATGTCCTTATGTTGCCTCTTTTGTCAATGTTATTTGTAATATAATTGAACAAACAACTTGATATCTCGTTTGCTCCTCTGTGAGCATCGGTTTCTGTCCAAACATTGCAAAAACCATTTCGGGTTCCACTCTCATAAATTGTGAAATTATAAACGGCAATTTTGCGTGAATAGTATAAAGACATATTATTTGTACCATGTGGAGTGTTCAATACTTTTTGTAGGTCAAAACTTGCGCAAACAATGCTTCTGTCTTTTTCATGTAAATTTTGGTGAAACAGGAATCTTTTTTGAGAATCATCTTTGTCTTTTAAGTGTTTGTTTATTTTATCCATCTCTTCTTCTGTAAGTACATCATATGATTTATAAGAACATATTGAACATTTGTCTTTTTTGGGTATGTGGAATGCAATATTAAAGTTATTTTTAAAGTATGCCGAAAACACTTTAAGTGACATAGGTTTCTGATCATCTTCTCTACACTTCTCAGCATAAATGGAGTACAAGTTTGTAATGTTTTTTAATTCCTCTGGTAAGTATAACCGTTTACTATCCTTTCTACAATAGTGAGAAGGCAACAAAGGCAAGCTATAAATAAAAGCTTTGGCAAACTCAATAACTTCTGCAGGAGTTTTATTATGTGAAGTGTGTTTGCCTCGTTGGTCAAGTTTTGCAAAGCCTTCATCTGACGAATTTTCGGCTGTATATAGAATAAATCTTTGTGAGACATTAAGAGTTGCAATCAAAAATTGTTGACAAACTTGTCTCCTCGACTCACCTTCATTTATGTAATAACTGTATGTCACGCAGCGTCTAGAAGTAGCTGGCGAATCGAACTTACTGCGTCTAACACTTCTTTTTACTGTCGCTTGAGCAACCCAGTCTCTGCATCTTTGCTGACTTTCAAGCCCCCAAAAATATGTAAACAAAGCACTACGGCGTTCTTCACTAATTTCAGAACAATTATTTTGGCATGCCTTTCCAACACAAGGATTTTCCTTCATTTTTTTTTCTTCTATGATTTTTCCCTTTGCGTTGGTGTAGCTTTCGCCTTTCAGTTTATTTTTATAGTTGCGTAATTTAATTTGTTTCTTTGTTTTACCTTTTTCAATATTTATAGTCTCAGATACATTTTCTGTGTTTTTCTTCTTCAGTCTTTTCTTATTTTTGTTCTTTTTCACTTTAGTTTTCTCTTCTGCTTCACTAGACTCATCATTCAATTCATCCCAACTGTCAGAATCTTCAGATGGATATGCTTCATTTAGTAAAATAGTATCTGCGGAATCTTCTTCATCTACAAAATCTAGGTAAGATATATTAAAATTTAATTTGCGTTTTGATTTTCGAAGTTGTGATTGTTCAATTTTTCCACTGTTGTCAGGATACGTTAGATCTTTTGCATGAATAGTGTTTTGTGTCGTGATCTGATGTTGCAGATATGAGTTACTAGTTCCAGGTACTGGAGAATCATAATATTTTGAGTGGCTCCTTTCTCGGCTCTTGTAATTGTGACAAATGTCTTTATTCGAATAACCAGGACAGCTATTACCATCAGTATCATATGACGTGCTTTGGGGGACTAAATCATCAACATCTGCAGCATTAACATCCAACGGTACGCTTCGGGGGACACTCACGGCGCGGCGTTGGTGAAGATCAGTTAAAGTATTAATATATACAGGGTCGACATCACACGACGTGCTTCGGGGGACACTCACAGCGCGGCGGCGGTGAAGATCAGGTAAGGTATTAACAGGTACAGTGTCAGCATCAAACGGCGTGCTTCGGGGGACGCTTACAGTGCGGCAGTGAAGATCAGGTAAAGTATTAACAGGTACAGTGTCAGCATCAAACGGCGTGCTTCGGGGGACGCTTACAGCGCGGCAGTGAAGATCAGGTAAAGTATTAACAGGTACAGTGTCAGCATCAAACGGCGTGCTTCGGGGGACGCTTACAGCGCGGCAGTGAAGATCAGGTAAAGTATTAACAGGTACAGTGTCAGCATCAAACGGCGTGCTTCGGGGGACGCTTACAGCGCGGCAGTGAAGATCAGGTAAAGTATTAACAGGTACAGTGTCAGCATCAAACGGCGTGCTTCGGGGGACGCTTACAGCGCGGCAGTGAAGATCAGGTAAAGTATTAACAGGTACAGTGTCTGCATAACACGGCGCGCTTTTGGGGTCGCTCACAGCGTGGTGGTAGTGAGCATCAGGTAAATCATTACACACAGGTATATCGTCAACATTATCTGGCGTTCTTTGAAGGACACTCAATATGTCAGCTTTTGAATAATCTGGCGCGTTGTCATCGTCAAGTAAGTGACCATTTCTATCTAATGATATATCTTGTTCACGATCAACAGTTACAGTCACCATATAGGATGAATGGTCAAAGTGTGATGGCGAGTAATTAAAAGATTCGCAATTGTCTATTTTGCACGGTGTCATTTGCTTCATAACTTCTTTAGTAGCTTGAAGATAAGTGTTTGGACTACGAAATGTAGGAGTTAGTTTTTCATAAAATGACCTTTTATTACTATCTGGTGTAGATGACAATACTGGGACGCTTACACCCTCAGTGTGAGTGCAAGTTTCGATTTGTGTACCTTGTTTGTAAATAATTTCACTCAAAATCTGAATTTTTGGCTTTTTCTTTTCCAAGTCATCATTTTTGGATTTTAGCTCATCTATCCACTGTCTTCGCTTCGCCATCTCGCCTGCAAAAACATTATTAAATATAATTGAAAAATTACAATACTTTTTCCCATTTTATAGACCTTGAACCTACTAATTAGACAATGAACTGTAATTGTAGATGAAGACTGATCATAATAATATCAATTAAGAAAATTTTCATACGTATAGGAAAAATTATTAAACAAAATTATAGGAAAGGTACAGGTTTTTTTTGTCGGTGGCCAAAACCCATCGAGATGACATGCTCCGTCCTTGAGCGAAAAACCAACCCCGTTCCTTCGTTGCCTTTCATACCGGGGCCGTGCTTTCCTTTTCAGAAAACAACCCCTGACCTTTGTAGGGTTCGACCTTGCTGGGCTGCTGACAACTCTCTAAGGTTCGCGGGAATAGTGCGCGCCGTCGACGACTTGGGTTCTGTCCGTACAGTTACCGGACGGTCGGACAGTGAGCTACCTATTGCTCACCGTCCGCAAGACCGCGCCTACGGTGGCATCGGAAATCGGGATGGGAATCCCGGCGGCGGCAACGGTGGCGGCTGAGGCATAAGCGCCATTGCCTTATGCGGTCGGCTTTCTGGACGGCCGCCTGCCACCCCTCCTCGCTCCGGACCATGGTTTGAACAAAGGCGCGGCGCGAGAGATTGCCGCCGCCAATCGCCCCCACCAGGACACGGCGATACTCTGCCCAAGCGGGGCACACCTCTACCGTGTGTTCCACCGTGTCCTCCGGGTGGTCCACAGGAAAGGTACAGTATAATTGACATTAACAACATAATCGACCCATATTCATCCCACTCCTGGGCAATAAAAATCACCAATAATTACAAGTACAATAACTTGTTTGGTCGTCAAACAACAATCGATAACCCCGATAGTGCACCCTTGCATTACCCTAATAATAAATAATACTACCTACCAACTTAAAATAATTTTGGTGTAACGTTGGTCATTATTTCAATATCAAGACTTCACGTCTAACTGTCTAAGGTATATATCAATCAAAAACACTAACGACAAAAAAAAATACTACAAAAGAAATTAAATAATATGGCATTGTGTATTCGTGTTTCTCTTTCATACATTAAATTAAACCAAATACCAATAGGTACCTAATAACGAAACTTTAAATTTTGAATAAATGCTCTAATAATACGTATTAAAATTACTAATAATTTATAGAAACACAAATTATACATACCTTTTACTATAAATCACTAACTAATACACAATAACCGCTAAAACCAGCACAGATTGCAACAAACAACAGTATCTAATGACGCGCGTGGACCGAATGCGGGCTGTGACTTGATGTAAACATGGCGGTGCAGCGAACACTGGGTTGCAACCAATAGCGTATCAGTATTCGTTGACAAGTATTTATTCCAATTAAAACGTTGTAAGTATAACGTAATTGCGATTTAATTTCCGTCAAAAATGTGTTATTTTGAATTGTTTGAAAAATAAATGCTGTTTATTTGTAGTAACTGACTATTAGTTATGAAATACTTACTGATAAAAGTAGTAAATATCTCTGTCGTCTAATAGATAAACCACTAAAATGATGTAAGTGTTGGCATTCAAAAAAACTTATCCTGCCAAAATAGCGTAAGCCTCTGTTTAAAAGATTTGCTGACGGCAAGAATGGCGTAAGCAACAAATGCACCAAAAATACTCGATTTTGGTAGACTTACGACAAAAAAGGCACTAATATTGTTCAAAAAACTTACGACGTAAGTGATATTTTTTTCGTCGTAAAAATATGAGACCCAGACCAATCGACGCAGTATTTTTATCTGATAAAAATGATGTAAAAAACGTAATTTCGATTTTTTGAGGCTTACAGCAAATACGTTTTCCTACGTCGATATGTCTGGAAGGACCTTTGAACAAGGAGCCATTGCTTTGAGCTAAGCTCTTCCAACTAACGGCACGCATACATCAGTCATCGTGTAGCTCATTCCTATTATCGAAGCTCAACAACCCGTCACAAGACGCTAACTGCAGGATATTTGCATTTGCAGTTGATTTTACTGCAAATGCAAATATCCTGCAGTTAGATATGGATCGCGTACCTATAGACTGATGATCTTGAGGTCGTGAGTTCAACTCCTGCCTAGTTAAACTATTGAAGATAAACCCACATCTAATTGTTCTAACAGCAACATATTTATATTTTCACTCGCTTTTGCCAGCGGCTTCGTCAGCATGGTGGTCGAAAATTATCCCGCGGGAAGTACTACCGAGATAAAAAGTTTCCTCTGTATTAATATAGGTTATAATCTGTCTGCGTGCTTTTTATCCAAATCCGTTCCGTAGTTTTTGCGTGAAAGAGTAACAAACATCTATAGGACTCACAAACTTCCACACTTTATAATATTGATAGGAAGTAGGATAGTTCGAGTTTGGAACGAATTTGTGCCAACTCTTTGGATTCTTTGAATTTGGCAATTGAATGTTGACAAACAATATTGTTGTATTCAGCCAGTTGTAGAATTTTGTTTTCTTTGTTATTGCACCTAAGTCAGCTACAAAAAAAAAAGACAGAATCAAAAGTTTTTTACACATAATTCTGCCGCCATATTATCTCGCGCCGAATGAAAACATACTTAGACATAGTCTTTTTTAGCAAAGCGTAATTTTTCCGTGCAGATATTCCTGCGACCCACACAAAGAGTTACTTTAATCCAGATCAGTACTGGCTTGTTCATGAATTGTCAAAAGTAAATGATCATCCTAAACTTCAAAGAATATGAATTATCATTGTTTTTATGATGATCTTGTAAAAGTTATAAATATTAAGACTCTTGTAGATAAGCACGACGCGTCTTTAGTAGACCAATATCAAAGAAATGCACAAAGAAATTGTTCTAATAGAATTGTGTCAAGGATGTGTGTGGGAACCTTCAGAGTTGTATTCTCATTCTCAATTCTCAACAAGGAATCGTAACTAATAATAATATTCCACAACTATCACACAACACCATCTAGTCCCAAACTAAGCAGAGCTTGTGTTATGGGTACTAGACAACTGATAAACATACTTATATATTTCTAAATACATACATATTATAGATAAATTACACCCAGACACAGAACAAATGATCGTGCTCATCACACAAACATTTGTCCTGGGTGGGAATCGAACCCACGACCTCCGGCATAGCAGTCAGGGTCACTAACCACTAGACCAACATGCCTGTCAGGTAACTAGGAAGTAAGTCTATTTTAATACTTATGAAAAAAAACAAAAAACTAGGTATGAAGAGAAATAGAGCGCATTCAATGTTTCTAACCTTACATAGTGTTGTGACCTTTTAAACTATTGTCTGTGGAACGGTTTGTTAGACTCGCATATCATTTAGTGATGTGCTAATACGATGATGCTAAACAAATTGTATTAAGCTACATTTTGCGCTGTTGCTATGCAAAAAAATGCTAATGACTTAGGTATCTATTTGGCAGACTGACTAGAAACTACTTAGTCGTTTTGTATGGATATCTTTTTGCGTTTTAATGTATTTGGTTTCCTTTTTCATGGTTGAAAAAAATGCGTTTTAAGAAGTTTATTATTTTGTTTAATGACACGTAAAATTGCCGTTGGAGAGTTTGTTCCGCCACTTCTTCTTCCCAGCTAAAGCACTAGGAAGTGTCGAAGGGCGGGCGTTTTGGGGGGACTGTCTCATGTAACTTTGACGTTCAAAAAGTGCTGACTCTCAGCCTAGTTTGAATAAATGACTTTTGATTTGATTTTGATTTTACCTTCAAAGTCCCGCTGTATTACTAAGGTGACTCGGGTCATCGTAAAAAAATTACGCATTCATAATTACTGTATGCTTTTGCATCGCTATTCTATATTGGGATAGACAAACCGTAGGTGAAGGTTTTTGCAAATCGGCTAGAGTTATACTCGTAGAAACACTGAGATGACGCCTGCATAAAAAAAAAAAACTATAATCACTTGAAAACAATGGTTGAAATAGCAAAAACCTTTGACTAATAACTAGCCAACAACATCAACTTAAAATCTATTTAATGAATTGTCCATTTGATTGAATACTAGCTTTTTGAAGTTGAAAATTATTCGGGATTGCGGGGATAAAAGGTATCCTATGTGGTTATTCAGGTTATAAACTATCTGTGTGCTAAACTTCATTCAAATCTGTTCTGTTTATCCATTTAGACGTTTTGGCGTGAAAGAGTAACCAATATCCATCAGTCCATCCATTCTCACAAACTTTCACATAATTATAATATTTGTAGGATAGAATTAGTAGGTTACATAAATATATCATATTTTTAACTATCAACAGCTGAGTGTCAATCTGTGACATAATGACAGTACTAGGTCGGCAAAGCAGTAAAGCAGATTCAGTCGTGTACAGACCAAACAAAAATAGATCTTAACGTGACGAACGGATTTCACTATGACTGTACCTAAAACGATTTTCAATAATATAATAATACTCGGCCTGCATTGGCGCCAACTTTAAAAAAAAGAAACAGTTTTTCTAATGATTTTAGCAATTCTTAGAAAATAGCTATAAATAAGCTAGATAATTATAAACAGAACTCTTTTTATGCTACATTGTTTATTATTAAATTATTTATTGTTCATATGTATTATGTTCTTGAAGTTTAAGATCAGGTCAATGGCGAATAAAAATAGTGCTCTTAGTTCTTGAGATACGTCTATGAGTAATTACTGAATTAGTCACAGAATAGACTTGAATAGTATGTACACTGTTTGTTCCAATGTTTATCTACGTACGTTCTGTATTTGTTTGCGTTTTGTTGACGAATGAAGCAAAATACTGGAAACCCACTTTTCAAGATTTTCCACATAGGTTTCGATTTTTTCTTTTGAATATCGTGATGTTAAATTTTAAAGTACCTACACTTTTTGACTGTCAACGTTTTTACACTGACGTTGTATCAATAGTACCAACATTGAGTGCCTGAAATGCAGAGAGACTAATGCCCATTGCAGACCAAGAGCTAAGTTAGTTTAGCTTAGCTTGCACAACTAAGGTAAATTTTCAAATTGTTTGTAGAACGGGAACTGTGAACATAAGTATGAAAAATTACACAGGCCAACAAAATTTAACCAAACTTCTTAAACAAAAACTAGACTATACATTTCCAAAGGTTTTTGATGCGCTGAATCCGAATATGGATATACCTCAGAATTGATCTATCACGTCAGGTTTCTGAGATATCCTAACCTAAAAGTGCAAAAAGTACCGTTTTTGCCCGATTTTGAGGTTATGTAGACTCACGAATTATTTAAAAAAAAAAAGGTTACCATATTAAAGAACAAGTCTTCCTCTTTCAAATGCCGTTGTGTTTGCCCAATTTTTTTTTTTTTCGCTGAGATATCGTGTTCGCATCGAAAACCTTCGGAAATATATAGTCTGGTTTCTTGTTCAAAATTTTGTCGGCCTGTGTTATCTTAGCTAAACCAGCTAAGTTTAACTAAGCCAGCTTGCGGGTACTTTCCACCAGAGATGTGCTATGCTACGATGCTACGGATGCGTTTCATATCCAACAATCAAATTAATTGGTCCACGTATGACAGCACTGACGGAAACGCGTTCAAGTAAGCTATGTTTTTACATGGAAGGATGCAAGCTATGGATGCGCGAATAATGCCCACCCTACTGTCAATGCATGGCATGGGTCAAGCTGTACATCTTCCTTGCACAGCTACCTTGCAGCGGCGCATCTTACTCGCTCCTCTACACAGCTTAACATGAGTGGTAACGGTTACTTAATTTCGTAGCTTAGCTTTGACATCCTCGCAACGTCGCTGCATAACACATCTTTGGTGGAAGAGCAGCCTAATACATCACACTTTAAGCACTGAATGTAATGTAGGAAGATAATTATCTTATCACAACTCTTTACCGTGGGTACCTACATATTACTCTCACATCGTTTCTGATAGCAACCGCTTAAAGGCTTCCACAAAGCCACAACGCGACAGCTCGACACGGCTCTCTTGGAACAATTTCTATGAAAACTTCATGGAAAGTGTTCTACAAATGTCACGTCGCGCCTATCTGGAGAAGCTTTAAACCTAAACTATTATCTTCTTTATCTTTACGCAGTGTAAAACAAAGATGTTTCCCGTGTTTGTACGCTTAGATCTTTTAAACTCCGCAACGGATTTTAATGCGGTTTTCATGAATAGACAGACTGATTTTAGAGGAAGGTTTTACATACATTACACAGCAGGACGGTGATACATATTAAAAAGCTGAAGAGTTTGTTTGGTTCAACCGCTAATATCAGGAATAACTGGCCACATCACGATTAAAATTAAAAATTCACGAATACAAAATAATCGCACGGGCAGGCGATTTGATGCAAAGAAATGAGTCGGCAGCAAGAAATTTGACGAGGACGAAATCGTGGGTAGAAGCTAGTAAGTTCTTTTCCTGAATTCTGAACCGATCTGTATAACAAAACAGATCGGTGCAGAATCTAGCAAAAGAGCTTACATTATTTACATGAAACATACCTAATATCAACACATTCTTCCAAGTATTCGCCAATACTTTCAAGAGCACATTCCTAATGATGTAATTTCAGTCGTTGCTAATTTTATTTAGCGCAACCTTGGATGCATTGAATCAGTTCATTCAATTAAATTGAACTAAAGGTAATTATCAAATTATGTCATCGACAGAACGGTGTCGCTGGTATACGGAGTGTATCGCTTGACATTGTAGTCATACTATAATTGACTTTAAGTACATACAATAAAGCAACGATTACTATACTCGTAAATCTTTAGCCATTTGTTCTTGATAAAGAGTTCAAGGGCTTGAAATGACAAGTGATGTTGACTTTAACTTATCAATTGTGTTTAATGGTTAATAGGATTAAAGAGGTGTGACGAACAGGGTGTGAAGTTTACTCATCCTCTATACAAGACGGAAGATTCTCCGACCAGACGGATATTATGTCTGGTAGGTAATTGCCCGACAATTGATGTCGGGATGTTATATATCTACATGCACCGTAAACTCTGCATGCGCGATTCAGGATTTTGTGTGACGTCACTACGGTGCGTAATTCGCAAGTGGCAGTGTAGATACCGCCAGGATTATGATCTGAAAATTACCCACAGGACCTTATTATCATCATTTGCCTATTAAGTCCACTGCTGGAGGCATGCTTCTCTAATTGTAATAAGTCATACAACGCGATCCTCGGCACCTCTCATCCAGCCACCTGAAGTCGTCTTACCTTCTTCATCATCATTTTAGCCGAAAGACGTCCACTGCTGGACATAGGCCTCCCCCTAGCGCAGCCACTTCCACGGGTCCTGTGCTTCTCGCATCCAACGGATTCCTGCGGCCTTCATCAGGTGATCGATCCACCTTCTCTTACCTTACGATTTTCAATTCCCGATGGTATCTAAGTTTCATAATCAAGAAAAGTATTATTAAATTAATTATAACAGACTCACTGCTAGGAATTATTTTTTCAGTTAGGTGCTATCCATAAATTACGTCACACAAATTTAATGATTTTTTGACCCCCCTCCCCGTCCTTGTCACAGCTTCTCACATTTGTGAGACCCCCCCATCCCTAGTGTGACCATCGATTTTTTTAAAATTTTTCTTTCTTAGTTCATATTTCGTGTTTTAATATTACTTTAAATATGTATATTCAATCTTGAAATGTGACATCATAAAATTTTGGAGCCCTCCCACCCCTTGTCACACAATGTCACAATTCGCCGACCCCCTCCCCCCCCGTAACGTGTGACGTAATTTATGGATAGCCCCTTATGAGGGCCTTATGAGGCCCCTTATCTAGTGAAACGCCACGGGGTACTGTATTACCCAAAATGAGAAAATTAACATCTACCCTCAAAATTAATAAAAAAAAAACCTAATTTATTTCAGCTTTTTAGCTGTATGTGTACCATGTGTATGTAACTGTATGTATGTATTACGAATTACGAATTTGGATGTAATCGGAGTTGGATGTGGTCAAATTGCTGGCGTATGACGGGTTATGAGGTAAAATGATCAGTTTGCACAGGCATTACAAGTTATATACTGGACTCAATAGGTCCCACTATGAGATTCAGTAGGGCCCACACCTTCCATTCATATTTTATTTTTATAAGGAATGTGTACCCAAACAAACAGAATCACACACAATTTGATAGTATCATAAGCAGTATTTATCACGCCAACGCTCTATTGATTGAAAGCATTATTCAATACATGACACAACATCACGCCTTGTTTCCGAAGGTTTGGGTAGAGTATTACCTTTTTTTTTTTTTTTTGTTTTCGGGGGGAAACTTTCAAAAGGCGCCCGGTCTTCGTGGATAAGACCGGGGAGAGGTGGAAATTTTACCTCACTAAAACCACCCCGGTGGTCACCATCTACACATGAAAGGGGTACCGTTACCTCTCAAAAGACCAATCCGAAACCCTTTCTGTGCAACGCCTGTTAGGGCACATCTCCGGAGAGACTGTAAGGGGGCCTCCCCTAAACCTAACTAAGCAATTATTGTGCGAGGCAACACGAAACCACTATGCGCCCTCTTCCGTGAGATCACTCCGTGGGCGGACAGAGTCCCTACTCTGACCCGTGACCCCAAATTCCCGCCTGCCTTAAATTATACAGGCGGGGTTTCGGCATTTTAGGCGTCGGGCCGGTTGTTTCCTCGACGCCTTCTTCTCCGAGCGGGATCAGCCCTCTCACGATCCCGCTCTGCAGCCTCCTTCTGGACCATCACAGTCTCACAGAAGGAGACTATGTGCCTCCAGTTCACCGAGTCCGTCAGCATAGATCCAACTACTGCTGGTAGGGTACAACTCATTTCGTCTGTTATGTTTAAGTCCCATGTAATAGGAGGCGAGCCTGTTGCCAACAACCGGGCACAAATTCAGACTCCGAGCTGCTACCGAGAACTTCCAGATAGAAAAACCTAATAACACTTTGCCCGACCTGGGATTCAAACCCAGGACATCATGCTCAGCAGTAGCGCTTGCCACCACTAGACCAACGAGGCAGTTAGATCGTGATTATAATAAGGTTAATCCTGAAACAGCTGGACTGAAAAATAACACAAGGATATAAAATACAATGCTTTAAGCGACATGTCATCGTCAAAGATCAGCGCCATCATCTCGTGTCGACGGCTGCAGTTACCTGCCGTTGGCAACATGCCGCTCGTGTGTGAGCTCTTAGTTAAATTTCCTAAATAAATAAATAAGTGCTAACACAATTCATAATAACCGGGCACAAGACTCTAGACTCCGGACCGACTGAGAAATTCCAGACGCCCTCCCGCTCCACCCAGAGCGGGAGAATTCATTTGATGATGGGCGGGAACACCCAAAAAGGCCACTACTGAGAAATTTCAGATAAAAAAAACCGGCCAAGTGCGAGTCGGACTCGAGGTTTCCGTATAAACCTGTAGGTATGAAGTTTAAAATTTAAAAAAATATTTTTATTATATGATGTAACTAAAAATTTACGGTTTTCGTAATTTTTCCTTTATCTGTGTTATAAGGCGTTGCTTCGTGCCAAATTTCAACATTTTAAATCGACTGAAAGTACCCTTTAGGTTTTGATGCTCTTGCGAGTTTCGAAAATTTCCGGAAATTTGCGGCATAAACGGCTATATCTTTTGATTGCGTTAGCTTAGAAGTTTGATTTTTTTTCACAGCTCCAAGGGACAGTAGACTTGAGTATTTGATATAAATTTAAGCTTGATACCTCCACGTGTTCCTGAGAAAAAGGGTCTTGACAGACAGACGGACGGACGGACAACAAAGTGATCCTATAAGGGGGAACCCTTTTCTCTTTTTCCTTTTGAGGTGCGGAACCCTAAAGACACATTTTTTTATGATTTCTAAATCTATCTTTAACTCCTAATTGTATGATAACTAGCAACCACACTAGATACTATACCACCTACGTGAATACTTGTCCAGTATCTATTAGCATTTACTAGTTTTTATTCAAACTCAACATGGCCATAAGGCCGAGAGCCATATACGTCCGACCTTCTATCCCACGTGCAGTCTGGAGCATAGATCATTGATTATGGGTAAAAGACCATAAATATTAAGTGTTTCTACTGGCTGTTGGTATAGCGTTTAGGCTACAAATCAAGCTATACATATGCAGTTTTAGCTGACCTCGTATAGTACAGGCTTTTCGTAAAATGAGAGGTCAGCTTATACTGGGAATATAGCCGTGCCAACGTTGTGTTCACAGTTTTAATTTTTGTATGGATTTTCGTGCTATTGTGTGGGGAAATGAGTGTTGGTGTGGAAAAATTAGTAGTTGGCGTGATTTGATTAACGTATTGATGATTTTATGATCATTTGGGTGTTTCTGCAAATAAAGTTTCACTTTAAAGCTAAAATTAAAATAGATAAGAATTGTATTTTACTTCAATATTCTCTTAATATCTTTCTACATAAATATTTTATAATACCAGCTACACTAATCATAGAAAATAATACAGATCAATCTAAATTAGCTGGCACTACTTTACCTATTTATTGCGTATCCACATCGAAAAGAAATGAAACAAATAACAAAACAGCATTCTATCGTCAATGTAATCGGTCAGCGAACTGCATCAGCAGGGGCGCGTGTAGATCGCTCAGCTGTATTTGTAATTTTTCGTGGAACTTAGTTATTTTTCACGAATTTCCATTTGGTTGTCACAGAGTCATTTAAAGTTTTAAACAAAATTCAAATGTTTTTTTTTTCTTCCTTTTTTGTTTTTATTTTATTTGATATCACTATCCAACACGTGAGAAAAGTATTACCAGCTAATTAAATTTGAACCAGTATATTTAAAGGACCGACTAAATTTAATTTATTTTTGAAGTCCTCAGACTCGCTACCATATGGCTATAAATATGAATAGCTATCTCATATACATAATAATGTATACAACAAAAAAGACGCCTCCCACTTAACTGGACATATTCCCATTCCTTTTTTAAGAGTCGCTTCATAATTCAAAATCAATGAACGAGTACAATTAATCAATTAATCCGTATGTTCCACTTAAAACTAAACATGTGTATAGTTTAGTCACTTAATTAGCTAAATAAATTGTCTGCCCATCGTCTCGGTCTGTTAGTCATACCAAATGGGACATATAGTATGTTGCTGACAGTTTCAAAACATCTGACACTCTCTAAAACGTCTGCTTGAAAGCCGACGCAATGTGAATGCTCTGAAGGGGTCCGCCTGCTAGGGTCGCGAGATTTCTTTGAAAGAGTTACCGTGGCTTTGGCATATAGGCAACTGAAGGAACACGGGTGGGTTTTAGTCAGTAAAAGTTTGACACGCTCTCCCGCTACGCCCAGAACGGGAGACGTCATTTGATAATGTACCAACCACAAAACAAAACAATGCTAAATATTTTGACGTAAGTGTTAATGGTTGATTATTCGCGGAGATGGATTGAGTGTATTATCGGTTTTAACGACCGATTGCCAATATTACTTAGCATAATGGACATCAAAACGTTTAAGTTCCATTCTATGGTGATTTCGTCTTATAGGTTTTAACACAAGCAATTCCTTGTTTAAAAGGTGATCTCCAATAACATGTATCGAAATGCGCTTTATAATTGAAAGAGACTATTTATTTAGGTTTTCTGTCTATGATTGTCTTAGTCACAAAAATCTTGTAAGGCCCTTTGCATGTGCAGTTATGCATTTTAAACAATGTGAAATATAAAAGTTAACAACCTACTATAAGTTGAAGAAAAAAAAGAAAGTAAAAATGTTTATTTCAATTATAAAGGGCATTACGATACATTGTTATGGGAGATCACTTTTTAAGCAAGGAGTTGCTTGTGTTAGAAGAAAAGGAAGTGAAGGAGGGGAAGTATTTATAAATAACCCCTTCAATATAAATTGTATTGCGTTTTTATTTTATTTTTATTAGACCAAAATACCTCCAGAAGATACAGGCTAAGATAAATGTTAAGTCGTAACTGCTTCCATACATAATAAATACATTAAGCAAAAAAATTAAGAACAAGAAAAACGGTATTTAATTATCTTTTAAGCTGAACAGAACTAGATCTTTTTATTTTGCCGCATTTTTTACAAACACTACAACGTAACGAGGCAGACACTTCCGGACGACGCACGACCTTGGTTCATATCTTGAGCAAGTTAGTTTCTTGCATGGTTTCTTTGTTAGATACTATAATAAGTACATAAACTTTGACATATAAGGACACAGCAAATTTTTAATATGGGAAAAACTACCTATATTTTGCCAATGGAGTTAAAAATACATAATGTTATCTATGGTGGTCCATGTCGATGATAACTACATACTACCAAATAAATCTCTAAAAATTTTTAACAAAAAAAATAACAACCGACTTCCTTAAAAAAAAAAACACTACAAAGTCAAAAATTCGGAATTCGATGTCTTAGGATCTGTATTTCAGGTTTTTTGCCACCGACTTCCGAAATTAAAGTTATTTTTGACTTTGTAGTGTTTTTTTTAAGGAAGTCGGTTGTTATTTTTTTTTAATGTTTTTATTTTTAACTTTTTAGTTATGGTAGATACCCCGCACTAATCTAATCGCGTTATTCGTTTATTTGTCGCGCAAATACTTAACGCAAATTTAAGAATTATATGAATTTCACATGAATCACATTGTCCGAATGGAACCTAATTAAAATGGGACTGTTCGTGAGGCACCAGCTTTCAAATAAAAAAAATCATCAAAATTTGTTCACCCAGTCAAAAGTTATGAGGTAACAAACATTTAAAAAAATACAGTGGAATTGATAACCTCCTCCTTTTTTTGAAGTCGGTTAAAAAGATGACAAAAGATTTATGTAAACTTCACCTAAATCACTCACAAAATCACAATCAGTAAAATAAATAAATATCTTAGGACAACCAACACACCGTTATCTGATCCCAAACTAGGCAGAGCCTGTACTTTTTTTTTTTTTTTTAACGTGGAGAAATGCTCATGCATACTGCGCTACCACGGGGAAATAGCGCAGTTACGTTGGACTCCAACCCACTAAAACTCCACGGTGTCCTCCTACACCGCTTATGGCGGGAACACGGGAACCAAAAAACTCTTCCGCGAACCCGCCGCGGCTGTCCGTCGCCGGACCCACCTTTGGGGGATACCCCCATTCACGACGCGCATGAACACAGCACGCCGTGTTACCACCCCAGGAACCAATTAGCACATGAGCGCCAGACGACCCCGTGAATGGCACCCTTGGTCCCCCTGCGACGGGTCAGGACTGTGGCCCCGCCGCCTACCACTTTTCTGCCGCAGGGGATAGGGAGAGTGGCCAACGCTATACCAACACTCCTCTTCCCCTGCGACCCCACCGCGTCCGCCATCGGACGGTGGCGACCCCGTTCAGGCCGCGGCAGGTAGGGAGAGCGGCGCACCTCAAAACCGGCACGCCTCTCCCGCCGCGGCCTCCAACCCTCGCGATGTCGCCAAACGACACCGCGTTGGCCGCTACGTCGTCGGCTTTGAGCGGAAAAGCCCTGACGAGCGGCCCCTCCTCGGGTTCCTCTTAGCTTCACCGTGGGGTTCAAAACCACGGCTACTGAGCCCCCCCGCCTCGTCAATGCGGGAACCCACTGGAGGGGAGGCAGAGCCTGTACTATGGCAACCAGACAACTGATAAACATACTTATATATTTCTAAATACATACACATTATAGATAAATTACACCCAGATACACAACAAATGATTGTGCGCGAAGTCATGTTCACACAACTGGGACGCAGACTCTCTGATATAAGAAGTGAGCCACAATCCACCACATGGGCCCACTACGGGTTGGTGTATGTCACGTCTTCGATTTGTGGGTGTGCTTCGCAATGTTTCATCATCAGTTCATTCGAAAGACGTCCACTGCTGGACATAGGCCTCCCCCAGTTAGGCGATCGCAGTAAGGTGCTATCCATTCTTTAGTAAGTGTCTTACTCGCCTGCTACGACACCCTTGGGAAGAAATGGGAAGTTGTTCTTCTATACGTGCGACACCACACGGAACATTCACGATGTTTAATACAAGATTTGTTTTAACTTCGTGATAGTTACATTCAGAACTATTTACAAGATACTATAATCCCCAAAAGATCAAACAATCAAGGAAATAAACACCAGAATTGCCAATGGCTGGAAGAGATATTGGTCACTTAAAGAAGTAATGAAATCAAAGGATATAGGCATTGCTATAAAAGGAAAATTTTTAACACCTGCATACTACCTTGTATTACTTAAGGATGCGAAACGTGGGCACTTACAAAAGAATATAGAACCAAACTCGAATACTGCGAAAGATCCATGGAACGAAGTATGACAGGAACTAGGAAAGTGGACCGAATAGGAAACGAGGTATTAAGAGCTAGAACAAAAGTGACCGATGTCTTGTCCAGAATTCACCAGTTAAAGTGGAGATAGACAGGCCACACGATGAGAGACCAAAGAGAGAAATGGTGTAAAATCGTAACCGATTGGTACCCCAGGACCAACAAACGGAACAGAGGAAAACAGAAAATGAGATGGGAGGACAAGCTCAAACTTACAGCGGGTCCTAACTGGAGGAGAGTGGCTCAGGACAGAATTCAATGGAAATTGCCAAGAGGCATGCTGAATTAAGAGACATACTTTAACTTATATAACTATAAAAACTAAACAGAATTCAGAATAAAGAGGCATATTATTATTATTATTATTATATATAATTCTAAAGATAATAAACAGCATACCAATCCACGGTCACAGGTATTCATGATCGTAGTTTGATGAATAAAGATTAATCTAGCAGTGGTGGGTGTTGCTAAATACATATTCTCCTTTTTTAATGCATGTTAGTACGTGAGACCTCACAGCGCCACCCACTGAAAGTTATAAAGTTAGTCTGTAGACCACCCATATCTATACTATAGTATATCTATACAAATAAATAAAATTGGAGTGTCTGTTTTTAATATTAAGATAACCACTTTTTACTAAGTGTATATGGATGTATACACGATACATATACCAAAACAACATTTTTTACAATTTTTGTCTGTCTGTCTGTCTGTCTGTCTGTCTGTTCGTTCCCGCTAATCTCGGAAATGGCTGGACCGATTTTGACGGGACTTTCACTGGCAGATAGCTGATGTAACAAGGAGTAACTTAGGCTATTTTTATTTTAGAAAGATTCTTTTATTTTAGAAAAAAATAACTATCTTCGAAAACTACGCTGACATACGTCTCAAAATTCGTAAAACCCTGGCTGAATCCTACGAAATAGATCAAAATAATGTACTACAGTATTGTACACCTTAAAAAGGCCTACAAAAATGTCCTCAATGGTATATGTCTATCTCTTAGGGATAACCCACAATAACCATTTTTTATCTTTTACTTTTTACGAGAAATAAGGGCTTATTTACGAAGCGATTTTAAGCAATACAGCATTAATCCTTATCCAATTAAGTACCTTAAATACATTGTGCATTTAATATAGATCAATATGGCCTTTTACAACATGTAATTTAAATGAATATCTTAGAAGATATTAGAGATTTAAAAAGTGGGCGCAGAGCGCGTTGGCAGGGGCCGGGTAGTACAGGATAAGTAGGATTGTAATTCATATTACTTTGGCTTCAAAGTAATTGCGAATATCATGTGTGTTCATTATACTCAAAATAAACCTAATAGTATTATTTCAAGTAAGAGACCGCGAAATTGCTTAGATGTTTAGATTTTTGGATGTTTGTTTCTCAATGATGCAAAGACGGCCAAACGGATTTAGATCGAATTTGGCACAAAGATATATTATATCATGGATACGTAACAGATAGGATACCTACTTTATCCCGGTAGTAGGTTCTCGGGTGTTATTTTCCGACAGCTATACGGGCCAAGCCACTGGCAAAAGTACTATTCCTATAATTAAGTTCGGTGTCTGGTAAATGATTGAGTGTCTGTATAGGTAAAATAGGAGCGTTAAGAAAAACCAGGAAGACTTATATTCAACTAAACCAAGCCCTATGTCACAGTCTTCTTACTCTGAATACTATTACTTTTATTTTAAAAACACCAACACACATGATGTTCTCATAAACTATGAATCCTAAGTAATATGAGTTATAATCCTACTACTAATAATATTATAAATGTGAAAATATGTATGATTGGGTGTTTGTTTCTCAATCACGCAAAAATGGCTGAATGGATCTGGATCGAAAATAGCACACAGAGTCTATATTACCTATATAAAACATCGAATAACACATTCTTATCGCGGTAGTACGTCCTCTTGCATTAATTTCCGACATCCACGCGGGCGAAGCCGCGGGCAAATAATATTATAAATGTGAAAATATGTATGATTGGGTTGTTGTTTCTCAATCACACAAAAATGGCTGAATGGATCTGGATCGAAAATAGCACACAGAGTCTATATTACCTATATAACCTGGAATAACACATTCTTATCGCGGTTATACGTCCTCTTGCGACATCCACGCGGGCGAAGCCGCGGGCAAAAGCTAGTTAATATATAATATTATAAAGCTGAAGAGTTTGTTTGTTTGATTGAACGCGGTAATCTCAAGAACTACTGGTTCGAATTGAAAAAATATTTTAGTATTAGGTAGTCTATTTATCGAGAAAGGCTATATAACATCACACTACAACTAAGAGGAGCGGAACAGTAATGAAAAATGTTGCAAAAACAAGAAAAATCGCACGGGTAGGCCACGCCTGTGATGTGACACGATAACCTATGGGTTAGGCAGAGCTGTTCCTATAATACACTCACATCACGGTAGTTATGTCCTAATGCCATCCACCAGGCACAAATTGAGGCTGCTACTAAAAAATTCTTGATGGAAAAATCCAGTAACAGTTTGTCCAAATAATGAAAATGGACCAAGGACCTCATTCTCAGTAGTAGCGCCTAAAACCAACCAACCAACAACGCATCCTGCCAGGGTCGCGAGATTTGTTCGAAATAGACACCGTGACCCTGGCACATGGGCAACTGAAGTTGGGTGGGTTTTAGTCAGCAAAAGTTTGACACGCCCTCCCGCTCCGCACAAGAGCGGGAGACGTCATTAGATGACTTCCCACCCAAAAAAAAAACAACAAAACGCATTCTAGCACCATATTGAGTCAAATACCAGTCAAGAATGAAAATGTGCCAGGGGCTATGTTTGCGAGGCAAATAAACAAAAGAATGAGTCTACCTCCAGCAAGAATAGGTCAACGGGGTTGTGTTTTTCCGTAGGTAATGTAGATACACAGGAAAATCCAATAATGTTGGGTTAGTCAAGGATATTGAACTCATGTTTTCTAGGTAAATCTTGACCCTGTTAACTTTGCGAATGATGACTTGGCTAGGTAGTGACTACCCAAAACATTTATCCAGCCATGCGTAAAAACGTAAAAAAAAACTTTAAGTAGTGAAACAAGAAGAGAAGAATATGCCACTAAAAACCTGCACTGTTAGCTATCGTTTTAGCTATTTAAAAAAATAATGATTATGATAAAATGATTATCTAGTTTTTAAATACATATAATTGATATGTAATAGAGTGTGTTCAAATCTATTTATTGAAATAAGTAGGTCCCTATCACTTAGCGTTGTTCTCGATGGGTGGTGCCGGACGTAAAGAATTGCACCATCTCATTTCTTCCTGTGGGTGTCGTAAGAGGTGACTAAAATACTGACTAGAGAATGGGCAGCAACGTTCTCTATGCATTTTACCACCATACACATATCGTCAACCTGCTTGCCAAGTGTGGCGATTATGGCGAAACCTCCCACCCCAATTGTGGTTGGCCTATGTCCAGCAGTGGACATCTTTCGGCTGAAATGATGATTGTCACCGCAATTTAACAAGTGGGACGACAAAGCATCTAAAATGCCTTTGATGTATCGACGACAAAGCGTGTTAACAATTTTTTTTTTTGTATTCCAGTTTTCTTAGATACCTGTTTATGTGCCTCTGTTTTAAGACGAATAAACCTATTTTCTTATATTTACCAATGGTTTTCAGTGCCAACCTTATCTAAAACCTCATATTATTCATATAATGCTTCTCAATAGCCTAAATACCCTTTCTGTTTCAGTTACCTGTTCACAACAAGGCTATCTCCGGACAGAGCGAAGTACTTCTTCCCGTGTTTCGACAACCCAAGGTTTGAAGCAGTTTTCAAGTTCAAAGTTTACATCCTGAAGCATCTGAAGAATCTGCAGTACACCAATACCAGTCTTGTAATTGCTGAAGAACAGAGGAGAGACAAGTAAGAAAATTTCAATATTTATTGGAAAAACGATAGCTTCTCGCTGCGAATTCATCCGCGTGAAATTTCTGGGTATTAAATTAAAGTATATCATATACTAGCTTCTGCTCATGACTTCGTCCGCGTTAAATTTCTTGTTCCCCCGATCCTTCCCGTCGCGTCGAATCACCTACCCGTGCGATTTTCCCTGTTTTTGCAACATTTTTCATTACTGCTCCGCCCCTCTTAGTTGTAGCGTGATGTTATATAGCCTATAGCCTTTCTCGATAAATAGGCTACCCAACACAAAAATATTTTTTCAATTCGGACTAGTAGTTCCTAAGATTAGCGCGTTCAATCAATCAAACAAACAAACTCTTCAGCTTTATAATATTAGTATAGATGAAACAGTGGAGGCTCGGTGGTAATAGCAGCGACTTACGAGTTGTAGGTCATAGGTTCAAACTCTGACAGGTGCTTTATTTTGCGTAAATTATTTCATCACAATTGCTCTCAAATCGGTGAAAAAAAAAACGACATGTCTTAGAATCAAAATTTTAAGACATGTGGCATCTACCAACTTGCACTAGGCATATGACCCACCAGCGGGAGTATTAGACAGTTATCTATACTAATATTATAAAGCTGAAGAGTTTGTTTGTTTGAACGCGTTAATCTCCGGAACTACTGGTCCGAATTGAAAAAATCTTTTTGTGTTGGGTAGCCTATTTATCGAAGAAGGCTATTTAACATCACGCTACAACTAAGAGGAGCACGGCAGTAATGAAAAATGTTGCAAAAACGGGGAAAATCGCACGGGTAGGCGAGTCGACGCGTCGGGAAGGGCCGGGGGAACAAAAAATTTAATGCGGATGAAGTCGCGGGCAGAAACTAGTAATAATGTATTATATTGCGTCATATGACCCGCCTATGATACTACTTCGTTTTCTCATACCGTTCTTTCAGATTATTTTTCTTTTTACTCGGCTTCTTAGCATCATAGCGTATTGGTATTTACCTTCTTCAAGAATATAGATCTTAAAAGCAAAACCTGGTGGAGATTTTGTTGCACCACTTTTTCCTAACTAAAGCACTTAGGCTTATGTCCAAAGAGATTTAAGACAAAATATAATTTAATGTCTTTGCCTATGTCATTTTGACGTTCAAAGAGTGCTGACTCTCAGCGTAGTTTCAATAAATAACAAATGATTTATATAAAAAAAATTGGAGATTGTACTGTGTATAGATGTACGTATAGATGTATGTGTCTGTGCACAAGATATGAACAAGACACCGAAAAATCTATTTTTTAGAGGTTAGCATAAAGAGACCGACATTGATTCTTTTCTAGTAAAAAGTTCGTTATTAATAATTTATCCACCTCATTACTCTCTCGACATTCGACTCAATAAATTGCCTGCATTGCCATATAAAATAATAACTTCCGGATTTGGGGGGCGACCCTTGACCTTAAGCCCAGATGGTGCTATACCGCTGCACTACTTATTTAGGTCATCACATACCTTACCTTTAATGAAGGGACAAGTTTGTTTCTAAATAGCACCATGTGTGGCATCAAACACTGATGACTCAATATCAGTGCCTAGGTAGTTACTATGTCAATATTTGATCATAACATACTCTGCCGGGGTCGCGAGATTGTTCGAAAGTGACTCTGGCACATGGGCAACTGAAGGAACACGGGTGGGTTTTAGTCAGTAAAAGTCTGACACGCCCTCCTGCTCCGCCCAGAGCGGGAGAAGTCATTTGATGATATCCCATCCAAAAAAAAAAAAAACATAATATACTGATGTCAATCTTTGGGAGTTATTAATTGATTTGGGTCAACAGAAAGGTGTTGCGTATTTAGAAGTTATGTGATATGACGTTGATCGAAAGATTTTTAGGGAAAATTTAATTTACTTTAAACACAAGCATAAAAACACAGAGAGCAAGCAGTAAATGGCCATTTAAACTGACGTGACGAACATATTTATTTATTTAATCTTCTATGACTAAAGTTGCTTCACAGAAGATTAAATAAATAAATAAGTCCTTTAATCCGAAATTCTAACATTTCCACTTCTACTTAAAATGAAGAAACTGTAATTATAAAATCAAACTATAAAATATATCTTAATTCACCGTACCTATTGGCGAACGCCTCCCACCAAAGATTTCTGCTGTTGCCTGTCTTGAGCAATCCTTCTCCGGTTTAGTCCTGCTGTCTATTTAATTTCAACTTCCCAACTTGTGTGTGGGTGGCAAAAGTGCCACCCTTGGTTCCCTTCATTCTACGACTCTCTTGCTCCACTTCCGTTATTTATCACGCATCATTTATGTCCTGCTCACCTCCACTTCTGTTGATATTTTCGCATTAGTATGTCGGGGATTTTTGTCAGCGTCCTTAGATCAGTGTTACCAATTTTATACTGACGGTTATCACCGGTTATACTCCTCTCCATCGCTCTTTTTGCTATAGCACGTTTTTTTGCAATGCTTTTGTTTTCACGAAAGCTTAGGTAATATTAACCTTTACCGTCCGAGTTGGCTTGACTAAATTTCCACAATCAAAGTTCAGTTCTTCCCCCTTAACGTAACAAAAATACACTTCGTTACTTCCCACATAAATATCTGTTTTTACTTAATGAATACTTATCCAGTTTTCCAAAAGATATCATGCTTTCTTTTCACTTCCAAGTTGAGTGGTGGCTAATCGGAAATAGAAAATATTTTCAACTTTCCACTTTTTGCTGGGTGATTGAGCTAGGTTTAAACCTATAAAGACATGTCTTACTGCTAGCGATTTTACGTTCTAATAACATGTTGCAATATTGAGCTAGTTATTGACACAGTAGGATAAATATAGACAGTTTTATAATGTGCGAAATTAGGTCTTATTTGGAAATTTCAAACTTTAAAAAAACGAATTCAAGATTTTTGGTAATAAAAACTGGAGCTGGCTTTAGAGTTCAAAATTATTCATATTTTTTGTGGAGATCTGCAAAGGATCAATAAATGATGGCTTACAAAAGGTATTTACAAGGCAGCTGTGAATGGAAACGCCGGGAGGGGATGCCCTAGGAGGACATTTAGTGACCTTATTGGTAATGTTCTTCAGGATGGTCAGGTGCGTAGTACTTGCAACCGGCGTGCGTATATGTCCAGAAGTATGAACTTAAACGAGGCAAAAGAGTATGTAAGGATCGTAGATGGTGGCATTCCGTAGTTTCTGCCTACACCCCCATGGGTAAATTGCGTGAGTTAATGTATGAATGTGCAAAATTATTGGACTCCATTTTTTGAATGACTATAAATACGCAGATTAAGCCGCCGGAACAAAAAAATGTTTGGTATTGTATTAGTAATCTACAGTCAATATTAAATCATAGCCCGCTCGCAGTAACACCGTGGGTGCCGAGACGTTTTACCCTATAAGGCAATCGCTCCAACTCTAGTCACTGAGAATTGTGTCAATTATTGTGGTCGAGACGTGCGTCGTGACCGGTAACGTATGTTGCACACGTTAGATTGAGAAAATCTATTTTGACGTACCTACCCATGAGTAGGTGTTCTTAATATCTCTTTAGGTTAGGGAGATTGCTGTCTAGTTTAAATTCATTCATTCGATAACTGTATCGTAAAGACTAACTGGATTTGCCAGGGTCGCGAGATTGTTCGAAAGAGACACCGTGACCCTGGCATATGGGCAACTGAAGGAAAACGGGTGGGTTTTAGTCAGTAAAAGACTGGCACGCCCTCCTGCACCGCCCAGAGCGGGAGAAGTCATTTGATGATTTCCCATCCGAAAAAAATAAAAAACAAAAAGAAAGACTAACTGGATTCAGCTGAATACCAGTAGCAATAAAACTTTCGGGCTTCTGATGACCCGTAACTACTGTCAAAAATTCACAAATGACAGCCGGGATCAACGGCTTAACGTACTTTCCGAGGCATGGAGCAGTTTGAATATGTAAAAATGGTCACCCATCCACGTGCCTACCGCGACAAGTGTTGCTTAAGCTGATCAATCCCCCCATGGTGCTGTTATTAAATATAGCTACAAGCTCCTTTGTCTTCATTATTAATTCAAAATAAATGAATATTGTAAACCAGGTAGGGTTAGGAATTGGTCAGTTGGTGTGGCCTTAAATATTTTTACTTTAATCTGGGCAAGCATTTTCGTAATATTTTTTTAGTTCATTATTTGTAGGGCAGCTCCATTCGCCAGTGTGATCTTTGAAATGTCAAAATACTGAGCATAATCTTCTTGCACTTCATACTATTTAAAAAAATAAGGTTATTATAGTAGCAGCACCCACATAGACATCCTGGTTCTCTAACAAGAACACCAGACTGTCTTTAGACGATAATAAAGCTATTTATGATCCAATCGCGTATGGCCCACGTTAGAACCGATCACGCACGCGATAATCCCATTGTTTCAAAGTAATCTGTATCCTTATTAACCAGTCATATATTAGGTATACGTTTATTGAATGAGCCTTCTTAATTTGGTAGTGTTAATAATGCAACTGACCTGTGATGGCCCAGTGGTTACGGCCGCGACTTACAAGTTTATACAAAAGGTCGTAGGTTCGAACCCAGACAGACGCTTTCATCATCATCAACTGAGCCTATCGCAGTCCACTGCTGGACAAATGCTTCTCCCATGTTGGTTCTCAACAGACACACAAAAAGATTCACTTTGTGTACATCATTACATCATCAAATCTCTCAATACGGTGAAGGAAAACATCGTGATTAACGGGCATGCTCTAGAACCAAAAACTCGAAGACATGTGATATACCAACCCGCACTGGGCCCGCGTGATGTATTACGGTCCAGTCCATCTCATCGAGAGGACGCCTGTGTCCCAGCAGTGGACACATTATAGGCTAATTATGCATGTTATCAACATCAATCAACTCAGCCTATAATAGTCCATGGCTGGGCATAGGTCTCTTCCGTGCTGCAGCAGAACACCCTGTTCTCCGCCATCCAGTGTCCACGTTTTAGCACCGTATGTAATAACGGGCAGAACGCACAGGTTGAAGACCTTAGTCATCAAACATTAGCGGTATTGCATGTTATGCAATAATGTAACTATCTATCAAGTATTTAAGGTTAGATTTATTTTAGCCAGAGAATATAAACTGTTACTTACTTTAAGTCTTTAGACGATATTATTATTGACGATGATTTTACAAAGGTAAATTAATTTTTTGTTGAGCCACAAAAAAGAATAACATTAGTCTTGTATTCAGTTCATGAACACCATGACATTTTAAAAGCTTACCATTGTCTGTAGACTGCAAATTGAAAAACTGTACAGTTTAAATTCAATGAATTTGAATGACCTTTGTTTAACAATATTCTTTTTATAATCATGTTACATACTTTTGGTAGGTAAATTCCTTAGTCACTCCTTACGACATTTAAGGGCGAAGATGACGTGACCTGCTCAAGTCAGGGAATAACATGTGCATCAATAAACCTCCCAAGCTGACCTATAGACTCATAATTCTTTTTAAATTACATCACCACATGGTTGATACCTTGATAACTAAAATATCAATGTTTCATTTATTCGCAATAAGCACACCATCAGGACTTACAGGGTCACTTATATTTTAAATTGATTATCATCTAAAATTGGCCTTTTGAATTGATTGCGCCAAAAATAACATCCGATTTCCTTAAAAAAAACACTACAAAGTTAAAAATAACTTTAATTTCGGAATTCGGTGTCTTAGGATCTGTATTTAAGGTTTTTTTTGCCACCGACTTCCAAAATTAAAGTTATTTTTGACTTTGTAGTATTTTTTTTTAAGGAAGTCGGTTGTTATTTTTTTTTTTTTGTAAAAAGTTTTTATTTTTAAGTTTTTAGTTATGGTAGATACCCCGCACTAATCTAATCGCGTTATTCGTTCATTTGTCGTGCAAATATTTAATGTAAATTTAAGACTTATATGGTTTTCACATGGACCTCATTATCCGAATGGAACCAAATTTTAATGAGACCATTCGAAAAGCACCAGCTTTTGAATAAAAAAAGAATCATCAAAATCGGTTCACGCAGTCAAAAGTTATGAGGCACAAAACATAAAGAAAAAATTTAAAAAATACAGTCGAATTGATAACCTCCTCCTTTTTTGAAGTCGATTAAAAAACGCAAACGTGACAGTGATATAACTATGAATAAATTAGAGGTACAGCAGAAAAATTAAAGTGGGTCACATCATCATCATCATCATCACTTCAGCTGATAAATATCCACTGCAGGACGTAGGCTTCCTCATGACTGTAATTAGGTATAGCTTTTCGGATTCCATTCTTTCTTACTTCACAAAACTGGCCTCAACAGATTCAACGTTATTAGTATTCGTTAAATAATAGGGACACCATATAGTGGAACAATGCTCCAAGAAGCTCCTTACTAGAGCATTATTAAGTAAAATAATCGTACCATAAATTAAAAAAAAAAGGTTGCGACGTACGGATTACAAAGCCAAATACTCTTCATACTCTTCATTCATTTTTTCATAGCTGTTTGATCCTTTTAGTCGCGTCGCGAGTAAATAGATATAATGATATTCACTTGTAAGCACTGAATCTTGCATTGTTATAGGTAAGCTACAGATGGTCAGTGCGCAAGAGAGATAACTGAATTAAACGCTCCTATGCATTGAACTGAATTTTAATTTTATACTAATAATTGTGTCTTCTTTTTTTCAGTGCGCATAGAGACTACATTGTAGTAGAATACATGCCCTCACCACAAGTTGGTCTCCATCAAGTTGGGTTCCACTACTCGCGGTTCGCGAGCAACCGTGTGCAAGCCCAACATACAAACGACACACTCATCCTATGGGCACCTATCGACGAGTTACATGACTACAAATTCATTCATAACTATGGAATAACGATCATTAATCTAATACATGAATATTCAAAGGATAACCGATCGTTAGTACAGGGTCCGATCAACTTGATAGCAGTACCGGCCATAATCAGTGGTTATGAAATTGGAAGTTGGAATTTACTCACTAATGGGTAAGTGATTCAGAGGATAAAAATCCAGAATGGTGCTAATTTTGTTGACTGCATACTAACTAATAATAACATTGCCTAAGAAGTTAGCATTGATTTTATGTAGTAACGATTTTCCCGAAAAAAAATTGAACCTACTAAATACATCGCATTTGAATTGTATAGAAGTTTTTACATCATTTTCGCGGTATAAGTCAATGATTATATTTGTAACTAGCTTCTGCCCGTGACTTCGTCTGCGTGTTAATCGACCCAGAGAGTAAAAGTTTCACAGAAAATTCAACCCTAATTTCACCCTCTTAGGGATAAACTTTCAAAAAACCCTTTCTTAGTGGATACCTACTCTTCACAAAGAGCACACCCATCAAATTTCACGTCTGTACAACCAGCGGTTTAGGCTGTGCGTTGATATATCAGTCAGTTAGTCACTCAGGACTTTGAATTTTAGATTATATGTGATTGTTGAATGAATCACAAATTAGATCACAAAATCCGATCAAATCTTCAGAGCATATGACTGAGCTATTGAGTTCATGGTAAGAGTTCTGACATCCCTAGAAGCAGTTCTAATATCCCTGGAAGCAGATACTTCAAACAATATTATCATTTAACTCGACATAGTGACCACGACACTGTTCCAATATTTACAAAACAGGCCGACATTACTAGACAAACACATCATTCGGGAAAATCGCTTGACGTCGACGTTTCAAAGAATATCTCGCTTCCTGTACAAATGACGACATTTCTAACACAAGTCCAGTACAAGCAGACCTCGCATCAACAGATTTTTCGTACTATCTAATGTCAGCATATACTGGAATGCTCGCTCCATCGTCGAGCGTTTGTGAAACAGTCGCAAAACTTGACCCATATTCTAAAGTTAGGATCTGCGTATATTCTCCAAGGTCAGCCGATGAATAAGAGCAGATTATATCAGCTGTTATAACAATGTACCGTCTGTTCCGTTCTTCTGTTATTGTAGCTTTAATATTTATGAGAATATTGGAATTCTTCATTGGTAATTTTGGATCACTTATTATGAATGATTTCATAGTAATGATTTAAATGCTTTACGGTTAGCAAGTGAAACGAATGTATGGTAAACAACGATATTGGTTGAGAAAATATATTTATATGTAGTTGCCAATTTAAATATAGTTGAGGTTTTTGTTGTTGTTTTTAGTCATGGTTCTCAAAACATTTAAAAAAAGACGTGTTGATTCAACCGTTGTTGTTTATAGTTAAAGAAAGCACTTTGCTTAAAAAAATGTTTGTAAAAACGTTTCAAAATCAAAATATTTTTTTATTTTTCATTGGAATCAACAATTTGGAACCGGGTACCTAGCACGGTTCCAAATTGTTGATTCCTATGGAGCAGAGCCGGCAAGAAAAACATGTTTACTCTTTTAAAAATAATTGGATTTTACAATGGTTTAAAAATGGAACAAAAAATCGTTTGCAATACTTCAACTTTTCGGATGTTCATCACAGTCGATTCATGATTGAACTTGCTTTAGTCTTTCAGTCAACTCCAGCATACAAAAACAACTATCAAAATTAAATGAACATGCTCCTCTTATCACTTTTGTACATATTATCATCTAAAAAATTATGAATACTATTAGCAATATGCTAAAGTTCAAATTGGCTCTTGAATGAAGACGATTGGATATGCTTTTCACAATCTCGTTGCTATATCTCTAACAACTATTTCTAAAATTTACAGAGCCTACCGTATAGTGAACATCGACCAATTCACGAGTATCAAACAGATAGAATACATGACCTTTGAACTGGCACAGCAGCTTTGTAGGATATGGCTTGGCAATCCTGGGGAGAAGATGAGGACGAGATGGAAGGAGGAGTGGTTCAAGGAAGGCATGGCTACCTACTTGGCTTATTATTTCTTGACTCAGGTGAGCAATGATGACATCGATGATAAAATTCCAGGCTGAATTTTTTATGGTTTCATATGGTTCAAGAAGATTTATTCTTACTACTATGTCCGTATGGTGTCGGGTGTAAAGAATAGCACCAGCCCATTTCTACCCGTGGGTGTCGTAAAAGGCGAATAAGGGACTTACTAGAGAATGGGCAGCAGCGTTCTCTCTGCATTATATTCAAATTGCCTACCAAGCGCTGCGATTTCGGCAAACCCCCCCATATTGGGGGAGTCCTATGTCCAGCACTGGAACTTTGTCACCTAAAATGATGATGATGATGATGGTGATGATGATGATGATGATGACTATGTCCAAACTGTGAATATTTTAAGGGTTAGACGTTAACGTATTAATACAGACTATACTCAGACGTACTGGTTATTGTCAGTCTGCCTCATTCCACTGCATGGCAAAGGCTTTTCCTCAACGACTTCCAGATTATCTTTGGCCAGAGAAAATTTTGCACTTAGTTGCTCGTTTTATCCAGCTAATCCCGCTATCTTTTAGTGGGTTACCGCTTTATGGCTGCGTCAAGGCTTCAAACAATATTTAATTTTACTCAAATTTATTTTAAAAATAAGTTGAACACTGTTACCTTGAAAATGTATAATTCTCTGAAAATATTTGACCCAGATATTAAAACGTACTATTATATATAGTAATAATATGATAATTTATCATCATCTTTTGATACTCTATTAGCTAGCAGAACTGTTCTTGGACATTCTATTCTGAATAATTTTCCAAAATATAAGATAAGATCTACTCACTAGATAGAAGAACGGAATATATGACTTTTATAATGACATGTATCGCTATTCTTTGCCTTCTTGAACCAATTTGAATATCAAATACCTGCCTATAGTTGTAACACACTGTGGAACAAAGGTTATTTTATACAAAGAAAAAAATAATTTCTGTAATGTTCAATCGTTTCTCCATATACCGGGTAAGTTTTTATCCAGTGCGCAAATTGTAACCATGAATTCAGCATATCATTCTAGACCCCAGAAATTTTTCGTCGGTTTTACAAAAAAAATCTGCTGTTTCATAGAAAAATGCAATACCTACAAGGTCAAAATGTATGGAACAGCTGATTTTTTTTTTATAACCGACGAAAATTTTCTACATTGGGGGGTCTAGAATGATATGCTGAACTCATGGTTACAGTTTGCGCACTGGATAAAAACTTATCCTGTATAACCTAGGTATATAGAAATTAAAAAAACGCAACTTCAGTCGAACCCATTTTTTACCACTTTCAGTACAATTACGGTATGCAAACACCACAAAGACGTCTTATAGCCGGTTATGGTATCCGTATGAAGCATAGAGCGATGGCGGTAGACTGGCATCGGACAACCCCAGCTTTGGAAACCTTCAACTCCTCGCTGGCTATCGAGATACCACCAAGGTATAAGGAACTGGTGACGATGAAGACAGGAGCTATACTTTGGATGTTGGAGAACTGGGTGGACTCTGAAAAGTTTCATGAGTCGTTGGTGCATTATATTAAGTCCAGGTGAGTCTTCACCGTGTGTCTTGTACCGTGTGGTGCCGGACGTAAAGAATAACACCACTCCATTTCTTCCCGTGGGTGTCGTAAAAGGCGACTAAGGGACTTACTAGAGAATGGGCAGCAGCGTTCTCTATGCATTATACCACCATACTGCGATCGCCAACCCGCCTGCCAAGCGTGGCGATTATGGCAAAGCTCCCCAAATTGGGGGAGGCCTAAGTCCACCAGTGGAAGTCTTACGGCTGAAATGATGATGATGATGAGTCTTCACTAGCCTAACACTTTCTTCAGGCAGAGAGTGGCGAATAGTTGGACTGCAATAAAATTGTACTATCTGAGTTTGTGTCGGATAGGATTAATATGATTTTTCACCACCGCTCACGTTGTCTGAATAACGCATAACCCTATTTCTTAATAAAATAAAACCGGTTTTGGTTTGAGACATATGATATTTAGGAAACTGAATTATTAAATGAGTCAAAGTTAGGAGAAAAAATAAAACTATTATGTTTGGTGTTACTGGTACTGTAACATCTTATCATCTGCCTAGCCTTTTCTCAATTACGTTGGGATCAGCATCCAGTTTAATTGAGCGGCTACCAATCTGACCTCCACAGCCCAGTTACTAGGTAAGGCTGGTTATCAGACTTTCGGCTTTCTGACGACCTGTAACAGCTGTCATCGATCTACTAATGACAGTTGGGACTACCGGTCACCGAAGCATAGAGGTGTCTTGGCATGTAAAGATGTTCATCCATCTACGGACGAACCACAGCTAGCTAGCAATATTTCACTCGGTATTACGAAACAAACTGCTCATTTTTTATGTCCGTTTGCATCTTTCTCAAATTGGCGCCACCGCTATGAAAATTACGTGCGAAAAATATATTTAGACGCTAAAAGTTTCTTAGAGTAGTCAACCTTGGCCCAATACCTTGATAATAATAGCAAATAAATGATTTTGAGAAAATCAGCTCTTAACACAATATTTAATTTAAATTTACAGGAGAGGGAAATATATAAGCCTACAAGACTTCACGACGACACTAGATCATGACACGATCGAGTGTCTCCACCAGTTCTTCAATGGTTCCACTGCATCTAAGATCCTTGGCTCCTGGTTCAGACGGCGAGGGTATCCTGTGATCAACGTCCAGGTGTTGAGGGATCGGGTCCCTAATGCTGTTCAGTTGAAGCAGGTTCGTAAAAAAGTGGAAAATTTAGAGGCAATTCTCGTAATTTAAAAAAAGTTTCTCAGTGTGATTTCAGTCGTAATACGTTAAAAATGCCTCGAGTTTCAATACATTTTTGACAAGTTTTTAACATTTGTTTGTCGCTGAGATGAGATTGTAACTAGACTTTAAAATATTACAGGGAAACGCGGAAATGTCTATAGACCGTACTAATATACGCATAAAAAACATTCTCCTTTTTAAACATCTTTTCTTAAAAGAGGAAGCGCCAAATTAGCTCACGAAATTCATAATTTCTTACGTTTTTCGCAATTGCATGGCTGTATGTTGAACAAACATGATTCACAACCTTAATACGCACGTATTTACAACGCCCTACATGACACTGACTGACTCGCAAATTTAAAAAAAACGTGAGAATTTTGGATTTCACGGGCCGTAGAGCCACTTCCCTAAGTAATAATTCTTCTAAGTGTCCCTCTCTCAAATTTCTCAGAAATAGTTAATGTTATTATGCTACGGAACGATTACGTGCAGAATACGCATTGTCCAGTCAAAATATTTAAAACATATCAAGGTCATATAATATTTAAAACCTCCAATTATTTACTGTTGAATGTAGTTTTGCTTTACGGAATAATATTCTAGATTTTGCCAAGAATGTACAGTACCAATTGTCAATTTAATCAACACACTAGTATAATTTTCCCCATTCAATTGGAGTAAAAATTAAGTAAAACATGCTTCATAGAAAGAAAGAAAAATTTATTTATTTGTCACAGATACACGTGGATACTAAAAACGATAATTCATGTCTACTGGCATTACAAAACATTTAATTTGTTCTTTTGCCAAACCATTTTATAAAATTTCAAAGTAGTTTTTGCTCAAAGTAAAATATATAGTACATCTAAACATTATCTTACTGGGTCAGCTCTTGACCTTGGTTTTGACCCTGCCAGGGTCGCGAGATTGTTCGAAAGAGATACCGTGACCCTGGCACATGGGCAACTGAAGGAACACGGGTGGGTTTTAGTCAGTAAAAGTCTGACACGCCCTCCCGGTCCGCCCAGAGCGGGAGAAGTCATTTGATGATTTCCCATCCAGAAAAAAAAAAACCTTGGTTGAGCTTGTTAGAAAATGATGGATGACGTATATAATTTAACAAGCAAGCCCAGAAGATACATATTGAATCTAGTATTGAAGGCTGACGGGCTCTTTTCCAACTGTTTCCATTTTCTCTTCCAGAGGCAGTTCAGTTTCACCCACGAAAACCGTGTAGACACCGACTATTTGATCCCCATATCATACATGGTTCAGAAGAATCAGAACTGTTACAACTGCTACCAGCCGAGGTTTACCATTGGAGCACAGACTTACACCTTTGGAGAGAACTTGAATGGTGGTTGGATTATACTGAATAGGAAAGGTTCAGGTGAGCGGACAAACACTGCATGAATAAAAAAAATTGGAAATAATTTATTGCACATACTGGATGGCAAGGATATCGTGCATAGTTTCCCTGGATTTGGTATAATTATGATCTTGCAAAAATTTCAACCTAGGGGGGTTGAAATGTTTGGTTGACTATTAAAGAAAATGAAAGAAATAAATGCTGTTTTATACAATTTGAGACATTGCATATTTCTACTTTTACACAGTCCATTTATATTTTTTATTACCCACGAGAAATAACTAGAATAATGTGCTCAATTCATGCTTACAGTTGCGTGTAATCTGTATAGAACAGTAAGCAAGTGCACAGGTTAACCGGCACCAAAAATAATATTAATAAAATTATTACAAAATATTATAGATCAGAGTCCTCCCGCCGCGGCTGCCTGTCTGTTTTACCATGATAAATTCAAAATCAGATTTTCATATGATCATTGGTTTTTACCAATGCATGGAGTGATAAATGAGGATGGTTTAGGTATATAATTCATTAGGTTTTTTGTAAATTCACTGAAATGTATATGTTTCGTCCCGTGACTACAGACGGACCGACCAACTGACCGTACGACCGTTTGACTTGTTTACTCTGTGCGCCTACGCATCATGACGTGTAACGGAGTGACAACTGTCACTTGTCAGTTTGATTTTGACACTTGTTTTTGGTCTTGAAAAATGGAAGGTTGGTTGGAATTTGGCTTGCGAATATTGTAATTATTAATCTTGTAGAATCTATAGTTTTGCGGACAATTTGTTGTGATCCGATTGTTTTGTGTGTAAGCAACCCCTTTTGACGATATTAAACGGGTTTTATTTTGGAATTTGATTGAAATAGTTTGAGGTGACAGTGACCTATGAAAACCGCGTGCTTGAAAATCTCGAGCGTATTGAAGCGGCCTGAATCCTGAAATACTTACTTCACTACACAATACAATATACACTCATTTACATACATAAATCTAGGTAGGCTCAGAACCGAGACCAGAGTTTCCTCAACCAGGTGAGTGATTGAATATGTGATAATCAGCTCCGCGCACGGCGGACAGTTCCACCCACGCTTGCCCAGGGCCCACCATCGCGCTTCCACATACTTGATTAAATCCTACGGTCAAGGCCTTGGACTGGCGTCGAACAGCATTTATAATAATATGACGATGATTGTTGAAGATGACGGAAAAAGTCTTCCGACTGGTTGGTTTACTAGCGTACGCCGCGTAAACCAATAGTTTTATATGAAAACAATATACCTATTATGGAATTATTCCTCTAACTTGATCTATGAACGTAGTGGTATTTGCCAGTGCATCTCAAACTAGACTGTTAGTCTGTCTCTTCGGGTTCTGGTCGGTGGTAATTTCAGGTGTGGTATTATAATGTGCGTACACACATATAAAACTACTAATATGAAGAGGACGCCTTCTAGCCAAGTTCGGTCACAGTGACAACATTCAATATGTGGCTTTATGTCATAGAGATTTAGAGTTTTAAAGTGCTGATAATGAAAAGATTTATCTTCTCCCTGCTAGTCTGAAAACTAATACAGACACAGAATTATTGGCGGGGAATCAATTATTCTGCACCTTTATCAGATTCCAAATTATACATTATAATGAAATAAAAGATAGGAACCAATTTCTTATAATACTAAATAATCCAAATTCCCGGCATTCCATAGTAAATAATTGGTAAATTACTAATACTGCATTATTTTACTGAATGAAAAACACAACGTTTTTGAGGTTAAGAAAATATTGCTTCACTCCACCACAAAATTTAAAAGAGGGTATCTTAACTCTTTCCAACTTCAAAAGAAGCTTATCCATAAAATACCACAATGCGAACTATTAATTGAGCCGCAATGGCTCTGCTAATAATAAAACAGCTGAACTTGACAAGTCCTTGGCTTAGCAATGATTCTATTTCTGCCATACCCACGCTCGTAAAACTGTGCTGATTTATTCACGATACAATGCATTCTGTACGTGACGTAATGCATCATTTTTATGACGGCTGTTATTCCGGATACATTAAGTACTTAGCCTGGCAAAATTAATGTCATAGATAAAATTACGAATTGAGGACAGTTCATAGTTGTTCTTTTTATTTCACTACGTGAGAACATTTTGTAACACTATCAATAAGTTTTGTTATATCTAAAGCCGTACCGTGTGGTGCCGGACGTAAAGAATAACACCACCCCATTTCTTCCCGTGGGTGTCGTAAAAGGCGACTAACGGACTTACTAGAGAATGGGCAGCAGCGTTCTCTATGTATTTTACCACCTAACTGCGATCGCCAACCCGCCTGCCAAGCGTGGTGATTATGGCAAAGCCCCCCAAATTGGGGGAGGCCTAAGTCCAGCAGTGGACGTCTTACGGCTGAAATGATTATGATGATGAATGATGATATCTAAAGCCTCTCTCTTAGTTTCTTATACAGATTCATGATATGAGGACTAAATTGCGTTCTCATCTTTATATATATAATACTACTGTACGTGTGTATGTCACTGAACTCCTCCTAAACGGCTGAACCGATTTGAATAAATTTTTTTGTATGCGTTTGGGTGGCACCATCGATGGTTTAGATTCACAAATCAGCCCGACAGATGGCGCTGCTATCGAGTTCTAGGAAACAGGACAACGTCTGTACGGTCGACTAGTATAAATATAAATCCAGATATTACAATCCTTACGATAAAATTATGACAATATTTTCAGGTTACTACCGTGTCAACTACGATCCAGTTACTTGGAGACTCATAGCAAAGACGTTGAAGGAGAACAGGACAACCATAGATGAACTTAACAGAGCTCAAGTAAGTTCAAAGAGATCACATACACTCATTTATCCTCACTTTTTAGTACCAGAAAAACTTTTATTAAGTAGTTGCCCGTAAGAGATTGATTTGCAAGTGCGATAGCAACGCTATTTGATGCTTGCCCTAATGTATATACATTAGTTTAAACATATGTGGTGTACAATAAAGCAGCAGTGGTGGACCTATGGTATCAGATCCGCCTTACTAGCTGTAGATCGTAACTTTGTGAGGAAACCGGCATATTTATTTATTTATTTATTATTAATAACCAACTTACACGAACAGTTTACACCACACATACAAGTTATCGGTCAATACTATTTATGACTTATAACATATCCATATCCTAGAAACATATAACATATCCTAGAAACAAGAATTTGAAGACATATGACATCTACCAACCCGCCTTAGGACTACGTGGTGGTTTACGGCCCATTCCGTCACCCAAAGAAGAGGCCCGTGTTCCAACAGTGAGAACGTCATGTACGGGGGTTGATTGTGTGTATAATTGTCATGTGTTGTCGGTAGCTACCGGTACCGATTAATTAAATACATTTATAACAGTGGTTTGTATGAATAAGCCAGACAATATTAGCCACAGAGAGATTTTTTATATCTTTGCTAAATATAGTATCTCTGAAATTCTAGATTTTCTTTTTTCAATAGTCGGTTTAGACCTTGGCACAATTCTAATTATACATTTTGATATATTCCAGATTGTAAACGATGTATTTGCTCTATACGTGGCGCATGATCTAGACGTTGATCTTGCTATGGAAATACTAGACTATCTTGAAAAAGAACGCAGTCCTGTAGTATGGGAGGCGGCTATGTCTGGATACGAAATGCTGATCACCGAAGGAGCAAGTTGTAAAATGACTAAACATACGTATTGGGAATGGGAGGTAAGACACAATTTAAATTTTAAATCTGTTGTATAAACACCTCTATAGTTAGTGCGTAAACGATTATCATAGCCATGGTGAGAAAAAAATAAATGATGACGGCTGTAATAAAGATCAATCGGCCTTTTCTCAACTATGTTGGGGTCAGCTTCTAGTCTAACTGGATGCTTCTGGATACCAGTAATATACAAGGAGCGACTACCTTTTTTACTTTGACAACCCGGTAACTGGTTAATACGATACCTCCTATTAATACTGATGGTCAGACTTTCGAGCTTCTGACGACCGTAACAACTGTCAAAGATCGACGAATTACCATGCAACGTGCTTTCCAAGGCACGAAGGGATCTTGGCATGTAAAAGATGGCCACCTTGTAGCGGTATCTACAGCACCATATATCAAAATTAAAAGTCATTTATTCAAACTAGGCTGAGAGTCAGCACTTTTTGAACGTCAAAGTTACATAACACAGTCCCCCCAAAACGCCCACCCTTCGACATTTCCTAGTGCTTTAGCTGGGAAGAAGAAGTGGCGGAACAAACTCCCCAGCAGCACAGCTGTCTGTTAAGTTAGAAAAACTTGATTTTATACCATATTGTGTAAGTTATGAATATTATAAAACAAAACACACATTATTTGCCATATGTCAGCTAGTATACGCCAATATACCAACAAAACATTGAAAACCAAACTCAAGCTGAAATAAATAAAAAGCCTCCAGGCATAAAGGGCGTGCCCGCTTACATATACAACGACTTAACACATACACGACTAACATATACACAATAAATGAAATTAAAAGAAAATAAAAATAAATTAACAAAAGCAGTTAAATAAAAACAAAAAAAAAAAACAATTATATGAACTACCCATATAAATTGTCAGTAGGAAGACTAATTCTGGATTGAAAGAACATAAACACTGTCTTGAGTTGATCACAGCGACCAACTATTCTTATCGTTTATATATGAACTACGCATCACACTTACGTCAGGCAAAATCCTGCATCACTTAAGCAGGGTATATCACGCAACTAGCAAATATACAACGTCCCGACATCAATCAAACCAGAAACCAGACCCATCGGTGGATCCTCTCTCATCTACGGAGGATGAGTGAACCTTTGACCCTGGTCATGCCTGTAGAACGCCTCCACGGACCTACAGCAGCAAGCGTAGTTTGACCTGACCGTTTGTCGTGTTTACTCACGGCCACGAACCTGAAAGATAGAAAGAGACTGGGACTGAATACAGTTTTTAAATTTAACTGTAAATTCAGTCTAAAAAATTTAAATAATTTTATTGTTCTTCGCATATAAATACAACTATTCTGCCGTCATAAGAAAGAAGGCCGTAAGTACGTCAACGTTGATTCCGAGATAATTGACGTTTTATCTAAAATTATGGCCCAGGATTTACTGAATGGTTTTAGTTAGTGATTCTTGTTTTATAAGACGTCAAAAAATATAGGCTTTATTTTGAACCATAATGTATGTAAATTCATAAACGCGTATTGTTTTTATTTTAATTTTTCCCTTTTGTTTTAGCAGAAATATAATAATAAATTGTGAAATACTTATCTGAAAGGGCGTAATAGCGTAGAATGTAATTGCGGCTTTTCATAGAAGGAACTCGATCTTCCTAAAGCCGAAATCCTTGTATGTAAAGCCTTAAATGTGCAGTTGCGCCTTTTTTTGATAGTAAACTCAGTTACGAATCGTTTTCAAAGCAGGCATTGCAGCATAGTTATTTTGTCTAAAGGAAATAAAAGCCTTCGTCAGTCGATTGTAAACAAGACTTATTAAAATGAAACCAAAACTATTTACTAAAATATGTACTTTATTATTATGAGTCAGTCTCTTATGTTCTATTTTCAGTCAAACTTAAAATAATACGTAAGACACAAGTAGGTACATAACTAACACCAGTTACCTTATTACTATGAAGCGTTTTGAAGTAACCAATTCTTGCTAGTAATAATAAACAAATAATTTTTGAAGGAACATCTTTATTAATCACATTTTTCTCATCATGTATCTAAACAAAATCAACAAAACATATTATATACTCATAAAACAAAAATATATCTCTTGACAATAAAATAACACACAACACAACCAATAATCATCTTAAACAGTTTACATATAGGAACTTTTACCAGCACTCTGAATCATAATTATCTTTCATTTCACAAAATAAAAAAATAAAAACAATGTCAATAGAATCCCACAAAACTACTAATAATATAATTTTAAAACATCAGCTTATATAGATAAAGGAACTTCAAATAGAAGTGAGCCTAATAATAAAGCACTGAGAATCACATATTATAATTAACAAACTTAAACAAAAACAGTTCTAACCTATTAAGTAATCTCCTTAACGCAAGTAACAATCAAGTTTCGGGATTGAACAAAAAATCAGCTAATCAACGAATTTATCTACGTAATTTTATATTATTTCACAGTTAGTTACTATTCACGAATTAAAATGTAAAGTAAATAAACAATACTTACCAAGATATCAATATTATTTCAAAAGAAAAAACGGCTGCCGCGTCGTCCCGTCACCGCACACGCACACTGCACTTCGCGTGGCCCATTTTTTTTTTTTTTTTCTGGATGGGAAATCATCAAATGACTTCTCCCGCTCTGGGCGGAGCGGACGCGCGCACGGGCGTGTCAGACTTTTACTGACTAAAACCCACCCGTGTTCCTTCAGTTGCCCATGTGCCAGGGTCACGGTATCTCTTTCGAACAATCTCGCGACCCTGGCAGGCATCGGTCCTGGCAGACCCCTTCAGTATTGCTGACATCTCTTTGAGGCGCGCGTGGAACACTACGCGCCGTCAACCCGAGCCTGGTCCTTACCGGGCGGCGAGCTACCCATTGCTCGCCGCCCGCAAGCTCGCGCCTACGGTGGCCGGGAGTCCGCTATCGACTCCCGACGCCCGGGGCGTCTCCTCCTGCGGCGTGAGGGCGCAAAGACTGCCACTCCCTCACGCGCCCCGCCTCCTCCTTCGCGAGCATTACAGCTTCGCAGAAGGAGGTGACGGCTTCCCATGCCCTCTCGCTCCGTACCATGGCTCGCACCAGGGCCGACCGCGAGAGGTCGCCGCCGCCGATCACCTCCACGAGGACACGGCGGTGCTCCGCCCAGGCAGGGCACACCTCCACCGTATGCTCCACCGTGTCCTCCAGACGATCCTCGCAATGGAAACACCCGGGCGTTTCCTCCCGCTTTATCCTGAACAGGAACCCACCGAAGCACCCATGCCCGGTGAGAACCTGCGTCAGGCGGAAGGTGAGGACGCCGTGGCGCCTCTCTATCCACTCCTCAAAGAGGGGACTTACCGCCGCAATTGTGGCGTGCCCGGCGCTGGGTTGTGACAATCGTACTCGCCATGTCGCCATGAAATCCTGCCGGAGCTCTGTCCGCCGTGCCGCGATTTGTCGCGGCAGCGGAGTTTCGCCACGGCGTTCCGCCTCCTCGCGCCACTCCCACATTTGGGCGAGGACCTTTGCCTCCAGATCCCATGGCGGCACTCCGGCAAGGAGGCTCGCCGCCTCGCACGAGACCGTGCGGTATCCCCGAATTAGCCGGATGGCCATGACCCTCTGGGCCGCACTTAACCGGCGCGCTGGGCGCAGCCTCAACGAAGGCGCCCACACCGGTGCCCCGTATAGGGCCATGGACCGCACGACCCCCGCGTAGAGCCTCCGGCAGGAGGCGTTTGGACCCCCTAGATTGGGCAGGAGCCGCTTTAAGGCAGCCCCAGCCCGCTCCAGTCTGGGAGCCAAACGTCGGAAGTGCTCGACGAAGTTCCACCGGCTATCGAGGACAAGTCCCAGGTACTTCATCGTCGACTCGACGCCGATGTGAACCCCTCCTTTCAAAATACTCTCCACGCGCCCACTTCCGCACGCGTGTCCCTTCAAAAAACTTATATGAAAAGCCCTTATTGCGAAGTTAGGGCTTTTTACCGTAGTAAATTGAGAGGTTTTGCTTATTTAAAAAGCCCTAATTGGTAATTGCGGCCTTCCAGACTAGCAATACGAAAATACTAAAAAAAAAGGCCGTTATTGTGTAATTAAGGCTTTTCAGATTCAAAAAACAGAATTTATGTCGTAGTTAAGCCTAAAATCCTTATGATATCTCTAATCTCATACGAGTTAGAGCTTTGTGAGTAAGTCCATAAGATAGCATTTTCTTTGCTGATTCCGAATATGTTAATAACACATTTTTGACAAAATTGTCAGTTACGGCCTTTTTTCTTATGACGGCAGTATTATATTCTATGCGTGACGATGGGAAGAGACCAGACGGTATGACGTTGTTGCCTTGGAAGGTGGGTAGGCCTCTGGTGTGGGACGCAACCTGTGTCGACAGCCTTGCGCCATCTCATGTTCCTAGCTCGGCGGCCTGTGCTGGCGCCGCTGCTGTGGCTGCCGAGACCCTCAAGTGGTGCAAATACTGTAACCTTATAGGTAACTACAGTTTTGAGCCGTTTGGGGTTGAAACGCTCGGGTCATAGGGCCCGATTGCGCGTCTCCTTTTTATGGAAATTTCTCATCGACTGATCGACACTTCACGTGACCAGAAGGCTGGCTCATTCTTTGGCCAAAGAATTAGTGTTGCCATTCAACATGGCAATGCTGCCAGTCTTCTGGGCACCTTTCCAAATGACAGTGACACGGATGAGTACTTCGACGCCTAGTTAGTTATTTATTTTAGTATATCTATATTTAAATTTTTAGCCTTTATATTCTAGTAAATAATTCACTATTAGTCGTCATCTCAGTAGCCATCTTTTCTCGCCATATCATATTTCAAACAGTCGATCCATCGGTTCTTTGGTCTTCCCCTACTCTTGTCTCAAAATTTTCCTCACAAAATTGAAATTAACAAAAAAAAAAAATTCAACAATTCCAGAACTTCATGATCAAGAAGATATCCCCGATCTACTCGCAGCTGACGAAGAGTAAGGACAGTCAGTACGTGACGCGCCAGTTCCGCAGTAATGTGGTACAGCTGGCGTGCGAGCTGCACCACGAGGACGCACAGGCGCATGTCAGGCGGATGTATGTGGAGGATAAAAGGGGAAAACATACGTGAGTACACATTTGTACGTTATTTTCTTTCCTATAGATAAAAGAAAAAGAAAAGAAAAGTAAGTTTATTGACATTAAGGGGGGAAACCAGTTTAGGAGGCCGAAATTTTGGAGTTTTTCGGGAACTTTTAAACAGGGAAGGAATAATTAAAAATTGTTTAAACTTGGAGGGTATATTATTCATGTTTTAAAGTACACTTTATTTCCTGAGTTTTTTCAAGTAATTTCTGCCAGAATTAGTGGCGTTAGGACGTAATGTCCATGGACGATTTCCATCCGAGTATTTTGCTGGTGGGCATTCCTGAAGTCAAAATTTTTGTCTGTAATCATCACATTCATCATCATTTTGTTGACAACATATTTCCTAAGAATATGAACCTAATTGTGATTTAAAAAAAAAATGAAAATTGCATGTTTTTGAGGTGTTTGAACACAATTTCATGTTTTTATACCATATTTTTTCACCTTTTTGCATTTTTTTTTAAATAATAATATAATCCCAAAATTAAGTTCATATGGATTGGAATTGAATAAAGAATACACAAAACAAATTTCAGAACGATTGGTCAATAACTTTTTGAGCTAGAATGCATACCAGTTGAAAAAAAAGGTGTTTCGAGGAAAACGCGTTTGAAATAAAATGAAGCGAAATCGAAGGAAAATTAAAGGAAATTTTAATTAATTATATAAACTACTCACCGGTTAATCAGCTATTCCAGCACCGTATAAAAATCCCTCTTCTTGCTCATATCATCAAAATATACATAGAATGTTAACTTATATTAATAAAATGAACAGAATGTAAACTGTGACCCAAAGTATGAGAGGTTAAGTGCTCATAACATCGAGAATAATGCGTATTTTGCTTTCAAATTTTAACCACATATTTTTGAGTAGTTATACTAACAATTTATGCAATAAAAATGATTTTTTAGCGGTCTAACCTGGTTTTCCTCCTTAATACAAATAAAACACAGAAAACAATGATAATAATGCCAAATGTGTAATGGATGACAGCACAAGTGTACCACTTAACGCTGATTTTCAGCAGCAACACACTAGTACCATCATCATCATGTCAGCCGAATGACCACCACTGATGGACCTCCCCCGATTTGGGAGGATTTGCCGCAATCGCTACGCTTGGCAGGCAGGGTGGTGATCGCAGATTGGCAGTATGGTGGTAAAATGTAATGAAAACGCTGCTGCCTATTCTCTAGTAAATCTTTTAGTCGCCTTTTACGACAACCATGGGAAAAATGGGAGTTCCAAAAACACCGCGAGTACCATACGTTAGGATAATAAACTACTCTGCCCCACTTCTTGACAAAAGCCTACCAGATTTTTCTTTCCGCTCGCTTCTACCGTAAATCCGTCAATAATTAAAAATCACCATAACAGCGCATTTAAGGACTTTTCTACAAACACAATATGGTGGGATCGAGTTTGACTACTTTTTCAACTTACCATAGTTACGATGCGGTTGATGATAGTCACTTTTGTTTTTAAACCTATACCTACACACGAAATTTGCAGATTCCAAGGTCATATATATTTAAGCTAAAAGATATTAAAATTAATTAATTAATTTGAGGGGAATAATTAATTAATTAAAATATTTCATTAAAAAAAATATTTTAAGGGGGTTAAACTATTTTTGAAGAAAAAATTAATTAATTAATAATAAATTAAGAGCAAGTACTTTGTATATTGACACCAGGATTTTTTCAACAGTAGGCAGAGGCTGAAACCACATTTCATCAATTATACTGTAACGTTCATCTAATAGACGCTTATTACCATTAGTCAATCGAGAGAAAGAAAGAAGGTTACGGTTATGGAAAACCTAATACCTAATGTTGTGTTCAAAGTTTAAAGTGGATGGCCGTTTTATTACCTAAAACAGTAAAGTTGAGTAAAGCTTCTAACTTCGGATGAAATAATAGCAGCTCTTTTTGTTCCTTTCATTTCTATTATAAATCTTTTCTTCGGTTCCTATTAGCTCCAATATATACAGGGTGCGGCGTAAGTAGTGGTCCACCGTTCAGGATTCGATGAACCAGATTTATTATAACAATTAAAAAAAATTAACATTTTTACCCAAGGCGATTTTTTTTACAAAAATCGCTCTTGGTCTTGATGGTGTGTTACAAATTGGGGTTAAAATTAGAGAAGAACCAACTTTTTCTTCAAAAGAGCTGAATTTACAAAAAAAAACATAATTTATCATGATAGGTCTAGTATTCAGCAGTAATTAACAGAAATCAGAATGAAAAAATAGTGGTTTTTGTTGAAAATACAAATAAATATGTAATAAAAGGTAGAAATTTCGTAAATAAAAGACAAAAATGAAATATTTTCGGAACCCTTGGGTAAAAATGGTTAAAAGTTTTAATTGTTATAGTTAATTATCTGGTTCTTCGAATCCTGAACGGTGGACCATTACTTACGCCACACCCTGTATAACTCAACTCTTTTGTATATGTAATGAAATGACATTTCATTAAATAGGTTCTCCTTAGAGTATATATGTTCTGTGATTAGGTTGTCTGTGGAAGTGAGCAGAGGACGCATCGGCCTGACACGTAATTCAATGGCGGATGATGTTCAGATTATTTTGTTAATTATTATTAAAAACTTGTAGAAAGATAAATGGAAGGATATAATTGAGGAGGCGATATTAGTGAACTTTAAATGTCGTTTCTTTGTATTTTCAGGTGAGATATAAGTGTAATTCTCATATTTTGTTGTAATATTGTAAAAGTAAAAGTGTGCTAAATAAATCTTTGTATTTTCAGAGAAACAATTTGTGTTTATTAGCAAAAATCCTCAATAATATACCTATCTTATAAAACGACATTTTCGTTAACTAATGAAGATGGACCGGCTGCAATTTGAGTTTACGATGATAGCTTCAAATGATGGCAAATCTAATGTATTAGCCATAACCGCAATATCTACAGAAGAAGGAAAATGTTATGTTTTACCTGATGAGCTGAAGCCGGTGAGTCATCATACATATATTGTTAAAATGAACACTTTCTCAAAAATAAAAAATAGCTTAAAGAAAAGGCACCAAAGTAGAAAAATATGGATAAAATTGGATGAAGATCTAAGGAAAACATATATAGATGAGGAAGGTAATATACAATTTTTGGATCAATATTTAGAAGAAATGAGCACAAAACAACCAAAGGGCAAAGATGACAGTTTGAAATATATCTTGGAACAATTAATAGAAACTACAACAAAGAAAGAAAATCAACATAACCTGAAACATATTTCAGAGAAATTTATTATTGAAAAATTCACAAGCAAAAACCCTAATGCAATGCAATGGATAGAGACTTTTGAAAAAGAATGTGAGCGCTTTAATGTAACTAAAGATGAAACAAAAATAGATATATTGAGGTTATTTTTAGAAAAATCTTGTTTGGACTGGTATAGCTCGATGGTTGTAAAACTAACAGTAAATTCTGAATGGAAGGAATGGAAAGACACATTTTTGGCAACTTTTAAAAATCGAGGATGGGACATAGTCACAACTGCCTTCGCATTCAGGTATAAAGATGGACTGTTAATTGATTATGCTTTAAAAAAAGAACGGCTTATACTAGATATAAACAAATCAATAGACCCAAAAACAATGATAGATCTGATTGCAACAGGTCTACCTGGGTTTATCTTAAATAAGTTAAACAGAGACGAACTCAACAATACCACTGATTTATTCAACGAGATCAGAAAATATGAAGGTATGATATACAAGAAAAACTCAACTATAATAAAAAGTAGTACATTATTTTATAAAAATAAAACTAATGAGAAGAAGCCATGTAAGACTTGTGAATCTTTGGACAAAGGAACTAGATATCATCCGGAGGAGTCATGTTGGTTCAAGAAAAATAAAAATGAATCTGAAAAGACCTTTAAAGCCAAAAATATAAATAATAACTCCATTATTGAAGTAGATATGAATACTGATAAAAAAAACGAGTAAGTACACCATTAATCAAAATCAAGCTTTTAATAGAAAATAAACTAGAAGTGAGCGGCATTTATGATTCAGGCTCACAGATCTCGTTAATAAATTCAAGACTAATTAAAGTAAAAGAAATAAAAGACAATGTGAATATAGCATATATGAAAACGGTTAATGGTGTAAAGAAGACGGATGGCTTGATAACAATAAAAATAAAAATCTTTGATTTAGAAGAAGAGGTGGAAGTATATATAATAGAAAATGAAGATTTTGATGATTTTATAATCGGATTGGATATGATAAAGAAATTCAAATTAATCCAAAATGAGGACTTGAGGATAGAACAAAAGAAAATAACAAATAAAATAGACAGGAAGTCTAAAGATAACACAAATGAAGATAAGAATATAAAAAAATATGCAATAAATTTCAATGAACACATAGAAACAGAAGAATTTGTTAGTATGACAGACCATTTAGATAATGAAAAGAAAATTGAGATAGAGAAAATTATAAAGGAATATAAAACAATTTTTGCTAAGGACAAGTATGATATAGGATCAGTTAAAGATTATGAAGCTCATATAGATTTACTAGTAAATAGATACTGTAGTAAAAGACCATATAGATGTACAATAGAAGATAAATTAGAAATTGAAGAGCAAATATCCATGTTACTAAAGAATAATTTAATAGAAGAATCTTACAGTCCTTTTGCTGCACCAGTGACATTAGCATTTAAAAAAGGTGAAAATAGAAGATCTCGCTTATGTGTAGATTTCAGAGAACTGAATAAAATTGTTGTGCCACAAGCTCAACCTTTCCCATTAATAGATGATTTGATTATTAAAACCAGAAATTGTAAGTATTTCACTACACTGGATATAAACTCAGCATTTTGGGCAATACCACTACGGGTGGAAGATAGAAATAAAACAGGATTTGTCACACAAGATGGCCACTTTCAGTGGATCTGTCTCCCTTTTGGCTTAAAAACATCACCAGCAATTTTCCAGAGAATTTTAAGTAATATTCTAAGAAAGCACAATCTCACAGGATACTCCGTAAACTATATTGATGATATTTTGATATACTCATCCACGTTTGAAAACCATATAAGACACATAAGAAGTGTATTAGAGGCAATAATAAAAGAAGGCTTTAGATTGAAGTTTACAAAATGTACCTTTGCTTCAGACTCAGTAAAGTATCTTGGCCATGTAATTCAAAATAATTCGGTAAGACCACTAAAAGACAATTTGATTTCAATAAGACATTTTCCAACTCCTAAGACGCAAAAGAATATCAGACAATTTTTGGGAAAAATCAACTTCTACCATGAATACATACCAAGAAGCGCAATTATCTTAGACCCATTACATAATTTATTAAGAAAAAACGAAAAGTTTGTGTGGTCAGAGAAGTGTGAAGAATCCTTTAATCAAATAAAAAGATATTTATGTTCTCAACCGATATTGGAAATATATGACAAAGACTTACCAATAAAAATCTTTACAGATGCATCCTTAGAGGGCATCGGGGCAATACTAAAACAAACACAACTAGATGGTAAAGACAAACCGGTGGCATATTTCTCAAAAAAACTGAATGAATCTCAAAAACGGAAAAAGGCTATATATTTGGAATGTTTTGCTATGAAAGAAGCTGTTAAATACTGGCAACACTGGCTTATTGGAAAACAATTCACTATATACTCAGATCACAAACCTCTAGAGAACATGAACATTAAAAGCAGGACAGACGAAGAATTGGGTGATCTCACATACTACCTGTCTCAATATGACTTTACAGTAAAATATATATCTGGTACAGAAAATGTAGAAGCAGACTGTTTGAGCCGAAATCCAGTATTAGAATCAGAAGATAACAAAGACGAACTATTAAAAATAGTTAATTTAATACAAATAAAAGATATAGTTGCAGACCAAGAGAAAAATGAAATAATAAAAGAAAAGAAATCAAATCTTATACACAAAAATAGAATTTATTATAAAAAAATAAAGAAACATGAAAAGATTATCCTCACAGAAGAATTTAGTAAAAGACTCATAAAAAACGTGCATGAAGATTTATGCCATATTGGGATCAGACAATTGCAGAAAAAAATAAGTCCATTATACAGGGTTATTTGTAAAACACCGGCAACCTCTCAGGTCTATGTTACTAACATCATAATCAACAACTTTTGTTCTATGACTTTTAAAAATTCATCATATTTTAGTGCATCAGATTTTCATACAAAAATCGGCTGCCTGTAAATAGGTCAAGTTCAAGCGCCCCCGCCGCCCTAACCCCGCTCCCCTTGCTAATATACTATCGCTTTCTTTTGCTTCGCATAGACTCCGTAACATTTAGAGCGTTCAATGTAAATATTTTTATTTTTGTTTGAAAATCTGATGAACTAAAATATGATGAATTTTTAAAAGTCACAGAACAAAAGTTGTTGATTATGATGTTAGTAACATAGACCTGAGAGGTTGCCGGTGTTTTACAAATAACCCTGTATACAGCTAAAAACCTAACAAAAAACATCATCAATATTTGTAAAACATGTGAAATATGCATAAAAAATAAATCAAGATGTCAAGGAAAATTTGGATTAATGTCACAACTGGGTCCAGCAACAAAACCATTTGAGATTATGTCAATGGATACTATCGGTGGCTTTGGAGGCTCTAGGTCAACAAAAAAATACCTACACCTTTTAGTAGACCACTACACAAGATATGCATTTATTGCGACTTCAAAAACACAGAATGCAAGTGACTTTATAAAACTCACAAAGAACGTGCTAGAGACAGATGAGATTGGAATAATTCTGACAGATCAATATCCGGGCATAAATTCAAGAGAATTTAAGCAACATTTGCAAGAGAATAATATTAAACTAATTTTTACAGCTGTGAATACACCATTCTCGAACGGCTTGAACGAAAGATTAAATCAAACAGTAGTAAATAAAATAAGATGTAAAATAAATGAGAAAAATAATAAGAGAACATGGACAACAGTTGCAAGAGAATGTATACAGAAATATAATGAAACAGAACACTCCGTTACAGGTTTTGCACCAAAATATTTACTGGATGGTACAAATGTCAGTATTCTACCAAATGAATTAAAAACAACAGAAAGGGAAGAAGGGTGGATTGCTGATAGAAGACTGGCACTAGAGAATACAATAAAATCCCACAAGTACAACAAGAAAATATTTGATAGAAATAGAAAAATGCAAGAGTTTAATATAGGAGACAGTGTTTATGTAGAAAATGGAAATAGATTGAATAGAAAGAAATTAGACGAATTAAAAATAGGCCCTTTCAAGATAATAGAGAAAATATCGAACTCCATTTATAGGATTGACACTGGCAACAGAAAAACAGAATCAACTTTATTCCACATAACAAAATTACAACCTGTCACAACAGAAGCTGAAGAAGATGAAGTAGAAGAAAACGAATATGAAAATAAATTATAGGTACAGTGTATGGATATGTTGTTTAGGATTTTCGCTCTTAGGGGGGGAGATGTAATGAAATGACATTTCATTAAATAGGTTCTCCTTAGAGTATATATGTTCTGTGATTAGGTTGTCTGTGGAAGTGAGCAGAGGACGCATCGGCCTGACACGTAATTCAATGGCGGATGATGTTCAGATTATTTTGTTAATTATTATTAAAAACTTGTAGAAAGATAAATGGAAGGATATAATTGAGGAGGCGATATTAGTGAACTTTAAATGTCGTTTCTTTGTATTTTCAGGTGAGATATAAGTGTAATTCTCATATTTTGTTGTAATATTGTAAAAGTAAAAGTGTGCTAAATAAATCTTTGTATTTTCAGAGAAACAATTTGTGTTTATTAGCAAAAATCCTCAATAATATACCTATCTTATATATATTATTAAATATTATCTTGTTCATTTGCAGCCTGTTCCCCGACTGTCGCATGGCGTATTTCTTCGTGTTGGCCAACGAGACCTTCAGCAACACATACTCACGCAAACTGAACCCCATCGAACAGGACGACAAGTGGATCGCTGACCAGAAAATGTAAGGAACAAGTATAGTGCATAGCAATATCATCGTCATCATAATGTACCTGGTTTTTCACAACTACCAAGTCTCGGTTGGCTTCCAGTTTAACCAAATACAGCTGAATAGCAGTATGTTAGTGCCAGTTACTTGGTAATACGACACCTCTCGTGAGAGGCACTAACCCTATAAATTACAAAATGATTTAACGCTTCTCGCCATCAAACTGTAACGTTTAGCGAGGGAAATATGAAAAAAAAACTTGTTTTTTTGTAAGGGTAAACTTACCATAAATAATAAATAAGTATTAAATAAGCAATAAATTATAATAGTAAATTAAAAAATAATTAATCATTTAAAAATATATAAATATATCGTTTTTATCAGTCTACAGTTACTGATTGAACAAGTGTATATATTGTAATTAATAAAACAATAATAAAAACCCTTAAATTCTATACATTCTTATAAAAACAGTAGGTATATTATTAACTAGGTAACTAAAAATATAATTTACAATTAAGCACCCAGTTTTCTTCTTCCTCTCTCCTACTTGATCTTGCTGTGCCCGACAGGGTCCATAATTGTGACTAAATAATGATTTGCGTTCCAACTATGTTTTAACATTATGGTAAGCAATAAAGAATTGAGAATTGAATTGAATTGAAATAATAATAAGAATCCACGTCACTTTAAGGTGAATGCTCCAACCAGCCCGCGAAATTCAAATTTTCTTACGTTTTTTTGCAATTTGCAGGCCAGTGCTAGATTGTATGTTGATTAAAATATTATTCGCGACTGTAAGGCATATGTAGTTACAGAATTATGATGAGTATAAACTCATCAAAATCATCAATACAACGCTCTAAGTTCATAAAGCTGTAGGAATGACTTTTTCTGTTTTTTTTTTGTTCCTACGCCTTTATGAACTTGAAGGGGAAATTGGTGATTTTGATGGTTATAATTCTGTAACTACATACGTCTTACAGTCGCGAATAATATTTTAATCAATATACAACCTAGCACTGGCCTGCAAATTGTAAAAAACGCTATAAATTTTGAATTTTGCGGGCTGGTTGGAGCATTCACCTTAACGATTTAAAAAGTTGTCGATATTTTCTTCGATTTGAAAACATTTTCGAATATTTTCTCCTTTAACATGTTTTATGTGTAGATGGTTGTGTGCCAACTTGAAAACGTATGACATTCTTCTTTTTAGTGTATTGATTCATTTCTTAACTTTATTCCAGACGCGAGATAAACAGATTTTTCGGCAAGATCCCACTAGGAGAACCGAGACCAATGCCTATTGTAATGTCAACTACTGAAAAGGTAACAATTTATTTACTATTTATATTATAGTCTATTTTTATGATTTAATGGATTTTATTTGTTTTGATGTTATATCGTGGTGATGATTATTAAATAATGCTGATGGATGAAGAGGGTTAGGACGACCGCAGAAAATGGCTGGCATGGCTGTATGAGGGATGAAAAGGAAAAAAAGGAGTGAATAATAGCGTCACGCTATTATTCACTCCTTTTTTGACAAAAGACAGTGTAAACAGAAAATGTGTAGCGTCAACCCAAAATATAATAGGACAAAGACAAAAAATATGTTGGATAACATAGCCTAATCAATGCCGTGAAACTCTGAGATAATTGTCATCATCTCAATATCAATGTGCAGTGCATGCTAGTAACTTTGACGCAACTGCGTTGGACTGTTCATTGATAGTGAGGTGAACATTCATCATAACGCATGTAATTTATTAATAAGCTGTTGAGTTTCCAAATAAATAAATAAATGAATTTGCCTAGAGACCAGCATTAAAACTTCCTTCTAAAGTGCTACCAGAATCTTTTGGCGCCTGAATGAAATTGCTCTAGTGGAAATTTGTGAAATATTCACAGATATAAAACAAAACAAGATGGCGACGTCAGTTCCAAATTTTGGCCACGAGCACCATGAAACTGATAGTGTTGCACTTTAAGGAACTGCCTAAAAAATCATATTGAAAACTAAAGTACTAGATGCGACGTCAGTTCCAATTTTGGGCACGCCTCATATGAAGCTCATAGAGGTATAAAAAATTTAAGAAACTGTCACAAAACTAGAACTGAAAAAAAAAAAATTTAGAGGTGTCAAGGGACACCCGGATGGAACGAAGTTCCTTTCCAGGATTCATAATTGTTATAATGTTTTTATTATTTATTATGTACAAAAAACCTGTATACACTCAACAAAAATATTCTCTCTCTCTCTCTCTCTCCCTCTATCTCTCTCCCTCTCTCCCTCTATGTCTCTCTCTCTCTCCCTCTCTCCCTCTATGTCACTCTCTCTCTCTCTCTCTACTCACAACAAAAAAAAACAACAACATACAAACAAATACAAACAACAAAATATATACGGTCGAATTGAGAAACCTCGTCCTTTTTTTGAAGTCGGTTAAAAAGTGTCGTTACAACTTTTCGTAAGATTTTTTTCCGTCTAGCCCCTTTCACAACGCGCGATAAGGAACTTCGTTCCAAAAATTCGTTCCAAAAACAACATGCCAACGTTATTTCCGATTTCGGCCACACGACACTAATGAAGCTTGTAAAAAAATGGAAAACTGTTATGAAAAAACATGAGAAGAGATCCTCATATAGATCTATCATATAGATAAGAATGTTGTAATAATTCAAAGGATATTTTTTTCTTTTTTTACAGTCAATCGAAGGTGTCACTGAAAAGCTGCACAAGGATGGAGCATCGTCAATTGAATATTCAATTATGGTTCTATTTATTGCAATGATTATCAACACTTTTACGAGGTAAATCATTAAATTTTTTAATTGGAAGCAAAATTATGAAAGTAAACAGTTTTTATAAATGAGATAACATTTTGTGTTTAACTAAGTTTTTATTAGTTATTTATTTAATAGGCTAATTATTTAAGATTGTTAAATACTTTGTTAAATTACTTTTTCCAAGACTGTTCTCGCCTTATAATACTGCTTTTGGATGATTTCTGAACTATCAAATTAATTTCTAGACTAATTTTAAATTGTACAGTGACTAAATTCTCGATATATTCATTTGAATCTCAACAAGAAGGAGGTAGTTACAACCTAAATACTAAACTTAAAATTCAATGTGATCCAAAAACATTTGCTTTTAAAATACCTACCTATAATGCTTACCTAGATATACAGGATGGATTTTTGAGACGATAAGATCTATCTACAACAAAAAAAACCGGCCAAGTGCGTTTTCGTTTTCGTTTTAGTTTTTAGTTACTAGAGAATGGGCAGCAGCGTTCTCTATGCATTTTACCACCATACTGCGATCGCCAACCCGCCTGCCAAGCGTGGCGATTATGGCAAAGCCCCCCAAATTGGGGGAGACCTAAGTCCAGCAGTGGACGTCTTACGGCTGAACTGATGAAGTGCGTTTTGGACCACGCAAAATAAACAGTTCCTTACGTAGTTGGGATGAATTTATCTTAAGAACCGCATCTTAATTTATCTTAATATTGCAGTCGAAAAAATGTTCTCCCAAACATCCTTAAACGTTACAGTAAATTCTCTAACTGCAAATGATATACTGTGTCACATAAGAAATATTGATTTGCTATAACGAAGAAATACTTTTTATGTGACCTGTCAAAATAATGTCTTTAATTTTTTTTTTATGACTACAATCTCAATTTATTTATTTGAATTACGACAAGAATATGGTTGTCAAAACCTAAATAATAAACTTAAAATTTAGTGTGAACCAAAAAAGACTTTTCCTAATCCTAAAATGATGTTTACCTTTTTGCGTTTGTAAGTAAAAGTTATTGTTGAGAAAGACAATTATCTGACTGTCCATTTTTAAAAACAATATGTGGATGAGTAACAAAAATTCTAAAATAATCAAGAGAGTTTTCTTTAGGAGACTTTCCTTATTATTATTAAGACCGTTCTCCTATAGCTGCAACGGTTAAGGGCCTTAGCTGACCTATCTCAAAAATCCATCTTGTACATAACTAAGTTTTGATCAATCTTGAAAAATTACGGTGATGTTTAATATTTAAAGTCACATTCCATCATTTCATTTTGTGATTTGCGATCACTTTGTACAGACAAAAACATGAGATGCATAAAAAAATGTCGAATAAAATCAATTTTGAATGATAATTATTTGTTAATTCTAGTCATAATGTAATAAAAAATCCGAAAAGAAGCATTTTTAATTCTTCATTATTTTATTTAAGGGGGAAGAGTCAGGATATTCCGAGTTAATATCAGGCTGTATATTGAAAAAAAAAAAGATTATGAATAAATAGTTATACTGAAAATGTACGTAGCGTAACGTAGCGGGTTGTATTGATGATTTTAATGATTATCTTTAAAGCCACACCTATCTGTTATGGTCGCGAAATTTATTTTAATCAACAAAAAACCTGACACTGACACAAGTCAGTTACAAACGCACGGCGACAAATCAAGCATTTCCAGTATAAGCTGACTTCTCATCGCACAAAAATTCTACACATTGCGAGCTCAACTAAAACTGGAAATGAATAGCTTGATGTATAGCCGTGTGTAAATTGCAAGACAACGTGACAAAAAATGAATTTCGCGGGCGTCCTTTTGCATCCTCCTTATGCCTTTATTCATGCATATATATATGCCTTTATTAAATAATGATGCTATTTGTACATATTATTATTATCATAATGTGATAAGATTTTAATGAGCCTGTGTCTTAAATTATCCTAATAAAATAATAATAATTAAATAACTTGATTAATATCAATAATATTAATTATATGTTTTATATCTTTAAGTTAGTTGTTTTATTTGTGTTGTTTTCACCATCAACGAAAATTTATATGATTCTAAGTCACTGAAGAATTCTATCTTAATTTTATGCTAAAGTAAATACGATGAAATAAAACGACAAATAAAACTTGCACATATTATTATTACAAAAAAAAAACTTGACAAATATTGATTACAATATGAATACCTTTAAGACTGTAAAAAGTTACAAAATGTTTCGTATTCTTAGCAATGGCGGAACAAACTCCCCACTATGACACGAATCCAAAACAGTAGTTTATGGAACTGTTGCATAAGCAACAAACAGTTCCATAAATATATTTTTGAGGGTTACTAAAACACGAGTGTGTGTTGAAAATCGACCGGTAAGCGAGGTTTTAAATAATATCACACGAGTGTTTTAATACCTAGCTATGTGCAGTTTCATATACTAATTTATCTACTCTCATACATTGTGACTGAATATAAATAATAAAATATGAAAGTTAAAAGAATAAGAAATAGTATAAAAATGACGTGCGTCACATACGCGTTCCAATAGAAAAAAAATATATTGATGGAAACTCCTTGGTGCCAGTGCCGTTTAGGTAAAAAATTGTTTTATAAACATAACATTATTTAGTTAGAGAAAAAGTGTTCAATATGATTATTTTTTAAATTTCGGTATTGTGTCTTTAAAGTATATCACAAACATCAACAAACTCGTTTTGAAGATTTTAATAAAAAATTACGATATGAGACCGGATAAAAATTAATCGAACTTATTTTTTTAACCCTTATTGCATACCACCACCATTTATGACAGAGTGCCATAACTTACAGCACTAAAGTACATTTTCGGATATCCATTTATATACATAGTTCTTGAAGTTTTCATCCCAGACTAAATGCTGAGAAACTTGGTCGAGAGCTCGCTCAGCCGCTATTTGGGAGTCGTCTAAATTGTTGTTCACGCTCAGTACCCAGATTGAGAACTGTGAAGAGAAATAAAATGTTTAGACATGATAATAGATATTTTGGTAAGGTGCGGACTGAGGCCGCAGTGTTGACGTCCGCGATAGACATTTTGCGTGCGGATCTTATTCTATTAAAATCAAAGGCGAAGTGCGGGCCGTCCGCAAAATAAGATTAGAATAAATTCACGTTTTGATTCGATAACCTACTATTTCTTTAAACAAGATCAGTAGATAATATATATGTGCAATTCACAAGGTTATAAAAAAAAAATATTCACAAGAAATAATAATTGGATGACAATAATGCAATGTCGATAATAAATAAGAAAGATCTTATCCATGTTCATAATATACATTGGTTTTGATACTTACTAGGTAACTTTGGTCTTCATCAGCCACATTATCAGCAAGAATGAAAATCGCCTCTTCAAGTTTCTCAGGACCACCATACCTTTAAAAAATAATGTTTAAATTGATTTATTTAAAGCTAAATATATCATAGCTTAAAGAACCCCGAAATTCACCTTGGGCAGCCCCCCCCCCCCCCCCCAATTACCGCGTAATAAAGAGAAAAGACGTTCTAAAAAGTGAAGTAACTTTTTATAGAATAGTCGGATTTTGATAATTCTTTTTTAATGGAAAGGGTATACCCTGAAGGTGGTCTCATAAAAATTTGGAATAAAAATCGAACCCGGGTAAGGGTAGGAAAAAGGGGATGATTGATTATACACTCACTGATTATGAAGTATGACCACGCATTACTTTATACATAGTAGTCCGATTTTGATAATTCTTTTTTAATTGGATAGGGTATGCCTCGCCAAGTTTTATTAGTAGCTTTAAGCCATTTTTTTTTTATAAAATAAAAGCTTTTCCACAAAAAAATTAAACCGCCGAAAAAACTGAAGAGCAAAAAATATTAAACCTTTCAGTCATTTTGAGGTTTTCTTTTTATAGACTTGAAAACCTCATACATTTTTTTCCTCGGTTACATTTTAGCAACCATTCTATAAATAGAAACCTATCAGCTATCATCTGTCTCATTTTGGAGTAGGTGATGGAATCAGAAACGAAAATACACGTACATCTGCCTTATTTCTGAAGTTCTCATTCTCATGAAATTAAGCGCTAAGTTTGCATTCGCGTAACTGCTTCTTGCCACTGCAGCAAAGATCTTCACTCGTTCCTCAACACTGTACGGGCTATCTGCTGCTATGGTTTGCAGAAGTAACCTGTAAGAAATAATAGTTTCATTTGAATATTGGCAAAATAAAAAAGTTCATAAAGATTCTATTTAAAGTACGTTAAGAAATCCTTATATGTAGGTGTCCTTAATTATAGTGAAGCCAAAGATAAGATTTACTTCGATTATATGATTGTGCCTAAAATGGTTCCAGTGGCACGCCAAAGTTATGTTAGGCGCATTTAACGCTTTGTAGTTGCTGCTCTGCTCTGACGGGAATAAAAGCTGTGTATGGAATAAAAAATCTTAGCAAATAAAGAAGTACTTACCCACTTATAAAGATTTCGTCTTGCGAGCAAGCCAAGGACTCTAGAATGACAAGTCTCTCATACAGGGTCGGTTCGACCTCCAGTCTAGAATTCAATGTTTCAATGATTTTTTCGTCACCTTCCCTCACCATGGTACAATACACAGCTGGTCTGATGTCATGTGGGATGTTGGGATTACTGAAATCAAAAAGTACGTTCATAATATTAAAGGAACTTACCATTAAATGAAAAAAGGGAAGATTTTGCTAGTGATTTTGCATAATGAAATTCTTAAGGATGTCTAATTTTTTAGACATAAGAAAAAAAAAAATTGGTTGCCTGTAAAGTCGGTATACGGGCGAAAGTTTTACGTGACAACGACTTTGAGTGGTAATATGTCTGTCTCTCTCGCTCTTAGGCGGGCTAACCATGCCCGAGTGGAAGGGACGCGTGCCTCTCACTCGCTCTCATTGTGAGCGCATAACGTGAGCGGAGCGTAACGCAGTTTCTTGAAGTGTCACCCGGCAAACCAATTTATAAGACGTTGTCACGTCAAAAAAAAACGTAAACGTCTTTTCATTTCGCAGTTTTATAGACTTTTTTTGTAGATCTTTCATCTCTTCTTCGAAATATATATTATGTGCTCGAAATATTTATAAGTGACTCACATTTCTTCACTGTTGTTAGGATCGTAGAACCACTTCTTGGCAGCAGCTACGCAAGGCAGGTAGTTGGCTTTGCAAGCATGGTCCATCACCAAGCCACGAGTCAACGTTTGCATCGCTGGCTCAATCGTAAACACATCAGGATAGAATCCTATGTTTTCTTCAAACGCTCGCATAGTTTTTTGCACCATTCTCTGCAAGAATAGAATATTTTGATTCACAAATCATTCAAATTTATTTGCATGGTTAGTGTCCCCGCCTTTTATAGACTTCTTAGATACCAGAGGCATTGAAAATGCGTTGTGATCATAGAAACAAAGCTTCTTCTATTGCATACCATTTTTGCTTAACGGTACTATCGATATTAATTTTTCACTTTTTTCTAGGGACAAGAATTCAATACTGCCTATAAAAAATCTTTTACTTACCAAATATATATCTTTATCTAAATCTTCATCGGCATCAGCATAGGCTTCCAAGCGTTTCCTCAAGAAGTTCATGTTTCTTACAAAGGCTTTCCATGGTGCGTATTCAGTTTCATGTTCCATAGTTAGAACCAATCTGAATGCGATGTCATAGTCTAACCTTCCTGATCTAGCTATGTTAAGAGCATCGTCCACGAGCTGAAAACAAAATGTGATCATTATAATATTGTATTATTCACTAACATTTCCTTTGCTACTTTTATAATCTCACTACCAATATGTATAATAATTAATATATTCAATTTATGTAACGCTTAAGTCCTATAATTATTAAGTTCTCTGGTAGTACTGTGCACTTCTGTAAATGACGTTCTCACAATTACCTAAACTATGAGTGATTTTTGTTTGTGTATGTTCTAGTCACTAGAAATGACATATTCACTAGGATCTAGTGTGTAAGTAGTTGAAGTGCCATATCTATCAATAAAAAAAATTTACAGCTAAGCGAAATGGTCCAAAATCAAGAATAGCAATAATCAACATTCACTCAAGTCATACAATATGCAGATTACGAAATAAATATTATGACCTTCGTACCATCTCAAACTATGTAGGATATTTTACTACCCATTTTGTAGTCTTATTATAGAAAGTTTTGTTCGGCAGAAAATAATGCTTGTGTAGCATTAAGTGCCTGTCATTAGACTATCCTACATTTTTCGTATATAATTACTCCTATGTTTGAGAACAAGAGACTTTTTATTACTTACCGTTGCACGATTTAGGGGATGAATTTGTGCTCTCTTATCTGGTTCTTCAAGAGCTTTAATAATTCTATCCCAAAGTTCAAGCTCGTAATTGACGCGATAATATCCTGATAATTGCATAAAGTAGTTAAGTCATGAAAATTAATTTCATCATTTGAATATACAGGATATTTTTTTATCCAGTGCGCAAACTGTAACCATGAATTCAGCATATCATTCTAGACCCCCCAGCGTAGAATACTTTCGTCGGTTATACAAAAAAAAAAACGCTGGGGGGTCTAGAATGATATGCTGAATTCATGGTTACAGTTTGCGCACTGGATAAAAAAATATCCTGTATACGAGGAAAGTTCTTCACATGGATTTTGTATATTTTACGTCTATATTTCTACGGTTTGGCTTCTCGGTAGGTAATCAATTATTGCGTAAATTCTAAGGTTTATATATATACTAAACAATTCTACTCAAGAGCAGTGGTGGCCTTTGTGGTATCGGCCTAGACTTACGAGTTGCAGGTCGTGGGTTTGAATCCAGGCAGGCGCTTTGCTTTGTGTAAATAATTTCATCACCACTGCTCTCAAAACCGTGAAGGAATACATCGTTAGGAAACCGTCATGTCCAAGAACCAAAAACTCGAAGACATCTACCAATCCGCACTGGGTCTGCGTGGTAGATTACGGCGCACTCCTTCTCACTGAGAGAAGGCCTGTGTCCCAGCAGTGGGAGCAATATAGGCTAATTATAAATGGATGAATGAATGTAGCTTTTTTGAACTCCCAAATGTATTAAAATACATATATAATTATTATTATTCATAAAAGAGAATTCAATAACTTTTGTAGTGCAAGCAATTCTTTCCACACAATTTTTTGGACACGGATAATTTAACGAAATACCAAGATTGTATAGAAATTGTCAAAAATTGCTCGTGTAAGCGCACTATTGAAGGCAGCGTTGTAATTGTTTGAAAAAGATATGTTTCGTGAAGAACCAACAGAATATTTCTTTTTCGCAGCGGAAAAATAATGGAACGCGGTAGTATATTAAAAAAAAAAAATCTTACCTTGACCCTGAATATTGAAAAGGATCCAGTCGTCGTTGAGAAGAATTATTGGCAACAAAGTTACACCTGATGAGTCTAACATCCTTTCAGGATATATGTTTTCTGCACCAAAGTTGCGTTCCCTGCTGGTAGTGTAAGTGAGTGGCACTTGGTATAACGCGAAGGGCTTATTGGAGAAACCGAAACTCTCCTACAAAAAGGTAATGAATGTATCTATCAGTAATAACATGCACGCCACGCATAGCATGACTACTATAAACTCGCAAGAAATGATACAGGAAATGATAGACGCTAAATATGAGGAAAATAAATTTTATCCACTTTCTATAGAAAAAAAGTGTTCCGTTGGGAAATCCTCTCAGGGACGAATGCAGACGTGATAAATGTACTCAAAACACACACACTCGTTTATAGTAAAAAGAGACAAAGAGAAAGAAATTGAGAATTTAATATTTTTATGATATAGAGCGATCTAGTATACGTTTTTAGATACTTTCATAAAATGACACCATCTTCGATTTTCATTTTAACCTCGCTATCGACGATGGACCGTCAATAACCACGAAAACGACATCCATGACGAAAATTGAAAGTTTTCGCAGCCACCATTTTGGGTTTTCAGTTCAATGTAACAATTTGCTTTAACACTCTCGAAAATAGTGAGAACCACACCCTTTTTTCGCACTTTCCTCTAGGTTTTTCATTTTGACCTCACTTTCGGCTTAAGCACCCTCGAAAACAATTAATACTATTTAACAAGGAGATTTGGGGAGAGAGAAAGTTGCATGACGATTTTATGTCACGTGACGATTTCTACCAGTTTACTCCTACCGCAAGCTGCGTTAAAGATCTTTGTTCAATAGTTCAATAAAACCTTTTTATCTCCGAATAAGATGGACAAAACGTTAGTAATTATGTCTATTCTTCGTAGAGTAGAAATTAAATTGGTCATGCTTCGCATGCAAGCTGGTTGTGCTACACTTTACTATTGCGCAACCATAGTGTGCAAGGAGTTCTTGGATCATTAGTTTTGTTCTAAGAATACATTATATTACAAATAGCACAGCTAGTTATTTACAATGATATTAATTTACCTGGTAAACTAATACTAAATGTCTGCTTATCTGTGTCACATGTAGTAACGGGTATCCACTAGTTCCAATCCACGGTTCCAAGTACTCATCAAAGGAACTAAGCAAACCGTTATTGTTTTGTAGCCATTCGTAGTTAACAGCATCAATGAAGGTAAACGTGTTTACTGTTTCTACCGATCTGGGGGAGAACACATGATTTTTAGAATATTTCGGGCAAAACTGCACTGGCAACGATATTATTAATTCAAGATATATTTATTGTGAAGTTTTTCGTCAAATTATTTTAAAAGAGTTTTTTAAAAGAATCGTCTGGATTCCCAATTATATTTTTGAATCATACCTTGCATTAACAGGGAACTATACACATAGTATAAATATTTGTCTTTTGTTTTCATAGTCTTTTTAACCGACTTCAAAAAGGAGGAGGTTCTCAATTCGGATGTTTATATTTTTTTTATTTTTTTTTTTTATGTATATTTTATGTTCGGCCATATCTCCGTCATGTATAGACGGATTTGCAAAATTATTTTTTTGTTCGAAAGGGGTTTATTCCGAAATGGTCCCATATAATTTTCATATAGATCTGATGATGAGTTCGGGAGACAGACACCGGAACTCTTTAAAAAATGACAGCAAATCAGCCGCGATATCTGCTATCGCATAAATATGCATTGTTTGTTTGGAATTAGTGCAGGGTGAATACCACAACTAAAAATTTAAAAATAAAAACTTTTTTGCAAAAAAAAACAACCGACTTCCTTAAAATCACTATAAAGTGAAAAATAACTTTAATTTCGGAAGTCGGTGGCAAAAAAACCATAAATACAGATCCTAAGACACCGACTTCCGAAATTAAAGTTATTTTTCACTTTATAGTGATTTTAAGGAAGTCGGTTGTTTTTTTTTGCAAAAAAGTTTTTGGTACTCTAGTTGACTCTTAATGTTCTTTATCCCTTGTAGCAATTTAATTTAATCAGTCACAGACACAAGTCAAACACTAAAGAGTTAATGATATCTATTAAAACTTGCCTTGCATTCACAAGTGTCCTTGCTGCTAAGTGTATGAAGTCAGTGCGTGCATCTCCAAGCAGAATCCTTGTCATCCTCATTAACGCTGGAGCCTTATACTTGAGAATTGCATTCACACCAATATGGTCTCTAATTGCATCTTGATCGAACAGATAATCTTCTGGTTCTAATACTCCTGATTTCGAGTACGAATCACGGAGTAAGCTTTCTTGTATCACTTCGGTAACGAATAAGGTATTGACATCTAGCTGATTGAGAATGCTCTCGCCGTGGAACTGAGAAATAAGTAAGGTGACGTGTGTTCAAACAAAGTATAATAATAAGTATAAATATGAATAAATAATCTCCCGACAAACGACTATCGGATTTGTATTGTGAAGGATAGCATTTTGACATCTGTAGAGCATACCAGCGTCCAGAGGGATCAATCCGACACATAGTTTCTGGCTGTTCTCGTCTGGCTAACGGACACTACTTACATAAGTACAACCCTGTAGCCAGGATTATCCACCAGCAACTTACTCTGAAATACATTCTTGTGGCCCTGCAAGTACCGTACTATAGGTATGCCCAACCTAGTTCTCGAAAATAGCTATATCACGTTGTATTAGAATCGATCTATTATCACTGATAGGACTATTGTTGCCAATAAGCCGGACATAGTGGTGATAGATCGGTTAGAGTGTTGCACAAGGATTGTATGTATGCATATATTTTTTAATTCTCATATTTAAAAATATTATTTGTATGTTATTGCAATAAAGTAATAATCTCATAATCCATATGATTATAATAATCTACCTTTTTCATCATTTCCCAGCCTGCATACGAAGCAAGGCCCGACACGACCCACTCGAACTGCCAGTTTTCTGGGAAGATCGCATACCCAAACCATTGCCTGGCCATTGCTTCTGCTAGTTTTGGTAGCGCTATACTCCTCTGTTTCACTGCGTGGTTTTGTTCCATGAACACGTAGGGTTCCCTGATTACAAAATGTCATCAATTTTGAACAACACTATTTAAAGAGACGCAGTTATTATTTTAAAAGGGTGTTATTTTCTAGGGTCACTCAAACTTATAATATTGTAACAATTGGCAAAGAAATCCAGGTCAAGAGCATCTCAGGCAACAAATAAAAAGACATATAATACCTACATTTCGGAAGACAAACTTAGACGAAATTGACAATGCTAATGCCTACCTGATCATTCAAATTTTAGTTTAATAATAGCTAAGACTTACCAAATACCAACTGTGGAAAGAGCATTCCAATCTGTTGACACATCTGGAAGTGCCACAATATTCATTTTTCCATCTTGATTTAGAACGATATCTGTGTATTGCTTGTTAGTCCATGCATTTAAGTTGGTGTAGAAGGAGTTAATAGCTACTGAAGCTTGAGCATCCTGATTAAAGATGCCTGCTCTTCCGTATAGTAAAACGTTTGAAATTGGTATGTTGATTTTAACAAAGTTGTGAGCTATCATTCCCCAAAGATGTGGTGGCCCCATCAATGGACGAAATTGATTCCTGAAATAAATAAAATATTGATATATCATCAAACCAGATTCATACATAACCAAAACATGGTCATGTTGTAAGCAAAATTTCGATAGCCATTGAAATTAAACTTGATAGTTATCTATTCTCTTCTTATTAGTAATCTCTTGGATGATAATTATAAGTAATATACCTATGATGAATTTTTATTATATGGATTACAGATTTAAATTAATAAAGAAAAAAAAATTATAACCTAAATTAACTAAAACTATTTACAAATAAAAAAAATAGCGTCTAAAAATCATCCGCATCGCTGTCGACTGGTAGTGTACCCAAGAGACTGGCGGCATTACCACGTTGTATGGCAATGCTTAGCCTCTGGCCAAGGTAACAACCAGCTCTTGGGTCACGGGAAGTGTCCACCAGCCGTTTAGAAATTTCCTTAAATAGGCTAAGAGCACTCGGACACCACGGCCCGAGCGTTTCATGATAATTATAATTATGACAAAAATAAACTAATAACCGTCGTGGCTCAAATAATATTTAATTACAATCAAAAATATATGAACGTGTAGTCCAACTTTGAAATAAGTCAGAAACAGACAAAAATGATTTAATTGCAATTTTGAATAAATGCGCAGTGTGATTTTTGTATATATGTCACCGTGAAATTTGTAAATGCCGTTAGATTATAAACTATCCAGCGAGATTGTAAACAGTAAAGATTGTGAACCGTAACTTACTGCTTACAATTTAGCGCAAGCACTACTTCTAAGCTGATGGCAGTTACTTGGCTATTTGGTAATAGTGTAAAATGCGATCCCTCGCATGCCGATTTGATACCGGTTCACAATTTGTCATTTTCCCTAGGACAGGTTATATCTATCGAAAAATAATGCGTTAAATTTTAAATGGTTTTTGCAGTTCACAATTTTTCGATAGATTATAATTTCGCGAGAGATATTGTAATCTAACGGTATTTACAATCTGACATTGAGATAAAATAACTGACTAAAACCCAGCCTGGCCTTTTTCAATGCCTCTGGGAAGGTAAATTATTTAATTTATGGAATATCTCCTTGTCTCTATTTATACTGATTATATTGAAGTACTTACTCGCTCTCATTCTCCAACAATGAATTTGATACTATGTGACTGTAATCCAGGTTATTGAACTTGAAACTCACTACAGAAATCTCTGTAGGCTCGTCCATACACGGGAACACGCGTCTTGCGTACGTCGGATGAAGATTCATTGCCACGTAGGTGCTAAAAAATATATTATTAGGTAACGAGATTTTTAATATTTTTAAGCAGCTATTTTGGCCAAATTTTTAATAGGCCATTTTTGTCTAAATAATAAATACGTGGTTTGATGTATTTTCCATAAAATGTTATCGTACTTCTCATAATATTTAATAAACATATACCTACAAGAAATGAGATTTATACGATGGTCCACCCAAAATACGATAGTAATGTAATAATAAAACAAAAACTTACTCTCCATTGTATTGTCCCAAGTGTAGCCCAAGTCCACTGTTCGATAGTTGACCACTGTACTCTATAATGACTACAAAGACTGAAGCTATAAACGGTGGAAAGATATGCAGTTCTTGATTGTCAATTTCAAAGTCGGCGTCAACGGCGTTAACAGCTGAAAATACTCCTATTTTCACAGATTTTATATCTAGACAATCAATGTGTAGGACTATATCATCTTCTCTCGTTGACGGGGTTAACATAACATCAAGGACAGCACGCCCGTCGAATGATTCTCCATTGACTGTTATTTCCAATGCATAACTCCGAACAAATTGACCAGGTCTTAGATTTCGACTGAAGAAAGCATCACGAGTTGCATTCACTGCTTCTTCTCCAGCAGTCAGTTTCTGTTCATGTTTAAGTTTGTTTACAATGGGGGTTTCTGAGTTTTTAGTAACGGTATCGGTTGTCGGTAACGCTTTAGCAACCACGTTAAATAGAATTACGGAGGAAAAGAAGATGTACTTCCACTTTAACGAAGTATGAACCATTTTTAAGTTTTATGTTGGATTACTTCATTTCCACACTTCCACGTGTCTTTCTACTGTATGGTCTTAGAACAAAAGTAATTACGAACCGTATCTGTCGATGTAATTTATATTTAGTTTAAGGATTTCATATCTGCAATGATAATGATAATGTTATGATCAGTATGTTATTAATTAGTGAGGTATACCTGTGTATATGCGATAAATCATTATGATAGTAATTTTCTGATCATAACAATATTATAATCGCGGAAGTGTTTGTGAGTTTATCCTTCTTTCGCGCAGCACCAATATAACGATTTTACGTGATTTTCTGCGTAGATATGGTTTATGAGCCGGAGATAAGGGGCTAAATGAATATTACTCATGAGGCTTCTATCCGCGGCTTCGCCCGCGTGGATGTTGAAAAATATCACAGAGGAACGTACTACCGGGGTTAACAGTATCCTATGTATTAATCCAGGTAAACAATGTCTTATCGCACCACTTGCTTTGTTTTATCCGACCCAGAGAATAAAAAGTTTCAAAGACAATTCAACCCCCCCATTTCACCCTCTTAGGGATGGAATTTCAAAAAACCCTTTTAGTGGGTACCTACTTTTTACAAAGAACACACCCTCCAAATTTCATGACTCTAGGACCAGCAGTTTAAGCTGTGTATTGATATATCAGACTTTGAATTTTAAAGGTATTTCGACACCTCCTACGTAGAGTATCGTAATCAACAAATTTCGATTTTTTACTTTTCTTTATTTTCATACTTCTAAATAATGCATATTTATATAAAAAAAATCGATTTTTTACTTGTCGGTGGTTTTCTTAAGAATACTCAAGAAATTAAAAAAAAAAAAACTCAGATCCAAAAACTAGACACATAGAGCTACAATTTCCTTTGTTTATTTGCTGCACGACCATTTCTCTGCAAGTTACAGCCTGTTGAAAATCCCCCACAAATTTGGATTTTTTCTTTTTTGTGTGAAGTGTAGTTTTCGTTCCGTTGGAATATAATTTTGTTTTAAAAAATTAGATTTAATTCGATTTTAGTTATAACTTATTATAATTTGTTCTTTTCTGACCAGAAACGATTAAGAATAGAGATCTAGAAACCTTTATGAGGGCCATTAAACTTTAGGCAGCTAATGTTTTTTTTTTTAATGACTTTTGGTACAAAGCCGTATGAGGCAATGAATTTGTGCTTTGAAAATTTTTCAGTCTAAGGCGACTACATGCCTTATCAGATATAATTAGATGTCTTTTTTTATTTGAATGTAATTTGAATATGTAATTTGCAACAGACTTTTTGTTTATTGAGTATCTCATGCCGATTTCGGCAACGGTGACTATATTTGTTTCAGACAACTAAGTTACGGGCTTGTTTTCTGATCCGTATCTTCGCAGATATGTGCGTCTGTCAATATTATCTTTATCATCAGTTAAAAATAAAATTAACAGACAAAAAAAAAATACATCAGACAAACATACACACAGACAAACATAGGCATCAATCTTTCTTTAGGTCTATCATAAACAGATAAAAAAGAAAATTTAATCCTGTGATTGCCTGATTTTGAGCAAATATTTTCCTGTTGATTATGGTTAATTAACTGGTTTTAATCTTTATCAGCAGCTTTATCAGAACAACTACTGAGACGGGTATCCGGTGTTTGCTTCAGCTGTATTTTGATCCAAATGTATGATGTTATTATCTTGAAAAAGGTGTGGTGTGAAAGTTGTGAAATACATGATTGTGTTAAAATGATATCGCGTGTGCAAAATTTATTATCATACATTTTATTTCGCATATACAGTTTACCTTCTTTCAAATGGAGAAGGTTCTATTTTTTTTTTTAATATTCTGCAATATCTTCGGCATTTCTGGATCCATTCCGGAAATTCGTTTAATGGATAGAATATGCCTCAAGACAGGTCCAATATAAATTTTATTGACTTAGGGGGTAAGCAGAAACCACGGAACGCCACCTGCTATGATCTCTACACACTCCTTTTGCCTCGTTTAGGTTCATATAATTAGTCATACACACACGCCGGTTGCGAGTACTACGCACCTGACCTTTCTGAAGGACATCAACACCGAGGTTTCTGCCTACCCCCATAGAAAAAAGGCGTGAGTTTATGTAAGTATGACTTTGCTTGGATAGTTTTTTCGTTAGCTTGGATTAATACGTATTTAATAAAAATAATAATAAATATCTTAGGACAACCAACAAACTGTTATCTGATCCCAAACTAGGCAGAGCCTGTACTATGGTAACCAGACAACTGATAAATATACTTATATATTTCTTAATACATACATATTATAGATAAATTACACCCAGACACAGAACAAATGATTGTGCTCATCACACAAAGATTTGTCCTGGGTGGGAATCGAACCCACGACCTCAGTCTTTGCAGTCAGGGTCACTAACCACGTGCGGTCCATGGCCCTCTATGGGGCGCCGGTGTGGGTGCCCTCATTGAGGCTGCGCCCAGCGCACCGATTGAGTGCGGCCCAGAGGGTCATGGCCATCCGGTTAATCCGGGGATACCGCACGGTCTCCTGCAAGGCGGCGAGCCTCCTTGCCGGAGTACCGCCATGGGGTCTGGAGGCAAAGGTCCTCGCCCACATGTGGGAGTGGCGCGAGGATTTTAAACGCCGGCGCCGGGGCGAAACTCCGCTGCCGCGACAAATCGCGGCACGGCAGACAGAGCTCCGCAAGGATCTCATGGCAACATGGCGGGTACGATTGTCGCAACCCAGCGCAGGGCACGCCACAATTGCGGCGGTAAGTCCCTTCTTTGAGGAGTGGATAGAGAGGCGCCACGGCGTCCTCACCTTCCGCCTGACGCAGGTTCTCACCGGGCATGGGTGCTTCGGTAGGTTCCTGTTCAGGATAAAGCGGGAGGAAACGCCCGGGTGTTTCCATTGTGAGGATCGTCTAGAGGACACGTTGGAGCATACGGTAGAAGTGTGCCCTGCCTGGGCGGAGCACCGCCGTGTCCTCGTGGAGGCGATCGGCGGCGGCGACCTCTCGCGTCCGGCCTTGGTGCGAGCCATGGTACGGAGCGAGAGGGCATGGGAAGCCGTCACCTCCTTTTGCGAAGCAGTAATGCTCGCGAAGGAGGAGGCGTGGCGTGTGAGGGAGTGGCAGTCTCTGCGTCCTCACGTCCCTAGCCGCCGCAGGAGGAGACGCCCCGGGCGCCGGGAGTTGATTGCGGACTCCCGGCCACCGTAGGCGCGAGCTTGCGGGTGGCGAGCAATGGGTAGCTCGCCACACGGTAAGGACCAAGCTCGGGTCGACGGCGCGTAGTGTTCCACGCGCGCCTCAAAGAGATGTCAGCAGCACTGAAGGGGTTTGCTAGGACCGATGCCTGCCGGGGTCGCGTGATTGTTCGAAAGAGATACCGTGTCCCTGGCACATGGGCAACTGAAGGAACACGGGTTGGTTTTAGTCAGTAAAAGTCTAACATGCCCCCAAATGACTTCTCCCGCTCCGCCCAGAGCGGGAGAAGTCATTTGATGATTTCCAATCCAAAAAAAAAAAAAGGGTCACTAACCACTAGACTAACAGGCCAGTCTAGTGGTTAGTGACCCTGACTAATACATTGTATATCCTGAGGATGTTATAATACTTCCTGATACTGTTGTTTACAGAGTACTTAGTGGCGAATGAATTGGTGTGATGTAGGTACTATAACTAAAAAGTGGTAAAAAAACTATTTACAAATAAAACTGTGAAACTAAAAAAAAAACTAAAAATCTAAGCCAAAAAACTTCTGAAACTAAAAATTTTTTGCAAGTCAGTTTTTTTTTTGTAATTTTGTTTTAATAGGTTGGGGAAAAAGTTTCTTCGCATTTTTTAAGAAAATTCAAAACAATTTTAATAAAGTTTATTTACATTTAACTAAAGTATGTAGGTACGATTTTGCCATCTTGTAGGTAGGGACATGATCCCATTGCTATAGAAATTTTGGGACTTCTGGTCAAAATACCGCGACAAGTGGTTTTGGCAGTCCTCTCGTGATGTTAACCTGACACTGCCTAAAGAATTCTGAAGAGACCGAAACAGGTGGAAATTTGAAGGTGCAAGGTCAGGACTATACGGCGGATGCATTAACACCTCCCAGCCAAACTCTCTTAATTTTTGTTGGGTAGCTAAAGATGTGTGAGGTCTAGCGTTATCATGATGAAAAACCACACCCCTTCTGTTGATTAATTCCGGCCGCTTTCTCTCAACTTCTTGCTTTAATCTCATCAGTTGTTCGCAGTAGAGTTCAGAATCGATGGTCCTGCCTGGTGGTAACAGCTCATAATGAATAATGCCTTTCCAATCCCACCACACACACAGCATCACCTTGTTGCGAGTTAGCCCGGGTTTCGCCACAGTCTGTGAAGCCTGACCGGCCTTGGACCACGACCTTTTTCGCACGTTCTTGTCATACGTGATCCACTTTTCATCACCAGTTATCAGCTTCTTCAAAAATGGTTCGGTTTCATTACGTCGTAATAAAGAATCACAAATGAGTATACGGTTCATTAGGTTTCTTTCAGTGAGATCGTGAGGTACCCAAATGTCGTGCTTTTTTGTGTACCCAGTTTTTTTCAAATGCGCCAAAACTGTTTTGTGGTCAATTTCCAGTTCTTCAGCTACGTCGTAACTACTGGTATGCCGATCTTGCTCCACTTTTTCAAAAATGGCATCCATTTTATCCGAATAGGGCGACCAGAGCGACGTGCATCTTTGACATCAAAATTTCCGGATTGAAAACGCTTAAACCAAATTTGTGCTACTCTCACAGACACTACACTAGGTCCATAAACATCGCAAATTTTTTTCGCGGCTTGCGTTGCATTTTTACCTTTTTTGTAGTAAAATTTTAAAATGTATCGAATTTATTCATTAGATTCACTCATCTTGACGGTACGAAAAACAAATGAAAATCACACATTTTCCTAATTTGAATTTGGAATTATGTTCTTTAAACTTTCAATGATACCAAAACCAGCCAGATACAAATAGTATAGCCAAAGAGATTTTATTACAAGTTCATACATACTATAATGCGAAAAGACTTTTTCCCCAACCTAATATTTGTCAAAAATCAGCTCAGTATTGGAAATTTTACTTACTACACGACGTTGCGCTTTAAAAAACTGTTGCATTATTATATTTTCAGTAATTTCAGTAAAATAGCCAGTTTTAATAGTAGGTTACTATTAAAACTGGCTATTTTTACTGAAATAATTGTTTATGATTGTATAGTAAAACACGTTGGAGATAATTACTTACGTGTGAGCTATTTCTAACAATGATAATGCAACAGTTTAGTTATATTTTTAGTCATAATAAAGGCTTTAGAAACACAAGAAATAAACAGCTGTTTCGTTCTTAACCAATTTATTTAAGCTATATTTTATATTTTTTGTATTAAGTACATATTACAAACAATAACAATAAAAGGTTTTTAAAATAAAAACTAGTGGTGATATGCCTTAAGTATAATGGTAATAAAATTGTTTTATTTATTTTAATTCATAATTATTAATTTAATTTATATAGTTTTATTTGCTTATTTTGTTATACCTACCTAATACTAAATTTGAGGCAAGAGGACGCGTTTGCCCCAGATTTAGAGTTTTACATAAATATAAATAGTATTATCTTACAAACTAGAACATAAAAATATGAGTAAAAATGCAGTAAAAAAATACTACTACGGGTAGAGACCCTTATCAACTAAAATATTAAATCTAAATATACGCTACCTCCTCCAAAAAATACTTAACTTATAAAATTAAACAAACAAAACCGACTTATAAAGGGAAAGCATATAAATGGAATAAAGGGTTTGTGTCCAGCAGGGATTTAACACGGTACTCTGTACATTTAATGCAGAACCAAGAAATTAGTCAAAATTAATTGCAATATACTTTAGGAAACCTTTCCAAAGATCGGTATTAATTAAATGAAAATAATAACAATATGTCATTCAGATTACAGAATTTAAAATACTATGGTTTTATAAACTCTATTCTAAACGATTATATTTTTTTACATTGAATCTTAAACTAAGTCACTTTGTGCAATTTCGATATAACTAAAACTTAATTTACCTAAATGCTTAAGAAACTAATTTGATAAACATTGGTCATACATTCTTATTACAGATGATGTAGTAAGATGTGATGTTTTATTAAGTCTTGTATAATTATACAAATTTAAATAATAATTATAATACAATAGTATTAAATAATATTATGATGCAGTATTATATTCAATAAGGCACTTGTATTTTGAAAGCCATTTAGAAACTGCAAATAATATCAGATATGATATTATTGAGTTTCTTGCTCGATAACCTTATCATTTAATTATGTTAATATTTTTTAAATATTTTAACAATCAATACATACCTATATTAATACATTAAAGTATAAGGTAACTTATTTCTTATAAAATACTGTTTAACTTAGTTTAGCTTGTATTGTAGAGTTTTTTTTTATTATCTATTATTCTTATCATCTATGATTTTAATCAATTTGATTACAGTAATGTCTATAAACTAAAATTCAAAGTGAATAACATAGAGGTCTTTTAATATGAATTGAAAAAAAATAACTACCTATATCTTCTAATATTATAGTATTGAAGATCAACTATCTGTTTCTCAACGTTTATAAATTTAGACGCTTGTCACATGTTGTTTTAATCAAACTACTTTAAAAAATAAGTAGCACCGTTATCGCTCTCGGTTGTCAATCAACTCCCGTGTTTTGACAATCTCATATAGACTCAATAAAATATTAAAATAATTGAGTTTGTCTATATATTGATTTTTTCATCAGAATCAAAAGTAGCCTTAACAAACTCAATAACAACATTTTCAAAAACAGATCCTCAATCTTCAAATTATTTTACTTTTATTGAATTAACACCGCAACCATTATGGACACACAGAATGCCATAATTGACACCACCAAGGTCGGCGCATGGTTATCGTCTATCCATTCATATACATACTCCTTGTCCCTTTCATCCCAGATTAGATTCTCAGTAATTTGTTGTACAGCTCGGTCAGCAGCCATTTGGGAGTCAGCTAAATTGTTGTTCTGACCATCTGCCCAGATTTCGAACTGTGGGAAGATATACATTCACGTTTAGAAGTAGTTGTAGCTCAGTAAATAAAGTACGGCCTGAGGAATACACATTTTAATTTAATCAATGTGCTTATGTTGTCTTGCACTATTAAATGAATGTCTAGAATTAACTATAATTTTTCACTTCATGAAATCTACTAGTAATTGAATCGTTTATTTTCTATGATCCGATACTCACTTGTTCACTTAGGTCTCCGTCAGCCATGTTATCAGCAAGGATGAAAAATACCTCTTCAAGTTTCTCGGGACCACCATACCTGAAAAAATATATATTTCATAGAAATTCACTAAAGAAATTTTAATATATTCGAAGCTACACTACACTACACACACACACACACACACACACTAAACTACTGCTTTGCTTTTATATTGGGTTGTTCGATAAGTAATGTCGTTTTTTTTTTTCATATTTTTCAAACTAAATTATTTATATTAACATCAAACGTTAATCAATGATATATTGACCATTTTGTTGGATGACCATTTGCCATCTTCCGGTAAGCTGAAAAATTCCACGTTCGAAGAAGCTCTGGTTTTTAGAAGCGAAGAACTGGTCCAACTCATTTTTAACAGCATGATTGGAATCGAAAGTTTTACCATTCAAATGGTTTTGAAGGGAGCGAAACAAATGGTAATCTGATGGTGCTAAGTCAGGGCAATAGGGTGGATGTGGCATCAATTCCCAATTGAGCTCTGTTAATTTTTGATGGGTTATCAAAGAGGTGTGGGGTTTGGCGTTATCATGATGGAACATCAGGCCTTTGCGATTGGCCAGTCCAGGGCGTTTTTTTGTTGATTTCTTCATTCAATTTAAATAGTTGACGACAATAGACATTTGAATCAATAGTTTGGTTTCTTGGAAGCAGCTCCAAGTAGACTATACCCTTGTCATCCCACCACACAAAAAGCATAATCTTTTTAGGGTTCCACACCAAAAAGGAAAAAGCGGAACCCTTATAGGATCACTTGGTTGTCCGTCCGTCCGTCTGTCAAGACCCTTTTTCTCAAGAACGCGTGAAAGTATCAAGCTGAAATTTATATCAAATATTTAAATCTACTGTCCCTTGGAGCTGTGAAAAAATCAAACTTCTAAGCTAACGTAATCAAAAGATATAGCCGTTTATGCCGCAAATTTCCACAAATTTTCGAAACTCGTAAGGGAATCAAAACCTAAAGGGTACTTCCAGTCGATCTAGAATGTTGAAATTTGGTACGAAGCAACGTCTTATAGCAGAGATAAAGGAAAAATTGCGAAAACCGTAAATTTTTATTACATCTTCATATAATAAAAATATTTGTAAAAATTTTAAACTTTATACCTACAGGTTTGTACGGAACTCTCGATGAGCGAGTCCGACTCGCACTTGGCCGGTTTTTTTTTGGTAAATATTGGATTTGGATGTCGATTGTGGGTCATTTTGCTTGGTTCATGATCGTATTTGGACTACGTTATCATAAACAATCCATTTTTCATCACCCGTTATGATTCTTTTTAGATATGGTTCGTTTTGGTTACGATTCAGCAAAGAGTCGCAAATGTTAATGCGTTTGTTGAGGTGGATTTCCTTTAGTTCATGAGGAACCCAAACATCCAGTTTGTTTACATAACCAAGCTGTTGTAAGTGCAAGTAAACGGTTGAATTCGATATGTTGAGCTTCTCTGCTATCTCTCGAGTTGTCATACGCCGGTTAGAGTCGATTAACGCCTTTATTTTGTCGTCATCAGTAGTGGTTGGACGACCAGTCATCTGTGGTGCATCTTGCACATTAAAATCTCAAAAGCGAAAGCGAGCAAACCAACGCTGACACTGGCGTTCAATAAGGCAGTCCTCACCATTTTTGCCCTTTCGAAAATAAAACAATAAAATATGCCGATAATGCTCTCTTTGATTGTCCATTTTCAACTTATTTTTTAACCAAATTGTTTTTACTAATGACGCTAAGTCTTTGACTAAGGATAGTCTAAAGTGTAATCTTTAAAATAGTATATAATAATGTAAGCCACGCAATCACTGCTACATGAAATATGCAGTTCAAGCCATCTATGAGAAAAAAAACGACATTAATTATCGAACAACTCAATATAATGTACATATTATATCAGCATCTAAATAAACACTGGGCAGCCGAAACGCCATGAAAATGAAAAAAATACTTACATGTCTCTGACTTCTGCAGTTCGCAATCTCAAGAAAGCGCGAGCTAAGTTTGCGTTCGCGTAACTGCTTTCCGCTACTGCAACGAATATCTTTACCCGTTCCTCAGCCAGGTAAGGGCTATTTGCTGCTATAGTTAGACCGAGTAACCTGTGGGAATAATAGTTTCACTTGAACATTGGTGCGTTACAAAAAATATGTTCTTAAGATCGTTCCTAGCAGGACGCCAAACGCATGATACAATATGAAATCAATTGGTGATTCTAACTTTAAGTAAAGACTCTATTGACTCAGCGAGACATGTGTGTATAATTTATTTCATTGCTCATTGGAATTTCGCGTTTTTTTAACAACATAAATCATATTATACGAAAACCTTAAATTTTTAGCATTATTGCTGATTTCTGAATAAACGCGAATCAACTTCGCTATTCTGGCACCATATTCTGACTCAGCGACCCCGAAAACATAAAGTTCAGGTAGTCTGGTCTTTCGCGCAGGGTACTTCTTTTTTGTGGGCCTGTGTAATATATAGGTCCATATAATAAGAACTAACCCATTTATAAAGGCTTCATCTTGCGAACAAGCCAAGGACTGTAGAATGACGAGTCTCTCATAGTGGGTCGGTTCTATCTCCAGCCTGGCATTCAATGCTTCTATGACTTCTCCATCGCCTTCCCTCACCATCGTGCAGTATACAGCTGGTCTGATCTCATGAGGGATGTTGGGATTACTGAAATTAAAATAATTGATATTAGTTGGTACATTATGTATATATGTACATTATACATTATTGTACTTCTTTTTGATATCTTATTAAACTTTTATAATTATTATAATAATGCCTTAAACGTACACAGACACATAAAGTAAAAAAAAAAGCATTTTAAATTAGAATTATTTCGAGGCCTCGCAAAAATTACTTTAAAAATAAACAATGTACCCACAGTTCTGACATCGCTACGTTTCATTATAATTAAATTAGGTATAGACACTATAGACAGTATATTCTTTTTTGTTGGATTTGATTTTTAAATTTCTTATTTATCAACTGTAAAATTTAATTTCACTAACATTTAAAAATATTTTAAAGTACATGTATTAACAGTTTCAATTACTCACACTACTCCATTGTTGTTAGGGTCGTAGAACCAGTCTACGGCAGCAGCTATGCAAGGCTGGTAGTTGGCTCTGCAAGCGTGGTCCATCACGAGGCCTCGGGTCAACGTTTGCATCGTCGGCTCAGTCGTAGACACATCAGGATAGAATCCTATTTCATTTTCAAAAGCACGTATCGTTCTTCTGACCATTCTCTGAAGATGAAATGATTAAACTTAGGGACATCGTACTCGACGCCAGTCAAAAGTAACGTGTTGTAAATCACCAATGCGGAGTAGCTAGAATATCACAGCACTAGTATTTTAATGGAAGTCTGTGATTACACTTATTTTGTGATTGATTGAGTGAATTAATTATACGTAACTTTCGAGCAGCATTTCTGAGAAAAGTGAGATACCTACGGGGTCAAAATTTCATAATCATTCGCTTAGCCTTTTCCCAATAATATTAGTGTTGGCGTCCAGTCTAACCGGGTGCAGCTGAATACCTATCTGACCTCCACAACCCAGTTACTGGCCAACATGATACCTCTTGAAAAGACCGGTTGTCAGACTTTTGGGCTTTTGACGACACGTAACGACTTTCTAAGATCCACAATTGACAGTTGGGACCAAAGGGTTAATGTGCTTTCGGAGGCATGGAGCGGTCTTGGTATGTAAAAATCTCCCATCCACGGAACATCCGCAGCAGGCGTAGCTTAACCCGATCGATCAACCTATGTGGCTATTGTTACTTAGCCACTAAATGTAGGGAACAGTATTTTTTTTTCTTAAATAACTGATTATAAATTTCAACGCAGGGAGAGATATGCATATTACATCAAAATTTGCCCTACTAACTTACCAAATAAATATCTGGATCTAAATCTTCGTCGTCATCAACATAGGCTACCAAGCGCTTCCTCAAGAAGTCCATATTTCTTACAAATGCTTTCCATGGTGCGTATTCGGTTTCATGTTCCATTGTTAGAACCAATCTGAATGCGAAATCATAGTCTAACCTTCCTGCTCTGGCTAAGTTAAGAGAGTCATCTATTAGCTGTGGACAAAAAGTTATTATAAATTAAAATAGGGTCGGTAAGGTAATATAGCTGGTGTCCGCAACTCCATGACAAAGTGTGAATTTTTTTAGGTTAAAACAGTTTATCAATACGTTCTTTGTTTTAGAGAGTAGGTCTTTTTTTTGTATGTTGGTAATCATTAAATGACGTCTCCCGTTCTGGGCGAAGCGGGAGGGCCTGTCTTTTACTGACTAAAACCCACCAGTGTTTCTTCAGTTCCATCGACGCCACGGCCGTGGTAACTCTTTCGTCCTTCAGGACCAGAGGCTTTTTTTTCTTGGCATCATTTAAAATTTTATGTTTATAAAAGAAACCAAGATTGCTTACGAAAATTGATTGAAATAAAAAGAACTGCAGAAAGGGTTAAATATTTTTCAAAGATCATTGCTTCAAAGTTTAAGAAAAGTTATCTTTTCATTACTTACAGTAGCACGATTGAGTGGATGGATCTGTTCCCTCTCCTCTGGATCTTCAAGAGCTTCAATGATTATGTCCCAAAGGTCAGGCTCGTAGGTCACGCGATAGTATCCTGATTACAGCAAAGATTTTTTTTTTTAACAATGAAAAAACTATTTGCTTAAAAACAATGACTTTGAAAAAACACTACAAAGTTAAAAACAACTTTAATTTTGGAAGTCCGTGTCTTTGGATGTATTTTAGTTTTAGCCAGTGACTTCTGAAATTAGAGTTATTTTTCGCTTTGTAATGCTTGTTTTTGAAAGTTGATGCTTTTTGGCACAAAAGTTTTTAGTTTTCATTTCGATTTTAGAAACAATTATTTTATGTCCGAGAGTCTTAGAGGGCGAGAGTGAAACGAAGCCAGGATAGGTAGAATCTTTACAATTAATGACAAATAAAAGTTAAGTAAGGACATAATTCCATTTTTGCTACTGAAAAAATGGTGCCACAGTTGTGTGAAATATTTTTTGTTTAGCTTACCTTGACCCTGGATATTGAAGAGAACCCAGTCTTCGTCACCGAGGGAAAATACCAAATTATGAGATTGGTCAAACATATCGACAGGATATATTCTTTCTACATCAAAGTTTCGTTCAATGCTGGTGGTGTAAGTGATTGGCACTCGGATCGGGTTGAATGGCTTACTGGAGAAACCAAAACGCTCCTATAAAAAGTACAACAAAATTAAATTGAAAATGGTTTAAATCACCGCCAGACTAAACAAATATTAGGATAGGCAAGAAACTTAAGTTTAAGTCCCGTCTTTGTGCTCCTCGTACCCATGGGCGATATTGTAACGCTTTATAGTTCACTGTATTCTCAGTACACAGCTTAGCGCTGACAATTCGATAGCTGACTTCCGGCCACCGTAGGCGCGAGCTTGCGTGCGGCGAGCAATGGGTAGCTCGCCGCCCGGTAAGGACCAGGCTCGGGCCGACGGCGCGTAGTGTTCCACGCGCGCCTCAAAGAGATGTCAGCAGCACTGTAGGGGTCTGCTAGGACCGATGCCTGCCAGGCTCGCGAGATTGTTCGAAAGAGATACCGTGACTCTGGCACATGGGCAACTGAAGGAACACGGGTGGGTTTTAGTCAGTAAAAGTCTGACAAGCCCTCCTGCTCCGCCCAGAGCGGGAGAAGTCATTTGATGATCTCCCATCCAAAAAAAAAAGTGCTGACAATGAAAGTCCCAATGAAAAAATGTCAACGCTCTGATCAACGCCAGGAATTGAAAATTCAGTGGGCGATGAAAATCGTTCGTACAAACAGGGACTACGGCTGTCTGCCTCATTATCATCATCAGCCTATAGCAGACAACTGCTGGACATAGGCCTCTTCAATTGCACGCCATTCAGCTCTATTCTAGGCAACCCACATCTAACTGCTATCAGCCACCCTGCCAAGATCGTCGCTCCACCTAGCCTGAGGGCGTCCTACCTTATGTTTGCCAATTCGCAGTCTCCAGTCAAGAACACGTCTACCCCAATGGTTATCGGTTACCATTTCAGTTTGCTAATCCTTTGAGCTATGTATATATGACTGACTGCCTGGATACTAGTACTTGCAGAATTTTAGTGTTTTAGAATTTACCTGAGTAAGCAACACTCCAGAGCCTCGCACACGTGTAACTCTAATCAGTGGGTATCCATTGTTTTGAATCCACGGTTCCAAATACTCGTCAAAGTCGCCAACCATACCGTTATTGTCTGATCCAAGCCATTCGCTGTTCACGGCATCTATAAATGTTAGCGTCTCTACTCCATCGAGAGAACTGGAAAAGAAGACATTATTAAGGAAGAAAACAAACGTGGGTAAGAAGCCGGCAAGCTAGGTGAAAAGGCGGGTTCCTCAGGGTACGGGAGGGAGCTGGACAAGAGTGACCAACCATCGCGATCGAGATGTGTGGTTAGAGAAGCCGTGACTAATATAGACTGATATTATAGATACAGATTTTTTGTTCTCTTCTTTCTTGTCTTACGTAATTTTGACGTTCAAAAAACGCCGATTCCCAGCCTAATTTAAATAAATGACTTTTGATTTTGAATTATAAAGTAGAAAAGCCACGATTTCAAAAAAAAAAAAAAAAAAACAAAATAACTTCAGTCAGTGGCAAAAACAATAAAACCAAAATCATAGATACCTATCGAAACTAAAGTTATTTTTCACTTTGTAGTGTTTTTTTGGAATTCACTTGTTTTGTTAAGAAAACTTATATTTCTTTTGGAGTTTATCAATAGTGGTCCAGAATTGAGCCCAAAAGGAAATACGTGTCTAGTAGGCTAAGCATATATCGAACTGCAGCGCAACGCATAGAAAAGAGAGCGGAGCCTGTGAGCAATGTTTCATAAAAAAAATGAAAAAAAGGAATATAGTAGGAAATTAGCTATACCGTGCGGCTCAGCACTTATTACTTAGAAAGAAAAAAAGCAAATGCGTTTATTTATATATATACACATATATACTTTACACTTCGCCCCACTCCTCTAAGTTATAGGTTACGTTAAACACCATACTATCTTAACTTCTATTTATTCTTCTATATATATGTCGGGATTTGTAAAAAGAACTTGCAAGGAATTCCGGTCAATCAGCACCCTTAAGGTTCTTTATAACTCTATGGTGAGGAGTATACTGGAATATGCATCTCCTGTATGGAATCCCGCGTATCGTGCCCACATCGACAGAATAGAGTGCATCCAAAAAAAGTTTACGAGATACCTCCGCTACAGATCACAGACATGTGATCGCGAAGCGGATTATCCTCTAAGGCTCTGTCATTTCAGGATGAGCTCTTTGGAGCAACGAAGAAGTTGTTCAGACCTAGTTTTCCTTTATAAGACCGTTCACAATTTGGCGAATGTACCGGAGTTGGTTTCGGAGATCGGTCTAAAAGTGCCCCGCCGTACCTCATACAGATCCAATTTTAAAACAGAAACATTTCAAATGCCTAAAAATAGAACTAATCTTGGTCGTTCAGCTCCTTTATATCGGTTTTTGTCTAGCTACAATAACCTGAGCACGCGTACTAACAAATTGGACATATTTTCGAACAGTCTGTATGAATTCAGACGATACGTTCTCAGTTCTTGATCGATCTGTTGGTGTATTTCTTTTACAAAATGTTAATTGTGTATTTCTGTGACTCCATCCAATGTATTTAATATTGTAAAATTTCATTTAATTTAATTTAACTTATCCTATTCTTATTTATAATTAATGTAATAATGATGTCCTAATTTATTTGTTATTTTTACAGTTTCAATTTATAATTGTTATAATATTCTAATGTAACTAATTTATTTGTATTTTTATACTTTCAATTTATAATTAATTAATTTAATTGATGTATTTTTTTAAAGGTTTTAATTATACTGAATTTTAATTTAACTACTTGTCATTTTAAATTCAATGTAAACTTTGTAAATTTTGATTTTGTTAGGATCATATATTTCCATTTTAATTTTTATTATTGATTATACAAGTGCTGTGCACACCTATAAGTGCCAAATTCACCGCAAAGCTTTTGATATAGAATATATTTAATGTAATGATTTAGTGTATAAGCTGTTGGTGTGTCAATAAATAAATAAATAAATAAATATTGAACACTAGCTTTTGCCTGCGACTTCGTCCGCGTTAAATTTCTTGTTCTCCCTACCCTTCCCGTCGCCTCGAATCGCCTACCCGTGCGATTTTCCCCGTTTTTGCAACATTTTTCATTACTGCTCCGCTCTTCTAAGTTGTAGCGTGATGTTATATAGCCTATAGCTATTCTCTATAAATAGGTTACCCAACACAAAAAGAATTTTTCAATTCAGACCAGTAGTTCCTGAGATTAGCGCGTTCAATCAAACAAACAAACAAACTCTTCAGCTTTATAATATTAGTATAGATTCACATTTTCCATGATCGATAAGGCAGATAATGATTAGATATGATCCATGACAGTCAGATTCTATTATCACTTGTTATCCGTTGTTGCGGACAGATGTCAAAGATAAAAAAAAATGATTTGGAATTCTTCTTGATTTTGTGATGTTACTTGTTGAAATTATATATTTGAGATAGAATGATTAACTTTATACTTTTTTTTATATTGTTCTCTATACAACCTAATTGGATTTTTTGCTCTAAGCAATTTATCGCATAATTCAATTTTTTTTTTTTTTTGCAATAATAAAATATCTCAGCAAGTAACTGACTAATATTTACCAAACTACGATAAAAATGCCTAAATGATAATAACCTTATATTAATCATCATCATCATTAAAGCTAAAAGAAATCATCTGTTGTACATAGGCCTCAAAAGAGTTCGCCATAATCGCCACGCTTGGCAAGATGCTTGGCGATCACAGTTTGGTGGCGATACATAGAAAACGCTGCTGCCCATTCTCTAGTAAGTCCCTTAGTCACCTTTTACGACATCTACAGGAAGAAATGGGATGGTGCTGTTCTTTACATCCAACACCATACGGAAAACTATTTTAATCATCATCAGCAGCCTATAATGTTCCCACTGCTGGGACACAGGCCTCCTCTCGGTGAGAGGGAGTGGGCCATAATCCACCACGCCGGCCAAGTGCGGGTTGGTAGATGTCACAAGTCTTCGAATTTTTTTGGTTCGAAAACTTGTCGGCTTCCTCACGGTGTTTTCCTTCACCATTTAGAAAGCAGTGGTGATGAAATAATTTACAGAAAGTAAAGTTCAACACTATTCTGATACTCACACTCTATTGACAAGTGCGCTCGCTGCCATCTGAATGTAGTCATTGTCTGCATTACCAAGCACAATCCGCATCATCCTCATTAACGCTGGGGCCTTATATTTCAAAATTCCATTCACACCGATATGGTCTCTAATTGCATCTTCGTCAAAGAGATCTTCACCTGGCTCTAATACTCCCGAAGATTGGTAGGAATCACGGAGTAAGCTCTCTTGTATCACTTCAGTGACGAATAAGGTATTGACGTCGAGCATCGTGGGGTCTGTTCCCATGCCGTCACCTTGGAACTGTAACAAAGTATATATAATAGCTAATATTTATATACAAGGTGTGCTTTTGATAAACATAATATTAATGAGAATATGTCAAAGAATCAACTGGCATGATTTTATTTTGTTTTAATTTTCAAAATAATTCAACGTCACGAGTATTTATATAAAACAACCTAACGTGAAATATGATTAAATAGTATTTTCTTAGCTTGAAATGGAATTATCGGTGTGAATAAAAATGATTTACTCCTTCTTATCGATGAAACTTACACCCGCATTTAAGAAAAAAATAATAAAAATCTTTGACATGGTCTCCTAAAAGTTACGGGATATCAATAGGAACACGTTGTATAAGTGTAAAAATTCTTCGCAATAAATTTTATGTAAACTTTGGTATCGAATTTATCTACTTAAGGGGTTTTTTGAAGAATCTTTGAATTGTTTACAACCTTTATTCTGTACCAGATTTTACCCGCGGCTGAGGTCGAAAATTATTCCACGGGAACATAATATTGGGATAACTTGTATCCCGGTCATAAACTACCGGTGTGCCAATTTCATACAGATCCGTTAAGCCGTTATTTCGTGATTGAGTAACAAACATACAAACTTTCTCATAGTCTAGTAAGATGTCGATACAGTTATTATTAGTAGATCCAACTCTCACAGCTGGTAATGAGTTTCTTGTTAATGTGCAATTGCTATTTGGTTTAGTTTTCTTTGCACACATATCGACACTGGTGTAGACAGACAGAACGTTAAAAATCGTATAAAGAAATGTTGTGTTGCTGTGAAGTCATACGATTGTCGGTGTCTTGGTTGACATTGCAACTTAACTTAGGTCGAGATTAATTAGCGTTAACGATTGGCTTAGATATGTTCCTTTCCCCATCTTACATTTGTAGCTTGGCAGGCATGCGAGAGAGACAGGTACAATGCTAAGTCTAAACACCTGCTAAGTAACGTTTATTAATCTAGTGATTTTCAAAACCTACCATTTTCACCATTTCCCAGCCTGCGTACGTAGCTAAGCCTGATACGACCCATTCGTACCGCCAGTTCTGCGGGTAGATCACGAAGCCATACCATTGCTTAGCCATGGCTTCTGCTATCTTCGGGAGTGCTATACTCCTCTGCTTCACTGAGTTGATGTTTTCCATGAATACGTAGGGCTCCCTGAAAACAACCATACTCCCACATTAGTCGCAGGAAACAGTTAAATTTTTTTATGGAGAAACGACCATATAATGCGAGGCATGAGCTTCGGAATGGTAAGCCACGTGTAAGACGGGGAGAGATAGTGGGCCGTAATCCACCACGTATGGGCCCAAAGTAGGTGGGAGTATCACATTTCTTCGGGTTTTTGGCTTAACGTTCTGCCGGTTTCCTCACGATATTTTCTTTTACTGTTTTGACTTAATTTACACAAAATAAAGTCTATGTTTGGGTTCGACCGTTCCTTCTGTCGCGACCGTTACTTCGCCACTGCTCTCTACATTAAGGTATGTGACATATTAAAAATGCATATGCGGTGCTTGCTTCAGGTTGTCTGAATGTAACTTTAAAGAATATGGGAATATGAAAATTAATAGCAGTTCCAATTTCCCAAGTGCAACAATGAGCAACCATTATTGGTAGGTGTCACAAAGTTTAGGATCACGGTCTATCAGGCTTAGACTCTGTGTTTACGTATGTCAGAGCATGCTACGGGACACCGAAAGCTAGAACACTCGTGCACAGGTTCATCTATAATATGTATGTATTTAGAAATATTTAAGTATATTTATCAATTGTCTGGTTACCATAGTACAGGCTCTGCCTAGTTTGGGATCAGATAACGGTGTGTTGGTTGTCCTAAGATATTATTATCCTTTATTTCTTAATATACACATATTAATTATATTTTTAAATATTAGAAAAACAAAAGTAAAAAAAACATTTAAAAATATAAAAAATAGTAGCCCACCGGTATCGGGAACAGGGTCCAAGCTACCGGTGGTCAGGGCTCCAGAGAGAGGAACCTCCTGACAATGCGAGCCGTGTCCAGAAGTACCGCTTTCTGAATCAAGCCCTTGACCCAGCTGCCTAACGAGAGCCTCCTTAGGTGTTGGTCGAGGCTCTTGGCTATCAAGCCATTGGCAGTGACGACTATCGGCACAATGATCGCTGAATCCACATCCCACATGTCGACAACCTCGCGAGCCAAGTCAAGATACTTGATCTGTTTATCTTTCTCCGCTTTCACGAGGTTCTCGTCATGTGGGACCGTTATGTCAACAATCATTGTGCGCCGCTCTACTCGATCCACTACCACTATATCAGGCTTATTTGCGACAATAGTCCTATCAGTGATGATGGATCGATCCCAGTACAATGTGATATGTCCATTTTCGAGAACTGGGTCGGGCACATACCTGTAGTACGGCACTTCCGATTCCACAAGGCTGTATTTAAGAGCAAGTTGCTGATGGATAATCCTGGCTACTAGGTTGTGCCTATGCAAGTATTCTTCGTTAGCTAGACGCGAACACCCGGAGATTATGTGCCTAATTGATTCGCCTGGACGGTGGCATGCCCGACAGATGTCAACCGTGCCGTCTTTCACAATAAATCTCCGGTAATTGTTCGTCATCATAACTTCGTCCATAATTGCACAGACAAAACCTTCGGTTTCCCCAAAGAGGTCACCGAAACGCAGCCAGGCTACGGACGCTAGTATATCTACATCGGGTCCATGTAGGGCCCGGAAAAAGCGTCCGTGGAGCTCCTTACTCTGCCATACTTCCATGCGTTCATTAGTGTCAAGTACTAGAGGTTTGCGCCAGTTCTCGTTAGCCAAGGAGAGCGGGGTGAGGCCCTTGTCCACAGCGACCACATCACGGTGCATCCCCACGTCGGTTTCTAGGAAATATTCCCTGAGACTGCATATCTCGCGATTGTGGAGAGTCTTAGCGTTTTATTATTATTATTATTATTCAAAAAGTGCGCAAATAATCGTTTTCCTAGCCATGATGGAATGGATGTCAGGATCAGGGTCAGGGGTCATTACCCCGGACCCTGAACCTGACATGAATTAACTCGTATGGTAGATAAAATACTTTGGCTAAGTAATAATAGCCACACGGATCGATCTATCAGGTTAAGCTGCGCTTGCCGCGGTTGGTTCGTCGATGGGTGGCGATCTGTACATACCAAGACACCTCCGTGCCTCGAAAAGCACGTTAAGCCATTTGTCCCGGCTGTCATTTATGGATATTTGACAGTCGTTACGGGTTGTCAGAAGCCCGAAAGTCTGACAACCAGTCTTACCAAAGGGTCTTGTAATTGTACCCAGTAATTGGGTTGTGGCGGCCAGATAGGCAGTCATCATTATCATCATCGTCATCATTTCAGCCGAAAGACGTACACTGCTGGACATAGGCCTCCCCCAAGCTCCGTCACTTCGACCGGTTTTGTGCTTCCCGCATCCAACGGATTCCTGCAGCCTTCACAAGGTCATCGATCCACCTTGTTGGAGGCCTTCCAACTCTACGTCGTCCGGTACGCGGTCGCCACTCCAAAAACGTTCGGCCCCATCGGCCATCTGTTTTGCGAGCAATGTGCCCTGCCCATTGCCACTTCAGTTTAGCAATTCTTCGGGCTATGTCGGTTACCTTGGTTCTCCTACGGATCTCTTCATTTCTGATTCGATCACGTAGGTAAACTCCAAGCATAGCCCTCTCCATCGCCCTTTGGGTGACTTTCAGCCTTCTAATAAGGCCCATTGTGAGCGACCACGTTTCGGTTCCATATGTCCGCTGTCCACTGGCAACACACACTGGTCAAAGGCTTTCGTCCTGAGACACTGCGATATGTGGGACGAGAAGATATTGCGTAGCTTCCCGAACGCTGCCCAGTCGAGTCGGATTCAACGATTGACCTCTTTGTCGAAGTTGGACCTACCTAACTGCACAGTCTGTCCTAGGTACACATATTCGTCCACAACTTCGAGTGTAGCGCCTCCGATCTTCACTGGAGTGAAGATTGACACGAGCATTGGACATGACCTCTGTCTTGTCCATGTTCATCCTGAGACCCACTCTTTCGGAAGCTCTACTGAGGTCATCGATCGGCAGTCGATCCATGTAAAATACTGGTATTCAACTGCATCCGGTTAGACTGGAAACCGACTCCAACATCATTGGGAAAAGGCAGATGGTGGTAGATAAAATACTTTAATCAAAATTATAACGCCAATCATATCAATATTATGCAAATACTCACCAAATGCCAACTGTAGAAAGTGCGTGCCAATCTGTTGACACGTCTGGAAGTGCCACGATATTCATTCTACCATCTTGATGCAGAACGATTTCAGTGTACAGCTTGTTAGTCCATTCATTCAAGTTGGTGTAAAAGGAGTTGATAGCTATTGAAGCTAACCCTTCTTGACTGGTGATACCTGATCTTCCGTGTAGTAAAACGTTTGCAATTGGTATGTTGATATTGACAAAGTTGTGGGCTATCATTCCCCAGAGATGTGGTGGCCCCATTAATGCACGGAACTGGTTCCTGGAATAACAAAATTAGTTTAGAAAAACTAGGTGTTACAAAATTTATAATGTGGGTATCTTGGTTAAAGAAAGTAATTTTATCAGAAACCACGTAAGAAATCATACTAAATAACCTCTCAGGTTAGTACTAGTGCATTATAGTTTTGAAGTAGGTAATATTTACGCGCTGTTTTCTTCTAACTGAGAATTCGCCACTATATGGGTGTAGCCTGGATTGTTGAACGTGAAACTTATTATAGACGACTCAGTAGGCTCATCCATGCAGGGGAACACCCGTCTCGCGTACGTCGGATGCAGATTCATTGCCAGGTAGGAGCTGAAAATAAAAATAAAACCGATTAATAATAATATGGATTTGAACATCATTCTTGACAACCTAAACCTCATTAGACTTATGTGCCAAACAGGATGTACAGACAATCAATCTTGAATCTAACACTTTGGCGATAAAGTTGAAAATCTATTATAGAAATTTGACAGATTGTAGTAGCTTTATGTGCCTAAACACTATCGAATAATTTTTAATTTCAAATTTGATTTTCTCAGAATAGAATTTTAATACAAAAGTACATAGGTACATTTTCTTTTGTATTTTTTTTTATCCCAAAGCTGTATAGAAGAATTTGATAAAATGTGATGATTGAAATTAAATTGCGCTTTTTAAGTTCGAAAACGAAGTTTGGAAACGAAATGTATCTATGTAAATATATGGGGTCATTATACAACAATTTTATATGGGTATGTATAAAATTGTTGTATGATGACCCTTAATATTGTTATTAGAATTTCTGAGTCAATAATGAAGTGGCCAGGTATTGGTTCTACACTAATTTCTTAATGGAAAACATATGGTTTTTAACTCTTCCTCCATTGAAACCATAACTTTACAACAATAGGTACTTCAAGGGGTTGAATTAAATCGTTAGATAAAAAATATAATTCTGAAGAAAAAATATGACGATAGCTTTTACATAATAAAACAAAGCATTCTGCTTGTTGTCACCAATGGATTAGACGGAGATGTACCTAAAGTAACTACACCACACAGAGCACGGAAATGTCACTGCGATGGCGGTCGCTGTAAGAAACGGCACGGAACGGTACTGTCGACACTTTTTACAAAAACAAAAAGTGTCAGTGACCTGTACTGTTAAGTCATCAGAAATAAGGGCCTTTAACTATTCTAAAAAATCCTCTAATAAGGGTCTGGTGCTGTTAATTTGGACACAAATGCTATATTAAGCTTAACAATTTTCTAACGAGGGAATATTATCACGGACGTCAATGACATGACCATAATACAAAGAAGTAAAATGTGAAATACTAGATGACACCAATAATAAATTCAAAGTTATAACGTGCATATATTTCCATACATCTTATGGACGTGGACGATATTTTCAAAGCGCATATTCCGTGCTTTGCACTGGCGTAGTACATAGCGCTAGTGATGTTTTAGTTCCATTTTATTGGGGTCAAGCTTACTGCCATCAACTGCTCACATAACCAGACAGCTACTGAGAAATTCTTGTCGGAATCGACCACATTTATTCTCCATAAAAAGTTATCAGACGATTGAATAATCGATCCAAAATAAAACAGTATATTAATAAGTTATTACTTTTCATTATATCGTCCCAAGTGCAGACCAAGTCCACCGATCGCGAATTGTCCAGTATACTCTATAACGACAAAATATGATGATGCCAGAAACGCCGGGAAGATTTGCAGTTCCTCATCTTCGAAATTAAAGCCTACATCAACGGCGTTTGCAGCTGAAAATACTCCTGCTTTCACTGATGTGACAGATTGGCCATCGAAATGTAGGACTATTTCATCTTCCCTTGATTCCGCGGTTAAGACAATATCGAGAACAGCACGCCCTATAAATGAATCCCCGGTCGGTGTTATTTCCACTGCATAACTCCGTACTGTTTGTCCGGGTCTAACATTTTGTCTGGATAGAGAGTCACGAGTTGCATTCACTGGCACTTCCACAAAAGTCACGTTTTTGTTTTCAGCTGTTATTACTTTGTCCGTTACGGGGAACCTTTCTATAGGCTCGATCACAACGGGAGTTTCCGAATTTTTAAAACTGGTGTCTCTGTTAGTTAAGGAGTAAAGTTGTGTGTTTATCGGTAACGATTTTGTGAACACGTTAAAAAGGATTATGGATGAAATGAAGATACACTTCCACTTGAACCTTGTCCGAACCATTTTTAATGGAGTTTTAATGGCCGGTCACTTCACTCCCCACTCTCCCATACGTCGAGTCGCTGTACGGTCTTGGAAGAAATGGAACGCTGAGAAAGACACGTAAAATTTTGATCGTAAAACATCTCTAGAGATATGAGACGATGCCGATAATGTCTCAACTAGGTTTAAAAAGATAAAATTGAAGATGGAATTTCAGTTTTCTTTGATATTTGTATACTTATCGTTATCGTTTAACATAACTTCACGCCTTGTTTCCTTGAAAGGTTGGGCAGAGGTGCTCCCATATTTTGCCAGTTATGTTTAAATCCCATGTAATAGGGGGCGAGCCCTGCCAGGGTCGCGAGATTGTTCAAAAGAGATACCGTGACCCTGGCACATGGGCAACTGAAGGAACACGGGTGGGTTTTAGTCAGTAAAAGTCTGACACGCCCTCCCGCTCCGCCCAGAGCGGGAGAAGTCATTTGATGATTTCCCATCCAAAAAAAAAAAAAAAAAAAAAAAAAAAAAGATAGTGCAAACTGCCAATACCCAGAAAACTGTTTGTGGTAAATTGTTATTTATGTCTAATAATTTCATTACCACAAAACAAGTAAACGATGTCAAATCGGAATTGAATTTGAGAGAAATTGTATTATGATAAATCGGCTTATGGAATTATTTATTTATTTATTTATTTAAACTTCTCGCACACACAAAAAGGTACAAAGGCGGACTTAATGCCTTAGGCATTCTCTACCAGTCAACTAAGGGTGGTGAAGAGATTAGATGGCAGCTGCTTTGGTTGAGAGGAACAATTATTGAAATACTATTAAAACTACAATAATCATATTGAATTATAAATAATAAGGGAATAGTAGTATATAAATAGACCAAAACTAATAATACACATACATAAAAAAATGAATGAATGAAATGAATGAATTATTTTTGTGTTTTATTTATCTATGTTTTCAGGACATGTTTTTGATCCTGAACCATTCAAAAAACTGCTCAAGATAGAGTATTTAATCATCAACACTTGTTCAATAAAATACTTATAATCGTGAAATAACTAATCAAAAAACCACAAAATTCAAAGATTGTTCACGTTTTTTAAAAGGTGCGGCTGATTGAAGAGGGGATTTCAATCCGTGGTCAACATTATTGATATTTAACTTGCATATTTCCTGTTATACGAATGAACCAAACTGTTGGTAAAGGTTTAATACTTTGTGAGAGTCGCCGTGCTTTATCAAACAACGCCGACGCGTCACGGTGCGAGCTTGTCAGCTCACATTGACGCGGTGTTGCGATGATACGAGTACGCAAGTAGATACTCTGTAGTTCTATTTACCGGCGAGTTAACAAAAGCGCAGTAAATTGCATGACCAGTCGATTTATTCTGTATGAATTTGGTCAAACGAACAATCGGGAAACGTGACGATGTCTTTGCGGTATTTTTTGTAAAAATCTTATCGTGAATACTTAGTTGAAATGATTTTTAACTGAGATATTATTAATGTCAATCCGTAGCATGAGCCATGAGCCGTCATATCACTTAGTCATCAGGTGAAATGACAGCTTACTTCAAGCTTTCTTCAGCTAAGTTATTACTGTTCGATTTTTTTGATATGGATCGACTAGATGTTTGACGAAAACACAGGTTTACATTTACATGAAAGGTCAAAACTTATTGAGATTAAATAGTCACACACTGAATTGGCGATTGCTGATTTGGTTATTTATGATGCATGATTATTTTCTTAAGTTAGATTAAATAATTTACACAAAGTAAAGCGTTAGTCTGGGTTCTGTTATAAACTGTAAGGCTGCCCTAAGCATCATCATCATCATCATTTCAGCCGTAAGACGTGCACTGTTGGACTTATGCATCCCCCAATTTGGGGGGCTTTGCCCTAATCGCAACGCGTGGCAGGCGGGTTGGCGATCGCAGTATGGTGGTAAAATGCATAGAGAACGCTGCTGCCCATTCTCTAGTAAGTCCCTTAGTCGCCTTTTACGACACCCACGGGAAGAAATGGGGTGGTGTTATTCTTTATGTCCGGCACCACACGGCCCTAAGCATGTAAAATATAAACGCTGACGCATCATAAGCGTCATGTAATGTTTCCCACAGTGGTTGCACTTTATGACACGTAGGCATCATGTAACGTTCCCCACAGTTGTTGCATTTTATGACACGTTGGTTTCCGGCACTCATACTCTAAACTTCGTGGCGGACATATTAAAATCGAATTATTGTTAAATATATTAATTTTCAATTAAAGTTTCTTTAAGGTTTACAAATAGTTTTTTTTTAAGTGTCTTTGAACCTGCCCCGTAACAGGTCGAACCTACGACTTAAAATTCGTAAGTCGGGGCTTTTACCATTGGGCCACCGACCACTGGCCACAACTGTACTTTCAATCTTATCATTTGCTTTCACACACCAGTATCATTACCATGTTCTATCTCACACACACATACTGCTGCGCAAACACACTCAAACTCACCATCATATGATCACTTAGGCACACTCATTTACATGATGGCGTTTATTCTAGTTTTAATGTTATTACTATCTCTAATTTTTGCTTTGTTTGTTTTGTTATATATTTTTTATACAAACATAAAAGGCACTTTTGAATAGCTACATTAAAATAGAATTCCCCCTTCCAAAAGGTAGATTCGTATGGAGAAGAATGGGAAAGAAACTCCACCGTTAGTCTTTTAAAATGTTTTTGAATATTTGTATACTTTATATATTACTAGCTTTTGCCAGCGGCTTCGCCCACGTGGAAGTCGGAAATTGTCCCGCAGGAACGTACTTCCGGGATAAAAACCCTATAAAAACCGGGGGAACCTATGTGTTAATCTAGGTTATAAGCTATCTGTGTGACAAATTTCATCTAAATCCGATCCGTTGTTTTTACGTGAAAGAGTTACAAACATCCATACATACAAAATTTCACGTTTATAATATTAGTAGGATATGATGAGAATTATATATGAAGAAGATGCACCTAGGATAAAATTACCATACCACAACAGGTGAAAATGAGCAATGAGAGATAAATTTATTGTATTTTAGATACATGGTGCTCAACATTTATAAACATTGCAAAGGCAAGTATACGAATTTCCTAATTACAAGTCAGTGTATGAGTTATATTAATCACAGAATGTAAATCAGTGTCATAAAGAAAAAAAAAATCTAATCTATACAATTAAGAGAGCAACCAGTTTGATACACTCTAAGACTGTCCTTTGGAGCAATACCAGCATGTTTACAAGCATTCTTATCATGGATATAATCCTCTAATTTGAAATAAGCTCGTTTACAAAGTGTACTTTTAATATTACTTTTAAACCTTTCTTTTAATAGCAATTTAATTTAATTTAATTTTGTATAGATTTAGTAATAGCAAGAAACCTTATTACCAAAAACTTTCTACCATAGGTACATGTTAATCGGAAATTATTCTATGGCAAACGTTATTACGTTGCCATGTGATAATGTGCAATTTTCCTGATATTTTTTATCTTGGTAGTGCGAGATAAAACAAAAATCCTGTGTTCTAACCCAGGTCATGGTTTATCCGTTTAGCCGACCTAATAAAATAACAGAAATATAGAACGTTTTACTTTCGCATTTATAATAATTATAGGTACTAGGTTTTGCCAGCTACTTTGCGTGGAGTTCAGAATTGACTACAGCACCCCTAGCCAAGTTGATAATCTGCAATCGTTAACGCTAGTCGAAAACTAATCATATGTATGGGAACGAAATCATCTCAACGTTAACTCACGTGGTTAAAACAAACGAATAGAAAATTCGTAGCCAAGTTCACATCGTTCAAAATGATAGAATGAATTGGTATCGTTTCTACAATGTTCAACGCTACCTCCTTTGTTATAATGTCGTTTTTCTAAAAGCCTTGTAGAACGAGCGGCCGACTCAGGCGCGTCAACATGGCTACCAATTTATCGTTTTCTATAATTGCTGACACCGAGGGTTTACCGATTAGCGAACGGAATTCAACACGAAACAGTTGTAATTTGGCTAGGGGGGCAGTTATACCCTAAAAGCAAAAACTGTAAAGTATGTATATACCTTCTCCTACGATAGTTTTTATTTTGCAATAGCTCCTAAGATATTTATTTTAATGATATGCTGTTGAAGCCAATTTCGATGTCCATTAAATGCATTATGTATTTAACTTATATCATTGGGTAAAGAATTAAAAGTAAGGAAATTGTTTAAAATGTCTCGTAATTAAGCCATTTTGTTTTTTATAATGTGTTAAAGATAAAAATGGTTACTGTGGATTATCCTTAGGAGATAGATACAAAATATTTCAGATATCTTTTTTTAGATTTTTGAGACATACAATTCCATATTACATTATTTTGATCTATTTCGTATAGTTTAGCCAGCGTTTGCAATGTTAACGTTCAAAAACTATACGCCGTTTCTCGCCCTTAAAATTCTCTCATTTTTCATGTATCATATATATATATACCTTTCTCTTGAACCACTCTGACTATTTATGAAAACCATAACCAAACCAAAATCCGTCACGTAGTTTAAAAGATCTACAGACGCGGCAAACGACTTTGTTTTTTATTATGTACTACTATATACATATTTACTATGTTTTATAAAAGTTTAAAATTGAAGCGTATTAGATAGAGTATTGCATTAATATATACGTAAAGAGATTAACTTATTGCTATATAATATTGAACAGTGATATGCTTCTTATAATGATAACTACAAATGATGTTGCCCCGACATTCAAATTTCTAAACCTTTACCATTTCAAGATATAAATCCATGTTCATTTGAAATTTACTTATTGTGAAAGTACGATAGACAATACAGAACTCTTATCAAGAATTCTATTAGAGAATATAGCACTGCCAGAAAACGAACCGATTGATATCATCATCATCATCATGATATCATCATATTCGACTGATTATGGAATAAAGCGTCCCGCAAAGATAGTAAGAACGACCGCATTATATTTGCAACATGGCGTAAAAACTAACACATGTCCAGTTACATTCGATAGGAATTATTTTCAGGAATAATTTCTGTATATAAAATAACTACAACCTATGCCGCCTATGTATCTGTAAATTTAGTTTAACATAAATAAAAAATACTCACCTGTCCCCAAAATGTCCTGCGTACAATCCTTTGCCAGGCACTCCCAAAGATCCCGTATATTCAATTATAAACGTGTAAGATGTGGCAGGAAATCCAGGGTCTATCTCTATAGTACCTTCGTCTTCGTCAGGATCGAAATTAGCTTCTTGGAGATTAGATCCTCCAAGTATGGAGAACATCACAGAGGATACCTGCAAATCAACCATGTAAAACACGACCGGATCTTCTCTGGTGTTGGAATCAGTTATAGACACTACGATTGTTGCTTTTCCACTAAAAGAATTTGAATCAACATCAGCATCTATTTCTATTGCATATGAATTAATAATCATTCCAGGACGAATTTGATTCACAAAAGCTGCATCATTTCTGAATGTCTCATTTAAATTAACCACTTTTAAGTTTTCTTCTTCTGCTACTTCTGTAGCAAGTGCAGTGACTTCTTCAATTTTAACATTATTTATATGAATAGGTTTACTTAAAACTAACACTATATTAATTAGAAACACTAAACTAAATAGACCCATTTTGACTTCACTTTCAGATGGTAATTTTTCATCGAAACTACGCAAATGCGTTTACTTCGATGACCTAAAAATAACTGATCAGATTTTTCTTAAACTAGAGTTGTGTAAAATTGAATCTTACGTTTAGTGGGCACTGAAAACCTGAAGATAAAGTATTTACAGTGCGTAGCAAGATTAATGACCTACTTGAATTGATTCTTATCAACAGCATTTTTGCCTTGTTGCTTTTCTAAAAACCGGTAGTTGATTTTATTTAAGTTATTGCATTACATTTTCACTTTACGATTGGGACTGAACTTATCTCTGGGTCCAAAAACATACTGAAAAATACACATTGCACATCTGAATCTGAAATGCTGATTATTTGGAGATACTGTTGTAGTACTGTAACGTTGTATGAATATCCACATATTCAATTAATTCATAATCAACGTAAATTCTTAACTTATAAAAGTAACACTTTTGGTGTTGTAAAACTCATAAATCGACGACGTGATATTTTCTGTGACGTCATAAAATGGTGTCATTTGTGGGTATCAGCGAACAGTTTTTAATCGTGCAGTGACGAAAAGTCACGTTTATGCGGGTAGTCTGCATCAATACACCAGTTTTTGGTGTTGTAAAAACTTGCAAACGACGACGTGATGTTTTAGTTCCACCGACAACGAAGTTAAGCGGAGTAAAGCGCGCACGAGTATAAATAGGCTCGCACTGGAGACCATACATTCATTTGATTGCCAAAACTTACTCTGGTAACACGTTCGCAAAATAGTTTCTTTCTGTATTAGACTCTTGCGACATTTTCCCGTGTCCAGACTTTTATTTTTATTAAGTTTGCATTGATTTAAGATTTAATAATCAAATATATATTTCACAAGTGTAGTGTTTATCCCCGTGAAGGGTAAGTTTGCCAAACCAAAATTATTATAACTGCTAGCTCATGTATTGTTTTCTTTACTTAATAGGCACCTACAGACATAATTTATTTTGTGTTCAGATTTTTATTGTCTGTTGGTTTTATTCTTTTTTTTAAGCCTCGAGTGTGTCATACGCTCGCAGTGCCAATCGATGTTTTTAGGTGAGGATTCTTCTCGCTAATTTAACTATGTGTACTTACCATGTAAACTCCGCTCTGATGAGGACCAATACACACAAACGCCTTAGCGCTTTACGTCCTAGGCTTTCGCTTACGCGGTGAGGTCATCATCAGAGAGGGGTTACAGAGGACAATTATTTACCGCTGGACGTTGATTCCAGGGAACAAGATTGGGATTAATATTCCACTCCTCGACGTTCGTTGAGTTCGGCTGACTCACCCTACCGAACGTTCGAGACCTGCGCACACACTATCAAGCGGCACCCACCTGACCTGTTGGCGCCTTACCATCTCGTCCCTGCGGCCACCTTCACCTCGTGGTCAACTCCCCGGCGTCGCGTCACTCCAGCTACGCGATAAGCCAGGGCAGTACCTAGTGCGCCTACTTCTACAGAACAATTAAGTAACAAGTGACGGCCTTGTAGTCCACGATCCCATAATAATTTTTTTTTTTTTTGTAAACGTTGGTGAGTTTTTTTATTTTAATTACTCCCATCCGTCACAATGGCGCCCAAAACGTGGTTTTTTTCTTGAAGGTCACTTGTTCTTTTTGTTCTGTGGTGGTAGTGTTTTATTTTGGTGTTTTGTGTGTTTTGTGTTTTTTTAATTTGTGTAAACGTTTTTATGGTTAAACGCAACCAAGGTGTACCCTACCCTACAATTTTTTTTCCTATTCGCAAGAAGGGAAGAAACGATTTTTTTTACGTAACTACGTAGTAGTAGGGCCCTTTGTGAAGGCCCGTCCGGGGAAGTACTACCACCACACTTATTGCAACATTTTTCGGTTGTAGGGTGTGGGTGCCGGGATCTCATTACAGGCACATATATACAACCTCATCACCTGGGTTCGTCTGCCTATAAAAGAATTTTTACTTTCTTTTCTTTTATATAGGTAAATTGTTTTTTTTTTTTAATTGGTCATTGCTGACTATACTATTCTGTCAATACCAATATATTTTTTTTTTTCAATTCATTTTGCAATTCATTTTTCAATTGTAATTTTTCTTAACAACTTTTCTTTTGTAAAGGTTCATATTATAGCAGACTATATTATTCTGTCAATACCAATATTATTTTCAATTCAATTGCAATTCATTTTTCAATTGTAACTTTGTTTAAATAACTTTTCTTATGTAAGGCATACACATTATTGCAGACTAAATCATTCTGTCAATATCAATTCAAATTTCAATTCAATTTTCAATTGCTATTTTTTTTAGACATCAAAAAAAAACTTTTGTAAAGCGTACACATTGGTTGCAATAATTCCTTTTGTGTGTTTATTTAATTTTATTCTGGTGCAATTGTTTTTGTGCTTGGTTTACTAGATTGTTCTCAACCAAAACGTTAGTGGTAATTTATAATTTAAATTGTAACAGACGGAGTCTTAGTACATATAACCGATTTTTTTTTTGGTTTTGGCACTTACCCTACACTTGTGATTTTTTTTTTCTTTTGAATTTTTTCGTTTTTAAATCATGGCTTATCCAGTAAAGTTTATGTCGCTTCAAAAGTCAGAACTCGAGTACGAAGTGGCCATTAGAGGCGAATCACCTGCTGCCACGGTACAGGACTTACGTAAACAGATAGCTAAATGTGGACCATTATTTCCATCGGAAGACATTCTAGTTAGTCCCTTTGACCCAGCGGAGGACTTAATGGGTGTAGTAGACGTTTTGGAAAGAATTTAGGCTCTTGGCACATTAAAGATTTAAAATTAGTAGGTAAAAATAATTAAAAGGAACATTATAATACCAATAAATGTTACCTTAATTTAAAGTTATCATTTCATCATATCTATCACTTTGTTTCTATAGAGCGGTAGCAACTCTTTAAATAAGCCTTTGCAGGAGCGGTCGATTACTCCATAAATAAACCATAAATCATTAAAACAAAATTGTGTTGTTTCTATAGAGCGGTAGCAACTCTTTAAATAAGCCCTTTGCAGGAGCGGTCGATTACTCCATAAATAAACCATAAATCAAAACAAAATCATAAAACACACCTGTGTCTATAGAGCGGTAGCAACTCTTTAAATAAGCCCTGTGCAGGAGCGGTCGATTACTCCATAAATAAACCATAAATCATAAAACAAATTCGTGTTGTTCTTTAGAGCGGTAGCAACTCTTTAAATAAGCCTTTGCAGGAGCGGTCGATTACTCCATAAATAAACCATAAATCAAAGAACAAAACTTATTCACCTAATACTAATGGTCTACACCATTAGTGTTGTTTCCTTAGAGCGGTCGCAACTCTTTAAATAAGCCCTTTGCAGGAGCGGTTGGTAACTCCATAAATAAGCCTTAAACCAAATAACAGAATTTTATCATCAAAATTTAGATTCAAATTACATTAAAAAAAAAAAATAATTTGGAAGCAGATCAGTATTGCTTCGTAAATGGTTATTAATTTAATAATAATATTTTATTGAACTCAATACAATATTAACATTATACTCTCGCTAAGTACACCTTATCTATGAAGAAAACTATTCGTAAGGCATCAGGTTAACGAAAACAGGATACCTAATTTTTTTTATTATCGTGCGACAGCTATCTCTCGTATCTCTAAATACAATAGCTGCCGCTAGCTATGATTGTGAGACGTATGAAAGATGATTTTGATAGGTAAAACAATAGTTTAGCTCTAATTCTTCATGCGGATTTTGTCGTTGTTAGAAGACAAAATCCTTGACTGCGCGAGGGGGTATTGTAACGTTGTATGAATATCCACATATTCAATTAATTCATAATCAACGTAAATTCTTAACTTATAAAAGTAACACTTTTGGTGTTGTAAAACTCATAAATCGACGACGTGATATTTTCTGTGACGTCATAAAATGGTGTCATTTGTGGGTATCAGCGAACAGTTTTTAATCGTGCAGTGACGAAAAGTCACGTTTATGCGGGTAGTCTGCATCAATACACCAGTTTTTGGTGTTGTAAAAACTTGCAAACGACGACGTGATGTTTTAGTTCCACCGACAACGAAGTTAAGCGGAGTAAAGCGCGCACGAGTATAAATAGGCTCGCACTGGAGACCATACATTCATTTGATTGCCAAAACTTACTCTGGTAACACGTTCGCAAAATAGTTTCTTTCTGTATTAGACTCTTGCGACATTTTCCCGTGTCCAGACTTTTATTTTTATTAAGTTTGCATTGATTTAAGATTTAATAATCAAATATATATTTCACAAGTGTAGTGTTTATCCCCGTGAAGGGTAAGTTTGCCAAACCAAAATTATTATAACTGCTAGCTCATGTATTGTTTTCTTTACTTAATAGGCACCTACAGACATAATTTATTTTGTGTTCAGATTTTTATTGTCTGTTGGTTTTATTCTTTTTTTTAAGCCTCGAGTGTGTCATACGCTCGCAGTGCCAATCGATGTTTTTAGGTGAGGATTCTTCTCGCTAATTTAACTATGTGTACTTACCATGTAAACTCCGCTCTGATGAGGACCAATACACACAAACGCCTTAGCGCTTTACGTCCTAGGCTTTCGCTTACGCGGTGAGGTCATCATCAGAGAGGGGTTACAGAGGACAATTATTTACCGCTGGACGTTGATTCCAGGGAACAAGATTGGGATTAATATTCCACTCCTCGACGTTCGTTGAGTTCGGCTGACTCACCCTACCGAACGTTCGAGACCTGCGCACACACTATCAAGCGGCACCCACCTGACCTGTTGGCGCCTTACCATCTCGTCCCTGCGGCCACCTTCACCTCGTGGTCAACTCCCCGGCGTCGCGTCACTCCAGCTACGCGATAAGCCAGGGCAGTACCTAGTGCGCCTACTTCTACAGAACAATTAAGTAACAAGTGACGGCCTTGTAGTCCACGATCCCATAATAAATTTATTTTTTTTTGTAAACGTTGGTGAGTTTTTTTATTTTAATTACTCCCATCCGTCACAGTACTAATAAAGTTTTTATCACTTAAATAATATATTTCAAGTGCTGACCCTTACTACAGTCAGCCTTTAAACGGCGTAATCATTGAAGTTGAGTTTCATAATAATGTATCAATGTATAGTTGATTCAGAATTTACAATTTGGCTAGCCTTTTCCCAGCTATATTGAAGTCGGCTTCCAGTCTAAGCAGATGCAGCAAAATACTTATTTTAAATAGAGTGATTGCCTATCTGTCCTCCACAACCCACTTACTAGCTAACACGATACAACTGGTAAGGTTGAATTGTCAACTTTAATTTTTTTTGGCTACCTTATGGAAATTAAATGAAAATATTTTCATCGTTGTTACCATTACTTCCACCTCAAGTGTACAAAATGTCATATCGTAGTGACCATCAATTTTTTATTATCTTTCTTGAGCAATGTAGTTGTAGATTACAGAGCTCCAAGATGATTCAGGACTGCTTGATGTTTTCAAGTGCTTGGATAGATTGGAGTTTCCTATGATGCATTATGTTTGAAGAGGGTCCGATGTATGATGCATGCATGAATGAGTAATCGATCCAGTTTTTTGTTGAGCAGAAATTGATCCTATATTATTGAGTAAGTGTTTATACCCGTTCTATTAGCAGACATTAAAAATCGGATAAATATAATAATAATCCTTCCATGCCGTTTTCGGCTACGGCGACCGTTTCATTACAAACCTACTGGCGTCTATCATGGGCTCTCATGTGGCTAGCAAAAACGCCTTTGCTTACAAAAATTCTTGTACAGAGTGGGCACGTGAGAGCACCATTAACGTAATTGTAATTGATTGCCACTGGTGGTCGGGCTTTTAGTTCGTCACGCTTAGAGTCTAATTTTGAAAGCCGACGAGTCTCAAAGTCAGAAACTTTCTGGTGTACCAATGACCTCCACTCTCTGCGGTAAGACGCAAGCTTTTCCCACTGATATGGATATGGATCTACGTCACATCCCTTCATGTGTCGCTTAAGCACATCCTTAAATCTTAAGAGTTGTTCGCCATGCTTCCGCTTGCCCTCCTGAAGTTCTGAATAAAGGATGCGCTTCGCCACTCTCTGCTCCGACATGCGCGCCACATGGCCACACCACCGAAGTTGCCTTCTCATGAGATACGCCTCCATGCCTCCCACATTTGCTCGTCTCAGTACTTCAGTATTGCGCACCCGATCAGACCAAAGAATGTTGAGAATTGTACGAAGGCATTTGAGATGAAATCGGTCCAATTGTTGAATGTGACGTCGGTACGTTGTCCATGTCTCGGCAGAGTACAAAATATTGGATAGTACAACAGCCATATATATTGATATTTTTGTGGCGAGCTTTAAGTCGTGTGAGCAGAAGAACCTGGCATTTAATTTACCGAAGGCTGCAGCAGCAGCACTGATTCTGCTGTTGATTTCGGCGTCAAGGTCACACTTCGATGTTAATGTGCTCCCCAGATATCGAAATTTATCAACCTGCTTTAATACGTCCTCACCAAGCTTAATATTCAGCGTCTCATGACCATGAACGTCCTGAGTCATAATTTCCGTCTTCTTGACGCTGTGACAAATATAACTGAAGGTGCCAAGCTCGTAGCCAAATTTTGGGCTGCCTGAGTATCCTCAGGCAGCCCAGAATTTGGTTTCTTAGTGTGACAACAATCTATCGATTGTTGTCACACTAAGAAAAAGAAGGATTAAAAAGGAGTGGGCTTAACAAAAAACATAATTTTACCAAAATAATTTTAATGTTACAAACATTTATAACAATCGTGTAAAAAACTTTAAGAAATATTTTTGTATAAAAATTTCTTATACTTATTTAGTTTAAAAAAAACACTTATTTTAATAACAACCTTGGTTTCATCCGTTTAAGCTCGTGGTTTAACATTATACTAGGGCAATATTTTTGTCTTAGAAAGGTTTTCAATTTTATACTAATAAATATAAAATTGAAAACCTTTGTAAAATTATAATTTAAGTACAATAGTACTTAAATTATAATTTTACATCCACATTCAAAATTGCTTTTTCATTAATTTCAAAACAACTGCGATTTTTATAATTATTTTATTTTCAATAATTGACTAGTGTGAATTCTATACGCATGAATTCTTTGTGACACTCAATAACAAAAGTTAAGTACAGTTCAAACCTAAATACTTATACTAAAAAACAGCCATTGTCTCTAGACAACAGATAATTGCTTTTTAACATAAATAAAAAATAAAGTTGATAACAAAATTAATGAAGTTAGTTTCAACAAAGAACTCTTAGAAAATAAAGAAGCTAAACAAAAGTAGATGGCAAAATAAAACTTATTAAGAGTTGAAAATTGTGACTACAACGGAAATTAGAACAATGAGCCCTGATATGAGGGCAGGAGCTCCGCTTGCTCCATAGTTAGTTTCAAGCCAAGACTCCACGATCGCGGCGTTTTGAGAAGTCCATGTAATGGAGGCTGCGATGTTTTCTCTGATGCCACTGATTGAAGCCAACTCACCAGCTGTCAATATGTTTTGGTGACGGTTAAACAGTTCGTTAACCTGTGGAAAAGTATAAAAAGTAATTAAAGTATCTTTTAAATATATACTTGGGCGATGACGGATTACATAAAGAATTAATTTAATCAATATTATATTAATCCAGTCACTATAGACACAAAACTGACGTTAGGTCTCAGATTTTTTTAACTATTAGTGTAAAACCAAGTTTGCAGCATTAAAAGACTTTTTCAAGGTTTTTGAAGCAGTACACAGTTAGCACAATGGTACTAACTGTGTGCTGCTTCAAAATGCTCGAATTTTATGGACCTCCATCATTTTAATACCTTTAATTTCCAAAAAGTGCATATGACGTATATGTCACCTAGCCAGCCTATACATTGTTAAATAATAAACAATTTGCTACTATTTGAGTACAGCCGTAGATTTGAAGGTCCAATGAAACCTTAGATACCGCACATTAACTACAGGACATTAAAAAACTGTTCAGTTATACCCATCTTCCGATTGGTTATCAGTTAAAAATCTAATTCTGCGAGGAATGTCATGGGAGATGTAAGGCGCATCACATAATTACCAACATTCAACGATCACCCTCCATCACCTCATGGTAGATATGGTCAAAGCAAGATGTAAGACGTCCTTTGAAAACAGCTAGACCTTGACGCGGCTACCACACTTCTCAACAATGACGCCATTCATAAGGAGATAGCCTCTATTGGAAACAATCCACCTCGCTCGTCTATCCCTAACCAAAGAGGCTGCAGCCCATCATTCTTACAGAATCTACCACCAGGATGTGTGTGTATGGACAGGAAACCAGTAAGGTCTTACACCACTGATCTTTACTCTGAAGACAGCTAAAACTACAATTTTGAACTGTTTGGAAAAATAGCTTATGTTTGAAGTGATGTATCTTGTTTATATTTATATAACTTAAAAAGATACGGCTGCACTCAAATAGTAGCTAATTCAGTATTATTCTAAAATGTTTGGGATAGATTGTACTTTGCGTTCACCTTTCAGATGCTATTAATTGTCAAAAACAGAAAGATGTCTGAAAATTTTGAGGTTCTTCGAGCATATAGCCATAGTTCATCGACGATACAAACTTTGTCTTTCACTACTGGTATCTACATCCCAATAAATTGGTGCAATATTTGCAACCTACGATATCTAAAATGACTGGCCTATATCTCCCGCTTGCATTTCTGTGTATTTTGATACGACTCTAAAGAATAGGTTTCTTTAATGTATTCATCACATTGATAAATTCATGTAGATCATTGTTATCTCATATTATGGTTCTCGTTTTGGGCATTTCAGTTTTTCATCATCAGATCTTCCACACAACTCATGCATCTTTTGACATGAATCCTTTAACTGCCACTGAAGTTTTTAAGTTTAACCTTAATTTTCTTTTGCCCGGCAGTACATTATAAATGTTAACACTTTTTCATTAATTACTCATACGGTTTTGATTATTTTAACAACTCTTTAACATTCATAAGACACGATTAATCCGAATTCTCCCTAAGTGTAGAATATCTATGTATCTACGTACCTTATCCAAATGTGCTTGGCTTGTAAGTCTTCTGGAGAAAGCATTCAAGATGTTGGTTGTGCCGGTCAGACCTTGCACTCTGTAAAAAGATATAAATAATGAATAGTGTAGAATATATGAATAGTAAAGTGATAATTCTGGTGTTGAACTACATTTTTTTCCAAATAATATTATAAAGCTTTTTGTTTGTGTGATTATACGAAACAAATCAATAAAGTGTGTACATAAAAAGATAAAATACTGTAAAATGCCTCTGCTAACACTTTGAATGTCTCCAATGTCTCCAAAATTGTTGTGTGTGTAAAATTTCACTTTAAGTCATTGCATAAAGATTTATTTTGGGGAAGAACTTCAACATCACCCTTTATTATTAAAGATCTTCTCTGAACTCATTTTTTAAACCTTCTTCAGTTGGTGGAGTTTTTCATCCATTCGTCGCATACGAATCTATATCTTTTGGAAGGGGCGACTGGAATCAATTCTATTTTAATGTAAATGTTGACTTTCAAAAGTGCTTTGCTTTGATGTTATTGATGTTTTCTTTATCTTTTTTGTTTCAACGTAGGACTCTTTTACATGAACATGTTTTTACCTTGGTTGGATGGCAGCAAAGTTTTCAATGACGAAGTCTAGCGCCACCTCCGTGCTGTTGGGGCCTGCGTTGGTGACAGCGACCAAAATGGTATGTCTGTCTTGCTCCCTCACTGGAGATTCGTCACTGATAACCTGGTTCAAGTAGCTGGTGGACAGAAATATGCAATTATTAGAACGGCACCGCTTCAAGAAGTAGATAAGAAAGTGCATATACAAATTGACATTCTATCACCGATACCGATAGTGTATTAATAAAAAATATATTGGAGTGACATAAGCTACCGAAATAATTAGCAATTCTGTAAAATACTGGTATTCAATTGCATCCCGATATACTGGAAGCTGACCATGGTTGTAAAAGTAATGATGACGTAAAAGTTGGATAGTATTCTTTATGATTTTGATTCTATTGGCTTACGAAATACTCTCAACTTCACCATCAGATTTCCTTTAAAGATAAGCTCGAATTTTGCTCAATATACCTTTGTGCTACCGATATATCTTATGTGTAAACTGCCTTATCTAGTATTGGTCGTAATCTTTCAGTATCTGCGTGGTAAATTGTAGATAGATATCATTTCCAGTTTTGCATGTACATGATATCTGCTCCTTGCCATCTTACGACCATCTATACATACTGACGCCCGACGCTGTGCTTCAGAAAGCACTTTAGTCATTGGCCGAGTTGTCATTCGGAAATCTTTGACAGTCGTTATGGGTCACCAGATGCCTGAAAGTCTGACAATCAGTCTCACCAAGGGTGTTACTCAGTCGCTGCACGTAAAATACTGGTATTTAGCTGCATCCAGTTAGCCGTTTCAAAAAAAGTTGAGAAAAGACGAGGCAGTTGATGATGATATCGACTCCTTTAGCTCTATTTCATTTGATATTTCGTTGAATTAGGTTAGTTAAAGATGTACATGGAATACTCCAAGCGTATGTAAAATATATATAGCTAACCTGACCATCAAAAGAAGACCCATGTGGAATGAGGATCACTAATGTCATTATTCTTCGCTCCGGTTTCACAGAATAAATCAACAGACCAAATCATAATGTAGGTACTCACACTACTAAAATTAAAGCTTATACTGTCACTTTATGGTTTTGCACAAACATTCGCGTTACTTGGTCAATGCAAAATATATCAAGTTTTTATCCTAAAGTTAATTTTGTATTATCGAAACAACACAAATATGTGTACTAATACGCCAAGTGCAGTACCAGCACTAAATAGTAAAATTCAACTTACAAAGTACGCCTCTCCGCATTGGAAGTGCATCCAAGAGCATTCAGCAAGATGGATTGTTCACTGGAATCTTCGCTGCCCAGGTATAAGTTCCAAAGGAAGTTGAAGTTCTCCACGCTACCTCCTCGAAGACCGGAGCAGTAGACCAGGGTTTGGATGTCAGGGTTTAGGCGCTGATCTATGTAGGCATTTGAAGATATTTAGACTTTTAATCGTATTATATTTCAAAAGAAATCTCCAAAATGTCAAAAGGCACTTGTGGTTTAATAGTCATTAACAAAAAGAACAACCTTATTATTATTATGCTTATCTCAACAAAATTTTGAAGTTCTTTGGAATTTGAAAAGAACTTAGGAACTCAAACTTAGTAGTAGAACTTTAGAATTTAACAAAGATCATACAGCTAACTTCATTTTTGCGTCTCAATATTTCAGTAGAAATTCAACAAGACGCAACCTTAGATAGATCATCATCATCATCATTTCAGCCGTAAGACGTCCACTGCTGGACTTAGGCCTCCCCTAATGTGGGGGGCTTTGCCATAATCGCCACGCTTGGCAGGCGTGTTGGTGATCGCAGTATGGTGGTAAAATGCATAAAGAACGCTGCTGCCCATTCTCTAGTAAGTCCCTTAATCGCCTTTTACGACACCCACAGGAAGAAATGGGGAGTTAGATATTTATCAGTAATTACTTCCGCACGCGGTTTCACCTGCATACGCCTCGATTCCATATCGACAGAATATCGAGAGAATATCGGCAAAATATGGGCTAATTAATATAGACGGCGAATATCGGCACAAAAATATTCTATATCCTAATTCAGGTTATGTCCTGTATATTACCTTCGTGTCAATTTTCATTCAACTCCGTTCAGCCGTTTTACCGTGAAAGCGTAACAAAATAAAATTTGTCTATATAATATTAAACTAGATTAACATAGTTCAATGAAAAAAAGGAGTGAATGATAGAGAGACGGCTAACAGGGGAAAATAGAACAAACAACGGCAATTGGAAACATGTTATGAGACTAGATCTTACAAATATTTACCCTGGTTATTCCTGAAAGCTTCAAGCTTCTCTTGAGCCTGTGCAATGCAGTCAGGATTGCCATGACGGCAGTTTAGGTCCAGAATAATGTTCCTGTGATAAGGAGTCACGTGTTCTTCATTAGCTACTGCATCGAAGCCAAGTTCTCGGTACAGAGACGAAGACAGGTGTAGAACGTATTGCTGAGAAAAGAAAAAGGTTGTAATATTTACCGGAAAGTGTATTCAGCCAAACTGCCTCTCTAGAATTGAATCTTCACACAAAATATATATGACTCGTTAGTCTAGTGATGGTAAGGTTGATCATTAGGTCAAAAATTCAATATTCATAGGCTGGGCAAAGTGCAATTGCGTTTTTCAATGGAATTTTTAGTAATAGTTCGCAGCCATGATTTGTGTTCGGTTAACGGCAAAAGGCTCATTCCCTATGGGACCTGCGGGGTCGTGTGATTGTTCGAAAGAGATACCGTGACCCTGGCACATCCGGCACATGGGCAACTGAAAGAACACGGGTAGGTTTTAATCAGTAAAACTCTGACACGCCCTCCCGCTCCGCCCAGAGCGGGAGAAGTCATTTGATGATTTCTCATCCCAAAAAAAATACCCCTATGGGAAAACATTAGTACTGATGATATGATGAGTCCACTTTACACTTCTGCCCACTCATTTAGGAACAAACTTCAAAAAAAGGAGGATGGAGGTGCTCATTTCGTTTTTATTTTTTATTGTTTTTTAACTCAGAACTGCGTCATTACTAACCGATTTGAAAAAAAGTTTCTTTTTTTTGAATGGCTATGCTTAGCAAGTGGGCAAACTTCTGATTATTATTTTTGAATTAGCTTAAAATATATCATCATCTGCATACACTAAGTTGAAGTATCTCTTCAACTTGTGTATGTAGATGATGATATACAAATTTTCTGTTACTATTATTTACTTAGCAATTGAAGGTATACGATTTTTGTAGGGCAAGTAGCATTACTAAAAAGTGAAAAGCAATTCAAGATAGATTTCCAGAATGAAAGTTATTTTTCTCTCCAGTTTTTTCTTTATAACTGACTTCAAAAAAAGGAGGAGGTTCTCAATTGGACCGTATTTTTTGTATGTATGTACCTCATATCTTTCGACTGGGTGAACCGATTTTGATGATTCTTTTTGTATTTGAAAACTGGTACTTTCCATGTGGTCATTTCAGTGGTAAAATGTTGGTTCAGTTGTTACAGTGGCATCTATGAGAAAACCATATAAGTCTAAAATTTCACCTGGCCACTAGCGGTATAGGATTTAGTGCGGGGTAGATACCATAACGAAAAAGTTAAATTAATTTCAGAAGTTGATGGCAAAAACTTAAATACAGATCCTAAGACACCGACTTCCGTCTTGCACTGTAGTGTTTTTAAGGAAGTCAGTAGTTTTCTTTTTGTTTTTGTAAAAACTATTTTTGATGTTAAGTAGTTGTTTCTTTTTTAATTACCTTTAATAAGCACACATACTTACGAAAAAAACAAAAATCATATTACTGCGTTAACGATTTACCGGCCTTACGGGTTGGTTATATTGAGGGATATAAAAATAACTACCATTTACCTGGAATAGGTTGTATACAGGAGAAGCACTGAGTACGGAATCGAGGTATGTAAACGCTGGGTTGACGGCTCCCCAGGGAATGTAGTCCTTTTCCTTCTCCAGGTAACTTGACAAACGGAAGGCGTACTCGTAGTTCTGTTAACAGAAGAAATCATTAATTAAAATAATAAAACAATTAATCATTACGTTTTATAAAATGTACAGTCACGAGCATAAAATACGTTAGAAAATCGCTTTTGAATGTTGCGTATTTATAAGTATAATAAGTATAAGTTTTATTTAGGAACAAAAACACATTGACATAAATTACAATAGAAACGATGATAGCTACAAAAGTTATAAACTGTGTCGCAGCTATCAACGCCCGTCTAAACATATGAAACTCATTGTTCCAGACACATGATATTGGCTACAGTTTGGCTCAGAATTCGAATTTAAGTAAAAAAAGAAAATTTTTAAAAATATACAAAAGAAAAACTAAATGTGTATATTTTGAGTAGTGGTGTAATGTGGAGTGGAACAGTGAATGAGGATATGTGTGAGTAGGTGTGTGAGTGTAGGTGTGTAAGTGTGTGTGAGTGAGACTATGTGTAAGGGTGCATGTTCTGGGTAAGTTTCAAGTTTTCACAATTTCTTCAGTTTTATCATATGATAGAGATTTCAACCATTCGGTCAATTTAACTCTTACGATTTTACGAGATAACCGGTAAATTTCGATACTTTTGTTTACTTTATTATAGATCTTAGGGCTAATGAACCTAAAGTGTCTTCTCGCCACTGCTGCTCTACAAGGAGTTATTTTGCAGACTCTATCAGAGAGGCGTTTCGCTGTACTATAGGTTGGGTCGAACGGCACGAGCTTGTGTTTTTTGAGTACAGTCTGTAGTACGAAGAGCTGCCTCACCGTGAGAACTTTGCATAGAGAGTAAAGATCGAGTGTCGGATAGCGGATTGGTTTCTTAGAAAGGACCTTCAGCACGGCCCTCTGCGCCCTTTCTAGTCGCAGCATGGTTGTTTTATGAGCACCGCCCCACGTGGTCACGCAATACCCAAGGACTGATTGAGCGAGAGCAAGGTATACAGTTATCAGGCATTTGAAGTCAGTAACCGCCCGAAGCTTTTTAAAAATGTAAATCAATCTTCGCACTCGTGTCACCGAAGAGTTGATCTGCTTTTTCCAATTTAAATGTTGGTCAATGATTACTCCGAGATAGCGTATGTTGTCGGTTGAGTCGATGGGTGTACAGTTACAGTTGGAAAGGTCGGTGAGTGAGCACTCATGAGCTTTAATTGTCAAGGAAATGGGGGGCTGGCTTAAAATGCCTGGGGTAAAGGCAATAAATTTAGTCTTGCTGATATTGAGTGTGAGGAGGTTTGTATTCAACCATTTCCTGACCGTACCGAAAGCCATCTCCGCTTTACAGAAAGTTTCGCGCCAATCTTTACCGTGAATTACAAGAGCTGTGTCATCTGCATATGTTACTACTTTACAGTTAGGAGAAGACAATTGGCACAGCTCGTTCACGTAAATGAGGAAGAGTGTTGGTCCAAGAACACTTCCCTGAGGGACGCCAAAAACAACATTCTCTATTTTGCTCGTGTAGTTATCTATTTTAACTACCTGGTGGCGGTCTTTCAGGTAGCTACGGAAAATGTCGTGAGCTATACCACGAATGCCAATGCTTTCCAGCTTGGACAGCAATTTGGGGACAGAGACGGTGTCGAAAGCTTTGGACAAGTCTAGAAAGATACCAATAGATTTTTCTTTATTGTTCAGGTGACTAATTATTATGTCTGTGAGTTCCTGAACTGCGTCGTCTGTTGATTTTCCGATTCTAAAGCCAAATTGGTTGGAAGCTAAAATATTGTTTTTAGTAAGAAAATTCACAAGTCGAACATTCAGCACCTTTTCAAAAATTTTGGACAATGTTGTAAGTACAGATACAGATCTGTAGTTGGAGACACTGTCCCTGTCCCCAGTTTTGAATATTGGGTGAACTATAGCCGTTTTAAAAGCACTCGGAAATATACCTAAAGATAGGCACAGGTTAAAAATGTGGACAAGAGCTGGTATGATAGAGTGCCTAGTAGCCTTAATAACGGACGCCGAAATGCCATCACAACCCACAGCACACTTGTCCTTTAGGTTTGGGATGATTTGGTCGATTTCTTCTTCATCCACGTCATACATAACCATGGATCCCGAAGGAGATGGCATGCCAGAGCTCAGTACTGCAGATTCTGTTTGAATATCTGATCTTGCTGAGGGGATTTAATATTCAAAAGCGATTTTCTCGTGAAATTACAAAAAAAATTGAAAAGCAATTGCGAGAATATCAGGTTCGTAACACATAAAATTTCAATCAATACTTGAAGGGAAAATTGCTTTTCAATCTTGCGTAAGTGTAATATATTGTAGTTATATATGCGCAAAATTCACAAAATTACTCCGTAATTAACGAAAGATGGCAACACTGAATTTAAGTTTTTCTTATGTCAATACAGCCGGGGTGTCGTGAAAGAATATCAGTGCGTCAGTTCTAGTGACTAATAAATATCAAAATCGCAAAATACACATTCATTTGTCTAATGCAACTGACTGGCACGAATGCATTCTCTCGTCGACTGCACGAGTATTACTATTTGATATCAATTACACCTGTGCGAAAAGATAACAAAGACATAACGCTTTATAAAAATTCATCATCATCATCATCATTTCAGCCGTAAGACGTCCACTGTTGGACTTAGGCCTCCCCCAATTTGGGGGGCTTTGCCATAATCGCCACGCTTGGCAGGCGGGTTGGCGATCGCAGTATGGTGGTAAAATGCATAGAGAACGCTGCTGCCCATTCTCTAGTAAGTCCCTAAGTCGCCTTTTACGACACCCACGGGAAGAAATAGGGTGGTGTTATTCTTTACGTCCGGCACCACACGGTACACGGTTATAAATATTAGATACTGTAAATATTGAAGTATTTTCACTTTTATTTCTATCATAACCTCTTTCCTTGTATGCATTTAGACTCGATAAAAAGGCTACAAATAAGCGTTTTATTTTAAAATTTCAATTTCTTGGGATATTCTTTCAAAGCAAAACGAAATAGCTTACAGAGATCCATTCGCATTAACAAAATGTCTCCGTTCTTCTCACAAGTTATTCAGAATCCTCAAAGCGCCGTATACAGAATATCTCAGTGCATCTTCTATTTGCACAAAAGCATCTATTGGGAATATGTAACGAGTTCTTCGGGCGGTTAGTCGAAATCTGTATGGATATTGAATATTTACACCGAAAATTTCGCGTAATTCGTATTTTGCGATAGAGATTGATTTAAAAGAAGGGTAATTTCTGATGAAAAGCACATTAGTCATCTTATAAGAATGAACTGATACTAATTACATATAAAACTATCAATCGCAAATCAACGGATTTTGAAAGAAATAGCAAATCCATTATTTCTTGAAGAAGTTATCGAGTTAGAAAAAATCTCTAAGGTGGTTGAACAGTCAAAATGAAATGCATTGATATTGTAAATAAATTACGCATTAAACCCGCTAGTCGACTTATAGAACAATACAAAACTCGAAATACTTACAAACGATCCACACAAATGAAGGCATTAAACAAAACAAAAGAGAATCTAGATTAGGCTCGTACAGATTTTTCTAAGTTCCTTATACATTATGAAAACCGCACGAGGTAACGAGTCAAGAATATTTAAAAACCTCTACACCAACTTCGAGACATGAACAAAACCCACAGCGAAGGCATAGTTGGTCAATGCTCTCAAGCTCTTGCAATTTATATAGCACAAGTTGCAGCGGGCTGGAGTAGAATCTCGTTACTATTCTGTTCAGACCAGCAGTTAATATTGCAAGCCGCAATCCTGTTTTATTCCACTCCAATTATTGCGGCGAATTGAAATACCTTTTGTGTGCACCCGGCGTAATGTTGAAAAGAAGAATACAATATTTTAATTAACTTTTTTTTTGTAATTGCTGTGGTTTATTCAAAATTGGGACACAGTTTTCTACGGTTTGGCTTTTCGGTAGGTAATCAATTATTGCGTAAATTCTAAAGTTTATAATATATCTTTGGACAACCAACATAATGTTATCTGATCCCAAACTAGGCAGAGCCTGTACTATGGTAACCAGACAACTGATAAATATACTTATATATTTCTAAATGCATACATATTATAGATAAATTACACCCAGACACAGAACAAATGATTGTGCTCATCACACAAACATTTGTCCTGGGTGGGTATCGAACCCACGACTTCAGTCTTAGCAGTCAGGGTCACTAACCACTAGACTAACAGGTCAGTCATTCAAAAGTTTATATACAGGGTATCCGGTAATGAATGGATGGCCGTTCAGAAAAAAAAAATGAAACAAAATATATCATAAGTAGTACCTAAGATATGATTTTTTTTTAAGAAAGGTCTATTTTTTTTTTACCTTGTTTTACTTTTATGAACACTACGATCAGAAATGAATGGATTCCATCGGTTTGTTGTTATTTTATTATTATACACGAACTATGCTAATAAATAAACAGTAAATAGTATGACTAGCTATTGCACTTTTTTATTAAAAAATTAGCATATTAATTAATTTTAGAAAAACTTTGCAAAATTTATTTTTTAAACAATGTTTAAACATCTTGGGTATAAAAAAAATGTATGAATACATGAGTGGCCAATATTTTTTTTCTGAACGGCCATAAGTTATACTATAAGACATTTCAAGGTTATCCATTCATTACCGGACACCCTGTATACTAATCAATCTTACTCAAGAGCAGTGGTGGCCTTGTGGTATTGGCCCCGACTTAAAAGTCGTAGGTCGTGGGTTCGAACCCACGCAGACGCTTTACTTTGTCTAAATAATTTCATCACCACTTCTCTCAAATCGGTGAAGGAAAACATCCCGAGGAAACCGGCATGTCCTAGAACCAAAAATTCTAAGACATGTGACATCTACCAACCCGCACTAGGCCCGCGTGGTAGATTACAACCCACTCCCTCTTACCAAGAGGAGGCCTGTGTCCCAGCAGTGGGAACAATATCGACTGATTATGATGAATCCTTCTCAAAAGGTATCACGTTCGATGTTCAGTGTCGTGAAGTTGACAAATAAAATTTTCATTAAAAATCTGATCTTCTCACCAAGCGTCCATTCCTGGCCAAGTTGAAGGCATCATCCAAGATCTGTGCTCGGTTCAGCACGTGGATAATCTCGTGGGTGTTGTTGAGGGCATTGGCTAAGGCAGCCCAGTTCTGGGTGTCGTAATTCACCCTGTAGTAACCTGAGGAAGGAGAAACAAGATAAATATTGGGAACTAGGTGATGCCCGATGAAGGATATTAACCCACGCTAACGTGCTACTGGGACGAGATAGCCCTTGAAACTTCTTATAATTTAAGCTATTTGCCAGTGAAAGTTCCGTCAAAATTGATCCAGCTGTTTCGGAGGGTAACCGGAATAAAAAGACAGGAATACAAAAATTCAAAACGTTGTTTTTTTTTATAAGAATAATAATATACTTTTGTATATATTTTGTTTGTATTAATCTGTTATTTTGACATTACAAATAGACTCTTCGATTTTATTTATTTGTCTAGATTGACTGTAATCATGACTAGAGAGTTGCTGAGAGGCTGACATTTTGTTCTATAAAGATTTGTAGGAAAGGCCAGCAAATGTGTTGCAATGATCCACATGCTACTTACACACATTATTCATTACTACAATCCAAAATTCTGAATAAAGAATGTTTAAACAAAATAAAATCGTTTTTTATTGACCAAGAATGTCGATCTGGTGTAAGGTTCTGCTAGGCGAGGTATGAATGTGACCTTCACACGTTTTTGATTGTTAGACTATTTTTATAAGTTGGCTTCTTTATATTACAAAATCATATCTACCAACTAGGGTATTCTTTAAAAATCTAAGCGTCCATCTGATGCCTAAGGGTTGACACTACAACCTCTCGCGTCCGGCCTTGGTGCAAGCCATGATACGGAGCGAGAGGGCATTAGAAGCCGTCACCTTCTTCTACGAAGCTGTGATGCTCGCGAAGGAGGAGGTGGCGTGATGGAGAGGCAATCTCTGCGCCCTCACGCCCCTAGCCACCGCAGGAGGAGACGCTTCGGGCGCCGGAAGTCGATTGCAGACTCCCAGCACAGGCTTCCGGGCGGCGAGTAATGGGTAGCTTGCCACCCGGTAAGGACCAGGCCCGTGTCGACGGCGCGTAGTGTTCCACGCGCGCCTCAAAGAGATGTCAGCAACAACTGAAGGGATCCACTAGGACGGATGCCTGCCAGGGTCACGAGATTTGTTCAAAAGAGATTCCGTGGCCCTGGCATATGGGCAACTGAAGGAACACGGGTGGGTTCTAGTCAGTAAAAGTCTGTCACGCCCTTCCGCTCCACCCTGAGCGGGTGACGTCATTTAATGATTTCCCACCCACAATAAAAAAAGGGTTGATACTTAACAGGTCACTTCGAACTCACTTCACCTCAGTTTTCATAGTGACATTTTAACAGAATATTTCGGCTGTTGTTAACTAACTTCTTTTACTTACCAGTCTGCTGCTTATTGATAATATACCATTGAGCGGCTGGTAATCCGGGAATTTCGTAAGACCTGGCGGGGAAGGTTGGCGGCACCCAATCTTGAGGTTTGGTGTCTGAGAAGTCAGGGTTGGTGGACAGGACCCAGTTGATTGGCACGTGCCAACGGTCGTTTGAGCGCAAGGTATTGTCTGTGAGGTATCGGACCTAGGGACAAAAAATAGAGATTGAGGATTGTGAAACAACGGACCTAGGGACCAAAATATGGAGGTTCAGGTCTTGTGAAAATAAAATTGCAATATTAGCGTTGGTGTGTGATTCTTACTTCTGGGCTCTTTTCTTTACAAATATTTCCTTAAAATTGGACGTGGGCAATGGAAGTAAATCCAAGATGAATATGTAAATTTTCAAGTTACAGCCTTCGAGTAAATAATTTAATAAATAGTTCTTGGTCATAATTCTAACCTCGCATAGTTAGAAAATACCAAACTAGCTGAAATATAAAATATCAAAGATACGGTAGGGTGTGCAGTGCATCCGCGTCGAAGAAAATGTTGTTCAAAGTGATCCCCGTACCCAAAACATTATAAAACTTAGAAATTGATCACGTTCAACAGTTTTATGATGAACATTGTTTAAATTCTTATTTTCTTAGAATGCTTTGTTATAATCTTTGCCTCCTCTTGTAGCATGTGTTCCTGGTATTTGTTATGTTAACAAGTTATTATTGTTAGTCATGTTTATAGTTTTTTATACGTATTTATTTTAAAATTGCGAACGCATATATTACAATCACCCCGACCGCAATATATAAGATAACCCCATGTTGATAATTTTGGATCATCTGTCTTTAATTGTCTTAAGCTAAGTATCTTACGAACATTATTTATTGTAATCTAGTTTGTGCCTAAGATAAATCTAGAATCTTAAATCTCATCTTTTATTATAATAAGAACGGCTAACAAATTGCATTCATTGTGGATCGGCGACAACAGCACTTTCATAACTATGTTCAACAAATCTTCAGTGTGATTTAATATACTAGTATTCCTCATTCTTAAGTTATTAATGCGTTAGCACTTAGTTCAAATTTTCTTTAACTTAAAGGAGCATTACACGTACTTAGAGTTTAAGTAGTTCTCTTTATGACAGAATACTTAAGTTTACTATTCAGCAAGATTTTTTCACATTTTCGCTGTCAGTGTTTCTTACATTAAATGAAAATGTAACACATGAGACTAAAAATACAACTTATCACAGATCACTTTCAAAACTAAATGATAATAAGATATTTTGAGGATTCGTTTTGAATACATTCAAGAAGCCAAACATTATACAAAACGAATCAGAAAATAAATTACATCTATACAGCATAATATTTTAACTAGTGCACACTATACCCAGAATTCAGCATTCAAGATAAATTCCTAGCGCAAAAATGTTTCGTCGGTTATTATAAAAAAATGCTGTTCCATACATTTTAACTGCGTAGATAATGCACTTTTCTGTGAAACAGCAGATTTTTTCGATAATCGTCGAATAATTTCTACGCCGGGGATCTAACTGAACATCGCACACCACAGTTTGCTTACTGGTTCATTTATTTTCCTGTATAACTCAAAACCTTGAACTCAGACATAAAATACTTACTGCAGCGGCACCTCACTCGTTATTCGTAATAAGCCTGGATAAAACAAAGCCTGCATAATCAGCTCGGCACAGATCCTCTCTCGGCTGTTCAAAGAACATTGTTACTTATGCATTATTACGAAGAAGTGCGAGAGTTGTATACCTAGGTGTCTGTTCTAGAATTACTTTTTACTTAGCAAAAACTTGTTTGAAAAAGTAAGTAAGCCGTAGGGGATTACGGCTTTAGAAAAACATGTGTTGAGTTACCTAAGAGAATTGTAAAAACTAGTTTTAGGAAAATATGTATTAAGTAAAATACAGTAACATTCGTTTATGAACGGCATTACAGAAAAGCACAATCTATAAAAGGAATGACAACTTCTGTGATTGAAAAATGATAGACAATTAAATCTCTCGACATACTCATGTCCATTAGTTTGCAGTCCACAGTCTGTTAGCTTCTTGTGTTTATATTCTTTTCTCTTTTACACTTAGTTATATGTACTACATATATACGTACACACCACACACATACTCCCTAAACACATACCTTACTCACGTATAACATACACAAAACACATGCTCATTCGAATAAGTTAAATCTGGGTAGCCTTTTTTCAACTACGTTGCGGTCGGCTTCCAGTCACAGCGCATTTATAGCTGCAGGACAGTTTTTTTTTTTTTTATGAATTTATTCGGAAATTATATTTAAATGGCCAAGCGATACAGTGTTTTCTTCATCTTGTAAAACCGTGAAAACTCAGATCACGGACGTTATCGCGGTTAATTTTTTTGCTTACACTGGATCTTTAACGTAGTGTTATTTACCGAGAGTAGAAAATCGTGTGCGATAAAAGACAGCTACGATATTTTGGCGTTCGTGTAGACGTTGACTTATGCGATCTGGCAAGCCGACGTTTACCCTTAAGCCGCGTTTCCACTAGGCAACAATTGGCACGCGACATGTTGCACAACATGTTGCCCAATATGTTGAAAGTCAGCGCAAAACTTTTGTTTAACAACGTTGTCTGTCTACGCATCTACTACTACGTCAGCCGTCGACAACATGTTGCCAGAGGAACTAGTGTTGATTTCAGCGGCAGTGGTTATAATTTTATCGAAAAATGCATAAAAAAGTTATTATTTTTATATTCTCGGTGAGCAGTATCCCATAAACATTCGTAGTTTTGGTTGAATTCGATTAATTTGAGCACTCGTTCGTTACACCACACTACGGACATTGTTGCGCGTCACGTCTCCAGTCGACAACAATTGATGCTCAACTAACGATGCTCTCTAACCAAACAACAAGCCGCGCATCATATTGCTCGCCAGCTGGCAACGTCGCGCGATGTTGTGCAACGTTGCCGAACATGTTGAGCGTCACGTGTTGCGCGTCAATTGTTGCCTAGTGGATACGAGGCTTAAAGAAGACAACTAGCTGTAGCTATTTACTTCCTTACCTGTTCAACAACAATGGACTGGGCAGAAGCAGCGCTCCTGGTAACAGTGAGGACTGGGAAACCACCTTGGTTCGCCCAGCGTTGCATCACATCGTTCAAGGTGTAAGGGATGGTGTGATCGGCCGCAGTCAAAGCCTCTTGAAGAGCAGCATATAGGTGGAGGGGAGATGCTGCATCACGAGTGCTGGAAGACAACGTGAAAGCTTTATTTGAATTCAGAACCTGAGATAGTTTTCTAGTTTTTGAATAAAATACACGGAAAATGTAATGATGGCTCCCACACTGAATTGCTTCAAGAATCGAATAGACAATTAGATATTTCCTTGCTGTTAAATACATATGTATCAGCTAATAAGCCGCTTATGTGTCGAACCAAATAATAATAATAACTTTTTCATACCACTCGCTCAAAAAAGTGACATTCTATGCCACAAAAAGCGAACATAACAATAGTCATTTTTTATCTGTTAAAAACAGAGAAAGAAAATTGTACTGAATTTCATTCATCCTCTAGGGGGAGAATGTGATTAAAATTTGGAATATTTACCGAAATTTATACTGAACTACATCTGTGTTTACACCATTGAGTTTGTATATAAAGCATTATACATCTTTTTGAAATAGGAATACGCATTTATTATGCAGTTATGATTATTAAATAAAATTACGAAAACCGACGAGACCGTATGAGCTTGATGCCTTTGCTTTTCCGACAAAAAAATATTAGTCTAGGAATTTGCAGCGTTTTTGTTTTCTTCAAATACATAAACGTTAAGTTTATTTTAATTTATTTTTAATTGTCATTATTTTTAATAAATGCTTATATTATTTATTATTGTGTTATTTTTTTCGCAAATGGTACGAAAAGTAGAGTATTTTCCTCGGTGATAAAGCTGTCTTAGTTTTGGGTGAACTTAAATCCCTCGCTACTCTCAGGACTCGTCTTAAATCCCTCGCTTCGCTCGGGATTTAAGTTTTGAACACCCTCGCTACGCTCGGGAGTAAACCCCGAGTCCTTCGTTATGCTCACGATTTAAATCGTCACCCGCGACAGAAAACATTGCTTTATCCAAAATCCATGTGCAAAATGTCTATCTCTAACTGTGATATATTCACCTACGCTGATGACACAGCGCTTGTTGTATACGACGTGAACTGGGACAAGGCTAAACAAAGAACGGAACACTCTCTCCGCCTTGTGATGGAGTGGCTCTCAACAAATCTTTTAACGCTTAATATTGAGAAGACCAAACTCTTACGTTTTTCCTTGCCGAATTCTATTCCCTTACCTATCGAGTCTAGTGTAGTAAAGGCCCATTCGTGTTCAGAGCATGATATCAACTGCTGTTGTCTTACACTCTCCTTAGTTTCGAATATCAAATACCTAGGGGTGTACATTGATGATAAACTAACATGGCGCACACACATCGAGGCATTATGTACACGTACAAGGAAGCTTATCTACATATTTAAAGAATTGAGACATTCAGCTGAACCTGCAACCTTGTCATTAGTCTACCAAAGTCTGTGTGCGTCAATAATTACCTACTGTATTACAGTATGGGGAGGCACTTACAAATCTCTTCTAATTCAAATAGAACGTGCTCAAAGGGCGATTCTAAAGGTTATGCATTTCAAGCGTAGAGACTATCCAACCGCCCTGCTGTACTCTGAAACCTAGGTCCTCACTGTGCGACAACTCTTCATTTTGCGTGTAGTCTTACGCCGTCACTCCATCCTACCTCTCGACTCGAATATTCTTCTAAGACGTCGAGGTCGTCCAGTCTGTGATTCCGTCCAATGTCGTTCTGCATTTGCTAGCCGCCATTACTCAGTCCTAAGCGCACGTCTTTACAACAAGGTTCATCGGTTAATTGATATTTACACGTCGACCAAGTTTACGCTGAAAGCAAAGCTTACCAATTGGTTACAGAATTTGTCTTACGACTATACTGAGAGCATTTTAACGATCACATCATGAAAACTTACTCAATACTGTAACATTTTAGCACTTAGTCATTATAACCTGATTGCATTTGAATTGTTAACCAAGAGGAACTTTGGCTCTTGAGATACAAGTATCCTTTTACTTAGTTCAGGAGCCAGCTGTTCAACCTCCTTTTTGACCTCTCCTTGTACAATCATGTTTAATTTATGTCTAACTTTAAGTGTTTTTCTGTGTACAATAAATTTATTATTATTATTATATTATTATTATCCCCTTGGTTAATAATCTACTATTCATCGCGTTGGTATTGCAAGTTACTATGAGACAGCATATTTGTCTGAAATAATTTGCGGACTTCATGGTTTATGGTTTGCGTGTCTATATCCATGCCACCTTTATAGGCTTAAACAGGTTTTTTTTTTTTAAACTGAGGACACAATTTTTCACAGTTGAGGTTTTCCTATAGCACTGCTCGGTGAACTCTCAAGATAGGTAATGTAGTTAAAAAAAAAATTAGCAGCTTATACATCAATCTCTCTGTTTGTCTGTACTTTTAAGCATCAGTGTTCTCATGATATGAAAAATATATGTGTTTTGTCCAAATAACTTACTTGTTTCTAATGTAGATGACCAACCCTTGACGGAATACTTCAGGAGTGAGGAAGTGTTGCATCATACGGATGACGGAACCAGCTGCAGGACAAAAGATACAAAATATGAATTAAAGTGAAGGAGACAGCGTATGAAGTGATATCTTATTATAATGTCACCAAGGGTCATCGTCATCATTTCCACCGAAAGACGTCCACAGCTGGACATAGGTCTCCCCCAAGCTCCGCCACTTCGACTGATTCTGTGCTTCCCGTATCCAGCGGATTCCTGCGGCCTTCACAAGGTCATCGGTCTAGTTTGTGGGTACCGAGGGTCATAGTGTTTTATTTGGTACTAATTTTCTTGAACATTCAGAGACAATGATTGTTTACGTCTCTCACGTGGCTGTTTAGGGTTAATATTAGTAACCAGGTACTTACTGACTCTGTACCGTAGTTGTGGATGGGTTTTTAAAAAAGAATATAATAATATGGTGGGTACAATAAATGGTTTCACATACCTATGTAGCTAACTTACCCTATGCAATAAAATATCGTAAAAAATTCTCTAATCTATACAAATAAATAAAATTTAAGTGTCCTTTCATACCGACGAAATAACATATTTTTACTATACTCCATTTGAAATAAGATAAGAAATTTAAACAAACCTTTATTACATGCTGTTCAACCGAATTTGACTTCTGTACCGTAGGCATAAGGAGGACATTAAAAGCAAAAAAGTGGTTACAATACTAGCTGTTTACTGCAGCCGCCATTTGTCATACCACAAACACAATAGAAGTCAAAATCGGTTGAACTGACTGTAAAAAAGGTTTATTTAAATGTCTAATCTTATTTCAAATGGAGTATAAATGCTCATGAAAGTACGACACTTAAAACAAAGAAAAGCCGGCTAATCTCTAAAACGGCTGAAACTATTAATGAATAGCAGATTGCTGATGTTATAAGAAGTCACAAAGACTACTTTTTGTACCGTAGCTCGTATCTTTGAAATAATTATCAACCTCTATGTGGATGAAGTTGCTAGAAAAAGCCAGTCTCTAATATTATCGAGTAACGTATATTGGCATCTCATTTCGCCAACGTCATGGGTATGTTGACATATCCAATATCAAACACGCCAACAAGATTATATCGACGAGATGATAGCCGCAAGGTTCGCAATAACGATTTGCAATACAAAATGGCGTCAGTAAATAAATATTATGTAATAAATATGCGATGAATATACAAAAAAAATAAAAAAAAAATAATATCATGTGACTTTTTGTTCTATATTATTTAATGAGTGTCCCAAAAATTATGATTATGGTATTTCAAAGTATCCCAAGATAAGATATCGTAAGATTTAAAATTGCAGCAGATTTTCTTTGTAATAACTAAACATGACGGTTTGTTTCTCCGGAGGATTGGACAGAAGTGTTCCTATAGTACACCAACATTTCGTCAGTTATGTTTAAGTCTCATGTAATAGGGGGCCAGCTAATTGCGGTCAACCGGGCACAAATTCAGACTCCGGGCTGCTACTGGATATATCCACACAGAAAAACCCAATATCACTATGCTAGAGCCGGGAATAGAAACCAAGACCTCAAGATCAGTAGAAACACTTACAACCAATAGCCCAGCGTGGCAGATTTTGTCATAATGATGTAACATATAAGGAAATTTCCGAGATGATATCCGTAAGTGATGTAACAGTCCTTTAATATTCTTGAAATCTAAACAAAACAATTTTTAATGATATATAAAAGATATTTGACATTTCGCTGGTTTGCAAGAATAACGACATAATTCAAAATTCTGTTAAATTGAATCAAAGCTTTATGATCGTTTGGCATACAGTACCTATTCAATTAGACAGAATTTTGAATTATGTCGTTATTCTCGCAAACCAGCGATTTAGGATTTCTCGATGGTACGTCCGAATTCGTTTAGTTATATTTACTTTTCTCTTATGCAATAAGCAATAGGATTAATGTCACACTGGGCTTCTTATCTCCTATATCGAAGTGTTCAGTCGATCGAAAAACAGGTTACTGTTACAAAGATCGTAATCTCTGATCCAATTCTTTGCTCGATTCTTCGGATCACACCTATTGCATATACGATCCCTGTGTTCCCGAACGTGAATAATAGCTCCATTCCATTTCTTCCTCTGGGTGTCGTAAAAGACGACTAAGGGCCTTACTAGAGAATGACCAGTAGCGTTCCTATGCATTATACCACCATACTGCGATCGCCAACCTACCTGCCAAGCGGCGGGGCGGTTATGGCAAACACCTTTTGAATATGGGGGAGGACTATGTGGACGTCTTTCGGCTGAAATGATGATGATAATATGTACGTCCATTGTGCTAGACGTATCCTAAAGCTAAAAGACTTGGTCTTTAGGTGTATCCATACACTATAATAGTGTCAGGGTCAGAGGGGTAATTGTGGAACTTTTTATCGGCAGGAATTGATTTAATATTCGTAGTTAAACAACATTCATTACGTTATTTACGTTGCTGAGCCGACAATATATTCGAACAAATGACGCAATGGTTTAGAAATAATCTTCAATCCCATTCAGATTCTGATAAATTGTGCGTTTCGCAATCAGGGTGCAGGTCCTACCAGGATCCTCAGGGTCGGGGAAACGACTGCTAGCAAACAATATAAAAGGAATTCTGCGTAGGGGATTTCAAAATCATGTGCTGAATTCATGGTTTCAAGTTACAGGTCGATGTACCAGCCACCATGTACTGTAGAAACTTTTATAAGAAAAGAATAATTCAATTAATATGAATAAATAATAATAAATAAAATAAAAAATATTAATATTATTTTATAATATTAATAAATATTAATATTTATTTCCATTTATATATTACTTTTATTTTTTTTGTAAGAAAGAAAAATTCTTCTACAAAATAAAATGCATAATACAAAAAATATTCTCGACAAATCTATGAATTTAGCTTTCGTTGATTCTTAATTGGCTAGATGATTAATTTGTTATCTTTAGTCCAGAGTAATCTTTATGACGTCACAGTCATGCATTCTGGTTATTCTTTGACACGTTTCCTTCGACATTCCCCTATGGTAACAATACCAACAATATTGATACTACATAGATCAAATAGTATTAAGTATACCAAATAATCGGCTGTTACAAAAGTCGCTTCACATGTCAGTCGGTTAGATAACTGTTTGGTGATAGCGGCGATAAGAACTGTATCATACAGTTTCTCAATTCTGATATCAAGAGAAAACATTTTGCGAATATATATCATGTTGGAGCCAAGCAGTGAGCGATATGTTTCGTTGCCACAGAGTAACTTAAAAGCATTGATATGACATGTAAATCGGATATGTAAGATATGCGAAGAGTAACAATTTGGTCATTCGTGCGCGCTGTAATAGTTTTGTCACTGACTTCACGGGTCGGTCGATGAATGCATTACCAGGTTGTCACGTTGTAACGTATGCACATATTAATACATATTCATAGACCGGATAAGAATGACAATATAGTCATGTTAGGAATTAAAATAATATACTAAATTATAATATTGTCTTAGTCGATTATTGGGACTTTTGATTTCTAATACTGGCAACACCAGTTTAGAAATGGCGCGGTTTTGAGACAACGATTGGGAACACGGGGTGGCACTCGGCCGATTCGCTCGGGGCCAGCATCGAAGACGGACGTAAGTTTTGTTACTATAATATTCTTAAATATTAAGTACTTATAACATTGTAAAACATTTATTAAAGCGTAGCGATGGATTTTCTTGTCCTTCTTCTCCAACCATGTGATTACTCTTTGGAACGGACAACTAGAGTCAATTATTTTTAAAGGTGTGCCTATTTGAAATAAATGAGGTGTGTGGTTACCTTTAAATGATACAATGTGTTACGTGTTATTTTCTCTACCCAATTTTATAACAGTCACGATGACAAAAGTCGGTCATGCGTGTACGAGTGATTTATTTTCGATATAGGTAGGTATAAGATAGCTGTAAGTTTTAAGCGATTTTATCATATTAGGCAAAGCTATTATTTTATTGAATGATTTTCTTATCCTTGACAAGAGTCTGACGTGCTGCCATAAACGCTTGTGGAACGCATGTGGGATCCACTCTGTCGTATGGGTTACTATATTGGGGAAACTCGACTGATAAAGAAATTGCGTTCAAAGCCCAAAAAAAGTGTATTAGGTCTATATGTGGGTTACGCCAAACGGATTCATGTAAACCACATTTCGTAAATCTCAAGATTTTAACACTCCCTGCTCTATTTATATACCTGGCCTCAATTTTAGTTAAATCAAACATTACAAGCTATGATACGTTAAAAAGCAGAAGACTTAAACATACCTTAAGAGATAAAACGTCCCACACTAGAGCGTACAGTAATAGTGTTTTCTGTATGAGCACAAAGATTTATAACAAGCTACCTATGGACATTAAGATTATAAATTCAATTATTATTTTTAAAAGAATGCTGAAAATTTTCTTAATTAAAAAGGCCTATTACTCAATAGCAGAATTTCTTGAGGAAAAATAATTTTGTTCAATAAAGTACCTATCACTAAAGTGAATATAATTTAGTAAAATATTTTTAAAAGGATTATGATAATTAATATTAAATGATTACAATACTGTGACATAATTGAATTAAAGAATAATGATAATTTTTAAATCAGGTAACTCATGACATGTGTATTCTTATTTAGGTATGTCTTTAATAATTTATAATTAATATGATGTAAATGATAAAATTATATAATGTAATTAAAACGATGTCCTATATAAAATTTAATATTTATAACTTTTTTCTTTTTAATTAATGAATGTAAATAATGCATGTTCAACTGTTACTGTTACAATTATAAGCATATATGCATGATGAAATTGCAATGCCCTAACAGGGCCACTATGTTCTAAGAACTGATATCCTCTGTTAAGAACTTTATTTATTTACACATAGTTAGCAATAAAGAATTTGAATTTGAATTTGAATTTGAACGCTAATTTCGTGGCCTTAGCGATTCCAATACGAATCGAAACAAAATTCTTTGTCACTCGAGATTTGACACATGATTTATCACGGACGTAAAAAACAACCAGGAAAAAGAAATACCACTTTCTAGTATGTGTTAAAAGAACTGTATTGATACTAAAAATATGTAAAATATTATGAACATAATATTCCACTTAATATAGTATTTGTTTAGATCGCACGGTCAAATACTTAATGACGTAATTATAGCAATTTCTACTATATTAAATACTAACTTTTGCCCGCGGCTTCGCTCGCGTTATTTTAGAATTTGACATTCAATACGGGTTGTACTCTGCTTGTATTAACATAATTCAATCATGATTCAATAGACACGTGGCGCCATCTATTATCATAAGACCTCTTCCTCGGGAACAGTACTTTTTTTTTCGGAATGAAAGGTACCCTCTGTCTATTTCTGTACACCTGACAACCTATTTGAAAACAATTTGGATGATCGGTTCTGTCGTTTAATCATGAACGGTAACAAACAAACTTGCTTTAGCATTTATAATATAATATTAGTAAGGATATACCTACCCATAATCCTACTAATATTATGAAAGTGACAGTTTGTGTCTTAATCACGCAACAACGGCCAAATAGATTTGGATGACATTTGGCACACAAATCAATTATATAACTTTACAACTTTTTCCTTACTCCTCTAAAATTATAAATATTTTAAAACAAATGAATAGCGTGGTACAGACATTTTCAAATGATGTGCTTATCAACGAATATCCATTCAGTTTTAGTTATTTAGATTATCTGTCATATAAGTACGTAACCGGAACTCGTGTGGATATACTGTACATGTATTTATCAGCTAAGACACAAAAAGAACCGTGAAACCAATAAAATAAATAAATATTATACTTACATTTCTGATAAGCCACCGCGTTGAAGGTTCCGAGGATTTCAGAAGGAGTGTAGACTGCATGGGTCATGGGATTCACACTGAGGACCGCATCAGATTGGAATACGTTCTGAAGAGCCAGAACGAACTGGTCCATCATACGCCATTCTGGGAGCACCTGGTATAAATATCAAAATCAAAAATCAAAAGTCATTTATTCAAACTAGGCTGAGAGTCAGCACTTTTTGAACGTCAAAGTTACATAAGACAGTCCCCCCAAAACGCCCGCCCTTCGACACTTCCTAGTGCTTTAGCTGGGAAGAAGAAGTGGCGGAACAAACTCCCCAGCAGCACTGCTGTCTGTTAAGTTAGAAGAACTTGATTCTATACAATATTGTGTAAGTTATTAATATAATAAAACATAACATACATTATTCGCCATATGTCAGCTAGCAATCAGCTAGCTATCAGTATGTCAAAAACGTACATTTGTTTCATAATTACGAGAAATATCAGGAATATGTGCGGGGCTGCTAGGTTAGTAACAGAACTATCCTTCAGGCCTCGAGATGTTAACTGTCTTATTCGTCCAAACCCACGGGAATTTTCTAGAACTGATATACCTTGAACTAAAATGTAAAATACAGCCCGAGCAGTAACTCCAGGATGAACTTATATGATGAATTCCAGTCTAACCGGTTGCAGCTGTATACTAGTATTTTACATGGGGTGACTTCCTATCTGACCTCCACAACCAAGTTACTGGGTAACGCGATACCCTTAGACTGGTTTACAGACCTCTGGGCTTCTGACGAGTGTCAAAGATCCCCGGGACGCCGGGACCAACATCCCAATGTGCTTTCGCATGCTATGTAAAGATGGTCACCCATCCACTGAGCGATAGCGGCATGCGTAGCTTCATTTGATCGATGGACCAGTGTGTAGTGACAGAATTTTCAAAAGAAGAAAAGCATATGCTACTTCATCGTATAAAAAGATAGAAATATTGCGAGTAAATAGTATGTAGGCATTTAATTCTTAAATCTTTTAATAATTCCTATTTTGATTTCCTAAGATACTTATCAATCGTCATTCTATAATACACAGTGCTCTTTTATTGATGAATTACTCTAACCTAGTAAATACGCTGCGATCTGTTTTAAAGGTACAGATACTTTTAGAAAGACCAGTGAGCTAAGAGTGTTTTTAGAAAATCAATAAATATTCCCTGAAATAATCCGAACTAATTACCAAATCAGTAGCGTAATTCTCGAAGAAGTTGGCGAAGCCCTCGTTCAGCCAGGTGTAAGTCCAGGAGAGAGGTCCTACTTCGTTACCGAACCACTGGTGGACGTTCTCGTGGCAGATGATCCTGCCTACATTCTGCTTAGTTGCTGTTGTTGTCACTCCGTCTGTGACTAGGAGAGCCACTTCTCTGGAAAGTAAAAGAAAAAGTGATTGGGAGATTCGTGGTATTACCGCATACTTTAAAATAGATTTCAAAATAACGACTGACCAACCACTATTAGTAAGTCAAGTAAGTAGAAGAACACCAAAGAACTGATGGAAATAATTAATAAATTGATATAAGGGCTGGAAAATTGTCGTGATGATTATAATATGGCAAGCATAGCATATTATTCCTGTTCTTGTTCCATGTTACTTGGGGTCGGTGCAACACGTTTTCTTTTTTCATTGGCATTCTTCACCGTCAGCCATCACGTAATCATTTACTCCCTTCTCTTTTATACCTTTTTTCACAAAATCCATCCATCTTTTTTGAAGTCTTCCTCTGACTTCTCCATCCTTCATCAACATTTTTATATTCATAACTTTTTTATTCACATGCGTTTTTTCGCCCCTCGTCACATGCTCATATCAAGTCAAATAATTATATATAAGAGAAAAAAGGTTAATAATGCCACTCTTGATCTACACGTGTGTGATTTTTTTTTTATTTTGTTCACAATTTGTTTGAGTTTGAGTGGTAATATTCACTATTTTTTTTGGGACCTAACCATACTCAGCTGATCTGGCGCTATTGTAAGTACAACCTTTTTTTATATGTTACCCTTAAACGTAGGAATATTATTGATGCTCCACCTATCTTCTACCTCTAGCATATTACTATCGTTAATAGCTTATATTTCAATATGATACACAAAGACTCCCTTGACAACAATGCAGCCTCATAATAATTCAATAAAATTCACATCTGCCTTGCAGATTCGTTCTATAAGGGGCTTATGGAACACTTCACTGGATCGCTATTCTGTATTTATAGAATAAGTAAATTTATTGCCTGTTTATTACTTGTCCCGTTCGAAGTTAGTGGATAATACAGGGGGATTAGAATCGTTTTAAATGTCAACGCGTTGAGACAGACGGGAAATTGTTTAGTGAAGTGTTTAGTTAGAACAATCAAAACAAGAGAATAGCGATCCTAACAGTCATTTAGGAAAAATGTTATCAGTCTTTGGTTCTTTGTTGAGATCTACATATGTGGTAGGTTACCATATAAAGGAAATATTACAGACTAGCTGTTACCCGCGACTTCGTCAAAAGTTTTTCATTCGTTTAATTTTTTTTCGTGAGATCCTATTTTTTTTCTAAAATAAAAGTAGCCTAAGTTACTCCTTGTTACATCAGCTATCTGCAAGTCCCGTCAAAATCGGTCCAGGTATTTCAGAGATCAGCCGGAAAAAACAGACGGACAAAAAATTAAAAAAATGTTGTTTTGGTATATGTACCGTGTCCATCCATTATACACTTAATAAAAAAGTGGTTATCTTAATATTACAAACAGACACTCCAATTTTATTTATTTGATGACTAGATATACGGAAAAAATACAGCAAGCGTAGCATGATCAATTTTATCTCTATTCTTCCAAGAATAGACAAATTTCTTTATTTATTATAATTCTTTTAAAGTGTTTCTACCACAAGAGTCAAATCACAAGTAGAGAAAAATGGTCGTCATACTCGACATCGTATACTCGTGTCGACAGAAGAATAGAAACATCAATCTATTCTCTTCAGTTTTACACATTTTTTTCTTTTCTTCCGTCGACAAAATCCGTTTCTACGGTGGTCATGCTACGCGTGCAGATGAGACTTTCTACCAATTTTATCCAGCTCTTATTTGAAGCTGCATAACTTTTCTACAAATAAACTTATCTAATTTAAATTGAGATAAAAGTCATATACATAAAATGAAGGCCTTGAATTTATTTTGATTCTGATAAAAGTCGTTTTTTCAACTCAACGCTCGCGCTACAAGACTTGTAACAACAGACATACTTTATGACGTTTTATGACGACTATTGACATACGATAAGTAGCTATAAATTGTAGTATTTATGGCTTATAATAAAATATTTCTCTTCTGCTTCGTAAGTACATTAACACTTATTTTATTGCCGTTTTCACGGAACTTGAGAATCACTCACCGAATATAAACTATAATAGCTTGGAATTACAGTTCAAGATTGGTTGTTTGGAAAATTTGACCTGATTAATTTCGTATAACGTTATGAAAATATAAGAACAATAAATAAGTAATAACAGTATTTAATATCCTGATCCAGAAAGCTGTTGTTAAAGAAAGCTTGAAGAAATTATTAGCTATATGAAATTAATTAAATTGTTTTAGGGCACTTCTTCAAGGGGCTAAACGACAAGAGTCTCATCTTAAAGAATATTGATTTAACAATTTGGCTGATGACACCACTAACAGTCTGTAATCTAGTGTCTTAGAAACATGAATATATATTAAACTAGCTTCTGCCCGCGACTTCGTCCGCGTTAACTTTCTTGTTCCCCGACCCTTCCCGTCGCGTCGAATCCCGTTTTTCCCCGTTTTTGCAACATTTTTCATTACTGCTCCACTCCTCTAGGTTGTAGCGTGATGTTTTATAACCAGAGGTCAGAGTAGGTAGATTGAAATGGGATCAATGAACTGGCACGTATATATTAGTACGGATAAGCCTCTGGGATTCCGGTATTTTGAAACTAATTTCAAATGTTATAATGTGTAGAATAAAAAATACATCAATATGAATAAGAAATGTTTATCCTTTTGCTGTCTTTTTAATAGTACTATATAGGAGACCGGCCTTCTACAGTAAAAAAAACAATTTTAAAGTTTATCTATCGCATTCTATAAATTTCTAATGTTCACAATATTTGATTCAATCCCGTAAGTACCAAAATGAAATCCTGGAAAAAAGGCTTATCCTTGTTATGATTTCTATGACTATTCATGATGCAAGTACGTAAAATCAATCTACCTAAAGTCCAAGTAAGTAAGTCAATAAATATGCTACCCAACACAAAAATAATTTTTCAATTCGGACCAGTAGTCCCTGAGATTAGCACGTTTAATCAAACAAACAAACTCTTCAGCTTTATAATATTAGTATAGATTTTATTAGTTGGACGTTTTCTTTTTGTTTTCTTTGCACAAATTTTCATCTCATACAATTTGACACTTTTTCGATTGCACGCAGGCCAAGAACATCTGAGAAAAAAGCCATATGAAGTAGTTTTTTGTAGTACGATGCTATCCAGTAAATATTTAGTCAAAGTGCACTCAGTGGTCTAAAAATTGCAAGTACCTACAACTGGTAAGCAAAGGTCCAGAGTTTATTCCCAAGTCGGGCCAAGTGAAATCAAGCTCTTTATCAAGAATTCTTAATACATAGGACTGAAAACTTGTCAGGCGAGATGTGAGTTCCATCTCTAACTACTTCTGTGTTATATTATCAATATAAACCATAAATACAATAAGATAATGCACTATGATACCAAAAACACAAGTTTTTGTACAAGAGTACATAACACACTGGCACTAAGAAACGATTTTTGAAAATTCACTCCGTATAGGAGTTAAATTGGGGACGAAAATGTTTATCGGAGTTCGATATTTTTGTCGATGGAAAATCCTATCGGGCAGAAGGCTTGTAAATGCAAAAAAAACACATACCTGTAAATAACCAATCCCCAGTTCTCCATAGCACCAGCAGCGAAGTCAGGAACGGCAGCCTTATCCAACTTCGGGAACTCGTATTCAAATTCGGTGTATTTCTCCAACGCTACCATATTCCTTTGGCCAAAGTCCAGGGCAAAATATGCCGTGGTCTGGGTACCAGGTCTGGAGTATACCTTGAAGGGTACGCGATACAGGTCCTTGTAATCAGACTCCATTTGATTATCGATGTGTGCCAAGTTCGATACCAGATACGCCAGAAGATATGTGGACATCACTAAGGTATCTTGAAACTCGTGCTTAGTGTAGCCAGGTACTACTGGTCTATAAAAAAATAAGGAATTTTTAGAAGTTTGCCTCTTCGATCATCATCATCATCATCATTTCAGCCGAAAGACGTCCACTGCTGGACATAGGCCTCCCCCAAGCTCCGCCACTTCGACCGGTTTTGTGCTTCCCGCATCAAGCGGATTCCTGCGGCCTTCACAACGTCATCGGTCCACCTTATTGGAGGCCTTCCAACTCTACGTCTTCCGGTACGCGGTCACCACTCCAGAACCTTTCGGCCCCATCGGCCACCTGATCCATCTCTTTGATCTAGTGGTCGCTAATGCTAACTACTGCTCAACATAAGGTGCTGGGGCTCGATTCCCAAGTCGGCAAAGAGTTATTAGGTTTACTTGACGGTGACCTGGTGAAATGTAGGTGTACTTTAAGGTACATCTGCCAAACCCTTCGGAGAAACATGCATAATTATATTTTGTTTTCATTGTTTTCGTTCCTATTTCTCTAATTATTATATTTTCGAATCGTTACACTTTTCAATGAACAAATAATGTGTATAAAGCTTATAGTAATGAACGTTGTTGACATAGTCTGGATTGGTTACCCAATAAAATAATTGGGACCTGGAATAAAACGCAAAATTTTTATAGAGTAACATAATTATTTTCTTTTTAGCGTGACTGACAAAAATAAATAAATTTAAAGTACTAGGCGTGCTACCCATTTGTGTGGGTTGGCAGTTGGTATTGTCCAGATAAGAGAGAGAGCGCACCTGTGTCTCCGCACACATTTTTGCACTATTATATCTCCTGCGTCGATGGCTAGTTTTCGCTGAGATTGGCTGCCATGACTAAAATTCGTTGTTTCGGTTGACACGCCAGTATTTTATATTACCGCCTACCTGTGCTGATAGATGCTCATCTAACACTCGCATCCTGTAGGATAATATTCAATTCCTACATATTTTTTCTACACCGCCCTATGCGAACGCATCTTTCGTCACGCAAAATTCTAAATCGCGCAAGCAGAGTTTACCGCGCACCTAGCATAAATATAACGTCCCGACATCAGTTGACGGGCAGTAACACACCAGACACAATCCTCATCTGGTCGGAGAACCCTCTCTTTTCTACTGAGGATGAATGAACTTTACACCTTGTTCTTCATACCTCCAAATTTATAACACCAGCCTGATAATGTTCTACGGCAGCAAAGGTCTCTTTACACACAGAGAAGACACGAGCATAGGTCATAGAGACAATGATCAATAACGAGTGAGTGATTACAAACTTATATTTAATAATACTGGAAGACGGAGCGTTGGAAGGTATCCCACAAGATGGATCGATGACCCCGTGAAGGCCGCAGGAATACGTTGGATGCCAGAAGCACAGAACAGGTCGAAGTGGCGGTGCTTGGGGGAGGCCTATGTCCAGCAGTGGACTTCTTTCGGCTGAAATGATGATGATGATGATTTAACAATAGAGAAAATCTTACTTGAGCAAATCAGTCCTTTTTGGCATGTTACTCTCGACCACGCTGTAACTGTTTGGAGCGTATATGGTGGTCCTGAAGATGGCCTTGAGAGAGGGTTCGTCGTAGCAGGGGAACGCGCGGCGAGCGAAGGTAGGCTGCAGTTGCGATGTTATGAGTTTGCTGCAAAGTAATAGAGGAAGTTAGAAGCTTCTAAAATTTCGTTTTGTTTTTAGCGAGGAGAAGAAGAGCAACATAGCTTGCTCTCAAGATTAAACTTAATTTATACATGAGTATATTGAAAGTGATTATGAAAGATACGCTCGTAGTTAAATTCACTGGCATGTACGTAGAAAGTGCAACGTTTTTTAAAACAAATTGCCAATACACAATACAGCGGCGATTCCGCAATCATCTTTTAGATAAGCACGACCACAAAATGGTCAGTGAAATATATGGAAATAAAATGGGAAAACAAAACTGAACAATTATGCTATTCAAAACCGACTTCCAAATAAACTTAACTACCAACAGCTTTTAGAAGTTCGTTAAAGATATTTATAGTTAAATGCTATGCAGGGTTTTCTATTGAACTCTTTCTGTAGTAAATAATGATGCATTGATACGAGTAAAAACGTAAGAAAAAGTTCCATGTTAACGTTCAAACATTGTTGTGAACCTAAGTCAACAATGATAAAAATGTCTACTAAGCCCAGTATTATTTGCATAAATAGAGACTGCAGAAATGTGGGTAATGCATTATGTATGAGCGGTTGCCTGGCTCAAACTTCCATAATATTTTACAAGTATGGTCTTGTTTTTTGAGAATTCTTCAAAATTTTGGTACAGTTGGCGAGGCAGGTTACTACTATTTACTTTTTGGTCAATGTTTGCCCACCTATTATAACGTGGATATATCATAATATTATACAACAAAAGCACCAAGATCAAAAACAACAATCTTTGGATTTATAGGTAAGTAATAAAAATATTTATTCTGTGTGGCAGTCCTGGCTTCGTATGTAAAATCAAATCATGCTGATTTGTAAATCCAAAATGACGTATTGTATAGTATCAAACAGTGACAATGTATATTTTATAATAATTATATTTTGTTTAAATTAAACATTTTCCAAAACAATACCTACGGTACATGGAATGCGAGACTGGGCTTATAAGTAACTATTGTCTCAACAAATTAGAAGTATCCAGACTATGAGAATATGCATGGCTACCAATCGAAATACTTTCACAGAATTAAAATAACTCCAAACAAAAATACTTACTGTGATGTCTCCTCAGACGTATACGTAGACACGTAAATACCGAACATATTCTCAGCATACTGCCCAACATAATGCTTGATTCTAATAGTGTGCGGCTGCAATATAGTCATCGTTTGGGTCAACGTAATCCTGAATAAATGAGTATCGTTTGGGGCCAATGTATGGCTTTCATACAAGTTGGCTGTCGGTACTCTTTCGCTGAAGACTTCAATATCTTCAGCTTTGATTTCCATTTCCATAGCATGGAGGACTATTTGGTTTGTGGTGACTAGAGGTATGATTCGAATGTCGACGGCTCCAGTGAAGTATTCTTCATTGTCTGGGTCGAGGAAGAGTCTGACGTCATAGAATGTAGGGATTGTATCTCTGGGGAGAACGTATTCCGCTGCCCGTTCTTGGTTGGTCAGAGCGGTAAGAAGTTCGGTTGAGGGCTCAGCTATGGGTACGGCGAATGCCGCCCCGATGACTGTTAGTAGTGCTAGTAAATACATTTCTGGAAAAGAAGAAATAATGAAATTATAGTTGTTACGTAATAAATGGAATACTAGATAAACTTTCATAAAATATCCTTTGAATTTATAAATGAGATCTAGATGTAATTCAGTAGAGCAGTGATGGCTGAGTGGTATGCCCGCGATTTACGAGTAGTTAGGTCGTGAAATCGAACCCAAGCAAGCGTTTTACTTTATGCCAATTATTTCATCACAATGCTCTCAAAATGGTAAAAGAAAACATCGTGAGGAAACCGGCATGCCTTAGAACCAAAAATTTGAAGACATGTGACATCTACCAACCCACACTGGGCCCTCGTGGTGGATTATGGCCGACTCCCTCTCACCGAGAGGAGGCCTGTATCCCAGCAGTGGGAACATTATAGACTGCTGATAATGATGATGACAACTTTATTTAATAAAAACTAATTCACATATTTCGAAAATCATTGGATAAGGACAGCTATTGCATGAGGTAGGTACGGGTACTAACAATACTAATATAATTTTTACGTCCAATTTTTGTTACCACCACACTGATTTTTGTATATTATGTACTTTTTTGGAGATTTCTCTGAAATAAATTAAATGAATTGAATTTCAGGAGAGCTTTGCTCATGACTAATATTGAACATTAACTGTGATATTGACATGTATTTTAACTCTCTGTAATTATTCAGGTGAGATAAGATATCAGTTACGCTCATATTGTAATACAAATTATTACGCGCCTATTAAGTATGCTTTATGTACAGACGCCAGCACTTAAAGCTACTACAATCTGTCAAATTTCTTTAATAGAATTTCAACTTTAATGCTAATATATTAGGTTCAAAATAGATTGTGGAAATTTGACAGTTTCGGGTACCTTGATGTGCTGGCGTCTGTACATATAACATCACACCTGCATTCCTCAAAGGGTTCAATAGAGATGTACTAGTTAATGTTTCTAAAAGAAGAATGATTAATTTTACTATAGGTACAGGCAGCAGAGAGTTATTGAAATCAGAATTCATGCAAATTAAAAAAAAAAACAATTATCTTATTATTTTTCAATTTTTCAATTTTTTTATTAAAAACAGAGTAGTCAAAATAATTATTATTGTGACTACTCTGTTTCTCCATTTAATCTTACGAAAATGTATCTAGAATTCCTAAACACAAAAGCTTTTAATAAAAAAAAATTTGGTAGGTATGTGTTTCTGTATTAAGTATAATAATGTGGCCCAAGTCTCCAACGGTGTTGCCCTTTCTTGGCATTAAAATTATGTCAAGTAAATATCAATAATGTCAAGAGGATGGGCATTTACTTCCCTATTATGGTAGGAAGCTTATAACCTGCTTCTGAATTAAGAATTTTAAAGTTACTGAAAGGGAATTGTCCAGACTTGGTCATTTTTAAACACGCTGCTATACAAAAATGTAATTTACCAATAATTTTAATTATATTTTAGTAAATATCTGATGCTAATAACTTTGTATGAATAAGCACTGTAAAAAATCTTTTTGTTTGGTATTTGTGATGATTTGACCAAGTCTTTGGCTTTGAATTTGAGTTCAGTGTTGCCAAACAAAAGCTGCATAAACAATAAATTCAAATCGATTTAAAGTGTAGGGTAATCTCTCCACTGTATTTAACGCAGTTTTCATTTAACCATATTATTTAAAAAATACTAATATACGGTATAAATGGTTAAAGACTTAAAAATGATAAATTGAAAAGTGCATTAAACCTAAATAACTTATAAAAAACCGGCCAAGTGCGAGTTGGACTCGCACACTGAGGGTTCCGTACAAACCTGTAGGTATATAAGTAAAAGTTCACCCATCACGACAATCGAGTCGTAGTTCTGTTCTGTTTTTTGGCTTGGTTTTATTTCTGTCTGTCTTTTATTCTGTTTATTATATGATGTAACCAAAAATTTACGGTTTTCGCAATTTTTCCTTTATCTGTGCTATAAGACGTTGTTTCGTACCAAATTTCAAAATTCTAGATCGACTGGAAGTACCCTTTAGGTATTGATTCCCTTGCGAGTTTCGAAAATTTGCGGAAATTTGCGGCATAAACGGCTATATCTTTTGATTGCGTTAGCTTAGAAGTTTGATTTTTTCACAGCTCTAAGGGACAGTAGATTAGAGTATTTCATATAAATTTCAGCTTGATACCTCCACGCGTTCCTGAGAAAAAGAGTCTTGACAGACGGACGGACGGACGGACGGACGGACAACAAAGTGATCCTATAAGGGTTCCGCTTTTTCCTTTTGAGGTGCGGAACCCTAAAAAATAATCGATTCCATATGATCGACACAATTATCATATTTTTTTTTATTTGACAACACAATGCTTTAAAAAAAATGTTGTATTAATTGTCAAAATGACAGTTATCATTCTTTTTGTTTATTTTGCATCGTGAGTGTTGTTTTTGTAAGTTTTATTGCGATTGCTTTGGCTGTTTCTAAATGGATTCCGGTTCTCCCCTTCTTGACGACCCTGGCACTTCCATGGACCCTGAACCTTGTATTTATGATGAACATGGCACATCTAAAGCAAGTTTTATTTCATGCATAACCAATTTCAATAAAATGTTAAAAAATATCTAAATATAAATCTTGATACAAAACTAGGTTTATATTGGAATTCTTACTGATATGAACGATTAAATCAATCATATATTATTAGCTGAATTGTTTGTTTATAAGTGGCCAAAGTCCCATAGAAGTTGGTCAATGCCCTTTATATCAAGTTTAGCATTTATTCACAATTTCTGGACAAATCACGTGGCAAAATGGCACCTATGTATTGAGATAGTAATGTCGATATTAGACTAGCAGTATATTTGCGTAACACGCTTTTTTTCGTATCGGTAATCATCAAATGACTTCTCCCGCTCTGGGCGGAGCGGGAGGGCGTTTCAGACTTTTACTGACTACAACCCACCCGTGTTCCTTCAGTTGCCCATGTGCCAGGGTCACGGTGTCTCTTTCGAACAATCTCGCGACCCTGGCAGGCAGCGGTCCTAGCCCCCCCAGTCGGCAGTCGGCGTCGGGGCAGACCCCTTCAGTTCTGCTGACATCTCTTTGAGGCAGCCGTAGGACTGGCTTTCATTTTCACAGTTCAGCATAATTTATTGCATTATTTACAATATTGAGGAGCCAAATTTTTCGAACATATGAAGCAATGGATTTAGAAACCGAGTGTTATTATCCGTTCCTAATACCCACGTTTTGGGAAGAGGTGGAGCTTTCTATGTTTAGTTTTTTGTCGGTCTGATGCGTATTTGCTTATTACGACTAGACTATTTAATAGCATAAACAGCTTATAATGTTCCCACGGTTGGGACTAATGCCTCTCTGAGAGGACATCAAGACTACTAAATGACGGGCACCACTTAAATATTTTCTTAAAGAACTACAAAGGCTTGCAACGTTTGCTTGCAATGTATCTTTCGAAGCGACTTTGGTTACAAAACAGCAATGCACAAGATGCGGCGAACGCTCGTTTCGAGCACTTGACTTAAGTGTGCTTTGTTTTTATTCAAAATATTGGACGTAGAGGTTGTGTGTGCAATAACTTTAGATAGTATATTTTCATTTTGGGAAAGAGACTAAAACGAAATTAGTTGCACTTGTGGCGATACGTCAACCTCCAATGACTTATTTGTAAACATTCAAGCGGCTCGGCTGGTGGCTCTGACTACTGTAACACGTTACAAAAACTTGATACATTACAAGTACACGTAACAAGTTAGGCCCTGCTTTAAAATATTTATATTTATTTAATTTCTTAGTCGGTACAGAACGCAAGCGTTTCATAAAAATATAGCATTAAGAAGTAGAAATGAAAATTTGCTAGGTAGAAGTGGCTAGAAAGCATATCTACCTAAATCAACAACGTATTATTATTTCAAAAGTGTGTTTGTGAGTTTGTAACGCAGTCACGTCTCAAGGGAAGGATTGCACCGCTCCGAATTTGCATAGATGATGCTGCCATACTCTCCTCAAGTTGTTAGTACTCCTAGAATGCAGAACTGCACCACGTCACTTGAAGTTTGTGTAACTTTGGTACCTACGTAATACGTCACTCGGGAATTAAAGATTGAGAAGCCTAAATGCATCATCAAAATATATATTTATACTCTAAATATGAGAAATTAAACAGGGCCTGACTACACAATAACAGCGCCACGAGTCGACCAAACCCATCACGGCTGGTCCGTGTATTGGTGACCATTCAATATACATCGAGACATTTTCTTGCCTCGGAAAGCATGTTAAGCCGTTGGTCTATGCTGTCATTTGTAGATCTTTGGCAGTATTTACAGATAGTCAGAAGCTCGATCAGTCTTACCAAGGGGTATCGTTTTATCCAGTAACTGGGTTGTGGAGCGCAAGTAAGCAGTTTTTCTATGTAAAAAACTGGTATTTAGCTGCATCCAGTTAGACTGGAAGCTGCCCCCAACATATATGGGAAAGGGTTTAGGTCAATTACTAAGGTATTAATAGATTTCAGAACAACAGTAATTATAATTAATTTTCCTTATCCCGGATCTGAAATCTATTAACACGTTGGTCGCCATGTCGGACAATGGTGACCACCAGTAAATGTTTCATTCAGGCCGCGTTAGACATTGGAGACCGACAGGGCATACCTTACTTTGACTTACGCTTACAGGCGGTTTTTCATCAGTTTCTGATTCGTCACGTCGACGGTGGCGCGAGGAAAGGGGCGGGGTGTGTGGTTGTCCGACAGAGTGACCCGCGTGGCGCAATTAAAATAAATATTCCGTCCAGGCCACGTCGGACTAATATGTGTCCGTCAGTAGTAAAACGGCATTATATACAAGCTATCACTATGTTATCACACCACAATGCTTATAATACAACTAACTCAAAGTAATATTTAAAAAAAGGGTGACTTTGTTAAAAAAATTCAAAATTCTCTTGGACAACTAACATGTTAAGCGAAATGTTGCGCAAAAAAAATGTACTTAACGTTAAAATTTATGCTAATAATTTACTATTATACGCAGAAATATTGAATTACAGTGTTCAGCGTAGCGAAACCTTTTTGCGGAAGACAGTAAGGGTAGTTCAGGTATAAAGTTAAAATCAAACGGTTCACTCAAGTGCATGTCAATTTCTATTTCATTCCACCTTCACATGGTGCCGAGAAAATTACATAGAAATGAACATTCATCTCCTTCTCATTTCATTAAATTTATTCGATCATTCAGTAGGCGAGTGATAGCGAGTGCCGAGATTCAACATCGTTGGATCGATTAGCTAATGAATTCATTTTTCTCTTTTGATTAATTTTGTGATTTGTATTGACGTATTACTTTGGGTGAAAGACCCAAAAGAAGGACAAAAATTAAAAAGGTGAAGCGTCTGATCTCCATTTTTTTTTCGCGGTTCGTTAATGGTAGTATACGAAACAATTGGGCAGAAAAATAATTATATTAGCACTCAGAAATATTTCGATACATTTTTGTTTCGAAAGCCTCGAGTTTTACGAATTTGTAGACCATAAGGAAATGGTACATAAGTCTGATACCCAGCTGTTTAAGTGTCTTTTTTTCTGCGGGAATCAAGATCTAGATTAGTTTGGGTTAAGATATAGGCGTTCAATGAAATCATCATGTCCTATTCAATTATACCAAAAAATTTAAATCATCTGACATCCACGAACTTAGAGTGGGCCCAATTCAAGCCACAGAGAAGAAGCCTGTGTCTCAGCAGCAAACGTTATAAGCTTTTTTTTTTTGTGGGTGGGAAATCATCAAACAACGGCTCCCGCTCTTGGGTGGAGCGGGAGGGCGAGGCCTTTTACTGACTTAAAACTCACCCGTGTTCCTTCAGTTGACCATGTGCTAGGGCCACGGTAAAACGTTAGGCTTATTTTATATTTATGTTTGCCGTGGTCTGGTGGTGTCACCCCGAGTTACGAATTGTACGTAGGGGGTTCAAGCAAGCGCTTTACTTTGTGTAAATAATTGCATCACCACATTCACCACTGCTCTCAAAATGGTGAAAGAAAACATTGTGAGGAAACCAGGCATGTTCTAGAACCAAACAATTTGAAGACATGTGATATCTACCAACCTGCATTGGGCCCGCGTGGTAGATGACGGCCCATTCCTTATCTCCAAGAGGAGATGGTGAGAGGGGGTGTGAGTGAACTGTATCCCAGCAGTGAGAACAATATAGGCTGATTATAATGATGCATATTATGTTTATTCAATGAACCCGAAATATTTTGAATGGGAAATCCCAGCACCCATCGTACATTCTTAAAAAAAAATATTTTCAAAAGATTTTGGTATCTGAATCTAACTTCATACGTAGGTATTTGTTACAGAGATTATATTAAGATATGCGGATAGACGGCGCATACCTATATTGATAAAGACTACGTATCTAAAATATTGATAAGATTGTTTAGCAATCCACTTGACATAGCCAAAGACGGAGTTACCCAATTGTTTGAAGAATTTAGTCTTAAGGTTTTGAAGGTATTATGATGTTGTGGAGTATACATGGTTTAACTCACGTATGGTCGTTTGGGGTTTCCTAACTTGTTTTAAACCTATTTGAAGCTCTGGCTCATGAGGTCAACTAGACCGGCAAAAGATATTCGGTTATAATTCCTTTACGGTGTTTTGTAACTGCGATTATCGTTATTACCACCAATTTAGCCCAGATTCACTCATTACTTGTTATAGGAGTCCTACGTTTTAAATATCTACAATAATTATAAAGAGAAAAGAGATAAAGTTTGTAGTTTTGTGAATTTATTAGTAGGAAGTAATCTCTATAATTACCAGAGGAATTTGAAAAAATATATTTTATATTTGATAGCCTAATTATTGAGGAAGGTTATAGATTATTTAACATCACCCTACGACCCTGAGGATCCGTGAAAAATTAAAAAAAAGTAGAAAATTAAGTGTAAAAGAAGAAATAGTGCGGCCGAGTGATGGGATACGACGTGACTCAGTCCTGGACAGAAGCAAGTAATAGATAATTTACTCTCAGCGAAGAATAGAACATCGAGAACCGGTGGCCTAGTGGCAATGGTCAAGACTTACGAGTTCAAACCCAGACAGGCATTTTACTATGTGTAAATTATTTCATCATCACTGCTCTCAAAACGATGAATGAAAAGCATCGTGAGGAAACCGGCATGTCCTAGAATCAAAAAATCGAAGACATGTTCCAACCCAACTGTGCCCGCGTGGTAAATTACGTCCCATACCTTCTCACCGAGATGAGGCTTGTGTCCCAGCAGTGGGAACATTATAGGCGGATAGATCATCTTTTTTTCCATCTTGCATCATATTGACATCGACTATGAGCAAACCGAATTTAAGCTGGGTCAATGTTCATGGATTAGCGTCACTTGTGTGGAGTGGATAAGTGATCATCTATTCCATATCAAGACCGAAGACAGTAAAGCCGATGGTTCTAGTTATGAAATTTGAAAGTCTGACCACCAATCTTTCCAAAGAGTATCATGTTACCTAGTAACTGGGTTGTGGAGGTCAGATTGGCAGTTGTTTATATCAAATGTTGGTTTCCAGCTGCATTCGGTTGGACTGGAAGCAGTCCCAAACATGATTGGGACAAGGCTAGGCACATGCTGACTTATTTGAAAGTACAGAAATACATTCCAGCGAATATATATAAATATGTTGAACGCGGGGCTTGCATCCTCTTGTTGCATGCTGTTGTATCAATCCGATAACAACTTGTCATCAAATTGAGATAAAACCGAAACTCGTGAATGAACGAGATCGTACGTATCGTAAGTTTTTTTAAAAAAGCGTAATGATCATATACACGTAGAAAGCAGTGCCAATATGCCAGAATTTGTCTGCACAGGAAATTTTCACTTCTAACGAAATGAGCGGGAACAAGTAATTCAGAAGAACTTGACGGCGTATTTTCTTTTCGTCTATGGTTCACACTAATTTATCAAAAACTATGAAAATTAATGAGAGCAGTGGTTGCCCAGTAGTATCAGCCATGACTAACGATTTGTAAGTCGTGAGTTCAAACCAAGGAATGCACCTTAATTTGTGTATTTGATTTCATGGCCACTGCTTTCAAAACGGTGAAGGAAAACATCATGAGGATACCATTTGAAGATAGGTGACGAACGAAGATATGGTTGGTGGTTCACCAACCTACACTGGGCCCGCGTGGTGGAAAATACCCTTTCATAGAGAGGGGGCCTGTATCCCAGCAATCGGAACAATACAGATGAATTAGGCATGAAAATTGCCAGTGCTGACCAGCAATCACAACCAGTGCCGAAAAATGCTTGCATATCGGCGCCAGTTACTAGCTTTCTACGCGAGTACACCAATGCCATCTATTGATGTTGGAGTGAACTATTGACAGCCTACGTAACAGAGACATATTGTTACCTCACGTTTTAAAAATGTGACACTTGATGTCGTTTAACCCTTTGCATACTTAATGTGTATCCGCGCGTAACGTAATTACTTTTTAATTGTTTTTGTAATTGCTGCATTCAACCGGTTAAACAACATTTATGATACATCATTTATTAATCTGCTTTAAAAGTTTTCATATATGACACCAGTCTCTCACAAACAAGTGTCACATAGTTTTCAAGCATGATTAAATTAATTTGATGCCATTGCTTGTGAAGAGAAAGAGAAATCGTATGAATTTGAGAAAACGAAAAAAACCGGCCAAGTGCGAGTCGGACTCGCGCACCGAGGGTTCTGTACAAACCTTCAGGTATTCACGGTTTATGCATAAGGTTTATGTTTATGAAATTAAATGTTTTTTTGTTTTTAATTTTTATATTTGAGTTGACTGAATGAAAGGTAAATTGTGGTTTACGATTTATGACGTATAAAAAAAAAACTACTTACTAGATCTCGTTCAAACCAATTTTCGGTGGAAGTTTACATATACATCATATATTTTTTTTAGTTTTATCATTCCCTTATTTTAGAAGTTACGGGGGAGGACACATTTTACTACTTTGGAAGTGTCTCTCGCGCAAACTATTCAGTTTAGAAAAAAATGATATTAGAAACCTCAATATCATTTTTGAAGACCTATCCATAGATACCCCACACGTATGGGTTTGATGAAAAAAAAATTTCGAGTTTCAGTTCTATGTATGGGGAATTGGGGAACCCCAAATATTATTGTTTTTTTTTTTTCTATTTTTGTGTGAAAATCTTAATGCGGTTCACAGAATACATCTACTTACCAAGTTTCAGTAGCATAGCTCTTATAGTTTCGGAAAAAAGTGGCTGTGACGTACTCGGACAGACAGACAGACAGACATGACGAATCTATAAGGGTTCCGTTTTTTGCCATTTGGCAACGGAACCCTAAAAAACGACATAATTATATGGTTGTGACGCACATTGCATTACATTGTGTTACATTGTTATTCACCTGTTTCTTCACTTATTTGTATTTTCTGACAAGTTTTGTATTCGACCTTGTGTTTACAGTTTTAGGAATGGTTTAAACGGTAACAAACCTTACTTTCTTAAGTTTGTAGCCAGTCTTAGTCCTTAAGGCAAATTCTCGAAAAAACCATCAAACTAGAATAACAATTGTCCGTATTTGGAACCACCCAGCAAAAACGCACTGCTGAGATATCAAAGGATTTACAAAAACATGAGCTCTGTTAGATGAAGTATAATTAATATTTATTTTATTGATAAATTACTTATTTAAGTATGCGTATATACATTTGCTCATTTACTCTTAAACGTACTAGATAAATAAGAAAATGTGCATGTGGTTCCTTTTCATCATCATCATCATCATCAATCGTTGAAAATGGGCAATCAAAGAGAGCATTATCGGCATATTTTATTGTTTTAATTTCGAAAGGGCAAAAATGCAGTGCAAGCTCGGAAGAAATTGTGTGAAGTTTATGGTGAGGACTGCTTTACTGAACGCCAGTGCCAGTGTTGGTTTGCTCGCTTTCGCTCTGGAGATTTTAATGTGCAAGATGCACCACATACTGCCCGTCCAACCACTACTGATGACGACAAAATAAAGGCGTTAATCGAAACTAACCGGCGTATGACAACTCGAGAGATAGCAGAGAAGCTCAACATATCGAATTCAATCGTTTACTTGCACTTACAACAGCTTGGTTATGTTAACAAACTGGATGTTTGGGTTCCTCATGAACTAAAGGAAATCCACCTCAACAAACGCATTAACATATGCGACTCTTTGCTGAAAAAGTAATCATAACGGGTGATGAAAAATGGATTGTTTATGATAACGTAGTCCGAAAACGATCACGGACCAAGCAAAATGAGCCCCCACAATCGACATCCAAAGGCAATATTCACCAAAAAAAGATTATGCTTTCTGTGTGGTGGGATTACAAGGGTATAGTCTACTCTGAGCTGTTTCCAATAAACCAAACTATTGATTCAAATGTCTATTGTCGTCAACTATCTAAATTGAATGAATAAATCAAGAAAAAACGCCCTGGACGGGCCAATCGCAAAGGCGTGATGTTCCATCATGATAACGCCAAATCCCACACCTCTTTGATAACCCGACAAAAATTAACAGAGCTCAATTGGGAATTGATGAAACATCCACCCTATAGCCCTGACTTAGCACCATCAGATTACCATTTGATTCGCTCCTTTCAAAACCATTTGAATGGTAAAACTTTCGATTCCGATCATGCTGTTAAAAATGAGTTGGACCAGTTCTTCGCTTCTAAAAACCAGGGCTTCTTTGAACGTGGAATTTTTCAGCTTACCGAAAGATGGCCAAAGGGCATCCAAAAAAATGGTCAATATATCATTGATTAACGTTTGCTGTTAATATAAATAAATTTAGTTTGAAAAATATGAAGAAAAAAAAACGACACATATTTCTATTGGGTTGTTCGATAAATTATCGAACAACCCAATAGAAATATGTGTAATTTATAATGGTACCAAGTATGTGTGGATCTGTTTTGTATAAAATGACATAGTAGTAATATTGTTTATTTGTTTGAACAATCGAGTCCCGTTGTGCTGTGGTTCGGTTTTGCTTTATCTATAATATACACCTATACTCTATACAAATAAATAAAATTGGAGTGTCTGTTTTTAATATTAAGATAACCACTTTTTACTGAGTGTATATGGATGTATACACGGTACATATACCAAAACAATTTTTTTTACAATATTTGTCTGTCTGTCTGTTTGTTCCGGCTAATCTCTGAAATGGCTGGACCGATTTTGACGGAATTTTTACTGACAGATAGCTGATGTAACAAGGAGTAACTTAAGCTACTTTTATTTTAGAAAAAATAAATAATAGTTTAAAGAAACTAAAAACACGCTGAATTTTGAGACGTATGTCAGCGTAGTTTTCAAAGACAGTTTTTATGAAAAACTTTTTGTTAAATACCACGCGGACGAAGTCGCAGGTAACCGCTATTACCTATAATATAACCTGAATTAACACATCTTACCGCGGTAGTACGTCCTCCTGCATTAATTTCCGACATCCACGCGGGCGAAGCCGCGGGCAAAAGCTAGTATGTAATATTATTGTTGCTGTTGGTTCCATTCTGCTTTTAGTATACCTTGTTTCCAAGGAAAAATTATGTGCTTTTTTTGTATAAGAATTTAGACCACTTTTATATTAGTATTCTTAAAAAAAAGTAAAAAACTAAATTTGTCGCGTGGTTCCATTTTGCATAAATACGGACAATTTATCTCGGCGACAATCAATACCAAGAATTCAATTTAAATCTAGAGTAACTAGAGAATTTTTTCTCCAGATTGAGAATGTGATTTGAATGCGACCAATCGTCAAGGTATGGGAATTTCCTTTGGTATCTTACTGGACACTCGAGGCTTGTGAATTTTAGTCCCTATTAGATTAGGCACAACACTAAGCTACTAATGGGATATAAAACTATTCGTTTATTAAATCTCAACTACGCGTCTTCGTCCAGAAATCTAAAATATACTTACTTATTAAATATGACGTGCATAAATTAAACGTGAATATATTTTCTTATATATATCTTATCTTTTGTATCCTAATTTACAATAATACAGATTATAATGGAGTTATCTGATAGGTATCGATTTAGTTTAATTAATGCATTATATTTTTATTGCGAAATCATTAGGTACACCTACACTTCTTTAATAATGGTACCTAGTCAAAAAGGAGACCCGTCATCTCAATCAGTCTATAACGTTCCCACTGCTGGGACACAGGCCTCCTCTCTGTGAGATGGCCTGTCGGTGACGGTGACCCAGTGCGGGTTGATACATGTCACATATCTTCGAATTTTTGTTTCATGGGCATGCTGATTGCCTCAAGAAGTGTTCTCTCATCCTTTACCTACATTTAGTAAAAAGCCTGAGTTCGATCCTACGACCGTAACGTGCAGCCGTAACCACATGGGCACACTGTTCTATGAGAAGAGATGATACTGTTAACGATAAGAGTATAGTCACTGTAGTTTTTCTGGTAACCGGCTAAGCACGGTAATGATCATTCACCAGTATCATCCGCCAAGGTCGCCATCAAATCCACGCCAGAGCTGTGGCTCTTTCAAGCATCACAGCATTATGCTGAGCGATGGCCGTTTTGCATGAATATGACGCAAATTTCCCCCCGTTTTATTTTATTTGGTATTCGTTTTCTGTCTTTTCGTTATGCTGTTATACCGCGAAAATACTTCGTATTCGTACATCATCGTGGAAGTCCCCGATGCTGGTCAATATGATTGTTCATTAGGAGGCATATATTCACCTCAAGTTCACAGACTGTTATGGTGAAACTAAGAAAAACTAAAATGAACGAACAGGTAGACCAGAACAACTAAACAGTTCAATATCAGAAATGAGTATCTACTAAAAGATTAAGAGACAATGGCATTGCTCATCATTTCAAGAAATGGAGGGTTATGAATTCAAAAATTACCCAGCACTCGCTAAGCAAAAGTCCACTATTAATATTATACACATTTAGCATGAATTGAAGCTCAAACAGATTGATTGTCGTAGCGTGGGACGCTAGCCCAGGTAAATGGACCACGGTCCTAAAAAAAAGTGGCTGGGACAGACTGGGTGCGGAAGGCGGAGGACACGGTGTTGTGGCGCAACATGGGAGAGGCGTACGTCCAGCTGCGTAATCCGATAGACTGAGGTGATAGATTGAAGGTCCTCTTTAGCCACCCAAAAAATTAACTCCCAAAAAATTGATTATATTCACATAATGTGAATCTCTCTTTAAAATACCATAATACAAGATCGATGTGCAAATATTTCGAAGTTGATCTACTTAAATGACAAAACAATTTATTAAAAAATTACTCACCTATGTATTTACATGAACACCACTAATCTGAAACTAAATAAATGACCCACAATATCTGTGGAACGTGACACAATTATTATCATTACAATAGATTAATAAAAATAATCTGCCACGATTATAATAAGCCTTTAATTTGATACTCATTTTATACCGTGGTTATGCTTCTTCTATGCTTTTACAAGGAATTATACCATATTTACGAAATAATATGTGCAGAGCATTGCTTCCCGACTAAGGGACATACTAGAGAGTGGGCAGCAGCGTTCTCAATGCGTTTTACCACCATACTGCGATCGCCAACACGCAAGCCGTGGCGATTATAGCAAACCCCTATTTACGGGAAACCTATGTCCACCAGTGGGCGTCTTTCGGCTGAAATTATGACGATGTGCACAGCAAAGTTGACCGGTAAGATAGCCTTCACAAGTACCTACCTATGTAACTTACCGGTAAACTTTTGATCACAACATGGGTTAATTTTAAGCCTCGACGAGAAACATATAAAATACAATAAAACGTTGAATAAGAGGGTTCCCCTTCTATGTTTATTGGAACCTAAAAATACTGAAACCCTAAAAATTTCAATTCAAGTCCTCAAAATGCTAAGCTATTTCCTGATGTCTGTTGCAAGTAGTCTAAAATAACCCTTTTTAATTATTATCCTACGAGCTGCTTAAAGGAAATCAATGAAAAGGTTAAATCTAATGGTTTAGTGGGATCCATGAAACTTTGAAATCTATAACTACCTGCAATATTTTTGCTCGTCTTAAAACAATTCAATTTGAACTATAGAAGAATTCGAACAAATTGCAATTTTGTCCATCCCTCATAGCAAATAGCGTGATAATTTAAAACCTACCGACTGACTAGACTCATATGGAATGTTATGCAAAAGTACAAAATCGATCCGGTAGTTTTTGAGTGATACTGGCGCCTACATTCAGGCAAACAGACAAAAATTCAAGCAAATATATTTTCAGCATTAGAATCGTTACCAGGCTTAGTTTAGCCTTCACTATGATTTTATTATATGTACAGAAATGATCAGTATCAAATAATCAGGATTACACCGAACTTATCTTAATTATTCCGATTAGGAAATTTATTTCTTTATTATTGTAGACAAATAGATATCACATATTGCACAGGATTTTAGAAAGCATTTATAAACAGGTGTATTACTTATAGCGATTCATATTATTGACCGTGGTCTTATTATTTAAGAAACATAATTATCTGGTTTGACACAATAAAAAATGAATCAAGGATAAAATGATTTTAAATGAGTTTTTTCGATAACTGTATGTTACCGAAGGCCTTTACGTTACGCATCCCGAAAACGGTGATGACTGTTGGGACTCATCATCACCATTTCAGCCATAAGACGTTGCCACAGCCACTGTTGAACATAGGCCTTACCAAAGAAGTTTTCCATAATCACCACACTTGGCAGGCGGGTGGCGATCGCAGTATGGTGAGAAAATGCCTAGAGAACGCTGTTGCCCTTAGCCTTATACGACGCCCAGTCCGGCAACACACAGAACGCTGTATAGACTATTCTCAGTCAATCAACAATCACTCAATTTAGCCTATCGCAGTCCACTGCTGGACATAGGACTCTCCCAGGCTGCAGCAAAATTTGTTACAGGTCAATAAATATTTTTGTATTTGAATACACTTTTTCATCCGTCTTCCGCATCTAGTCTGTTCCAACCATCTCTAAAGGACGTTGGTCCTAGCTGAGAGGTGCCGCACACTACGCTTGCTGATATATGGTCTCCACACACAAAACAACTACCATTCTACAGGTTATCAAAGCAGTGGTTATCAAAGATAATGCTCGGCTAATAGCCGGAATACAACAAAGAATAACTCATTTGTATCGGTATACTGGTTTAAACTAGTTTTTCTATTTTGTAAATAACTAGTTTTTGTCAGCGGCTTCACCCGCGTATTATACATATAAACTTTCCTCATGAGTCAACCTCATCATTATTCATCCGTAATCGGCGCAATTTCTGGTATAAGCTTTGAATTTGGAATGCCAGGGGCATTCGCAGTGATGCTAGCGAAATTCTTGTGTAGAGGTATTGCCAGGGCTGCAGACAGAGGTAACGTGCGCGGGGTCTCGGTGCACTGCAGGCTCAGCAATCAACGCGCAGCATCAATGCGCAGGCGACGAAACTGCTGACGCGGAATTTCACGACGATATATCGAGGCCAACTCCACCACACGTATTAACAGTAGACGCATCGACTGATGACCTAATTGCCATCTCACTGTTGCGCAGCTAACTTTTTTGCGTAAATTGTTTGATGAAACAACAAAATTTGTTGCGTAGTTTATCTAAGCGTACAGACACGAAATGCGTCTTTGTTTTATTTTTATACTTAATGTAAAGATGATGGCTCGTTAGTCTAGTGGTCGCGAGTGTTGCTGCTGGGCAAGAAGTCCTCAATTCCGAGTCAAACAAAGAGTTATGGGATTATCTATCAGGAATTTATCAGCTGCAGCCCGGAGAATGGATTTATGCCCGATTGATAGCAATAGGCTCGCCTCTCATTACATGGGACTTAAGCATAACTGTCAAAATTTGGGTGCACTATGGCTACACCTCGCCTAACGATTTCAGCAATTACAGACGTTATGATTTAAATCTAGAGCATTTTTTCACCGTCAGATTTCTTTTATCCAAAAAATAAATTGTACAGTTTATCGCACGTAAAGTTAGCAGACGGTAGAAAAAATCAACCTTAAAAGTGGTTACCGCTGCGTCTACCTGCAACTATAGTATCGACTGGTGTCCTTTCAAACCTTACCGTCACCTCGTTCCATTTTTAAATGAATATAATACAAAGCAGTCTTACAATTTCCAGGAGAACACTTAATTTCATCGTCGTGCTTCCGTGCCGAGACAAGTACACAGTACACAAACTGCACAAACAGCCTCCATGATAGATTATTTTATGTATTTTACAAAACGAACTCGTTACTCGATTATGTTATAGTTCTGATTGTTAATTGTAGTCCCAATTTAATAGGTAAAAAGACAGATGTGACACCAAGGGCGAATTTCACCAAAGTAACCAAACGCGATCAGCACATAAACTATGTTTAAGAGTCTGTCATTATTTTCTGTGAAATATAGACACTGACAGCGGGTTTCAATTCGGCTTAAATATGTCTATCATATGCTAAACGTGTTAACTTTCATTGGTAAAATTGCCATTAAGAATATCACATGTATCGTGGGTAAAATTAAAAACAAAAATCTTAATACACAAACACTAGGCGTGTAATTATTCAGGCTCTAGGTACCCTGCAATGGACCTGCAACACTTAACGTAGTAACTCATTGGCTAACGCTACTGCCTTACTGCTAAGCCAGTAAAATAACCTATCTGCACCCTTATTGCGTAATACACTATCAATCAGAACCTAAATCATGTTGACAGAAACTGCTATTCCATTACTTCATGTTCGAAAAAATTGTCTGTCCAACAACGGAAATAACGCAATGAATGTACGCAATGTTGTACTGTCAAAATGAAAGCTGTTCCTAAAACTCGTGGACGGACCGTTAGAAAAAAAAAATGACTGTGTGCTAACTGTATCCCTGTCCGTAGATATATGGATTGTGCGAGGAATGATATACAACTGAAGGAAGTGAATGATAGAGTGACATACAGAATAAGCACAAGTAAGAAGAAGAAGACAAGTTGCGCCAAACCCATGTAACATGAAGAAGGGAAGGAAGACCATGATTTTTTTTTTTGGTGGGAAATCATCAACTGACGTCTCCCTCTCTTGGTCGTGTCAGACTTTAACTGACTAAAACCCACCCATGTTCCTTCAGTTGCCCATGTGCCAGGGCCACGGTATTTGTTTCGAACAAATCTCGGGACCCTGGAGGAAGACCATGGCGTACTGCTTATATCCTTCAGAGCAGATTGTAACGGTTTCGAACAATATTCAAACACTCACCCAAACATAAATCTTCCAAGAATCATCACATCACTAAACAAAAATAAAACAAAAGAAAATCAGCTAGACGTTGGTTTACAGAAATAACAGATGCAGACTGCAGATTGAAGCTAGAGCACCTTCAAACGTGTAACAAAATAGCAATCTAGTTGCACGTGCTTAAAACAATATGATAATTAATAATATGTATGGCTGTTTACTTTTACAGCAGATATAAAATTGTATAGTTATTACTTTTTAAACACAATACACGCTTGTCTACAATTTAATTTGTACCTTTTGTCTATAACTATAAATGTCACGTTAACGAGCGCTCATGATTTGCGACAATTTTATTTGATGTTCTAACTATAATCTTTAAATACCAGAGACATAGTAATGATGGCGTATAATTTACTAATTGTACATTTCAAACGTACTTTGTTGCAACTACCCACACTATAATCTATTTATTTTATGACAGTTAAGGCGCAGTGATGCTACGGTCACACTGTCGCGTTAAGGCGAGGTTGCAGTACTTTTTAACTTTTTTAAACCTCTGTAAATCTAACAAAATGGCTAGTTTCCGTAAAAAAAAAAATTTAGGAAAATTGAACATATTGTTAAGCGCTGTGTGAAGATAGAAACGTGAATTAAAACAATTGGCTCGATAAAAAATAATCATAAAGATGACACTAAATCGTCATTTAAAACGTGTACCTTGAAGAGATTCCACCATTAAACCATGTAAAACTTATACCAAAAGATAGGTTTTATTGTTTTTTAGGGCATGCTGAGAAAATATTTTATAATTTCCTTATCATTTTGTCTCCACGAAACAATTATACACAAAATCTAGCAGCTCAAGCGCTCGCAACGACCGGCCAGTGTTCGCCGAAACGTCTTCAACTACAAGAGGGCCTTAAGGTTCCAACAAACATGCGCGACGCGAGTCTCGTAGAATAATTTCTACAATGTAAAGTTTCGCGAACATTGAGTAGCGCTCCCTCTGTTGTAGTACCTAAAGACATCATGCTATTTGCGACAGAGAGAGCGCGACTTGTAATTTGCGATAACATGACAGTGTGTCGAAGCATCAGAAGCAAAATTGTTCGCATTTGACAATATCACATCGCGACTACAAATAAGGTTCAAAACAGTGATGCTTTTGATGTTAGATGAATCGAATGACTAAGGAAATAAAAGTAATTGCGCAGTTTTATTTTAATCAAAAAAATAATTATTGACTTGGTTAAGGTCACAGGAATCCGCTGGATGAAAGAAGCACAGAACCGGTAGAAGTGGCGGTGCTTGGGTGCTTGTGGGAGGCCTATGTCCAGCAGTGGACGTGTTTCAGCTGTAATGATGTGATGGTGAAAAAATAAGTACATGGTCCAGTGAAATATTTTAGATAATTATGATATTTTTTTAGTTTATTGATTTCCCTATAATACCTGGTAATTGGGAGCATACATTTTTATATTTTATATATTATAAAGTATAAAAATGTATGCTCCCAATTTTGAGAATTATCCTACGTAAAAAAAAATTGAGGTGTCTAACGATAATTTTTTTATGATATTATTTTATTTTTATAAAGTATTTTTGAAGAAGTATTTTCTTTGAATATTTGATCATTCACTAAATTTTTGTGTCTTGTAATATGTACTAATACGCTACCAACTGTGCGAGGTTTGGGCAGCGCCTTATCCATGTCCTCATTTTAGCGTAGTAAAACTATAGAATAGTAAGTGGATATTTGACTAGCAAAAACCTCCGTCAAAAATGCTCAAACTCCAAGCCATAAGTACCAAATAATCTAACCATCCTGCATTCCTCACTCACAAGCCCACTTCCTATCATATCGTAGTTGATATTCAAGACGCGGAGCATCTGATGTTACTCGTATTGCCATCGCAAGACGAGGGTCGACCCTATACCAAGATTCGCACGGAAACATTCAGGTGGGATACCACTTTCCCGTTATTAGCTTTTACAGTTTACTCAGTGTCTACACAATGGTGAGGAATGGGATCATTTGTCTTGAGTCTTTCTTTTCCTGTGGGAATACCTCTAGGTACGCTTGAGTGTGCATACCCCGTAGTCTTTTATGTAACCCGTAGTTTATTACTCTAGTGAGGCTTATAAGTAAACGAAACTTTAAAAATAATACTGGCCAAGTGCGTGCTCAGTAAAGGGTTCCATTGTTGGGTTGATTCTTACAACAAAGTTATCGTTGTAGTTTGTATGCACTATATTGAGATATTTATCATGTCATTGAAAGATCTAAGACTTCTTAAAGGTTTCGTGAAATCTGTGCGTATAGAGCTATTTCCTGCTTTTTTTTTTCAAAATTTTTGGCTGAGTATTTTCAGAGATACGGTGAGGGATTTAAGAAAATGGACGAAAAGTAACCTTTTCGTCCATTTTCTTAAATGGCTTTAAAATATTTTTTACCATTTAAATATAATAACATGGTGGGGAATCCGGTGCGGTCTTCAACCATCCTCTAGTGTAATTCTTCGTTGATAGTAGATAAGTAGTTGGTTTACAATCGCATACAACACTAACCTTAAAGTCAAAGCTTTTATTCAAAATGGTTAATTCCGAATCTCAAATAGTTTTCAAAATTTTTATGTATTTTTAATTTATGTGTAAGCTGTGTACGTCTTTAAGTGACAAATTCACCATACTAATAGATATAAGGTAGTAATCAGTAACATGTTATTAGTGAATAAGTCGTTGGAGTACCTTATAAAATGCTGGTCCTGATGGGATCCCACCTTTATTTATTTCTGCCTGTGCACCAGCGTTGGTTACCTCACTATTAAAAATATTTAAAGTGTCGCTAGCCACATGAACTTTCCCATCTGAGTGGAAAAAAGCCAAGGTTGTTCCTGTGTACAATTCGGACAAAAAATATAATATTACTAAGTATCGGCCTATCGCAATTCTCTCTACGTTTGCCAAGATTTTTGAGTCGATGATCTGTCCACACATCCAACAGCTTTTCAGACTGTATATTAGCGAACACCAACACGGCTTTGTTGCCTCAAGGTCCACTGCCACAAATTTAGTGTCTTTTTCAGAGTATCTAGTAGAATCTATTGACTCTAACAAAGAATATGATGTGTTGTACACTGATTTCAGCAAGGCCTTCGTTAAAATTCCTCATGCCTTACTAATTCGCAAACTGGCCTTGTATGGTATCACTGGACCTATATTGAAATGGCTAGCATCATACCTGTCAAAGCGAGAATTTTATGTTGTTGTCAACGGTTTTCGAACTGCCAAAAATTATTTTATGACTATATATTGTATTGGATCTCATCTAACTCCTATATTATTTATTCTATTTATAAATGACCTTCCCCACTGCTTTTACTTTTCCGAGTGTTTTCTGTACGCTGATGACCTAAAGTTTGCGCGGAGAATCGAATCTCCGGCTGATATTGCACTCCTTCAAGATGATTGGTTGGGCACCTTAAGTGACCCAAATTGATTTGTTAATACTTGTTTCTGTTATACTTAAGTATTAGGTCATTTCTTTAGAAATGATTAATTCTTTTCAAATGGTTTCTAGATGGTAGTATCTGTGGCTATTTGGTTCGCGCGCCTTTCGGATCGCGATGGGATTCGCTGAATCTGGTGACACTAGCGTCACAGTTTGACCCAATGAGAACCCCCCGAGCGCCGATCAATCAGATTCTTCTCACGTCTGTCGCGACCAGAATACGTCCGCCGGAGCTTTTCTTGTAATTTTCTGTGGCTATTTGGTTCGCGCGCCTTTCGGATCGCGATGGGATTCGCTGAATCTGGTGACACTAGCGTCACAGTTTGACCCAATGAGAACCCCCCGAGCGCTGATCAATCAGATTCTTCTCACGTCTGTCGCGACTGGAATACGTCCGCCGGAGCTTTTCTTGTAATTTTGAAGAAAAGTTGGTTTTTTCACCGTGATGGACAGCTAAAGTTTGAAGAAACTCGTTATAAACACTCAACAGTGATCTGACAATCTGTTTCGTGAAAGTGCTTCTCGGTGTGATGCTGGTGATAGTGTTGATGAGGCGTCCCGCAGCTGGTCCGCAGGTTAGGAGAGCAATAGTTTTGCAGTGCTGACGTCGAACCCATTTATCATTCTTCAGCTCACAGGGTGGGTTTCCTAGGAATTAATATAATTACTATCAAAACATAACTTTTCACAATTGAGTTCCCCGCGTGTTGCTGGCTATTTTACACGCCGGCTACACCAATGATCTAAGCAGTTTTGTTGAATGGTGTGAGACTAACAAAATGCAACTTAATTTAAGAAAATGTTACCATCTGTCATTTTCAAGAAAGTCTCACCCCATACACTCAGAGTACTTCATAGGTAGCGAGAAAATTCAAGAAGTGGATGCAATCAGAGATCTGGGAGTACTGTTTGATAAAAAAGTTACTATTGTTGACATCGAGAATGTTACTAAGAAAGCATCATAGATGTTAGGCTTTGTGCTGAGAAGCACCAGGGGCTTTAAACAGGTCAGTACTAAAATAATGCTATACTATAGCCTCGTACGAAGCGTATTTTAGTATTGCAGTGTTGTATGGAGACCACATTACGCCACACATAAATTACTCTTAGAAAGAGTTCAGAAACGGTTTCTGTGGCACCTCGTATTTTCTAGGGGTAAAAGTAAACAGCTCCTCTCATATCATTCTCGTCTCAAGTATTTTAAAATGCAATCGTTAAGTACTCGAAGAGAAGTTACTGATGCCTTATTTATCTATAAGTTACTTAGAAATAAAATCATCATCATCATCATAATTTCAGCCGTAAGACGTCCACTGCTGGACTTAGGCCTCCCCCAATTTCGGGGGCTTTGCCATAATCGCCACGCTTGGCAGGCGGGTTGGCGATCGCAGTATGGTGGTAGAATGCATAGAGAACGCTGCTGCCCATTCTCTAGTAAGTCCCTTAGTCGCCTTTTACGACACCCACGGGAAGTAATGGGGTGGTGTTATTCTTTACGTCCGGCACCACACGGTACAAATAAAATAGACTTCCCAAACCTACTGAGTCTCCTAAAGTTCCGTACCGTCCAGCCCGCTATCCGCGAAATCCCATAACACCATTGTACCCACCTTTGCGCAGAACGGTTCTAGGTGCTAACTCACCGATTTCACGTCTCTGTAAAAACCTAAAGGGCTGTAGTGACCGCACTGACGTACACCATGACAGCATCGGAAAATATTATGAAAATGTGGTTGAACACTTTACCCTCAACCAATAACTTCGCTGCTGAATGTTTATTTTAATTTTAATATTCTATTTTATCTCTATTTACTTTAATCCTATGCATTTGAATTTGATAATGGGACTTAAATTATTTCTATTTGTTAATTTTATCATTCTGTTATTCGTTAAATTATTTATTATAATTTTTTTTGTTATTGTATTATTGTTACGCATGAATTACCAAATAATGTTGCATAATTTTAGTTGTAAATATCCTTATTGTCTTTTTGATAATAGCCTATAATTAATTGTTACACTTAAGAATGTACTGTTATCGAAATTATATTTAACTAGCTTTTGCCAGCGGCTTCGCCCGCGTGGAGGTCGGAAATTATCCCGCGGGAACATATTATCGGGATAAAAAGTACCCTATGTGTTATTCCAGGTTATAAACTATCTGTGTGCCAAATTTCATCGAAATCCGTCCAGTAGTTTTTTCGTGAAAGGGTAACAAACATACACATACACATACATCCATCCTCACAAACTTTCGCATTTATAATATTAGTAGGATGTACTGTGTAAACAATTGTTGGCTAACCTAAATAAATAAATAAAATGAATAAATTCTCATTTTAAGGGTTCCGTACCCAAAGGATAAAACGGGACCCTATTACTAAGACTCCGCTGTCCGTCCATCTGTCCGTTTGTCACCAGGCTGTATCACATGAACCGTGATAGGTAGAGAGTTGAAATTTTCACAGATGATGTATTTCTGTTGCTGCCATAACGCCATAAGACGCCAGCGCATCGAGCTATCCGAAAAGGTCAAATATCGCCAATAAATCTTGAACCTAATTCTTTAGCGATAAAGTTGAAAACCTGTTAAAGAAATTTGACAGTTTACAAACTGTCAAATTTCTTTATGTGCAGGAGTCTGTACCACACAACAATATTTTTGGTATTTCACGGAATTAATAAGTAAGTTATTTATAAAAACACATTTACGGTTCACAAAAACAATTTTACTAGTAAAAGAGATCATTCCAGAATCTTTAATTAAAAAACAAAGAATCACAAATACCAGCGCCTTCTAATTTAGGTGCTATTAAAAACTTCATTTATCGAACGTGCTACATGGTGCTCTAAAAAATAAAATATAATGGATAGTAGAAATAATTTAAAAGAAATAAAAACTTATTCTGTTCACTACAATTAAGCTACTTATTAACATATTGAAATTTTTGTATGTGTGCGTGCTCGAGAGTGAACCGGTGAGGGATTTTGTATGTGTGAATGTTTGCGTCTATAAAAGAAAATAAATATGTGTATAAAATAATGTTGTTACTTTGTAGTTTCATCATCACCTGCCGAGCCTTTTCCCAACTATGTTGTGGTCGGCTTCCAGTCTAACCGGATGCAGCTGAATACCAGAATTTTACATGGAGCGACTGCCTGTCTGACCTCCAAAACCCAGCTACTGGGTAACACGATACCCCTTGGTAGGACTGAGGTTGTAGACTTTCACAAATGCGATATTTTTCCTAAAGATGTACCTATTTGAAGATTATATTTTTTTTTTTAAATTAGCCTACACTGTCCGACTGCTGAGCAAACACGTCCCACAAATCCCTCCAGGCATCATTTTCCAGGGCCACCTAGATCCAACCCTTGCAATACGCAAACTTTATACACCGTGACATAATAATCGTCTTACAACAGCAGCCCACTTCATGTATCCAATAACTACTACACATCCATAAGAATCAAATTAACATTTGAATAACAAAAAATAAAAATATTATTCATTACGATGACGCATGACGTAGTTTTTTTTAAATTTTGTCTCATGGAAAATGGAGATGGAATGATCTAGTCGACTCGTGCGCTGGGTAGGTATGTATATTGTCTACCATATGATACGTAAACATTATTAACAGGATTTTTCATAATTCTAATGCATTCGCATCGGACATCAAATTGCATCGGACGACTACTATGCTATTCTGAGGAAAAAAACCGCATCCTTATTAGGCAGAATGAGGGCTAGCAGCAACAGTATCCTGAAAACCCTAGCCGAACAACACGATGCACCAATACTGGGACACTTTGTCAGGTTGCTCGTGCGGCAGGTATGAATATAAATACTATTATTATTCTAATTTATATTAATACTAACCCTTAGTTGATAAGTCTTTACTAACCAGTGGACCAATGTTGTCAAATTAAATAAATGAATAATAAATAATGTTTCGTCCCGTGACCACAGACAACCGACCTTACGACCGTTTGACTTTTTACTCTATGCGCCTACGCATGTGTAACAGAGTGAAAACTGTCACTTGTCAGTTTGATTTTGACACTTGAGTTTTTATCTCGAAAATGGCTGGCTGGTTGGTAATTTGTCTTGAGAGCCTTGTTATTAATTAATCTTGTTGAATCTATAATTTTGCGGACAATTTGTTGTGATCCGATTGTTTTAAACCCCTTTTGACGATATTGAATGGGTTTTATTTTGGAATTTGATTGAAATAGTTTGAGGTGTGAGTGACCTGTTGTAACCGCGTGCTTGTAAATCTCGAGCGTATTGAAGCAGCCTTACTCCTGGAATATTTACTTCACTACACAATACAATATACACTCATTTACATACATAAATCCAGGTAGGACCCCAGATATCCTCAACCAGGTGAGTGATTGAATATTTGTTAATCAGCTCCGCGCACGGCGGACAGTTCGACCCACTTTTGCCCAAGGCCGACGATCATCACGCTTCCACAATAATTAGTTTAAATCCTATGGTCAAGGCCTTGGCCTGGCGTCGAACAAATAATAATAATAATAATAATTTATTTTTCTCAGTACGTATTTTCTTAATTGGTAAGAATTTTTTAATCACGCCTAAAGGTATATTATGTCGGATACATTGAGTGGATAACCTTTGTAAGACGACTTAAATGTCACGGTGTATAACTATTAATATTTTGACAAGTCAACTAAATTCCATTCAACCATTTCCATCCAATTGTCAAATGGGGTTATTTGACAGTAGGATGGAAATGATTGAAGTAACACTTTTTAAAGCATTAATATAAAATTCGCTAGCTTCTGAAAACACAATGACACTTAAAGAATATTTCCGAGTATGTGGGTCAGGAATGATAGTGATATTATGCGCGGCCTCTCAAAGCGAATGTGCGGAGTTTTCACTTTGATGTCAGTAAAAAGATAAGTGTCATTATCGTTGTTATATTCAGAAGTTCTTTTTTATTTTTGAGATTCATATTTATAGCCTATAATGTTCCCACTGTACGCTGCTGGGACAGGCCTGCTCATTTCGAGACGGAGTGGTGTGTTATCAAATAAGTGGGGATTTGTAGATGTCTTCGAAATTCGGATTCTAAAGCATTCTAATATCTTACGTTGTTTTCCTTCACATACATACATAATCGGCATATATTGTTCCCACTGCTGGAACACAGGTCTCCTCTCGGTGAGAGAGAGTGGGCCATAATCTACCACGCGGGCCCAGTGCGGGTTGATAGATGAGACATGTCTTAGAATTTTTAGTTCTAGGACATGCCGGTATCCTCACGATGTTTTCCTTCGCCGTTTTAAAAACAGTGGTGATGAACAATATTATGAGAAGTCTAGCTGGGTTTGTAATTCAGTAATACGTAAGTAAGTGCTATGATCGCAATCTTATTTAGTTAAACATACAGCCTGAAACTGACCTAAAAATTGAAGAAAACGTCAGAATATTTGAATTATGCGAGGTACCCAGGCGTTGCCCCCTTAAACTGATATTTTCGCACGCCTTCGTTTTAATTTCATTTATTTTTTACCCTCCACTCCAACACACACCCCCCAAGAATTGGTAGTCATTCTACTATCAGTCTAGGTACAAACTGCTCATGGTACTACAGTGCTCAAATATTAAGGAGCTAGCGCACGAGCTGAGGTTAGATGAACGGTTCTATTATGTATGGAGGTATAAAGTGAACTTTCCAACGGGCATTCTTAGCTGCTAGACTAACCTTCAGCATAGTTTTCTCACTATACCTATATAACATTACTCCTGTTCTTTTCCAGAAACGCAGGAGGGTACCTACTATGTAGTGCGACCTAATTTTGCTAGTTAAGTAATAGTGGGCGAGCCTATTGCCAACAACCAGGCACAAATTCGTCGAATCCGACTCGGCTGGGCAGTGTTCGGAAGCTACGCAATATCTTCTCGTCCCAAATACCGCAGTGCCTCAAGACGAAAGTCTTTGACCAGTGTGTGTTGCCAGTGATGACATATGGGACCGAAACGTGGTCGCTCACAATGGGCCTTATTAGAAGGCTGATAGTCACCCAATGGGCGATGGAGAGGGCTATGCTTGGAGTTTCGCTACGCGATCGAATTAGAAATGAAGAGATCCGTAGGAGAACCAAGGTAACTGAAATAGCCCGAAGAATTGTGGGCAGGCCACTACCACTTCAGTTTAGCAATGCATGTGCCCTGGCACATTGCTCGCAGAACAGATGGCCGATAGGGCCGAAAGGTTCTGGAGTGGCGACCGCGTACCGGAAGACGTAGAGTTGGAAGGCCTCCAACAAGGTGGAACGATGACCTTGTGAAAGCCGCAGGAATCCGCTGGATGCGGGAAGCACAAAACCGGTCGAAGTGGCGGAGCTTGGGGGAGGCCTATGTTCAGCAGTGGACGTCTATCGGCTGAAATGATGATGATGATGAGGCACAAATTCGAATCCGGGCTTTTACTGCGAATTTTAACTATGTATATTACCCTAAACCTACTAAAGACAACCTTATTAACATTAAGAGCAGATGCAGTCGCGCCGTAGGGATGGTGGCCAGAAGTGTGTGCAAGACATCATCTCGATGTTGAAGAGCACCGACCCGGACGACGTTCCCGCTTTTGTGGCGAAGGAGCTACATAAGTTGCCCCCAGTCACGTTTGACCACGTCGATGTCACCAGGTTGCTGAAGGACATTACAACTCTCAAGGCAAGCCTGGCCGAGGTAAAGTCAACATTGGAGGTGTCAAATAACACCATTGGTGAACTACGTGCCGAAGTAGAGTTGTTACGCAACGCTGTCAAGGTAAATAGGTCGCCTGTGGCCTCCAACGTGGGCACACGTCGCGGAGCTAGTAACGCTAGCATCGGCAGTTTCGAGTCGGCGAGCTCCACTGCGTCACCCGCTGCTGATATTGCGCGCGTAGCAACATGCGCCGCCGCCGTCGCTGACTCGACACCGGTCGAGGTAGTGACTCGTGTAGGTACGTCGACCCCTAAACGTGCCTACGCTGCTATCGTTGCCACGCACAAACCTGTGTCGCGAACCAGGAAGGGGGATGAGAAGAGCTGCTGTGAACCTGACAACAGGGGCTCGAAACAGTTAGGCCCGGCTTCAGGCACGTGTGACAAGGATGGCTTCGTGAAGGTGGAGAGGAAGAAGAGGAGGAAGCCTCCTAGTCGGAACCAGTGCGGGACCGCGCTTGCAGGACCCAATATGCTGCTGCGTCCAGCTACACCGACGACGCAGCTCTATGTGTCCCGTCTACATTACACCACGAAGGTTGAGGAGATCGTGGAGTATGTACGAGTGAAGACTAACTGGACCTTGAGGGTCGAGAAGTTGGAACCACGCCATAACACGAACTTCAAGTCTTTTGTAGTGCGAGTTCCAACTCTTCAAATCGAGACCTTCCTCAAGGAAGAGTTTTGGCCGAAGGGTGTCGTGTATCGGCGATTCCGCGGAAGGCTACGCGACACCACGCAGCGCAACACGACGCCGTCACTTCGTGTACAATAGTTTTATGTTTCCATTGTTTTTATTTGTATGTATGTTAGTCTGTAAGGTATTTATGATATGGGTCTTTCTTTGTAGCCCGAAATAAATTGATTTGATTTGAAAATTGATTTGATTAAAATTCGACTTAAATTTATTTTCTTTCAATCAATAATCATCATCATCATCATTTCAGCCGAAAGACGTCCACTGCTGGGCACAGATGTTCTCCAATTTGATAGGGTTTGCCATTATCGCCCCGCTTGGCAGGCGGGTTGACAATCGCAGTATTGTGGTAAAATGCATAGAGAACGCTGCTGCCCATTCTCTAGTTACCTCCTTAGTCGCCTCTTACGACACCCACGGGTAGAAATGGAAGGTATTCACCACACGGAACAGTTATCAGATAATTCAATTTAATTCTTATACTAAACTCAAAGACCCATTACACTTTCGCATAAACTAGTTATCTATCGTCCAGACGTTTGATATTCAAGCTGACTCGGCTGCCATTCAACTTGCAGTCGAGGCTCCGCTCATGGTGGACCGGTGCTCAAATATTAAGGGGCGAGCCAACGAGCTGTGGTAAGTGCTTTGATGCGGTTCTATTATGAACTTCTTAAGATTAAAGTGTAGTTAAAGTTTTCTTAGCTTTTCGCAGGTCAGTACTGTAAAGGTTGTCTGCTGAAGGCGACCTTATGTAGAACAGGCTGTGTACAAATTAACTTTAATCATATTTGGACTGTCAAACTGATTTAGAATAAGCATTAGCATAGGGTTTTGGAAAAATGCATAACGGGCGCGGTGCTGTAAACATGAAACGTAGAATAAACGAAAAACTTTTTAATTCACACTACAAAGAAAACACACTAGTACACACAAAAAAAAATATTCGATCCTGTTACGGAGAACCTCAGGTTCTCACAGTGTTCGTACTTTTATGCAATTTTCAGTAGTCAGTATTCGATTTTATGTTGACCAAAATATGATCCGTAACCATTACAAATATGTCGTAACAGGATTATAATTATTAAAATTACCAATATAACTGTGTAAGTTAGAAATGATCTTAAATGGCAGTTGTGCCCAAAATAGTCAATGAATAGGGTTTTTTGAAATATGAGAGTTGTTACAATATTATAATGTTTATTACCTGATATGACCGACCTACCGAGGGGTATCGTGTAACCCAGTAACTGGGTTGTAGAGGTCAGATAGGCAGTCGCTATTTATAAGATACTGGTTTTTATTTAGCTGCATCCAGTTAGACTGGAGTTCAACCCCAACATAGTTGGAAAAAGGTTAGGCAGGTTGATACATTGATTACCTGACACTACCAGCAAATTGCGTAAGAAAAGTTGAAGATGCCTATTATAGAGCGTTCCCCTAATAAACAGGCATTTTTAAACCGCTGCTGCACCAACTTTAGGGAAAAAAATGTTAGTACAGATTTTAAACTAATTTAAATTGTATTTTTTTTTCTATTCGTAACCGACTTCAAAAAAAAAAACTAAAAAACACGCTTCCATTGAAAACCAAACTAAAAAGTACAAAATAATGGAAAAAAAGCGTGGGGTGCAAGGTATTTTTTTATTGATATCAGGCACCCCACGCTTTTTTTCCATTATTTTGTACTTTTTAGTTTGGTTTTCAATGGAAGCGTGTTTTTTAGTTTTGTTAAAACTATTATTTATTTTCTAGTTTTTAGGGTGTTTCGAATTTTGAGACGTATGTCAGCGTTGTTTGTGACGTATGTCAGCGTAGTTTGTGTCGTGTGTCAGCGTAGTTTGTGTCGTATGTCAGCGTAGATTGTGACGTATGTGAGCGTAGTTTTCGAAGACAGTTTTTTTGCTGTCCTGGTGACCCTGGCAAGGATAATGGCACAAATTTATAAAATTATTGCATTGTCATCGGTCCTTGACAGGTGTGCAAAGTTTGAATGAAATCTGGTCGTTTAAAGTGGGTCAAAATCGCGCTATAAGGAGTCGTTACAAACAAACATACAAATATACAAAGCTAATATAAAGCGTGTAAAAAGGAGTACGTTTTCAATTCAAATGTGTTTATTTCTAAATATTTTCTGATTAGTGCAGCTGCATTCCTTAGCAGTTTACCTTTTAAATGCTTTACATGAAAAAATAAAAGTGGATAAAACATTTACAATGTTCTCGTTCTTACCTGTTGTAGCCGATAGAATCAGACACGTCCTGAAATAGCCAGACATTGTCCTCTTATCAGCCAGTAATTTACCCCATAAACCGTAAATCACGATAAGACTGTTCTTTATTAAGGTTCAAACAATCTACAAATGATTAGGGTACACTTAATTTATTGAATTTAGTGCGTTAGGTAATCAATATTTAATTGTATGTAACTGTTAAGACATTTTGCGAGTAGGTGATATTGACATGGAAATATTTTTTATTTTAACATAGTCTCACTATTCATTTCTTTTTTTTTATACAGAATTGGATGCTGCAAAATGTCGATTGCATTACAGTGGAATCTCGATAGCTCTTACCTCGTTAAGTTGTAATCATCAGTAAGTCGAAAAATGATCATTATTCATAAAGTAGTCTTATTTGCACCAAGTATAAATTACTCGTAACAGCGCTGCAATTCGCATGAAAAAAAACCGTAAGAAAAATAGAATTTCTCGGGCGACACTGACTGCTATTCTTTTTTCGAACACATCTTGGTAAAGTTATTAAGTTTTAATGATATCCAGTATTATTCCTTAACTCTGATCTCTTACTTAAAATGCTCACCTTCAATTCTTACTTTGCAATTCACCAGTAAGAGTGTACAAGGGTGTTTACAAGGCAATTAAACAATTTTTACATTACAAAATCAAAATAGTTTATTACACAAAACCTACATGGGCATTTATGAAATGTCAAAGGCTAGGTGCACGGTTCTATTTGGTTGTTTCTTATAGACGAGAGCCGGCAACAAACTCCACAGTTACTCTTTTTAAAATTATCTAGTTTGATAATAGTTTCAAATGACAGTGTTAATAAGTATGGGAGAACAGAAGCGTGTTGGCGATCGCTGTATGGTGGTAAAATGCATAGAGAACGCTGCTGCCCATTCTCTAGTAAGTCCTTAAGTTGCCTAAATCGTCGTCGTCGTCTTAGTCGTCTTCTAAATGATGCCAGTGTGATTTGTAACGGTTCGTCACATTGAGTTTAGAGTCAGTTATATTATGTGGACTAAAGTGCAAACGCCTTTTGACATAACATAGCGCACTGTTTATAAACTAGCTTCTGTCGGCGACTTCGTCCACGTGCATTATCGATAGTTTTCGGTTGCGTCCTATGCGACTATTTTTCACTTTGTTTATCTTGTAAATGCCGTAACGTCATGTTAACTCTTCAATTCCCAGTGTCACCTGTAGGTGACAAAACTTTAATAGTGATTTTCTACCACTAGTCAATATTTATTTCCAATTCTATCATTATAGTAGTAATGCTACTAATCATCACTTAATTTTTTGTCAACGTCACTAAGTTGTTTCGCGCTTATTTTGAACGAGCTGAGTTTGTGTGATTCATTGTGAAAAAAAGTCATATAAAAATGTCTAGACCGTAAGTATTGTATTTTTTCTTTTTACATGTTATAAATAAATATTGAATCTTTATTATACATGTATTTATAGACAAAAATAACTAAAAGTATTTTTACTACAACGCTTACAATGTACGGTGTCACCCACAGGTGACACTGGGCATTATGTTATATATTTTTATACTATTTTAACGAATCTTTTTTGTTTATAGTTAGTCATATCGCTATGCGGAAATAGTGTTTTAGAAGTTGTTTTTTTACAGTCTGACATTAGATGAGATTGCTGAGGTGTTGCAGAACGGGGAAGAAGACCCAGGTGATATTATTTTATTCCCTCCTGACGATGGTGAAGTAACTGATGAAGACAGTGGAGATGAAAACGATGCTAACATTCTTCATCTACCTAGTCGCATGCTTAGATCTCAAGTTGAGTTTCAAAATCGACCTTCTGTTTCTGGAGAAATTCGTGTACAAGACCTGGAAAACGAGGAAGAAGAGGAATGTGGGCCAACCCCCAAAAAGAAAAAGAAAAAAGAGAATACTGTAAAAAAATGGTATGGTGATGTCACTATGTCATCTTTTACTACTTGCGGTAAGGGCGACTGCGACGAAGAAGTGTTTAGTTACTCACAGGAAGTGATGACTCCCATTCAATGTTTTGAATTGCTATATAGCGACGAAATAGTGAATTTCATAGTGGATATGACCAACACGTACGCTTTACAGAGGAATCACACTCTAAATGTAGCTAGTGAGGAAATTCGAGTGTACATTGCAATACTCCTGTTGACAGGATATTTGACGCCAAAGTACATGAGAATGTTCTGGGAAGTAAAAAGTGACACACACAATGACTTAGTAGCGTCCAGCATTAGGCGTAATCGATTTTTCGAAATTCAGCAATATCTTCATCTTTGTGATAGTACATCCTTACCATCGAACGACAAATTTGCTAAAATACGAGAATATTTTACAAAACTAAACCAAAATTTTAGTGCTAATTTCAAGAGAGCTGGTTCTTCACATATTTCCATTGACGAAACTATTGTACCATATTTTGGGAGGCACGGCACCAAGCAACATATACATGGAAAACCCATTAGGTTTGGTTACAAGCTTTGGTCAGCCGCAACTCGCCATGGTTATTTAGTGAATTGCGAGCCTTATCAGGGTGCGTCTGGTCCTAGCCTCAAGATGCAATCCGACTTGGGCCTAGGTGCTGCTGTTGTCTTAGAACTTCATGAAAGATTATCTCAAGAGTTAGGACCGTATAATATATATTTTGATAATTTTTTTACTGGTCTACCATTACTAAAATATTTGCGAGATCAGAATATAGGGGGTACTGGAACTGTTCGTGAAAATCGTTTGGAGAACTGCAAACTTCCAAACTCCAAAGATATGAAAAAAGAGCCTAGAGGTAAGTTGGCGCATAAAGCATCAGAAGGAATTATTGCTGCTAAATGGCATGACAACAGTATTGTCACCATTTTATCCAACTGTCACGGGTTGGAGCCCGTCACAAAAGTGGATCGAATTGGATTTGTTGATAAAAAGCGGGCCAAAATACAAGTCGATTGCCCAGCTATAATAAAAATGTACAACAAGTACATGGGTGGGGTCGACCGTTTTGACGAAAACGTTGACTCCATGAGAGTAGCTCTTCGTGGCAAAAAATGGTGGTTTCCTCTTTTTGCATTTGGCTTGGATGCAGCTTGTCAAAATGCATGGCTGATCAAAAGGCAGTCAGAAAATAACTGGACCTATTGTGACTTCCGGCGAAATGTTGCCACTACGTATCTGCAGAAATATGGAAAACCACCGACTCGTAATTCTGCTTGTGGCGTCCCCGTGCAATTGAGAGTGCCAAATGAGGTGAGAAGCTCAGGATCTGCGGATGATCACTCAGAAATCGACTGTTCTCAGCGAAGATGCGGGTACTGTCACCAACGAACAAGAAAAATGTGCGGTAAATGCAATATCGGTTTGCATTTGAAATGTTGGTTCATGTTTCACAACAAGCATTAGATATCGTTATTATCTCCTTTTTTATATTTTTATAAATAATATACTATTGAATAAATAAAAACCTAACTTTTATTTCTGCCGAAATTATACTTACAAACTCATAAGTCATCTATCGCAATGCCCAGTGTCACCTATAGGTGACACCCCCCTAAAACGGGAGGGGTGGCAACCTTACTTTTTTTTTCTTCTTTTACCTCTTCAATAAACGTCTATTAACTAGGTAATCAAAGAAAAAATTAAAAAAATGCATAAGATTGGATATGGGAATTGAAGAGTTAAATAACTAGTCTTTCTTCAAGAATTCAGCGATGAAAAATTAAAAGATTTTCAATTACAACTTGTAGTTCCAGATATAAGTGCGTTCAAACAAACAATCTTTTCAGCTTTATAATTAGTTTGTAGATTGTATATCATTATTAATGTACCTCTGTTAAACAAATGAACGAATAACGTATGACTATGATATAACGAAACAAAAATATTCATGCAAACTAGCACGGAAGTTTCGGCGGTTTTCAAACTCATCTCAATTATGGTCATATCAGCTGTGTAGTGGTAAAACACGAAGAACATAATATTTAATATAATGCCCTATTTATTATAATCCAGTGGTTACATTTAATATGATATAAGGCCGGCTGCGGTAGTGCTCACTATCCGGAAGTATTTAATTAACACTTCTGCAATATACACAGCGAAATATTATGTAAGTAAATGTTTCGGTAAACTTAATTTAAGCTAGCTGTTTAAATATGGTTTCACTTGCATTCTAGGGAAAAGCTACATCGTGCAAGAAAGTTGTAAGGTCGTTATTCCATGTGTTTCTATTTCCATTTTTCAAGATAAGTTTTATGAGTGTCCCTCAAATTGATAATTGCTTAGGAACAAAAAAAAGTATTCTACTTTTTTAACTGAATTTCTACATCTTAGTAATCCGCTGAAGTGTTCCGGCGTGATTAAGTAACAAACCAACATGCTCGGAACTTTTTTATATCCTAGGGATGACGAATGAAATCTTTAGAACATTTAGGGTCTTTGACGACCCAAAACGATTGTCCAATATCTATCTACGTATTATAATCTATACTTATAATATTATAAAGCTGAAGAATTTGTTTGTTTGTTTGGTTGAACGCGGTAATCTCAGGAACTACTGTTCCGAATTTTGTGTTGAGTAGCCTATTTACTGAGGAAGGCTATAAGCTACATAACATCACGCTACGACAAAAAGGAGCGGAGCAGCAACGTAAAATGGACGAAAACTGGCAGGCAATTCGATGCGACGGGAAGGGTCAGGGGAGCAAAAATTAGACACGGACGAAGTCGCGGGCAAAAGCTAGTATTTTGATTATTCTGAATGTGAATACTCTGTGAGTTAATTTTTTCAGTTTTAAACTTAATCATGGTCTTTTACATTCGGTTTGATTGAACGCGCTAATCTCAGAAACTACTGGTCCGAATTGAAAAAATATTTTTGTGTTAAGTAGCCTATTTACCGAGAAAGGTTATAGGCTATATAACATCACGCTAAAACTAAGAGGAGCGGAGCAGTAATGAAAAATGTTGCAAAAACGGGGAAAATCGCACGGGTAGGCGATTAGACGCGACGGGAAGGGGCGGGGGAACAAGAAATTTAACGCGGACGAAGTCGCGGGCAGAAGCTAGTAAGTTATACAATAGTTTACCATTTTATAACATTTCTAGTAGCTAAGTGTTAAAGTGATTCCATATAGCTTTTTCCCTTATAATTAGAGATTTTAAGTTTTACCGTATATCCTAACAATACGACACAGGTGTGTTAGGTCACCACAGCGCCGAGCACTACTTTCTACACATGTAAAACTTTCAATTTAAAGCGATGATACCGAAAACGTCTGTAAAAAACCTACATATAACTTATGACCAATTCACGTGATAAGAGAGCTGGCCTATTATTAGGCTAGATCACATTGTCATACAACGTGACAATGCGCCAGCCTTTGGGGCAATTTTCACATTGACAGCGATGCGGATGGATTTATTGATACCCAATGAGCTCTTCTGTTTTTACACGCTTTATATTAGCTTCACTTGTATGTTTGTATGTTTGTATATTTGTATGTTTGTTTGTAACCGACTCCTTATAGCGCGATTTTGACCCACTTTAAACGACCAGATTTCATTCAAACTTTGCACACCTGTCAAGGACCGATGACAATGCAATAATTTCATAAATTTGTGCCATTATCCTTGCCAGGGTTACCAGGACAGCAAAAAAACTGTCTTCGAAAACTACGCTGACATACATCACAAACTACCTACGCTGACATACGTCTCAAAATTCGAAACACCCTAAAAAGTAGAAAATAAATAATAGTTTAAAAAACTAAAAAACACGCTTCCATAGAAAACCAAACTAAAAAGTAGAAAATAATGGAAAAAAGCGTGGGGTGCCTGATATCAATAAAAAAATACCTTAAAAAGCACCCCACGCTTTTTTCCATTATTTTCTACTTTTTAGTTTGGTTTTCAATGGAAGCGTGTTTTTAGTTTTTTTAAACTATTGTTTATTTTTTTTATACTTATGCGCCGGACTTAAAGAATAGCACAATCCCAATTCGTCCCGTGGGTGTCGTAAAAGGCGACTTAGCTAGCGCTTCTAGAGAATGGGCAGCAGCGTCCTCTATACATTTTTTTTCTTTAAACTGTACTGCGATCGTCAACCCGATTGCCAAGCGTGACGATTATGGCAACCCCACAATGGCAACCATAATGCGGTGAGCGTAAAACCGGTCGAAGTGGCGGTGCTTGGGGGAGGCCTATGTCCAGCAGTGGACGTCTTTCGGCTGAAATGATGATGGTGACGTAAATATAGTAGTGTATATTAATATTAAATATAGTAGTGTATAGTAATATTAGTGTTAGTTTGTAAAGCTGTATTTTATATGTGTCAAAATAAGCTTGCTACTAAAATAAATTTCAACATTGCTAAAAAAAAAAATCAAGAATTCAGACCTGCAGTCGCATTTGATATCTATATCTAATCTATATGTTTATGTTTTGTTATAAGTTAAATCTAATAATCATTACCCAAAAACGTCATCATAACAGCAAGCGAAATTAGGTCATCGTACTTTAAAATCAGTTCATTGCTCATAAAATAATATGTCCATATTTTTTTACAACCTGTCTTAAGAAAACGTTCAAAGTAATAATAATAAATAGTAAAATACTTTATTGATATAAAAGGTTTGACAGAATCAATTGAAGCCCTGACTCCTGAGCTAGGTGGTACCTGTGTTACAGGAGTTAGTGTCTTCACCCGTTTGTGGAGCAATTAAGTAAAAGTATACAATCAAGAACAAAAAAACAAAATTACAATTAATAATAATAATAATAATGAAACGCTAAAACCCTCCACAACCGCGAGATCTGCAGTCTCAGGGAATATTTTCTTCAAACTGACGTGGGGATGCACCGAGATGTGGTCGCAGTGGACAAGGGCCTTACCCCGCTCTCCTTGGCGAACGAGAACTGGCGCAAACCTGCAGTACTGGATACTAAGGATCGTAAGGAAGTATGGCAAAGCAAAGAGCTTCACGGTCGCTTTTTCCGGGCTCTCCATGGGCCTGATGTAGACTTTTTGGCGTCCGTATCCTGGCTGCGTTTCGGCGACCTCTTTGGGGAAACCGAAGGTTTTGTCTGTGCGATTATGGATGAAGTTATCATGACGAATAACTATCGGAAATACATTGTCAAGGATGGTACGGTTGACATCTGTCGGGCATGCCACCGTCCCGGTGAATCAATCCGACATATTGTTTCCGGTTGTTCTCGTCTCGCTAACGGCGAGTACTTGCACAGACACAATCTAGTAGCTAGGATCATCCACCAGCAACTTGCTTTGCAATACAACCTTGTGGAATCTGAAGTACCATACTACAGGTATGTGCCCGACCCAGTTCTCGAGAATGGTCACGCCACATTGTACTGGGATCGATCTATCGTCACAGACAGGACTATTGTAGCCAATAAGCCTGATATTGTGGTGGTAGATCGACGAGAGCGTCGTGCAATGATTGTTGATATCGCTGTCCCTCATGACGAGAATCTCGTGAAAGTTGAACAAGATAAAAAAATCAAGTATCTTGACTTAGCACACGAGGTTGTCGACATGTGGGACGTGGATTCTGCAATCATTGTACCGATAATTGTTACAGTAAATGGGCTAATAGCGAAGAGCCTCGACCAACACCTCAGGAGGCTCTCACTGAGCGGCTGGGTCAAGGGCTTGATTCAGAAGGCAGTACTCCTGGACACGGCACGCATTGTCAGGAGGTTCCTCTCTCTAGAGCCCTGACCACCGGCAGCTTGGACCCTGCTCCCGATGCCGATGGGTCACTATTTTTTATATTTTTAAATGTTTTTGTAAGATTTTTGTAAAAATATTTAAAAATATACTCAATATGTTAGAAAATGAATAAAAGAAGAATAATAATGAGAGAAAAAAAATACACAATAGAATTTAATGCCTGCTTGCTCTTGCGTGGTATGAAGTGTGTTTGTGTATGTGTTGTGTTTGAGTGATTGTGTTATATTTTGTGTGTGTGTGTGTGTGTGTGTGTGTGTCTCTGAGTGCCTGTGATAGATGGTTGTGCTTTGAGTTATATCTGAGACTATATTACTTTATGACTATATTACTATAAAGTTAAGTTAAGTTTATGTGTAATATGGATTACTAGCTGTATTTTTAGGGTTCCGTTGCCAAATGGCAAAAAACGGAACCCTTATAGATTCGTCATGTCTGTCTGTCTGTCGGTCTGTCTGTCTGTCTGTCCGAGTATGTCACAGCCACTTTTTTCCGAAACTATAAGAGCTATGCTGTTGAAACTTGGTAAGTAGATGTATTCTGTGAACCGCATTAAGATTTTTACAACAAAAGTGGAAAAAAAACAATAATATTTGGGGTTCCCCATACATAGAACTGAAACTCAAAAAAAAAAAATCATCAAACCCATACGTGTGGGGTATCTATGGATAGGTCTTCAAAAATGATATTGAGTTTTTTAATATCATTTTTCTCTAAACTGAATAGTTTGAGCGAGAGACACTCCCAAAGTGATAAAATGTGTGTCCCCCCCCCCCCCGTAACTTCTAAAATAACGGAATGATAAAACTAAAAAAAATATATGATGTACATTACCATATAAACTTCCACCGAAAATTGGTTTGAACGAGATCTAGTAAGTAGTTTTTTTTTTTAATACGTCATAAATCATAAACCACAATTTACCTTTCATTCATCCAACTCAAATACAAAAATTATATTTAAAAAAAACATTTAATTTCATAAACATAAGCCTTATGCATAAACCGTGAATACCTGCAAGTTTGTACGGAACCCTCGGTGCGCGAGTCCGACTCGCACTTGGCCGGTTTTTTTTTTTTTTGTGAATTACAAGCTTCATATGAAGAACAAGCTTGTCCTTCATATGAAAAATAAAGTAAATGATTAATTTGTTATACCATTAATGTAGACGAAAAAATGTTACAAAACCGAATAACTGTAAATTTGATTGGCTACCTTGATAAAATATTTTCAAATACCAATAATACATTAATAAATCATGTATTATATATCCGAAGTGTCCATTAAAATCTCGTCCGTGCCGTTTAAACGGACAATTAACGTTGCCTGTTGCGTCGTAGCACCGTAGCACCGTAGCACTGCTACGCTTCGTAGCCAGTTATCTTGCGCGCCTCAGCCTTTCCGCTCGCGTATCGCTCCGCGTCGTTCACTCAACTAACCCACTTTCTATTCGTCAGTTTCAACAGTGAATAATTTTCAAACTTCGCATTCCATTTTCAAATGGATAGAGAGTTTTTGTTATTCTATTCAGTGGCCAGTGTTTAATTATGAATGTTTTTGGAGTTAGTTCTTATCGGTAAGTTCCATTTTTAGATATTTGTAAGTAGATTTGTTTGATTGAGTTTTTGATAAATGAGTTCGGATTTCAGTATGGATAGTGTTTTTGAATTATTAATCCAGAAAATATTATTATTTTGTAAAATATAAAATACTTTATACATATTTTAATCTCATTATAATCTGGAAGCTTGAAAAAGTCGTTAGGAAAATGTAGCTAAAGTTTCTACCAGAAGTTTTGCGTAGTTATATTCTGAAACAGATATGAAATGGATATTTTAGTCTCTTGGGTGTAAGTATCAGAAAGTTTCAGTGAAAACTACAATTCTCACAGAAAAGTAGAGGATAATTCTAAAAGTTCCTTATCTTTTTGGTACGTAGTTTCTCTCGTATAGAATAATAAATATAGATTAATAACTTAATTAATTGATATTTTTATCATTATGTTTAATATATTAGTTTCACGTTACGTCATTTTAATTATGAGCTAACAATAAAGTACTTGTATTATTTTTTGTAGATAACGAAACTTTTAATGATGATGTTCTAAATGAACATCACCATTAAAAGTTTATGAGAAGAAAAGCTTTAAAACGTAATAATTAAACAAAAATCCAAACATTTCGTAATTAAATTTTATTTCTTAGCTTTTCATGAAAAAAACCATAATACAACAATTTTCTCCACACAATTCCCTCTTCAAATCATTAGGCACAAAACCAAATCTAATTTAATACAATAAAACGAAGGATGAAACTGAAATATTCAAATCACGAAAAAACAATTTGTTTGACAAAATTATTTATTCACACGAAAAAAATAATATGAATACTCGTATTTTCAAAGAGGCTGCTTCAAGTCGTGCCTTTGTCTTTCTTTGTGAGCACAAATGAGTTTTTTTTATTATACATTTTAATTAATAGCGGCCGCCTGCAAAGGAATCTTGTGTCGAACGAAACCAGTATTTTCAAGAACATTTTCGGAACATAAATGATAAATGTTTTTTTTTTAAGTAGTTTTGTAAAAACACTTTTACACCTCAATCTAATATTTTTTTTAAACTAGATGAGGTCGGCGATTCATAACTGATTACTCTGAGAAGAAAGGCCGAAACAAACTCAGAGGTCACAGTCTCTTTTAGACATATATTGTGAAGAAAGCATAGAATTCACGCATGTATCATCAGTAGGCATAGGCAGAGTTGTTAAAGAACAGGGTACCAAGTCTACTAGTTTACAAACGCTGCAATATAGGAAAACATTGTAAAGAAACCGGCAAGTTCTGGAATCAAAATTTCGAAGACATATGATAACTGCCAACCCGCACTGGACCCGCGTGGTAGATTATATACCATTCCCGCTCGATGATCGGAGGCCTGTGTCTCAGCAGTGGGATATTTATAGGCTGATAATTATGCAATGGCTCTCCGTAATGATTATATTTAACAGATTTGCCAGACAACATCTATCTATAATATCTTCACCATCTTCATCACCTATCTTTTATCTATAACATATATGTATTTAGAAATATATAAGTATGTTTATCAGTTGTCTGGTTGCTATAGTACAGGCTCTGCCTAGTTTGGAATCAGATAACGTTGTGTTGGTTGTCCTAAGATATATTATTATATTATTAACATCGGTTAAAACCTCACAATAGCGACACTATTGCAATGTTTCAGATTTAGACCCTAGTTTGTACCTACTACACCTCCCCACCCTCTGCTACCCCAACGTTCTATTCCCATTTTGTTTCTCATAGTAATGTTGTCCCATGTAATGGTGCGATTCGATCAGGAAAGAATGAATGGAATGAAATACTCCTTATTATGTACACCATAAAAATTAGAGTTCTTTTTTTAAATAGGGTGACATAAAGGGCTGTTTCCTCACTAAAAATCTTTTGTAGACAACCTTTGGATATATTAAATGGAGAAGTAACAGGAACAATATTGCAGGTGTGGTTCTGCAGTGGTATGGCATTTATTGCTATCCATTTTTTTCTTTATATCCACCAGCACATAAAATATCTAAGCTCCATGCTTTTTTTTTTTTTTGGATGGGAAATCTTCAAATGACTTCTCCAGCTCTGGGCGGAGCGGCGTGTCAGACTTTCACTGACTAAAACCCACCCATGTTCCTTCAGTTGCCCATGTGCCACGGTATCTCTTTCGAACAATCTCGCGATCCTGACAGGAAGCTCCATGCTCCCAGGAGTTTCTTAACCGTTCTCCTCCGTAGGTACCTGCACTTTGGAATGTGAAACTAGCTTCATTTTTCTGACTCACCACCACTTGACTATTCAAAAGTGCCTGTAATTAGTTTATTTGAAATAAATTCGAGATTGCTCAGCAGTCAAGCTTGCATTCACGCAATCAAAGTAGCATCTAAATAAATATATGTTTTATGAATGTCTGTAAATCCTTCTTTGAATAACATTTTGATATTCCTCGCTGACTCGTCGACTTACGGCTAAGCTTTCCTTTTCGACTTGAGAATAATTCATATTTTTAGGGTTGCCTTTACGGAATATTTAAACGATATTGGACTACATACCTCTCTTCTATATTAATCTGTCAATGAGCATGATTTGGAACACTTTTGCTTTCCAATGAATTTAAAACAAATGATGGTATAAGTTTATAACTAGGTATATCAGACGTCGAACATTTGTAACAGTATTTTTTATTCTCCTGTCACGATTCCACCTTCATCGATTCTATGGAGAGCTGTCTTAAGCCTTCTGTGACAAGAAACTGTATCGTCCCCTTATTCATAGTGTTATTTATTTCTTGGATTATTTATCTTATCCCATTGTTGGTCAAAGACTCCAGTCTATACCTTCCATCGGTCATGTTTCTTCGCTAGGTTCGTTAAGCATATTAATTCAAAACAAGCAGCACTTGAATCAAGCTGCAAAATGCATATCAATCAAACTTATAATGTAGAAATATATTCATTGAATTACCTAACACATGAATAAAACCTGTAAGAAAGAACTAAGAACTCACTTTGAAGTCATCGGCACACAATAGACTTAACACATTCACTTCAGTATCCGGATATGAGTTTGAGAACACTTGAATAGGCTTACGTTCTCAAAGAAGAGCTTTATGTCATTATGTACGAGACAATAGGCTAGCTGCTGGGTGCTGGCGCTTGATCGATAGGTGGGTAACACTTTGGTAAGCTCGTACGGGTTGGGTGAAGGCTTCTTGAAACGCTATGGTAAACCCTACCGTCATACTTGAATGTTTTTAGAGGGTTCGATTTGAATAATTTAATGATATTTTTATAAGTCAACGGTTTTTGCTAGCGGCTTTGCCCGCATGTAGGTCGAAAATTATCCCACAGGAATCCTCAATGTGTTAATCCAGGTTATAAACTATCTGTGTCAAGTTCATTTAGCCGTTTGCTGCAAGTTTTAACAATTATAATATCAGTAGGATTACGTTCTCACTGCTGGGATACAGGCCCACTCTGTGACTGGGTCATAATATCACGTGAATCCAATGCGGGTTTGTAAATGTTAAAAATCTTCTAATTATTCGCTCTAGGACATGCTGGTTGTTATGTACATAGCCAAATGTGTTTTAAGTAATGTTTTCGCCAGAATATATGTGAGCAAAGTTTAAAAAAAATAACCGTGTCAAAATCATCACCTCATTAAATAATATCAAAAAACGAAACCACCTTATTGTAGCCCTTACTCAACGAAGATTTAACCTATTGGGTGCAGGTTTTACTTTAACTTTTAATTTTTTCAGTTGCTATGACTCCGTACGTACCTAGGTACCAGAATTTTTCATTTTTCCTACGTTCCTCTATTCACCCCTTTGATGACATACAATTTATATGCACCATATAACAACGAATAAATTATATATAAAGTGTATACAATCGCTAGGCTAACACAATGCTCTATGTTGACACTTTGTATGCAAACGGTGGCAGTGCAAATATGAATATACTGAATATATATGACGACACATGGAATGTTATTGTTACCTTTACCATATCTTAAGCTTTTATAGCTTTTATTATAATAAATAATATGTTTCCCTTTATTCAGATTTTTTTTACACTGTTACAAAATATCCGTCAATTTGGTGTGCCTTTTGGTAAAGGCCTTTTCTAGTTGTTTCCACTGAGTTCTGTCATGAGTCACTCTTATGCAGTTAAGGCCCGCTGTTTATTATAGTGATAAATAGTTTATTTCTGTAAGTAGGTTTGTACAAACAGTTTTACATGTCAATCTATAGTAATATTATAAAGCTGAAGAGTTTGTTTGTTTGTTTGATTGAACGCGCTAATCTCAACAACTACTAGCCCGAATTGAAAAATTCTGTTTGTGTTGGGTAGCCTATTTATTGAGGAAGGCTATAGGTATATAACATCATGCTACAACCAAGAGGAGCGGAGCAGTAATGAAAAATGTTGCAAAAACGGGGAAAATCGCATGGGTAGGCGTTTCGACGCGACTCGAAGGGACGGAGGAACAAGAAATTTAACGCGGACGAAGTCGCGGGCAGAAGCTAGTGATATAATTTAATGATAGTTCTTCCTCCCACCTTCTTCTTTGTTTCCCCTTACTGCGTTTACTGCCCCTTGGATAAGGATACCAAATTGTTATTATTTTAAACCATTCCTCTATTCTTGATCTCATCCTGTGGCTAGTCCATCTCCATTTGTGATGGTCAACTCTGGTCAAGATGTCTGGTAGTTTTGTTTTAGCCCTTAATTTATCATTTCTTACATGATCTGCCTTACGTATGTTTATCATGATTTATTTAGCTTTACTTTAATAAGAAAAGTACGCTTTATCAATATAAAACGTCGCCAAAATTGCATCTGCGTGCAAGTTTAATGAGTGATATTTCAAAAAGACACAATAAAAATAAAGATTAAAACCAGTGACTAGGTTTTTTTGATCTTGTCTAGTTTGAGATTTCATTTATTGAATGCAAGTTAAAAACACGAATTCAATTTAAGGGACATTTTGCCTTAACAACAACTGATTTGTAAAAAATGTGTAACTTTCAAATTGGGCCCACAATTACGACGCAGAATACACACACGAAAAACAAATATAAAACTTTACCTACTACTTTTAAAACTACTAAATAAATGAATCACGGTTTGAAACTTTAATCAAAAAGGTTCTCCTTCATGCAAAAGTAATTTAGCCAACTGTATATAGAGCCTAACAAAGGTTCAAGTACCCACATCTCGCAGTCTGTTTGACATGGGAAAGATGTCTGCATTCACATGATGAATAGCATTCGGTTCAGACAGCCTAATGGAAATGAAATAGAGGTACCTACTGGCTTAGAACGTACGGTTTGTTTGTTAATCTCAGGGGATTGTGTGGTTTTTTAAATACTACTTCCTTTTACTGAAAATGCTAACTGGTATTATAAATGTGAAAGTAAGTTGAAAACGCTTTCACGCTAAAACGGTTGAACGGATTTGAATGAATTTCGGCACACAGATAATATCTTAGGTAAGGACATAGCTTACTTTCATCTTGAGTTGCAGACGACGTCGTGGGTAACAGCTAATTAAACTAAAATGATAATTTAATCCGGAATGAGGCAGAATCCGGAATGAGGTGATCTGGCAGAGAACCAAAGTTATCGACATAGCTCAAAGAATTAGCAAGCTGAAGTGGCAATGGGCCGGCCACATTAGCCGTAGAACCGATGACCGTTGGGGTAGACGTGTTCTTGAGTGGAGACCGCGAATCGGCAAACGTAAGGTAGGAAGCCCTCAGGCTAGGTAGAGCGACGATCTTCGCAGGGTGGCTGGTAGCAGCTGGATGAGAGTTGCCGAGAATCGGGCTGAATGGCGTGCAATTGGAGAGGCCTATGTCCAGCAGTGGACTGCTATAGGCTGACGATGATAATTTCAGACATTTAAAGAGTATATCCAACAGGAATTACTCAGTTACAGCACGGAGTCTGGATTTTGCCCTGTTGATGACAATATGTAGGTGTGCTATAAGCACACCTCTGCATAACCGTTTAAGTTAAGCAAGAAGACTGTATTGATGCCCCCAGTAATAATTGTACAGTATTTTGCAAGCAAGAAGAGTAATAGTGGCCCAGTAGTAACGGCCGTGACTTACGAGCTGTAGGTTAAAGGTTCGAAACTGGACAGGTGCTTAACCTTGTGTAAGTTATTAACATCGCCACTGCTCTCAAAACGGTAAAGGAAAATATTATGAAGAAGTCAGCATGTCCAGGAATAAAAAATCGAATACATTGACATCTACTACCCGACATTAAGCCCGCGTGGTCAAACACGGCTTACCCCGTCTCACCGAAGAGGCCTGTGACCCAGAAGTGACAACAGTGTAGGCTGATTATGCAAACAGACTCGCTTGCCCATAAGAAACTATTTGATTTCTAAACATATGTGCAACGTTTAAGTATACTAGAAATTGAAATCTGTACAACTTTTTCCTATTACCTATCTTTCATAGGTACGTTTAAGTACAGATAATTTTAAATCTTACCAACACCTATGATTCGGAACAATTACTAAGGCATACGAAATTCCATTTGAGAATAAAATCAGCTGAAGAATTTGGGGTTACGCTTGTTTTAAACGTCAGTCGACAGTTAATTTATTTCTTAATTTAGGATCTCTAACAAAGATAGATATGCACAATACATGACACAAATTTAGGGCTGTATCACTTATTATTAGGTAGTGTGATTACATTAACAAACACAAGGGTCACGTATCGAACATAATAAACATGACTAAGGGAAATGCATGCACCCCAGCATTCATAGGCAATGAGTCAGCTACCTGTTACATTGGTGTATGCAAATTAGTGAAATGTAACGCGAATTTGCTACACACGGTGTTGAGAATTCTGTAAATAGTAGTACGAGTGTTGAACGATATAAACCAAATAGGTTTTAAACGAAATAATGCCCCGTGTGCAGGGTGAACTCATCATCATCATTTCAGCCGAAAGACGTTCACTGTTGGACATAGGCCTCCCCCAAATCAGGATATGCCATAATCGCCACGCTTGGCAGGCAGGTTGGCGATCACAGTATGGTGGTAAAATGCATAGAGAACGCTGCTTCCCATTCTCTAGTAAGTCCCTTAGTCGCCTCTTACGACACCCACGTGAAGAAATGGGATGGTGCTATTCTTTACCTCCTTTGCCACACAGCAGGGCCTGAATAAGTCTTTATGTAAAATTCAGAAATTACATCAATTAGATAATTTCATTTTATCAAGTAGTAAAATATTTATCAGAAGGGTACTTACCTACTTACTGAGGTACTTAAAATGTTTCTTTAAAACCACGTTAAATTATATAAGCAAGACCAATTACCTACAACTCCGTTTCAAAATTAATGAAAAATTCCTTATATGTTCACAGCAACTTTGGTCACCAGTGTTACCAATACACAATTGGTACTGGCCGTAGTTTCAGCGATATTAGACGATAAATCACGTTCTTCTGGTATTCGATTTTTAAAACGTGCCTGGGGGAGTTTGAACACTGTTCTCAATAGTCGTTTTGAATTCACATGCCGTTCAGAAGCGAAACGCATCGTTGATAATTACATTCTGTAATTACAGTCTTGAATTTCTTGCGGAATTGCAATGTTGACAGAGCTTCGGATTGCAAGATTTTAAAAGTTGTTTTTTTTTAAATTTATTTGTGAATATGTTACGATACTTATTTTTGCACAGCAGCAGCAGCGTTCTCTATGCAGTCTACCACCATACTGCGATCGCCAACCCGCCTGCCAAACGTGGCGATTATGGCACCCCCCCCCCCCCCCTAATTTGGGAGATGCCTATGTCCAGTATTGGTCGTCTCACGGCTGAAATGATGATGATGATAACTTATTTTTGAAGAAACAAAGTGGTGATATTGCAGTATTTACTTTATTAATACCATTCTACTAATATTTGCATAGATTGATCAATAAAAACGCGAGCCTTTTCATTCTAAACTAACACGTCATGTATAAACTTTTCTATAGTCAAGCAGTTACTTGACCATGGCTAAAATTAAATTAAAACCGCTCCATAGCTATTCCAAATTTAATAGTATTTTTATACATTTCGAGACTTATTCACCAGTAAATAAGGATTCATTCTTAAAAAAGGTTTAGAACGCCAAGCTAAAGTGATGTTAGTGCCCTCGAGCCACATTTTAAGAGCTGAGTATTTAAGTCCCAAAGAGGTGCTGGTCTCATAACATGAAGTAGGAAATTGGCTCGTTCCTTTGGAAATTCACTCTTTTGAAAAACTTTAAATGTGGGATGGAATTCTAATTAATATTTTAATCAGGTTATGTTTGTGGTTTTCGCTTTTTAACCGACTTCAAAAAAATCTTGAAGTCACTCCACAGTTGGCAGAGACATCGGTGAGCATATGTACATTAAAAATTACAGTGGAGGTTCACTTCAAGATTTTTTTTAAATTGATATATGCTTCACGGGTGATGCCACATAAATTTTATTGACTTTGCTTTGGTAGTTTTTGTATTACCTTCGATAATACGCATTTAATCCTCTTTATTTATCGTGATGATATTCTAAAACTTCTTGTCACTGCTATTGACCTGGCTAGTGGAAAATAAAAATAAAAAGTCAGTTGTTTTTTTTTTGCAAAAAGTTTTTACATCAAGCTAATCAAAATCAAATTACATAAAAATATATAAGACTGTATGTAAAATATTTCCGGGATCTACCTACATAATTTGGTATGCATAACAGTTATTTTCATGTTGAAAAATACATTAATAATATGATTTACTGAGATGACACCTAAAGTCTAGATCTGAATCTGATTTAGAGTTACAAATTATCATCCTATTCACAATACACAAAAGCGAACATTTTCGAAAGAATGTACCCTTCAGCGTTCAATTTATCTTTCTGCCACATCTATAAAACATCGTTCTACGTTGAAAAATAGCGTGTGCCCATCAGCGGAGCGCATCGTGATGCAATATCCGTTTCGTCACATCTCATCAGATTGTGCCCACTCGATGACGTCACCTCGTCGTTCTCATCAGATAGTGGCCCGGGATGTCAGTCGCAGGGCCACTGCAGCTGCTTATAGTGATGTGCAGTATCTTTTGTAGGCTGTTACAAATCTGTAATGAGACATTATTTTGTTTACATTAGGAACGTTAGGAATATGTTATGCGGGCGACATTGTTTTTGTTTTTAATTTTGTTGGGGAAACATGCACTGTAACAAGGGGTTGCTTGTAGCAGCTACTGAACAAAAGGTGATTAATAATTTTCTTATAAATCAGTTGTCTTTGATTTAAGTCAATATCATCATCATCATCAGCCTATAATGTTCCCACTGCTGGGACACAGGCCTCCTCTCGGTGAGAGGGAGTGGGCCATAATCCACCACGCGGGCCCAGTGCGGGTTGGTAGATGTCACATGTCTTCGAATTTTTGGTTCTAAGACATGCTGGTTTCCTCACGATGTTTTCCTTCACCGTTTTGAGAGCAGTGGCGATGAAATAATTTACACAAAGTAAAGCGCCTGCTTGGGTCAAGTCAATATATATCAAATATTATTCTAAAAACAGAATTTGATCGAAATCAAACTGCCTAGTCTTTCTCCCAATTATGTATGTTAGATCAGTTTCCAGTATGACCGAATACGACTAAATCCCAATTATTTACAAGGATCGACGGCCTATCTGATCTCTGCAACCCAATTACTGGAAACATGACTTTCATGACATTCTGACTACCCGTAACGGCTGTCAAAAATCTACGAATGACAGTCGACGCCAACGGCTTGACGTGCTTTCCGACGGGTCTCGATATGTAATGGATGGTCAACCAGTCATGACCTGACTGGGGCAAGTCTAGTTTAACCTTCGCTCGACAAATGCGGCCGTCTTTATTAAGTCACGAGATCCTTCGATTACCAAGATCTGATGAAAAAATTCTAGATTCCAACATCTTAATATTTATTTATTTATTTATACTTTATTGTACACCATATAAATACATAACAAAATAAAAAATACATTGACTACAAAATATACAATGAGCGGACAATATGTAATGGGTGTACATTTATAAATATTAAGAAGTTGAAATCTTCAAAACTCAGAAATTTTATTAGTACAGAGGGTAGTGTAGGTATCTTAATTAATAAAATTAATTTACCAAGTTGACATTCAAAAACATTGAGAGCTTCCAAAAACTTTTTCACTCTAATATAATTTAAAAATTTAACATAGAAGATCTAGCATTAACGCCAAACGAAATCAAAACACCCGAAAACTTCAAACATGGACTCGATAATATTATTTATATTTATTGCGCCGCTTATAAGGGATAGCTCATAAAATATTTGTTAATCTGCCGTCTGGTGTCCGATCGTGAAATAGTACGACATGTTCTAGATTTAGTGTGCGCTTAACGTTGTACACTGACCCTTATCATTCAATGCCGAAGGTTGGTTTTGTAAATGATTTTATTCTGACCTTCCTTGATTGAAGAGGGGCTTGTAGGTAAGTTATAGGAACATCTCGGATGCATCAATCAGGTCAGGTACGCTTGAGTCGGTTGGTCTGTGGATAGGTGACCATTTTTAACCGACGAAAAAAAACGGAGGAGGTTATCAATTCGACGCGTATATTTTTTTTTATTGTTTTTTTTTTATGTATGACCACGCATAACTTTTTACATAGTAGTCCGATTGTGATAACTCTTTTTTTATTGGAAAGGGTATACTCCGAGGGTGGTTTCAAATAAATTTGAAAAACAAAATCGAACCCTAAGGATCGGAAAACAGGGGATGATTGATTGGTAACTCACTGATTGTAATGTATAACCACGCATAACTTTATACAGAGTAGTCCGATTTTGATAATTCTTTTTTCATTGGATAGGGTATACCTTGCCAAGTATTATTAGTACATAAAAGCTACAAAAAATCATAAAATAAAAACTTTTTAACAAAAAATTAAACCGCCGAAAAAACTGAAAAGCAATAAATAATAAACCTTAAAATTTTGAGTCGGCGCTGAGAAATCAATGAACAAAGATCACTCAAAGCGCCGACTCATAATTTTTACGTTCCGTTAGTTACTAAAGAAAAATAAAATACAAATAAAACTTATCATACAATGGTGCTCAAATTCAGAACCCTATGCACATCTATCAACTGCGATTAGATAAACGAGACAAGCATTTTAATCATGATTTCATCCGAAAAACGTCCGCTGCTAGACATGGGCCTCCGCCATGCACCGCCAATTGGTACAATTTTTGGGGGGATTTGTCATCATCGCCCCGCTTGGCAAGCGGGTTGGCGATCGCTGTTTGGTGGTAAAATACATAGAGAATGCTGCTGCCCATTCTCTAGTAAGCTAAATTCTACTTAGTCGCTTCTTACGACACCCACGGGAAAAGTGGTGGTGCTATTCTTTACGTCCGGCACCACACGGTACAAGCATTTTGTTAGCTTTTATAAATCGTAGTTTGTAATCAGAGTTAGACAAAAAAAGTCATACATAATTAAAAATATTTCCTTGCAAGTGTAAATATGTGTTTGCAGTTATTAATCCCATATGTACAGAAATCCCCATCCGGAACAACTATTAACAGATATACTGAACAAATATTTGTAAATCTTAGTCTGCCTCGGGCGGGAATCATAGTCTACGTCAATGTCTACATTATTTAGCTTTAAACCAATCTTGCATCTGCTGTAGAATTAAATAAATCAGACGCACAACTTCATAAACTTCAAAGTTAATAGTTCTTATGCAATAACTAGACCGTAGCGCACCTAGTTTGAGCACTGAAACTTTGATTAATTAGAAATAATTATTAATATTCAGAAGTGGGGTCTTTTGTGCATGTTTTATACTAAGAAACGTCGAAATGATCTTTGAAGAGGTCGTTCAAAACTGTTTTTAATTTTTTTTGCGTTATTCAAGTGCTGAGCTAATCAAACAAGTTATTAATTTTGATACTCAAAATTAATTTCTTAATGTGTCGCAAAGTTGCTTTTTTTCTTACAAAGAATAATTAAATCATATAGAAAAACCTTCATAACTAAGCATATAAAAACAACTGAATATTGGATGACTAAAGATCTATCTGCGGATCGTCAAAATTATGCCAATACCAACTTTTTCTTATAGTGTTTTGATCTCACGAAGCTCCGCGCGCTTTACTAGTGGTATTCAAGTGTACCATGGCGAAATCAAATGTGTGTGTTATGTACTGCAGATATTCGTCTTCACACACACATTCATAACGTATTATATTTATATACTTGGTTACCATATGCAAAGCGCGCATCGCTTTGTGACATAAAAATACTGTAATATTTTTCTGCAGTGATTTTGAGACTGGCACGAACGTTAAAGAAGAGACATAAAACCATACTAACATAAAAAAGGTATTGCCCAATTTAAAAGAAGTTCAGGTGTTTTTATTTCCGTGATATCTTTTTGGTGCAATTTTTTCTATATCATATTTTTTTAATTACATTGTGATAATTGTAATATGTGTATCCTATCCTAAACAAATGTAATATCTTTCTTTTTTATATAAATAATTAAACGTAAGAAAATTGTTTAATTGTGACTGATAAATAATGTGTAGATGTCCATTTTTAAATTTATTGACTCAATTATAATTGTACCTTAGATTTGCACGCCATGAGAAATAGCAGACATGTCGTGAACTATTCTTATTTAAGATCTTGCATGCATGTTTTATTTTAATTCTGTGTGTGTACACACATGTTTGATAAAATAAAATTTCTTATTCTTATGCTTACGTACCAAAAGTGCATACCTATATCCATGCTGACTCGTCTAGTCAAGTCTATACATAGAAACATGCTTCTACGGTCTGCCTCACCGGTCCTAAAATATAATTACCCCTGGCAACATATCTACAGCTACGTGCAGGTGAAGCTAACTACCAACTTATTCCATTAAAGCCTGTAACTGCCTGGATACTGGGTGAAGTTGACTGCGGCGTAATATGGTGGGACTGTAATTAGTTAGTTAGCTATTGAATAGCAAATCAAGATGGCGATTTGTTATTTAAGGGAGGTTTAAAATTAAAGTGTGTGAACGGTTTCTAGGAATTTGTGCCTGATTGTCGGTGAAAACAATTGAATTGCGACAATTCTAAATATAAGATTAAAAATAAGGCCTGCACCCTAATTGCGGAACACACTATTAATCAGAATTTGAATCATTTTGAAGCTTATTTGTCATCCATTCTTTCATATGTTCGAAAAAATTGTTTGGTTAGCAGCGTAAACAACGCCATGAAGGATGCGGAACTGTCAAAATGAAATCGATTCCTACTGATAGTGTAGTACGCAATTACCCCTCTAGAAGTTAGAAAATGACAGACGGCGCCTATTCACGAACATGACTCATGGATGCGCTGGATAGTACTGATCCATGGATCAGTACCATCCAGCTCAACTATTATGTAGAGAACCGAATGATCCAATGCACGCGCACACATCAGTGAGACATTTAAGTGAGGATGACAAAGTCTCAACTGCCATGCATTTTCAAGTCAATGTGCAGTCAGCGTCAAAAATATCGGGCCGAACAGACTATTCCAAATGATCTAAACACCTATGAACTACTATTGTACACCACTATATGTATACCATAATAAACGGATATTGGTACATTGACGAAATTAAAAAAAAGTGTTTTTAAAACATACAAAACTATAGTGTGTAATGTATGTATTTGAGAGATGAATAAAATTTGATCATAGTTGGTTGAAAAAAAAAATTCGTATTTATTGAAATTTGATTTTTTATAAATCGAATTTTAAAATTGTTATGTCGTGGAACTGCAAACAATTAGTTAGGTTATAAATAGCCAATCAAGATGGTGGATTGTTATACTAAGATTTAAAATAAAAGCGCGTGGGTTTCGTAGCCTTTGGTGACATAAATGTTTTCTTCAGCTTAGACCAAAAAGGCCAACTTTTTAAACCAATACCTTTTTTATTGACTGTGCCAGTAACTTCTTGAGACTGTAAATATTTAGTTAGGTATTGAGTAGTCAGTCAGGATGGCGAGTTGTCATTTAAGGGAGGTTTGAATTTAAAGAGCGCGGGCGGTTCCTAGGAATCAATTCAAATTTTTAAAAAGACGCGTGTGAAAAATAAAAATTGTTTAAAGGTTTTTCTTACTTCATTCGTTCTCTTGATGAAACGAAAACCAGCCATATGAAAAAGCCATCGGAAAAATCATATCATGTTCGCAAGTGGAGATGATTGGATAGAGTGCTCCGGACGTATAATTGTTCGGAAGGTATTTTAAAGTGCATTGAATTAGATTCCATTTCAATAGTATTCTTATAGGTTGTTTGTTATATTCAAACAAACATTTTTTATTTGCTTTTGACCACAACCCTTACATAAAAATACGTCAGTAGCAGATTCAAAGTGAATTCAAAAAGCTTATGATTCAAACGAAATAAGTTTAGAAAATCCTTAGTTTACAATTCAAACGCTTTCTGTAAAATAAATTTAAAATATTTTTAAAGTCACCTCAGAAGTTTTAAATTTTTATAAGCTCTTTCACCGACACCTGAAATGCTTTGGGGTTCAGTGCCAAGATCAGTTTTTGTGCAAATATTGTTGAACAAAGAGGTATGTGTTTGTTTATTTAAAAAAAAATATGTTTTTGTGCTGCAGAAGGGGAGATTAGTTTTAATGATATTCTTGAAAATAAAAGTGGGTTTATATTTTTATTTTCTTTAACTGCTGTTATGTACCTAACTAAATAGTACGTATAAATCTGTTTTGTCGGCATGTTTTTCATTCTGTGTTTCTGCAACCAATAAATCTAGTTTACTTTCTTTCTTTCCTAACGTAAAAACCGTATTAAAAATATTGGAATACTGTATGAAAGACATGTGTACAGTCATCATCATCATCAAAATTTCAGCCAAAAGACTTCCACTCCAAGCACCGCCATTTCTCCCGCATCTGCGCTTCTTGCATCCAGTGAATTCCTGCGGACATCACCAGTTCATCGGTCCATCTTGTTGGATGGACTGATGGCCTGGTTATGGCCGCTGGAATCCACTGGAAAGCCTCCTTAAAGAGGCATTTCAAAGCTACGAATTCGAGTACGCGCGTGTCCAGCCAACAACAATATTGGTTGGTCTTTTATTATATTGATTGTTGTTTCTATCGGTGGTCGTTCCGCCCGCGTCGCACCGTCGGCAAAATGCCTATTAAATAATCTATATCATCCCTGTCACACGTCAAAACAAGCTCCATAAAGGAACAGAGATAACTTGAAGCTGGCGGCTAAGTTGCACTGCAGCCGACCTGATTCGCTGTCTGAAATATAATCTTGATAGATGAGACTGTATTAGAGAAAAATAAACATAAATAATTAAAGCACAGACGCCAGTCAACCTTGAACTGAATGCTTTAGCAATAAAGTTGAAAATCTATTAAAAAAAATTGAGAGAGTGTAGTAGTTCGATGTGCTGGCGTTTGTACAAGGTATCAAATAAAATTAGCTGGCAATATTTTACCCACACTTTGGGTATCGATACTAGACATGCGCAAAACAGTGCGTTCTAAAGTGATGTCATATGACATTACTTTTCGTCCCGAGTAATGTTTCATTACACCATGACTCCAAACATGACACGAAATGATGCGTCATAGGCGATGTCTATTGTAATGAAATGCTCGCGTTGTAGAAGAAATACATCATTACATGAGATACCGTACCGTCCAAACGTACTTTTGCTTTTGTTTTCATATCCATAAAGTCGATTTTCCTTCATACTTTACCCCCAATCTACGGAATATTTCAATCAAAAGGGCATTCCAGGCTTAGGACTGGTAATAAACATGGATTGCAAATATTGCAATATTGATTATTGACCATGACTATGACTATTGGCGTATTAAAAAATCGATTTTATGTACAATGATTGTTTTTTTTTTAGATTTATCTTTTTTTTGCTTTTTTTTTTTGCGCTGGCAATACTGGCAGCCGGCCGTCAAAAACTTTGGTGTTAAAATTAAATTGTATAATTAATGTAATTCGCGTTTAAATATTTAAAAACGTGCATAATTTCGATAGATATAGTGATAAATAATAAGGATTTATGTTTGTGAGTTATTTCGCTGCAAAATCAATGAAAAAACAGTAAATCAGTACCAGCTGTCATCGAACGGGCGGATTTGAAATCACCACCTAACCCGGGGAGTATTTCTTTTAATTTAAGCTTATTCAACTAAAATCTTATTAGATTCCGTTGCACCTTTTGCCCTTTAACGTTTATACTACTTGTAACAGTGATCTATGTCGTAAATAACCCTTTATTTCTCCATACTGTGTTTGACTTCAAGTTCAATGCACTATTAGGATAAAATCCCATAAACAACGTTAAAGACCCCATAGAAATCATTGTTGGATATTACTAGACATACTTTTTTATGTTCAATTGCTGAATTAGAACCACTGTAAGAAATTACTGTTAGACACTTAATTTAACAATATAATAGTAGTACCTACCCCCAACCATTTTTATATTTTTTAGTCTTTTCACTTTTTACTGTTATTAATTATTATCTCTTTTTCATTAAATATTGAGATTTCACCCTTTTAATTCTCTTATTTTATCTGTTTACATTTGAACTCCCGTCATTTACTATCCACTTCTCACCCCTCTCTCTTATTCCATTCACACACTTAGCTTTCTCTTCTCTCATTCCAGGGTGCCTCTAGGGGTTAGTCTGTCAATATGTTGACCCGTAGAGCTGCATCCTTAGAAGAAAAACTGAGGGCTACATTAAAGGAATTGGAATCTAGTAAAAAGCAGTGCAATCAGCTGATACAGGAAAGGGAAGACAGTGAGGTCGAAATTGAGTTCATTAATAACAAGAACACTGAGCTTAAGAATCAGTTGGCTGAACTACATGTGCAGCATTTGGACATACTTGACCAGCATCAACACCTTCGTCAGCTAGTGTCAAATTTCCAGCATTGTAGTGACACCCATGAACTGGCTTTGAGAAGGATTTCTGAACTGGAACTGGAATTAAGCAGAGCTCACAACTCAATAACCCATCTAGAAACTCTCAAAGCCGGTGAAGAGTCTGCGATCACCTGCAGTCTCTATGATGAGTTGGTTGGTAGCGGATCCGGGCCCACATGTGTTGAGCCAATTGTAACGATAGACTTAACTAATGATACAATTACTAAAAACAAATTGTTTACTAGTCACAATAAGTTAAAAAAATACATTAGAATTAATAGACTAATCAGAAAATATCAAAAATCATTGAAATGCCAAAAACTTACTAGATTAAACACAAAACTTAGTCAAATAAATCTAAATTTAAAACAAGAATTAAAGAATTGTTATAGTGATTTACAGTTATGTAATACTATGTATGATACGGACACTCAGCACCTTCGGGATGAATTGTTTGTTAGGGAATATGCTCTAAAGGACATCTTTAGTAAATATGAGGCTACTCAACAAGACCTGAGTAAGCGCATGCACGAAGCCAGTGAGTTGGCAGACTTGGTCAAGTACAATGCGGAGAGGTATGAGTCTCTGACAAATAACTTCTCTAGCTGTGCTTGCTCCCAGACACCCCAGCCTCAACTTGAAACACCCACACCCTCAGCAGCTCACCCAGTAGATAGCTGTTTTGTTGATAATAATAGCATGATAAACACTACTTATATTTTTTCTGACAAATTCGGTCAAGGTTATGGTAGCATATTTAATCAGTGTTCACAACAGTATGTAATTAATAATTGTTCACCCGGTGCCAGTATTAGCCAATTATTAAGTAAAATTAAACTGTCAAAAATAAACCCTGGTTCTACTGTAATATTATTATATGGGGATAGTTTAAATGTTAGAAAAAAAGAAATAATTCAATGTGTCCATTTGATGTTACATCTCAATGAGACCAATCACTGTAAATTTATTTTCTGTGCCTTGCCTTATTCGCAATACTTGTCTGAGGAGCAAAACAGGCACATTTATAATTTAAATATGTTAATTTATAATAGGACTAGTCGTCACAGTGACGCTATTTTATATTTTGATTGTAATCAATTTATTACTGATTACAAACTGACAAATTACACTTTGTATTTGCCACCTAGTTGTAGGAGACAAATTGCTAATCTTTTAGCATACAATTTACACCGTCACACTGGTACCTGTAGTGTACCATCGATTGCTGTTAGTAGTGGTACTAACACCACTTTTGATACACCTGGTAGTTTAAACTGTTAGGTGCGACAACGGGTAAGCTGCATGTGTTGAACGTTGTTCATCAAAATATGCAGGGTTTGTCTGGCAAAGAACTAGAGTTAAGTTTATTTATCGAAAACCATGATGTTCAGGTATTATGTTTGACTGAACACTGGTTGAAAGAACATGAAGTAGTGTTTATGAATGATGATTTTTTTACTGTGCAAAGTGCATTTGTGAGAAAAAGTGCTATACGCGGTGGATCATTAGTTCTTGTTTCAAACAAGTTGAAATGTAAACAACGTTTAGATTTAGTTAATCTTTCCATCGAGCGCACTATTGAGTTGTCTTGTGTTGAACTAGAGCGTTACGTCATAATATGCGTTTATCGTCCTCCCTCTGGGGATTTTATTCGATTCGAGTCAGTCATGGAGGACTCACTCAATAAATTAAAATCAATTAATAAATGTATAATTTTATGTGGAGATTTTAATATTAATATTTTAGATGTTACTCCATTGAGTATTAGACTGCTCAGTCTGTTTAAGTCTTTTAATTTAATAAACTTGTTTTTCGAACCAACTAGGATCACAGCATCGTCTTCGACTTGTCTTGATAATATATTTAGTGATTGTGATGCCAATAATAAGTTAGTGTTAAGTGACTTAACGTCTGACCACTGTGGATTATTAGCCAGCTTCCCTTTGCCATTACTTAAAAAGCCGCATAAAATAGAATGCAGGCCTTATACAGTTAGTCGTTGCAACAAATTTAAAAATAATATTGCTCATAGGATTACACCATCTATAGTAGAACACGAGACCCCTAATGAAATCTATGGAGCCCTTTTTGATATTGTACAAAAAGAATACCAATCTACTTTCAAGACCAAAACTATTGACATTAATAGCACCTCTGTTAGCTTCAACCAATGGGCTACTCCAGGTATTTATAAAAGTAGAGCGAGACTATACGAGTTATATGGTTTAAAAAAATATATATTTGATACTCCTTTTCTAGAGTATGTCAGAAATTATTCAAAGTTATTTAAAAAAATCTGTGCTTTCGCTAAATCTAAATTTTTAAGCGATACCATAAAAAAATCCAGTAATAAAATAAAAACCACTTGGAAAATTATTAACAATGAAACGGGTAAATCGATTAAACAGGAAAAACAACTAGAGATTATGATTGACAACAAATTGGTTAATAAAGCTGCCGACGTAGCTGAGGCATTTAATGAGTTTTTTGCCAACATACCTATAACTACGACTTGCTCCTTAAATTCGTCCCCGTCTAAAGCTGAAAACCTTTTGCATAGTAGTGTGCCCAGATGTAGTCGCTTATTTAGTTTCGAACATGTGACGCCTCGTGACGTGGTTAATATTTTTAACACACTTAAGTGAAAAAACACTGGAGATTTCTGGGGCATCTCCGTTAAACTGTTAAGTAACATAATAGACATCGTAGCCCCCTATCTAGCTATAACTTTTAATAAATGTGTTGATTCAGGATCTTTTCCTGACCTCATGAAGAGTAGTAAAGTCATACCATTATTTAAAACAGGTAATAAAAATAACGTTGGCAATTTTAGGCCCATTTCTATCTTACCTGCATTTAGTAAAATATTTGAAAAATTAATACTCAAGCAGTTGCTAAGACATTTTAATTTAAATAGCCTCCTTCATAATGAGCAATATGGCTTTACAAAAGGTCGTTCGACAACAGATGCGGGTGTTGCTCTGCTGAAACACATTTTCAACGCATGGGAGAACTCGCAAAATGCTATCGGGGTTTTCTGTGATCTCTCCAAAGCTTTTGATTGCGTTCACCATGACACACTTTTGCGTAAACTACGTCATTACGGTGTTCAAAACGAAGCTCTCAATGTCATAAGTTCTTATTTGCAAAATAGGCACCAATGTGTAGATGTCAATGGTGTAAAATCTTCCGGGCTACTAGTTCAGTTAGGTGTACCTCAAGGCTCAATACTGGGCCCATTCTTATTCTTAGTGTATATTAACGACTTACCATTCTATTTAAAGAATGTCTGTGACATTGTACTATTTGCTGATGATACCTCACTTATCTTTAAAGTAGACAGGAATAGAAAAGATTTTGATGACGTGAATAGTGCGCTCTCAATGGTTACGGATTGGTTTACCACAAATAACCTAGTTCTTAATGCTAAGAAAACGAAATGTATAAAGTTCGCCTTACCGAATGTTAGGAATCTGGGACCCAATGTCGTTTTAGATAATGAGGTGCTTGAAACTGTACACTCGGCAGTTTTTCTCGGTATAACAGTAGACGCCAAACTTCAGTGGGGATCACATATATCAAGCCTAGCGGGAAGGCTCAGTTCGGCCGCCTACGCCGTAAGGAAAGTTAGACAGTACACGGACGTTGATACAGCTCGATTAGTCTATTTTAGTTATTTTCATAGCATAATGTCCTACGGCATTCTGCTGTGGGGCAAAGCCGCGGACATTCAAAATATTTTTGTTCTTCAAAAACGAGCTGTTCGAGCGATTTACCAACTAGGTGCGAGAGTTTCTCTGAGAGATTTCTTTAAAGATATTGGTATTCTTACGGTGGCATCACAATTCATCTTCGCCAACATCTTATATATTAGGCAAAATATACACCTGTACACTAAAAACAGTGATATTCATAATATTAATACTAGAAGTAGGGATAAACTACGTGCTCCCTTTCACCGGCTTCATAAGGTTCATAATTCTTTTGTTGGTCTTGGTATTACCTTTTATAACAAGCTTCCCTCTACTTTGCTAGATTTGCAGTTTAATGAGTTTAAAGCTAAAGTAAAATCCAACCTTTGTTCAAAGGCATACTATTCTATCAACGACTACTTAAACGATAAGAATAGTTGGTCGCTGTGATCAACTCAAGACAATGTTTATGTTCTTTCAATCCAGAATTAGTCTTCCTACTGAAAGTTTATATGGGTAGTTCATATAATTGTTTTTTTTATTTTTTTTATTTAACTGCTTTTGTTAGTTTATTTTTATTTTCTTTTCATTTCATTTATTGTGTATATGTATCATTTGCATCGTATATGTAAGCGGGCACGCCCTTTATGCCTGGAGGCTTTATTAAGGTTTTAAGTTCTGTTTTCGATTTTGTTTTATTATTTATTTCAGCTTGAGTTTAGTTTTCAATGTTTTGTTGGTATATTGGCGTGTGCTAGCTGACATATGGCGAATAATATATGTTTTGTTTTATAATATTAATAACTTACACAATACTGTATAGAATCAAGTTCTTCTAACTTAACAGACAGCTGTGCTGCTGGGGAGTTTGTTCCGCCACTTCTTCTTCCCAGCTAAAGCACTAGGAAGTGTCGAAGGGCGGGCGTTTTGGGGGGACTGTCTCATGTAACTTTGACGTTCAAAAAGTGCTGACTCTCAGCCTAGTTTGAATAAATGACTTTTGTTTTTTTTTTTTTGATTTTTTTTTTATACCTGTTTTGTTTGATTTATACGTTGATTACAACTAATAAATAGGTATTAACTGAGATAGTTTTTTTTGTCTAAAGACGTATCCGTCTTTCATTTAATGTCAGACCCGCTTTTGAAAATACACGCTCGCACGGTACGGACACATGAATTAATAATCAAACTACCATAAAAAATAACACTACATTCAGATTTGTTTTTGTTTCGTGTTACTGTTTTGTATTGTATCGCGCGCGCGCTGCAAAACATAACTGTCATACAGTGCGCGAAATGATAAAAACATCACCTAAGCAGTCCGCAATGTCAATATAACGTATACCTTAAAGTTAGAGCAATACGGTTCTAAATAATAGTTCACTTCGCAGCAAACCGACCGGCGCATGCTCTTTCTCACTTGCACGCATAGCCAACATTACCGAGATAATACGTAGTTTACGAACGTCGAACCATGCCGCGGTCCGCAAGTCATGAAGTCATGAAGTCATGTTTGAGTGTCATGTGCCATGTTTGATTTAGTCGAGTCATGTGTAATGAAACATTACTCGGTCGAGATACATGACGTGCAATGCAACACTCGCATTACTTACACAAGTCTAATCGATACTGAAAAGTAATGGAAAAAAAAGGGCAAAAAATTTTTTTTTCGTCCTTTGATGGGCCCAGGTCCGTAATTGATCAGTTATTTTTGTAATTTTTCGTGGCACAATTGTAGATATTCTTTACGAATTTCCAAATCAAATATAAACCGGCCTTATCAATGCCGTGAAACTCTGTAACTGGCTTAAGAGATAATTGTTATCATCTCACTATCAATGTACAGTGGATGCTAATAAATTTGATTTAACTGCATTGGGCTGTTCATTGATAGTGAGGTGAACATTCATAAAGCATTTAATTTAATAATAAGCTGTTGAGTTTCCAGACAAATAAATGTCAGTCGTTTAGCTGCCTTAATGTATACACGGCTACATATCAAGCTATGTGTCCAGTTTTAACAGACTTCGCATTGTATAGACTTTCCGTATAATGAAAAAAAAATTAGTTGTTACCGTGTGTCAGTGTCATGTTAAAGGTTTGAACAAAGTAAGAACGATGAATAAAAAAATCGGTTCAATCATTTTCGATATCTCTACCGAACACATGGGTGTGTATTATAGTATCTTTTAACATAATACACAACTTTAAATAACAACTAGCAACTTTTTAAAATAATATTATGTAGTTATTTACTTAGTATAAAAGACCAACAAAAGCAATACGAATGATTAATCATATTCGGGTTTCTTTATGGATATCTTTCTCATTTGAATCAATTTACGGTCACAAAATCAAGTCACAAATAATATAAAATGAAATATAATAAAAATACCTAATGGTGTCAAATATTTCCCTTTTAAAGGTCACGTGGGAGAAATCAGTTTGGTCGATATCAGGTCTTCAAATATTCGATTCATGCTTTTTTTTTTTTGGATGGGAAATTGTCAAATGACTTCTCCCGCTCTGGGCGGAGCGGGGAGGGCGTGTCAGACTTTTACTGACTAAAACCCACCCGTGTTCCTTCAGTTGCCCATGTGCCAGGGTCACGGTATCTCTTTCGAACAATCTCGCGACCCTGACAGGCATCGGTCCTAGCAGACCCCTTCAGTGCTGCTGACATCTCTTTGAGGCGCGCGTGGAACACTACGCGCCGTCGACCCTGAATTACGAACATTAAAAAAACCTTTACAAAAACTTTTTTAACATATATCATCAGACCTTGTCTTCCCCAATGCTTTGACAAAGGTGAACCTAATAGTATACTCACATTTCGCCAGTTATTCTTGAGTCCCATGTAATAGAAAGCGAACCTATTGCCATTAACCGGCCAAAACCCCAGACTCCGGGCTGCTAATGAGAAATTCCAGATAGAAAAACTCAATATCACTTTGCCCAACCTACGAATTTAACCCAAGACCTCATCCAGGCCATCCTCCATCCTCCTCATACCTGGGTCGCGAGATTGTTCGAAAGAGATACCGTTACCCTGGCACATGGGCAACTGAAGGAACACGGTTGGATTTTAGTCAGTAAAACTCTGACTCGCCCTCCCGCTCCGCCCAAGAGCGAGAGACGTCATTTGATGATTTCGCATCCAAAAAAAAAAAGACCTCATCATGCTCAGGAGAAGCGCTTGTGATCACTAAACCAACGAAGCAGCCTATGTATATAATCGGATGGTTATATTTTTTTCCGTCCATTAATTTATTTATTTTCCAGTAACACGTCAAAACATAAAACTTGAAGCGTGCGGTTAAGTTGTACTGCATCCGACCCGATTCACTGACTGAAACATAATCTTGATAGATGAGACTGTATTAGCGAGACCAGAGTAGGGAGACTAGACTTCTTACGGCTAATTCAATCTCAAAGACATCGGTTTAGATTTGTTCTGTTTTTGTTTTTTATTTGAGTTTTGATTAGTTTGCTTGTGTTTGGCGCTGATCTTATTACTTTTACAGTTCGTTTGATTTACCGCTAGCTTTTGAAAGTGGTTTCGCCCGCGTAGAGGTCGAAAATTATCCCATAGGGACGCACTCACCATCATCATTATAGCAGAAAGACGTCAAATGATGGACATAGGCTTCCTCCAAAGGGTTGCCAGTATAGCCACGCATGGCAGGCGGGTTGGCGACGGCAGTATGTTGGTACAATGCATAAAGAACGCTGCTGCCTATTCTCTAGTATGACCCTCTGTCGCCTCTAACGACACCCGCAGGAAGAAATGGGATGGTGCTATTCTTTACGGCCAAACCACACGAAACGTACTACCAAGATTAAAAGTACTATTTGTCTTAATGCAGGTTATAAACTATCTGTGTGCCAAATTTCATCTAAATCCTTTCGGCCGTTTTTGCGTAATTGAGTAACAAACATCCAACCATCATTACATCTTCATCACACAAACTTTCACATTTGTAATATTAGTAGGATTAAAATGATTTGTTGCTTTGGTAAATAATCATCATCATCATCATTGGCGGCCTTGTTCCACTTACCGCTGAGTATATGACCTTTTCTGACATGGCTCACTGTTCTTTGCGAATAACATACAGATCTTTCCCACGTTTGGTATTGAATATTTTCAATCAATTCTACCTGTGGATACTTTGTCATGGGAAGACAACAAAATGGTTCATACATAACATATTTTACTGACAAGGACGTCAATTCGTCATTAATTTCAATTTACGTATCAATTACAATAATCTTTTTAATCTGACAATATAAAGTCTAGACGCTACCTACTAAATTCTAGATAAGAAAAAGAAAAAACGGTAACAACAATGGCTATCAGACGCTTTATTACGCACAGAGATACGTAACAAAATGGCAACTAAATAATGAAAACCGTTAACTGTTACAAATATAAACAATTGACTATCGGAAATTAAGCAGCTCCCATTAATTTAGAACCAATTCCATAACGTCTAAAAATCATCCGCATCGCTGTCGACTGGTAGTGTGCCCAAGAGACTGGCGGCATTACCACGTTGTATGGCAATGCTTAGCCTCTGGCCAAGATAAAAACCAGCTCTTGGGTCACGGGAAGTGTCCACCAGCCGTTTAGAAATTTCCTTAAATAGGATAAGAGCGCTCGGACCCCACGGCCCGAGCGTTTCAACCCCAAACGGCTCAAAAATATAATGACCAATAAGGTTACTATACTTACGCCGCTTGAGGTTTTCTGCAGCCGCAGCAGCGGCACCAGCACAGCACGCCGTGCCAGGAAGATGGGATGGCGCAAGAGTATCGACGCACGTCGCATCCCACACTAAAGGCCTACCCACCTTCCATGGAAATAAAGACATACCGTCCGGTCTCTTGCCATCGTCGCGTGCCAAGCCATTGGGTTCTAATACAGCTGGGACGCCGACGGTGACAAGAGCTCGTCGGATTATGTCATTAATGTTTGCGTGCCGTGCTAGTTTTTAATTTGTAAATAGTTTTAGTTAATTTAGGTTAAAACATGAATTAAAACTTGATTCACAATAAATGAATTCCATAATAAATGTTGCCAGCGAAACCAATGATTTAGTTCGAAATACGAATTAATTGGACGGTGTTGCCACGTGTGTAAAATATGATTTTATGCTCAAATGGGTATGCGACCCTAGTGATGTCGTTCTGGGCTAAAAATAGACAACCCCTCCTTTTCCTGTAGATTTTGTATGTAGGGTTATGTTGGATGGCTGAGCAGCGACATGACGAGAAGGTTTCAGTTTTTGAAGGTTCTTTGAAGGTCAAGCGGTAATTGGGTCGTTTTAAAACCAGAATATCGTCAATATACTATCTATAGGCTATCGTCATAGTCGCTATACGTCAAACTCATATCTTTATTGCATATCTCATGTGTGTACAAGATTTTAGTAATAGTTACAAAATGTAAAACAATTGAGTAAAATATGAATAGTAGCATGATTTCAAAATCATTAGGTAAGTGAATACTTAATTCATAAATGGGATACAGGGATTCAGTTATCATTAAAAAACATATCATCATTTCATCATCATTTCAGCCGTAAGACGTCCACTGCTAGACTTAGGCCTCCCCCAATTTGGGGGGCTTTGCCATAATCGCCACGCTTGGCAGGCGGGTTGGCGATCGCAGTATGGTGGTAAAATGCATAGAGAACGCTGCTGCCCATTCTCTAGTAAGTCCCTTAGTCGCCTTTTACGACACCAACGGGAAGAAATGGGGTGGTGTTATTCTTTACGTCCGGCACCACACGGTAAAAAACATATAAATTTAAAATATTTCAATTCATGAGGTCAGTCCTTCTACAGCAGATCATTTTTTTTTTAATTTCGTGGTTTTACCTTATCGCATCCCCCTTAACCGATATCAGTGACTGCCTCTAATGCAGCATATTCACGACCAAATTTGAATGACGTAAAACCATTAAGTCATCGCATATAACTCTTCTTTCATTTTTTTCTTTATTTCTTGGATATTACATCTCGTACCGTGTGGTGCCGGACGTAAAGAATAACACCACCCCATTTCTTCCCGTGGGTGTCGTAAAAGGCGACTAAGGGACTTACTTACTAGAGAATGGGCAGCAGCGTTCATTTTACCACCATACTGCGATCGCCAACCCGCCTCCCAAGCGTGGCGATTATGGCAAAGCCCCCCAAATTAGGGGAGGCCTAAGTCCAGCAGTGGACGTCTTACGGCTGAAATGATGATGATGATGGTTACATCTCGCAGGTTGACTTAGAAGATTATTGGTAGCTATCTCAAGAAACTCCACGGATACTTTTTCAATTTTTACGCCTGTGTAAGCTTATCAACCTCAGCACCAGGTACATAATAAATAAAATAGGAAATGGTCTTTAAATCAACACAGTCTACGAAGCCCACAACGTTATCGCATTTACAAAATATTAATGATTCTATTTAAAGTATAAAAACTTAATTCATTCAAATAACATGATTGCAATAACAACCACAAATTTCGACTGATACCTACTTAAAACAATACCAAAAGCCCTTATTCCAAACCTGCACCACAGACTGTACCGATACAATTTCATTAGTACCCAGCACCTGTCAGCCACAAGTTTGCGTTTTACGTCCAAACATAAAGTGGAAATCTCTCTTGCTTACGTATCTTTGTTATTCGATGGAACACCATCCGATTTTTATTTCAGTACCTATAAATCGGGAATGTTTGGGTATTAACTTTTGTGGTGTTAGTAAAAGTCCGTTGTTTCGACAAATTCATCAGTATTTAGTACTGTTGAAGATTTTTTTCCTAATGGAGCTTATAGCTAAGTAAGAATAGCCGCACGGCTCGATCATTGTTAGGTTACGCTTGCCGAAGTTTATCAGTGGATGGGTGACCATCTTTACATACCAAGAAATTACGTTCAGCGGTTGGTCTCGGCTGTCAGTTAGTAGTAACGAGTTGTCAGTAGCCTGAAAAACCATGTCTTACCAAGGGGTATCGTGTTTCCCAGTGCCTGCGTTATGGAGGTCAGATAGGTAGGCGCTCTATGTAAAAAACTGATATTCAGCTTCATCTGTTTAAACTGGATGCCGGACCCTAACTGGACCTCAATATAGTTGGGAAAATAAAATGCTGGGCATGATGGTTATGGATATTATTCTACTACCAGGATATTAATAATAAATATCTTAGGACAACCAAAACACCGTTATCTGATCCCAAACTAGGCAGAGCCTGTCCTATGGTAACCAGACAACTGATAAATATACTTATATATTTCTAAATACATACATATTATAGATAAATTACACCCAGACACAGAACAAATGATTGTGCTCATCACACAAAGATTTGTCCTGGGTGGGAATCGAACCCACGACCTCAGTCTTATCAGTCAGGGTCATTAACCACTAGATTAACAGGCCAGTGACTTATTTACTTTACTTTCGTGAAATACAAGCTGTAGAATTATCTCTATAATTGTGGCTGGTATGCCGTAGAATGGCGTGTTAATATTTCCGGGTGTGGTACGACCATTGGTGTGGTAGACCATCAAACTGAGCAACTTTCTCCATGAGACCAATATTGTAATCGTGAGAACATTTTCGGCCCTCCCATACATTTGGGTCCATAATATTAATATTTTGTTATACCAGATTTAAAAAAATCACTAGAAAAAATGTGTTACACAATATTAATTTTGGCGCTTGAATAAAAATGCAAAAAACTTCGCTATAGAATTTCAAAATCGCATCCGATTAGGTTAGCTGAGTGAAACCGCGGACTAGATTCACGCCAAAGTTAGCGGAACGTCACCTGATATAGCCGAGCTTTATGAAATAGGCCGAATGACGCGCGACAATTAAAGAACGTTTGATTTTCGGCTTGGTCAAAGCTGCGGCTCGTTTATGGCTGGAAACGACAATATGGCCGAATCATGATTTTCTGGCCGAAAATGGCTAAAATCAAAAACGGAGCTCATTCACTAATTTGATTATATTCTAAAGAACCATAAAACAATCATTTGGATTTCTGCAGCCTCTACATCACAGCAATGTCAGTGACCTTGTGTCTATAACACCTTTTATAATTTTAGTATTTTGTTAGTCATAAATTTTCGTGCTGCCTGTGTTTTTTTTTTTTTACTGCACGGTAAATATTTATGAATAAACTCCTATGACAAAGGCTGCATATTTTGCTCATGTATGCTCTCGTGCATTATTATTTAAATTGATGCATGAGCCAATGAGAATTTTTAATTTATGTATTAGACTTCAACCGTCTTGTTCACAATAGCCAATTTTTTGGTTACAAAGCTGCTTCCCAGGTGAAAAATTGTCAATTTTTCAGAGGCACTCAATACCGGTGTAGGTAGATAATTTAGTTTGTAAAAACTAGCACTGCGAATGTGTGAAATTTCGGTCCCTGAACCGCCGCGTTGCAACGCCCTCGCCCGCCCGCGCTACTGCTACGTTAACATTTTGCGTTCTTTCCGATATTTTTCGGCTCTTAAGGGTCCTAGCGTGATATTATATATGCCTACAGCCTTCCTCGATAAATGGGCTATATGTACATCAATTATTTTTTTTCAATTCGAACAGTTTCAGAATCTCCTGAGATTCTAGCGCGTTTAGCCAAACAAAATCATATAAACGACAGATTGGATGGATATGACCGTGTGGTGCCGGACGTAAAGAATAACACCACCCTATTTCTTCCCGTGGGTGTCGTAAAAGGCGACTAAGGGACTTACTAGAGAATGGGCAGCACCGTTCTCTATGCATTTTACCACCATACTGCGATCGTCAACCCGCCTGCCAAGCGTGGCGATTATGGCAAAGCCCCCCAAATTGGGGGAGGCCTAAGTCCAGCAGTGGACGTCTTACGGCTGAAATGATGTATGGATATGTATTAAGTATATAAAATACTAACTGCTGCCCGCGACATCGTCCGCGTTAAATTTCTTGTTCCCCGAGCCTTCCCGTCGCGTCGAATCGCCTACCCGTGCGATTTTCCCCGTTTTTGCAATATTTTTCATTACTGCTCCGCTCCTCTTAGTTATAGCGTGATGTTGTATAACCTATAGCCTTTCTAGATAAATAGGCTACCCGACACAAAAAGATTTTTTCAATTCGGACCAGTAGTTCCTGAGATTAGCGCGTTCAATCAATCAAACAAACAAACTCTTCAGCTTTATTATATTAGTATAGATAAAAGCTGAAGAGTTTGTTTGTTTGATTGAACGCGCTAATCTAGGCTATATAACATCACGCTACAACCAAGAGTAGCGGAGCAGTAATAAAAAATGTTGCAAAAACGGGGACGGGTAGGCGATTCGACGCGACGGGAAGGGTCGGGGGCACAAAAAATTTATAACGGACGAAGTCGCGTGCAGAAGCTAGTTAGTATAGATAGATAAATAAAAAATATATCTGTTAAATATAATGATTAATTAATTACACATAGCATCAACGTTGTAATTGCGTAACACACTAAACGTAGTATCAGCTTACAGTTGAACAATATTTTATTCCCCGTCAAAATGAGCCACATGTCTCCAATGCGAACAGGTGGATTATGGTCTATGATATCTATATACAAATGAATAACATTGAAGTGTCTGTTTGAAATGTCAAAAAATTGGTTTTACTAAATGTATTTGAAAATATAAACGATACTTATAACAAATCAACAATATTTATATTTTTGTTAGTCTGTTTGTCCCGGCTTATTTTTGACGGATCTTTCACTGGCTGATGTTATAAGGAGTAACTTCTTTTTATCGTGGTTACACGTTCCCTTGGAATCATTTTCGACAGCCACACGGTTAAAGCGGCGGGCACAGCTAGTTTAAAATACAATTACTTTCACCTCAGTTCGTTAGCATAGCAACAGAATGTTTAAGTAAATTAAATCTTACAGCTAAGCCATCGTTATCCTTTAGTCTTTCGAACGGTGAACTTAAACAAAAGAAAGTTTTAACAATGCGTAATCATTTTGCTATTCTTAACAGATCGGAAGAATGTTTTAATAACTTTTTTTAAAGTATCCTTTTTAAATAAAGAAACAAAAGGATTATCATCGCTCCTTACTCCTTATTATTTGAGAGACAACAGATTCATCATAATCTGCCTTTAATGGTACTACTGCTGGGATACCTCCTCTAGTTAAAAGGGAGTGGGCCGTGATGTACCACGTGAACCTAGTGCAGGTTGGTGGCAGTACAATGTCTTCGAATTTTTGGTACTAAGAGATTTCTTTGAGTTTGGAAAAGTTCATATTTGTAGTCAAAGGACTTGAAATATCATTATGGGGTGTCACTTTTTGATATTTATTTTTGAATCCAAAAAAATTGAAAAGCTCACGATGAAAGTCACGACTTAGCCTATTGTCCGTATGACTCGAGGTGGCCCTGCACAAGTCCGAGGCCATGGGTATGTTAGTTTGTAAGGTATATGTCTATGGGACATTGTAACCTGAGAATAAATGTTTTTATTATTATAAACATTTTAACATGTTATGTTACATATCTAATAACTTTATTTCAGAGTATTCATAATAATAATATCATCATCATTTCAGCCGAAAGACGTCCTCTGCTGGACATAGGCCTCCCCCTAATAATATAAATAATAATATAATAAATTTCGTATTATTAACACGAAATTTAATACGTACATAAATAACAGAACATCCTTATTTGAATTAGTAAGTCCTTTTTCACAGAAAATTTGTTTTACTGTAAAGTATCTGTTTTATAACGTAAATATGACCACCAGGGACAAACAAAATTTCAACACAAAATCTAGTTACTTAAAACCTTTTACATAGATTCGCCTAGAATATTAAACAAAACAAAATACAACACTTAATCTATGCCCATTATCTATTTCTATTAATTTCGAATCCACGAGCCAATTTGCATGCTAACCACGTTTCTATGTCGTTTGTTTCAGTGTTTTAGTCCCCTTTGCATTAGAATAAGCAAAGTACTTGACTATGTCAGCAGTATTGTTACTAAACTTTGAGAGCCCATCCGGTTGAGAAGTTTTGAATTTTCGTTTCCGGGCTTCCAAATGTTATTAAAAGCTGTTTTGGTTTTGGAAACTAATAGATAGGCACTAATTAGGTTAAAACTTAAAGAAAAAGTGTTTTTTTTTTTGTATTCGGTACTAGATTCTGCCCGCGACTTCGTCCGTGTCAAATTTTTGCTCCCCTAACCCTTCCCGTCGCATCGAAATGCCTGCCAGTTTTTTCCATTTTTCGTTGCTGCTTGTTGCGTGATGTTATATAGCCTAGATCCTTTCTCAATAAATAGGCTACTCAACACAAGAAGATTTTTCCAATTCGGACCAGTAGTTCCTGAGATTGCCGCGTTCAACCAAACAAACAAACTCTTTAGCTTGATAATATTAGTATAGATGTACAACAAAAAGAGGAATGGGCGGTATATCTTACGGTTGCCATTTAAAACCATAGATTTAGAATTCATAATATGAGTCAAGCCAAGTAAATCAGCTTCCAGTCTAACCAAATCCAGCTTAATACCAGTATTTTACATGGAGCGACTGCCTATCTAACCTCCTCAACCCAGTCACTGGGTAAAGCGATACCCCTTGGTAAGACTGATTGTCAGACTTTCGGGCTTCTGACGACCCGTAACGATCGTCAGAGATGAATGATAGCCCGGTATAACGGCTTGACGTACTTTCCCAGACACGGACGAGTCGTGGTATGTAAAGATGGTCACCAATCCACGGATTAACCGCAGTAACCGTAGCTTAACCAGTTTGACCAAAACATGCGGCTGTTGTTACTTAGCCACAAGTCCGTCCAGGGATAAGAAAATCAAAATAAATAATCAAAAAACGATAGCAGTTAAGAGACTTCAGTCTTTAGTTACATGATTGAGTAAAAACGAAAAAAGATAGATGAATGCTTACTGCTGGAACAAATGGAAAAGGTTCCTCAAAAGGAGATTAATAACGTTAAGGAGGGCAAACGGGAGGAAACGCCCAGGTGTTTCCATTGCGAGGATCGTCTGGAGGACACGGTGGAGCATACGGTGGAGCATACGGTGGAGGTTTGCCCTGCCTGGGTGGAGCACCGCCGTGTCGTCGTGGAGGCGATTGACAGCGGCGACCTCTCGCGTCCAGCCCTGGTACGAGTCATGATACGAAGAGAGAGAGCATGAGAAGCCGTCACCTCCTTCTGCGAAGCAGTAGTGCTCGCGAAGGAGGAGGCGAGGCGCGTGACGGAGTGGCAGTCTCTGCGCCCTCACGTCCCTAGCCACCGCAGGAGGAGACGCCCCAGGCGTCGGGAGCCAAGGGAGTCGATAGCGGACTCCCAGCCACCCTAGGCGCGAGCTTGTGGGCGGCGAGCAAAGGGTAGCTCGCCGCCCGGTAAGGATCAAGCTCGGGTCGACGGCGCGTAGTGTTTCACGCGCGCCCCAAAGAGATGTCAGCAATACTGAAGGGGTCTACTAGGACCGATGCCTGCCAGGGTCGTGAGATTCGTTCGAAAGAGTTACCGTGGCTCTGGCACATGGGCAACTGAACGGACATGGGTGGGTTTTAGTCAGTGAAAGTCTGTCAAGCTCTTCCGCTTCGCCCAGAGCGGGAAAAGTCATTTGATGATTTCCCACACAAAAAATAAAGGAGGGCAAAGACACCACACAAGTGAGGATAGTGTTTGATGTTTACCGCAACCTGCCAGGGACATGAATATGAATGAGTTTAGATATGGAACACAAAAGTACAAAGATGTACTGGATAGATATTTTCGATTGGTACCTTTGAGTGAAGCAGAGACAAAGAGTTGTAGGTTCCGAATATGTGTTGTTTCAAACAAAATTTCAATTTAAATAGTACCTGACTCAATAAAAATATCTGAAATGCTTTTTTCTTGCCCTCGTACCAAGTTGTCCAGTAAAAAAGTAACAGTTACATCAGACCCAACTGAATCTTGCAGACCTCAAATAACACGGACAAATAATACCTAATTACGAAATGAATTTGTAATTCAAATTCGCCGGCTTAATTCGAAAACTTTATAAGTTCATTTGAATTATTATTTTAATCTAAATGTTTAACGTACCGGATCCCACCTGCCAGCAGACTTCCATAGAGTGGTTCTTTTTTTAAATCAATGAAATGCAATTTCCGAGAGTGCTACCTGCCATTTTGTTAAAAGTAAAAAATCTTTGGGCACATTTCATATTTTATTTTTGCACAAGTTTTTGCTTCGGTGATTTACTTATCTTAGTATACAAATATACAGGAAGATTTAAAGTTAACTTAAGTAATTATTTTGTTTCATATAAACTTACAAAAATTGCAAAAAATAAATCTACAGGCCCTAATATGTTTGCAATTTGATTGTGTACACAATCAATATGTTTTTGGACATGTAGTTAATCTATGCTTTTATTATTACTGTAGGTGTACACCAGGGATCCGTCCTGAGCCCGTTCCTATTCAGCGTAGTATTAGACATTGTGTCGGACAGCATCAGGAACTCCCATGAGCAGCCCCCGTAGCTGCTCATGTATGCTGATGATATTGCGCTGGTAGACGCGGACAGGGTACGACTGGTAAGACGCGTGAAGGCGTGGAAGGGTACGCTTGAGAACGGTGGTCTGAAGCTCAATGTGGCGAAGACAGATTACTTGGCCTGCAATACAGCAGATCTCACATCCGTCCGCATAGGTGAAGACACGGTCGAGCGCAAGGATCAGTTTAAGTACTTGGGACTTGTACTCCACGCGTCTGGTGACATCGACTACGACGTCAAGGCATGCATTGCTGCAGCGTTGGCCAAATGGCGAAAGGTGTCTGGTGTCATTTGTGACCCCAACATACCGGTTAACCTGAAGGGACAGGTCTATAAATCCACCATTAGGCCTGTCCTTTTATATGGCAGTGAGGCGTGGCCCGTACTTGAGCGACACAAGCAAGAACTGCGTGTCACGGAAATGAAAATGTTGCGCTGGATGACCGGAGTTACGCGGAGAGACCGCGTCAAGAACTCACGCATTCGCGGCAGCCTTCATATCCGTGACATAGCAGACAAATTGCAGGAGTGTTACCTACGTTGATACGGGCACGTATTACGGAAACCGGCAAACTATGTGGGGAACAAATGTCTGGTCATACCGTCTCCGCCGGGTCCCTGTAGAAGGGGCAGACCCAATAAGTGCTGGCTTGACGTCGTAGCGGATGACATGCGTACCAACGAACTCATCATAAGGGATGCACAAGACCGTCCAAAGTGGAGAGCTAAAAGCAGGAAAGCGGACCTCGGGCTCCGAAAGGATACAACCGGGATAACGCAAGGAGGATGATGATGATGAGTTATTCTATGCTTTATTACCCGACTATTTTAATTGTATCCGTTTCATTTCCAACACGAACGTAGACGATATGCTAAGAAGGGATATGTAAATACATTTGAACATACCAAAAACAATTTAGCCCGATATGGGTCAGAAATAGTGATATTATGGACAAGGTTCGCAAATGTATAAGTTATTCCAAACGATGCGAGTTTCAGACGTTGCGGCTTATATTGCAGGGATATTCCAAGTATTAGATTTAATCTCGTGGGTTTACGAAATTCAATTTTGAAGCAATTGATTTTTCTATTCCAGTATGCTCCGTAAGGCATACCTTGAACGGGAATTGCATATTTTGAGTGCGCTGAAATCGAAATAGATAGTTATGTGTAACATTAAGTGGAATCAGATGTTTCTACTGCTGCATGCTGGTGCGTAGGCCTCATCTCTGTAACGCAGGTCCACCGCGGGTTGGTTGGTGTATGCCACATATCTTAGATTATTTTTTTTTACTTCTAGGACGTACCAGTTTCCTCAAAATAGTCAGGTAAAACATCGTAAGGTTATGTTCATTGTAATAAGAAAATAGATGCAGCAGTAGATAAAATTTCTACCATTATAACTATTGATAACAAAATTATTTTCAACTCCAAAGATTACTTTGGAGATACTCTTAACTCTTCTTGGACAGAAGATTAGTATACATGTCATCCTAATATTTGTAATCTAAAAAACAATACATCCTCAAACCCATAACTTAGACAAACACACAGAAAACAAAACAAATCAACTAAGAACCACAACTCATTTCAACTTCCAACCCAGATCATTAATAAGTAGCAAAAATAGCAAGTTCGTAATTGGAACTTCAATATTAAATACCGGTTCTTGGAATTCACAGCTCCGCTCTCCTCTTCTATTGTCAATATTTTATCAAAGAATCCCAAAGGGATAATTCATATTTCATAATAATTGTCATTTCACAGATTTTTCATTCAGGTATGAAGCAGGTTCATTAAATTTAACCTGGGTCCTGGGATTTTAATGATAAACTATTTGCTAACGAGGTCGGTTACTGTCAGATAACGTTGTGAATGAGGCTATTCTTTGCTCTCTAGACGAAGTTGTTCGTTAGATAGTTGTGAATAGTTTGATTTTACATTGTAATGTGGAGTCAGATATTCAAGTTATCTTTTGAATTATGTTTTCTTTTCTTTCTTTTAGTACTTTGTATCTATATTCTATAGTTTCTCTCTTCTTTTGATGTTGTAATTCAGAATAGAATTTTGTATTCTGGTTTATGAGTGAGGCTTAAATAATGCTTGGCTTTATAACCCGTCTATTGATACCTTTTTGTAATTATGTAGCATTATTTTACTTTATAATGCACTAGCAAGGAGCTCCTCAGAATATTGATCTATATGATATTAAAGTAGTGTCATCACTGTTGCTGACAGCAGGGGTGTATTGCCACGGCTGGAGTAATTAACAAGTTTCAGTATTCCGATACAATTTTTTTGTAACTGATTGCACTGGAATTGATTTCTAAAATACTGTAGTCACATAAACTGTAAGCAATATTTTCCCTTCTAACAACAAATTGCTGCTTCCACTATCAAATGTGTTGTTACTACCCAGCACTTACAATACACTCCAGATGGCGATACTGGATTACGAAAACAAACAACCTAAACGAATGAAATAACTTTCCCTGCTTCATAAGCAGCATCATAAACCGAACACCTTTATTATTTATACGCTCATCAAACCGAGCCCTTTATTGCAACACTTTAGCGACCTCATATCGATACCTATTTGCCACATAAGGAAGGGCAGCTGATACAAATATAACTGGGAACCGATATCAAAGAACGTTATGTTATACGGTACATTTATATATAAGCTGTTACATTTCAGGGTGATAGATTTACGTCACCATAATACGATAAATATAGTACCGTGATACCGATAGTACCGTGTGGTGTCGGACGTAAAGAATAACACCACCCCCTTTCTTCCTGTGGGTGTCGTAAAAGGCGACTAAAGGACTTACTAGAAAATGGGCAGCAGCGTTCTCTATGCATTTTACCACCATACTGCGATCGCCAACCCGCCTGCCAAGCGTGGCGATTATGGCAACGCCCCCCAATTTGGGGGAGGCCTAAGTCCAGCAGTGGACGTCTTACGGCTGAAATGATGATGATGATGATGATGAATACGATAAAATGAATTTAAAAAAAAATCTTTGTTAATCTTTATATTATACTTAGGGATAGCATTTAGTAATAAATAAATTTAAGTAGAAGAAGTCTGTTAGTCGTAGTGGTAACTAAAAAGTTTCCGGAAATTGGTTATCATATGCGGATTGAACCGAGGAATGCGGAAAACGTCGTGCGGAAAGTTTTGAGTACGAATGTCGATGGCTATAAGAATAGGGAAATACCAAAAACGGTAGATGGTGTGAATGATTCGAAAGGGAGTGACTACCGAGATGACAATTAATAGGGAAGTGTTGAAGAAAACAATATAATGCAATATTATTACAACGACTGCAAATAAATCGAGCTAAGGGAAGGGGAATGAACAGATTGTGAATTTAGTAATAAATGAAAGAGAAACAAAACGTCTATGGTCGAGGTACCTCAATTACAACAAAGTTCCTGAAGCGATACTCAAACGCACACATACTCGTAAAGAATAGCATAAGCAAAAAGAGAGAGATAGCCGCGTAGAAGGAGCATAACGCTTTACTTGACGATTCCTAAAAGAACCATATGTCGCGTTAAAGGACTACGTTCCAAAAAAACATCCCCGTTAGTATATCCTTTTTTAGGGTTCCGTTGCCAAACGGCAGAAAACGGAACCCTTATAGATTCGTCATGTCTGTCTGTCTGTCTGTCTGTCTGTCCGTGTATGTCACAGCCACTTTTTTCTGAAACTATAAGAGCTATGCTGTTGAAACTTGATAAGTAGATGTATTCTGTGAACCGCATTAAGATTCTTCCAAAAAATAGAAAAAAAAACAATAAATTTTGGGGTTCCCCATACTTAGAACTGAAACTCGAAAATTTTTTTTTCATCAGACCTATACGTGTATCTATGGATAGGTCTTCAAAAATGATATTGAGGTTTTTAATATCACTTTTTTCTAAACTGAATGGTTTGCGCGAGAGACGCTTCCAAAGTGGTAAAATGTGTCCCCCCCCCCCCCCTGTAACTTCTAAAATAAGGGAATGATAAAACTAAAAAAAATATATGATGTACATTATCATGTAAACTTCCACCGAAAATTGGTTTGAACGAGATCTAGTAAGTAGTTTTTTTTTTAATACGTCATAAATCGTAAACCGCAATTTACCTTTCATTCAATCAACTCAAATATAAAAATAAAATAAAAAACATTTAATTTCATAAACATAAACCTTATGCATAAACCGTGAATACCTACAAGTTTGTACGGAACCCTCGGTGCGCGAGTCCGACTCGCACTTAGCCGGTTTTTTCAATAATTCTAATAATTCGGTTTTGAGATCAGTCTAATGTTGAAAAGTTTTTTCCAGAGTGCTTTTATTTGCAGTTATTTAAATCACTAATCGCATGTATTTTAGATTTTTTTAAATATTTTTTTTCTATCTCAACTGGCTATATTTTTACCTGAAAATATTCCATCTTATATTTCACTGTTCCCCACGCAGTAAAAGGTGCGCTCGAGCGAGGCAGAGCGAAATAAAAGGGGTTTGAAGGTCAGTGGCGATGGTACTGCATTATTACTATTACATGCGCGCCGATGGATTTTGTGAGAATAATTTTAGGTGATTGACCTTTTGGGAATTCGTGTTGAAAATATAAAATATCCAGTGAATATTTGGCTGTTAAAAATTCAGAGGCAGTCCGATTTTAGGCTCTTAAGTGTGGTATTTAAGATGGATGTTGGCAGTCAACGATGCAATGCTGATGCTTGTTATGTTAAATAGACCTAAAGTTAAAATGCTGCATCTATGGTACCGTTAATAATTTTATGGAAAAAAAGTATCGGAATACTGAAACTTGTTAATTACACCAGCAGTGGCAATACACCCTTGCTGACAGCTACAGAGATGACACTACTTGAAAATCTCATACTATTATGAGCTTTATATGATTCAGTAAGTAGGTTAGTTACGTATTATTTTTCAGTGTCGCGCAACCGCCACAAAATAAATAATACCTGAAATAAACCCATCCAGTACTTTATCAAAGTAGGTAACCAATAAATTGGAAAAGTTTTGACACGAATCATCAATATAGAATTATGACATCAAATACGGCCATACATAATGTTACCACGCAAGTGTAACAACATCATGAGTGTACTGCACCAACCGAAGTATATATATACCTTATTATAGAATCTATATGTATACCTAATCTATATGTAGGCCACATACAGATTAGGTATACATATAGATTCTAATCGAAAAATTTCTTCGATCCAAGATACTATTCGTCGGTTACAAAGAAAAAACTGCTATTTCATAGAAAATGTAATACCTACGCGATCCAAATATATGGAACAGCAAATTTTTTATCAATAACCTAATTGTTGCAACACAGGGAGGTCAGAATCATACATATTTATAGAGATTTCATGATAACATGTTGCGCATCGATATTCGTGCCACCCTGTATTATATCTTGTAGCTGATAGTCCTTGAGATAGTCCATTTCCAGCCGACTAGGCGAGCCAGTGAACCATTGAGTTGTCGCTATCCATGTTTATGTACGCACGTATTACACGTAGGTACTCTCGAGACATGAGGGATAAACACAGGAGATTCACTTTGATATTCAATTTAAACATGTTGTATTTCTGGTCGAAAAGAAGGTCTTTGCCGTATGTTACTTTGAGCTTCAACACATTCAAGGAACATTACTAAAAATGAGTCAAGAAAAGGTCCTGATAGAGAAACTGGTATTTATTAAATTTGTTACGAAACGCATTGCTATAAAGAAACAAAAATCTATAAAAATGTCGAAGTTTCGAGCCTGCCATACACGAGCACTCTATTCCATAACAGTTCACGGCAACGCGCTCCTAAAAGCACTAAAAACCTTCCATGTGTGTGGAATCTGACGTGAATTAACTGGAGTGGTTGGAAATATTGGATTTCCAAATTCAAAATCCAACGTTCCATACTCCACAATCCAACTCATCGTGATGTCAGTTTGAGCGGTAAACATGTCATGGACTCAACTGTTTCCTTTACTTTAAAAACTATTTTTACAAAAAAAAAACAACCGACTTCCATAAAAACACTACAAATTGAAAAATAACTTTAATTTCGGAAGTCGGTGTCTTAGGATCTGTATTTATGGTTTTTTTGCCACCGACTTCCGAAATTAAAGTTATTTTTCAATTTGTAGTGTTTTTATGGAAGTCGGTTGTTTTTTTTTTGTAAAAATAGTTTTTAAAGTAAAGGAAACAGTTGAGTCCATGACATGTTTACCGCTCAAACTGACATCACGATGAGTTGGATTGTGGAGTATGGAACGTTGGATTTTGAATTTGGAAATCCAATATTTCCAACCACTCCAGTTAATTCACGTCAGATTCCACACACATGGAAGGTTTTTAGTGCTTTTAGGAGCGCGTTGCCGTGAACTGTTATGGAATAGAGTGCTCGTGTATGGCAGGCTCGAAACTTCGACATTTTTATAGATTTTTGTTTCTTTATAGCAATGCGTTTCGTAACAAATTTAATAAATACCAGTTTCTCTATCAGGACCTTTTCTTGACTCATTTTTAGTAATGTTCCTTGAATGTGTTGAAGCTCAAAGTAACATACGGCAAAGACCTTCTTTTCGACCAGAAATACAACATGTTTAAATTGAATATCAAAGTGAATCTCCTGTGTTTATCCCTCATGTCTCGAGAGTACCTACGTGTAATACGTGCGTACATAAACATGGATAGCGACAACTCAATGGTTCACTGGCTCGCCTAGTCGGCTGGAAATGGACTATCTCAAGGACTATCAGCTACAAGATATAATACAGGGTGGCACGAATATCGATGCGCAACATGTTATCATGAAATCTCTATAAATATGTATGATTCTGACCTCCCTGTGTTGCAACAATTAGGTTATTGATAAAAAATTTGCTGTTCCATATATTTGGATCGCGTAGGTATTACATTTTCTATGAAATAGCAGTTTTTTCTTTGTAACCGACGAATAGTATCTTGGATCGAAGAAATTTTTCGATTAGAATCTATATGTATACCTAATCTGTATGTGGCCTACATATAGATTAGGTATACATATAGATTCTATAATAAGGTATATATATACTTCGGTTGGTGCAGTACACTCATGATGTTGTTACACTTGCGTGGTAACATTATGTATGGCCGTATTTGATGTCATAATTCTATATTGATGATTCGTGTCAAAACTTTTCCAATTTATTGGTTACCTACTTTGATAAAGTACTGGATGGGTTTATTTCAGGTATTATTTATTTTGTGGCGGTTGCGCGACACTGAAAAATAATACGTAACTAACCTACTTACTGAATCATATAAAGCTCATAATAGTATGAGATTTTCAAGTAGTGTCATCTCTGTAGCTGTCAGCAAGGGTGTATTGCCACTGCTGGTGTAATTAACAAGTTTCAGTATTCCGATACTTTTTTTCCATAAAATTATTAACGGTACCATAGATGCAGCATTTTAACTTTAGGTCTATTTAACATAACAAGCATCAGCATTGCATCGTTGACTGCCAACATCCATCTTAAATACCATACTTAAGAGCCTAAAAAACAACCGACTTCCATAAAAACACTACAAATTGAAAAATAACTTTAATTTCGGAAGTCGGTGTCTTAGGATCTGTATTTATGGTTTTTTTGCCACCGACTTCCGAAATTAAAGTTATTTTTCAATTTGTAGTGTTTTTATGGAAGTCGGTTGTTTTTTTTTTGTAAAAATAGTTTTTATTTTTAAATTTTTAGTTGTGGTATCCACCCCGCACTAATTCCAAACAAACAATGCATATTTAAGCGATAGCAGAAATCGCGGTTGATTTGCTGTCATTTTTTAAAGAGTTCCAGTGTCTATCTCTGGAACTAATCATCAGATCTATATGAAATTTATATGGGACCATTTCGGAATAAACTCCTTTCAAACAAAAAAAGAATTTTGTAAATCCGTCTTTATATGACGGAGTTATGGCCGAACATACATAAAAAAAAAAAAAATATAATCATCCGAATAGAGAACCGCATACTAAAAAAAAAAAAAAAAAATATATATAAAAATATAATAAATGGCCAGGCCAAAATGATTAAGGCTGCTTTTTTTTTATTAAGCAGACAGTAGAGTGGGTAAGAGCCCACTCTAGTGTCTGCTGAGGAATCAATTCTCGATGTCAACGAGTATGTCTATCTAGGACAAGATATCTTCTAACTCCTGATCGATAAGGAGTTGTACCTTCCATCATCAGCTCAACGGAATATAAGAATACAAGTAACGGTCTAAACGTGCCTATAATATTCAAAGAATTATCCCCTAACCTTCTAACCTTTCACTGTAAGTTCCTATATGTACTGTTCACCAATGAGGAGTTCCATGCGGTATCTTCGAAGACTATAATTAGTTCACCACGGATGGATAGATAGAACCAGCAATTATTTTTGATCTTTAGTACAATATCCAAATCACATTACGTGTACTGTTTGTTTTTGAGGAGTTCCTTCGTTTATCTCCCAAAGTATACATCAAATCTTCACAAAATTAATATGGGACCACCTCAGGAGTATACCCTTACGAATAAAAAAAGAATTTTCAAAATCGGTTGACAATTGGCGGAGAAATCGGTGAACATACATAAAAAAAATAAAAAATACATACAGTCGAACATATAACCTCCTCCTTTTTTTGAAGTCGGTTAAAAATGCTAAAGATCACACTCACACTCCAATTATTTATTTCAATTAAACAATTTACAGCCACTTTTGAACTGTCAAAAAGTCGGTCAGACAGTCAGAAGGTTATAGCTAGTTGCCATTCTAAAACGTAGATCTCTATGGAGAAGAGTGGATAACAATTTCAAGGAGACTCTTTACTGATTACTTTATTACAAAATCTTGGGTACATTATTCTCGTTGCTTCTATATGTGAGAGTAATATTAAGAAAATGTAGAAGCAATTTCAAATATAAGATTTTTAAAAGTCAGGAAGTAAGGAGGTGACTAGTCTCAAAACGGCTTCAAAAGGTTTTATTGTTGTCATAATTGTGTTATTCAATAGAATAGAAGCTTTTACAAAATTTCTCAGGCAACATCTATAAAAAATATTTGACAGAAAAATATTTCCAACTGAAAACTCACTGAACCAAAAAATTCCAATAAAACGAAGCGAGACCAAACAAAAATAATTCCCACCTACATCCACGGTCCACTGATCAAACTGAAGCGTTTCCTTTACAGATGAAATAAAGCCGTGATCGCATGGACGACGCTGCCGTTCCGGGCCGTCTCGGCGGCCGGACGACACCCGTTCCCCGTTTGGCACATTCCTTATCTATAACGGTGAGATTTGAATAGCACGACAGTGAGGGAGGTACATAATAGCTATTCAATGAGACATGCATTCTATGTTGATGTTTGCATTATTTTGCGTGTCAAGGGTGTTCTAGTTGTGGGTGAGGGATATATGAAATTAGAATATTCGAGGTCATAGAGGGACTACAATGTATCAAATGATTGCGATGTATGACGGAGTTAATAACTTTGTTTTGATCAATATAAGATGTACTGAAGTAGAATGTTAAAATTCTCCGAAATTATGATAAAAGGTTCGAATAATTTGTTATGTGTAAGTAAGAAGTTAAAAAAAGTTTTTTAATTCAGAAAAATTGTTGACAAGAAAAGTATTTTTTAAACCAGTAAGAATACGAAGACGTGTCTTAAAATTTCTTCATCAAACACTAGCTTTTTAAGATACGATATGGAATAAGAAGTTTTACAGTCTCATAAAATTTTTCATACTAAGCTCAAAATTGAAACAAAATTTTACAAAGCTACATCATTCTAAGTTTTAAATACAGTTTTGTTGCAGATGCACTGAGGCCCGGTAGCGGTACCAGGCCACTCAACTCAGACAATAATACCAGCCTTCAATATCAACATGAATTCTACGGAGACCAGCCTTGACGTGAACCGGTCCACACCGATCTATACTATCGGTACCAGCTTTATTACGCAATGGTAAGAATTATTTTTTAATCTTATACATTTCACGTTAAGCTGTTTAATTATGATATTTGTCGAATCTTGCGAAAGTTTTCACCCAGTTCCCGTAATCCGATTGAAGGGAATTTGTGGCACATAGTGGCACAGTGTGTGGCATTTTTAGCTTCTCCCGTGATCAAGCCACATTTTGGGTCATTGATACAACTACCTTTTGAATTAGGCGACTACAATCAATTCTATTTTAATGTAAATGTTGACGTTCAAAAGTGCCTTTCATGTGCCTATTTGAAATAAATGCTTTGATCTTATCCATATTTATCTGGTTAGGTAATCTTCCTTACAAGGTCATTAACTGGTATATCTTGTAGCCAAGAATGAGGTGGTAGGTCATATAAAAGTAATCTGCAAAAGACTACCTTATGTTTGACAGGCTGGCGAAAAAGCTTTAATAACATTCGAAAAGTCAAGCAAATACAGAAATAGAATACCAGAAAAACAGGAATGAGATTTGGCTGATAAGCCAAAACAAAAAAAAAAAAAAAAAATAAGAAAAAAAAAATAGGAAAAATTATAAATGTGCACATCAAATGTCTTTTATTACTCGATCTGGTACAGAAAGCTTCTGAGGCTCTTAAAAAGGGAGACAGATCTCATATGTATACTATTTCATATTCTATGTGCGTTCAAAGTTTTATCCAATCATATCATATTCAACCATCGTTACAATCGAAGGACCAACATCCAAGTATTCGCTTTTCCAATATCTCTGGAAACATAATGAAGAATTCATAGCAGTTATAGTTATATACGTCGTTGACTAAAGCTATTGTGTACAGTTCCAGTCACGTGTATGTTTCGGGTCTAGCCGAACAGTTCCGGAGGCAAACAAAGTCTGCTCATGAAATCTTCACGAGGCTTGCCTACACGTGAACGTCTATAGAATCGAATAAAGGGGCCGAGATAGATCGAGAGGAATTGGGGTTTTGTATTTTAAGGTTTAAATCGTAATAGTCACGGTTTTTATTTAAATATGGCCTTAATAACTGGTCGTATGTTATTAAGCGTCGTTCTATTTGTACTGACCTCAATCTATATGGTTCAATATGTGCATTAAGAACGAAATCAAAACTTGAGATGTTTTCTTGAACACCGAAGAAATAATAACAAAGATCTTAATTGGAGTCTCTACAGTTGGAAAAGCTACCAAGATAAGAAAAATGCGCACAGCAATAAAGTTCTAACCTTACAAGCATTGACATAACATGAAAATTACACAGCATAGCGAGAATAAGACTAACAAACAAACTAGACAATAAAGAATCAGGAAGATTAAGCCACACATATCGTAATCATAATACAGTATATAGAATGTGTTTAATCTAAACAGCTCGTAAAAATAAAAATATCGTGCTAAAAACCCTATAAAAACGAGCAAATGGTCCTTCTATGTCCCATTACAGTCTCTGAATACTTGATTTTACGATCTAGTGTGGGTATGCTGCACTAAATTCAGCTTTATATGAATAATATAGTACAATAGTCAGTCTTGCAGAAGAAACTGTACCTCTGAACATGAAAGTATGTTGTATTCATGAACAGAAAGGTCAGACTAGTAAAATTTCGTTATTTATATTGTTCTTGCAGTATTTTCATGCATTGGTGTCCGGACTATAATGGTTTATATTGCATTTGCTAAAATTTTCATCTCTTTTGAAATACGACGAGAAGAGGTCCAGTAACTCTTATTTTTATGTGATGAGTTTGAGAATATTGCCTCAATCACCAATAAAAAGTCAAAGGAATTTAGATAAATAATGGTGCACAGTTCAGTGGTAGTCACGTTTATGTGTATCCCATGGCTCCCGCGGGTGTCGTAAAAGGCGACGAATGGACAGCAGCGTTCTCTATGCTTTTTACCACCATACTGTGATAGTCACCCCGCTTGCTAAGCGTGGCGATTACGGCAAACCCACCCCGTTTGGTGGAGGCCTATTATTATTATTTATTTATTTCAGACTACAAATGAGGTCCATTGTGTTAGTAACAATCTTACTTAGCCTATGTTAGTACTTAATAACTAAAACAGATCTTGTCCAATTGGCTAACGCCCACAAAAGCGGTCTATCTGCCCGGGCGGCTATCGAGTGCAGAATGATGTTGGGACTGTCACGCAACCTGCGAAATAGCGAGGCAGATTTCTTACGCCATACTGCGTCAAAGCTGTCGGTGCGCGCGGCGGCAAACATTGCCGATGCACTACAGAAGCGTGGCAGTCGCAACAGCACCCTGAACGCATTGTTATACTGGATACGCAGAGCATTGCCAGCCCTTTGGGTATATCTGAACCACAGGGCTCCCGCGTACAGTGTCCAGGACTAGACGTCTTACAGCTGAAATGATAATGATGCTGGTGATGGTGCACAATTAGACCACAGATCAACACATAGGACACTACTAGAACACATTAATGATATATTTTATCCATGATAGGACAGATAAACCCGGGCCACAGCTAGTTTCATCATATTTTGATATTGTCATAATTTCACGTTGTGTAGCAACGTGTATCTTAGAGTCACGTGCTTTCCTCGAGAGCCGAAATACAATGCGGAACAGAAGTCTTTCTCATAAAGGTTGCTGGCGGCAGCTGTTGACCGAAACCCATTATTATGCGGATTCGAATTAACAAGGAGAAAAAACATTATTTGTTTATTTTGGTTTAATTCTTTTAGGGTAAAAACCAAATACGAGGAAACGATCTAAAATTATACTGAACGACCTTTTCCTTTAAAGTTTTTATTTCGTCTTTATTTTTTGTCTGCTTTTTCTAACTTCAGACATATCTAAACCATAACAAAATTCACTGTTATAACATTAAAAAACCACAACATAATCTGTTAATAGCTTTAATGGGCTTTTACTGAAAACTACTTCAAAGTTTCGCACAAAAATATGCATATTTGCAGAAGACTTTGTGCTGAAAATGGTCGGAATGTTTTCGTTGCTTCTTCAAACTAAAACGCGAGGTAAACGCAAAGTATGAGAAAGCTTTTGATATTGATTTTACCCTGTTGTACCTGTATATTTCTATGTCAGTATATTTTGTAAGGGATATTATTATTAATATAATTAAATCATCGCTTCCTTTGCCATTGTATCGCAGAAACTGTATCGAAATACCGCATGTTGTGGTAGAAATATTAGCCAGTACACAAAAGACTACCCTGCAGAGTGCACCGATCATCCATTTTATTAAACGAATACCTTCTGCCCGCAACTTCGTCCATGTCAAATTTCTTGTTCCCCCAACCCAGCCCGTCGCATCGAAGTGTCTGCCCATGCAAGTGCTCTGTATTCACGATTTTTTTCATTTGAATACTTTTTTTTCTTTTCGTTATTATATAGCCTTCCTCGATAAATGGGCTATCCAACACAAAATATTTTTTGAACTTGAACTGGGAGTTTCTGAGTTTAGCGCGTTTAACAAAACAAACTCTGCAGCTATATGATATTATACAGTAATGTGTTATAGATATGGTGGGGAAGCTACTTTAACGCAGATAACAAAATAACATGGTCAAGATCCAGCTGTAAGCCAATAAAAGCCATCATTCTACATATTGAGTCATCAGTACTCTGAGGGACGGTCCACATTTTTCTGACCACGTCGTCGTAAAGCTCACAAAAATAGCTAGAGGGTCTATCGTAATGCTCTTGTGGGTATATTACAGTCCTTTCAGCTTTATGGTCGCAAAATGTGACCAAAACTGATGAGTCTACAATTTAATAAAACGTAAGCGATCTACCCAAGCGACGATATCACTCCATTTGTCGCGATTGCGTTTCCTTGATTGCAGAACTTCATTACATCCTATTTTTAAAGCCTTTGAAAACGTTTTCTGAGGAGTTCGTAAAGAGGATATCCTTGAACCTAGGTCAACTTTCGATCGTGTGCTAACCTAAAATAACTGTAATGTTTTAGAGTGGATTTAAAATATCCAGTTAAGTACTCCTTTTAGTTAACAGGGCAATATCAAAACTTATGTTACTACAACCGTGTACCGTGTGGTGCCGGACGTAAAGAATAACACCACCCCATTTCTTCCCGTGGGTGTCGTAAAAGGCGACTAAGGGACTTACTAGAGAATGGGCAGCAGCGTTCTCTATGCATTTTATCACCATACTGCGATCGCCAACCCGCCTGCCAAGCGTGGCGATTATGGCAAAGCCCCCCAAATTGGGGGAGGCCTAAGTCCAGCAGTGGACGTCCTACGGCTGAAATGATGATGATGATGATGATGTTACTACAATATTTTACGAATATAATAAAAATATATTTCCTCACTATGAAAAGTTATACGTAACACCGCTTCCAACAATACACTCGTCCAAAAATAATGTTTTTGTTAAATTGTTTATCTATATTTTATTTTCAACAAATGAATTGAGTCTATGATTGATGATAACTTTCAACAGTAACGACAGAGAAAAACTTTTTGGATTACTAATTGGATCGAATTTCGCTTCCATTGATCTAGTTATAACAATTGTTTTGGGTGAAAAAGTATTGGTACAACAGGTTCAATATTTTTGTCTTCTATATGCTTAGCTTTAGCTTGTTTGGTGTGGAAAAACAGCCCATTGTCCCACTACGGGGTAAAGACATGTCATACAGAGAAAGCACGAAGAAAATGTGAACGTGTGGAATGTATTCTTCATTGTTCTAAATCGTGACTAAAAGATAGCATGATCTATACTATATGAATATATGTATTGCCATAAGTATCTCCGGAGCGTTTATCATAATTTGCCTAGCCTTTTTAACCGACTTCAAAAAAAGGAGGTTATCACCTCGACTGTATTTTTTTTAAATGTTTGTTACCTCATAAGTTTTGACTGGATGAACCGATTTTGATTATTCTTTTTTTATTTGAAAGCTGATGCTTTTGGAAAGGTCCCATTTAGGTAAGAAATGCTTTTGGAAAGTTCCCATAATTTGGTTCCATTTGGACAATGGGGTTCATGTGAAAACCACATAAGTCTTAAATTTGCATTAAGTATTTGCGCGACAAATGAACGAATAACGCGATTAGATTAGTGCGGGGTATCTACCATAACTAAAAAGTTAAAAATAAAAACTTTTTGCAAAAAAAAAAAAAATAACTACCGACTTCCTAAAAAAAAGCACTACAAAGTGAAAAATATCTTTAATTTCGGAAGTCGGTGGCAAAAAAAACCTTAAATACAGATCCTAAGACACTGACTTTCGAAACTAAAGTTATTTTTCACGTTGTAGTGTTTTTTTTTAGGAAGTCGGTTGTTATTTTTTTTTGTAAAAAGTTTTCAGAACTATGTTGGCCTTGGTCTTCATATACCCGAATTAAGCTGATCTGCACAACCCAGTTACTGGGTAAAACAGAATTTCAGAGTCGAGCAAGATCACGTCAAGTGGACCCCCGTTTTTCCACTTGATCATTACATTTAGATATGAATATTTTTTTATGAAGTATTTACTATGAACAAATAATTCCTAAAACAGTTTTTGAAAATTTTCTTTTTTACAAATATTTTTTTTAATGAAAATTTTTTGGACTTTTAATTAAAAAATCAATGAATAAAAAGCTATTAAAGATATTTTAATGAAACTTTCAGGATTCATATTTCAATAGTTGTACTTTGATATGATATATAAAAGTTCAAATTATTTATTGATATTCATATTGTTAATTAACTTTTAAGTTAACAAATGATAATTTCAATGACTTCTCCCTAAAAAAACAATTTTTTTTCTCGGTATTATGCATTAAACATCAAAGTAATAAATTTTTTTTTTGTTCAATCTAATCGCGAGCAGTCAAATGTTTTTGCGGATTCTATTACAGAGATATTTTTTTTGTTTTTTGAGGGAGAAGTCATTGAAATTTTCATTTGTTAACTTAAAAGTTAATTAACAATATGAAAATCAATAAATAATTTGAACTTTTATATATCATATCAAAGTACAACTATTGCACTATAAATCCTGAAAGTTTCATTAAAATATCTTTAATAGCTTTTTATTCATTGATTTTTTAATTAAAAGTCATAAAATTTTTCATTAACAAAAAAAAATGTTGTTAAAATGAAAATTTTCAAAAACTGTTTTAGGAATTAATTGTTCATAGTAAATACTTCATAAAGAAATATTCATACCTAAATTTAATGATCAAGTGGAAAAGGGGGGTCCACTTGACGTGATCTTGCTCAGTTTCGAGATTCTAATTACCCTTAAGGACTGAGAAATATCTACTAATGATAGCCGGGCCAACAGCTTTACACGATGGGACTAATCTCGTCAAGCATAGCTTAATCTTAGAGATCGACCCGTTATTTTAGCCACGAGACTCTCTGACGTCCAGTATATCAAATTAATTTCTTAGAAAATATTTTGTTCTTCATTCACAGGTTTTAATAATATTTTAATGATTAAGCTGATATTACAATATTCATGTTTGTCAACAGGAAACTGCAAAAGATGAGACAACGGACGTGTCTAACTACCGCTGGAGGGTACCAGGAATGTCACGGCGAGTACCTCGTAGCCAATGGCACCAACTACACTGACATTTACTACTTCAACAACACCTTTGAGAATATTCTCACCGTGAACGGTGGATTGGTGAGTTTTTCTCTGTATTTTGCTGAATTTACTTCTTATTGTTTTCTTAATTTTGTGCGTTTTTATGATTTAGGGCCGATTTTACAATAGTCACAGTTACCTTTTAAATACACATATCAGTCAAACGGCAAATTGCCATTTTTGTTCGTCTCATTATATTTAGGGAGTGAAGAGTCGGCCATAAATCTGTTTTGAGATAGATTAGCATCAAGGTCTAGTCTAGTTTCATGCGTATAATATACACCAGTATTAGCATTTTTATTTTGTGGATGGGAACCCAGCAAATTACGTCTCTCGCTCTGAGTGGAGCGGAAGGGCGTGTCAGACTTTTACTGACTAAAACCCACCCGTGTTCCTTCAGTTGCCCATATGCCTGGGCCACGGTACCTGTTTCGAACCAATCTCGCGACTCTTGCAGGATCAGTATTATCATTAGAATTATTATTGACTAGCTTTTGCCCGCTGCTTTTTGGGTGGGAAATCATCAAATGACTTCTCCCGCTCTAGGATGGAGCAGAAGGGAGTGTCAGACTTTTACTGACTAAAACACACCCGTGTTCCTGCAGTTGCCCATATGCCAGGGCCACGGTATCTCTTCCGAAGGTACTACTCATTAAGAGAATTAGTCCAAGCAACTTATCATTGTCATTTGCCGCATTGCTTAAAAAAAATTATCTACTGGATCAAATTCTTGTTATACTGCGCCATTCTTAGTCCGACTGACTACCAGTTTTTTTTAATACACTCAAAGAGGTACTGCATGTATTCAGTAGCCCCACTTTATTCACAGCTGTCTATTCAGTCGACTCCCTTCTTTGAATCGATTATACCGACTCATTAATTAACTTCGTTATCCGTTATTCGATAAAAAGTCGAACAAAAATTAAATAAACCTTCAATAAAATTGAAGTTTCGCAGTATTTTAGCGATACAAAACTAATGCAAGCCACTAATGACCAAAGTTAGTTGTTTCGTTATCGACTTCAATATGAACTGGGAGAAAATGTTTATTGATTAACCTACAAATATTTGTTTATACTGTGGGAATTTTTGCACAATTTTCCTACTTTTATTGCATGCTTTATTTATTTCTACCACTCATTCGTTGCAAAAAAATCAAATTAATAGAGAATGTGCTTAAATCAATTACTGTTCTACAGATCAATAGATAACGTATATTATGGAGTAAAATTGAACGACGATTTAATATCAATTAGGTTGCATTCACACACGCTACATACGGAAGTTCCCGCCTCTGTTGCAGGCTGAATGTGGGGCGGATGTAATTCAAAGCCAGCTTATTATATTTTATACAAAAAACAGCGCTTGTCGACCAGCTTTTCTACAATCCTTTAATTTCTATTTCATGAAAAAACCGCAGTCCTATTTTGAAAATTAGCCTGTTCAAACTTGAACACCTCATTTAGACACTTATCAAGTCAATGTATTTCTAAATTAATTTAAACTTTCTAACTTTACTTAGTATCTCCACGGACTTTAAGAGCTTCATTATTCTTTCATACTCTCAAGTTCGTTAGATAAAAAAGGATTAGCTGTTTCCAATCTTCCTTGCGCCATTCACTAAGTTTAATTGCAGTAATATCGGCCTTTTCAGATAAGAACTTGAACTGTTAATGAATAGGCAGCTTTCCTTATTGTGTTTTATTGAATAGACAAATACAATAGCGTTTTTGATCATGACAGAAACTTTGTTTATCATGATGGTGGATTTCGGATTATATTGTTTAATATGAATGATTTATTAAGAAAAGTGATACTAGGTAAAAAAAAACTCATATCATGGAACGACGTATTTAGCAACAATTCCAAAATGGCTGAAATGGAGATACACGTAAAGCCTTTTGCCTTGAATATCGTTATAGTGGATACAAATATAATTGACAGTGAAGAAATATATTCTTTCTTGGTTCTTATATTTAGATGGTAGAAAAAGTCCAGTCTGACTTATTAAAGATTTAAATGTTTCAAAGCATCACATTGAGTGTTTAGTTGTCTTTAAATGAAATTAATCGTCTTTTGCATGTTCTGCACGCAAATTTCTTTAAAGATAATATGGTGATCTGTACCATGTACCAAAATAGACAATACCCAAAGCATTACCAGTCAAACCATTGGCTTGTACGTGTGCTAAAACAATACAACGGATTTTCAAAAGCCTTGATAAAAGAGGTCTTCTATTTCTGCCAACCCCTTTTAAAATAGAAGGGGTAACAAAGGTGCGACTCAATGTTTAACGGTGCAGACAGTTAATCGATTGTACATTATCGGCATCGGTATTGTGTCACGGCCATATATATGTAGGAATGTGTGAACAGAGTGTATTGTACGCATAAGTGAAGTGTGTACATCTAAGCACCTAACGCACATTCCACTTAAAAGTGTGTAGGATTGAGGTTGGCGTTAATGTTTGGAAGGCATTGCATAGCTGTTACTTATTTGGAGAAGATTCTGTTTGGATGTCATGGTTTTTTTAACGTCAGTATTTCAATTTGAATATACACAGCGGCAATTTGTCATATATAAAAAGGAATGTTAGCTTTACAGTCTATTTAATTTATGCATCTTTTGTGTGTGGAATGAGTTGGTGCTTACATCAGAAAAATGGATATTAAATCAATTGTAATCTCTAAATAATATACATATTTGGCTTAGAACTTGATAAGGCCAGTCTGATTTCTGATTATTTGTTTTTTTGACTGGATATTTAAGTATAAAGCATGATTTATGAAAGATCATCACCAATCACAACCATGGATTCAATGCATATTTCTGCGAACTCACTGCGTTGAAATTTTCTAGTTTATGTTGAGAATAACATCCTCCTTTTTTTAAAGTCGGTTAAAAAATAGCTGTGCCATGCATTTTGACTTCGTTGCAGATTGTGTTTTTGATAAACGACGATAATTTCTCACGTTAAGGTCTAGCTCTAGAAACATGTGCTGAATAGTTTCAGTTTGTATGTCGATTTCCCTGTCACATTGCATATTAAACATTTCAGGTTGTCCTGAACTCATCTTATTTATTTTGCAAAGTTCCATTCATTAATATACACAAGTTCACTATCTTAACAGAAAGTAACTAAATCTAACACTTTCAGTACTAAAACTAATTATTCATAAAACAAACTAAGAATGTAAGCAAGAACTTGATCACTTTGCTCAAGAGCTGAGAGCTATACTGTATCTTAACATATTTCTTCGGAAAACGGTAGATATTTGTTTAGTTTACACAATCATTACCAATATCGTGTAGAGCTTTGTTAAAGGCAACTACTGGTATTAAAGGAGTATTATAACTGGGAAATTTATTGACCTTTTTGTAGAATTTAATCGCACTGAAGCTAATGGTATTGCCGTTATTAGCAGAATGTGTTGTCATAGAGGAAATGTAGTAGCGGTTGGATGTCACAACAGCGATAATGTAGAAGCGCTCTGGCCATTATGACTCTGTGGTAATTGAGGTCTTTGCTGTACAAAAATAGGTACACTTAAAGACACTGAACTTTAACAATAATCATCATAATCAGTCTATATTGTCCCACTGGCCTGTGTAGCCTGTGTCCCACTGCTGGGACATAGGTCTCCTCTCGGTGAAAGGAAGTGGGCCATAGTCTACCTCGCGGGTCCAGTGCGCATTCGTAGTGGTCACATCATCATCGTCGAATTTTTTGGTCTAGGACAGGGCTGTCCAAACTACACACCTTCGCGGGCTAATTAAATTGACTACAAAAGCAGAAGGGCCGCAGAAACAAATATTCTCAGTTTTCAAGTTAAAAAAAAACAAGGTTTTTTTTTTGGATGGGAAATCATCAAACGATTATTGGTTCTTCGTTAATTTATCTTTAAAAATCATATCGGTATCAACCTCAACATACGTTGTTGCCAGACGCATTGCATGAAGAAGACTTATCTGAACAATGAAGATCTGTACTTAGATTTTATAAAGTTCATTGTTGAATACGTACTTTCACATAAATAAGTGATACTAGACTATGACTGAAAAAGTAAAACAATTTTCTGATTAATTTACACTTTAAAACATCCGTCGCGGGCCGCATGAAAACAAGCCGCGGGCCGCATGCGGCCCGCAGGCCGTTGTCTGGACAGCCCTGGTCTAGGACATGCCAGTTTCCTCACATGGAATTTCTCAGTAGCATCCCGGAGCCCAGATTTGTATCCAGGGAAGGCTTTTGTCAGCTGTAGACGTTTTTCGGCTAAAATGATGATGATTACTGACCCACTGCTGGACAAGGGCCTTTTCTCATACAGAAGAGAAATCAGTATTGATCATCACGCTTGCTCAAGACGGGTTGGAGACTTCATGCTTATATTAGTAGTATAAGTCCAGGTTCCTACATGATATTTTCCTTCACCGGTGTCCAAAATAAACTTAAGAAGTGCATATAAATCGGACCCTCAGAGTGATCACACATTTTCCACAAGCTGCTTTCCACGAATTCGTCTGCTATCTAGGATGAAAAGTAGCCTACCCTTTCCAGTTCAGAGTCTACTCATGGACCAAATTACATCCACATCCGTTGAAAGCGTTACTAACAAACCTAGAAAAATTAAATAGTTTCTCTGTATAATATTAGTTTAGACATTTTGGCCATTTACCAGTTACAGCATTTAGTATTATATTCTGTGTTTATTAAGCTCAACACTCTTTGCCTAGCAACCAGTCCTGCCTCCGTTCCCGCTGTGGTTGGCGGCCATCTTTGCCACGTGCCTCGTGCTCGTCATCTTACTGACTGTCAGCGGTAACGTCCTGGTGCTCCTTGCCTTCTTGGTCGACAGGACTATTCGCCAGCCTAGCAATTATTTCATCGCCTCGCTTGCAGCTACTGACCTGTTGATTGGTAAGACATATTTTTATATTTATGTAACTGTTATAACTATCATAAAGACTATTTATAATGTGTTACTAAATTAATGCACACCATTAATGTAATTAAAGGTATCCCAAAAATAATTAAAACTACGTCAATTATAGTCAAAACAAACTAAAATAGATCATATGTGAGAGATCATTGTAGTCACATTACAATTTGTAATATGACCATAATTATCTCCCACAATCAGTACAACTGTTTTAATTAATAAACAATATTATACACATAATATTTTAAAAAATGGTGTATGTATTATGATTATCACATAATACTCTAATTGGGGTGTTTCATGGTGTGCGTTAATTCTGGGACATGTTGTATATTGAAAACATTATTGGTGAACAATCGTTATTTTTAATACCTTTTGAAAGTCATGGGAGCAATTTTATTTACTGTGATTATTCGGAGGTTATTTAAAAAAAATATTGTGGTGGCACTTGACCGACACCTAGTAAAACATTATAAATGGTGGTGGTGGTTGGTATATGCAGACTCACGAGCACTAATATATATATACTTAGCAGCTTTTAAAAGTGATTTTCTCCTATTATACTGATTATAATTTTATGTTAATATAGTTTAGTATTTTAAACACACTATTTTCCAATAAGCCTTATCTAAAAGTTACAATGGTTATTTAAAGAGAAAATCGCTTTTGAATTTGGCTATATACAGGGTGTCCAGTAAATAGCACGACATACTGCAGGGGGTGATAGCTTGGGTCACTACCTATCAATACAACACAATATATGTTCAGCAAAATCTTACGGATTTACAGTTTTACAAAATTTTCCGAAATACCGAAAAATCTCTACCTTGAAACAGATTTTTAAGCATCTCGTAATGAAAAAATCCTTTTCTAGTACTTTTTTTTACATCAAATTATTTGTGAATAGTTACTTTACTCATTGATAAGTCTTTTTTCTATCAAAGACAAGAATGTTTTCAAGAAATACTATTTTTTATTTAAATTTGCACAGAACTATTTTCTTATCACTTAAGTTTAACCTACAGTGGTGAAAAAAAAATCCGTAAGATTTTGCTGAACATATATTGTGTTGTATTGATAGGTAGTGACCCAAGCTATCACCCCCTGCAGTATGTCGTGCTATTTACTGGACACCCTGTATATACATATTAGTGCTCGTGACTATACCTATTGTAGTAAAATAATTAATAATAATATGCCTCACTTCTAAGTTGCATCTAAACTCTCTGTATAAAAGCTTAGGTATTCTATAATAAAACGTAATAGAATATATACGCTAAATCTACAACAGTACTACATACAAACTCATTCGTAGTATAGAAAGTATTTCGTGCATATCAGGTTTCTACAAAGAGTTGCTTTCAGTTATTCAAAACGAGTAAAAAGTCTAGGTTTATTTTTATTATTGTAGTTTGAATTCTTCAACTCGACTACAGTTTAGTTTTATTACTATTTCAATTGTTTCCAACCGCTTTTCCAGAGTAAACGGAAATTAGTCCCAGGTTTATACCAAGCCATAAAGAGAGCGAACTGGTTAATAGGCAAGTTGGAGAAAATTATTGAATCAACTGTATTTAAATATTTCTCTATGCAAAATAAGTTTAAAAGCAAAGTTCCAAAATACGGCAAATAAACTGCTCACGAAAATAAACTAAACTCTTATTGTTAGGAAAACCTGTCCCTGTTTTTTAAATTAACCATTTATTTGATTAATTATTTTCTGTTTGTTCTAACAAACTTTGAACATTGTTATTAGCTTTGATAAATTAATTCTGACTAAAAGGTATTCCAAATCTGAGAAGCTTGACCCTTGACATTTCAGTGTCTGATAATGACGAAAGTGTTTAATAGAAAATTATTTTCCATTGTCTACAGGTACTTTGTCGCTTCCATTTTATACCGACTACGTTCTAAAGGGCTACTGGCATTTAGGGCCCCTACTCTGCGACCTTTGGCTATCTGTCGACTACACAGTATGTCTTGTATCACAATACACGGTCCTACTCATCACTGTAGATAGATTCTGCAGCGTGAAAATAGCGGCGCGGTACAGAGCCTGGCGAACAAAAAATAGAGTGATATGGATGGTAACAGTAACATGGATTATACCATTTTTACTATTCTTTACGACAATATTCGGATGGGAACATTTTGTTGGGTATAGAGACTTACAAGAAGGCGAATGTGCTGTACAGTTTCTGAAAGACCCAATATTTAACACTGCTTTAATCATAGGCTATTATTGGACGACGCTGTTCGTTTTGATTGTACTTTATGCTGGAATTTTCAAGACGGCGTATGATATGCAAAAGAAGAGTGAAGCGAAGCAAAGGAAGATGCAGTCGATGGTGGCCTTAAGTGCTGGTGTTATGACAGGTATGGCAGGCCGAGCAGCCGGAATGGCTGCCTTATCAAAAGCAACCATTTCCAGTGAAGATCAGATGAAAGTATCAGAGGCTATGCGAAAAGATTCAACTTCTAAAGGATCACTCGCAGCGCCCTTGCTAAATCTAGGCGGGTCCAGTGATTCCAATTCAAGTCAAAAATCTTCGGCACATAAAAGTAGTGCTACCGCCACTGGTACTTCTACTACAGGTGAGTCTGATGGAGATAAGAAGGAAGATCAGGTAGAAGCAGAAAGGTCGAGTAGTCCTGCGTTTGATTCCGATGAAGAAAGTACAACACAGACAAATGTAAAGAAACGTCCGTCGGTTGCGAATTTAGTGATGCAAACAGGCGCTATACAATTGTTAAACAACATGCGTCTTAATGGGGGAATGATGATCAAAACTGATTTGAAACAGTCACCAGTATTGAAACATGAGTGTGAAAAGCCAAAGACGTCATTATCGCAAATATCAGAAAAGAGTTTGCTTGATACTGATAACCCAGACGCATCACAGAGCCACGATAATATTTCTGTACCAAATATGCTACTGTCTACAGCTAGTATTATGTCTCCCTTATCATCTGGTATAACAACACCGTCCGAACAAAGAGAGGTATCGACAACAATTGCTCAAAGAATTATTCCACCCCCATCTGAATTTAGGTGTAGTCCTCCAGTTTCCGAAAGTCCGCCATCACATTCAGAATCATCACGCACTAGAACTGTAAGGCTCGTGAAAGGTGACGGTACGTCATACGACATGCTTGTGGGTATGGATGGAGCAGACTTGAGGTATATGGATGAGAGTTCCATCAATGTGCCGTCACCTACATACGAGAGTCCACCCTCTTCCGTCACTTTTGCAACTGCGACTGAACCCTCATCTCCTCCAACATTAAATTCAGGTAATGAAACTAACAAGTCTTTGTTACAAGCAGCTTTAATACGAGCGACCGCCGAAGCTCAAGTTACACAACCAAAATCGAATTTCTCTCCGCCACCCCCAATTAAAGTGAATACCGAGGTGAGTTTAACTACAGGGGAGCACTCTAAGCCTGTTATTACTCTCGTATCGTCGTCTTCCAATAACAATGAACCTCAACCTCCCAAGTCGGCTGAGGCGAAAACGTCCCCATTAAAACTAAATCCCGTTATAAGTCCAGCGGTGGAGAATAGTGATGTATCAAGTACTGTAGTAACTGGGTCAGGCCGCGGCGACTCTAAGAAAGAGTTCGTAAAAAATATAGGAAAAAAATTAAAAGTTAAACGTTCAAAGCGGGATGGCCTGTTTCCGAGCATCGGTCGGCAAAAATCTAAATCAGAAAACAGAGCGAGGAAAGCTTTTAGAACTATATCGTTCATATTGGGTGCATTTGTGGTTTGTTGGACTCCCTATCACATATTGGCTTTGGTGGAGGGATTCTGTACAGACCCGCCGTGTATTAACAAGCACTTGTACATGTTCTCGTACTTCCTGTGTTACGCGAACAGTCCTATCAATCCTTTTTGCTATGCGCTGGCCAACCAGCAGTTCAAGAAGACTTTCACGAGACTCCTCCGGGGAGATTTCCACATCACCTAGTCCATGTATGTCGGTCACCGTAATGCGTAAAAAGGAGAACCCGACCGAGTGTCCCATGGCAAATGTTTTACGCACAATTTTCATTCAAAAGAATGATCAAAAATAAGACAATACCAATATTAATGACTCTGTTGAATGCTTTCAGTGTATAGAAATGGAATCGTGTAGAAAACTTGTACTAAATGTATAGCGATTTCAGCTTTATAAAAGCAAATCTTTAATAAATGTAAATAGTAATAAGTATATTGTAATTTTTTAATTTCTCTAAACGTTCAGAACTGACAATAAATTGTTAGATCATGTATATAAATGTTAGTTAAAAGTCTCTTCATATTTCTAATTAATGTTATAGTTAATTATTGTAATGTTAGTTTAGAGTAATAGAAATTGCTTCAAGTGATTTCGAAGACATTGTGGTAAAGTAAATGTTTGTAGATTGATATAAATATTAATTGTTTAATTAAATAAGTATTTATAATTAATAAAACCACGATAGTATTGTGTGTGACAATGAGTTGGTAATTTTAGGTTAACATTAGATTTTAATGGACATTTTTTTAATTAAATAAAATCAAATAATCTTAGTTTTGAGTAATTTGGTAAAAATAAATCATAAATTCAGACATAATTATAGAGCGAGACTAACTTACTCATGGTCACATACTAAAATGAGATTACGCTTCAAAGCTTTCAGCCGTGAGCCCTGCTAAAGTTTTCTAGCGTTTGAAATAGTCAATTAAAATAATATTTGTATAGGACTATCACTAACAATGCGGGCCTAATCCGTTTTAGGTATTAACAAACTAGTTTTTGAAATATCCGTAAAATAACTGTCATAGTTTTCCAATGTAAACTGGATTATATATAGTTTATTTGTTAAGTAATTTTACGTGAATACGAAGAACGAACGAACGAAGATACGAAGAGAGAGTACGAAGATTTTTGGGTAGTAAAATAAAACTTATAAAAAATGTTAGCCACGGATATGTTAGTATTTCAATTCTTTTAGACTGATATTTTTATAATACTCATTAGGTATGTAAATACATATCAAAACGGTTTTGAATTAACCAGCGAAACATGAAGCATTTTCAAAACTGAATTTTATAGTTTCCCATATTATTATTATGAATGTATAGTCGCTTTAAATAATCTGTAATTTATAAAATCGTTTGTGAGTACTTCATAAGTTATTGCAAAATAAAATGAAAGACAAAAGTGAAATAAAATTAGTTGATATAATTATTAAAAAATGAAAAATAGAATTACGATAGCCAGTACAAGCAATCAGTTTTTCAAATGCATTTATAGAAATAAAATAAAAATGTTAACGTATAATGTCATGCCCCGATAATAATATATCATAGAAAATGTATTTTACTGTAGAAAATTCGATATTTACATTATTCTTAATTTTTTACTGCGTGAACCGAACGGGTTCGTTTTAATCCATTTTTGTCGCCCATGATCGTAAATTTATCCTAATTTCGACAAACATTTTTGAAATAAAAATTATAATATACTTTAATATCATTATTATTATTTTACACTCACTATTTTTTCTTATTACATCAACAATTTTTGTGCCCGTTCATTACAGTAATTATTGTTTGACAATGATTTTTTAATATATTATCATCGTATTTTAGAGAAGATTTGTAAATAATATTTTAAAAGTAATAAAAATTATCATGGGCAGTATATAGTTAGTAAAATAATATAAATCTAGTGTTCTCGCCTTAGAACAGTGTCAATAACTACTATATAAAATTGTACATATGCTGTGTATACTGTCTGTTCGTTTTATGTCGGAAAATGAAAATTGTAATGAATAAAAATAGTAATTTCATGACGTTATTTTATTTGATTAGCCTTTAACACCTTAATGTTAATTTACATACTGTTGGCTAGGTCAGCTTCCAGTCTAACAGGATGCAGCTTAAAACCAGTATGTTATATGGAGTAACTGCCTATCTGACCTCCATAACCCAGTTACTGGGTTATAGAGGTTATGGAGGATACCACTTGGTATGATTGGTTGTTAGACTTTTGGGATTCTGAATACCCGTAAAATTGGCAGAAGATCTACGAATGATAGCCGAGACTCATTGAAATAGTTACAAACAATATATCACGACTAACCATTTTTTTATTTTTTGTAGTACAACCACATATCGCCAGTTATGTTCAAGTAATTGAGGGCGAGTCTATTGCCGTCAATCTGGCACAAACCCAGACTTTGGTCTACAAATAGGGAAAAATTCCAGATTGACAAAGTCAATAACAGTTTGCCCGACATAGGAATCGAACCCAAAACCTCATACTTAGCAGTAGCGTCTGTGACCACTAGAACAAAAAGACAGACTATTTACACTAGGTAGGTACTAAATTATATGACTAACTGACAATTCAAATCAAAACAAATGTATTTTTCGGTTTTGTATGTTTTAGAAATATATAAAACATACAAAACACAGAACCCAATCCAGCCACATAACCAAAAAATCCAATTCAGAAATATTCGATAGTCTAAAAGTAAAACATGCGAATAAAATGTATCTCTATTGTCGAAAGCTCAGTCACAAATCCCCTTTTAGCGTTTAAAACGTGTACAACGGTCTCGGGGCATCAATGTGTGATCGAAATTGCAGAGTTTTCCCAATAGGATTAGAGATTTGCCGTTTGGAACGGCAATAAAAATTGAACGAAGGAGATTACAAGCTGCTTTGATGCCTTTTCTAAATGTGAACTAAGTTAAAACGACACGAGCACGAGCTTAACTTTTGCAAGGTCCGTAAGGAATTAAATTTATGACAATATGATAACCTTATCATAGACCGCAATGGTGTTACGTGTACTGAAGTTTGAAATAAATTACTTTTAATAACATAAAGTACAGTACAGGACCTCATGGCGAATGTTTGAAAGTACTATCTGATGAATTCATTTATTTTTTATCACAAATTGCACAAAAAGTGATATATAATAGCTCTTTTTCATTCAAGATTGGTTGATTTAAACAAATGCATATTAAAAACATTTCCTTGGGGAAGCGTAACGTTTTATTAAAGGTTCACATTTTTGTGAAATCGTTAATACCATCACCGCGAATGTTAAAACGCCATTTCCCAGTAATGAGTTCTCGGTCTTATAGGAAATTGATAATAAATTCTATCAAGGTAAATAATAATGTTTTATTTCTAAATGAAATTATTGTAATCAAATGGATCCCTTATTTCCTTAAGTTTTAGTAAAGATCTTCATATTTTTACGCATTTTTTTAGATATTGAGGCTTTCGTTATATGTTTCACCATACGACTTCAAAGTCATAGCGCTGTATAGTCTTATGAGCTACGAGATATGATACCGGTATGATAGTCCATAAAATAAAATGTACAAGACTGGTTACGGTTCTATATGTGATCTCTATGTATTACACAACCAAAATAAAACAAAAGAATACTGAACAAAAAAAATAGAAGTTAACATTAAGTTTCAAACTGAATCCAAATGAACAGGTACTAAGGTGAACAAAAACGGCAAAAGAGATACAGCACATCGGTGACAAATTACGAAACAGAAAAGTCCCAAAGAAAACTCCTAAAGAAATCAAGGTGAATCAGATTATCAGTGACCCTGATCCTTGACAAAGCAACCGAGTAAGTAATCAGTGGAAACAAATGAAAAAGAAACGTATCAAATTGGTATAATTTGTCTCGGGAGGTGACAGTGCCGTGACAAATACCATTATGCTGAAGACGAAAATAAACGAAGGCCCATTCCTAAGGTCAAATACATTTGATGACAACTAGGGTGGATAAAAGGCTCATTTATTGGATAACATTAGGGAGTTAGGGAAGGTAGTCAGTGTTTGATTGGTGAGCGTCAAAATGCATTAGATATATAACCCTTAATAAATTAAAGGATTATGAAGGAAATGGTGATCTAGTCGATGACATCAGAGATAGTGAAGGTTCTGTCATTATGATAGGCGTAGTTGATACTTGATAACAATTAACTATAATAAATAGTAGTCTGCTCTATGATTTGGACAAACAAATTTAGATAGTCGTAAAGTAGATGCATAAAATACTACATGCAATACTCGAAAAAAAAATAACGTGGTATCTAAACTTCTCATCTACCAGGAAAACAAAAGTATATAACTGTTGTGCAAGGCAAACGTGAACGATATTCCAAGCTTTTGCAAAATATGATCAGGATTTCGAATAACATCACATGTCTATAAATCATTTTAAAGCCTTTTGGTCAAATGTTGTTGTGTTTGAAGGCTTCTGTGGAAAATGAGAACAAACCTACATCGTTAGCGGTGTATATCGTTTAGAACCTCATATAAAACAGGCCGAGATAGCAGTCATGACGCGACCACAATAGTGTTGACGGTGACGTGTGTGGTCTAAGGTAGGAACGACCAGATAATTTATATATATCTATAATATATCAACTACTATTTGACTAAAGTCCTTGTACATACTGTACGCTATACGATCGTTGCATTTTATTTTTGTCAGAGAATATCTATACATCTCTACAAATAAATAAAATAACTATGTCTATTTTTTTTTTATTGTTCCGGCTAATCTCTGAAACGGTTGGACCGATTTTGACTGGCATATAGCTGATATCATAAGAAGTAACATAGATACTATTTTTATCTATCGTGCCTATTTCTGGCCTGGAAGCACGGTCCTGTAGGATAAATTCCGACATCTACACGGACGTAACCGCGGGTAGCACCTCGTTTTAAATATAACGTTGTAGAATATCAAATGGTTTAAGTGAATATTTTTGAGTTAAACATCGGGTTGTTGGTACTACCTATAGAACATTGCTCTTCAAAATCAGACACTTACATGCTGTTTTAAATTTAGGATTAAATCATTTAAAGAAAAATCGTATGTAAATAATAATAATATAATCAATTTATTTATTTTCTCCTATAAGTATAATAATATACACAGTTTAAATTTCAAAAAGATTTAAGATACGGGACCCCTGTCCCACACTAAGTAAAACCTGGGCTACCGATCCACCGGGAGCTATAAAAGTTGTTATGATTTTTTACCATCATCAAAAACTCATCAATTAAAACGTTTATGTGTCTATTTGAAAGCTCGCTCCGCTTTCCGCTTATTACTTGTCCAGTAATAGCTGTCAACTCAAACAATACATAGAAGGAGAAGGCATTATAAATGACTGGCTCGCTTCAATTTGTTCTGTGGTATTGTATTGTCAACTGCTATATCTCGTTAAGTAATATTCTGTGTATTTAATTCAATTTAAACACCTTGTTATGGTTCACAATAAAGTCTTTGTTCGATCCCAAACAGGCTCTTTACTTTGTGTTAATTATTGCATCACGGCTTTCAAGACGGTGAAGGAAAACATCTTGAGGAAACCCGCATGTCCAGCACAAAAAATTCGAACGAACTTCCTCTCACAGAGAGGCGGGGAATCCATTGTGGGAACTATATAAGGTGTATCTATTCATACACGAAATATTTTAAGAGCTACACCTGTAGGTGGTAAAGAAGCTATAGACGCAAAAAAAAATGTTTTATCTAGCGTTTTTGAATTTTCGTAATTATTATTTTAAAACTGCTTGAGATGTTTTGCATAAAACCTTTACTCAAAATGCTATGAATGGCCCGCCTGACACTGCGAGGGCGGCAACTGGACAGCGCGAGCGCGGCCACTATAGAAACTAGAGTAATGGATGTTAAAAATAAGAAGGAGCCAGTATTTCTTCGTACGTCAAATAATTTATAAATATTAAATTTTGAAAAAAATACATTTTGACATTTTTTTTTTGGTTGCTATAGCTTCTTTACCACCTACAGGTGTACCTCTTTAAATATTCCGTGTATGAATAGATACACCTCATATAAGCTAATTTTATGTTGTACAGAGTTATGATAACTTAGTCACAATATTCAACTGAACTTTTCTTTTTCTAGGCTGATGAGACATTTAACCCTGATGAAAAATTTCCCAACTATTTTGGAGTCAGATTACAATCTAACTGGGTGCAACTGAATTCCAGTATTTTACATGGAGCGACTGCCTGTCTGACCTGCATAACCCAGTTACTGGGTAACACAATAACTCTTGCTACGACTGGTTGTCAGATTTTGTGATTGCTAACGACCCGTATTTTCTGTCAAAAATCTACGAATGACAGGCGGGACCAACTACTTAGCGTGCCTTGCCAAGGCTCGGAGCGGTCTTGGTATGTCATGGATGGTCACCCATCCACGAACCGACCTCGGTATGCGTTGCTTAACGTTCACGATCGACCGTTTGCTTTATTTATCTTCCATACGACTATATGTCAGCTTTTGGTGCATACAAGAACTAAAATTAAAACCATATACAATTTAAAAATTTCAGGTCTGGTACAATTTTCACTACATTTCGGAAAACTTATAAGTAATTAATAGCCCAGAATATAAATGTTATATTTTACACTAAAATTACGACGGCGTGTTTAGATAAACCAGACCATGTACCACATTATGCCGTACCTACCTAAATCTAGTACAGGCTCTAAACGGTATAACCGTCAAATACACTGCTGCGTGTGAGACCAGCTTAGCTGCGAGATAAACGTAAACCAGAGGCCCTTACACGAACGCGCGACGTAAACGTTACGTGAATTCGATTTTAGAATCGAAAAAACAACCGTATTGAAGTATTTAAATTTAAATTTTTGTGACATGCATAACTAGTATCACCCATGGTCTAAAAACATGGAGTTGCATTCCGAGAGTGTCACATGCTTACGTCACTAACCAAGTGCCAACTATTGCAACAAAACACGAAATGCCATCTATTCACTAAAAAAATTACGATTATTTAAATGATAAATCTCTGAAACTATTTCAGAAAACCAAAAGCATGATTTTTATTTTTATTTATTTTTAATTGTAGGATAAGTTAGAATATAAGATAAACGATAAGTCGTCATCTCTACCTACTGTATTTCTTTTGCTGTGCTCGACAGGATCCATGATTGTGACTAAATCCAATGTTTACCAATTAAGCAATATACATTCTGGAATGCAATAAAGTATTGAGTATTGGAATTATGTAAACATTTTCAGTCACCATAATATGTAACCCATTTTAATTATCATTTCGTTTTTCGAATCAAGCGCAACAATTCAAATGAAACATTAATTAATACCTCATTGTTTTATCGGATTCGTACAGTTAATAAAGGTGTCTTGGAAGCAATTATTACACACTACCACAAGTAAAGTACCACAGTAACACAACGGTGATGTAGTCTTGTGTCTCCCGCGTGACCATTGTGTCTCGGAATCTGAAACCTGGCAAAGCATAGATATAAATACAGTCTTTAAATATGAAACTTAAATTTATATTTTAAACTAGCTTCTGCCCGCCACTTCGTCCGCGTTAAATTTCTTGTTCCTCCGACCCTTCTCGTCACGTCGAATTTGACCCGTGCGATTTTTCCCGTTTTTACAACATTTTTAATTACTGCTCCGCACTTCTTAGTTGTAGCGTAATGTTATATAACCTATAGCCTTTCTCAATAAATAAGCTACCCAACACAAAAAGATTTTTTCAATTCGAACCAGTAGTTCCTGAGATTAGCGCGTTCAATTAAACAAACAAACTCTTCAGCTTTATAATATTATTATAGTATACTAGCTGACCCTGCAAACGTTGTTTTGCCGGGTGAAAAGAGTGAAAATTTAGAATTGTATGTATTTTTCAATGCTCAATCATAATAAAATAAAAGTTTTAAAAAAATTCAAAAAAAAAAAAAAAAATTAGGGGTGGACTACCCCTAACATTTAGGGGGATGAAAAATAGATGTTGGCCGATTCTTATAGATACCGGATAAGCACAAAAAATTTCATCAAAATCGGTCAAGCCGTTTCGGAGGAGTATGGCAACGAAAACTGTGACACGAGAATTTTATATATTAGATAGTATAGATTGTTGAACTCGAGGCATTTAGCTAGGTACTTTATAAGTGTGTCTTTTATGTATAATGCACGGAAAGCACGTAAAGTCGTTGATCCCGGCCGTCATTCTTGAACCTTTGACAGTTGTTACGGGTCGCTAGAAGGCGGAAACTCTGACAACCTGTCTTACCAAGGGGTATCGTATTACCCATTAACTGGCCTGTTAGTCTAGTGGTTAGTGACCCTGACTGCTAAGACTGAGGTCGTGGGTTCGATTCCCACCCAGGACAAATCTTTGTGTGATGAGCACGTTTGTTCTGTGTCTGGGTGTAATTTATCTATAATATGTATGTATTTAGTAATATATAAGTATATTTATCAGTTGTCTGGTTGCCATAGTACAGGCTCTGCCTAGTTTGGGATCAGATAACGATGTGTTGGTTGTCCTAAGATATTTATTTATTTTATTTAACTGGATTGTGGAGGTCAGATATTTAGAGTTTATTTATTTATTTATGAAATACTGTTAATTAAGTAGATTCTTTTATATTCTTTTAGATTTTTTTGTAAATGTGAGAATGTTGTAGGCCTTGTAGACTGTAGACAATTTTTCTATTTTATTAAGTACCTGGTACTTGTAGACAGTCCTACACTGTTCTCGCATACCTATTAATACTGTAATTTGAAAGTATTGTTAAAGCCAATCATTTTTAAAAGAGTAACCATGGAGTTTCTTGCCGGCTCTTCTCCATAGGAATCAACCATTTGGAACCGTGCACCTAGCTTCTGACGTTTCGTAAGTGCCCTTGTAGGTTTATGTGAAATAAAAATATTTTGATTTGATTTGATAGACAGGTATGGATTTCATTTCAACAGTTCAAAAAAATTAATTCAAATGCTTTATTTACATTGTAATACAAACAAATTTATCGAACATAACGACACAATGGATTAGCCATAAATTTTAAAATGATTCAGATTAATAGAGTATGTAACGCAATTAGGTTGCTGGTATTCAGCTGCATCTGGTGAGATTGGAAGACTGGAGACTGACCTCAACATACTTGGGAAAAGGCTAGGCAGATGCAGTGCGTTTTATTTCTGCAAATTTTACAGTTTTTCTTTCTTTGCATAATTTACGTTATGACGTATTCTCCGCTCGTTCGTACTAGGCCCACAGTTGATCCATAGTTATAGGTTTACATCTCAGATTATGACTACGCACTAGAACAAAGCCGCTTAACGCGCGCTGCGACAACAACGTGCATGGTATAGACGTGATACTATTCATATAAGTATTAAAAATTGAGTGGGATTGAGATTTCTTCTTCGGATTTTCATCCTTTTCACACCAGTATCTACAAAAATACAAGAATAACGTGTATTGGTGTAAAAACGATATAAACGTTCGAATAAAAGAGAAACCTAGGGTTTATACGCCACAAATTAAAGCCTACAAGAACAGCGGAGGTTAGTCGTTTTTTACCAAAAAATCTAATAAATTCTATATTATTTCCAACTTTGATTTGTTGAAAGAAAATACATTTATGTAGCACAGACTAAAGTAACCCAATAGGTAGGTATACAGCAGGAAAGAATTTAAAAAAGAATAATGTAAGGTGTAATGTCAGAAACTAGCATAACAGTGTGCCTCATAGCTGCTCCAAAGAAACTCAGTTCAGCAAAAAAGGAGACAACTAGTGCCTTTTTTTGGGTGGGAAGTCATAAAATGACGTGTCCCGCTCTGGGTGGAACAGAAAGGCGTGTCAAACTTTTACTGACTAAAACCCACCCCTGTGCCTTTAGTTGCTTGTGCTAAGGCCACGGTAACTCTTTCGTACAAATCTGCGACCCTGGCAGGACTAGTCCCTGATGCTGGTTTTCTGGATCTGAGTTGTCGCATGTAAATGATTAGATACAAAACTTTTTAACAAAAAATTAAACCGCCGAAAAAACTGAAAAGCAAAAAATAATAAACCTTAAAAGTTTGAGTCGGTGCTTTGAGTGATCTTTGTTCATTGATTTTTCAGCGCCGACTCAAACTTTTAAGGTTTATTATTTTTTGCTTTTCAGTTTTTTCGGCGGTTTAATTTTTTGTTAAAAAGTTTTTATTTTACAATTTTTTGTGGTTTTAATGTAAAAAGAATGATCAAAATCGGACTACTCTGTATAAAGTTATTCGTGGTAATACATTACAATCACTGAGTGAACAATCAATCATCCCCTGTTTTCTGACCCTTAGGGTTTGATTTTGTTTTCCAAATTTATATGGGACCACCCTCGGAGTATACCGTTTCCAATAAAAAAAGAATTATCACAATCGGACTACTATGTAAAAAGTTATGCGTGGTCATACATAAAAAAAAAAACAAAAATATATATATATATATATATATATACGCGTCGAATTGATAACCTCCTCCGTTTTTTTTCGTCGGTTAAAAAGCCACATACACAGGCAACTAACAAGTGCGAGTCGGACTCGCACACCGAGGGTTCCGTACAAACCTGCAGGTATTCACGGTTTATGCATAAGGTTTACGTTTATGAAATTAAATGTTTATAGTTTTATAGTTTCGGAAAAAAGTGGCTGTAACATAATTGGACAGACAGACAGATAGACAGACAGACATGACGAATCTATAAGGGTTCCGTTTTTTGCCATTTGGCAACGGAACCCTAAAAACGGTAAAACTATATAACTGTCAGACACTCCGCTGCGTATAACAGAAACTTAGTTGACGCGAGATATAATTATGTAAACCAGTACAGAAATAGTTAAAAGTTTACATCTCAGATTATGACGACGCACTAAAATAAAGCGCCTCAACGCGGGCTGTGACAATAAAACTTCTATTGTATATACGGTATAGTGCCTATAATATTGCGTGGGATTTGGATTTCTTCCTGTGTTCATAACGTGAGTATAATTATTTTTGAAGAAGTTGTTTTTGTAAAATAATACTTAATTTAACTGGCTTCATCTATCTTGTCTAGTGAGAGTGTTAAACGCGATTGTGAACGTATTCGAAACGAGGTTTGTGAGCTAGCAGAAATTGATTAAGTTCTGTATTATTTCTAGCTTTAATTAGTCCTCTATCGAATACGACGATATGTAAAAAGGGTAGTTCCGTATTTTAAGAACCTTCACATTATATTCTCAATCTGAATCTGTCAAAAAACCTTCAATATTCCTAAATTTTTTGACACGTTTTTAGCATAGACTGTTGCCGATATAAGATTGGGATTTAAATTTGACCTAATTTTGAGGATTGGCTTTCAGGTGTAATAGTCGATTAAATTGTATTTTCTGTAAAAAAATTGACCCCTAACTATCGAAAAATATAGGTACAATAAAAAAACTTTTTAACAGAAAAAAAAATGTCCAATTTCGGATAGCATAGTTAGACTAAAAGGTTTATTATATACTTTTCAGTTTCTTTTGCAACCGGTTTAATATTTAGATAAAAGCAAAAAAAGCAAAATATTACTCTAAAATCTCCTCTAGGCTTAAATATATGTATGCCCCTTGGTAGAGACAGCCTCACAAGCGTCATCGTCAATCAGCTCATCAAACTGCGCTGACCAATTTGCACGATTAAACGTGACCAATATCGCTGCAGATTGCTGGCAGCGCTTTGTTGCTTAACGATCCAATTAACTGTGAATAACGTTCTAAATTTACTTACTACAGTTTCCGTTCAGCTTTAGCTTCATCATATATCAAGGCTTCTTCTGCTACTAAACTCACCGAGAGGACGCCTTTGTCCCAACAATGGGAACAATATAGGCTGATTATGTGTGGGTCCCACTAAAAGGCTAACATCATCAGGCCCAGACGGAGATGGTGGAAAGAGCTGAACTCTTTTAATAAAAATTGGTCCTCGGCAGTTCTGGACTGAGAGATGTGGAAATAACGTAGGGGGGCTTTTGCCCAGCGATGGGAAAGCAATGACTATTAAAAAGAGTAACACAGCTCGTATTAGAAGGCTGAAGCCTTAAAGGGTGTGATTTCTCCAAGGGACCAAGATCGTAATCGAAAAAATAAATCATCCCTTACATTTACTTATGGTTAAGTACTAACGCAAACGTTCTTGCGTAAGCAAGAAGTCCAAACTTTCGGAAGAAACTCTGAAGCTACTGACGGAACGACGTGAAAACCCACCTGTCACTTCGTCAGAACAACGGGCGCTCAACAACAATATTAGAACATTGGTACGACGCGACCTCCGACGCTCTAATACACGCTCCATAGAGGAAGCGATCGAGCAGAATCGGGGGTCGAAAGTGTTCGTCCAATCACTTGGGAGAAGCCACCTGACGAAGTTGACTAAATCTAGTGGGGATATCGTCGTTTCGAAGCCGGAGATCCTTTCGGAAGTCGAAAACTTCTATGGCCAATTGTACGCATCGCATGCATCTCAACCTGATCCCGAAAATGAGGATTCCAGAGCCACCTTAACCCGCCACTACACAGAAGACCTGCCCGAAATTAGCCAAAACGAAATCGAGGCGGCTCTTAAACAGCTTAAAAATGGAAAAGCCCCTGGTGAGGACGGGATTACGACCGAATTCCTGAAAGCGGGAGGAGGTCCAGTCCTGAAAGAGCTTCGAGAGCTCTTCAATTCGGTCCTGTTCTCTGGGAGAACTTCAGAAGCGTGGCGAAGGAGCGTAGTCGTACTTTTCTTTAAAAAGGGGGATAAAACCCTTTTAAAGAACTACAGACCCATTTCGCTCCTAAGCCACGTATATAAGCTGTTTTCAAGAGTCGTCACGAATCGTCTAGCGCGGAGACTCGACGAGTTTCAGCCACCGGAGCAGGCCGGGTTTCGAGGAGGATACAGTACCATAGATCACATCCACATAGTGCGGCAGATTATACAGAAGTCCGAAGAGTATAATCGGCCGCTGTGTTTTGCGTTTGTGGACTATGAGAAGGCTTTTGACTCTATCGAGACCTGGTCTGTTTTGGAGTCTTTGCAGCGATGCCAAGTTGACTGGCGATACATCCAAGTGCTGAGATGTCTTTACGAAAACGCGACAATGACCGTCCAAACTCAGGACCAGCGAACTGAACACATCCCCCTGCGTCGAGGAGTGAGACAAGGGGACGTAATTTCCCCTAAATTGTTCTCTAACGCATTGGAGGATGTGTTCAAGACGCTGAACTGGAGTGGACGCGGTATTAACGTCAACGGCGAGTACATCTCACACTTGAGATTTGCAGACGACATCGTCATATTGGCTGAATCGCTGCAGGACTTGCAGCAGATGCTGGACGACCTAGTTGATTCTTCTAAAAGCATTGGTCTCCGGATGAACTTGGACAAAACCCAAGTTATGTTCAACGAACACGTAACTCCGGGACCGATTTCTGTTAATGGCGGTACCCTCAGGGTTGTTCAAGAATACGTTTACCTCGGGCAAACTCTGCAGTTTGGTAAGAACAACCTTGAGAAGGAGGCTAACAGAAGAATTCAGCTGGGTGTTGGCAGCGTTTGGGAAACTTCGTCGAGTCTTCTCGTCGCGTATTCCGCAGAGCCTAAAGACGATAGTCTTCAATCAGTGCGTCCTGCCTGTTATGACCTACGGAGCCGAAACGTGGACACTCACGGTACGACTGGTCCATCAATTCAAAGTTGCTCAGCGAGCTATGGAACGAGCTATGCTTGGAGTATCTCTGAGGGACAGAATCCGGAATGAGGTGATCCGGCAGAGAACCAAAGTTATCGACATAGCTCAAAGAATTAGCAAGCTGAAGTGGCAATGGGCCGGCCACATTAGCCGTAGAACCGATGACCGTTGGGGTAGACGTGTTCTTGAGTGGAGACCGCGAATCGGCAGACGTAAGGTAGGACGCCCTCAGGCTAGGTGGAGCGACGATCTTCGCAGGGTGGCTGGTAGCAACTGGATGAGAGTTGCCGAGAATCGGGCTGAATGGCGTGCAATTGGAGAGGCCTATGTCCAGCAGTGGACTGCTATAGGCTGATGATGAAGTACTAACAGCTGCACAGTTCATTCATTCAGCTTAAATTATGCTGACCGCAGTTGATACGCGTATGGGTGATCTTCTTGACATACCAAGTTCCCTACTTGCCTGGGAAAGCACCTGAAGCCGTTGGTCTCGGCTGTCTCTCGTGGATCTGTGACAGTAGTTACGGATCGTCAGAAGCCCGAAAGTCTGACAACCAGTCTTACTAAAGGATATCGTATTACCCAGTGACTGGGTTGCGGAGGTCAGATAGGCAGTCGCTCCATGTAAAATACTGGTATTCAGCGGCATACAGTTTGACTAAATTGTACCGTGTGGCGTCGGACTAAAAGAATAGCACCACCCCATTTCTTCCCGTGGGTGTCGTAAGAGGCGACTAAGGGATATACTAGAGAATGGGCAGCAGCGTTCTCTATGCATTGTAGACCCCCCCCCCCCCCTTAGGGGAGGCCTATGTCCAGCAGTGGATGTCTTTTGGCTGAAATGATGATGATGATGAGGAATTGAAATTTTGAGAGAGTTGAAATTTTTTTGCGATTGTAATATTGGCCATGAAGATAGTTGTTCAGTTTGATGGTCTTATACTACACTTTAAAATTTGACCACGCCTTCTAATACGTGTCGTCCACGTCTTCTATAGGTCCGATTTTTCTGAGCTTTTACTTGAAAATAGAACATGAGAATTGTAAAAGTCACTTTTTTCTGCTTCTAGCATGAGATTTTCAATTTCCAGTCTATTTTTCTCATCATGTACCTGCGAATTGTATGGGTTAAACACCACTTAGAAAATTCGGGCCCATCAAGACGAAACAGTTTCGGAATTGTTTCGTCGAGCCCATTTTCTAATAAATAAAATTCTTATTATAAAAAACAGCAGACATAATATATCATTTTGATCAGCCGAGCCTAAACAGACCCTCTTTTGATGCGTACGATTGCGAAAAACATCAGGAAAGCAAAAAAACCGTAATGAGGCCCTATTACGCGGCCAACTGGGCGTCGAAAAATATTATAGAAAAAAATGTCGGCCTGAAGAACTTTACTTTATATAACATGGCTGTGAAAATAACTATATCTTGCTTAAAAATGTGGGCTAATTGCGAAATATGTTAGTTTATTTAATGGATATGCAGCGTCTCAATTCATTTGCCGTTTAAGATGCGCTAGTACTTATACTATCCGCAATTTTTTATGTTATCCTAATACCTACCTATTTATGACATTGCAGTGATCAAAGTTCAGTCATTTATTTCAAATAGGCACATAACAGGCCCTTTTGAGCCTCAAAATTTACAAAAGAAAAAATAATTGATTCTCATTAAGAATCAATTATTTTTTCTTTTGTAAATTTCCCTTCCCTTCCGAAAGTAGTTTCGTATAGTGATAAATGGGAAAGATACTCTACCGTTACTCTTTTTTAAAATGATTCACAATATGTTTATAGGAAGACGAAATACCTAGAAAAAAATTATTATACCACAATAGGAAAATAGATCGACTAAATAAAGCAATGACAGATAAATTAATTATGTGAGAGATGCACGGTGCTAACATGTTCACAAGTATTGTTAAAGTAGATGAGTTTTCTAATATTTTAAATATTAATAATTTTGTGTGAAGTTTAAAATAAAATATGTAATATTATAAAAATTATATTATAATTTAAACAATTAAATCAGGAACCAATGATTTTGATATAATCAAATATGGACCTTTTCACCTAGCATTTTCTTACTCTACTTACATCTAGGACAGCCTTTCCCAAAGGGCGATAACGATTTTTTTTCTAGGTCGCTTACCACCCCCTTTAGGCCTGCAGCGCCCACAAGGGGGCGTTATCGCCCCCTTTGGGAAAGGCTGATCTAGAAGATAAACAGAGACAATAAACACTTCTTTGTATTATAAAATAAAAACTATTTACTCAAATAACACGCCAGACACAAACTCGGCTGCAAATGACATAGTTACACAGTTAAGTTTATAAGTTATCTAAGATCAAACCAAGCCACACAATACAACATTGTCACCGCTGATGTATGTTCAAAGCATTTGTGACTATAACAGGACACCTTTGGTCTCAAACTACAGATACTGCCTTTGTGCCCGATGTGCCCAGGGTAGGCACGGTTGTAGTAAATTATGATACGCTCTATTGTTCGCGAAATGAACATGTGACAGGGTAGGGAATGATGGAGGTGAAGGGCAGTAGGGTAACTAACACGTGTTTTGGAAAATATGTACTGGCAGCTTCATTATTTGGATACCACATTATTATTTTTTTCGTTTGTTTTGTGTCCCATTGCTAGTAGTAGGACACAATATTCACAGGCCTCCCCTTTTTTCTTCTGAATTGCCCTATCTTGTGCGATGTCTGGCCAGATTGGCTCTGCAAAAAAGTTCAGATCGTCACACCAGCTTCGTCGCGGTCTTCCTTTATGGCGATGTCGTCCCTTAGGTTTCCCGTAAGTGACGATCTTTGCTCATCTCTCGAGATGCTATAGTGAGGCGGTATCGGCCAAGTCACACTTCAGTTTGGCTGTTCTTTCTTCATCATCCACATCTCCACTTACGAAATAAGATTTTTTGGTAAAGTAGTCCACCAATTTTAGCAATCAGTATTCAAATATACGCTTAATGTCTCAATAAAATTCTGATACAACTGGTGTCAAAGTTCATATATGTAGGTGATTTTTTTAAATGGAAAGTGTGATAGATAACATCTTCCTTAATCTTTAAACTGCTCCATGTTTTAGAAAATTTGGTTACATCTACTGTTATGTTAAAGTACTAGGTACCCAATGGTAAAGCAATGACGGCCATTCAATTTGAGAGTTTCGAGAAAAGTAATATACTGTGACGAATTCTGGCAATATTCCTAAAATTCATTAGAATTGAATTTTCTCGATTTCCATAAACTTTTGCCTCGGCAAATTACCAGGCAACCTGTATTCTGAGAAATAATTGCTTCAATACAAAGTCACGTCTATCGAGAAGCTATTTAGAATTATTCAAATAAAGAACTAATATTGTATCCTAACTTTAAAATACATTCAAATATTTTTTTTTTAACATTGCTGTGAATATTGAGTACCTAAATACATAGACTTCTATATCGCAACTGTGCAGCGAAACAAACTCATAAGCACGGAACCATTGTTGAAGATACACTTTCTTGTGTGTAGAAAAGTTAATTAAACTCAACTATGTTTGTTTGAACAATGAAATGTAAGTAGGAATAAATACCATCAAATAAAGATTGCTTTTAAGATAATTAAAGTAATATACTTCATAAGAGAGGAAGAATTAATTTTATTTTGATACAAGACTTCGAATGATATAGATACGAGTATGATGTGAGGGGCGAAACTGAAATCTAGGCTATTCGTACAATGAGAAGTCAGTTTATACTGGTAGGTATAGCTTGTGTTGTGGCCATCCGTACCAGTCAGATTTGAGAAAATATTTTTTTATTTGATGGCTTAATTTTTGAGATAACCTGTAGGGTATTTTAGCCAAACAAAATTAATATAAAAGTGATGCGAGCGATAGAGTCTTGATATAGAATAAGGGTGCTGGCAGCAGTTAGTTTTATATCTATAAATCGTAAAAAAGAGCAGCAAAATGGGCGTTGTGGCCAAAATGTTTCTTTCAAAGACGTCAATTAGCAAATTACAACTCATTTCAGACGTCAATTACAAAAAAATCACGTCGTTGCACAATTATTATAATATTTCATGAAATTTTAAAAGCCGCACAAAATTGATCCTCGTAAGAAAAGAACTTACTTTTCTAAGCTGATTTTTTTCAAGAATTTCATAATGGTGGAATATTACGGCACTTTTAAAGCACAATCTTGCTCTTATTTTCAGGAAAATAAGAGGATATCATACAATTTTATATTGTTTTCAGTTTTCTGGGAAATTAAATGACATTTTTAGCAATAAAGTTGTAAATGCAAAAACTGGCTTAGAGCTTTAGATAATAAATCAAAATTAGAATAGGCTAATTAGGTCACAAAATTATTCTTTGTTCGGTCATTTTCTGCTAACGTTATTCTCCTTATAGAAAAACGAATATTTCGAATAGCTTATTGCCTTCCTATGATATTAGCAGCTGTTTTTATACAACTAATGTCGGGAGCTAGGCTGCACCACGGTAATCGAGCCTGGGTTCGATATAACTACCACTTTCTTATACCAACCATCCACGCAACAGTAGACCTTAACGTGTCTACATACAGTCGCATCTATGCGCAAAACATTCTTCAATAACTTTGTCCGATATAAGTCAGCAAAGTTTACGATGCCGTTCATCCGCGCAATTTTAAACCTTACTACAACCAATACAGGGTAGTTTGAAAGTGCAATAAGTTGACGTGATATCATGTGCCGTCGTTGCAATTAGCGCATCGTCGTTCCCATTCTGTTATTGCAAGTGGACGCTTCAGCGGCATCATGGCATCCTTATAATTTATGGAGGTGGTTCGTATAGGCTTTTCATTTCGATATCAATTATTATATGCGCTCTGGAAGAATGTGGGTGATTAGGAATTTATTAAGTGCATTGTGTTTGTGTGGAATCGATATGGAGATGTGTGTCGATGCTTTTGTGGTTGATCATGTGTGTTGTGTATTGAACACCTCATCTCTACGTTAAGAGGGCCATAATGCCTGCCAGGGTCGCGAGATTTGTTCTGAAGAGTTACCGTGACCTTGGCACATGGGCAACTTAAGAAACACGGGTGGGTTTTAGTCAGTAAAAGTCTGACACACCCTCCCGCTCCTCCCAGAGCGGGAAACGTCATTTGATGATTTTCCCACCAACAAAATAGAAGGGCCATAATATTTTTGGTTTATGTAGATAATTATTAATGATCACTGCAGAGTATTATTATGAGTTATCTTCTGTTCAGTTTTGATCGTCTATGAAATTCAACAAAGCAACTCACCATTTATAAATAAACGGTTATCTGTTGCTATATTGTCTTCCAAAAATATGCCGAACGGCTTTCTTAAATTTTGAACCCTTACCGAATTCTGTCCCCGATTGACCTTGATCATGACCTTGAGCTGCGTTTAGTTGTCCTCTACAATCCTTTATCCAAGACGTATATATACTTCAATCGATCATTGATTCTTTAGCCAACCGAACTAGACTATTGACACTTCGAGTTTCTAAGTTTTTCACAGATTATTAAACTACTTAGAACCCATTTCGTTCAAGATTTTTAAAAGGAATGTGAATTGCTGTTACACTGTTACACTCTCCTCCATTTTTCCCAATGTAAATGTATACGCAACGTGTATGTATCTTCCCACGATACTCTTGTTACGAAACTGTTACCTATAGCTATATTCATTTTAGCCCATAACTACATTATCTCTGATATCCCGAACAGCCGTTAAAAATAGTTAAATTCGATTCAATTTCCCGTATCAAGTATAATTAAATTATGCTTGGACAAATTAATTATAACTGCACTAATTAGATTCTGAATATGTGGTCAATTAAGTTATTGTTAGTTGGAGCGAAACATAAATTTCAACTCGATAATCATTAAAATGGGGCTTTGCCATCTGGAAACCAGAAATACTTTAAAATATGGAATGTCTAAAATTCTAGATCTAAAAGGCTTGATACACAAGGTGGACATTTCAACTCTAAACATAATTTTAAACAAATTTTGCTACGAAACTCTACACTTACTATACTTATTCGATTCGTAAAAAAAAAAAAAACATATTTCTATGCAACAGAAGACAAACTTTATCGATGCATGAATTTTTATTTATATCGTTTTTCAATTGGTTTTAGAGATTCATAGCGATAGCTGTTTAGGAAAATGGTTAGAATCATCCCCTTGACGGATGCAGATGACTATATCCCCATCTTGTATGGTCTTACAAAAACTGACAGTATCTCTTACTCATGAAACAGATAAATCTTGTCGTCGTCATGAGTAGGTAAAAGTCAAATTCTTTGGCCTTAATTGCGATGGTTCAAATATTCTCGTACAATGACACATATCACCTTATTTCGATATCAATCTGCCTGAAGGTTTCCATGTCACCATTCCACATGAAAACAGAATATCAAGTTTTGGATAAGTCATCATCATTTGCTCATCTTATTCCCAATTACGAGAATGTTAGGGTCGACATCTAGTCTAATCTAATGCAGCTAGATACTAACATCATACATGAAGCGACAGATGCAATCTTTTGTTAATAAGTACTAACTTTTAACTATATCCTACAAGTTCTTTTCCACTCAATTGCAGTGGCAAATAATGTTTAATTGAAAACAGATATATCTAGGACATTTTTGGATTCCACTTCATATAATATATTCCTACCTAGATATCTAATGGCAGTGATATAGATCGTCCGTAGTCCCTTGAGATTCCATAATGGTCGACGTCCGGTAATTTACTTCTGAGTGGTACGGAAATGATAACTAAAATATTAGGAAGGATGAATAAATTAGAAAAAAAAATGGTACTAAAAACTACTTCCTAAGCATTTATTAACATCATCGTCCTACCCTTATCCCAATTTATTTGGGGTCAGCGGAACAGCGTGTTTGTATCCATAGTAATACCAAAATAATAATTTATGGCTGTTCTAAGTATGTACATAGTCGACTCACACCTTTTTTACATACTTACCAGCTTATTAGCTACACAGACGTCATTACGTCATTTTCGAAAGGTAGTTGCTGAAAATCAGCGCTGTTGACGCTAGGTTCTTCTGAAGTCACAGCATATTGCTGAGCTACGACCTGTTCTTGCACAAATGCGACGCACAGCTTAATTGTTATTTAATATTGTGGTTTGTTCGTTACAAGAGTAGATAATTAATACAATCTACAATCGGCATTTTGTTTTTGTTTTGATTGTGTGATGTAATTGTCAATGTCGTAACATATTCTGTTTTGTCTATGGTCACTAGTCTTATCTTAAGAAGCAATGTCAATATTGGCTAAATTGTTAATTTTTTTATTGACTTGAATACGGGGCTTTTGGCTACGTTGCATTATATGTATCTTTTTTTTATATTTTAATCTTGTAAGTATTTATTCGTATAGATGTGCGTTTTGTTTGTGCAGAATAAACATTTTTTTCTTTTTTCAATGGAAGTAAACAATAACTACCTAAGCAGTCCGCCTCTGTACATTTATGTCCGTAAAGTATTAAATAAATAACTATAGAACACCAAGCGCTACGATCATCATCTGCCTATCCAATTGATGGATACCAGTATTTTACATGGAATGATTTCCTATCTGGCTTCCACAACCTAGTTACTGGGTAATACCCCTTGGTAAGACTGGTTCTGAGCTACTGACGACCCTTAACAACTGTCAAATATCTATGAATGACAGCCGGGACCAACGGCTTAACGTGCTTTCCGAGACAGCGGGGTCTTCATAATATGTAAATATGGTAACCCATCCACCGACCAACTTAACCTGATCGACCGCTCCGTGCCACTGTTATAACTAAGCCACAAGCCACTCAATGCACTACGATCCTTACACATTATTAATTTTGGCACGACCACGTGGTCACATTCGCGGTTTTGAGTACATTCGACCTATAACTAAAATTAATACTGACCAAAATATCCTACTGAAAATTAATTAAAGCAATACTTATAGAACTAACCACTATCCACTTAAACACCAAATTAATCCCAAAATGTAACTAAAAACCGCTAAACCACGTTCATAACCGCGCGGTCGCGTCAACATATTATGATCGGATTTCCTAATAACGAAACGCTAAAAGCATTATTATTGAAACATGCGGAGCTGCTTTCGCTTGCCAACCGGACATCGATTATGCTAATACGGCCATTAAATTGCAAATATCCTACGTGGCCGATTTATAACTTGGTCTTGAGCGACTGTCGATAGTGATGACAATCGCTTTGTTTGCTTTTGAGATTGGCTTTGTGGAAGTTTTAAGGCAATTCATTTTCCAGCTACTGGATAAAAAATTACATAAAGAGTCTAGAAAGGCTGGGGTATATTCATGTCTCTCTTCTTTTCAGTCTCTCTGCGCTTTATGCTCTGATGTACGCTAAGTTCATTCGTTCACGAATATTTCACAGTCAGCTGTGATTTCTGTCACTATGTTTGAAGTTCTGTGAGATGAATGTATGATTTTATGTCCAACTTTTTTCTGCCCATGAATTCGTCCGTGCGAAATTTCTTGTTCCCCCGATCCACTCCGTCACATTGCATGGCCTGTCCGATCTATGAAATGGATTTTGCTCAGCTTCTGAGAATCCTAATGTGATGTAGCATAGAGCCTTCCTTATGAATGGGACTATCAAATACACAAATCATTTTAAAATGCGATAGGCAGTTCCAGTGACTAGCGCGGACAAATAAACAAACAGATTCTTTAGTTATATTATAATTTTAGTTAAGTATAATATTATCTCCAGCTAATGATATCTGCAGATTATAATTTTCATCTAGGTAAGTATTTTTTTTTTTAATCATCAAAGATGGTTATTTTTCGTTTTGTGAATTAATTTTGTTGTCCAAGATGGCAAAATTCTGGCCGAAAGCAATCGTAAAGAAGCCGAAGTAAGACCCTTTACCGTTCAAAGGGGATCGAATCCAATCATTGTAGACATGTCTGAGTCTGCTATGCTCATATTTAGGAGTCGATGTAGTTTTTTTTCTTTTAAAACCTTGATGCAATAAAATATAAAAAATCAGAACGAAAAGTGATCTTTGAAAAGTGAGAAATATGAAAATTAAATTTTAGGAAGTTGACTATTAAACTTAATACTCAAAACAACAAAAACAACCTAACACTTAAAACTTTCTTGTTACTATCTTTTTTAAAGTTGAATAAGACGGATTTTTTGATTTTTCTAAATTCATTTACTGTTTTTAATTACAATAATATTCATGACGTTAATAAGACCTATCATACGATTATATACGAAATTTATCACCACAAAGGAACAAACATACAAACATAGGCTGATAAACACATTACTCTTGTTTACGTCGCATAGTCGTGAAAAAAGAGGGCATTGTCTGTGCTGACCATAGTGAGAAAATTATATGCTAGACGATTATAGCCAGTATCGACGTCTATACTATGTTCTATTTTAATTGACCGCTACTAGGGTTCGCACTTCAACAAAGTGCTATGTCCCGGCTCCGAACTGTTGGCTCAGACCCAACACACTAATGACGCTTGTTGCTTCCCTAGCCGTAACATGAGTTGTTAGAAGAATATTCGATGTTGAGTAAAATTGCTTTTCATCCCTTATTATATTTATAAACGGATGGGAATGAAAATACTATTGTCTTGATATTATATTTCATTTACATGCAAATAGTACAGTCAAACAAACCACCCTTTTTGAAACAAACCAATGAATCTGTCTAGCCTTTTCCGACTATGTTGGGGGCTTAAATTCTATCCAGATGTAGCTAGATACCAGTATTTTACCCAGTAACTAGGTAACACAATACTTCTTGGCAAGACTGGTTGCCGAACTTTCGAGCGTCTAGCTAGCTGCTAGTTACAGCCGGGACCGACTGCTTAACGTATTTTGTTGAGTCACGGAGAGGCATCGGTATGATACGAATGATCACCCATCCACGGACCGTCTTCAACAAGCATTGCTAAACTTAAAAGATAGATCCAGTTATTTTCACCCGTTATGGTTATAAGTACAGTATGCGTCAATGGTAACAAAACTAGTACCTATAAGCAGCTGGCCTATTTCTCTTTTGATACTCCGTACTACGCTAGGTCAGCTCCAGATCTAAGTTTTACCAGTAACTGTCTATAGCTCCTACCATATTTACCATATATATTTATTTACTACGTAATCATAATGTTAATTTATACCAACGACAGCCCTAAAAACAATTTAAAAGTAATTTTATCCGTATATTGAATTCATTTTTTAATCTTTTGTAAAGATAAGCTCAAACTTCCGAGGCAGGATTAAAAAACAATAACACTTCATTTACATTAAATTGATTAAATAACGAAGCAAGAAATACGTAAACATTGAAATAGAGAAACAAGAATAGTCAGTTTTCAATAGGTTTTTATTCAACGATACATTTGTTTGACCCGAACTCGAATATCGAAATAAAGAAAGAATAACGGAAAATATCCGGTGTTAGCTCACAGGAAATTAGTTTCTTGATTGTTTGTAGGAAACCTATGTACCTATTATAAGGTGTAGACTTTTTAGTCTATTCAATGATGATTGATATACATAATCAACCTATAATATTCCCAATACAAGCTCACAGAGGGGTAATTGCGTAACTTGCTATCAGTAGGAATTGATTTCATATTGACAGTTAAACAACATTCATTGCGTTATTTACGTTGCTGAGCCGACAATTTATTCGAACAAATGACGCAATGGTTTACAAATAATGTTCAATCCGATTCAGATTCTGATAGATAGAGCGTTTCGCAATTAGGGTGCTGGCCTCCTCTCCTCGAGAAGGCATATAATCGCGGATTGGTAGATGTCACATGTCTTCGAGTTTTTGGTTCTAGCAGATACTGATTTTGTCACGATGTTTTCCTTCAGCGTTAAGAAAGCAGTGGTGATTAAATTATTTACACAAAGTAAACGCCTGTTGGGCTTGAACCCACAATCTGAAACTCGTAAGTCGGGATGGTTAGAACTGGTCCACTACTGCTATCACTGATCTGATATGACCCATGATAAATGCAACACAATATTTACATTCCACCCAAGAGGCAGCGAAAACCGGATATTGAATGCAGTCAGTATCTAAAACGAAATACGTATTTTTTTTTCTCAATAGCAGAATATGAGAAAATTTTCACGTAAGTATGAAGTGAAGTTTTATTTTTTATTTTTATGTTAATTGCATGTGTAAATATTCAACACAATGTAAATTGTTTATGAATTAATGAAATGAAGTGAATACATATTATTTTTTGTAAATATTACTTTCAATAATATTTAAGGCAAAACAGTTATTTGCGCCAATTCGCCCGATCACGAGCCAAACCTGCGTGAATCGTGGGAGTTGATATCTGTGGATCTATGATTAGTTGACCTTCCTAATCGAGAAAACGGCAAAGTTTTGGCGCGCCATCTTTGCTTTATATATAGCCTTCAGCCTCGCTGTTTGCAATCCTGAACTGCGAGACAGACCAATAATTAAACTAAACTACATAGCACAGTTTGACAAAGGAGATATCGGTGGAAGCTACTTAATTGTCCTTTGGTAATGGAATAATCAAAAAAAAAAATCAATGATGCGGTGTTATATCAAATAAAGGGCACATTTCATATATACATATATTGTGAGCTACCCAAAATCATTTAAAAAAAATAATTAAGTATACAAACTAAAACCCGACCTCTGAAAACTCATGCTCTAAAAAGTATGACACAAGAAAATATGCTTATTTGTAAGCAGTGGTCGTATGTTTTGTGTGACGAATTCACTTTTTAACCGACGAAAAAAACGGAGGAGGTTATCAATTCGACGCGTATATATATATATATATATTTTTTTTTTGTTTGTTTGTTTTTTTTTTTTTTTTTTGTATGACCACGCATAACTTTTTACATTGTTGTCCGATTGTGATAATTCTTTTTTTATTGGAAAGGGTATACTCCGAGGGTGGTCCCATATAAATTTGGAAAACAAAATCGAACCCTAAGGGTCAGAAAACAGGGGATGATTGATTGTTCACTCACTGATTGTAATGTTTAACCACGCATAACTTTATACAGAGTAGTCCGATTTTGATAATTCTTTATTCATTGGATAGGGCCTTGCCAAGTATTATAAATACATTAAAGCCACAAAAAAATATAAAATAAAAACTTTTTACCAAAAAATTTAACCGCCGAAAAAACTGAAAAGCAAAAAATAATAAACCTTAAAATTATGAGTCGGCACTGAAAAATCAATGAACAAAGATCACTCAAAGCGCCGACTCATAATTTTAAGGTTTATTCTTTTTTGCTTTTCAGTTTTTTCGGCGGTTAAATTTTTTGGTAAAAAGTTTTTAATGTTTGTAAAGGCGAAATAGTTGTAAACTATGTTAAAAAGATGAAACAACAAAATTAATCATGACTTGGGTAGAAATAGAATAAGATTTTTTGTATACACCATTGTTTCATCCTTTGTTGTAATAAAGACCTTGAAAATTTTAATCAAAACATAAGGATGCATATTAAGATCGAGCCCGGAGTACATACAAAATGCAAGCTCACGATCCTCCATAGACAATTCTCAGAGGACTATTCTGTAAGTCATTTGGGAAATGTTCTCGATTCGACATTTTCGGGTCGACACGACGGACATATCGACGTAGCCTGATGCTTGACAGAACATTGCTGTACAGTCCCCCAGAGATTTACAGAGACGTGACTCGGGACTGGAGCATTGAGTATACGTTATGCATCGCTGAATAGTCATAGTACCTATAGACGTAAAGATTTGCATATCTACGTACTAGTTTGGAAATGTGCAATGTAATTTGTGACTAGAAAAGCAAGGAACATCATCATTATCATTTCAGTTGAAAAAGTCCACTGCTGGACATAGGCCTCCCGCAAGATCCGCCATTTAAACTGGTTTTGTGCTTCCCGCATCCAGCGGATTCCTGCGGCCTTCACAAGTTCATCAAGTAAGGGTATAACATTATAATTATTTGAGTAATTCTAGACCATCATCTTTGAAGTAGAAAACTAGCTTATCCCTTTAGGAGGGGCGCGTGAGGGAGTGGCAGTCTCTGCGCCCTCACGTCCCTAGCCGCCGCAGGAGGAGACGTCCCGGGCGTCGGGAGTCAATAGCGGACTCCGGGCCGTAGGCGTGAGCTTGCGGGCGGCGAGCAATGGGTAGCTCGCCGCCCGGTAAGGACCAGGCTCGGATCGACGGCGCGTAGTGTTCTACGCGCGCCTCAAAGAGATGTCAGCAATACTGAAGGGGTCTGCTAAGACAGATGCCTGCCAGGGTCACGAGATTCGTTCGAAACAGTTACCGTGGCCCTGGCATATTTGCAACTGAAGGAACACGGGTGGGTTCTAGTCAGCAAAAGTCTGATACGCCCTCCCGCTCCGCCCAGAGCAGGAGAAGTCATTTGATGAATTATCATCCAAAAAAAAAACACTTCTAGGAAAACAAGCGTCTTTAACGTTGCTTTCAAGTATGTCTTTTAACGTCAAGAAAATATTTTTCTTTCTAACTCTTTTCAGCATAAACTCGCCTATCTAGTACTTACTACCTCCATACCTGAAATATTAGAAAGCTTTCTCTCTATTTTCATTTCGAAGTACACGAAGGTAAATAGCCAACGCACTATGTTTTATGAAAGCACACAATTTTCCGTCGAACTGGCCGCTATGAAAGTGGATGCCATTAAAAAAGAGATCCAAATTCAAAACCGTTTTAACATCGGCCGTCCATAAATAGTTGACTTTTGAATACCGCTATATGGAAAAATGTTGTGAGCATCGTAGAACCTCGTTTTAAAATAAATTGAAGCTACATTAGCTAACGAACTCGTATTAAAATTTTCATAAAATATTTAAGTCTCGCAAAAACTAGGCAAATAAATATGAGACGCCATTCGAAAATTACTTTGTTTAATTAATACCTAGTTGCAAAATAACCATTATCTGAAAAAAGCATTTCATTTGTGAATGTTAATATAACAAATAAATATTTCATTTCCTGAAAGACGACTAAGTAAGATACCATGGAACTCATAACTGACTGTTTTAATTTTGTCTATTGTTTTAATTTACTCAGAAGGCGTTAATCCAGTAAGAGAACAAAGCAAAACCACTCTTAGCTTCGCCAAAAAAAAAAAAACAATCTGCCTAGCCTTTTTAAAATTATGTTGAGGTCGGATTCCAGTCTAACCAGATGCAGCTGAAATACCAATACCTTACATGAAGTGACTGTCTATCTGAGGTCCAAAACCCAGTTATTGGGTAATATGATACCCCTTGGTAAGATTGGTTTCCAGACTTTTTTGAATACCCGTGACTACTGTCAAAGATCAACAAATGACTGCCGAGACCAACGGCATAACGTGGTTTCTGAGACACGGAGGAGTTTCGGTATAAAAAGATCCACAGACCGACCGCGGCAAGCGTAGGTCAACCTGCTCGATCGACCTGCGTGGCTATTACTACTCAGCCATGAGCCTCTCCGTAACCTGCCAGGGTCGGCGAGATTTGTTCGAAAGAGATACCGTGGCCCTGGCACATGGGCAACTGAAGGAACACGGGTGGGTTTTAGTCAGTAAAAGTCTGACACGCCCTTCCGCTCCACCCAGAGGGGGAGACGTCATTTGATGACTTCCCACAAAAAAAAGCCTCGCCGTTATATGATATAACCTCAAAATCAACTTTTTGCTACTAATTCAACAGATTACCTAACAAAAGTAACCCTTGGTAGCAACTATTGAAATAAAAACACCACTAAACATTTTCAACACGTATCCCACCTTTAAGAAAAGCTAGTTTCATTACAAGACTCAAACCACTATCTAAATCACAGCCTTAAAGATATATGTACAAAACATTTCAATCTGCTTTCAAGACGTTAGATAAATATTCCGCAATTACTTAACTGTGGAATAAGAATTCAATGCGAGCAGCTTGAGCGACGAGCGAGCTGAGCTACAAGCAACAAGAGCAATAGTTGGAAACAAAGCTCGCGTTGTCGGCGCGCAATGAATTAAATCCACAATGCTGGTATGAAATGAAACGTTCTGCTTTAACTTGGAACGGGGTATGTGGCATTGGTTTTTGCTTGAATATTGTGGTCGATCGTCAGAATAATTTTCATATATCTTTACTTATTATAAAGTTGAGCTGTTTGACTTTTTGTATGTTTGAACGCGTTAAACTTTTGAACGACTCCGATTTGAAAACATATTTTGTCATTTGGTAACCCAATTCTTGAGAAAAGTTAAAGGCTATTTAAACACACACTAGGACCGCTTTTAGGGTTTGGGTCAATCGAAAAATGTCAGAAATAATGCTAACTGAAAACGAAATTATAACCTAGGCAGGCGATGACATGCGACGAGGTGGGTCGGGAGAACGTGAAATTCCACCGGGACAAAGTCACGGGCAAATCCTAGTAGTGGAACAAAAGCGACGATCTATTCAAATAGTGAATTACTTGCCGCTGAAACTCATTTTGTGGTAAGCCTATTACGATACCTACTGTAATTTATTTACACAAAATAAATTACCGACGTAGTAACTGCTGTGTAACTGTTGGTTATTGCTATTTGAAGCAGTTTCTAGCCGTACTTGGTTTTAGTCTGAATAAGCTATTACCTGAATAAGCCATTACCTGTATTTAAGTTGAATGATAAATGATTTTATTTCTGTAAGTAGGTTTGTACAAACACTTTTACACGTCAATTCAATATTTTTTAAACTAGATGAGGTCGGCATTTCCTAACTAACTACTCTGAGAAGAAAGGTCGAAACAAACTCAGAGGTCACAGTTTCAATTTCCAATCCAATCAATAGGCACAGTCATATCAATGCAATCGGCACACAAACTCAGCACAAATGCCATAATGTAAACTTATAACGCTAATGTGACTGATTTTTTTATTAATAGGTCTTTACCTATGAAAATGCCGTTTTGTATGAAAAAAATTAAACGAATTTTTTTCATGTATTTTTTATTTGTATTAGGTAATCGAAATAATCACCCATGCAATCAATGCATCTTTGCCAACGCAGTGGCAGTTTATTGATGCCCTTCTTAAAAAAATCAGCTGGACGGGGGGCAACAAATTCTTCAAAGGCATTTTGTACTGCCTCTCGGGTATTGAATTTTTTTCCCGCCAAGAAGTTATCCAAATTCTGGAAAAGTAATAGTCTGTAGGCGCCAGGTCTGGTGAGTAGGGCGAATGACGGAGAGCTTCCAACCCCAGTTCTTGCAACTTGGAGACCGTCTGCTGTGCGGTATGAGGTCGCGCGTTGTCGTGCAGGAGCAGCGGAGACGAGCGATTGACCAATGCTGGTTGAAGATGTGCCAGCTTCTCCATCATTGAGTTCAGTTCTTCACAGTACACATCTGCAGTAATGTTCACCCCGTTTGGTAAGAAGCTGTGATGAATCACACCGGCGCTAGACCACCAAACAGTGACCATCACTTTTCTAGGGGTAAGTTTTCGTTTAGGGCATTGTTTAGGTGCTGAACCAGGATCCAACCAACTTGCTGAGCGCTTGCGGTTATCAAACAGAATCCATTTTTTATCGCAGGTAACAATGCGGTTCAAAATTCCTTCATTTGTGTGTCTGTTGAGCAGTGCAAGGCACGTCTTGACGCGTACTTCGCGCTGGCGATCATTGAGTTCGTGGGGCACCCATTTGTCAAGCTTTTTTACCTTGCCAATTTGACGCCAATGGACCAATATTGTTTTGACGCTAACGTCGAAAGCTGCTGCTAATTCAGCCGTAGATTGTGTATCATCAGCTTCCACAATCGCCTTTAATTCGTCATTGTCGACCAAAGTCTTCGGACGACCGCGAGGTTCATTTTTCAGGTCGAAATTTCCAGAACGGAAGCGAGCAAACCAATAACAGTTGGTGCGTTGGTTTGTAGTGTTAGCTCCGTAAACGTCGTTGATGTTGCGTGCCGCTTGTGCCGCGTTGCTGCCACGACGGTACTCATATTCCATAATTACTCGAATTTTTAACGTATCCATGATGACGAAAAAGATTGAAATGCGATGAAAATGTAACACTAATCAATAAACAAATGACTACTTTTGGAAAAAGAATTCCATGTTTTTAAAATAAAATAAATTTGAAATTAGAATTCTTAGACAAACAAAAATTATTTTGATTTGAAATGGCCAGTACTGCAGAACGGCAATTTCATAGGTAAAGACCTAATATAATAAAAAAAAACTAAAAAACACGCTTCCATAGAAAACCAAACTAAAAAGTGGAAAACAATGGATAAAAAGCGTGGGGTGCTTTTTAAGGTATTTTTTATTGATATCAGGCACCCCACGCTTTTTTCCATTATTTTCTACTTTTAAGTTTGGTTTTCTATGGAAGCGTGTTTTTTAGTTTTTTTTAACTACATGTATTATTTATTTTCTATTTTTAGGGTGCTTCGAATTTTGAAACGTTTGTCAGCGTAGTTTTTGAAGACAGTTTTTTTGCTGTCCTGGTAACACTGGCAAGGATAATGGCACAAATTTATGAAATTATTGCATTGTCATCGGTCCTTGACAGGTGTGCAAAGTTTGAATAAAATCGTGTCGTTAAAAGTGGGTCAAAATCGCGCTATAAGGAGTCGGTTACAAACAAACATACAAACATACAAACATACAAGCATACAAGTGAAGCTAATATAAAGCGTGTAAAAACACGTTTCACTCTTCGCCGAAAATTTGTCATGACCAACGTCTAAATTATTTGTTTTACGTAGGCAAATGACAGACTCGCGGGACATGCCTATTTCTACTGCTGAACAATGAAACGTTTCCCGGAGTATGCCCACAGGGAGAGACCACTAGTTATGTCGACTTTCTGCGAGCAGGCTTCTTCTTGTCTAGTCAAGTTTCTGTAATGTCTTGCAACGTGTAATATTTCTTTATGTAAACTATAGTACAGAAACAACCTCGTCCATCATGAAAGCTGGTATTGTGACTGGCAGGTTAAATTAACAGTTTGTTGGTTATACCTTAGAAGTCATCCAGTTTAGTAATTAGGTTCCTTCTATGCAAGTGGCCAAAACAGTGGCCAAAGTACATAGTCCATAATCAGCCTATAATTTGCCCACTGCTGAGATCTAGGCCTCCTTTATTCGAGAGAAAGTGGGCTACAATCAACCACGCGAGGACAGTGTAAGTTGGTAGACGTCACATGTTTTCGAATGTTTGGTTTTAGGACATGCCGGTTTCTTCAATAAGTTTTTTTTTTTACCGTTTTGAGAACAGGTGGAGTGGTGGTGGGATTATTTACACAAAGTGAAGCACCTGCCTGGGTTGGTACCCACGACCTGCAATTCGGGGCCGTTACCACAGAACCACCAGTGCTCTCGCTGGTCTAAGACATTAAACTATTTAATTTAAATTTATGGCATTAATGCAAACAAATGATAAAATGAAATTATCTGCTGTGACAGTTCTGACAGCATGATCCATGACTGAAAATTGTTTTTTGTCTCTCTCTTTCTCTCTCTCTCTCATACCCAATAGAAAACTACCGAGTAAGAAACGACCGGTACGGCCATTTCGTATTTCATCACGGTCTTTTGTTCGTCAGGCATCATTCATCCACGGAGTCATTAGTAGAATGTTTAAACGTTTTGTTTGCACTTTCGCTTAATAATCACGATTTTGTATAGCTTTTCTCATTTTTCATGCCGTCGCTTGGACGAACAGTTTCAGTGTTGAATTTTGTGGGTAAAGACGGGAAAGTGATTTAAGACGGAGTTTTATTGCTTTTGCATAGTGCTAAGATAAGAAAAGAAAATTGTGTCTCAACCGCGTACAAATATAAATACATCAACATCAAATCATTATTACTGTAAGTATCCATTATTAAAAGCAATCAACATTACAAATTAGAATACAAAAATTAAAATATAGCATAATATTATATACTCATTATAGAAAATGTATAATAAAATAGCAAGCTAAATGTGAAAGTTAATAGGAATAAAATATAGATACTTCACACAAGTTAATAATATATTCGTCAGAAATTCGTCAGTGCTGTGATAGGTTTTTTCTATCAGAAGGGTATAACCTACTTCGCAATGTTTTGTAAATATATTTCATTCAATGTGTTGGCAACATACTGGTTTTATAAAGAATTGGCGCCATTCATAATATACTTTTATGCAGCAGAGCTGTCCTGGATCTAGGAATGTAAAGTATGCTATTGTCTCGTCTATTTCCAATTACTTTATCTGACAATAGGGGGAGCAGGTGCGGGTTCCATATGACAAACATCATGGTCTCGAAAACGTGCAAGAATGGAAAAGTTATTATAATTTTTTTGAATAATGAGCTACAGATCTTAGGCCAAACATAGTTCAGAGGCATTATTTTTTTGGGTTTTTTTCAACTGCCCCAAAAAATTACTCCGTGTTTAAAGTTAGAAGACATGATCCAGCCATGATTAGCAGTTAGCTGCGCATCAAGTTTTACATTTATAAATATCGGAAGAGTCATGAGTAACGTACGTCAATTGTCAACAAAACGCAAGCGTGTGAAGTTGGCGCTTTGGACAGAGTCTAGCCTGACGTTCGTGCGACTTGACAAGAACGGCTACAGGCGGCGTGATGCAGTTCTCTTGACTGGAATTCATCAAATGACTTCTCCCGCTCTGGGAGGAGCGGGAGGGCGTGTCAGACTTTTACTGACTAAAACCCACCCGTGTTCCTTCAGTTGCCCATGTGCCAGGATCACGGTATCTCTTTCGAACAATCTCGCGACCCTGGCAGGCATCGGTCCTAGCAGACCCCTTCAGTGCTGCTGACATCTCTTTGAGGCACGCGTGGAACACTACACGCCGTTGACCCGAGCCTGGTCCTCACCGGACGGCGAGCTACCCATTGCTCGCCGCCCGCAAGCTCGCGCCTACGGTGGCCGGGAGTTCTATATAGACTCCCGACGCCCGGAGCGTCTCCTCCTGCTCTTGACCATCTGACATCGTGCGAGCAACAAGTGTCTAGAAACTGCCCAACGTTTCGTTTGGCAAGTTGAAATATAACTTTAAAAAAAAACAAGTTCAGAGTTTCTCTTAAAGCGGGAAGAAACGCCCGGGTGTTTCCATTGCGAGGATCGTCTGGAGGACACGGTGGAGCATACGGTGGAAGTATGCCCTGCCTGGACGGAGCACCGCCGTGTCCTCGTGGAAGCGATCGGCGGCGGCGACATCTCGCGTCCGGCCCTGATGCCAGCCATGGTGCGGAGCGAGAGAGCATGGGAAACCGTCACCTCCTTCTGCGAAACAGTAATGCTCGCGAAGGAGGAGGCGGGGCGCGGGAGTGAGTGGCAGTCACTGCGCCCTCACGTCCCTAGCCGCCGCAGAAGGAGACGTCCCGGGCGTCGGGAGTCGATAACTGACTCCCGGCCGCCATAGGCGCGAGCTTGCGAAACAGAAAATGACGTCTCCCGCTTTGAGGGGCATGGGCGGGCGTGTCAGAATTTTACCAACTAAAACCCACCCGTATTCCTTCAGTTGCCTGTGCCAGGGCCACGGTAAGTCTTTCGAATAAATCTGCGACCCTAGCAGAAACAAATCGGCAGCGACGGCGGCGAGCCTACCCTGTAAAGTAAAAGAACATTGTAAAGAGCTCAATTTTATTCCCCACGCTTGGCGAATTCACACCATTACATTTTCCCGAGACACAAATAAGTGTACTACGTGAGCTCGACAAAAGGATGTGCGAATAACACTTGTACGACAAAACTAGCAAACAAGTTCGAATGTACGCTTGTGCGACACACTGAATCTAGTCGTTTCTGGCACTCGCCGAACGCTGCCGCGGCACCGCTCGCTTCGCTCGCTCGGCTCGTGCGTAGGGGGTCACAGTTTTAACCTAACCTAACCGAGTGTATTACGTCAGCTCGAGTGTGTCGCACAAGCGTGTATTCGAACTATGGTGAGTCGCAGTACAGTTTTGTCGCAGAAGTGTTATTCGCACAACCATTTGTCGAGCCCACGTAGTACACCCCATAAGTAATAGGGCTTATTAAATACAGCCATATAGCGTACTGAGTAGGTATCTTATTTCGAATGCCCTTTCATATCTCACACTTGAGTTGCCACACACAATGATACGGGTAATCTATTTAGTGTAACATCGTATTATATGGCCCATTGGGTTTGATTATAATGACCGAGTTAAATCTGTCGCTAGGCTAGTGGAATTAAGGGTAGATTTACACTGATTATCAATACCATTATAATAATGTAAACTGCTGAACGTATTATAATAAGCTTCTTGTTAACCCCTGAAATTAACTGTGTAAGGGGAATTTTGCTGCTATAACTATTAGCATCACGCTTGATAATACAGGTGGCAGATGGTGGTAGTTTCTTGTTATTAGTACTGGATGCAGTTGAGTACTAGTAGGTACATAGTAATTACCAGGATTCGACATCTCATACCAAAAAATTATAACGTTTAATATTTTTGCAATGTCCAGTCGGTAGCGGTAATAATAAAATTAATGGAGTTTTTACGTATTTATTATGCACACAGATTTACAAGTAAAAAATAATAGTTTAAAAAAACTAAAAAACACGCTTCCATGGAAAACCAAACTAAAAAGTACAAAATAATGGAAAAAAAGCGTGGGGTGCTTTTAAGGTATTTTTTTATTGATATCAGGCACCCCACGCTTTTTTTCCATTATTTTGTACTTTTTAGTTTGGTTTTCCATGGAAGCGTGTTTTTTAGTTTTTTTAAACTATTATTTATTTTCTATTTTTTAGGGTATTTCGAATTTTGAGACGATGTCAGCGTAGTTTGTGACAGTTTTTTTGCTGTCCTGGTAACCCTGGCAAGGATAATGGCACAAATTTATGAAATTATTGCATTTTCATCAGTCCTTGACAGGTGTGCAAAGTTTGAATGAAATCTGGCCGTTTAAAGTGGGTCAAAATCGCACTATAAGGAGTCGGTTACAAACAAACATACAAATATACAAACATACAAATATACAAACATACAAATATACAAACATACAAACATACAAGTGAAGCTAATATAAAGCGTGTAATAAAAGATGATACTTTACCTTACTTTCAATGGCTTCGTAGCCAGCAAGTTTTCATGGATAGTACAGTATAAAAATATATCACAGTTACGAAGAGTAAATAGGCCAGGACACAACACTGCGTTGGGACGACGTATCATCGACGTACAAAAAAAACGACATCGCACTACTACACGATGCGATGACGCAACGCGAAAATTTCTTCGTATACGGTATCTTACGCAAAGACGCTGCTTATTATTTCAGTTCGCAACGCAGATTTATGTCGAGCGGCAGTGCATTTGAAATTGCTACGGTGCCTTGTCCGACGTCGTAGATGTTTAAGTACGCTGCGTCATCACACCGCAATGTTATGACCTAGCACTATAAATGACTTCTACGGATATAAATTGCCGATTGGCGCGCGACGCCGCGTCGCACTGGTCTGAACGAGCCTTTAGTCGACGTAACAAGGACGTAAAAATATCGTGGCTAGATTTTTTCGCGCATTATATCTTCAATGTAATGCCTAACACCGAGAGTTTGAAATCGAAAAGTGTGTTTTTCTGATGCGCTGAGATTCAGTCTGTTGGATTCTCGACGTTCGGTTTAACACCGAGGGCTGAAATTCAGTAGGTGACTGATTCAACTTACAAAAATTATAGATGCCTCTCTTTATGTTACCTACAATATAAACATATTCAAACCAAGATATATAAAGCACTTTACTCACACAAAGTACAACACATCAAAGCTAACACGACCGTTAAATTAACGCTTACACCAATATTCCAATTACATCTTAATAACATTTTACCTCGACGATCGAACAAACTCTCATTATTTCAATCACAGGTGCCATTTACTAATGAAAAATAATTTTTGTCTAATTTGTACTTAATTGCTTTTCTTACACAAAGATGGTTGTAAGACTTTATTACGTAAAAGTCAAAGGAAGGGCTCGTGGCTAAGTAATAATAGCCATACGGGTCAATCAGAGGTTAAAAGCTACTATTGTCAAGGTCGGTCCGTGGATGGGTAGTCATTCAATAAATATCGAGAGCTCTTCGACTTCATTAAGCCGTTCGTACCAACTGTCATTTGTAGATCTCTGACACTCATTTTTTTGGCTAGACTGGTTATGAGTAATCTCATCATCATCATCATTTCAGCCGTAAGACGTCCACTGCTGGACTTAACTCAGGTGGTACAATTTTATTGCAGTCCAACTATTCACCACTCTCTGCCTGAAGAAAGTGTTAGGCTAGTGAAGACTCATCATCATCATCATTTCAGCCGTAAGACGTCCACTGCTGGACTTAGGCCTCCCCCAATTTGGGGGGCTTTGCCATAATCACCAAGCTTGGCAGGCGTGTTGGCGATCGCAGTATAGTGGTAAAATGCATAGAGAACGCTGCTGCCCATTCTCTAGTAAGTCCCTTAGTCGCCTTTTACGACACCCACGGGAAGAAATGGGGTGTTGTTATTCTTTACGTCCGGCACCACACGGTACAAAACCCTTAGTGAGTAATCTAACTAAGGGCTATTGTATCATCCAGTAACAGGATTATGGAGGTCAGACAAGCAGTCAGTATCAACATTTCTGCAGAAAGAGGTCCACTACGGAAAATAGGTTACCCCGAAAAAAATGGGCGGGTTTGCCATAATCGCCACGCTTGGCTGGCGGGTTGTTGATCACAGTATGGTGGTAAAATGCATAGAGAACGCTGCTGCGCATTCTCTAGTTACTAGAGAATGTGTAGCAGCGTTCTTCAGCCACTAGGACTTACTAGAGTCTAGTAAGTCCCCTAGTCGCCTTTTACGACACACACGGGAAGAAGTGGGGTTGTGCTATTCTTTACGTCCGACACCACACTGAACAACACAGATAAGCAGTCGCTCCTTATAAAATACTGGTATTAAGCTGCATTTGGTTAGACTGGAAGTGTACCTTAATATAGTTGGGAACAGAGGGGTAATTGCGTAACACACTATCAGTAGGAATCGCTTAAATTTTGACAGTTCCACAACATTCATGGCATCGTTTACGTTGCTAAGCCGACAATTTTGTCGAACATATGAAAGAATGCATTAGCAATAAGTTTCAGAATGATACAGATATAGAATTGTGTGTTACGCAATTTAGGGGGCTTACTCTTCAACCTAATTTTTATTCCAATCTAAAGCCAATACGATTCCATTGTTAGTTTTGCATACATGTAATTCGGTACTCTTGAAAACAATAGTGTCAACATTGGAGCAACAACAACGCCCGATCCCGATTCCACTTAGTTCTCCAAAATGGACACCCAAAAACACATTTAGCGTCGAACTCAAGAATACGAAACGTCAAAATTCCAATAAATTAAAAAAAAATATATCTTAGGACAACCAACACACCGTTATCTGATCCCAAACTAGGCAGAGCCTGTACTATGGTAATCAGACAACTGATAAACATACTTATATATTTCTAAATACATACATATTATAGATAGATAAATAAATTATACCTAGACACAGAACAAATGATTGTGCTCATCACACAAAGATTTGTCCTGGGTGGCAATCGAACCTACGACCTCAGTCTTTGCAGTCAGGGTCACTAACCACTAGACTAACAGGCCAATGTCAATCGATCGGAATAAAAAGAAAACCAGGGAAAACCCAGGGTGCAGGCTGGGCAGATGATGATTACGTAAAAGCCAAAGCTATTGAATTATGAAACTTCGCGTGATGTTTCTGACCTACAAGTTTGCGTGTGAAACGCCACAGGCTTAAAATGCACGTGGCGTTTGAAACACATTAGAAAAACTGTGCTTTGTTCACATTGCTTCTTAAATGATAGATAATAATAACGCAGTCTTGTGAAATTCGAATTTTTATCATATCGAAGTTTTTTTTTTTTAACTTGTGTGGTTTTAGTTAGCAAACGATATCTAAGTAGTTTTATTTTTTATTTTTGCGACAATACAAGATGAAATTTTTTCCCATTGCTGGGACACAAGCCTCCTCTCAGTGAGAGGGAGTCGGTCATAATGCACCACGCGAGCCCAGTGCGGGTTGGTAGATGTCATTCGAATTTTTGGTTAAAGATTCAATAGATCTCAAATAATAACCAAGGGAAATACAGCTTGCCATACATGTTGGTATAACATGATACAAATTAAGCCGCGTATTGCAGAATTTGTAGAACTACACTCACATTTTATCTCCATTCTCCGTTCTCGTATGCCGAAAACCACTGCGTCGAATAAACCACCGTCGAATACTAGCCGACACGCTTCAGAGTCTCAATGGACAGCAATTGTTCGAAAGTGAATGAGAATGTCCAACACCGAAGCAACAATTCAGTTTCGTGTAAGCTCGAAACAAAGGGTTTGCTGAGCGGACCAGACCAAGCGTTCTGTAAATGCGTCGCCGAAATTAGTTTGCGTTCAAACCGCTTCGTTTGTTCGCGTCCTTATTGTTGTTGCGATAAAACAGCTAAATACAAAGTAGAAATATTTTTGTTCAAATTAAAAGGTAGTTTGATCTTGATTTAATTGGGAGTTATGGTCTGTGGAGCGTGAACACAGGTCATTCGATTCAATGTTAAGTCGTTGTATATCGAATAGCATGACGCCATAATGAGGAATGAATGGAGGTCACGGATTAAGGTATACCTACCTAGAAATTATATTTATGATGTTGGTGATTTTATAGGTACAGACGCCAGCACAGAAAGCTACTACAATCTGTCAAGTTTCTTTAATTGGTTTTCAACTTTATCGCTAAAGTATAAGGTTCCAGATTGATTGCGTAAATTAGACAGTTTCGGGTAACTTGAAGTGCTGGCGTCTGTACGATATTGAGTGCTGCATGCGTCGGAACATTTGGTGTTGCATGCAGTGTCAGTGAAGAATTCGTATGTAATGGTGGGTTAAGTACCCACCACGTATGTAAAACACACACAACAACAATAGAGTCTCGTTTCAACGTGTGTTAATTTCATCTTGCATTGCATAAAGATGCTAGCGGAAATCAACCTGTTACCACGTTTTCAGTAGGTACATGATGATTTTAAGCCCTTTACGGTAAAATTTATCGTTGTTTATTTAAAAAGAAAAACTGTTCCATACATTTTGATCGCGTAGGCATTGCACTTTTCTATGAAACAGTAATTTTTTTAGCCGACAAAAATGTTCAAGTAGGCTAGAATCATGTGCTGAATTAATGGTGACATATGCGCTTTAATGCCATTCCAACCAGGCATTTACATCAAGCACATGATAGAACACAGGCGTCCTCTCGGTGACAGGGATATGCATAGCTAGGTATTGCAGTTTTCTATGAAACAGTTGTTTTATTTTGTGTGCTCTCCAAGCACGGTCGTTACGGGTCGTCAGAAGCCCGAAATCTGACAACCATTCTTACCAAGGGGTTTTGTAATACCCAGTAACTGGGTTGTGGAGGTCAGATAGGCAGTTGCTCCATGTAAAATACTGGTACTCAGCTGCATTCGGTTAGACTGCAAGCCGACCCCAACACAGTTGGGAAATAGAAGTTTTCTGTCTAAAATCATGAGCTGAATTCATGGTAACAGCTTGCGCGACGATATTCCTGTCACTACCCTGTATTTGGATGGCATGCTCGTCTCAAGTTACATTGATTTCATGTTACGTTTAACGTAATAAGTGTACTGAACACACCACGTGATAGCTCTAGTGTCACCTCGGTAATGTAAGGAAAATGTTCAACACTTATAATTTGGAAATGCTTCTAATAGTTCAACTTTGTTAAATTAAGATGTGACAACGTGACTGAACTTATTGTACTATATAGTGAATGATGTAGGTCTATAAAAGAGTACAAGGTTATTTTTAAGTTAATTCGTATTGTGCCGGATGTAAAGGAAAAAGGTGTCGTAAAAGGCGATTAAGGCACTTACTAGGGCATGGGCAGCAGTGTTTTCTATGCATTTTACCACCAGACGTGATCGCCAACCCACCTGCCAAGCCTGGTGATTACGGCAAACCCATCCCATTTCGTGGAGCAGCACAAAATTTAGCAGCGGACATCTTTCGGCTGCAATAGTGATGATATTTAATACGTTTATTCCAAAGGAACGTTTTTCGATTTAAAAAAAACTGATTAGAAATAAATTGAAAGCTTCATTCTAAATTCGCTTGGAGGTTCACGTACAATCAGAGTAATTTTTCTGCCAGCCTGAACACATACAATATAAGATCGAATTTGTAGGCAACCTGTACGGTACATACCTAGGATAAATACAGTTGAAAATAATAAGCATCTTAGGAACAACAACCCAAGTTACGATCAATTCAACTGGCTTGAATGTTCGATAACTTCCTAACCCTGGCCTTGACTTGTACGATAAATATACCGAAAACTCATTTTCGCCCACCCAAAAAATAACCGCCATAACCACGATCGAAAATCGAATCAAGTCGTATCGAAACCCATGACATTCGACAAGGCGTACACGATGCAATAAAAGCGCTAAAGCGCTGAACACCGCTGAATGCCTCTTTAACTCAATACCCAGCCAATCACCAAAGGCAACGTCTTAAGATTCACTTTGCCACCGTAACTAGCATCGAATAAGTTTACACAAGCGTTCCGAGTAAACGAGATTCATCTGCGAACATTTTAACACGATAAAGTCACAGTAAATATTTTTCCAATATTATCTTGGATGGAAACAAAGTGGGAAGTGTAGAGTAAGTTTAGTTTGTGTGTATTCGCTTTTGAGATATTTATTTTACGTAAAAGCAAAATTTTCAATATGCAAAATGACATTTTTGTGCATCAGTATTTTTCCCGCGTTGGCCCAATCTATACAAAATTTTACGACCAGCTTATGCTGTGATAAAATGTAATCTAAAAAAAAAACTAAAACCTCGTAATTTATCCATAATATGTATGTCTTTAGAAATATATAAGTATGTTTATCAGTTGTTTGGTTACCATAGTACAGGCTATGCCTAGTTTGGAATCAGATTACGTTGTGTTGGTTGTCCAAAGATATATTTTTTTTTTTTTAATATTTTTATGTTTATCTAATGGTATTGAAACAGGTATATATGTTACCCTATTCCAATACTTTATGATAAAAGTGTAAACAAAGTTTCCTGCTCTAAGGTTGCCCGCGCAATTTCAATTTTCTTACGTTTTTTGCAGGTGAGTGTTAGGCTGTATATTCATAAAATTATGATTCGCGACTGTTACTAATATGTCTTTACAGAATCAAACATTAAAAAATTATCAATACAATCATGTTAGTTCACATAATCTCATTGAATTACTTTTTCATTAATTAAAAAAAAAAAACATTAAAATTGTATTTGAAAAAAAAATAGGTAAGGAAAATAACGTCAATTTTGACATGAAAAATATCTTTAAAATTATTTATAATTGGAATACTTCAGACGATTAAAAAAACTTAACGATCACAGAGCGGTAACTTAGCATGAAAATAAATATTTACGTCATAAAAATCACCCGATGAGAACGCAATATGATTAGACGTTTTAAAATTCAAATAAAACCTGTGTATTTTCATGTGATTAACGTACACAATTTCAAAACAAAATCATACTTAAGTAAATGCTTCAAATAAGGATACACCACAGAAAAACTACAAAGACACACGCAACTTGTCTCACTCAACAACATTTACTACAACGGAACTGGAACAGATTACGTTGGAGATGCGCGTCTGAACTAGACGTTACTCTTATCGTCAACCGTTGTCGTCTCGTGTGAGGTGGCACTTAGTATCAAGTACAGAGAGGTGAAGGTTACCGCCGTAATATTGTGTCGCACGTATTCGGAGCTGCCGAAAATTGGCGTGATACGGTTAATAGAATGCCTGGTACGAAAATCGAAGTTGAGGTTTATGTTCCAGATATTGAATATTGAAGAAAATGTTATTTTTCACGTGAAGGTGTATACTGGGTAGAGAGATACCGCTTCCATTGACTATGGATTCAGTAATTTATTCAGAGGAACCCTACGTTGAAATGTTTCATCGGTTATTTTAAGAATAAATTACTGTCTATTTTGATCGCATAGATGTTGCACTTTTCTGTGAAACAACAGATTTTTTTACAACCGATGTATAATTTGTTTACTAATGTGCTGAATTCATAGTAACAGTTTTCACGCCGATGTCCCATGCCATCGTGTATCCTGGTATTTACACCAAGGTATATAACCTATGTTCTACCTGCTGTGTCCACTAGTTTCATTTATCGTTTAGAGAACTTGCCGAAAATTTCAAAAAGGTAAACAAATTGTCAACAATAACTGCAACAACACCAACATATATTAGATACATGTTTCATAAACGACTTGTTTCTAATAAATCAAATAGTAGTAGTTTACAAGACTTGTCAAAAACAGGTAGGTATCAAAAAAAAACTATAGGTATAACTGAGTTATGGTATCCAAAAAATAGTAGATGCTCAAATGCACCTACACTCCTTATTTTGTTACCCCTGTTGTGTCCCACTGCTGAGCAAAGGTGTCCATATGGAGGTCCACGTCTACCTTTCTGCATCGCTCCTTAATATTGAATCATAATAAATATCATAAATGTGAAAGATTAGTTTGGATTATTGAAACTGAACGAAATTGGATAAAATTTGCACACAAATGGTAATAATATGGATTTATACATAGGAATAACTTTCGACCTCCATGCAGGGGAAGCCGCAGGCAAAATTAGGCTGGTAATAATTAATAAAAAATAATAATAAAAATCACATCTTTTTTAAGTTGCAACAAAAACAAATCAACCATAGGTATAAAAGCCAGAATTAAACATTAATATTTATTTCCCACTGCTATTTTTAGGAATGCCTCCTGAAATTTTATTCGGTGGTATATTTAGGAGGAAAGGCAATGTCTATCCGTCTGTCAGTTTACCTTTCGACACATTTTGCCCTCCTGTGAAACCGGAATATGGGAATTGTGGAATTGTGATATCTTTTTGTATTCATTTTAAACATCAATAATATAATTATATCTATGCCTAACATATCTATACTAATATTATAAAGCTGAAGAGTTTGTTTGTTTAATTGAACGCGCTAATCTCAGGAACTACTACTGGTCCGAATTGAAAAAATATTTTTCTTTCTATTTATCGAAAAAAGCTATATAACATCACGCTACAACCAAGAAAAGGGGAGCAGTAATGAAAAATGTTGCAAAAACGGGGAAAATCGCACACGTAGGCGATTCGACGCGACGGGAAGGGTCGGGGGAACAAGAAATTTAAGGCGGACGAAGTCGCGGGCATTAGCTAGTTGATAATAAAAATATTATAAAGCTGAAGAGTTTGTTTATTTGTTTTTTTGTTTGATTGAACGCGCTAATCTCAGGAACTACTGGTCCGAATTGAAAAATTATTTTTGTTTTGAGTAGCCTATTTATCGAGAAAGGTTATAAGTTATATAACATTACGCTACTACTAAGAGAAGCGGAGCAGTAATGAAAAATGTTGCAAAAACGGGGAAAATGGCACGGGTAGGCGATTCGACGCGACGCGACGGGAAGGTTCGGGGAAACAAGAAATTTAACGCGGACAAAGTCGCGGGCAGAAGCTAGTTGATAATAATTATATACTTAGTATAATGCAAAAGTAGGTAATACCCTTTTTTATTACGCTTAAATGCTAAAATGACTGAACGGATTTGGATAAAAATTGGCACATAGCAGAACCATGACCTGGATAAGAGTCGCTGATGAAGTCGCGGGTAAGAGCTAGTATGTACTAAGTATTTACTAAAAACTGGACACAGTGGGCCATAATCCACAACGCGGGTTCCGTCCTGGTTGATAGATGCCACAAGTCTTCGATTTCTTGGTTCTAAGACATGCTGGTTTTCATACGATGTTATGCTTCACAGTTTTGAGAGCAATGCTGATGAAATAAATGACATAGACCAATGTGCCTGTCCGGGTTAGAACCTACGACCTACACCTTTTAAAACGCAGTCGTATCCACTGCACCACCACTGGGGAGCTATTAGAGTACTGGTATAGTTAATGAAGGCAAATAGAACATTCGAAATATATCTGTATCGCGGACAACGCAACTGCAGTGACCATTTACCATCATAAGGGCGGGCCTATTTCTTGTTTGCCAGTCAAAACCCATTTTTTTTTTGTAGATTTATAATGTAAGCCTTATCATCATCACTGAAAGCCTTAAAATCGAAGTACCCTGAAAATTGCTGCTCTTACAGCTCCTAAGCCAGCTCGATTAGTCCGTAGAGATTATTTTCGATTAAATATTTTACGCCACGTCGCAAAGTTCCTAAAAGCAAATTTTCTGGATCACTGGACAAAATAATGCTTAAAGATTGGGTCCATCGATATGACATAAAAGCGAGATTCGTTTTAGGTCAGGAGTTCATGGCATTGAGTGTTTATTTAACGCTAGAATCCTGAATTAGTAGACTGATTGAAATGTAGATCATGCGATGACTAGTTCATTGCTTGAGAGCGCTACAATAAACCATTCGTATAGTCTCCCAGTGGACCTAAAATGGCGGGGGAGTAGGACTTGTATGATAAAAACAGGTCGACCAGAAAAGCAATTCTCGTAATTTTAACAACGTTCACAGTCTGATCTCAGTATCAATCTGGCAAAAATACCTCGATTTTCCCTACATTTTTGACAAGTTTTTGACATTTGATTGTCGCCAAGATGAGACCGCGACTAGATTTTGAACGCCTTTAATTACGAGAATTTGCTTTCGGTTTTCATGATTAAGTATTTATTTATTTATTTAAACTAGTAGGAAATTACCTAAAAGCTTAAAGTGGATGCACTTAGGTAGATACTTGAATGATATTTTCATGAAATGGTTTTTTTTTATATCATGCAATGGGATTAAATGAACTTGGGGGGTTGTATTGATAATCGTAATCACTATAATTCTATAAAGCTATGTCTGTTACGATCACGAATTATATTTTCATCAACATAGAGCCTGACATTGACTAACAAATTACAATAAACTTAAGCGAATTTATATATCGCGGACTACCCTGGCGCTTCCGCCTTGTTATACTGGGTGACTTTTTTCAGCGTCTTGAAAAGAAATGGGGGTAATAGGTGAACGGAGTAGAAGCTTTTGGCATAGAAATTTTTATTATTTTTATTTTTTAATAACATGTAATGAAATTGATCTAGCAATAAATACTACACATTTAAAGTAACATTTTCATACTAGAACAACCAAAACAGAAATTTGGAAAAAAAAACAAAAAAAAAATTATTTAAATCTACCGAAACTCAAATCATACTCACCCTACTCAATGCGCGGCATGTATCATTGATTTCGGAGCGCGGTCCTACCCTTTGAAGCCGGCTGATAGGCGGCCTCATTGATCTTTCGCAGGCGCACGAGCCGCACACGCATCCCTGTCCACCCGTGTCCCGCGCTCCTTTAGTCATCTACGATGAATCTGAAGGCCTTCCTGCCTTCTATTCTAGTTACACAACACACCATATGAAGGTCGAGACGGTAAAAAATGTCATCCGGTATAATTTATATAATATTTGCGCCGAACTTCTAAAGCTACATTCTTACAGAAACAAATTCGAACTTTATTTATTTTATTTGGAATTCAACATACCATACCTTATAAATACTTAAGCTGGGCCATCCCATCTTCTTAGCACGGCGATCTGTGCTGCGGTGGCTGCTGCAGGAGCGGAAAACCTCAAACGGTGCAAATATTCCAATGAAATGGGAAATTATATGTTCGAGTCATTTGGGGTTGAAACTCTAGTGCTCTTTTCGGAGACAATGCCGAGAGGCTGGTCGACTCTTAACGTGACCAGAGGGTTGGCCTATTTTTTGGCCAAAGCATCGACTTTGCCATAGAACGTAGCAATGCTGCCAGCCTTTTGGGTTCCTTTCCTATTGCAAAGATGCAGATAAATGTCACGATGCTCTGCTGATTTTTATATACCTGTACATATTTTTTTCTTTAAGACTTAGCTTTTAAATAATGTAAAGTTTGGCATAATTTATTTACCTCATCTAAAACTTTAAGCAAACTTCTCTTTTGTAAACTACCCACTATTAAGGGCATAACCTACAACTTTCAAAGAATGTGAAACCTTTCTTCCCCGGTGCTATAATCTGAGTACGCTCGTTACTCGTTATCACGACCTAAATTATTACAGTAGTTAGTCTACTTTCAGAAATCTTTGGGGCCAAGTATAAGAACTATGCTTTCCTTTTTTTGCTCTTCACTTTTATGGTTTCATGTTTACAAAGTGGTTAACCTCTAAAAAGCAAAGGTTTTTACATAGTACTAGATTATTATGGCCATTCAAACCATGCTCATTTTTAGCTTAGTAGACACTCTAAACAGGCAAAGTTGTATAAACGTGAATTAGGCTAAAAAATAGCGGCAATTTAGGTTTGCAAAATTTAGAATTAGGTACAATCTATTTCGAAACAAAGGAATAATATTGTTTTTGGATGCTGTCATTAGTCTTTCATCCTCTATGTGTAACCGAAATAGGTTTAATTTCGTTTTGAACTACTATTTTGTCTTTAAGGAAGTACACTAAAAATTACCTACACTTTAGGAGGTACAAAAATAAGGGGTAAATACAATACAATACAATCCTTTATTTCAGGCTACCGAGGCCCATAAACCATAAACCCATAGCCCGTAAACCCATAGTTCATCATATAAAACCTACGTTCTCATAAATTTGAAACATCTATGTGACCCTTCATTCATTTAAACTCACTTTAACCCGGCTAAGTTTTGCAACGGCTAGGTCATCGATAAAAAAGTCAGTCCAAGTATCCCTCGACCTAGAAATTAAATCAAGAATGTCTAGCTTTACTACAAATCTTCAAGAAATCTATTTGAGTCCTATCTACGTCCGTATTTATAGATACGGGACGCTCGAATTCGTTCGTGGGTTATTAAAAATGAAGACTGTCCATGCTTTCTATTAAAATAAGTCTCGCTCGGAAAATGTCTTGAGCTGTAGCACAGCATATTTTGATGGACTTTAGAGTTAGTTATGTATTTGGAAACCGCATTTTTGTACTCACATCTTTAAAAAACTCAGGTTTGAGTACATATAACGGTTTATAAGATTTTTAGTCTTAATTATATTTGTAAAAAATATATTTTAGGTACCTACGTAAATAATTAAAAAGTCTTGAGTTGGCACACGTGTTCAAACACCTAATGGGGTTGAAACGCTACTGTTAAATAAATATTCGCGGAGGCGAGCGTGAACGCGTTCAATGCCATCCAGAGAAGCAAAATTGCATCATTCATGTCCAGCGAGTAAAAACATTATAAGTAAGGACCTTGCTGACCATGCAAGGCGTAGTTGCAATGAGAATGTCCGTATTTTATTGTGCAAGATAAGAATGGAGCTTATGGCATATGCCGCCTCTATGTACGTGTGCCATTTTTATTATGTTTGCAAGTATTACCAAAGAAAAAAACCATTTCTAGATCATGACGTGGTCTACAATAAATACGTTTAAGAAATATTATTATTAGGTATACATAAATATGGTAAATTATTGAAACAAAACCAACTTAGGTGCTCCAGTATAAACTCCGAGTTTTTTTTTTATTTTGTATCTAAGTAGGACCCAAACTAAACACACGAACAATAAATTATATTAAAGTACTGACACTTTGCGCCACATTATTTCATGATATATAGCTAAAAGGCTAATGCCTCTGACAAGGTCAAGCAAGGTCAAGACCCCAAACTATCATACAAAACATACCTTATCCCCAACACTTTCAGACAATGACCAAAATATGCGGCATCATAACGCTCACATACCACGAGGGTTGGCAGACATCTTGAAGTTTAATTCCATATCAGTTATGTGGAATATGCTCAGGTAAGCAGCTTTCCCTTTGTGTCCAGGATCAAAGGATCTGTCTGGGTCGGTGCGGATTAATGCGACGTATTCAATAGTATATGCGAGGTAGGTGTGGCTGGATGGGGTATGGAAAAATGTTTGATGATAATTGATGAATAAGCAGAAATTGGATAGTTCCTCAGGGTGTTTTCATTCGTGTTTTAAGAGCAGGGGTGACCCAAAGGTATCGGCCCCGACAGGAGTTGGAACCCAGGCAGACGCATTACTTGTGTATTTTATTTCATCATCATTCATCCACCAACCCGCATTGGGCCCGCGTGGTGGTTTATTGCCACTCCCTCGGAACCAGAGGAGGCCTGTGTCCCAGCAGTGGGAATAAAGGTTGATTAATGGATGGTTCTGTATATGTTTTGCGTGATTTTAATGAGTTGTGTTAGTAAATTTTAGTCTTTGGCGATAACCCCTTGTTACAGTTTTATAAACCTTCTTTCTTTTCACTAGTTGTTAACTTTCTAAAGCTCTGTGCAATACATAAGAAACGGCTGACATCTGTTGATAATAAAAGTACCTAAACCGTTGAGCCCTATGCGGAAGGTCAGTCGAAGCTAATTGGAGTTGGCTTCACCATACCTTGGTCCGTTCGGCGTTCCATAACTTTAACGTTTCTTTTATTCATGGATTTGGTTTAAATCCACAATTTTGTTATTTTTGACAATTAAATATTCTATATAATATTCTGTATTTCAAATCAACATTTATTCACATTGTCAGTCTTAACGGAGTCGGTCTTAATTGACGGACCACCTTCTTTCAACTCTCCATATATTCAACTAACAAATGTGACTTTTTGACAGTTAAATAAAGCGCACGGCTATAACGCGGCTAATAACGTTAGATGTCATTATCATCATCATCATCATTTCAGCTGAAAGATATCCACTGCTGGACATAGGCCTCCCCCAAGCACCGACACTTCGACCTGTTCTGTGCTTCTCGCATCCAACGTATTCCTGCGGCCTTCACCAGGTCATCAGTCCATCTTGTGGGAGGCCTTCCAACGCTACGTCTTCCAGTACGCGGTCGCCACTCCAGAGCCTTCCGGCCCCATCGGCCATCTGTTCTGCGAGCAATGTGCCCTGCCTACTGCCACTTAAGTTTGGCAATTCTTATTCGTAGGATGTACCTAAACAATTAATTTATCTAGCTCTTACCGCAACATCTTCGAAAACGAAGACCAAATTCGGATCTATGCAATTTAGTAAACGATCAGCTCAATTATATAACAAAACAAATAAAGAAATTTTCGTATATGCAAAATCTTACCATATATGTAAAGAAATGTTGATTGACTGGATAAAACCACTGACATATGAAAACACTGAAGCTCTCCTACAAAACGTAACCTAACATAAATATACGACCCACTCACACACATTCAGAGACTCTCCCATACCTACACGTACATTCACACTCCTATACACATACAACCACACACTCATCAACACAACCAACTCCTGCACACGCATGCACACGTTCACATAATATTTTGTTAAATTTTATCATGTACTGTTTTTATAGTGTTTAAAGTAAGTACTTACTGTTGTGAAGGAGCGGAGTCTTTGAATACAGGCATTATTTGCTTAAATGAAGACTCCAAACCCAATATTGTTTATGTATAACTTTTGGACACAATAAACGTTATTATTATTATTAAACGTTATTATTATTATTATCTTTTAAATGTCACTTCTAGTGGTTGTACAGATATACATCTGTGATCTTATACGACCCACAATCTACAGAGATCGGATTATGACACTTAAATACGGGTCCTTTGATAACCGCAGCTGTTTCGCTATCACGATTAATATTGGAGATTTTATGTTAGCGCGCTCTTATTTCACGTTCTTAATGAGTTTTTTCTTTTATTATTGCTGTATCATTATGGTAGCAAATTGTCTTTTTGATCAGAAATATCGATTCTGGTGTTTTGTGTTTTTATTAGGGAAAAGATTTAACTTTTAGAGGTTCAAAAATTTTCAAAACAAAATAGATTTCAAGTTTGAATTTATGTGCTTTTAGATGTCACCATATCAAATTTGTGCATGTTGTGTTTGTGCAGATTATTTGTATACTGTCGGAAGTCGCTACATATAGTTATAATGTTATCGAAAAGCGTAGATGTAATTACATTACCGGGTGGAACAAGCACGTCCGCGGCGCTCACGAGAGGGCTCGGCTATGTTTTCAGGCTTGGTTGTATGGGGGTAAGCCCGGCGCTGGCCGTCTTTATAATGATATGTGTGAAACTAGGCGGACTTTTAAATCAAAGTTAAAGTGGTGTCAAAATAATTCACGACAAATCAAAATGGATATTATAGCGGAACTTCATTCAAACAAGAAATTCGGTCAGTTCCGGAAAAACACCAATAAAATGAATCATAAGCCGGGCCTTCCCGTCAGCGTGGCGGGATTGCATGAGCCTAGCAAGATCGCCACTATGTTCTCCCACCATTTCTGGGTCGACTCTCCTTTGGGCCGAGCGCGGCAGGAGCCCGATGCTGAGGAAGGTAGTGAGCGTAGAGTTTATTTTACTACGAAGGAAGTGCGTGAGGTGATCAGAGGCATGGTGAGGGGTAAATCCCCGGGTCACGACAGCCTCAGCATCGAGGACCTGCAGCTCGCGGGTGTTCACCTACCCAGAGTGCTTTCTATGTTTTTTACCCTGTGTTTGGGCCACTCCCATCTGCCCGATAATTTAATGCGTACTATAGTTGTACCCATCATCAAAAATAAAACTGGTGACATATCAGATGTAAACAACTATAGACCAATCTCCCTTGCCACAGTAGTTGCCAAAGTGCTGGACAGTCTGCTTGGTCAGCACCTGGATAAACACGTCTCGCTAAACGACGCGCAGTTTGGCTTCAGGCCCGGCCTTTCTACCGAGAGTGCTATCCTGTGCCTCAAGCGGACTGTTCAGTATTACACTAGTAGAAAGACTCCAGTGTATGCTTGCTACCTTGATTTATCGAAAGCGTTCGATCTTGTATCGTACGACATTCTATGGGGTAAATTAAGGGATGAAACTAGTTTACCTGCAGAAATTAAGTTATTATTTATGCATTGGTATAACAAGCAGAAGAATTGTGTGAAATTGGCAGGCTCGCTCTCGGGGGAGTATGGGTTGGAATGCGGGGTGAGGCAAGGGGGGCTGACCTCTCCTACGCTCTTCAACCTGTACGTCAACCGCCTGATCGAGGAGCTCAGCAGCGCTGGCATCGGGTGTCATATAGATGGAGTATGCATCAATAACATCAGCTACGCAGACGATATGGTGCTGTTGAGCCCGTCGATTGGTGCCTTACGAAGGCTCCTGAATATTTGTGAGTCCTATGCGGTGACTCATGGGCTCAATTACAACGTAAAAAAAAGTGAGATATTGATTTTCAGGCCAGACAACAAGCGATATACATTCGTTCCGAATTTCACACTATGTGGTACATCTCTACAGAAAGTTGAGCAATTTAAGTATTTGGGCCACTGGGTCACCGAGGACCTTAAGGACAGAGTGGATATTGATAGGGAGCGCAGAGCGCTGTCTGTCCGATACAACATGTTGGCCCGCAGGTTTTCACGGTGTACGGGGACTGTCAAAGTTCCGCTTTTTAAAGCGTACTGTCAGTCCTTTTACACCTGTAGCCTGTGGGTTAACTATACGCAGCGGACATACAGCGATCTGCGCGTACAATACAATAACGCGTTCCGGGTGCTGATGGGGCTGCCGCGCTTCCGCGATGTTCGCGGCGGCTCACACAGACGGCTTTGCGGCCATCATGCGCAAACGGTGCGCTTCTATCATGCGCCGTACGCGCGACAGTCCCAACACTATCCTGCGCGCGCTGGCGGACCGGTGGGACTCTCCGATGCTGGCTCGCTGGATACGGCTGCATGCAGTCGTATAGTGATTTTCCACCATCATCGGGAAGTCCACCCGGTCTGGTCACTTAATGTTTAATATTCAGCAATTAATTTTAATTATTTTTTACTAACACTAGTTTGTAAGCTCGCATCGTACTAACAAATATGGATGTAATCGCAAGATAAATCTGAAATAAATTAATTGTTATTATTATTATTAGATGCGTTTTTAATAGAATATAATATTTTTATATTACATAAAATCTGGTGCATAAAAGATGTTAGTTTCGTTATTTATTTTTTTCTTAATTTTTATGACATTTACAACAGTTTCATGCACAAGAATATTCCCGAGAAAACAGTTTTCACGGTTTGTCTATAGGAACAGACCATACAAAATATTGTTCAGTTTATCTATATTGCTATAGTATTGCTTGCTGACCTTTGCTTCACACACAAAAAGAAACATCCCTTGATAATAAAGTTGAAATAAAAACTATGGATATTTCACGATTTATATCTTTCTCTCAAGAATTTCCTTTACAAGCAACTAAGATATCATCCAAGTGCTGTTTCATATGTTATTACCCCTCTCAAAGTAACTTCTCAGTCAATTTGCCGTGAGGCGAACTACATTTCACCAGCTCGGCATTCTAAAAGCTCCACGAAATATCTAGATTTAAAACTACGTTCTTGCTCCCTTCACATTTCCTTATAAGGCCAAGCGTACATTATAGTTACAATGCCAAACATTTTCATATAAAATTATTGCACTACTCTAATAGAACTTACAAAGCTTTACACGTGTCGCGTCATTGGTACGCAGGATAAGAGATTGATTTGATTTGATTTGATCTTCATTTGGTATTGTTCATGTTGTTGTACACCGGAGAGAACATTATCTTTTTATCTTTGGTGATTTATTTATTTTAATTTTATTCAATTATATTTTGGTAATTTTTTTATGTCAATTAATTTATTTTATTTCCATTTAATTTGTTTTAAATTGATTTGAATTTTTAACTCATTTTAATAAATCTGACTGTCCTTGATTTATTTTGTATGGAGTCTATTAATTTAAGTTTGGCAATATTTACCAGCAACAAATTAATTAATTTATAATGCTGAATGAAAATTTCTCAATGCGCTGTCTTGCGGTGATGGCCACCCTAGTCTACGCTAGCCGTAACGCTCACTTCCGACATGTCGTAACACGTCAGAATGTAGGTACAGTTGTGACGTCACAATATAGGTACAGTGGCGACCTCATTACGGATGCGTGCAAATAGGCCGCCAAACAGTCTTCGTGTGTTGTTTGTGTTTCGAAATTATCTTGGACCGGCACGTATAGGGGTCGCCGTTCGGTCTGTCTGTACATAAATGTTTTAGAGACATGAGCCATTTCATGTTTAAGGTCAAGGGGACGCTTTGAAACTGTCTGTAGAGTAAAATTATATAATATTAAACAATTTTCAACTGGCCTGAGGAACGCTTTCATAAAAGCCGCATTTTCCCTGAAAAATGCAGGTACAATTTTTAGAATAAAACTTGAAGTACGGGAAGTTGCAGAAATATTATAAACATAAGCTTTGAAATATAAAACCGTGTACTTTAAAGGACTAGGTAAAGATTTGCCTCTTCGCATCTAAAATTCTTTTTCAGTCAAACGCATGGAGTAGGTAGATACATCTATCCTGCGCAGGATGGATTTTTGAGACGGGCAGAATGGGTAGGTAAGTTATCCGCTGTACAGTCACCAAAAGAGCAAAGAAACCAGGGTCGTTGGATATCATTGAATTTGAGTAAAAAACCCATGTATGTTTAATTAAATTAGATTTTATTCGAAAACACCTATCTATAGGAAAACGTTCGTAGTACTCAAGTACGTTAGTGTGCTTAACTTTTTGAAAAATTGCTAACTACATTCACAGATTTTGAATATTCGGTACAGTCTCCTCAAAAAACATACATTACACGCTTTATTTTAAGATCTGGACACGCGGTAGCGTGTCGAGCCAAGTTTAAGTAATAGAACTGGCGAGCAGCACCGTGTGTAATATCTAGCCACGCGGTAGCGTGTCAAGCCAAGTTCAAGTAATAGAACTGGCGAGCAGCACCGTGTGTAATATTGTTGTATTACACGCACCATTTAGAGCCAGTTTTGACCCCCTCATAACCCAAAAATTATTTCACATAAACGTGTCAAATTTAGCTCATATATTGAAACTTGCGAGATACATATGTGCTCCAAATTTCATAAACAAATCTCAAACAGTTATTTAGATATTAACGTCCAAAAATCGTCATTTTTATCACTGACTGACCTATAGATCAAAATTCTAACCTAGTTCCAGGTGACCTAGAAAGTTGAAATTTGTCATGCAGATAGGTAATTAGGTGAATACAAAGGAATAAATCAGAAACTGGTAAATTTTTATCATTTTATTATAATTTTTCACTTAATTGATTCTATTAGGAACACTTGTAACAAAAACCATTTGGTATTCATTTTGTTATAAATAAGTATTAAGTATAAATAATTTATGTACAAAAAGTAATGATATCCCATCAAAAACTATATATTTTTGATGGGTTGCATTTTCTTACTACAATAATAATTGGAAGTCTATTTCGGGTCAAACTGGAAGACTAGCGTATTTCCATTCTGTACAAGGCTAGAACGCAAGGGTGTGAAACTAGTCGCGTACAAATTGGAAATCACTTTTTAATGGAGGTCTTCCAATCTTTACAAGAGTAGTACGCAAATTCTCGTGTATACTTTGTATTGGCCAAAGTAACTAAATTTTCCATGCAAACTAATCCTTTATAGAAGAGCAGCCAGCGAGTGCCAGAAATGACATGGTTTGGAGGGGTTAGGTTAGGTTAAAACTGTGACCTCCTACGCACGAGTCGAGCGAGCGAAGCGAGCGGTGCCGCTGTAGTGGCCGGCGAGTGCCAGAAACTACATGGTTTGGGAAGGTTAGGTTAAAACTGTGACCTCCTATGGAAACGCCTTGATTCTGTTGACGAGCCCTGTCAGCGAAGTGTCTTGTTGAGCGTTGCTACTTCCCCTTAATTTTATTCGTCAACCCCACACTCTTCCGGCCTTTAAGTCGATGTTGATACACGAAAATTCGAAAGTTAGGTTAGAATATTAAAAAAATATTGCTCGAAAAGGAAGGGTTTCGAAACTTTTCCCTACAGCTCCACCCTCCCTCCCCCCTCCCCTACCACCCCTTAAATCGAAGCCCGGCAATCAGATGTCCTACCAAATTCCTATGGTGGCATTATGGCCTTGTATAAATTGGAAAGATGCACGTACGTGTTACCAACTATATACAAGTAGTACGCAAAATTCGTGTATCCATTATAATCACAAATTTAAAAATTGTGTTACAAAGTATACGCGAGCAGATTCCTATGGTTGCGTTTTGGCCATGCACAGAATGGAAATACGCGGAAGCATACACGCATCGTGTACTATTTTATAGTACTGTGTAGCTAAACACAAAGTTATGTACGCTTTTCTGTGACTTAGGTCGTCCATTTTTTCAACCGACGAAAAAACGGAGGAGTCACGCTTTTCATTTGCAAAAATTGTATAGGATTTCCCCATTTCTTCCCGTGGGTGTCGTAAGGCGACTAAGGGACTTACTAGAGAATGGGCAGCAGCGTTCTCTATGCATTTTACCACCATACTGCGATCGCCAACCCGCCTGCCAAGCGTGGCGATTATGGCAAAGCCCCCCAAATTGGGGGAGGCCTAAGTCCAGCAGTGGACGTCTTACGGCTGAAATGATGATGATGATGATGTATACGATTTGTGTGACTTAAATAGTGTATTATTGCATGGGCTTATTGTACGCCGTGCAATGCACTATCTCCGTACATGGCATACTGAACCGTCTCTAAGCCTGTATTTTCTAGAAGGCTAGACGTTCCAGCACTACCTTTAATATCTATTACGTAGCCCAGCGGGATACCTAGACCTCTTCATCTCCTCTAAACCTACCACATATAGCCGTCCCATAAATTGTCCAAGATTTCGGATGGCGAGTTAATTAATTTATGTAAACTTAGTTCAGTAACTAGTTGTGAGTGAGCGTTCTTGAATGTTCGGTCATTAATACACGCCGGGTGCTGCGCTCTAGTTATTGCACCGATTGAGATTCAAGGAGGCTGCTAATGGTTTAAGTCAAAGTTTTTTCTTTATTAAAATTATTTATTTATTAACTTTGGATGACAAACAGAATAAAAATAGTGTGTGAGACTGATAGGTAATTACAAGTCATCACTTATAGAAAATATGTGTAATTATGTTTTTTTATTTTTATTTAATTTAGGGACAATATAAAATGTTAGCATAAGAAAAAAATTTAAGCTGTAGTGAATTGCAGCAATATTATCCGCATACTAAAAAAATAATTTATGTAAGTAAAAATTGCCACCAAAAGACATTATTAAAAATAAAGTATATATGTATTAAAATTATGACAGAAAACATTACAATTTTACAAAATAAAATTAGATTTATGATTATACATTCAACAGCAGCCTTTTGCATTTATTAGTCATGTACGTCATAGGTTTTATTTTAAACAAGTTTACACTAAATACTGCCTGACGGTCTAGTGGTCGTAAATGGTACTGCGGACCATGAGGTCCTGGGCGCGATTCTCAGGTCGGTCAAAGATTTATGGGGCTTTTCTATATTGAATTTCTGAGTAGCAGCCCGGAGCCTGTATTTGTGGCCAGTTGATGATAATAGGCCCCGTTAATTGCTATACTATGAGGACACTTTTATCCAACTCATTGAGGAAATCAGGTGTGATGTTACGATTACACAAAAATCAACCTTTGACCACAGACCTTAATTTACCATAGTCTTTTAACATTTCATTTTGAATCGCAGATCTCTCTATCCCTATGATTGTTATTTCCATAGAATGTAAAAGACATTCTATCCAACAAATATCCTATCAATTTTTCTGCAATATTTATTACTGAACCCAGTCCATATATTTTGGATACCTACAATGTTTACAAATGAATCCTTATCCAATATAAACCCATGCCATGTTTAAATGTACATGCAAACGCTGTTTAGTTAGATCAAAACAAAAATCTTTTACTTTTCATTTTGAGCTCGTGTATGCTGTCTGGTCAACTAGTCCATTCACGCCCATAGCTGAAAAGAATTCCTAGAAGAACTTAGAAGAGGTAAGGCCCAGGAGTGAGCAGTATAGGCTAAGTTAAAAAAAAACTATTGGGTTGGCAGCAACTTCGAATGGAATCCGATCTTACTATCCAAAATTACACATCATTATGTATTTATCTCTGAGTATTTATATTATATGCAACGTGTTCCTATTGATATACTCTAGGGAATTAATGAGACTATGTCAAAGAATCAACTGGCTTATGAATTTTTTATTTTTTATTAAGCACGTAATTGATTTTTTTTCTTGAATACGGGTGTAAGTTAATTTAATAAGTACGAGTAAATAATTTTCATTTAAACCAATAATTCAAATTTACTGCTTAGAAAATGCGACGTTATCATATTTCATACAAGGGTTATAAATAATCGTAACGTCGAGTTATTCTGTATGACAAATTAAAACGAAAAAAAAAAAACATATGCCAAATGATTCTTTGACATTGTCTCTTTACAGCTCTAGACTTATAGTATCAAAAGGAACAACATGAATAATAAAAAGTTGCATGTAGGGAGCATAACGCATTTTCGTTATGTGGCAATTTTTATAATATTCTATAAGTTTACTCAAATCAGAATATTTTATTTCACATAAACTTACATGGAGACTTATGAAACGTCAGAAGCTAGGTTCACGGTTCCAATATGTTGATTCTCTCTACTTCTACCGCACACTACATTAAAGAACTTCATTCCAGAAAAGGACTACGCCTTATCACTTAATCTGCTATGGTATTATCACAACAGCAGATTCATTTACAAAACCAACGATGAAAAAGCAAAAACCACCCGCCATAGTGAAATAACTCACAAATGCAAATCACATTAGCTGACTGTACTTTTTTCTCTGGACAGTCGCATCCGAAATAGAGTTTTGTTCTGTGCTGACGGTATTCGAGACTATTTACATAATTTCATTTGGTTTAACGTATATATAGACGAGCAACAATTGTTGGTAAAGAACTTGACTCGGTGGTGCTTATTTTTTATTTTGTTATAAGTTTTTGTGCTTTCCCCGTCTGTTATTCAAATATGGAAATGAAAAGTCAGGATTTTGGCTTTCTCTTCTGAATTCTAAGACCTTGCTTCAATTTAAAGTTCAGAAAAAGTTTATTAGAAAAAAAAAGCAACTGTTTATCTAAAAAAAAACACACGTAGCCTGCTCATGCATACAGCAAGGTGTTGGGTTCAGTTTCCAATATACCTGTTACTGTTATTAAGGAAAAAAATCAACCTTAAAGCTTTTGTACTAAGAATCAGCTTGCCTTACAAAATTCTTTTAAAAAACGCTAGCCACTGTAAAATACGAGAGGCCGATGCACCCCCACATAGAAAACCACTCTTACTGCAGCGAAATAAAGGTACTTTCAACTTGACATGGTTGTGCGGTTTTGGTACCAGCAAGATGTGCTCGGAAAGGAAACGCAGTAACAAAGTTACTGGCACACTACCAACAAAGCCTTACAAAAAACGCGATCCCTTTCTACTGCTGTAGGACCTTACTACACAGATAGTTCAATCAAGCTTGCATCTAAGAGATTAGTCCAATATCATGTCACATGTAAAAAACAACGGAAAAAAAACCCACGCTTTTCCCATAATTTTACACGTTTTAGTTTGGTTTTCTATGATAGCGTGTTTTTTAGTTGTTTTAAACTACTACTTATTTTAATTTTTTTAGGGTGTTTCGAATTTTGTGACGTGTGTCAGCGTAGTTTTCAAAGACAGTTTTTTTGCTATCCTGGTAACCCCGGCAAAGATAATGGCATAAATTTATGAAATCATTGTATTGTCATTGATCCTTGATACGAGTTAATCCGACATTTTGAAGGGGTCAAAATAATGTTCAAAGTTTCCGTTACATACTAATATACGTATGAAGCTAATAAAACCGTATTAAAAACAACGATCTCTTTATATATTACGTCATCATGCAATGATAACGACAAAATCATTAATATACACTACAATACAACATGTTACGTAATTAACGCACACCCTCTTAAGGGGTCATTGTACTCATCATTATGAACAACTTTTACTATGGGACCAAACCTGAAATCGCGAAAAAAAAATCAACTGTTTCATACATTTTGGTTGAGAAGGTATTGAACTTTTGAATGAAAGAGCTGATTTTTATTTTTTCGCGATTTCAGGTTTGGTCCCATAGTAAAAGTTGTTCATAATGATGAGTACAATAACCCTTTAAGAGGGTGTGCGTTAATTATGTTACACGTTGTATAGACTGCCATAAAGGTAGCAAACAAAGAAAAAAATAATTTCGCGGGCTCAGTGACAGGATAACCCTTTAGGTGGACAAGTAACCTATGCTTACTAAAAATCGAATGATAAATTTCACTAAGCCGTTCCGCGATCATTTCAGCACTTAAAATATTGAAGTGAATTGATGTTATACGTAACTAGATATCATTGATCATTTTTTGCTCTCTTCATCGATACTGTTTTGTCATTGCCATGCAGTCACTGGTACCGAAAACTAAGCCGCATCCCTAAGCCCATCCCTATTGCATCCTCTATCAAGTTCCATATTGATGCTATGGGTTAGCATCGGTATAGGTGCTCCGGAATTGCCAACCACAATTCAGTAAAAAAACCTTTGAACTACGAAAACCACTCTTATTGCCACAACATAAAGGCGCGTTCAAAGTCATACTGGTACCATGAATGTGTGGTTGCGGTACCAGCAAGATGAACCCAGAAAGGAAATCCCTAATAAAATTACAAGTGCACTACCAACAAAATTTGTTTGTTTCACATTGCGCGGTTAGTCCGTGCATTATTCTATTAGGGCCCGCCGCACTCGGTAATGGATCTACGGAAGCGGCTAAACTATCTCGCTCATAACAAACTGTGTTTAGAGTTTGTGGGCTTTCAGCGAAACACGTGGAAGGGAAATTGTAGCTACGTTGTGGAGGACATTTTAACAAGAGCATTGTTCTAGTTGAAAATAGATGATTTTGACTAGAATAATATATTTTTCATTAATAAAGCAAGTAGGGCTTGTGGCTAAGTATAAAGAACAGCACAGGTCGATCGATTAGGTTAAACTACGGTTGCCGTGGTTGGTCTGTGGATGGGTGACCATTTTTACCAAGACCCCTCCTGGCAGCCATTCGAGGATCTTTCACAGTCGTTACGGGTCTTCGGAAGCCCGTAAGTCTGATAAACCCATCTTACCAACGGGTCTTATATTACCCAGTAACTGGGTTGAATAATTCATATTGGGATCCGGTGAGACTGAAAGCTGACCTCAACATAGTTGGGAAAGGCAGGTTGATTGATACATAAAGAAGCAAAATTTTAGTATCATCAAAACAAAATAATTTTTGATTTGAAAATAAAACTACCGTGTTAAAACTACCGTCTACAATAAAACTACTGTGTATTAAACTTATTCTATGTTAAATATGCTATCTACAAAACATTTTCCCTGTAAATGGGTTACCTTAATATTTCCGTTCTCGATTTATTTAGCTGCGAGCTATTCTCGAATACCCGTAAATAGCCCAATAAGCCAATGTATACGAAGATGCAATGCCTAACGAAGCGGGATCGCGGTCTAAGGTTGTTCACACACATTCGGGCTCCTGCTCAATTGAAAAACGTGACGGCGAATAATAAGCAGTGTGCTCTAACGTTTATTTTGTAAACAACGTGTGATCCACTTGTTGTGTACACGACCTAATAAGGGAGAAAGATAATGTACTTACGTACTTGTTGCTTGTATTTGGAACGTTGGAAATAAAATAGCTTTGCGCTTGAATTTGTCGAAGGAGTAGGAGAGATGTAGGTACTTATTACAACTTGATATTGGTAGTTATGTTATATACATCTATACATTGTCGAATTAAATTTGCAGCCAATACTTTACCCACGATAATCGAAAACAACTGGAAAAAAAACCGTCTTTATTCAAAACTTTACATGACACTGACATGTAGATTAAGGCAACTAAAATACTGTTATATTTAGGTTTGTGCAAAGTCGTCAAAATTTCTACGTTACACAAAAAAAGTTCAAAACCCAAGACCTTTGCCCATAGATTGCTGAAATGTTTATATTCCATTCATTTTCGACAGTTTTCGATACATAGCCATAGTGTTTGTCCCGGTAGCTCATACTATAGCTCGTGCTCGTGGTACGATGCCATGGGACATCGACATCAAAGCATGCGAAGCCGCGGGCACAGCTAGTCCCTCATTAAATACTGTGCTGGGAATGTGAGTACCAAGTAGGCTAGATTGAATACATGACTTTATAACTGTTTGGCGGTTTTGAGTATTTTGTATAAAGTCTACGCAAAAGTCCATTAGATCTGATAGCGTCTTGTGTCAGGTCCTTGAGCTGCCTAAAATAGGGTTGAGCTACACGTTGACTGATACTTACATGCCGTATGTTAGGACAGGTCAGCTCAAAGCAGCAATGGCTCTTTCTTCAAAAGGCCCTTTCAGACATGGCCTTACATTGCTAGGCACATACAATTCAAATAATATATTTTGACTTTAAAAAAGGTCATGACCTCTAAGTTTGCAAGCATTTCATCCTTGGGAACAGTCAGCTTGGAAATGCTGGCGCCCTCTTGTTTTTAAAATATTTACATTTAAAAGTGTCTTATAAGATCAACTTACATAAATAAACATTTCATTTCAATAGAAGGCCTGCTTAGCTTATTAATCCTCGGTATGAATCCATATAGGTTACTACGGAAGAATTTCTATTACCAATGACATAAAAAATACGATGTGTGTCTGTGAGTCACATTATTAACTGAGTCTATGATTGATTATAGCTACTAAAGCATTAATAATATGGCAAAATGCATAATGACTATGTGCATCAATGTTCTTAATCACGGATTATCAACCGTAGTAAAACCTACAGGCACCTATAAAGTAAAATTACAGCTCAATTGTATTTTGAAACAATCATATGTTAGTAATGAGAAAAAGTTAACAGAGGGCAGTGAAGGTCCAGTGGCAACATATTAAATTAAAGAAAGAAAGATAAAAACTTTTTACCAAAAAATTTAACCGCCGAAAAAACTGAAAAGCAAAAAATAATAAACCTTAAAATTATGAGTCGGCGCTTTGAGTGATCTTTGTTCATTGATTTTCCAGCGCCGACTCATAATTTGTGGCTTTAATATACTTATAATACTTGACAAGGTATACCCTATCCAATGAATAAAAAATTATCAAAATCGGACTACTCTGTATAAAGTTATGCGTGGTTAAACATAACAATCAGTGAGTGAACAATCAATCATCCCCTGTTTTCTGACCCTTAGGGTTTGATTTTGTTTTTCAAATTTATATGGGACTACCCTCGAAGTATACCCTTGCCAATAAAAAAAGAATTATCACAATCGGACTACGATGTAAAAAGTTATGCGTGGTCATACATTAAAAAAAAAATAAAAAAAAATATACGCGTCGAATTGATAACCTCCTCCGTTTTTTTTTCTTCGGTTAAAAATACATTTATTTAGCACAGTTTAAAAGGCACACAATAGTTAATTATACACAAGGAAAGAGTAAAATAAAAAAAATAAAAAAAATATGTAAGGTGTGATATCAGAAACTAGCATTTTAGTGGTAGTAAATGATAACTCTGTAAATTATTTCATCACCACTGCTCTGAAATCGGTGAAGGAAGCATGTCCTAGAACCGAAAATACGAAAACATGTGACATCTACCGACCCGTGCTGAGCCTACGTGCTGGATTATGGCGAACTCCCTTTCCCAGAGTGAAGGTCTGTGTCCCAACTATGGGAACTTTATAGGCTGATTATACTAAAGATAAAAAGTTAAAAAAAAATACTTCAGCTACTATAAACTGACGTACCGTATTTATACCACAACTACATATATTCAAAGCCATTAATTCCCAAATCATAATAAAAAAGAAATCCATATAATATTTATTAGCACGGATACGACCTACATAAGCCTAATATATTTTATCTCGTTTCGAACGCCACGCCGCCTGAAGCAGTTAATGAAAAATCGATATTAGGCTCGCGTGGAGTTGGCTACCTAATTACTGACTTAGCAGGTAGGCTGGCTTAGTGATAGTGTACTGTTTTAGTTTAGCAACTGTTTGGTAGTTCTGCAAGGAACTTGCACGCATGTTTGTATTTCTTGCATGAAAGTGATCGCAATTCTTGCCAACAAGACGTCATCCAAATAATTTATCTTGCGTACAGTTGGTTATTTAATTACTGACTTAGCAGCTAGTCTTTTTTTTTTTTTTTTTGGATGGGAAATCATCAAATGACTTCTCCCGGCCTGGGCAGAGCGGGAGGGCGTGTCAGACTTTTACTGACTAAAACCCACCCGTGTTCCTTCAGTTGCCCATGTGCCAGGGTCACGGTACCTCTTTCGAACAATCGCGCGACCCCGGCAGGCATCGGTCCTAGCAGACCCCTTCAGTGTTGCTGACATGTCTTTGAGGCGCGCGTGGAACACTACGCGCCGTCGACCCGAGCCTGGTCCTTACCGGGCGGCGAGCTACCCATTGCTCGCCACCCGCAAGCTCGCGCCTACGGTGGCCGGGAGTCTGCTATCGACTCCCGACGCCCGGGGCGTCTCCTCCTGCGGCGGCTAGGGACGTGAGGGCGCAGAGACTGCCACTCCCTCACGCGCCCCGCCTCCTCCTTCGCGAGCATTACTGCTTCGCAGAAGGAGGTGACGGCTTCCCATGCCCTCTCGCTCCCAACCATGGCTCGCACCAGGGCCGGACGCGAGAGGTCGCCGCCGCCGATCGCCTCCACGAGGACACGGCGGTGCTCCGCCCAAGCAGGGCACACCTCCACCGTATGCTCCACCGTGTCCTCCAGACGATCCTCGCAATGGAAACACCCGGGCGTTTCCTCCCGCTTTATCCTGAACAGGAACCCACCGAAGCACCCATGCCCGGTGAGAACCTGCGTCAGGCGGAAGGTGAGGGCGCCGTGGCGCCTCTCTATCCACTCCTCAAAGAGGGGACTTACCGCCGCAATTGTGGCGTGCCCGTAGCAGCTAGTCTGACTTAGTGATAGTCTAACGTTTCGGTTAAGCAAATGTTTAGCAGCTTTTCAAGAAATTTCCGTTTTTGTCGCATGCAAGTGATCGCAATTCTTTGCAATAGTTGGCTTCATACAAGATGTCATCCATCCAAATAATATATATTGCGTGATATTGGCTGCCTAATTACTGACTTAATAGGTAGACTGGCTTAGTGATAGTTTACTGTTTTAGTTTAGCAACTGTTTGGCAGTTTCGCAAGAAACTTGCACGCTTGTTTGTTGTTTCTCGCATGCAAGTGATCGCGATTCTTTGCAATAGTTGGCTTCAAATAAGACGTCATCCAAATAATGTATCTTGCGTGGAGTTAGTTACTTAACGTTGGTGACTTAGCAGGTTGACTTGCTTAGTAATAGTGTACTGTTTTAATTTAGCAACTGTTTGGTAGTTTCGCAAGAAACTTGCACGCTTGTTTGTTTTTCTCGCATGCAAGTGATCGCGATTCTTAGCAATAGTTGCCTTCAAATAAGAAGCCATCCAAATGTATCTCGCGTGTATTTGGCTACCTAATTACTGACTTAGCAGGTAGACTGGCTTAGTGATAGTGTACTGTTTTAGTTTAGCAACTGTTTGGTAGTTTTGTAAGAAACTTGCACGTATGTTTATTTCTAGCATGCAAGTGATCGCAATTCTTTGAAATAGTTGGCTTTTAACAAGACGTCATCCAAATAATTTATCTTGCGTGGAATTAACCAATTCCCAAGTAACCACTTAACGTTAGTGACTTAGCAGGTTGACTTGCTTAGTAATAGTGCACTGTTTTAGTTAAGCAACTATTTGGCAGCTTTGCAAGAAACTTGCTTGCGTATTTCTTTCTTTTGCATGCAAGTGGTCGAAATTCTTTGCAATAGTTGGCTTCAAACAAAACTTCATCCAGCCAAATAATTTAAATTAAAATATTTATTTAGTTAAGCAACTGGTGGGCAGGTTTGCAAGAAGCTTGCACGCATCTTTGTTTCCTACACATAGATTTCGCTCCTTATGTGTAAGCGCCATTTAATAGGGGACGGGCCAATTTCCATTAAGCAGGCACAAATTCAAATTCCGTGCTCCTACTGCAAACTAGGGCAGATTAATTGAAATCAAAGGTAAATAAAAAAAAGACTTACAACAACACGTCTTCAAACAACATTGAAAAGTAACACATCATTGATTTACAAGAAAAAAAAACTTCCACATTTTACAACACCAATCTAATAAAAAGATTTACAGTTTAACTTTATGCTCAACCCTTTATTTACGAGCTCATAAAATCGCAATACATTTTCTTATTTCACAAAGACACTTCGGTGTAACGGTCAGCCGTAACATATGTAAAAACCACAATTCGAAGCACCATTCCTGCCTGCTTTTGAGGTAGAATAGATAGGTACTACTACGAACAGTTTAAAATCGTGACTTATTATAATAATCTTATGTTTATCCGTACCAGATAATTATCAAATGCTGATATCAATATAAATAAATGTTATTTGTTTACTTTAATCTATCTTACTTTTTTGTTTTTTGAAGATGTCTATAATTGAAAAGGTGCTAGATAGAATATTTTTATTATATTAATACTAGCTTCTGCCCGCAACTTCGTCCGCGTTATATTTATTGCTCCTCCAACCCATCCCGTCGCATCGAATAACCTGCCCGTGCGTGGTCTTCGTTTTTGCAACATTTTTCATTACTGCTCCGCTCCTATTAATGGTAGCGTAATTTTCTATAGCCTATAGCTTTTCTCAATAAACGGGCTTTCCAACATAAAAATAATTTTTCAATTCGAATCAGCACTTCTTGAGATTAGCGCGTTCAACCAAACAAACAAACTCTTCAGCTTTATAATATTAAGTATAGATTATCCATCGTTTGTCGAATCGTTGAGCTCAGTTTTTAGTTGAGATGCACGTTTAGTAACAAATGTTTGCTCTGAATGGACAGATCACATATTTTCTCAAAAAACCGTTTCAGAAATCAGTCTGGATGGTCTTCACATGATCTGACCAAGATTATGTCTGAAATTTAAAAGAGGCTGAGACCTCTGTGTTTCTGTCAGCCTTACTGCTCAGAGTGGTCAAATAAACAATAACGACTTCATCTAGTATTTTCAAAGTGTTTGTATATCTACTGTCCGCTTTTTCGGATTTAATGTAACTTATTCTTGTTGATCGGATGCCGATTGTTTTGTAAATGTTTTATTTAATTATTTAAGAATAACTGCAACCGACTTCCGTTTCTTAAAATTCTGTCTCCGATAAGTGAATGATAATCGAATGCAAACTGGATTAAAATAATATTTACTGTTTCATTTCCGGAAGTTGCTTAGCACGCCACCTTTTTGCCATTTTTAGATGGTAAAAGGTATAAAAGCGCATTTTAAGGCTATTTCCTTGTAAATAAAGAGCTATAACGTAACGCTGCTTCTTTTTTTGTTCCAATCCTTTAATATATTAAACTAAATTTCAGAGGTCTATATTTTTCATAGTAGGTATTACAAAAATAGTAAGTAACAATAGTGCTTAAATGATAAGTTAAAATTGTTCGTTTTCATATAATTTAATACTTATTTTAATCCTAAGACTGACGCCAACTTGTATCCCTAGAAGGGACAAAACGTTCTAGCAGTAATCATTTTTAGAATGCTGTTGTCTACCATACACGTGCCGCACAATAGAGGCCGCTTTCGTTTCGCATGATGACGCGGAAACCATCTATGCATTAGAGGTCCCTGTGCAAACATTCCTGAAGCAATACTTAATACAAAAGACCCGTCAGATTATTTATTTCACGTGCTACATTAATTTACTGATGCACCCAAAACTCATTTGACTCCAAATCAAGTCTCTTTAAATTAGGGAAATTAATTGCCGATCAAATTGACTACCTACTTAAATATATAAAATCAAATCAAAATTATCATTGTTTACACGGCAAATTGAGGATTAATTTATCTGATTCCACTTTTCTTTTTTTAAGTTTTCGTTTAGTGTATCAATATGATAAACAATAAATTATCCCGACTATTTAAAATAAAACTCCGAGTAACGATGCAACTAAAGTTCTTGAAGTGAACAATGAGTAAGTGTCTTGTATCGTGCGATACCCAAGTTGAGCTGTTACCAACTAAAACTTCCAGATCGAAAAGATAAATAAGGTGGCTGCAATTTAAAACTGGGTTCCTTGACAGCACTTGCGCAAGTAAGTATTAACTTGCAGGCTTGCACGCTTTTGTTGCTCAACAGTTTTCTTAGTGTCATTTGATACATACGTTAGTTAACGTTGCTGTTTTGTAATTTCAAAATTAAATAATTTTATGAAAGAATTGGCAATATAATTTTTTTAGATTTCTTAGAGTGGTAGGAGCTACGTATGATAATACCGACTCTTATTTTATTAATTATTTAAAGCTAAATAATAATTAGTTCACATGTCCTGGAATTTTCCAATCAATATTTCACTCTCTTCGGCTGAAGCTATCGGGCTCAATTTGGTACACATGTATGGTTCTCGCGACAATGCAAGATAAAAGCTTTTTTAATATAAAAATATTTTTCTTACCTCAATATAATTAATACTACAAAAAAACTGTACCATTTGGCAAAAAAATTAGGAACAAAACCTTTCTTGTATGGAGAACCTTTTTGTTGTTTATTAACTATTGTTTACTTAACTATTATTTGTGTTTATAGCATTCATAGACATTAGACATACACAGTCTGTGAAAATTTCAGTTGTGTACTTATCACCGTTCAAAAGATATAGCCCACTAACAGACAGATACGTACGGACGGACAGAGCGGAGGCAATAATAAATAGGTTTCCGTTGGCACCCTTTGGGTATAAAACCCTAAAAAGTATCTTGAAAAATTGCTTTCATATAGTCACGAGCATAAATATAAAACTAACAACTTTCTCATAAAATAGCATACGTAATTTTGAGAACCTCTTTCATTAAAGTATCGAGAATTCTCTGTTCCACCATATTCATCATCATCATCGCAGCCAAAAGACGCCTCTCCCAATTTGGGAGGGCTATGCCATAATCGCCACGCTTCGTAGGAGGATTGGCGGTCGCGTATGGTAGTAAAATGCATAGAGAACGCTGCTGCCCATTCTCTAGTAAGTCCGTTAGTCGCCTCTTACGACAACCACGGGAAGAACTGGGGTGGTGCTATTCCTTACGTAGGGCACCACGCGACCGATACCACCATAATATTTCCGTCAAAACTTTAGAAGATATTCGCTTTTGAATCTTATTTTCCGTAAGTGTAAGGTGGAACGAAACGAAAATATCTGCAGTTTTGAGATAAATATAGGTAGATACAGGTGAACGTGGCAAGCTTTATTATTTTTTCTTCAAAAATGATATTACGCTTCGCCAAAAAATGAGGGAGCTGGAAAGGTGTGAAGTTATTTCGTCTCATTCTCAAAATTTTAAATCATCAAGGCATGGCAAAAAATCAGGCTATATATTTCCAGTATAAATTTACTTCTCATTACACAAAAAATCTATACAATGCGAGCTCAACTAAATCTGGAAATGTTTAGCTTGATACGTAGCCGTGTGTATCCAAAAATCGCTTTATTTAAATTATGTGAAACTTCTCGTAAATGAACGATATGCTGTTATTTGATACGAACGTCCAAGTATTTTATCAAAAAGTATGATCCCAACCTTTCCCCTTCATTATTATTTTATAATATTTTTCAACCTTAATCTATGTAAATAATTTATAACCCGAGTCACGGTATTTTGTCCTTGTTAGCTAGATTTCTTTTGTAAACAAAAGATTATAATCATCGAAGCTCGAATTACGGCGAAGAATGCAAAGTCACGGAGCCCGCTTGCCTTTTTTGAATGTCATTTGATAAAGTTAAAGGAAAAACTTTTAGAGTAAATAAAAATTGTGATGTTGAAAGAAAAGAGTTTTAAGTTAATTACCAATGCAGTGCATGCTTTTCTGTAATTGCAGGCCGAGTTACGTGACTTTATCGAAATTTTTCTTTGTGTTTTTCTTTATTTGAATCTATACTAATATTATAAAGCTGGAGAGTTTGTTTGTTTGTTTGTTTCTATGTTTGTTTGATTGAACGCGCTAATCTCAGGACCTACTGGTCTGAATTGAAAAAATATTTTTGTGTTGGGTAGCCTATTTATCGAGGAAGGCTATAGGTTATATAACATCACGCTACAACTAAGAAGAGCAGAGCAGTAATGAAAAATGTTGCAAAAACGGGAAAAATCGCACGGGTAGGCGATTCGACGCAACGGGAAAGGTCGGGGAACAAGAAATTTAACGCGGACGAAGTCGCGGGCAGAAACTAGTAAAAAATAAACACAAAGATTTTAACTAAATACTATATAACTTAAATATACGTTACTTAAAAAAATATATCATGATCTGCCTCTTATGTGCACTACTTTGTTGTAGTCAGCTTCTAGTGTAACTGAATGCAGACTAAATCAGTATTTTAAGTTTCGGTACAACCATTATCATCTGTCTTATCTTTTCCTAACTATGTTGTGGTCAGCTCCCTGTCTACTAATATTTTACATAGGGCGACTGCCTATCAGACCGTCACAATCCAGTTACTGGGTTACACGAAGTGTCTTGGTAAGACAGGTCAGACTATCGGCTTCTGATGACCCGTAACGACAATTTTGGTACAATCATAAACTCAAAATTGAATGTCACCAAGCATCACTGAGCAACATCATATTTAATAATTATTTTAATATTTATTAATTATTTAATATAACCACAATACTCAATTGTAAAATTGCCGTTCATTTTGAACGTTGAATAGGGCGTGTTCTATTGACATAAAACCAACGACCATCAAGAGCTTATCATGCAAACTCATCCCCACAGAATATCTAAACATAACACACAAGAGACACCTAAAACCATAAATTATGTAAACATCAATATAAAAATATATGTGCAGAGCTCCTTGACTATAAAATTTTATAAGGTGTGTCTACAAGAAGGCTTTAATAAAACCGTATGGGCTATAAATGAAAATATTCACGTCTCATCGTTATTGGCACTTGTGAATACTCAGCCTAGAAACACTTGCAAACTGCTTATACATAATATACCATAAAGCTATATATGGTTTTATGTAAAGATACGTAGTACACTGATTTGGTTGTGATGGAATATATTACACTGTACTGGCTATTTCTGTGGATCTGTCTGCGGGAAAATATTTTAATTTTAATTTTTAATGAAGCCAAGAAGTACAAAAGTAGCTATATCAAAAGTATTGATATTGTAAAAATTTCGTAAATACAACATTTTTGAAAAATATTGTATTTTACTTTACTGTATTCTAATTTTTGAAAACACACTTACATCTGGTAGGGGATATCAATTTACGTCTCGGCTTAGTTTTATTAACTTTATAATTAAATAAATAAATATCTGAGGACAACCAACACACCGTTATTTTCAAATGAAGAAAATGAATCCGACTTTAGTATTTCTGAACCAATTAGACTTTGTATATTATGAAAAATAAACAAAATCAATCATTCTAAATAACCTCCAATTCACATTTTTGCCTGCCCTTGCGAAATGCCTTACGGAAATTGAAAAATAACATCAGAATTGTAAAATATGCCAAATATTTCATGACTTCATTTTTTGTAACGACAGAGGACTTTCGTAATATTTCTTATAGCTTGCAAAGTTGACTTTATCACAATTCTATTTTACTTCATAAACGTCTTACCGCAAGGATTCTTACGAAGCGAGAAAGTTGAAAAAAGTTGTTCAGAAAATCCGGTAGCATTTCTTTGATTATAATATTCAGGAGCTCACAGGTTCTAGTTGGATACATTGTACTGATTCTTAAATGAAAATAATAAATGATTTTATTTCTGTAAGTAGTTTTATTACAAACACTTTTACACATCAATCATATTTTTAAAACTAGATGAGGTCGGCGTTTCCTTTCTGACTACCCTGAAAAGAAAGTCGGACACAAATTCAGTGGTCACACACACACATTTAAAAATCTAGACATAATTTTGGTCAGATCACTTGAAGACCATGTAAATTGGTGTCTGAAATGGACTTTTGATGAAAAAACCATAAAGATTGGGTTCACCTGTCCAGTCCGTGTACGCATTTATCAGTAATCGTGCAGCTCATCTCACTATTTCAGGACCTCAACGATTCGACGAACAATACAAAAGAATGGACATTTGATTAGGCTGCATAAATTACTCTAATGCCAGACCATGATAAGCACTAACTAAGAAATAAATATTTGTATGCGTGGTTCCATTGCCGTTAACGGCACATGATGATAAAAGAGTATGGAAGGAAAATACATGTGCGGCAACCCCGAATAAATTAGGATAAGCGCAGAAGAATGATGCTGGAGTCGAATAATAATAGAGTAACAAGGATATAAGGGACTTTGATATTTTCAAAAGTCAAAGCATTTATTTCAAATAGGCATATAAAAGACAATTTTGAACGTCAACAATTACATTAAAATAGTATTGATTCTAGTCACCCCCTCCAAAAGGTAGATTCGTATGGAGAAGAACGGGTGAAAACTACACCGAATTTCTTTCAACGTTTTGTAAAACATAATTTAAAAAAAAAACAATTAAAAACTTATCAACATCATTTTAAAAATACATTATAATATGAAATTAATAATCATTACAACACACTACCTCTCTGATCTAGATGTCGCAAACGTTACTACTAAGCATAAGGTCCTGGGTTCCATTCCCAGGTCAGGGGAAGTTTTATTAAGTTTTCGCATCTGAGTTTTTTAGTAGCAGCCCGGTGACTGGATTAGTGCCCGGGTTGGCAATAGGATTACCCCTTATTACATAGGACTTAAACATAACTGTCGAAATGTGGATGCAATATTAGGAGTGCATCCCATCCACCCCGGTCGTTCCGTCCCGTTAATGGGACAGTTGGGAAAAATTGTTCCATTGACCCCGGTAGTCCTTTAACGGGGTGGATGGCCCACATCAAGTATCATCTACCCTGGTGTGATTTTAACGTGGCGGACAGCACAGATTAAGAAGTATATGCCCCGGTAGTTTTTAAAGCAGGGAGAAGAGTATTTTCATGTTGACCATAAACTTACAAATAAAAAAGTATGAAACGCGAAAAGTCTTATTACCAGACTGAAATCTACGTGGACAATGCTAGAATAATAAAAAACGAATATTGTGGTATTAATTAAGGCACTGCAAACGACGCCTTCTATCACAACACGTTCAAAATTAATCTGAATTAACCCAGTGTAATCTTTTACGTCTCTCGTCGTCTTTACCTTGGTACAACTTCCTGCAACAAAAAAATTTGGTTATTTGAGTATGGGAGGAGAGAATGGGATGCACTCAATATTAGGTACGCTTCTGCTCAACCTTACAGAGACACAAGGTGTAGTGTTATGTTATGTGTTTATTAGATACTAATAGCATGACTAATTACCCGTTTTGCAACGGCCAAGCCTCTGAATTATATTTGTCGCAGTCAGTAAAAAATGGCTTAATGTGAATATTACCTATATTAAACTAATATAAATAATTAATAAAATTTAAAGACACACAAATTAACATAAACAAACATGCAAACTTTCGATTTGAAAATGACCTTTTAATGAACATTATATAAATGAACAAGTTACCACATGATTTTATATTCAAAGCAAGCTAATATTTTTAGAAAAGTCAAAGCAATTTTAATAATTTGGGTCTTGTTGTCGGCACGAACTCTTTTGAAACCTGAAAATAAACATGAGTAATTCATGGAGTTTGTACTTAAATTACAACGCTACATTCCCACGATCTGCAAGCAACAATGCTTTACTTTATAACTATGTCAAAACAAAACCAACCTTAACTTTTTATAGCAGAGTCTATTTTCGGTCAAATTGCAGTAATTTGTTGTGCCCGTATCGCGAATGTGTAGTACACACTTTGTCCACAGTTTTGCGGCGTGCGGCGAGCCTTACGTCTCGAAATTTATTTTCAAAAAATGTGCAAAAATGCTTGTTCTTGTGTCTGTGTTTTACTGAGCTTTATTTTGTCAAAGAACTGCTGCATATAAACGTATACCCATGTACATAGAATTGAGTTTTCCAAACACTGTGAGGAATGGCTTACAAAATATATGGAAAATACTTTTTCAACTTTTCAATGGATGTTAGTGAAATTGTACGCTCGAAAGACATTTCAGCTTTGTCGATGTTGGCAACGTATTTACAAACGCTTGCCAAGCAAGTGACTACTGCCACCTGACGGTATCACTTTCCATCAGACGTACACAAGTTTATTCCCGTTAGCCTGTATATCAACGAATTTAATTAGTAAATTAATCTTTTTATTAACACTAATAATTAAGCTGAAGAGTTTGTATACTTGAACAATTCGTTTTGCATTTTATAGCCCAATTCTCGACGAAAGCTAGATGCCATTGAATATCGCGCTCTTAGCAGCCGAGCAAAAAGAAAAATAATCAGAAAAAATGCTAAGAGAAACATAGTAACAGCGCCGGCAAGCCATGCCATGCGACAGGTTCGGTCGGGAGATCAAAAAATTTCAAGTGGACGAAGTTGCGGTCCAAAGCTACTAAACAATAAAAATAAAGATACCTACATTCAACGGTTGATTGAATGTAGGTATGATGGTTCTGAATTTGATCCCCTTTTGTTTGATTGATTTTTTTTTCGTTATTTCAGCATTATTGCCCCAGTGCTTAACAAAGGCCTTTCATAAAATGCAGTGCGATGCGCGGTCGAATACGGACGTGTTTCCACTGTGCACGGAATGAATTTTATTCGCGTGTAGCGCGGCCATAGCTGCTGCCCGTACTATCACTATGAGTTCCAAACCACTCATAGTCAATGAATTGCTGGCTTTCCTAGTCCATGCCATCGACTACATGAACGAGGTGAGCATCCTACAGATATGTCGGTCGATTTACAAGGAGGATGAGATCAGCAGTGGTAAACTGCTACTGTTCCAGTCACTTGGAAAGCTGGACCAGATGCCGTCTCGCCGCAGAGATGGAACTGAGAGGAGCATTCAAGATATTCTTGATATGTTGAAGAAGACCGACCCAGATGACGTGCCAGATTTCTTGGCGAAGGAGCTGAGTAAGCTGCCTCCCATCACGTTCGATCACGTCAACGTTACAAGGCTGCTAAAGGACATCACTACCTTGAAGGTGGAGATGACCAAGATGCAGTCCCGTATGGAGGTAGCGGAAAAAACCAACACTAAACTGCGAGCAGAAATAACACTGTTGCGCAAGGTGGGTTCAGTAATTGGGTCACCTGAGGCCTCTAAGGTGAACACCCGTCGAGGGGCGCAAAATGCATCAATCGGCAGTTTAGAATCGGCGAACACAAGTGCGTCACCGGCTGCCAATATTGCTGACCAAGCGCCGCCCGCCGCCGCCGTCGCCCGCGCCACAACACCGGCTGCGGAAACGTCACACGTAGGTACGTCGACCCCTAAACGTGCCTACGCCGCTATTGTCATCACCAGCAAATCAGGTGTGTCGCAGTCTATGCGGCAGAATAAAATTGGGGAAAACCTGATGTAGGGTGCACAACCTGCCCTGGCTGCGGTCCGTAGCTCCTTGCCGAGAACGGGCTAAGTTGATGAAGAGGGTTTCACGAAAGTGGAAAGGAAGAAGAAGAAGCCCTGTCCACGCTAATCCAGTTTCCATTCGACTATCGTTCACTTATCGGAGACAGAATTTTTAGAAACGGAAGTCGGTTGCTGATACTCTTAAATAATTAAATAAAACATTTACAAAACAATCTGCATTCGATCAACAAGATTAAGTAACATTAAGGGTTATTTAGGGTTTTACGAAAGTGGAAAGGAAGAAGAAGAAGCCCTGTTCACGAAACCAGTGTGATACAGCTCCGAGTGGACCCAACATGCTGCTGCGCCCTGCTGTGCCTAGGACGCAGCTGTATATTTCACGTCTGCATCACTCCACCACGATTGAGGAAGTTGTGCAGTACTTGAAAGTAAAGACCAATTGGACTCTGAGGGTCGAAAGATTTGAATCGCGCCACAACATCAATTTTAAGTCGTTTGTGGTACGAGTTCCAACCCACCATCTACAGACCTGCCTGAGAGAGGGCTTTTGGCCGAAAGGTGTCTTGTATCGTCGTTTCCGAGGACGGTTATGCGACACCACGCAGCGAAACACGACGCCGTCATCATTTCGTGCTTAGTGATGGTTTAAGTTTTGTTTTATAACAAAACTTAAACCTAACTAATATGTATTCGTTTATAGTTATTGTTTTATATTATTTGTTTACTAGCTTCCGCCAGCGGCTTCGCCCGCGTGAAATTTCAACCCCCCAATTCACCCTCTTAGGGATGGAATTTCAAAAACCCTTTCTTAGTGGATACCTACTCTTCATAAAGAATACACCCTCCAAATTTCATGTCTCTAGGACCAGCGGTTTAGGCTGTGCGTTGATATATCGTCAGTCAGTCAATCAGTCACTCAGGACTTTGAATTTTATATATATAGATTGTATTTTTATGGGCCTAAGTTGCCTGAAATAAAGGATTGTATTGTATTGTATAAAATTCTTCCACGTAACCTTTTCCTGAGCCAACTCGTACCAGCCGTTGCGGTGCAAATTTGGTTCAGGACCAACAGCTTAACGTGCGGACGGAAGCACAGGTGTATCACACTGCCAACTTCCAAACTCCGGGCTGTGTGAAACTAAGAAATTCCTAAAGAAAAACCTAATAAACAGTTTGCCTGATCTGGGAACATCGAACCTGAGACCCTACGCTCAGCAGTTGCGCTTTCGACCATGAACAACTTGAATTCAGGCAGGGTATTATAGAAAGGCGTGATTACATAACAAAAACCTTGACCCACTAACAAACAATCCTCAAACTATTTAAGTCCATAGTTCAAAAAGGGATCGCCGGTTATACCCGCAGAAACCACGATACGCAAACAAGGACGAGATGGATTGTAACTAAAACTCTGTTTACGTCAACAAGTGGAACCGCAAAACAAATTGAATAATACAGTTCTAATATAGTTCATTGTTTGGTAATGTAATTTTATGTAAGTGGGCGTTAATAATATAAGGTGGTAAGTACATCGAGAGGGCATGGGAAGCCGTCACCTCCTTCTGCGAAGCAGTAATGCTCGCGAAGGAGGAGGCGGGGCGCGTGAGGGAGTGGCAGTCTCTGCACCCTCACGTCCCTAGCCGCCGCAGGAGGAGACGCCCCGGGCGTCGGGAGTCGATAGCGGACTCCCGGCCACCGTAGGCGCGAGCTTGCGGGTGGCGAGCAATGGGTAGCTCGCCGCCCGGTAATTATCAGGCTCGGGTCGACGGCGCGTAGTGTTCCACGCGCGCCTCAAAGAGATGTCAGCAGCAATGTAGGGGTCTGCTAGGACCGATGCCTGCCAGGGTCACGAGATTGTTCGAAAGAGATACCGTGACTCTGGCACATGGGCAACTGAAGGAACACGGGTGGGTTTTAGTCAGTAAAAGTCTGACACGCCCACCCACTCCGCCCAGAGCGGGAGAAGTCATTTGATGATTAAAAGGTGGTAAGTACATACATTCGTTCTTATGAGGTAAAGTTGTAAATTATCCCACGGAATCGTGCGAACGGAGTAAAAATTATGAAAAACCTATGTAACTCATTATGACATTAGCTATCCGTCAGTAGGATTTCTATTAAAATGACACTTATAGACAGACAAAAATGTAAAAAGAAATATTTTTCCGATATAAGTACCGTATTTATTTTCATAAGTAATGTGTTAAAAGCTGTTATTTCGACATTACAAACCTCAGCCTACATACCATACCATGCTTGCATACCTCAGTTTTATTTCTTTGTATGTACGTTATATCCCTACTAATATTATAAATGTGAATGTAAGTTTGTTTGTTACGCTTTCACGCGAAAACTACTACTTAACCGATCATCATGAAACTTTCTACACATATTCTTGGAGGATTTTTTTTTTTTTTGGATTGGAATCAGGGCGTGTCAGACTTTTACTGACTAAAACCCGCCCGTGTTCCTTCAGTTGCTCATGTGCCAGGGTCACGGTATCTCTTTCGAACAATCTCGCGACCCTAGCAGTTCTTAGAGGTATAAAAAGTAACATAGGATACTTTTTATTTAAAAAATAAAACTATATTTATTGTTATTTTTAACGCGAGCGAAGCTGCGGGCTAAAGCTAGTAGACTATATTATATAGATTATTCACCTTCTGCTTTGTCAAAAAGCTGCTTCTGTCATGCCAGGTGTGAAATTTCCTTTGCTTCCACTATTTTCCTGTTACAGTGACCCTCCATCCCTGTATATGAATCACTTATAAAGCCACCATACCATTTGTCTCGTTATACATTCTGGACATGCCTATGTCTAGAGGGCCCTAGACAAATGACAATCGCTATTAAAGGGTTTCATATTTCTACAACGCCTTTCAGCGGTAATGATTTTAGCTTTTCGGTAGTTTATGTACATTTTTAACTAATTGCCATCGCTGCTATGTGTCACTAATAGAATTCTCTTTCTCTAGGCTTTCTTGTTTTTCGTCTTTTAGGCTTTTTATCTACTTTGCTTTGACATCTGTCCTGTGAAGACTTTACTCCATTTTGTTTCTTAATTATTATTTTTTCAGTTCCACTTCAAGATATTCATTTTTAGGGTTTCGTTGCCAGATGGCAAAAAACGGAACCCTTATGGATTCGTCATGTCTGTCTGTCTGTCCGTCCGAATATCACAGCCACTTTTTTCCGAAACTATAAGAGCTATGCTGTTGAAACTTGGTAAGTAGATGTATATGAGATCTTAATGCAGTTCACAGAATACATCTACTTACCAAGTTTCAACAGCATAGCTCTTATAGTTTCGGAAAAAAGTGGCTGTGATATTCGGACGGACAGACAGACAGACATGACGAATCCATAAGGGTTCCGTTTTTTGCCATTTGGCAACGGAACCCTAAAAAATGCAATAAATAGTAGAAGTATTTTTGATTACAAAATCTATCGAATTCACGTAATTTTAGGTCAAGCATTTGTGCTAGGGCCTCAGATCTTAGACACAAGTTAGTCCACATATATTAGGCAAAGTTGAAACTCTATGTTGTTGTAGAATTGCCAACTTTCAGCTCGGCTTGGCTATCCTATTTTATGCTCCGTTACATTATTCAATAAGCTTGTTATATTACTCTGCTTGGATGGTGTTGTAAATGATTTGGGAAATTCACCATATGATGTGCCTAGACGACTTAATGGGAGATTTTTGAAGGGAGTTTGTGAGAATATAGAAAACTATAGATTTTTAGAACGTTTTAAAATAGACAGCTAATGTTTCTTTTTTTAACTCTATAGAATGCTATAAATTTTGAGTAAAGTTTTGGATTCCTAAGAAAGCGGTGAACAAATACACGATAATGATTGTTCAAATAAAAATCGTAATTTGACACCTTAATGGTGAAATAATACTGGTGAAAATTACAGAACTTCCAGACGCCCGTTATAATATGACAGAAACTTAAGTGTTGGTTATTTCTATGAATCTTCTTTTCTTTCTATCCTGTCCCACAATCCCACTAAAATTATAAATGTGTAAGTTTGTATGTTTAGTTGTTGTATGGGTGTTGGTGTCGACTAAACGAATTGGGATGAAATTCTCATTGATAATAAGTTAAATTACGTATTTATTTTTTATGATCACGGCGTCATAGTTAGAGAACTTAAACGGATGATTCATATTTGTAACTCTTTCAGTCACGCTTTTACATTAAGAATATTTTGAAAATTTTTATTTTCGTTTTAGCATAATTAAGAAATAAAATATCACAGAAACTAGAATAAAAAATCTAGGTGTTAACGCTTTCGAGGAATGAGGTGGTTAGTGACACTAACCACCAAGACTGAAAGAGTTAAAAAACATACATTTTCATTATCTTTCAAAATGTGTTCGAGGTGGGCCATCGCCGCACATTGTCCTTTGGTATACAGATAGTTTAAAAGTTGAATTAACACATAAGATACTTTTGTTCCAGTAGTGCGCTCCCGTGTCATAATTTCCAACCCCCACGCGGGTGAAACTACTGAAAAAACCTAGAAGGTATTTAATCGTTTTATTAAAGATACCCAAGTCAATAAACACTCGATAATACCTCAAAGAATCATAAACACTCCATTCTTTTATTCTAACCGTACAAAATAAAGCTGAAATAAAAAACCAATTTATCTCGTTTAGAAAATCTTTTACCCTTTTGATCCTCGGTAGGTGTTGTAAAGTCGATGTTAGCCGTAACGCGGATAATCCTTTTTTTACACCGGACCGTTTACCCGGGCTTAGGCGAAGTCTAAACTTACGGACGGTTTTTCCAAATGGTGTATACAGCGGTATTTTTTTAGCGCTAAAAAGAGAATGGGTTTCAGATTGCGTTGAAAATAAAGTTAACACAAAAGATGACAATGTAGTATTAGACACGATATTTTTGTATTTTGAAATAAATGTTTGTATAGATTTTTGTAGATAGGTATACTTCTATATTGTTGAATAATAGAATAGTCATCTACTGATGGCCGGTTTGCTTGGATATGACGCATATCTTCCCCAACTTGTTATAATATGAAAAAAAAAAAAACATATTAATAAACAGGTCCTCTTATACGACGAACAATAAAAAAACCGAATATTTCGCTGCTTAATCAAGTAAAAACTATTTTATACTAAAAATAATTTTAAAATCGTTTAAAAAATAAAAATATAATACAACTAAATGTGTTGATACAGATAAGGTCATATATTATATTACTTGTATAAAGAACTACACGGCAAAAGAACTCAGACGTGCGACATCGTCATTACCTTTTGGTCTTAGATATATTACTAATACATGCCTATGTATTATTTATTACAGCCAACTGCTTATTCTAGTATGTCTACTTTGTTCAACATGTAGGTACAATCATCTGACAATGTGTAAATAACAGGACAACCACATTTCTTCTCAGAAAAGCCCAATCTATGTCTTATTTCACTTATTTCTATTTAAAATTATTAATACTTATTTAAAATTAGTAGTAGACTTATGCCTATTGCAAATTTTTAACCGACGAAAAAAACGGAAGAGGTTATCAAAACGACGCGTATATTTTTTTTTTGTTTTTTTTTTTTTGTGTGTGACCACGCATAACTTTTTACATAGTAGTCCGATTGTGATTATTTTATTGGAAATGGTATATTCCGAGGGTGGTCTCATATAAATTTGGAAAACAATATCGAAACCTAAGGGTCGGAAAACAGGGGATGATTGATTATTCACTCACTGATTGTAATGTATAACCACGCATAACTTTATACAGAGTAGTCCGATTTTGATAACTCTTTTTTCATTGGATAGGGTATATTTTGCCAAGTATTATTAGTACATTAAAGCCACAAAAAAATCATAAAATAAAACTTTTGAACAAAAAACTGTAAAGCAAAAAATAATAAACCTTAAAATTTTGAGTCGGCGCTGAAAAATCAATGAACAACCATCACTCAAAGCGCCGACTCATTTTAATTTTTAATTTTAAGGTTTATTATTTTTTGGCTTTCAGTTTTTTCGGCGGTTTAATTTTTTGTTAAAAAGTTTTTTCTCACTAGCGATTTTCCTCTCTAGTCAACAGAACTCGTTGTTTTTACTACAACATACTACGGCCATTCTCTTATAAAAATAGCTGCTACCAATATAGGCAGCAGTATCTTTTTAAAGGGTATTTGTGACGTTGTACTGTTTGCAGATGATACATCTCTTATTTTTAAAGTAGACAGGAATAGACCAGATTTTGACGACGTGAACAGTGCACTCTCAATGGTTACCGATTGGTTTACGGCAAATAACCTAGTTCTCAATGCCAAGAAAACCAAATGTGTAAAGTTCGCCTTACCGAATGTTAAAAATCTAGGTCCCAACATCGTCTTAGATAAAGAGGTGCTTAAAACTGTAGACTCGGCAGTTTTTCTGGGCATAACAGTGGATGGCAAACTTCAGTGGGGCCCACATATTTCAAGCCTAGCGGGAAGGCTCAGTTCAGCTGCCTACGCCGTCAGAAAAGTAAGACAATATACTGACGTTGATACAGCTCGGTTAGTCTATTTTAGTTATTTCCACAGCGTTATGTCTTACGGTATTCTACTGTGGGGTACTGCAGCTGATATTCAAAATATTTTTGTCCTTCAGAAACGAGCTGTTCGAGCAATTTACCAGCTAGGTGCCAGAGTTTCCCTAAGGGACTTTTTTAAAGATATTGGTATTCTTACGGTGTCATCACAATTCATTTTCGCCAACATCTTATATATTAGGCAAAATATACACTTATACGCTAAAAACAGTGATATTCACACTGTTAACACTAGAAGTAAGGACAAACTACGTGTTCCCTTTCACCGGCTTCATAAGGTGCATAACTCATTTGTTGGGCTTGGTATAACATTTTACAACAAGCTACCACCTTCTTTACTAGAATTACCTTTTAATGCGTTTAAAGCTCAAGTAAAATCCAACCTTTGTCAAAAGGCGTACTATTCCATCAACGATTATTTAAATGATAAGAATAGTTGGTCGCTGTGATTAACTCAAGACAATGTTTATGTTCTTTCTCCAGTATTAGCGTACCTAGTGATAGGTTCAATATAATTGTTTCCATATTTTTTTTCCTGTTTATGCCAATTTTATTTTATTAGTATTGCATAATGTGGTTAGCTAGCGACCTCGACAAGTAATCATTCAATTCTTGCTTGAGCAACCGGCAGCAAGTTCGTCATGCTCCCTTAGATGTCAATGCTTGCGGTAGCGTCGGGGGTCGGGTTGCCCCCTTCCCTCAAATATGGCGAGGGGGGCAATGGCTGATCTTTGCGTTATGCTCGTGAACGGGTGCTGCTTGTGGTGACTGGTCGTCTTGCTGACTTTGATGTTGATATTATTATTAATATTACTTACCTGTTTAATTTATTTTACGTCGATGGTCCTAGTTTATCATTTGTGGCCTCGAGTTGTAACTCAGGTCGTAACAGCTATGTGAACATTCAGCATTGCATATGTAAGCGGGCACGCCCTTTATACCCGGAGGCTCTTATTTAGGTTTTAAGCTCTATTTACGATTTTATTATTTCAGCTTGAGTTTAGTTTTTTTAAATGTTTTGTTCGTATATTGGCGTGTGCTAGCTGACATATGACGCATAATTTGATGTATGTTTTGTTTTGTTTTATACTATTAATTACTTACATAATACTGTATAGAATCAAGTTCTTCTAACTTAACAGACAGCTGTGCTGCTGGGGAGTTTGTTCCGCCACTTCTTCTTCCCAGCCAAAGCACTAGGAAGTGTCGAAGGGTGGGCGTTTTTGGGGGACTGTCTCATGTAACTTTGACGTTCAAAAAGTGCTGACTCTCAGCCTAGTTTGAATAAATGACTTTTGATTTGATTTTGATTTTGATCTAATTCTCGTTCCACTATGGAATCTCATGCTAAAGTAGCTATTACGGGTAACGAGTGCAGGTACAGCACTAATGTGATTGCCCAGCACTATGCGTCTGATAAGCCAGGCTTGATGGCCCTCTAATACACTTTGAAACTTGTATTATACGTTATTTATAAATGCCTGTTTGTGATTTTCGTGTAGAGTAAAATAAAGCACAGCGTTTTTCGCCAAATTAAGTTAAAAGTTTGGATGTTTCGTTCACGAATCACGCTTTAACGTCTCAGTGGATTTGGATTATATTTGGCACACGGGTAAAACATGACCAGAAAAAAAAAAAACAAAACATGAATAATTATTTTATTTCATTTCGGGATAAAAAAACAGAAGTAAAATTAACACACGCATTACATAATATCTTACTAATTAAACCTACATGGGTACTTACAAAACGTCAGATGCTAGGTGCACAGTTCCAATTGATCGTTTCCTATGGAGAAGAGCCGACAAGAAATGAAATAGTTACTCTTATAAAATTAATTTGATTTTACAAGATTTTCAAATTACGGTGTTCATAGGTATGGGAGAAAAGTGTAGGCCTGTCAACAAGTACAATTATAATTGGACATAAGAAACTTTTCATCTCGTCAATACTCATCTTGTGGGACTTTTAATGACAACTACGCGGGTGTTTCTGCAAAAGCTAGTTAGTGCAAAACTGGAGAGCTACACAAAGATACGTTCTTCAGCGATGCGGAGATGGACAAATCAAATGTATATTGGATTGACCTAAGCTACCATAAATCCTTATGTCTATATTGTTGAAAGTTGTAGTAGAAATATGAAACGCTTAGAAATCTATTGCCGCTTCTCTGGACCCTCCTGACACTTATCCCAATTTTGATGACTAACAAAAATACTACTTTTCCCATCTATGTTGGAATCGGCTTTCAGTTTCAAAAAAGATGCAACTGAATACCAGTCTTTTAAATAGAGCGAATGTCTGTCTGACCTCCACAACCCAGTTACTGAGTAAGACCAGGATAAGACCGGGCTTCTGACGACCCGTATAGACTGTCAAAGATTCACGTATGACCAAAGGCTTAACGTACTTTCCGAGGTATGGAAAGGTTAAGATGTTACCCATCCACGGACCAACCTCGACAAGCGTAGCTTAACCTAAGCAATCGCCCCGTGCGGATATTGTTACTTAGCCACAAACCCCTGTTGAAAAAGAACACAGTACACTATATACCAACCATTTTCTTTTTGATCATTACAATACTCCCACAAAAATGTCTATTAATAATGTCTGATGAGGTTGACGCAAAATTGACATGGTATACTTATTATTCTATTTTTATTTTTTTGACTTATTAAACTAAATTGTATGTCCCTAATAATTGTGTAAGAATTAATGTAAAATGAGGTTGACAAAAACAGTAACATAACCAACAACATTGATATACCTACCTAGTTATTAATATAAATATTGTACACCCCATGGGTATGTTACAGTGATTCATTAACACTATTGTAAGATCTGACTATTTACCTGTGACAAACAATAAATAAATGAATTGAATGAATTGAAAACAATTGCAAAGCGTTCATTAAATTGCACTTGCAACTGGAATAAATGAAATAAAGCTTCCGTCAAAGGAAATCCATTGTACCTTGGAGTCGCAGCTCGTAAAGACTTTATTGTATGCGACTATTAGACGGCAGGTGGATTTATATAGCTATACTATCTTCTACCCGCGGCTGCGCCCGCGTGGATGTCGGAAATTAATGCAAGAAGACGTACTACCGCGGTATGAATGTGTTAATCCAGATTATATAGGTAATAGCTGTTACCCGCACCTTCGTCCGCATGGTATTTAACAAAAAGATTATCATTCGTTTTTTTTCGTGAGTTCCTATTTTTTTTCTAAAATAAAAGTAGCCTAAGTTACTCCTTGTTACATCAGCTGTCTGCTACTGAAAGTCCCCTCAAAATCAGTCCAGCCATTTCAGAGATTAGCCGGAACAGACAGACAGACAGACAAAAATTGTAACAAATGTTGTTTTGGTAAATGTACCGTGTATACAGCCACCGTAGTGCTTTGAATGAAGTTCTATTCTATTAATAAATTTTTCTAAATTTTGAAAAGATGCTTGTGGTAAGGCTGGAGGTGCAGTTTAAGTATATTACATATAAAGAGCATTTTTTGAATTTCTTTTACATTCAGTAATTTTCATCTACCTAGCCCTTTCTCAACTGTGTTGGGATCGGTTTGTAATGTAACCAGATGAAGCTGAATTTTTCATTGATCTTTTATTTATTTTTTTGGTTGGGAAATCATCAAGGTTTTTTTTTTTTGGATGGGAAATCATCAAATGACTTCTTCCGCTCTGGGTGGAGCGGGAGGGCGTGTCAGACTTTTACTGACTAAAACCCACCCGTGTTCCTTCAGTTGCCCATGTGCCAGGGCCACGGTATCTCTTTCGAACAATCACGCGACCCCGGCAGGAAATCATCAGGGTGGAGTGGGAGAGCGTGTCACACTTTTACTGACTAAAACCCACACGTGTTCTCTCAGTTGCCTGTGCCATGGCCACGGTAACTCTTTCAAACAAATCTGGTAATACAGATGTAGTATAAGTAATGACAAAGAAAGGAAATGGGGGCCAACGAGTGTACCTGCCGTAATGGCGCTGATGGACCAATAGGAGCGATTTCTTGTTAATAATAATAATAATTGTTTATCATTTGTTTCTAGTAAATCAATTATAAAGTATTTAATTGCAAATATCGTAAAAAAAAATGTTAAGTATTTTTTATGTTATTGTGAGTGTACAGTGAATATTGTCCGCTAAGCGAGTTTCCTGCAGTTAGTATTTAACAAAGTGTCGTAAAAAATATAAAAAAATTAAGTACAGTTGATTTAATACTGAATGACATTAATTCAAGTATTAACAAAATTCTCAATCTAATTTGAAACGTCAGTAGTGAAAAATCAATTAATAGATACTGTACTGCCAAAGAAGGGATCAAATTTCTGAGATACCTTTCCCCTTACTTAAATCTTACTTCCAATTTATTGCCATGAAAAATTAAAGAAACACCCTTAATTTTAGGAAAAACTTTAACTTCGATACATCAAAGCCTGTTTGCAATGAGATAACAAACCAACGAACCTTGTAACTAAGTTTCTTCTAATACTTAGAACTTACGAATACTTTCACTTTTACAGTTTCGTGTAGCGCAAGTTTTTAGTAGAAAATCTTCGAAATTAGTTTCTTTAGTCGCTTTTAAAGGGTTTTATGTATAAAAACTTAAACTTCTATCAAAGGTTGGTAAACATATAAGACTTTCAGTATCTGTATTAAAGCCCCATTTACACCGTGCAAGTTTCTTGAGTACATCGGAAATGTGGAGACTCAAGTATGGCTGTTCTATAAATTCAAGGTCATTCAGCGATTTATGAAAAGGGTTATCCTTACAGTATTTCTGAGGAATCAAATCTGGAACTAGGTGATCCAGCAGAGAACCAAAGCTGCCGACTTAGCTCACAGAATAAGCAAAGTACAAAAGACCGGCCATATTAGTTGTGGAACCGAGAGAAGTCACGAGTTCCTGAGTAGAGACCGCGAATCGGTAAAGGAGATGTTTCGTTTTCGGCCATCAGATGTACATTTATCAAAAAAGAGGAAAAAATACCACAAATTAGGGAATAATATTCTCTGGTTAATTTGCGCCTGATTTGTTGTGTACAAAAAATAATAGGTTTTCAATTATCACCATATTTTATTCAACATGGCGTCTCGTTTGCTTGCAGACTTCATTCGTTCTGAAATCATGTCTCATCAAATCAATGTTAAGTAGAAAATAATTAAAAAATGTGTGTATTCTTGTAGTGTTAAAAATAAATTACTATTATTCTCTTGTAAATATTTTTGAGTAAACATAATTAAGTGTGACTATTTCATCGTTACAAAAATCTTTAGTCTCCATTCTTGAAGTGTGTTTCTAAACGAATTCAAAATAACCACTTGCTAACTCTTAGGACAAACGTCAAACATTTTTCATTTTTATTTTGTACATAAAAACCATTTGATATTATGAAAAAAATGTTACTTTATTCTATTCATGAGTAGTTTACCCAGCTTCACTAAACGGTACACGTTATGGCCGGAGGCCCATATAAAAATGAAACATCTCCTTTAAAGCAGGTTCTCTGGCTTAGCGGAGCAATGATCTTTAGTAGCAGCAGGATTAAGCTGAATGGCATGCAATTGGAAAGGCCTTAGTCCAGCAGTGGTCTGCTGTAGGCTTACAGCAGGGGCTGCTGGAAAGTGAAAATAAAGGAGTTTCTTACTTTGGGCATATATGTGGGATACAATGAAGTAAGCCAACAAATGACTTTTATCGTCTAGATACTGTTTAGATGCTGCGACTTTTACTGTTTCAAGTTATGGTATGACGCAGTCAATCACAACGTGTCAATGAGGCTTAACAGTTAAAAGTTAAGTTAGTATTTAATGTTGTTGACTCAGGCGTTTGAAACAATATAATTTTTTTCTAAAGTGCAGCCCTTACTTTCTTCCTTTCTTTCCAAAGAATTAAAAAAATATCATAGAAGCTGTACTATTCCTGGGTGATATTCGATCTTTTATAATACTATACCTATACTAATGTACCTTCCACTCAGACGAAGTCATTAAGAAAAGTCCACAGAAATATGTTTTCATCGGATGAAGACAGCCCAAAGCATCTCAAAGGGAACCAAATAGTAAACTTTACCGATTAATATCAATGACACTCCATTGGGTACTCTCAATATTGAACGCAATCAAAGTTTTACCAAAGTATTTCAAGTGATATCTTAATTTGACGACGGTTTACGTTTCAACGATTTTATTTCAGCTAGTATTTATGTTGGTTCTTTCACGTATCATATTTTATTGAGATCGTTCAAAGAAGTTGCGAATACCCTTGATAGAAGATTTGCGGACTCAGTTTTTAAGAACTACATTTCGGGTGCAAATCAATTCTAATTAACATGTGTTTTTTTTTAAAGTCGGTTGTTGATTTCCTTTTTTGAAGATTTTTTATTTATTTATAGTAGGTACCTATCTACCCTACACCCATGCCACTACTTGCTATATCAACGATAGTGACCGTAAGAATTCGAACATCATAAGAATACACGAAGTGGATTAACGTATTATCGAAGCTATCGTAAAAACTACCCAAGAAAACTTCTTAAAATTTATCCCTGAAGTATACTTATAAGATATCGAAGAACATACACATACAAAGAAAACAACATTCAGACGAATTGAGAACCTCCTCCTTTTTGAAGTCATTTAATTAAAATACCTTATAATATCCAATGATAACGACAGAAAACTCATTAGATTTACACAATTAATAAATACCCTCTCAAAAATCTTATCGATAGTGCTAAGTAACGTTTTCTAACGCCAACAGGTACAAAATCATAAACATATAAATCCTAAAACTATTCTAATCTCAACACAGACTAAACATAAGTTCTATGACCGCTCCACGTGGCCCCCCGAGACTGTAACCACTACAAACTTGACAGGGTTTAATTATAATGGTCACTTAATCTAAAGGGATACGCGAGTTAATTAGTTGGACTAATGAAGCAAATGCTGTGGTAATATTATTACTGTGGATTAAAGGATTTGATCGCACTAATTTGGAACGCTGCAGTGGCATAATTACTGTGCTTAAAGTGGCAGCCATGCGTAATTTTCTGATTTTGATTCTCTAAAATGTGATGTGACCTGTTGTTATGGATTTGCAGTACGATTCTCAAACTCAAACCATTTATTTCCATGGAACCATTTAGAGACACTTTTGATTTGTCACAGAGTCGATCAGTTAGTCAGAAACTTGAAGCTAGTGGCCCATTCGAAACCGTAGATCTCTATGGAGAAGAATGGACAAGAATTTCTTTCTACCACGATTCTGGACGGTAAACGATTCCAGAATCATGGCAGAAACAGGTAGGAATGTCTACTGGGTCGAAATGTTTCGACAGTTATTAAATTAAATTAACCTTCTTGTACTTTCTGACCGCGTATGTATTGCACTCTTAATTTTCTTTTATTTGTATCCGACGAAAAATATCTAAGCTTTGGTGTTTAGAATCATAAGCTGAATTCATGTTACCGTTTGCGCGTTGATGTGAGGGTACCCTGTATGTATGAAGAAATTGCTGTCAGGAATATAGATTACTAGCTTCTACCCGCCATTTCGATCGTGTGAAATTTTGACCCGCGATCCATCGCAAAGTATATTATCGCCCGCTCGCGCTATTACTGCGTTTTCACTTAGCGTTGTTTTTGACTTTTTTTCATTTTACTCGGCTGCTAATTATTTGTAGCGCGATGTTAATTAGCCTATAACTTTCCTCAAGAATCAGGCTGTCCAATGCAAAAAGATATTGTCAAATCCAACCGGAACTTCCAGAGATTACTTCCTACAAACTTACAAACTCTACCTCTTTATAATTAGTGTAGATATTATATTCGAAAAATCACGAACATAAGTAAAAAAACCACTACATCTAACATGCTAGCTTCTTGACACGATTGCGTGAAATGAAGAAACGAGTAGTTAAGCTTAACAAACAAGTAAACGGATCAGTAAGCAAAGAAATGCCTTTAAAAAATGGCAATTATAAATCTGCCAATTTCGAATAACATACATTCACATAACGAAGAAAACAAAACAAGATGTAACAGGTTGCTGAACCACTGCCAGACAGTACCGTCATGGTCATAATTCAGCATACTTGACATTTATGACTTTGAATGTTGAACTCATAAATGTATGAAGTTCTTTATGTTATGTATTATTTCTCTAAGTAAATTATAAAGGATTTTATTTCTGCAAGTAGATTTGTACAACCACTTTAAAACATCCATCATATTTTTTTAAACTAGATGAGGTCGGCGTTCCTATTTGACTACTCTGAGAAGAAAGGCCGAAACAAATTCAGAAGTCACCGTCTCTTTTAAACGCCAGACATCATCTTGGTTAAATCATGTGAATGGTCTTTTGAGGAAAGAGCCATACAGATTGAGTGGATCTGTCCAATCAGTGCACGCATTTATCAGTAATCATGCAACTCTACTCAAAACTTAAGAAGCTCAACAATTTGACGAACAATACCAAAGAAAGGACATTTGTGTAGTCCACATAAATTACTCAAACTGCAAGACCATGATTGAAACTAAAAGCTGAAGTGTAGTTACACCTATTTGTAAAGAGCGAGAACTAGTTGTGGCCATCAGTAGTTGCTATAACTTAGGAAGTTGATTTAGAGTCAATGCATTATATTCTTATCAATTAAGACACAGACTACAGTTGAATGAACGAAGCACGGAACCGGGAAGTACCTATGGCAGTAATGAATGGAAGCCAAAATCTAACAGTGGGTAATTCCAGGCTTATATGATGTACTAGTTTCTGCCCGCGACTTCGTCCGCATTAAATTTCTTGTTCCCCCGACCCTTCCCGTCGCATCGAATCGCCTACCCGTGCGATGTTTCCCGTTTTTGCAACATTTTTCATTACTGCTCCACTCCTCTTGGTTTTAGCGTAATGTTATATAGCTTATAGCCTTCCTCGTTGAATACGCTACCCAACACAAAAATATTTTTTCAATTCGGACCAGTAGTTCCTGAGATTAGCGCGTTCAATCAAACAAACATTCAAACAAACTCTTCAGCTTTATAATATTTAGTATAGACAATAATAGTAAGTATAGATTTGTGACGACTCAAATCTAAGTGTGGCAACTTGTTCTTGTTCATTCCCTTACTAGCCCCCGCCATCCCCTTCAAATGTAACTCCGCGTCGGGGTGCCCCAAATTCCAAAATTGGCTATATATATTTGTACCCGCTATAAGGAAAGCTATAAGTCGTTCTAGTGACACCTAGTTTTAGGTGGCTAGGTGTAACTGTATTTCGGCTTCTAGTCGTAAGAAATACATCATTGCAGCCTGGAATTGCCCACTGCCAAGTATAGGGTTCCATTCCTTACTGCTATACTTCCCGGTTCCGTGTTTTGCTCATCCCACTGTAGGTATTAATTGAGAAGTAAAAAATGCTTTGAGCCCAAACCTATGTTACTCTATTAATTATTCAATTTGAATAATGAATTAAAAATAACTGCTCAATTAAACACTCATTTATCCACTAAAGTACACCCGCATCGTTGTACGCACTTTTAATTGAAATCCGAAGGAATTCTTAAACGATTGTTGCATATCGCACCCCTAGATCTAAAGGGAACTAACTCAAAATTCTTAATTTTTCAGTTATGCACACCTTCGAGTCTTTCATTTCAATACCTATCGACCAATAAACCAGATTCAAAACTATTTCCAATATTTGGAGTCGTATATAACTGAAAAATTAAGAATCCCTTAGTTCCCTTTAGATCTAGGGGTGCGATATGTTTAAAAAATCCGTCTGCTCGACAACTTAATAAACGCAATGAATGTTTTTGTACTGTCAACATTATCAAATTAAAGTGTGTTACGTAACTAACCCGTATTTTCTGCTGGGCATTTAATATAGGCAATGTTTTGATAAAAGCATTCACTACCACTAGTCTGCGAAAGCCTTTTATCTTTTATTATTTGACCCGAATCTGTCCTTGAAATAAATATAAGCTAGTCACAACATTCAATTAACCTGTGAAACCTTGAATTTTTATAAAGCATTCGAACTTTCAATACTAAATAATATGACTTTTATACTAAAAGACTACGAGTAGTTCTACAAAGAATAGACTAAGCTCGACATTGTAGGTAGCATACACAATACAAATATCGGTGCCATTTGCTTTTATGAAACAAATTCAATATCTAGAGAGTTACGTAAACACTTTTATTCGAGGAACCGTCTGCCTATAGATACTTGCTTAAAGCTGTCTTTTCTGACTTATTTTTATAATGTTTCTGTAGCAAACTTACGAGTGTTACTTATGAAATTATCTCAAAAATGGTCAGCATAAAAACCTGATGTCAAAATAAAGAAAGAAAAATTGTTTATTCTGCTAACAAAACGCACATTATTATAAGGGACACAGCATATACAAGTAAAAAAAAAATTGAGGTTGGCATGTTGAGCTGCATTTAGCTTCACTAGTTTGGTCGAAAAATTCTACACTTCAGGACTCCTAAACCGAACCATCGAATATTTCCATGTACGGTATCAAAGCCTCAAACATCAAATTAATACAGTAGACTAAAAGAAACACTCCCCTTCATTTTGTTGTCATCATTGTTTCGAATTCACGACCATTTAAAAAGTTGTAGGCTCAAAAACTGCAGGGTGGCTCGATTTACGAGTCCAAGAGTGTAATTAATTTGAGCAGAGGTAACTAAAAAGGAGCGGGTTATTGAATTAGCTACTCGTAAAGAGAATTCGAGACGTTCTTTTAAATAAGTTGTTGAACTCAAGCCATTTATTTCAGTTATTTATATCATTCAGAAAGACGTAGCTAGTGTCCCATCCTAAAGCGTGGTAGGTTATTTTTGAGAATAAAGGCCAATAAACTTCTTGATGAAAACTCATACACGCTTTTCGGCCTTGGGTAGTAGTTTTACCAATCCTTTCTTTTCATGAAAGTAAACAACAAATCTACAAAAGCTTCGACGAGAATATAAAATTGCAATCCGTTTAAAATCCACCATCAACTGTACGCAATACACTACTCGCACAGTTCAACAATTAAAACAAAACAGCCGAACGTTGCATAACATCTACGCGAACATCGCAACACTATCGCCCGTATTAGGGCCACGTTTCAATTTGCCTGCCTAATTGAGATTGCTTCCCGCATATCAATTTGATTTGGAGCCTATCTACCTACCTTTGCGTTCAACATTGGGTTCTAGCCAAACCGATTTCGTGTTATATCTTTATGGAAGGAAACTGCTGGGATCAGGAAACCTGAACTTGCTTCTAAATATCGTTTTAGGGTCGCAGAGGCAATAAATTTTAGCGTACTCGATATTGGAATTTTGGTAGGTACTCGGCTTAAGAGGTTTGTTGACCTGCTTTTTAGGAACCAGGGTGAGATTTTTATGTATGTATAATATGGTGTCAAGGACATTGAAGCATAACTTGTTACCATGGATTCTTCAGTACGTCGTGAAAAACAGAACTATTCCAAGTATTTTGTTCGCGTAGATATTACACCTTTGTAGGAACAGCATTTCTTTTTATATAATTGATGAAATATTTCAACCTAGTGCGTCCAGAATCATGAATTAATTCCATGGTATGGTTATGGTGAAGAAAAAATTCAACGCATGAAATAAAACGCTTCTCAAAATACTACAGAAGAGTCAAATTAAAATAGAAGACGGCGGGCGAAAAGTTTCTGCTAGTGAAAATTAGGTGTTGTTAACGTGTTGTTTGATGAGAGAGTTAGGCAAGGAGATTCAGGGAATCTTACTTTTTCTGACTTTCGAAGCACTCTTAATCCGGAAATCATGCACGAATTTTTACCTACACAAAAATCACTGAAACATAAATCTATTTCTGTTCGGATTTGCTACACGTGATCATGGATTTCTAAGGGCCCGTGACATTTCGCAAAGGTTACGTGCTGTCGGTTCGTTGGCCTTGATATCGTCATTATTACTGTATCAATCAATATCGAGAATAGGGCTGACACATCAGGGTTCACCAAAAAGCTGACACGGCTGCGACATGTTTAACTTTGTTAATGTTATTTACTTATTTGTTTATGTAGTTCAATACACACATTACACGTGTATAAGCTCTGCAATAGCTAGCCCGCGACTTTGTCCGAGTGATTTTTTTGTTTTTATTCGACTTCAAATGTTTTTTAATGTTTCCATCAATAGTTGGCTGATTTATAAAATATAACATTTGAAATAAAGGTACACAAAGCTCGCGCGGAGGTCCCATATGAATTTTATTAAGGTTTCTTTGGTAGTTTTTGAGTTAGCTCGAAAGAATAAGCGAATTTTAAAAAAAAGTGAGAGTTCTACAGACTATACCTTACTCGCTATTCCAAAATCATACGCTCTTTCCTCTTATTCATGAAGTGAAGGGCGGGCGTTTTGGGCAAGCCACAATTGCGGCGATAAATCCCCTCTGTAAGGAGTGGATAGAGAGGCGCCACGGCGTCCTCACCTTCCACCTAACGTAGGTCATCACCGGACATGGGTGCTTTGGGGGGTTCCTGTTTAGGATAAAGCGGGAGGAAACGCCCGGGTGTTTCCATTGAGAGGATCGTCTGGAGGACACGGTGGAGCATACGATGGAGGTGTGCACTGCCTGGGCGGAGCACCGCCGTGTTATCGTGAAGGCGATCGGCGGCGGCGTTCTCTCGCGTCCCGCCCTGGTGCGAGCCATGGTACGGAGCGAGAGGGCATGGGAAGCCGTCACCTCCTTCTGCAAATCAGTGATGCTCGCGAAGGAGAAAGCGGGGCGCGTGAGGGAGTTGCTGTCTCTGCGCCTTCACGTCCCTAGCCGCCGCAGGAGGAGATGCCCCGAGCATCAGGAGTCGATCACAGACTCCCGGCCACCGTAGGCGCGGGCTTGCGGGCGGCGAGCAATGGGTAGCTCGCCGCCCGGTAAGGACCAGGCCCGTGACGACGGCGCGTAGTTTTTCACGCGCGCCTCAAAGAGATGTCAGCAATACTGAAGGGGTCTGCTAGGACCGATGCCTGCCAGGGTCGCGAGATTCGTTCGAAAGAGTTACCGTGGCCCTGGTACATGGGCAACTGAAGGAACACGGGTGGGTTTTAGTCAGTATAAGTCTGATACGCCCTTCTGCTCCACCCCGAGCGGGAGACGTCATTTGTTGATTATTACACACCCAAAAAAACAGGGCGGGAGTTTTGGGGAACAGCCTTCTGTAATTTTGACGTTTGAGCGTGCTGATTCTCAGCCTAATTAGAATAAATCACTTTTGATTTTGGTCTTAAACGTCAGAAATTGTCCATAGTTAAGTAAATATTAACGTTAGCTTGACGATTCAAGCTAACGTTAATGTTTACTTAACTATTAAAAGTAACATATTATTATTTTATTTTATTTATTTTATTTTACTTTATTGGGACATAAAACAGTTACACATTACAATTTAAGTGTGACAGAGTAAGTTATAGACTAGGTAAACGTGTAACCCACACCAATGTCCGCGAAATAATAGTTTGTACTTAGATATATAATTCATGCGTTGATTATACAATAATTAAAAATATTAATAAAAAATAACTCGTTCGTATTTAGGAATAGCTATTTGAGAAGTTCAACCGCCATCTTTTTGAACTTCGAGTGCGTAAGTGCAAAAATATCCAAATCGATAAAGTGTGTGTTATACGTATCCACGAGACGTCGGAGAGGCGCCCGTGCACCAGCATGAGTTCTGCACCTTGCAGTGTGGAATAGCCGGGGCACACGCGCCTCTCGACGCATCACAGTTCTAGGTACAATATAACATAAGTTATTGGTTATATCTGGACAATCGAATCTGTTAATACACAGACCATGAAGCATCGTGGCCATCAGTAGGCTGCGCCATGACTCCAAGCTTTGAAGCTTATAACGCATCAATAATTGAGTGTATGGTAATTTAGACTTAGTGCATCTGTAGTGCATAACAAGTCTTTCGGCTGAACAATGTTGACGATGACGCTGCATATAAAAGTAAGGGGGTACAGAATTTAGAGTTGTTATAAGTTGCGTAGCTAAACTCCGCTAGCGGTATGTATCCAGCGTGATAAAATAAACGTTCACCATATTATATCGCATTTTCTTTTTCTCGTAATGTTCACAGTCTGATGGGTGTTAAGATATCGATACCCATCGCATCTGCGAAGTTTAATTAGTCAATTTAAAATAATTCTGTTTACCTTCTTCGACAATGCTGTGACAAAAATCAGCTGATAATTTCCATGTATATTATACAGGATCAAATTAAATTACCTTGCAATACTTTACCATCGTATTGGTTTATTATCCAATTTTTTTTTTCGGCATATCATCTTTGTACAGGTCTTCAATTTATTCAAATCAATTAAATTTACATTGTGTTTGAAAACATACATAATAAATAAAAAAAAACAAACTCATTAAAATTATAAACTAACACATTCGTAATACAATAAAATCACTAATATTATAAGTTTAAAATATTCAATACAATAAAAAAATCAATATCATTACAGCTGCTATTACATACTAATATTACCTAGTTTCACATTAACATTATACTGTGACATGTACATTAAGGCAACTAAACGACTGCTATGTAATAGTTTTAGAAATTCTTAAAAAACGTCTTCCACGAAAACTTCCAAAAACAGGCCTTCGCCCATCGAATAATGAAAATTTTGATTTGTTTTGTGTTTCATTCGTTTTCAATATCTATACTCAACCCAAGGTTAAAGTAATGCCTGTTAATTAGATTTGATCCTATATAGAGGTCAATTTTTTATTATGTAAGGGGTTAATATTTCTTGAAAAAAAAAAACCACGTGGAAGAAGTCGCGGACAGAAGCTAGTTATACACCTTTTAACTTTCAACTAACGTAGTCGATGCGCACAAAACTTGTTAAAGTTATTGACTCACAAGTATTCAAGAACAAAGTGCTAACTTCTGCGAGATAGTGAAATTAAGTTCACGCTGTGACTGGCTCTGCGTACGTATATGTCTTCAACGTCCAATTAAGTAACTTACGTATTTACGGCAAAAACGCCAAAAAAACACTTTTATCATAATTTATTACAGAAATACACATTACATATGTGAAAATTTCAACTATCAGATTACGGATCATGAGCTACAGCCCGCTGACAAACAGACGGCCTGACGAACGGACAGCGGAGGATTAATAATATAGTCCCCCCTTCAGGTACGGAACCCTAAAAAGCTGGAGAATATGCGCTATATTTCTGTGGTGACGATAAAAATGGGGACGTCTACTTATGGCAGGAAACTAAAAAGTATAGAAATACACATTTTTTTTTTTAAACTATCTTCGTCTTCTCTTACACACGGTCCATACATCTCTTTTTATCTACTTTCCTACTATAAATCACAATCACAAAAATACAATCTTATTACAATAATTTCTTTAAGGTATCTATCTCCTCTACACGTAAAGTGAGGCTTGTTTTTTTTTTTTTGCCTAGTATGGGGTATTGGAGGTCAAATCTTTCAGAGATATTGTGTACAATTTTTCGATTAAGAGATCATCCGTTTGTGAAATATTAAGCTCTAAAGAGCAAATTTTTGTTAGAGTCAAGTGTGTGGCCCACTCTGCCAGTTGTATTTGGACATGTGAAAAATGTATGGCAGTTGTATATATAACGAAGTTAAAAGTAACTACAATATCACAGCTAAGTAATCTACAAGTTAACGATTAATAGTCGACCAACTTACATTTGCAGATGTTCGTGGGATAAATTCATCCCAACTACGGAAAACTTCATTGTACGTGTTCTGACGCACTAAGCCGGTTTTTTGGTTTCGAAATAGGTTGCTACCATTATCCATCCTCCTGACCTAATTTCTCTTGACTCCTACGGAAAGTACCCCTATCATTACCGTCATACACCCACAGTTAACGTACTAATCGCCTTTTTAACCCTTTAATGATCGCAGGTATTTTGTACCTTACTTTATTTTCGTGCGTCAGTGTTCACGACCTTTATAAAGGCGTTTTGACAAAGGGGGTTTTGTGTCGGTTTTCAACTCGTTGCACATTGGTTAATGATACAAATAGTATGGGTGAAGGAGACTTATTCAGTTCTTGGGAAGTATTACAGAGTTTACGGGGTCGAAGAAATAAAATGATTAACGTTGCCACTTTGTACGGTAGGTATTGCAATATGTCCATTGTTTTTTTTTTAAGAATTACAATAGTATTTGCTTTTGGTTTTAATGTAATTAAATCTTGTTCAGCAGTGGTGGCCCAGTAATAACAGCCGCCACTTACGGCTTGTACGTCTTTGCTGGTATTATTGACCCAATCCATTCTGATTTCCTGTACAAGTGTACAGATAATTTCAGGTAAAACTATGACGCAACCTATCTCTTTGAAGCGCTAATAACAAAAAAAAAGTATTATTTAGAGACGGAATATTAAACCTGCTTTAAGGGTCGTACGTCAGGCGCGAGTTTGTCGAGCGACGTGTCGCGGAGGCGATTCTATGATTTATGGCGACGCAACACCTTTCACACTGGTGCGACCACGGCCGACGAATCGCGAGCGACGAGGAGCGCGACAGCTTGTGGTACGTTTTGTATGGCGTCGCGGCGAATTCGCGGCCGTGACGCAACAGCCGCGGCGCGACGAGGCTGTCGCGGCTGCGAACCGACGCCACACAAAATGTACCTTATGTTGTCGCGCTACTCGACGCGGAGTGACCGTGTCGCGGCGCGACAGATCGCCCTTGTTTGAAGTGTCGCGCGCGTTTTCATAGAAATTGTACTACGGATATAAATCGCCGAATCGCGCGCGACCGTCGCGTCGCGCTAGTTTGCACGAGCCTTTACTTGGGTTTTTATTTTATTGTTTCAAACTCTTTGAACACAAGTAAGGAATCCTTTAAATCCAACTTGAGATCAACCTTAGCTTTGGGGCTGAACCCACTTTCACGTACTTCTAAGAACTGACCGTGACCTCGAAAACGACCGACTTTCAAAGCTCCCTAAGCCCACACTTATTCTACGTTCAGCCTTGTAGAAATAAAGTAGTAGTGTTATCCATTTTATATATTTTAGGAGCTACTAAAGGTCTGAAGGGGAGTGGTGGCATAGTGGTTACAGCTCCAACTGAGAGCAGTGATAGTCCAGTGGAAAAGCTCTGAGTAATTATTTTACAGGTTGAAAGTCGTAGGTTCGAACTCGGGCAGTCGCTTTACTTAGTGTAAATAATTTCATCACTACTGCTCCCAAAACGGTGAGGGAAAATATCTTGAGGAAACCGGCATATCCTTTTTTTTTCTCTGGATGGGAATTCATCAAATGACTTCTCCCGCTCTGGGCGGAGCGGGAGGGCGTGTCAGACTTTTACTGACTAAAACCCACCCGTGTTCCTCCAGTTGCCTATGTGCCAGGGTCACGGTATCTTTTTCGAACAAACTCGCGACTCTGGCAGGCATTGGTCCTAGTAGACCCCTTCAGTATTGCTGACATCTCTTTAAGGCGCGCGTGGAACACTACGCGCCGTCGACCCGAGCCTGGTCCTTACCAGGCGGCGAGCTACCCATTGCTCGCCGCCCGCAAGCTCGCGCCTACGGTGGCCGGAAGTCCGCTATAGACTCCCGACGCCCGGGGCGTTTCCTCCTGTGGCGGCTAGGGACGTGAGGGTGCAGAGACTGCCACTCCCTCACGCGCCCCGCCTCCTCCTTCGCGAGCATTACTGCTTCGCAGAAGGAGGTGATGGCTTCCCAGGCTATCTCGACCTAAAAATCTCATTTGACATCTGCCAACTCGCCCTAAGCCCGAGTGATTTACTACCATTCCCTCTCAAATAACAGAAGCCAAGTGTCCCAGAAATGGGAACACTATAGGCTGATTAGGTTGCTAAAGATGCACACGTTCTGTGGAAAATATTTAAGTCAGTTCTTAATTTTTTATTAAAATGTTTCAATATACTTGATGTTTTATGCAAAGTCAAGAAGGAGATGGTTAGGTAGGTTGGGCATGCTAAACAAAAAAATTCATCATCATCATCAGCAGCCTATAAATGTTCCCACTGCTGGGACACAGGCCTTCTCTCGGTGAGAGGGGGTGGGCCATAATCCACCACGCGGGCCCAGTGCGAGTTGGTAGATATCACATGTCTTCGAATTTTTAGTTCTAAGACATGCCGGTTTCCTCACGATGTTTTCCTTCACCGTTATGAAAGCAGTCGTGATGAAATAATTTACACAAAGTATAGCGCCTGCTTGGGTTCGAACTTACGACCTACTATTCGTAAGTCGCAGCCGTTACCACTGGGCCACCAAAAAGAAGTATATATACATATCTTGGGACAACCAACACACCGTTATCTGATCCCAAACTAGGCAGAGCCTGTACTATGGCAACCAGACAACTGATAAATATACTTATATATTTCTAAATACATACATATTATAGATAAATTACATCCAGACACAGAACAAATGATACTGCTCAACACACAAACAAATAACAAACAAATTTCTTTTTCATTTCTCCTTTCGCAGGTCTGCTGGAAGAAATTTCTTAAGAAATAAGCTGATACCTTGTGAAGGCCGCAGAAATCCGCTGGATGCGAGAAGAACAAAACCGGTCGAAGTAGCGGAGCTTGGGGGAGGCCGATGTCCAGCAGTGGACGTCTTTCGGCTGAAATGATGAAGCAGTACCTTTGTACTCAATTGTATTAATATGCCTTATCACTCTGTTTTTTACTGTGTACATAAATAATAAAATAAATAAATAAACATTTGTCCTGGGTGGAAATCGAACCCACGACCTCAGTCATAGCAGTCAGGGTCACTTACCACTAGACTAACAAGTTAGTAGAGAAGGTTAATTAAAAAAATAGTTTAGATCCTAAGCAATACCCATTGTAGAAATAATAGCTTTTCGAAGTTGCTTTTCTTCTGACACTGACCAATTTTAACATTTTCACATAACAAAATTTCCAATACACGCAATAGACGATGTAAACCTATTTGTAGAACATGATATATCTATTTGCATAGGAAAATTCGCACGATGTAAACAAATTTGTTCGGGTCGAACCGGGGCGATTCAAAAATCAGCCGCCGGCAAACATCGATAGTGGTTGCGTAATATATGGGAGGGCAAACAAATTTAGTCTACGGTGGTACCTATTGTATACGTTATTTAATTTAAGGTCTTTGTGAAGATTTAGTAAGGGCTGGGTTTATTTTCTTTGTTGGTTATTATTCTTTCCTCCTATACCTGTTAAATTATGGAAATGTCTCTGTATGAAACGGAATTCTAAGGGTGAAACCAGATTAACGAACATATCGTAGATTTTTTTTCATTTGCTTTGTCTTTATTTTTCTGAACCTTTAGCAGATGCTATCTATGCTTGTTGGCGTTTCGAATACGCTCCGCTAGTAGAGACGGCGCTTACTGGAAGAGCGCTTTGTGCGTAGCGTTCTTGTTGCTTGACTATATCAAGTGGTCAATCTCTTGCTTTGCAGTAGTGATTTTGAAGCAGTCATGTAGCTCAGACATTTTAGCAAACAACGTAGCATTTATTTTAAACTTTATTTTGGTATCCTTGCTGGATCTCTACATTGGACTTTTTGGCAGTTTCAGTATTCAATTTCATAGGTCCATAATGCTTTAGGATAGTTTTTAGATAAGTATTTCCTTGTCGAGAGATACTTGTGGTCTTCTTAGTAGCCAGGAGCCAATATTCAAGTAAATATGGAAAATATTTGGAAGATTAATAGCAAATTGGGTAGTATGTCATTAATATTCCGCACACTGTTCAAAAAAGTTACTCAGGATTTGGGCCTTGAGTCACGGGACGAGTTCCGAATCGTAATTTTCGCTTGTTAGCTGCAATCGCAGTAGTGGCAACAGCCTCAACTTACCGAGTTGAGGGTCGAATTTTGCGAACCTACACAAGCACTTTACTTTGTGTAAATTATTTAATCACCACTGCTCTCAAAACGATATATGAAAAATTAACTTTATGAAGTTGGTAGACATTATTTACTTTAATTACTGCGAATATGAGCACTATGAGGGCCAAGTTTATATCACTATAAAAACTAACAGTCGGGTATTGTACTCAAACTGCCAGACAGACAGTTGGCAGTTACTTTATGTGGCCTAACCAAATGTTCTTTCTTTGGTGTTGTTCGCCGAATCGTTAAGCTCTTCAGGTTCTGAGTTGAGTCACATGATTAGTGACAAATTCTTGTACTGACCACTTAAATTTGTGTGGTTATTTCCTCTAAACACCACCATGATCTAGATAAAATCGAAAATATGTGTCATTATCTAATACGCAATGTGCCTACTCCTTCTCAGGAAAGAAGGCTATGTCCTGCGGCAGTAGGAATATTATAGGCTTATTATATTATAGATCTTAATAGTAGAAGTTTTTCGTCACTGTAAATCATTCTGTAAGAGATCAGCTATTTGATAAAAAAATATAATTTTGAGTGTACTATCCACTCTGCATTAATAACATGGACAGCCATTCCCACAGGTTATACAAAAGATCGTTTAAATCATCCATGATGCCCATCTTTCGTAGTAACCTAACCACCAAATCCCACAAACGCTGACCGTAGCTAAACTCCATGAAATTCGTTCCACAAACCTCTGAACCGCAAGCCCACGTTCAATCAAAACTAATCCTTACTTACACTACACAGTAACCACAACGGCTCAACTTTACCGCTGTTTAAACCAAACTTTAAACCGAAGTTTAGACCTAATAGTCTCCCGGCAGACTCGATTAACCACTAGAGTACGTAGAACTTAGGTAATCCTTTTTCTACGGACCAAAGGCATAATACTTACGAATGTATTTTATTTAAATCTACACATAAATTGAAGGCAGTTTCCGTATCTTTCTTTGTACGGATTTTGATGCGGGTTTCACCATAATTTAGGATGAAATATCGATGTTTTGTCAAGTCGAGCAGACCGTAATAATCAGGGGGGCGGCCCCAGTAAATATTAATATAATGTAAAGAAGATGATCTAGATAAATTCAAAAAGTCTTGGATAAATCAATGAAAACATGTTTCATTTGTAGCGTAGGTAAGTGCGTGCTACGATATAGAAAAGTACAGACTACGCCGTAGCACAATGCGGAGCGTGGCGTAGCGAGTTTGTGAACTACCCGAAAAGGAATTAAGAATGTAACACAAAGAAATGTCGAGTAAAAGAGCATTACCTTTCCTCATAATTGTGTGTATTTATGTATATATTTACGTTTATTTTTATATTTTAGCTTTATGTATTTATTTAAGTATATGTTAATTTCTTGCATTATATATGTATAAGTATATTTTAGTTTAAGACTTCACATATTCATATCTCTCTTCTTGTTTTCACACACTATTGTCTACATTTCTTTTTCATTTCTCCTTTCGCAGGTCTGCTGGAAGAAATTTCTTAAGAAATAAGCAGTATCTTTGTACTCAATTGTATTAATATGCCTTTTCACTCTGTTTTTTTACTGTGTGTACATAAATAATAAAATAAAGAAATATTTTAAATTATTTTTAGATACAAACAAAAATTCACGCCTTTTTCCCATAGGGGTTGACAGAAACTACGCAACGCCAACTGCCGCGATCTACATACTCCTTTTGCGTCGTTTAGATATCTGGTCATACACGCACGTTGATTATTAATATTAATTGAGTATTAAAATCATTTGTAATATGCCACATTCGTTCCCTATTCATGATGTGCCACGACCGAGTTTTGGACGTTTATTCTCAGAAACCAGTGAACCGTTTTGATAGAACGTATCGTGTGTTATGGATCATTGATTTGAGGGTGCGTGAGAGGGTTAAGGGACAGATTGAGTGAAAAATGTCGTGTAACAAGTAAGAACAAACTGAATTGTGTTTATACTTAAGGCATGTTTTTTATACAAAAATATGTTGAATTATTTTGAACAAACTGCTGTATTTTTCCAGGTTACAACGATCTCTTTATTCACGTTGTTTTCATTCATCGTGTTGAAAGCGTCGTGGTGAAATGAAGTAGACAAAGTAAAATGCCTGTTTGAGTTCGAACTCTTAATTCCTGGCCCATTCCATTGGGCCACAAGTGCTAAGTAATATATGAAATTGTAATAAATGCCACGTTCAAAAGTCCACAGATCGATCAATATTTAGAGCAATCGTATAAAAGCGAGCCATAAACGATCCATTATTAACGATGCAACGTGCAATGTTTTGATCGTTTTTTTTTTTTTTTGGGAAATCATCAAATGTCGTCTCCCGCTCTAAGGTGGAGCGGAAGGGCGTGTCAGACTTTTACTGACTAAAACCCACCTGTGTTCCTTCAGTTGCCCATTTGCCAGGGCCACGGTGTCTCTTTCGATCGAATCTCGCGACCCTGGCAGATGTTTTGACCGTTCAAAGTTAATATTGAAGATTGCATATTGATGGAACAAATCTATAAGCGAGTCTATTTTTTATTGCACCATTTATATTTTTAAGTGCAAATATTTTGATGGGTACGTGGAGCGACGGAGGCGGCCCGCCGCTGCTGTGGGTGCCGCCCACTCGCACCAACTTGCTGTAACACGCGCCGCTGACGCGCGCCCTACGTACACTCAATATGGTGTCACAACAGATTGACTGCTTCAATTGTACTCTGAGCGAATTCACACAGGTCGCATTTTTTAAGATTACTCTTGCTTGATCACAAACTTGTAAGTCGAACCATTGTTAGCTATTATAACTACACTATTGCATTGGGTAAGCCTGTGATGATAGTTGTGTGTTTAAATAAATTAATTAATTAATTAAATCGTATGAGTGGAAGGGCTGAGTCAATCATATTGCGCAATAAAAATATTTTGCGCTAGTTTTTTAGGTTTATAGTTTTACAAACTCATAGTCACCTACCTAGCCTTTACTCTACTATGTTGAGGTCGGCCTCCAATCTAACCAGATGCAGCTGAATACAATACAAAATTTTACTTACTGCGACTGCCTATCTGACCTCCACAACCCAGTTGTCAGTGGTGGTCAGACATTCGGACTCCTGACGACCTGAAACTATTATAGTATTGCAGACTATTTCATACAATTCAACAAAGCTCCCAAAAATATCCACAGCCTATTCAATTTAAACCCGAATCCAAATCAATATACACCCCTATTCTACGAATATTTGTACACTGGATAATAAAATTACGGCTGCTGAAAATGAACCTCTATTGCAGTACGATACAATTACAAAGTTTCGTGATAGTCAGGGCAGTTCACTGTTCAGTAGACTGACATATTATAAGTTTGTTCATTTCATAATTATAATTAACATTGCTCCGTGTGTTGCCAGACATATTAGAATTATACCATCCCATTTCTTGCCGTGGGTGTCGTAGAAGGCGACTAAGGGACTTACTAGCAGCATTCTCTATGCATTTCACCACCATATTGCGGTCGCAAATCCGCCTGTCAAGTGTGACGATTATGGTACTACTGGACTAAGTCACATTTGGGAACAACACCTTTGGAAACGATCGCGCTTATTACGTGTGACGAAGTTACCGATGAAACCTCTAACGTGTGTCGTGCCATACCCAATTCTTTGCCAATCTGGGTGTTTGTGTGTATTTCGGCATTCCCATAAAAGTCTCCACTTTACGAGTCATTCAATAAGACGGTGTCAACACTACGTATTTGTTCAGGCTGCCAATAAATCTGCCTGTGTTGGGGTGGTACTTTCAGTGGTGTGTAGCTTTGGAGGACTTTACGTAGAAGGGCAGGAAATTGAAAAAACCAGCGAGGTGCGAGTTGTAGTCGCACAGGAAGGGTTCCTATAGTACCGTAAAATATTTACACTACATTTTTTTTAAACACGTATCTTGTAGGTTTTATTGTTAACTTTATTTAATTTTTTAGGCATATACTGCAACATAAAAATACACAATCTGCAAAAAACATTTGCCTGCCTACAACAGTTAATGAGATACAGTCTACTGACAGACAGAAATACAGCAGTGGCTTTGTACTAGAGAACCTTTAAAAGTACAATAACACTAAAAAGTCAAACATAAGATTGATTATAGTTTTACTAGCTTCTGCCCGCGACTTCGTCTGCGTCAAATTGTTGCTCCCCTGACCCTTCCCGTCGCATCGAATTGCCTGCCAGTTTTCGACCATTTTTGTCGCTGCTCCGCTCCTTTTGATTGTAGCGTGATATTAAATAGCCTATAGCCTTTCTCAATAAATAAGCTAGTCAACACAAAAATATTTTTTCAATTCGGACTAGTCGTTCTTGAGATTAGCGCGTTTAACCAAACAAACATACAAACAAACAAACAAACTCTTCAGCTTTATAATATTAGTATAGATAAAAGGAATTTCAAAAGTATGGCAGAATGAAGAAAAGGGCAGATTTTAGTTTTACTTCTTTTGACCGCAATCATATTACCTACTTTTATAAAACCTTGTCAGTTTTTGACCCCGCCCAACGAGCCAGGTTCTTTTTTTTTTTTTGGGCGGGACATCATCAAATGATGTCTTCCGTTCTGGGTGGAGCGGGAGGGCTCAGATTTACTGACTAAAATCCACACCTGTTCCTTCAGTTGCCCATATGCCAGGGCCACAGTAACTCTTTCGAACAGATCTCACGACCCTGGCAGGCATCGGTCCTAGCAGACCCCTTCAGTACTGCTGACGTCTCTTTCAGGCGCTCGTGGAACACAACGCGCCATCGACCCGACCTTGGTCCTTATCGGACGGCGAGCTACCCGTTGCTCGTCGCCCGCAAGCTAGCGCCTATGGTGGCGGGGACTCCGCTATTGACTCCCAACACCCGGGACGTCTCCTCCTGCGGTGGCTAGGGGCGTGAAGGCGCATAGCTTGCCTCTCTCTAACGCGCTCCGCCTCCTCCTTTGCGAGCATTAATGCTTCGAGGTGACGGCTTCCCATACCCTCACGCTCCGTACCATGGCTCGCACCAGAGCCGGACGCTAGAGGTCGCCGCCGCTGAACGCCTCCACGAAGACACGGTGGTGCTCCGCCCAGGCAGGGCACACCACCGTGTCCTCTAGACGATCGGGAGCCAGGTTTACCTACAAATTTCGCCCCCAAATAAAAAATGTTTACGTAGCACAATCAGCCTATAACGTTCCCACTTCTGGGACTCTGGTCTCCTTTCTCTGAGAGGGAGTGAACGATTAATCCACCACGCAGACCTCGTGCGGGTTGATACATATCACATGACTTCGAATCTTTGTTTGTCATGATGGTTTTCTTACCTGTTTTGAGAGCAGTGGTGATGAAAAAAATTATACAAAGCAAAGCGCCTGCCTGAGTTCAAACTCACGACCTACAATTCTTTAGTTAGGGATGCTACCACTGCTTATACCCCGTGACATTTTAGTCGTCATACAAATGTTGTCCACTCAATGTATCCGACATAATATACCTCTAGGCATGTTTTTTTTTTACCATTAATAAAATTAAGATAATAGGTCGAAGAAAAATAAATAATGCATTAGAATTATGCGCATCCTCTTAATAATGTTTACGTATCAGATGGTAGCGAACATAACTACCCAGCGCACGAGTCGACGAGATCATTCCATTTTCCAGGAGACAAACTATCAATTACAAACTACGTCATGCGTCATCATAATAAATAATATTTTTATTTTTTAGTTATTCAAATGTTATTGGAACGAAGTTCCTTATCGCGCGTTGTGAAAGGGGGCTAGACGGAAAAAAATCTTACGAAAAGTTGTCACGACATGCTTTAACCGACTTCAAAAAAAGGACGAGGTTTCTCAATTCGACCGTATATGTTTTGAATGTTGTTGTTTTTTTTTTGTTGTGAGTAGAGAGGGAGAGAGGGAGAGAGGGGGAGAGGGGGAGACGGGGGGAGAGGGGAGAGGGGCAGGGGGAGAGAGAGAGAGGGAGAGAGAGAGCGAGGTAGAGAGAGGGAGAGAGAGGGAGAGAGAGGTAGACAGAGAGGGAGAGAGGAGATAGGGAGAGAGAGAGAATATTTTTGTTGAGTGTATACAGCTTTTTTGTACATAATAAATAATTTAAAAAATTATAACTATTATGAATCCTGGAAAGGAACTTCGTTCCATCCGGGTGTCCCTTGACACCTCTAAAGTTTTTTTTTTTCTTATGGATGTGTAGTAGTCATTGGATACATGAAGTGGGCTGCCGTTGCAAGACGATTAAAATGTCACGGTGTAGGTATATCTTATATTTATAATGTTTACATGAACAAAATAACTGCACATTCAAAGAAACCAGGATACGTATTCACATAAAGAAACATAACAGGACCATAACCTTTACAAATCTCAACATCTACTCCTATGATTGCATATTCACACGGAACTCTATACAAACGTCGGAAGGCTTCGCTTATCTTCCCCACGAGCCATAAAATCTACTGAGGGAGTTCACAACGGTGAACAAACGACTATCGCGTCGTTATATGACACGGAGTTGGTTGAATGGCGTAAAGAGGACGTATTTTGTTGCATAAATGATAAAAATTGGTACATTCTTAATATGTGAGAGGAGCAGGGTTAAGTTAAGTGGATAAGCATGTAGGTAAAACAATAACATACAAATAACCATCACGCCTGTATTCCGCAAAGTGTTGGACAGAGTTGTTCTTGTAGTACCCACATTTCAGCAGTTATGTTATTTTGCACGCTAATCGGCATACATTTAAGGTTAATGCTTCTGTTAATAAAAAGGAGAAAGCTGTTTGGTGTAAAAACATGAAACATTTAAATAATATTTCCAATACATTAAACTAGAAGATGCACAACACTCGTTTCCAGTTTCTTTGCGACTCCCACACGTGTGTAACGTCATTTGGAGGACAATTCTCGTCATTTTAAGAATATTTACAGTCTGATCTCAGTCTCAATATGTCAAAAATACATCGAGTTTCCATACATTTTTGACATTTGGTTTTCGCCAAGATGAGGCTACGACTAGATTTTAAACGTTTTTAATTACCAGAATCGGCCTTCAGATAATTTAAGCCTTAAAAAATGCCTATGCTTTTGAAAAATTTCCTCGACATATCCTATCTTGTGCTCATAACTGTAATTAACTATAGACTTCATTTATTTTTGTTGCTAATATATTCAGTATGTATGTATCTATTTAGGATATGTTATCTGCGTATTTATTTAAGATTTTTGGAATACTTATTATTTGGACAAACGACATCCCTATTTTGTGTCTAGGCTAAACACTGTACATTCCAAAGAAGCCTGAAAGAGATCGCGGAAAGCGATAAAGCTACCCAGTGTATGTTTTGAAAATTCTTGTAGTGTTCAATAAATCTCTACAATGTAAAAAAAACTTTTTTCAAAAAAATAACTTACTTCACTTTGTAGTGTTTTTAAGGAGGTCGGTTGTTATTTTTTTGAAAAAAGTTTTTATTATTAACTTTTAGTTATGGTATGTACCCCGCACTAATCTAAGCGTGTTATTCCTTCATTTATCACGCACATACTTAATGCAAATTTAAGACTTATATGGTTTTCTCATAGATGCCACTGTCAGAACTGAACCAAATTGAAATGGGACCACACGGAAAGCACCGGCTTTTAAATAACTAAATCGGTTTACAGTCAAAAGTTCTGAGGTAACAAACATAAAAAAATACAGTCGAATTGAGAACCTCCTTCCTTTTTGAAGTCGATTAAAAATACGCGGGCAAAGGCGCTGGCAAAAACTAGTCAAATATAAATAAAGAAATACAACCTTTACACTGCATCTGCTGTCCTTTGATTTAATACCTTTAGGTCTATTGAACTAAATATTACCCAGTAGCGCTAAAACTATGAATGTTCACAAGTGACCTAAGAAAACCTATAACTCAAATAACTGTCGCCTTAAAATCATGTTTATTATACGAAAATACATTCCTTCATTCAAACTTTAATATAGGCACATGTAAATGATATTTTAATAGCTTTAACTTTTCTTCTAACTTTCACTAACTTGAAAATACTTTGAAACACAGATAATAAAACTTTCTCGGAACATTTTAATACGTTAACTTAGCAAGTTAGCAGTCAGGAACTGACTAAATTAAGTAAGAATTAAAACTCGTAATATCAGGCTTTGCCCATCTATTAACTACTTATCAAAACTTAGGCTTTATTTTAAGCTTATTTTTCTTTTATAATTTTCACTGATTCCCTATTAAGATGATACCCGACTCTTCACTCAAGAGAATTGTTCACTCTTGATAATTATAATAGGGAATTATGTTAATCCAATTATTGAAACTTAATGTTGATGTGTGAATGTCTCTTCTATTTAGATTTTTGTTTCGACATATTCACGAAACAAAAATATACGTACATAGCAATGCATGTCCATCAGCTCCTTTCATTTCATTTTCGATCATACGGTAGAGTTGGGAGATGCAGAGTGCTGGAATCCAACAACGATCGGTTCATCAATGAATACATTTGTTACTTTTGATTACTTTTGTGATCGGACCAGGGCTTGAAAACCGGAATTGTTGGAAAAATTTCGCTTGGCGTGGTACCTGTACCAGACAAAGTACCAGCGGGGTAATTGCGTAACACGCTTACCATAGATAAGGCTTTCATTTTGGCGGTTCATTTTCAACTACATTCATTGCGTTATTTATGTTGCTGAGCAGACGAATTTTTTGAACACATGACGCAATGCATTAGCAATAACGTTTGAAATAAATCAAATTCTGATTGAAAGTGTGTTTTGGAATCAGGGTGCTGTACTATTCAGATTTTTAATCAGAATTGGGACTGTGCCGCTATCAACCAATATTTTCGTAAATTAGAGTAAGAAAACACATAGGTATAGTCAGTAAAAAAGATAGTTAATAGACTTAAGAAAAATAAGTTCAAAGTACAATTACGCAATTTGTGATACGCGGCTCGTATCTAAATTTGGTAGTAGTACTTGTCAGGCGGAGAACCGGTATTTGTCAGGAACCGCTACCCTTTTGGAACTGCTACCGTCTGAAACAGGTACAGTCTGGAACAGATCAGTGAAATGTCAGCACCACGGTTCGGTACCAAGAGGTACCAAAACCCTGGTTCTGACGTTTCACTTGACACTTAACGAAGAATTCGAAAGACCAAAAAGAAGCGGTTGATTTCTGCATAAGTGCAGACATAAAATAAGAACAGTACTATTACACCAAGTTGTAACAAATTATATTCTCATTTCATCACAAAAGTCTAACTTTTCATATAAGTAAACGTGTAAAACCTTAAGGTAAACACAAACTAGAGCACAGCAGTTGTTATAAAGTTCCGTGATCATGCGTGAAGTTAGCACGACAGACAACGTGCACTCGCTCACTTACAGTTACAACTTAGTTAAGCCTGTTATTACATACGGGAACCAGACGTTTATATGGCACGTCGGGTTTAGAAACAGACGCAGTGTGAGTGAGAAAGACAACAAAACTGCTCATATATTCCGTGAAAATGTCATCGTGAAAACTTAGATGAAGCGAAGCGATGAAGCGATTGAAGCGAGCTATCAATAGTGTCAATCCTAGCATCAAGTAGGATAACCCTGCCACAGGCAACTGACACGGGTAAGTTTAGGCCAGTAAAAGTCTGACACGCCCTCCTGCTCTGGGAGGATCAGGTATCATCAGAAACAGGTTATTTGAGGGTTTCCCAGCCAAAAAAAAGGTTGGATGACGGCTCACTTCACTTAAGTTTTCACGATGAGATTTTCAGAATAAACCGGCTGCATGTGCAGTATTAACGGCTGCGTACTGTTCGTAGACGCTAAAGTCACCAACTTGATAGGAATGATCTAAGCAAAGTTGGAGTCTCAGTAAATAGGTTCAATGTAATTCTTCGTTTTACAACTTAAATAGGGTTTATTGGTTTTTACAAGTAGAACTTCGCAGAATTACAAAAGCGAGAGATTTAAGATGGCTGCCACCATACGCAGACATTGCGCCGCATTCCGTCGCCGTCTTATTCAAATGCTGGTTCTTGAAATATGATATTCCTTGCTAAGATTGGTTGCCGAACTTTCGGCCTTCTTAATTTCCTAAACATGTTACAGTCGTCTTCTAGATTACACTTCAGTTTTATTGAGGGAGCGGTAGAACCGCGGTAGAACCGCGGTAGAACCGCGGTAGAACCTCCACAATCAATTTGCTGGATAGTAAACTTTTGATTTTCAGATTCTAGGGCTTCTGACTAGCGTTAACCACTGTCAACGAACTACAAATGACAGTCAAATCCAACGGCTTAACGTGCTTTTTACTCAATTAAATAAACATCGGTTAAAAAAAAATGATTTCTACATTGAGCACATAAAATGCAAAATATCATACAATTAACCCAGACTTGGTACCCAGACAATTTACAAAAGCTTTTTTTCTCTCTAAGAGAGGGGTTGAGCTGTATCCATCACTCGAGCTCAGTGCGTGTTGGTAGATCTCACAAATTTTCCTTTAGACTTCGAATTTTTGGTTCTGGAACGGTAAAGGAAGAAATCGTTAGGATACATCGGTTTCCACGCGATGTTTTCCTTCACCGTTTTGAGCAGTGGTGATAAATAATCTACACAAAGTAAAACGCTTGTCTGGGTTTGGTTCGAACCTACGACCTGAAACTCGTAAATCGCGTCTTTTACCAACGGTTCATCACTACTCACGTTATGCTACTACTATTATTGTCGCCGCTCGCAAGAAAAAATTTAATAGAAATTAATCTATTCTTATTTCTTTCTTATCTCGAGAAATTCTTTCATTTGAAGTTTATGCAATAGTTGATTCACACGCTTTGAATATTGTTATTTCGTAGAAACATTCAGTGTGTCGATCGCCTTATTCAGAAACACTCAACAGTTTTCAAGAACTCGACAATAACAAAGGCTAAGTCCACGGAAAGCTTACAATTTGCTATGCTAATGCCCAATAAGTACATATATAGTAATTTGCAGTGTCATATAGTACCTTATAATAAGCACTATACTTTATAACAAAATAAATATAAAACTTAACATATTACATTCAAACAAGCATGACAACAAGGACAAGGATGGTTATTACAATTGGACTACCTAACAACAGAACATCTTTTATCTCCAGAAATATATTAATTTAAGACTCACACACCCACTTACACTACACGCACACACTCACATACACACATACTTTTATTCACTACTTGAATTTTCTTTTTAATAAAAATAAATATAATTATATACATTTATTAATAATTTAATACACACATTGTTTTATAGGTTACAAAATAATGAAATTGTCAGCTGAATGCTTTCTTCTGAGATACAGGCCTTGCCTAGATCAGAAGATACAGACTATTTACCACACCTCTTTTTAACCGACTTCAAAAAGGAGGTTCTCAATTCGGATGTTTATGTTTTTTTTTTATGTATGTTCGGCCATAACTCCGTCATATATACATGGATTTGCAAAATTCTTTTTTGTTCGAAAGGAGTTTATTCCGAAATGGTCCCATATAATTTTCATATAGATCTGATGATGAGTTCGGGAGACAGACACCGGAACTCTTTAAAAAATGACAGGAAATCAACCACGATTTCTGCTATCGCATAAATATGCATTGTTTGTTTGGAATTAGTGCAGGGTGAATACCACAACTAAAAATTTAAAAATAAAAACTTTTTTACGAAAAAAATACAACCGACTTCCTTAAAAACACTACAAAGTGAAAAATAACTTTAATTTCGGAAGTCGGTGGCAAAAAAACCATAAATACAGATCCTAAGACACCGACTACCGAAATTAAAGTTATTTTTCACTTTGTAGTGTTTTTAAGGAAGTCGGTTGTTTTTTTTTTACCACCACAAATGCTGCTGGATTATTGTTTTTTATTGTATACGACATTAGTATTAAGTTCATTTAATATGTAATCGTGGTTGCTATGATGGTGAGAAATAAACTCTTTTTATTTTATTTATTTATTCCTTGTTTATAAACACTCACAATAATATCGAAATTTTTGGTGTCCAACATGCCATCGCGGAGTAAGTTTCATAGCAGCACAGGTCGATCGTTCAGGTTAAGCTACGCTTGCTGCGGTTGGTCCGTGGATGGGTAACCATCTTTACATACCAAGACCCTTCATACTGACACACACACACACACACCAACCTCCCTTATTTAATTGTATTATAGTACGTGCAACTATAATAAAATTCAGGTTAAAGTCTGTCAAAACGATACTATTGTTATTAATTTGATAGTTAAAACTTTACGATATGAGAGCAGTTATTTTATTATGTCCTTTAAACGTGTACAAAACCTAAATTTTAAACCGACCGCTATTAAAACCTGTTGTGGATTTTTTCTTTTGTTTTGGGAAACTAAATTCCACAATTTTATTGCGTTAATATTTTTGAATTTAAATGGTGGATGCCATTCAAATAAAAAAAAAAGGATTTCACATCCTGCAATCCATTTTTAAGAGGAACATGGCTTTCATTTTACTTTCCTTTCATGTTTTCCCTAAACAAATTACCTAGGTTGATTGTGAAAAATATGTCGGGTGAATTCGTTTAAAAACAGGCAAGACCATTATAACTTCACGAGACGTTTGAATTAAGGGCCTTGGTCCGGTTTAGTGCCGTAAAACGGTCACTTTATGAACCTATCTTCTCATTAACGACTTGGTTTGAAGATTTGAAAAAAATATATTTTTGCTATAGATTCATGTACATAATTTTTACAAGAGCACTTTTTTCGTAGGGTTAAAACCTTTGCTGTAAAAAAATATTTACGACAACCCAATTTTTTGGCTTATGTTTCATACTCCTACTAAACAGCTTTGTTATTTGGAAATATTTTTACACATAAAAATAAACGGTTATAGGCACTACGATTTTACAATAAAATATTGTAAATTAATCAAAATTTTGCAAAGAAATACCCCCATTTTAAGCCGTCAAGGGTAGAGGGGCTCTGCGCAAGCGCGGGCTGCAGTCGTGCATTAGCATTCAGACGGGAGGGCTGTGTCGCTCGCTGCTCCGCTCCAGCTATCGATCGACTACGCGCGACGTGTGTGTTAGTGTAAATACTTACGAACGTATTGTAACAGTGTGTGTTTATAGACTAGCTCCTTGCAGAGGAGTCGATTTGTTTGTGCGCGACGCGCGTGGACGCTTTATTAGTGGTGGCATTTCTAAATACTTTTTTGTGTATATATTTTATTGTGTGAACTGTAACATAGTTTGTATTTAAATAAAAATGCCCAGGCAAAGAAAGCGTTTAATTTATTAGCGATTATCCTACAGTTATTGACTATTTCTGTTTTGTTGTAATTTTTAATTTTTAGTGTCTCCTTACCAAAACTGTGCGTTACAAAAACAATTTTTTTTTAAATTATGTTAATATTTCTCATGTAAGTGAAATTTGTTTTTTATGAGAAATAAAGATATCTCTAACCCGAAAAGTTGTCTTTCTTTAATCAATCACATACCTGCATGTTTAAAGAAATATGTCCAGTATAAACATCAAATAGTTGCGTCTTTCTAAAGTATCAGCCATTGATCCACCATTCGGTACCTTTTACAGCCGTAGGCAAAAATACCGACTTTCGTCCGTCTCTGCATAATCTTTGGTCGTTGTTTTAGTTTAGCGCGCCGCCGCCACTCGTTACGTGTGTGCGGGAGTATGGAGCTTAGCTCCGCCCATATGCTCAAGGTTAACGAGGATACTATACACCTTAAACATAACATCAAATAACGTGACTAGTGGTTGTCCACGATTTTTAATGTGTTTATTTTGTTTATAACTATCTTTGAATACAAAATATCGAGAGCCGTAGCCGTTCATGCAGCAGTAGGACATTAATAACAAATAAGAGGAAAAACAAAATGATCAGTGAAGCGTGAAAAGGTAACAAACATAGTTATTTTCGTATTCATAATTTTATTTATTTAAACGCACTTACAACTATCATCACAGGCTTACCCAATACCATAGTGTAGTTATAATAGCTAACAATGGTTCGACTTACAAGTTTGTGATCAAGCAAGCATCTTAAAAAATGCGACCTTGTGTGAATTCGCTCAGAGTACAATTGAAGCAGTCAATCTGTTGTGACACCATATTGAGTGTACGTAGGGTAATATTATATTACTAAGGCTGGAAACAGTGCTTGACCAACGGTCAGCGCTGACCGTCGGTCGGCGTCGCTATATCTATCCAAGTCTATGAACGCGCACACAGCTACGCTGACGGTACGCGCGTGATTTGGTACGCGCGTACGGTCGGTCGAGCCGTCGGCGTCGGTCCGGCTCGTCGGTCGCGCGTACGTCGGTTGACCGACGTGTTATGATATTGTACGGATGCGTTCAGTGCTTCGCTGACGGAGCGACCGACCGTATGCACATATTAGAGCATTCAGTAAAAGGATTCATTTTTCTTGTGAACTGTACACACGCGTCGCAGTTCGCCGTCAGCGTAGCACTGAATGCATTTTCGCAACCGGTCAGCGCTGAGGGTCAGCGCGTACGGTCAGCGCTGACCGTCGGTCAAGCACTGTTTCCAGCCTAAGAGTCTATGTCCAGAAGTGCACGTGTTTCGGCTAAAATGATGATGATGATGAAGATGATGATTACTAGGTGTGTATGGACGATTTACTCTCGACTGCCTCGTTGGTCTAGTGGTAGCAAGCGCTACTGCTGAGCATAAGGTACTGGGTTCGATTCCCAGGTCGGGCAAAGTGTCATTGGGTTTTTCCATCTGGAATGTCTCAGTAGCAGCTGGAGTCTGGATTTGTGCCCGGAGGATGGCAATAGGCTCGCCCCCTATTACGTGGGACTTAAACGTAACAGGCGAAATGTGGGTGTACTATAGGTACACCTCTGCCCAACCTTTTACGGAATCAAGGCGTGATATTATGTTGTATATGGACTATTTTATATGTGAGAATCCTAAACTGCTCGCCTTAAGCAATCAATCCATCAAAACCAATACTAATGTATATAGAATTACAAAAATTTAAGTGGTATTTAGCTTTTTTATTCACACTCTTGTCAGGAGTTATTTTAATTCGAGGAATGGTGAGAACTAGTGTTTACTTTTCATTTAATTTTGATTTTGTTTCTTAAAATGGTCTCTCTAGACAACGATTGGGAATTGACGTCTGTAGACACTTGCAATAGTAATTGTTGATGCACCTTTAACCAATTCCACGGTTTCATCAACCTTATATGTTTTAATAGCCTGGCAATTGTTTTATTCTTTGTTTTCTAGTGACAGTCTGTCCGTTTTATATTTTTCATTCGAACTAGCATGAAAAAATTCGCTAAATGTAATTCTGTGGCATTGACAATTCGACATAATATCAAATAAATCAGATTCTATCGTGCAATGAGCAAACAAAAAACAACAAGTGACGAATATAGAATAGAAAGCAGGTGTAGTTGCGGCTCAACGTTTTTCCAAATATATGATAATTAATACCACATAATAAGAAATAATGCAAAGACAGTGACAAAAACCCCTATAATGCAACAAACTACAAATACAGCGCCAATATGCAAGATTAAAGTACGTAAGCTTCAATTGACTAAGTGGACTTAATAATAATGTTCTCGTTACTTAGCCCTGACTAGTCTAAGAGAGTTCCTAAGTAAAATTAGTCCATCTCGGACAAGATGCTAACATTACCCTTACTTACTACCCCGATGAAACACAAAGACTCACCGTACACTCTCATTCACGAGCTACGGAAATTATAGTAACGTAAGTTAACTATAGTGTTGGTTGTGCCACAGAGTACATACTACTTCCAGTAGCTCATTGCTCGAACATGATAGGACTAAAAATATGAGAACCTATTTTATTTTTAACTAGCTTCTGCCCGCGACTTCTTTTGCATCAAATTGTTGCTCCCCTGACCCTTCCCGTCGCATCGTATTGCCTGCCAGTTTTCGACTATTTTTCATCGCTGCTCCACTAATTTTGATTGTAACGTAATGTGATGTTTAGCCTATAGCCTTTCTCAATAAATAGGCTACCCAACACAAAATTTTTTTTTAATTCGGACCAGTTGTTCCTGAGATTAGCGCGTTCAACCACCAAACAAACAAACATACAAACAAACAAACAAACTCTTCAGCTTTATAATATTAAGTATATATTACGTTTATTGTTCACTAGCTTTTGCCCGCGGCTTCGCCCGCGTGGATGTCGGAAATTAACGCAGGAAGACGTACTACCGCGGTAAGATGTGTTAATTCAGGTTATATTATAGGTAATATTACCCGTGACTTCGTCCGCGTGGTATTTAACAAAAAGTTTTTCATAAAAACTGTCCTTGAAAACTACGCTGACATACGTCTCAAAATTCTGCGTGTTTTTAGTTTTTTTAAACTATTATTCTTGTTACATCAGCTATCTGCCAGTGAAAGTTCCGTCAAAATCGGTCCAGCCATTTCAGAGATTAGCCGGAACGAACAGACAGACAGACAGACAAAAATTGTAAAAAATGTTGTTTTGGTATATGTACCATGTATACATCCATATACACTTAGTAAAAAGTAGTTATTTTAATGTTAAAAACAGACACTCCAATTTTATTTATTTGTATAGATTATTTAAGTAGCTTCTGCCAGCAGCTTCGACACGCGTGGAGGTAGAAAATAATCCCACGAACAGTGGCGGATTTGCAGTCCTAGCCGCTCTAGGCCCCAGGTCACGTGCCGCCCCTTTCTCAGCACCTATCATTATAGACTAGATATATAATTTCTAGCGTAAGTTTTTAATTATTTAGTGCCATAGTAGCACATCGTATCACACCCTTTACGTTTTTTTGGCAGGGAGGAAAATGACGAAAGCGCACGAAACAAGGTCCCATAAGCAGTACGCGTATTTGGCACGAAACAAACTCAGGCTACATAATCAGACTGTCTGGGTTAAAAACGTGTGACAAGATCCGTTATTTGAGCGATTACATTGAAGGCATATATTCGGTGTCCTATTCGCTCTGTAAATCGAGTTTCGATCGTTGTGCTCGTAACTTTTTTGACAAAATAATGTCAAAAGTATTGTAAATAAAAATACTTCATTTTGCCAGTAAACAAATATCTTTTTTTTATACATTATTTTTGTACTTAGCAATCTACACACTATATCGCTCCAGATTTTTTGCCACATAAAAAGATAGAGATTAAAAAAAGGAATGGTGAAATTTTTTTTTTTTAATTTTTGCCCTTACGCTACTCTAGTTTTTAACCCACGTTTTATGAATATACTTTATTCCCACTTTTGATTAAAAAAATTGTTTAACTAAAAGCTAGCTTATAAAGCTAGTTTATAATATTTTCCGAGGTTTCAGGGATGATTGAACATTTAAATAAAACTTTAAAACGGTTTTAGGTTTTGTTTTTAATAAAATAAATGTTTTACAATGTGTTACAAAACTCGTCTGCACTTAAGCGCGGCAAAAGCATTAATTAAATCTTCGCAATCCAATTTGCTTAAAAAATCAGCTTCTGTGTTAAGCAAAGCAAGATCGTTTAACCTCTGCTCCGTCATTGTTGTGCGTAAATAGTTTTAACTCTGCGCAAACAAGAAAACGATCTTTCTCCTGTACAGTTACTGGCGGGTGTACACACAGACATACGAAGAGCAATATCCACGTTTGGGTAAATGGTTTGAAGACCTTCGGTTCGTAACCATTTCAACAAACTGACTGCACTCTTTCGCTCCTGATTTTTTATGCCGCAGTGAGAACGAAAATGAAGACATTCTTCTGTAAAAAAATTACTCCGAGGGTGGTCCCATATAAATTTGGAAGACAAAATCGAACCCAAGGGTCGGAAAGCAGGGGATGTTTGATTGTTCACTCATTGATTGCAATGTATCTATAACTACGCATAACTTTGTACAGAGTAGTCCGATTTTGATAATTCTTTTTTCATTGGATAGGGTATACCTTGCCAAGTATTATTAGTACATTAAAGTCACAAAAAAAACAAAATAAAAACTTTTTAACAAAAAATTAAACCGCCGAAAAAACAGAAAAGCAAAAAAACAATAAAACTTAAAATTATGAGTCGGCGCTTTGAGTGATCTCATGTTCATTGATTTTTCAGCGCCGACTCAAAATTTTAAGGTTTATTATTTTTTGCTTTTCTGTTTTTTTGGGCGGTTTCATTTTTTGTTAAAAAGTTTTTATTACCCCGACCCTTCCCGTCGCATCGAATCGCCTACCCGTGTGATTTTCCCCGTTTTGGCAACATTTTTCATTACTGCTCCACTCCTGTTGGTTTTACCGTGATGTTATATAGCCTATAGCCTTCCTCGATAAATAGACTACCCAACACAAAAATAATTTTTCAATTCGGACCACTAGTTCCTGAGATTAGTGCGTTCAATCAAACAAACAAACAAACTCTTCAGCTTTATAATATGAGTATAGTATAGATGTACGAAATTATGTATACTTTGATACGCAAAAATAGTGATTTAGGAAGATTGTAATCATACGGTACGGTATGCGAGTCTTTAAAATATCAAGATACTTTGCATTTGAGTTATTTCTTGTTAATTTTGTTATCATCAGTGATTTTTTTGGCACGATTTGCCGCCCTTAATATCTGGCCGCCCTAGGCCCGGGCCTACTGGGCCTTAGGGCAAATCCGCCACTGCCCACGAAAATGTATTAGCGGAATGAAAACTAGCCCATGAAGCGCACAAATAAAAATAATAAGATGAAACAGCGACTACGACACTACGACCCACTAAAAGTGCAATTCACCTAAATTCATGGATGGCACTAAAAGACTTAATTTCCGTCAAACTTCTATAAAGTCAATTTACTTTCACGGATAACTTTTTGAACTATATGACTAAATAAAAATTTGGAGTAAAACAAATAGCAGTTAAAACACACACATTTTGCCCTATTCCCACCTTATAAACCCCTAAAGGATTGTTCTGCGAATACATTCACATTAGCGTACTGTAAGGAGTATATCTAGGTAGACTGTGGCTGTACTATTGTATCAAATGAGTAGCGAGTGTTTTGTTTAGTACGTCGGCGGAATGAAATAACGAGCGCAGGCTTCAATCTGATGGAGAGCTATTTGAGGCTGGAAGCGTCTAGACATAGGTACTTGCCTCATAATTATGTGTATATCAATTTATATACGTCAGTTGCTGTCATTTTTGAAGTAAGGTTCTTTTCTTATGCTTATATTCATAATATTGTTGGGTTTGTTTATTAACATTTCAGCCCGACATCAACCCCACCACATATAGGCTTCCTCTTTTTCAGCCATTCTTCTCCGTTCCGTACGTCTCTCATCCAGGTGTTTCCCGCGACTTTGACGGATCATTAACCCATCACGCTTAAAGACAGCCTTGGTTTCTTTCGCCTAACCTTGGCCACCATTCAGTCACAACAATAGCTTTACTTAATTCCCCATCTCCTCGACTAACTAAGTGTCCTGCCAAACTCCACTTGCGGCGCATCGCCTTGTTCTACGTCGTAGAATTTCGACCAACGATGGATTTCGGTGTTACGCATTCGGTCTAATAAGGGTATGCATAGCTCTCTCTATAGCCCTTTATGCTACTCGTATGCGGTAGATCTGTCTCCTTTGCGAGTGTCCATGTCTCAGTGCCGTAGGTCATTTATAAATGTTGGTTAAAATCAAATAATGATGAGCGACTACATTGATGAACCCTACATTTTTGGATTGTAAAAGTCTCTTAACTTTAAGCATCATTAAGAAATAAAGGGCGAACTCAGTAAAATGAAATAGACAAAGTTTGTAAGTCAATTCAACGATGTGAGAAAGGAATTATGGGATTATAAAAGTTTATTTTTTCTTGCTCATATTAAGTACCGAGTACTCGGTTATTCGGCAATGGAGAGGGCTATGTTTGGAGTTTCCCTACGCGATCGAATCAGAAATGAAGAAATCCGTAGGAAAACCAAAGTAACCGACACAGCCCGAAGAATTGCCAAACTTAAGTCGCAGTGGGCAGGGCACATTGCTCGCAGAACAGATGGCCGATGGGGTCGGAAGGTACTGGAGTGGTGACCGCGTACTGGAAGACGTAGCGTTGGAAGGCCTCCCACAAGATGGACCTATGACAGGGATACGTTGGATGCGAGAGGCACAGAACAGGTCGAAGTGGCGGTGCTTGGGGGAGGCCTATGTCCAGCAGTGGACGTCTTTCGGCTGAAATGATGATGATGATGATGATGACTCGGTTATTATGTCTTTGGATATAAAAGACAAGAGACTAATCTAGAATGCCTATTTATAGTAACGACGACTTCACAACACACCGACACACATATAATCTGTCCATAATGTTCCCACTTTTCGAATACAAACCTCGTCTCGTTGAAAGGGAGTAGTTATGCAATACGCTGGCCTAGTGCTTGTTCGTACATGTCACATCATCATCATCATCAGCAGCCTATAATTTTTCCACTGCTGGGACACAGGCTTCATCTCAGTGAGAGGGAGTGAGCCATAATCCACCACGCGGGCCCAGTGCGGGTTAGTATATGTCACATGTCTTCGAAATTTTGGCTCTAAGACATACCGGTTTCCTAACGATGTTTTCCGTCACCGTTTTGAGAGTAGTGGTGATGAAATAATTTACCTACACAAAGTGGAGCGCTTGCTTGTTCGAACTCACGGCCTCTCCTACTCGTAAATCACGGCTGTTACCACTGAGCCACCACTGCTCCTGTCATATCATATGTCACATGTCTTTCTTTATTTTGGGTTCATCAACTTCTCAATAAAATCACAATGTTTGGTTCTAGGACATGCCGATTTCCTCACGATGTTTTCCTTCCTTAGAAGTGGTGATAAAAAAAACTACACAAAATTTAGCGCCTCTCTAAGTTCAAACTTACAACCTACAACTAATAATTCGTTAAACAACAAAAACTGTCCTAATTCCAACAATTTATTTTGCCCTGTTTCAGCCGCATAATACCCAGATCACTTAAAAAATATTACGATTTAATCGTAGCAACAAAATCGTTACGATATCCAACAACCGATCATAATCATAACAACATCCATTTCGTCAACCATGAAACCGAGGTACCGACGACATTGTCAAAACTTATCGTGTTTCTCGTTAAATGGTAATCGATACGGTATCGAGCAAACTTGGGTATCGCATGACGAGGAAGCGACGCAAGGTCAGGTGGGAAGGTTATCGAGAGTGGGGCAGTGTCTATGGATTTACTTGATTTGTAAGAAAAATGTTGTGATTATTTAAAAGGAACGGTGTGGAAAACACTGTAGCCTACACTCGCTGTTATCGGAAATAGGTGAATAGGTAACCAATATTTGGATACTAGTCGTATTTTAGCCACGAAATACCTACAAGCCCATTTTAAATTCGAATTATTTATTCAAAATCAAAATCAATCAAAATCAAAAGTCATTTATTCAAACTAGGCTGAGAGTCAGCACTTTTTGAACGTCAAAGTTACATGAGACAGTCCCCCCAAAACGCCCGCCCTTCGACACTTCCTAGTGCTTTAGCTGGGAAGAAGAAGTGGCGGAACAAACTCCCCAGCAGCACAGCTGTCTGTTAAGTTAGAAGAACTTGATTCTATACAGTATTGTGTAAGTTATTAATATTATAAAACAAAACATATATTATTCGCCATATGTCAGCTAGCACACGCCAATATACCAACAAAACATTGAAAACTAAACTCAAGCTGAAATAAATAATAAAACAAAATCGAAAACAGAACTTAAAACCTTAATAAAGCCTCCAGGCATAAAGGGCGTGCCCGCTTACATATACGATGCAAATGATACATATAAACAATAAATGAAATGAAAAGAAAATAAAAATAAACTAACAAAAGCAGTTAAATAAAAAAAATAAAAAAAACAATTATATGAACTACCCATATAAACTTTCAGTAGGAAGACTAATTCTGGATTGAAAGAACATAAACATTGTCTTGAGTTGATCACAGCGACCAACTATTCTTATCGTTTAAGTAGTCGTTGATAGAATAGTATGCCTTTGAACAAAGGTTGGATTTTACTTTAGCTTTAAACTCATTAAACTGCAAATCTAGCAAAGTAGAGGGAAGCTTGTTATAAAAGGTAATACCAAGACCCTATTATAAAAATAACAACCGACTTCCTTAAAAAAAAAACACTACAAAGTCAAAAATAACTTTAATTTCGGAATTCGGTGTCTTAGGATCTGTATTTAAGGTTTTTTTGCCACCGACTTCCGAAATTAAATTTATTTTTGACTTTTTAGGGTTTTTTTAAGGAAGTCGGTTGTTTTTTTTTTTTGTAAAAAGTTTTTATTTTTAACTTTATAGTTATGGTAGATACCCCGCACTAATCTTAATCGCGTTATTCGTTCATTTGTCGTGCAAATACTTAATGCAAAGACTTATATAGTTTTCACATGGATCCCATTGTCCGAATGGAACCAAATTAAAATGGGACCATTCGGGAAGCACCACCTTACAAACAAAAAAAGAATAATCAAAATCGGGTCACCCAGTCAAAAGTTATGAGGTAACAAACATAAAAAATAAAAAAATACAGTCGCATTGGTAACCTCCTCCTTTTTTTTGAAGTCGGTTAAAAATGACTTGATTTTCTCCAAAGTTTCACTAAATTTACGTCTGTAAAATCACGTACATGGGCATAATTTCTAAAACAGCCTTTTTTCTAGCAATAGGTTCGTGGCATGCCTAAGTGTACCGCTTTCTGCCTTTAACTCTTTTTGAATGTTTTGCATGCCCTAACCGACCTTGTTAAAATTCGCTTGGAAAAGTACTAAAATATTTTTAAGGAACAGATGTTTTCAGACATTAAACCTTAGTACCGTGTAATGATTTTTATATTAGGTCCAACATTATCCTAATGATCAAAACAGCCTGTTTCTGCCTGTTACCGTACCTACATTAAATTTGTGGTTACAATATCTCCCTTAATTAAATTCAAATCGTAATACTAATTAAGGAATGGTACTTACAGCTACCCGACAGTTTACGTGCAAATAATCTTAAAGCTGATGAAACACATGTTTCTATAATTTGAATGTAGACAATGAGATCATAAAGCGTTTTATTGCTTAAAGTTTACTGTCTGTGGTCTTGAATTTGAGGTTTTATTATGTTCAGTACGGTTCAGAACAAGAGTTTGGAGTCAATGAAAATTAAAAAAGAGAATTGATAAGACAACTCATTTTAAGTCTTATCAATTCTCTTTTTTAAAAGAATTACTGTGTATGAAAAAATATTATATTAGTTTTAACAAAATTTGAAATGTTGGCTAAAAACCTCCCAGTCTGTTATCAGAGAGGTATGGCGCTGTAGTCGAGATACAGGTTTTTCACCAAGTTCGGCTTCAGATGCAACCCTGTTATATTATTTTCATTATAGCCTACAATTTTTTCTTTACGCAAAATGGTTGTAATGTTAATATTTTTTGTGTCAATAAATAAATTATCTTATCTTATCTTAATATCTTGGTCGTCGTGGTGAAGTGCTATTGGTTGGGAAAAACCTCTATATAGGCTATAGAAGCGGCGGCTAGGTTGGATGCGAGAAGCACAGAATAGGTCGAAGTGGCGGTTCTTGGGGGAGGCCTATGTCCAGCAGTGGACGTCTTTCGGCTGAAATGATGATGATGAATGATGAGGCTATAGAGAAATCCTAGCTCAGTGGTAACAATACCGACTTACGGTTGTGAGTTCAAACCCAGGCAGGCGCTTTACTTTGTGTAAGTTATTTCATCACCACTAATCTTCAAACGGTAAAAGAAAACATAGTGAGGAAACCGGTATGCCCAAGAAATGGAAATTCTAAGACATGGGACATCCTAGTGGTACATTTCAGCCTTCTCCCACTCGAAGAGGAGAGGCCTGCTTCCCATCAGTGGGACCATTATAGGCTGATTATATGAATGAATATCTCAGTAGCAGATACGAATCAATCTTTTGAATGGTTCCCTTTTTACGAGTACCTGGCATATTTTAATATATAATATTATTATGTTGTTACAGACGCCAGCACTTAAAGCTACTACAATCTGTCATTTTTTTAAATAGATTTTCAACTTTATTGCCAAAGTATTAAGTTCAAGATTGCTTGAGAAAATTTGACAGTTTTGGATAGCTTGATGTGCTGGCGTCTGTACATAAATGTTTTGTAGTACATAAGGGACTGTAAACACATAAGTGTGCATTATTAGTAAGGTACATGGTATAGGTACAACGAATTATTGGGTGAATCACTGCTCTCCTAGCTAAATATCCTAGCTATAGTATTTCGCTAGTTGCTAGTCAAGTGACTAGCAACAAGCGAAATGTGCACCAATTAAATTATCAGTTTATGATGAATTCATTAAACGTAGATTTATGGATAAAGTCTCAAAACGAGCCAAATTGTTTAATCACGTTCCTTCAAGGCATTTTCATTACCAGCTTCACAAAGACAACGTTGGCAATTATTATTGTTTTATTAAGTACTAGCTTCTGCCCGCGGCTTCGCCCGCGTGAATGTCAAAAAATATCCCACAGGATCGTACAACCGGGACTAAAAGTACCCTATGTGTTAGTCCAAGTAAACAATGTCTTAATATCGCACTGCTTGCTTTGTGTTATCCGAGGAGCGGCGCTCGGATTGATAAATGATTGTTGTAGGATAAATAAATCCTAAAACGTAACAATAGTAACGGAATATATAACGGAACGGCAAATTACATACTTGCATGCCAAAGGAGAATGCCATGGTTTCCTACAAGACTCGGCCAGAACCGACAAAGATGATCAATATTTCATAAAAAAGGAAAATGATTATAGAATCTGATTGTATAATTAGTTTTCTATTAGAAGTACACCAGCAAAAGTTATAGTTCTTTAAAGTTGACCACTTAATACTTCTGATTTTAACAATACCATGAAATAAACAAATTATTAATTCAATTAATGACTTTTAGCACATTATCCTTGCATCATACATATATCTATTTATAGTAAGAATATACATATCACATACCTACATGATTTTAGAATACTTAGGTATTAGGAAAAAACCACATGTATACTTTTTACAAATGACACGCGGGAGAAGTGAGAAGTCAAACACTTGACGTAATAACTTTTGACAGTGACAAAAGTTGTTTAACGTCAAGTGTTGTGTTGCCAGCACTATAATAACAATATTAGGAATAAACTATTCTAAACGGTATCGATAATCGAATGAAATTATTTTTAATTATTATATAACTATAAGATGTATAGTAAAAAAATATAAATAAAAACTATTTATTATTATAACAATTACGAGGTACGACGTAAGTACTTAAATACTTACGTAACTTCATATTGATATTATTGTAATCGATTTGAAAGTGTAATTCCGTATCGATATTATTTTATTTTGGTATTGGCAACATTTCTATTTGAACTTGTAGCTATGAAATGTGTTGATAAATTGAATAACTATTTAAAATTACTTTTCAACGGTGTACTTCTACAGATTTTATTTATATTGTATAATTCTTACTGTTTTATAGTATGAATAATCATTATTATAGAAAGTCTGTCGGACGCTACATGATTCGAGCCGATATTTGGCATTGTCCTTTGAAGGTACTTTATAGCTAAAATATAAATCCTCTTTATTGCCTAAATAGTTGTTCACAGGCAGGGTACAGGTTACTATATATTTTTGAGTTTATTCTTAAAGTGCCTCTTTATATACTACTCAAGAAGTTCTTTCCTCAGGTGTTGATACAACCAGGCTGCTAGGTGAGCTCACTCTTGAGCATGCCACGGAAAACTGGCCGTGCGAATAGTAGTCCCCTCTAAGAACATATCCCGCTGTTTTCACGCAACCTGGTCCCATTGCACCACTTGGCCGGAATATATGCATGTAATATAAACAATTAATGTTGTTTACAACGAAATAATATACCTCCGCAGTTTTTTTTGTAAGCATTATTTATTGTTTTTCCTTCAGGTGTTAGAATCACCAGGCTGCTCAGTGAGCTTACTTTGGAGCAGGCCACATATAACTTACCATGTGATAAAAACTTTTTACAAAAAAAAAAAAAAAAACAACCGACTTCCTTAAAAACACTACAAAGTGAAAAATAACTTTAATTTCGGAAGTCGGTGTCTTAGGATCTGTATTTATGGTTTTTTTGCCACCGACTCCCGAAATTAAAGTTATTTTTCACTTTGTAGTGTTTTTAAGGAAGTCGGTTGTTGTTTTTTTGTAAAATAGTTTTTATTTTAAAACTTTTAGTTGTGGTATCCACCCTGCACTAATTCCAAACAAACAATGCATATTTAAGCGATAGCAGAAATCGCGGTTGATTTGCTGTCATTTTTTAAAGAGTTCCGGTGTCTGTCTCTGGAACTCATCATCAGATCTATATGAAATTTATATGGGACCATTTCGGAATAAACTTCTTTCGAACAAAAAAAGAATTTTGCAAATCCGTCTATATATGACGGAGTTATGGCCGAACATACATAAAATAAAAATAAAAAAACTTATGAACATCCGAATTGAGAACCTCCTCCTTTTTGAAGTCGGTTAAAAACAGTTCCCCCTTAAGTATATAGTTCTATGGTCATGGCAAGCAGACTTTGAAGGGAAACTGCACGCTTCTGAACTCGAAAGGATAGTTCGATGGTGTTAGAGGAATCCTCGGAATAAATACAGACTCCTTTCGGGAACAACCTGTCAGTTTAGTTGCCTCGATAACGTTGCAATGTTTTTACTCACAACCTGGTGTCATTGCATAATTTTGGCGGTTTTAAATTACGCAGCAACATAACTGGGCGCCAATTCTCAATTTTAATATGTGAGTTGGGTGACCCGGAGGCTTCAATGTGTTAAGAAATTCAACCGGGTAAAGTATGGCACTCCTGTGTCCCAGCAATGGAAACATTATCGGCTGATTATGAAAGTATGGCGTCATCGTTGTTTATCACTGAGTCCACTTATTTATAATTATTTTCAACTCCTTCGAACGATCTCAAAACAATTTAATTCATGATTGTGACCTAGTCGTTTTATGATGTCATGATGGCAGGAGCTCTGCAGGTTTATCTATACTAATATTATAAAGCTGAAGAGTTTGTTTGGTTGAACCCGCTAATATCTAAAACTACTTGAATTGAAAATTTCTTTAAGTGTTTGGTAGCCTATTCATCGAGGAAGGCTAGTCAGAGGAAGCTATATAACATCATGCTACGACTAATAGGAGCGGAGCATCAATGAAAATGTTGGAAAATGGGGAATACTTATCCTTTTGAAAGCTACAGTTGCATGCGCTGCGTAAACGGTTAAAGTAACACAAGAATCATGTATGACAAAATTGTTTCTCTTAAAAGTTCTAAAAAAATCCGTGATAGTATATGTCTATCTTTTAAGGTTGGCTCACTATAACGTTTTTAATTGTAATCAAATCTAAATATTATAACGCTGAGGAGTGTTGAATAGCCTATTTATCGAAGAAGGCTATATACTATATAACATCAAGATAGGACTCTACGGAGCCGAGCAAAAAGAAAAAATCACGAATACGAAGACCTCGCCCAGGCAGGCGATTCGATGCGACGGGGAGGGTCGGGGAGCTAGAAATTGTATGCGGACAAAGTCGCGGGCAGGAGCTAGTCGTGAATACTAATATCTGGGTAGATTTTAACTATTAGCTGTAGGGAGAATTAGTTTATTATCCACATCTTCGAAGCCCTATTTGACTCTGTAAGGGGATGATTTTGGAAAAACTGTGATACACGTATCTAATAACTATAATTGAAGAGTATGTGTACCAATTTTTGTGTCAATCGACCCACAGAACAAAAAGTTTCACAGAAAATTCAACCCCCCATTTCACCCTCTTAGGGGTGGAATTTCAAAAAACCCTTTCTTAGTGGATACTTACTCTTCACAAAGACCACACCCTCCAAATTTCACGTCTCTAGGACCAGCGGTTTAGGCTGTGCGTTGATATATCAGTCAGTCAGTCAGTCACTCAGGACTTTGAATTTTATATATTTAGATTAATTAGCTACTAGAGAGACTAAGCAGCAGCATTCTCTATGCATTTTACCACCTTACTGCGATCGCCAACCCGCGTCCCAAGCGTGGCGATTATAGCAACCCCAAATTGGGAGAGGCCATGTCCAGCAGTGGACGTCTTTTGGCTGAAATGATGAAGTATAAATTTTCCAGTATTTTTACCTGTTAAGTTATTTGTTTCTATAGAAAAAAAGGGGGCGTTGTGTAGAGTCTACAAAACGCCCCCATTTTTTTTCTGGGTCTCTTACCACCCCCTTTTAAGGCCTGCAGCGCCCACAAGGGGGCGTTTTCGCCCACTTTTGGAAAGGCTGCTCTAGAGGGAGCACAAGTGAGAAACAAATAGCTTAACAGGTAAAAATACTGGAAAATTTATACTTCATAATTCAGCCAAAAGACGTCCACAGCTGCAGAGTCTACACAACGCCCCCATTTTTTTTTGGATCTCTCACCACCCCCCTTTTAGGCCTGCAGAGCCCACAATGGGGCGTTATCGCCCACTTTGGGAAAGGCTGCTCTAGAGTATTCACTATTCACAATTTTCCAATTAAATCTGTTATACCGAACACTGCTCCAAATAATTATGTAATATCGTAGTAACAATCATTATTACTGGTATCGAGTACACCAGATTTGGCTTATTAATAGTCAGATTACCTCTATTGTAAGGAGGGTTCAATTACCAAGATGAATGGAAAGCAATCTTTCACACTAAATTACTGAAGTAAATTAACCTTTGAAGGAAATCATTAGTAACAGAACATTGGTAGTATTATTGGTAGGAATATTAGGTACTGACAGACTACCCCTTTTTTAAATTTTGGATGGGAAATCATCAAATGACTTCTCCCGCTCTGGGTGGAGCGGGAGGGCGTGTCAGACTTTTTCTGACTAAAACCCACCCGTGTTCCTTCAGTTGCCCATGTGCCAGGGTCACGGTATCTCTTTCGAACAATCACGCGACCCCGGCAGGCATCGGTCCTAGCAGACCCCTTCGGTGCTGCTGACATCTCTTTGAGGCGCGCGTGGAACACTACGCGCCGTCAACCCGAGCCTGGTCCTTACCGGGCGGCTAACTACCCATTGATCGCTGCCCGCAAGCTCGCGCCTACGGTTGCCGGGAGTCAGCTATCGACTCCCGGCGCCCGGGGCACGCTTTATACAGTCATAGGCAGGGATATGATTCCACAAACTAAAACCATTACTAACTCCGTGCGTGACCAAACTAACGTTTCATTATCAGTGTCCCTAGTGTGAGTTTCTTTGAACCATCGTGACTTTACGCATCGACCACGTTCGGCAGCACATTATTGTAGACCCCTACTTTAGCGTGTCCACGTGGAGCTGGACGTAAAAAATAGCACCAGACCATTACTTCCCGTGGGTGTCGAGACTTACTAGTGAATGGGCAGCAGCGTTCTCTATGCATTTTACCACCATACTGCGATCGCCAACTCGCTTGCCAAGCGTGGCGATTATAGCAAGCCCTACCCAAATTTGGGGAGGTCTACGTCCATCAGTGAACTTCTTATGGCTGAAAAGTAATGTAATGTTTTTAATCAATTGAATGCACAATAATTATAACAAGACAGATTAATGCCTTGAGGTAACGCCATTAGGTAATGCTTAAATTTAAACAACGTACTATCTTGTCCATATTAAAATAGACTGATAATATTGACGACCGTACCGTATTAGTTACACTGGTGCTGCATCGTCATAACTGACGACGCTCGCAGCGCGCCGCGCACGCCGCGTATTCAGTATATCATTCTAGACCCTCCAGCGTAGAAAATTTTCGTCAGTTATATAAAAAAATAGATCTGCTGTTCCATACATTTTGACCCTGTAGGTATTGCATTTTTCTATGAAACAGCTGTTTTTTTTTTTTTGTAAAACTGACGAATAATTTCTGTGCAAGGGGGTCTAAGAATGATATGCTGAATTCATGGTTACAATTTACGCACTGGATAAAAAATTATCCTGTATAATACATGAATTATAGGCATTAGGAAGACGTTAGGACGCTAACCATTTTAATTTTCAAGATCGAACGTCGAAAAGACAAGCCATTTCATTCACAAGTTACAAATTACAACACCCATTTTAGTTATGCTTGCCTGGTACCTCCTCTCATTACATCTCAGACTTTCATTGTTTCACTTTTCAGGCAGTGTATTAAATAACAATACACATTATTTATTTTTAAGTAGCCATCATTTTAACTTTAAAGTTGAATATTGAAGAAGCTGCTAAGTTTCTCGAGAACAAAGCGCCTGGTATAGTGAGTTTGTAGACAAGCATTCATCTCGGCACCTTATCTGTTTAGAAAACATAGTTTTATGTTGGAAACAAGTTTTGGTTTTTATTACTTTTTTCAAAGTAACTTTAAGGCGATACGAGAAAAGTTTTAGAAAGTTAAGGGTATTTTGCTGAACATAATACCTAAATACGGCGAGTGAGACTCAAGAAAACTACCTACGAAAAATGATTACTTTAAAAACACGTGGAAGTCGGGTAATTAGGATAACAAACTGCATAGATGGAAATTGTTTCCAATAATTAAACTATAAAGACACTAGCTTTTGGCAACGGTTTCGCCCATGTATCATTTATATAAAAAAACCTTTCTCTTAATCAGTCTCTATTGACAAAAACTGCATTAAAATCCGTTGCGTAGCTTAGAAGATCTAAGCGCACACGAAATGAGACTTTGTTTTTTTACTAAGTAAAGATTATATTGAAGAATGACTTATGTTAATTTTCTTAAAATTAATATACTGCAAATATTAACAAGTAAATTTAGGCACATTAATTGTAAATGGTTAGACTGCTGTGCTAAATAACCCTACCATTAGACGTTAGTACTTAAAAACACTACAGAGCCACAATTTACAACACAGCTCCATTTTAACAAAACGTACATAATTAAAATTATTCAAAGCACTTTATTATTCGGGAAAGAAGTCGGTATAATGAATCATCTCTCTGAGACATTACTCTGACTAGCTTCAAAGTTTCAAAGGACGCGGAAGTGAAACGGGTTGACTGTAATAAAATATTTTCTTTACTAAAAATGAAATGGGCGTACATAAAATGTGTTGGCATTTTTTGTGGAGTGGATTTGTAAAGACTTACTAGTCAGCATTGGTCGTTTTAGACCTCACTAAGATGTGCCAAATGTGGTTCATTTTAGTCGTTTGAAGAAGGTTTTTCTGTAGGCACTCAAGCCATTTGTGTGACAGCCTCAAAAGATATATACATCCTCCAGAATTCATTGAATTGTCTATAATATTTCCTCTATAACATTGTATCAATGTACAGCCCAAAAAATACACATTTGTAGCTAAAGACAGAAAGCATTCATTATACCTACAATAAAAAAAAACATAATTAAAAAAACAGAAAACTATGATAATAATTCCAAAAAGGTCTCATTGATACGGTATTATGAGACGCAAACTTTAGACAATCAAATGAATTCTTGTCGACATCATTGTCTTTTTGAGGCTGTACTTGTTATTTATGTATTTACTTCAAATCTGTTTGACGATCTTTGCAAGTAGGTAATATAGCTTTTGTCTTAACTCGTAACTGCCTACCTACTAATATATAATCGTTCAAAAATAAAGTGAGGATACTTTCTTACTCGATTGTCAGGCAAACATCATCATTACAGCCGTAAGATGTCCACTGCTGGACTTAGGCCTCCCCCAATTTGGGGGGCTTTGCCATAATCGCCACGCTTGGCAGGCGGGTTGGCGATCGCAGTATGGTGGTAAAATGCATAGAGAACGCTGCTGCCCATTCTCTAGTAAGTCCATTAGTCGCCTTTTACGACACCCACGGGAAGAAATGGGGTGGTGTTATTCTTTACGTCCGGCACCACACGATACATAGTTGGTAAAATTAAATAAGCTAACGAAACTCCACTGACTTGATAGGTATATACAGAATGGTAGGAATATCGGCGCACAAACTGTAACCATGAACTCAATATATAATTTTAAGATACACCCGTTCTAGCACAATGTCTTGAATTCATAGCTAGAAGGAATTTTTAGTCGCTCATAAAAGTGAAAATAGCGACACGTTCAAATGTGGGTGAACTTGGCAGAGCATTTCCCAGCAGAGCATAAAAAAATGTGAGTTCTATTCGCATGCAGCTGAGTTCTAGAGTTCCTTATACTTAAAATAAATAGTTCTGTGATTTTTGCCTGAAAAAGGTCGAATGAAAATATGCTCTGCTAACTTCCGTTGGCAGATCATTTTTTCCAAAAAAATTTTTTTTTACTGGTTTAAGTTCACAGTGGTGAGTTCTATAGTTCCTCATACTTTTCGGAAAGAGTTCTGCCGAAATAGGGTAAAAAATAAATAAAAGGAAAATTTAACCTGTTGTTCGAAAAAGAAAATCGATTCGTTTAAACAGGCGCAAATGGCGTAATTTGCCGAGTTTCGTTGATTCTATGGACTCAGTTTTGCAACCAGCACCACATACATAGAACAATAGTACATAGATGCAGATATCTCATAAAAGTATAAGCAGAGCCTTGCGAAAATGTAAGGTTAAATAAAATATAGATTTCATTGAATATTTGCGACAAAATGATCAAAAAAAATAAAGTAAGAGAAAAACTGAGAAGCTAGATCTCCACATTTGGTATTGCCACTATAACAGAACTATTTGAAAATATGCAAACTTAATTTAGAACTCTGACTAAGGTGTCAGCAGAGCATGGGTGAAGAAGTGTGTAAGTAAAAATCAAGATTCAAATTACTGTATAGGTGGGATGATTCAAAAAATAAAATATTACGGTCAGGAGCGGGAACTCCTCGTTTTCAGATGCACCTGTAACTAGGCTACATGAAAGCATCCATAAGAAATCCAGAACTCTGACTAAAGTATCAGCAGAGTAGGGGTAAACACATGTGTTAGTTAAAATCAAGATTTTAATGAGTGTTTTGGTGAGATGACTCAAAAAAAAAAAATATTGTGGCAAGGAGCGGGAACTCCTCGTTTTCAGATGCACCTGTAATAGAGCTACTTGACAGCTTGCAAAAGATACACAGAACTCTGACTAAGGTATCAGCAGAGCATGGGTGAAGAAATGTGTTAGTTAAAATCAAGATTCAAATTAGTGTTCTGGTAGGATGACTCGTTAAAATAAAATATTACTGCCAGGAGTGAGAACTCTTCGTTTTCAGATGCACTTGTAACTAGGCTACTTGAAAGAATCCATAAGAAATCCAGAACTCTGACTAAAGTATCAGCAGAGCAGGGGTAAACACATGTGTTAGTTAAAATCAAGATTTTAATGAGTGTTCTGGTGAGATGACTCAAAAAAAATAACATATTGTGGCAAGGAGCGGGAACTCCTCGTTTTCAGAGGCACCTGTAACTGAGCTACTTTACAGCCTGAAAAAGGTATACAAAACTCTGACTAAGGTATCAGCAGAGCATGGGTGAATAAGTGTGTTAGTAAAAATCAAGATTCAAATTAGTGTTCTGGTAGGATGACTCATTAAAATAAAATATTACGGCCAGGAGCAAGAACTCTTCGCTTTCAGATGCATCTGTAACTAGGCTACTTGAAAACATCCATAAGAAATCCAGAACTCTGACTTAGGTATCAGCAGAGCATGGGTGAAGAAATGTGTTAGTAAAAATCAAGATTCAAATTAGTGTTCTGGTAGGATGACTCATTAAAATAAAATATTATGGCCAGGAGCGGGAACTCTTCGTTTTCAGATGCACCTGTAACTAGGCTACTTGAAAGCATCCATAAAAAATCCAGAACTCTGACTAACGTATCAGCAGAGCAAGGGTAAACACATGTGTTAGTTAAAATCAAGATTTAAATGAGTGATCTGGTGAGATGACTGAAAAAAATAAAACAAATTGTGGCCAGGAGCGGGAACTCCTCGTTTTCAGATGCACCTGTAACTAGACTACTTGAAAGCATCCATAAGAAATCCAGAACTCTGACTAAAGTATCAGCAGAGCAGGGGTAAACACATGTGTTAGTTAAAATCAAGATTTAAATGAGTGTTCTGGTGAGATGACTGAAAAAACAAAGTTATTGTGGCCAGGAGCGGGAACTCCTCGTTTTCAGATGCACCTGTAACTAGGCTATATGAAAGCATCCATAAGAAATCCAGAACTCTGACTAAAGTATCAGCAGAGCAGGGGTAAACACATGTGTTAGTTAAAATAGAGATTTAAATGAGTGTTCTGGTGAGATGACTGGAAAAACAAAGTTATTCGGGCCAGGAGCGGGAACTCCTCGTTTTCAGATGCACCTGTAACTAGACTACTTGAAAGCATCCATAAGAAATCCAGAACTCTGACTAAAGTATCAGCAGAGCAGGGGTATACACACGTGTTAGTTAAAATCAAGATTAAAATGAGTGTTCGGCTGAGATGACTCAAAAAAAAAATATATTTTGTGGCCAGGAGCGGGAACTCCTCGTTTTCAAATGCTCCTGTAAATGAGCTACTTGACAGCCTGCAAAAGATACACGGAACTCTGACTAAGGTATCAGCAGAGCATGGGTGAAGAAATGTGTTAGTTAAAATCAAGATTAAAATTAGTGTTCTGGTAGGATGACTCATTAAAATAAAATATTACTGCCAGGAGTAAGAACTCTTCGTTTTCAGATGCACATGTAACTAGGCTACTTGAAAGCATCCATAAAAAATCCAGAACTCTGACTAAAGTATCAGCAGAGCAGGGGAAAACACATGTGTTAGTTAAAATCAAGATTAAAATTAGTGTTCTGGTAGGATGACTCATTAAAATAAAATATTACTGCCAGGAGTAAGAACTCCTCGTTTTCAGATGCACCTGTAACTAGGCTATATGAAAGCATCCATTAGAAATCCAGGACTCTGAATAAAGTATCAGCAGAGCAGGGGTAAACACATGTGTTAGTTAAAATCAAGATTTTAATGAGTGTTCTGGTGAGATGACTCAAAAAAAAATATATTGTGGCAAGGAGCGGGAACTCCTCGTTTTCAGATGCACCTGTAATAGAGCTACTTGACAGCTTGCAAAAGATACACAGAACTCTGACTAAGGTATGGCACATCTCATGGTATATCTCACCAGAACACTCAGTTAAATCTTGATTTTAACTAACACATGTGTTTACCCCTGCTCTGCTGATACTATATTCAGAGTTCTGGATTTCTTATGGATAAGCATCCATAAGAAATCCAGAACTCTCTCAAGTAGCCTAGTTACAAGTGCATCTGAAAACGAAGAGTTCTTACTCCTGGCAGTAATATTTTATTTTAATGAGTCATCCTACCAGAACACTAATTTTAATCTTGATTTTAACTAACACATTTTTTCACCCATGCTCTGCTGATACCTTAGTCAGAGTTCCGTGTATATTTTGCAGGCTGTCAAGTAGCTCATTTACAGGAGCATCTGAAAACGAGGAGTTCCCGCTCCTGGCCACAAAATGAATTTTTTTTTGTGTCATCTCAGCCGAACACTCATTTAAATCTTGATTTTAACTAACACGTGTGTATACCCCTGCTCTGCTGATACTTTAGTGTACTGGATTTGTTATTGATGCTTTCAAGTAGTCTAGTTACAGGTGCATCTGAAAACGAGGAGTTCCCGCTCCTGGCCCGAATAACTTTGTTTTTCCAGTCATCTCACCAGAACACTCATTTAAATCTCTATTTTAACTAACACATGTGTTTACCCCTGCTCTGCTGATACTTTAGTCAGAGTTCTGGATTTCTTATGGATGCTTTCATAAAGCCTAGTTACAGGTGCATCTGAAAACGAGGAGTTCCCGCTCCTGGCCACAATAACTTTGTTTTTTCAGTCATCTCACCAGAACACTCATTTAAATCTTGATTTTAACAAACACATGTGTTTACCCCTGCTCTGCTGATACTTAAGTCAGAGTTCTGGATTTCTTATGGATGCTTTCAAGTAGTCTAGTTACAGGTGCATCTGAAAACGAGGAGTTCCCGCTCCTGGCCACAATTTTTTTTATTTTTTTCAGTCATCTCACCAGATCACTCATTTAAATCTTGATTTTAACTAACACATGTGTTTACCCCTGCTCTGCTGATACGTTAGTCAGAGTTCTGGATTTCTTATGGATTCTTTCAAGTAGGCTAGTTACAGGTGCATCTGAAAACGAAGAGTTCTCGGTCCTGGCCGTAATATTTTATTTTAATGAGTCATCCTACCAAAACACTAATTTGAATCTTGATTTTTACTAACACATTTTTTCACCCATGCTCTGCTGATACCTAAGTCAGAGCTCTGGATTTCTTATGGATGCTTTCAAGTAGCCTAGTTACAGATGCATCTGAAAGCGAAGAGTTCTTGCTCCTGGCCGTAATATTTTATTTTAATGAGTCATCCTACCAGAACACTAATTTGAATCTTGATTTTTACTAACATACTTATCCACCCATGCTCTGCTGATACCTTAGTCAGATTGTAGTATACCTTTTTCAGGCTGTAAAGTAGCTCATTTACAGGTGCATCTGAAAACGAGGAGTTCCCGCTCCTGGCCTCAATTTGTTTTATTTTTTTCAGTCATCTTACCAGAACACTCATTTAAATCTTGATTTTAACTAACACATGTGTTTACCCCTGCTCTGCTGATACTTTAGTCAAAGTTCTGGATTTCTTATGGATGCTTTCAAGTAGTCTAGTTATAGGTGCATCTGAAAACGAGGAGTTCCCGCTCCTGGCCACAATTTGTTTTATTTTTTTCAGTCATCTCACCAGATCACTCATTTAAATCTTGATTTTAACTAACACATGTGTTTACCCCTGCTCTGCTGATACTTTAGTCAAAGTTCTGGATTTCTCATGGATGCTTTCAAGTAGTCTAGTTATAGGTGCATCTGAAAACGAGGAGTTCCCGCTCCTGGCCACAATTTGTTTTATTTTTTTCAGTCATCTCACCAGATCACTCATTTAAATCTTGATTTTAACTAACACATGTGTTTACCCCTGCTCTGCTGATACGTTAGTCAGATTGAAGTATACCTTTTTCAGGCTGTAAAGTAGCTCAGTTACAGGTGCATCTGAAAACGAGGAGTTCCCGCTCCTGGCCTCAATTTGTTTTATTTTTTTCAGTCATCTCACCAGAACACTCATTTAAATCTTGATTTTAACTAACACATGTGTTTACCCCTGCTCTGCTGATACTTTAGTCAGAGTTCTGGATTTTTTATGGATGCTTTCAAGTAGCCTAGTTACAAGTGCATCTGAAAACGAAGAGTTCTCACTCCTGGCAGTAATATTTTATTTTAATGAGTCATCCTACTAGAACACTAATTTGAATCTTGATTTTTACTAACACATGTGTTTACCCGTGCTCTGCTGATACGTTAGTCAGAGTTCTAGATTTCTTATGGATGCTTTCAAGTAGCCTAGTTACAGGTGCATCTGAAAACGAGGAGTTTCCGCTCCTGGCCACAATATGTTTATTTTTTTTTGAGTCATCTCACCAGAACACTCATTTAAATCTTGATTTTAAATAACACATGTGTTTACCCCTGCCCTGCTGATACTTTATTCAGAGACCTGGATTTCTAATGGATGCTGTCATATAGCCTAGTTACAGGTGCATCTGAAAACGAGGAGTTCCCGCTCCTGGCCCGAATAACTTTGTTTTTCCAGTCATCTCACCAGAACACTCATTTAAATCTCTATTTTAACTAACACATGTGTTTACCCCTGCTCTGCTGATACTATAGTCAGAGTTCTGGATTTCTTATGGATGCTTTCAAGTAGCCTAGTTACAAGTGCATCTGAAAACGAAGAGTTCTCACTCCTGGCAGTAATATTTTATTTTAACGAGTCATCCTACCAGAACACTAATTTGAATCTTGATTTTAACTAACACATTTCTTCACCCATGCTCTGCTGATACCTTAGTCAGAGTTCTGTGTATCTTTTGCAAGCTGTCAAGTAGCTCTATTATAGGTGCATCTGAAAACGAAGAGTTCCCGCTCCTTGCCACAATATATTTTTTTTTTTTGAGTCATCTCACCAGAACACTCATTAAAATGTTGATTTTAACTAACACATGTGTTTACCCCTGCTCTGCTGATACTTTAGTCAGAGTTCTGGATTTCTTATGGATGCTTTCATGTAGCCTAGTTACAGGTGCATCTGAAAACGAGGAGTTCCCACTCCTGACCGTAATATTTTATTTTTTGAATCATCCCACCTATACAGTAATTTGAATCTTGATTTTTACTTACACACTTCTTCACCCATGCTCTGCTGACACCTTAGTCAGAGTTCTAAATTAAGTTTGCATATTTTCAAATAGTTCTGTTATAGTGGCAATACCAAATGTGGAGATCTAGCTTCTCAGTTTTTCTCTTACTTTATTTTTTTTTATCATTTTGTCGCAAATATTCAATGAAGTCTATATTTTATTTAACCTTACATTTTCGCAAGGCTCTGCTTATACTTTTATGAGATATCTGCATCTATGTACTATTGTTCTATGTATGTGGTGCTGGTTGCAAAACTGAGTCCATAGAATCAACGAAACTCGGCAAATTACGCCATTTGCGCCTGTTTAAACGAATCGATTTTCTTTTTCGAACAACAGGTTAAATTTTCCTTTTATTTATTTTTTACCCTATTTCGGCAGAACTCTTTCCGAAAAGTATGAGGAACTATAGAACTCACCACTGTGAACTTAAACCAGTAAAAAAAATTTTTTTTGGAAAAAATGATCTGCCAACGGAAGTTAGCAGAGCATATTTTCATTCGACCTTTTTCAGGCAAAAATCACAGAACTATTTATTTTAAGTAGAAGGAACTCTAGAACTCAGCTGCATGCGAATAGAACTCACATTTTTTTATGCTCTGCTGGGAAATGCTCTGCCAAGTTCACCCACATCACGTTCAAGATGTATGGTTTTTTTTTATAATATTTTTTTTTTCATCTAAATGCAAGGTTGTGAAGAATCATGTACTATATCCACGACACTACCTACTACCCCATATATCAAAACATGAAATGAAAAAAATAGAGTAGATAGCACGCAGTCTAGTTATTTGTAGTATTAGGTTAAAAAAAACAGTATTGTTTAATCGTGTTTAGTGATCGATAGCTATCGATTCTGTAAAGTATCACTAGCCACTATAATTTGTATTTTATAATTAACAAGGATTTTTCATTTAACCTATCAACTAATGACTTCAAAATCATCGATTATATCCGTTATATTGGGATGAAAACGTCATGTTTTTGCGTCGTTGTTTAAATCAACGAAAAAGTATTTTCGGAAGTTTGGCAACATGTGGTCTGCGCAAAAACTTGGTGCGAAATTCACGGGTGTGTGAACGGTGCGTTTGTTTTCTTTCGAATTTCGAACAATTAAAAAGTGGACAGCTATTAGCCCCGATATTGAATTAAGACCTTATTAAACGACGCTGTCTTAGACAGCATGCTATAAATACCATAATAAAATATATAGTGTAAATATTAGGACCCATCGTTAATGCTATGCTCCTAATCTCAGGGAGGTTTGTTATCACAAGAAAGACGATTTCATTGTTACGTTATGTATCCGAATTTATAAGACTTTCATATTATCTAGTGTAGTCTTCCCGCCTTTTCCGCCCTGTTGTTAATACTCGTTTGTCATTGCTAAAAAAACTTACTCAAAAGAGTCCGATCTTCATATTCATATCATTATAACTGTAAACACCTGTCATCATCATCATTTCAGTCGTAAGACGCCCAATGCTAGACTTAGGCCTCCCCCAATTTGGGGGGCTTTGCCATAATCGCCACGCTTGGCAGGCGGGTTGGCGATCGCAGTATGGTGTTAAAATGCATAGAGAACGCTGCTGCCCATTATCTAGTAAGTCCCTTAGTCGCCTTTTACGACACCCACGGGAAGAAATGGGGTGGTGTTGATCTTTACGTCCGGCACCACACGGTACAACACGGTACCTGTCAACATATCATGACATAAATAACTGAGAGTAATGCTTTTAATTTTCTCATCAATATAATCGGGACATAGATTAATGTCAAGATAAAAAAGAACAATCATAATATGCTGAATATGTAAATCAATCAATGACTTTTAAAATGATTTATGTAAGTTGACTTTTTAAATAGATCCTAAAGTAGAACACGTGCCCGCATCTACCGACCATCGTTACTATCTTAACAAAAGGCCTTTTGGTAGTTCGATCAATCAGTCACAAATGTCAACACAAACTTTGTCACACATTCATAGCTAGCTATTTGATGAAAAAACTAACATAAAAGAAACTTATCTATAAAAGAACATTGTCAAAGTTGACCAGACACAACTGTCGAGACTTTTAGTAACGTTTGTTGATTGATTACTTTCTAATGAAATGGATGGTAAATAAACGATTACCAGGGTTTTAACGATTACATTGTGCGTAATGGGAACCTCATTTATGTGTTTCTGTATGAAAATAAACATAGATAAATCACGTTATTTTATACATTCAGATACTTTTGGAGAAATCATAAAAGGTTTTAACCCTATGAATAGTCATCAAGCACAATATGTAGTAATAATTCTGCGGTGCTTTTGTAACCAATGTGTCACCCTATTTTTTCACCCGTAACTCGTATCACAAAGCGCTACGGTGTAGCACATGACGCTACGCCGTAGCTCATCCATGATTCCAAAAAGGGCAAGCGGTTTGGTTTCCTAAATATTTGTAATTTATTCTCAAAATGCTATACAAACAAACTTGAAACCTCCTTTGTTAACACCATAATCAAATCAAAAAGTTTTCATCCACTTAGTGACGCAAAAGAAAAAGATCTTCATTCCGTATGATACGTTATATAAGTTGACGAAATCTCTTTGAAACTCGTGTTAGGACTTCAGAAGTTAGACAAAGAGTTGCTAAGATATTCGTATCGTGTATCCGAATTATATTTCGTACACATTTTTTATCAAAAAAGTCGGGTTTCGTGAGTTTTCGAAGGTTTAGCTAAATCTTTTCAGAAGAAGTTTTATCTGGAGTCTGAACTTGGCGATTAAATTTTTAGGAGTATTATATTGCATCACATGTATGAGCTAAGAGTGTAAAATGATATCGTTTTTTTTTCTGCCATACAATTACATACTTATAGCGTAATTAGCTTTTGCGGGCACGTAGTAGCGTTATAAACGTTTGTTATGTCCTAGCCCTGATCATAGTCCTCGGTGCCAAATAAATTTCATTGATCAGCCGTTCTAGTATGAACACATAATAGAACAGAAAGAGTTACTTTCGTATTAAATACAGGATGTAAGGGTAAACACCGTTGTCACTTAACCCATGGGTAGTTTGACTTAAATATAAAATAACAGAGCGAGTTACAAAAATAAAATATATTCCTAAAAAGGTTTATACTTAATTTACGCGCGAGAAATGAGCGACGCTACGACGCGGCGTTGCGTGCGATCGCTAGCGAGACTGACAGCTGACTGACTGGGGTCGCGACCCGTGCGCCCGCGTCGGACAACGCGGCGTATTGAGACGCAAGTTTGTTGCCCTCGCGCATAGGGTGATATGTTCTTATGGAATAAGCAGATTTTCTTTAAAAAACAGGTTGTTTTTTTTCACTGATTTTACGTTCTATTAACGAAGCCAAATCACTGGTTTCAAGGATAACGGTGTTTACCCTTACATCCTGTATACATAAACATTATATGGATAAGCCTAAAATATAGGTAGAGGTGTCCAATACAGAGAGGCACGACATAGAAACGCTAACTGTTACCATGAATTCAGCAGGTCATCATTATAGACCCCTTAGCGTTGATATTTTAGGTCGGTTATCAAACTCAACTCAAAATCAAAATATTTATTTCAAACTAGCTTCTGCCCGCGACTTCGTCCACGTGAAATTTTTGCTCCCCTGGTCCTTCCCGTTCGCATCGAATAGCCTGCCAGTTTTCGTCCATTTTTCGTTGCTGCTCCGCTCCTTTTGATCAAAGCGTGATGTTATATAGCCTATAGCCTTGCTCAATAAATAGGCTACCCAACACTAAAAGAATTTTTCAATTCGGACTAGTAGTTTCTGAGATTACTGCGTTCAACCAAACAAACAACCAAACTCTTCAGCTTTATAATATTAAGTACTAGCTTTTGCCAGCGGCTTCGCCCGCGTGGAGGTCGGAAAATATCCCGCTGGAACGTACTACCGGGATAAAAAGTAGCCTCTGTCCTTTCTCAGGCTCTAAACTATCTGTGTACCAAATTTCATTTAAATCGGTTCAGTAGTTTTAGCAGGAAAGCGAGACAGACAGACAGACAGAGTTACTTTTGCATTTATAATATTAGTGTGGATAGTGTGGAAGGGTGGATAGTGTGGATAGATAAACCAATTACAGGCACTTTTGACCTGTCAAGTAGCGGTAAGTCAGAACAATGAAGCTATTTACCCATACAACGCGTAGGTACCAATGGAGAAGAACGGACAAGAAACTCCAAGGACATTCTTTTCAATCAAAAGAAAAAGATGTCGTTGCTAAGCAAAGTGCAATATTTACGCGATCGCAATGTGTGGCACACACAGCAGATATTTTACCAATAACTTTTTTTACATCAATTTGCACGTCGATTTCTTCGCCACTGTATAATAACTTTAAATTTCACCCATTACGCTTGAGTGATACTCAATAGAAGGCACTGAAGACTAATAGTAGTCTCGAGTTCAAGGAAACTCAAACAAAATCCTTTATAAAAAATACATAATTGTTTGCAACAACTCTTTCAAGATACGTCAAGATAACAGAACACTGCATATTTAAAAAAAAAAAACATCCATCTACATACCTACAGACTCATAATTAGACATGATACTTTTATATTACTCCAGACGTATACTGTAGCACGACACCATCTCCGTACAGTCACGCAAATAAGTGAGAAGAGTTTGACTGACAGCGCCCTTATGTTGTAGCAGCAAGGACCATTTTCGTAGTGTACGTGCTACCACTGCCGTAGGGACTGTACGAAAGTCGCGGTCGTAAAACACGTCCTTTGTACGCGTAAGGAGAGACAAACTTTTTTTCATAATCACGAACATGAAATACTCCCGGAGACGCAGTTTGTAAGGTTTATGCTCTTTGTAAATACGGGAGGCGGTGCTCCAACCTGTGTTTATAGAGGGATATGTTTTAGGGGATTTTATGTAACACATATCATTTTGGGAGAAACGTTTATGTGCGTGTGGCAAATTGGTAATCTATTTATTCAATAACATAACGTAATATCATCACGCCTTTTTTCCTCAAAGGGTTATGCACTTACATTTTACCAGTTATGTTTAACTCCCATTTGATAGGGCGCGAGCTTATTGCTATCAGCCGAGCACAAATACAGACTATGGAATTTATACTACGAAATTTCAGAAAGATAATGAAAAATGTATTAGTATTTATTTTATTTTACTGATAATTGTTAGCTGCACCGGTCGACGTTATCACGTCAGCGCCGGCTGTAACTGAAAACCAGCGTTTGGGCTCTGTGTCGCATAGGGTCACAGCATTATGCTGATAATGGCCGCTTTGCGTAGATGTGACGCATGTTTTCCCCCAGCTTTTTGTGTTTTTGTATACAGGACAAGTTTTTATCCAGTGCGCAAACTGTAACCATGAATTCAGCATATCATTCTAGATCCCCTTGCGCAGAAATTATTCGTCGGTTTTACAAAAAAAAATCAGCTGTTTCATAGAAAAATGCAATACCTACAGGGTCAAAATGTACGGAACAGCTGATTTTCTTTTAAATATCCGACGAAAATTTTTTACACTGGGGGGTCTAGAATGATATGCTGAATTCATGGTTACAATTTGCGCACTGGATCAAAACGTATCCTGTATGTTTCTGGTGTTTTTGTGCATCATGTGGAATCGAACTCTCAGAACCTCAAACCAACGAGGCATTCAATTAAGCATTCATTTAATTGGATAAGCAATCAGTGTCAAAGGTCATCTTCTTTGGTGTCTTCTTTTATAAAATCAGCTATTAAAATACCTTGATATTCTTGTATTAAGCTTAACCATTTCCTCCTACTGCAACTACATATAAAGTTGATGAAAAAACCGATATCATGTTCCGATTTCATTAGTAGAAGCACATAGTTATACAGGAGGGATTTCAAAACATAAGCTATCACCATGTTTCCAATACATGATACTGAACACTCATACCTGGAAATTTCGTTGAACACAATAAGAAAACTGCTGTTTCATAGAACAGTGTTTTTTTACACATTTATTTGCCACCTTCTCTCTACATTGAGGCTTACGAAAGACATCTTACATAATGACGTAATAATCACTTCGGACTAAATCCAGACTATATCCCATTCGAAAAAAAGTAATTAAACCATAAAAGGAAACCTATCACCACCTTATTACTGAGAGCCGTGAAAGAAACCTTCTCATAATAAAATCTAAGGCAGCCACGTTCATGCTCACTAATCCCTGGGGACAGGCTATAAGATAGGTTGAACTAATACGGAATGAATGGAGTGGCGGGCGGCTAATCGGTAAATTGACACCCGATTATATACGAGCACGTTTTAGCTATCGGTTTAATTGAATTCTCGATTGGGTTGTTGGTTTGGCGGTGATGTGGTGACTCGATTAATATATTTTAACATGTATGCCTACTCGGCGTTTCGCTTTTAGCTATGGGATCGCCCATTCTGATTATATAACAGTTTTTAATTCAATTTGTGTCTTTCCACCGTGTACAAGCATAATAGCATAATCAGTCTATAACATTCCCACTGGGACACAGCCCTACTCGTAGTATAATTATAAAAAAAAGGTTTGATTTATTTATTTACTGTTTATAATTTGAGAGCAGTGGTGGGTCAGTGGTTAAAGCAGCGACATATGAGTTGTGTAGGTCGTAGTTTCAAACCCAGACTAGCATTTTTCTTTGTGTAAATAAAAATCATCACCAGTGCTCTCAAACCGAGAAACTGGCAAGTCCAAGATATCTACCAACCCACACTGAGCCCACGGCCCACTCACACTCACAAAGAGAAGGCCTGTGACCTGACCCAGCAGTAGAAACAGTATAGATAGACTGATAATGAATTAAAAAGGCACATGATGCAAAGTAATATTCTGAAAAGTCGGTCCATTACGAAGAGTATTTGTCTTTAAAGTTATGGCAAAAGAAGGGTTAATATCGTGTTTTCATGTTGCCAGAAAATATGTACCTACTAACAAAATATACATAAAAAGAAAATGAGATTGTCGATTTTACTTCTTATGCGAAATTTTATGGCAGCTTTAAAATAAGAGCCGTGAACATCACCGTATAAACCTATTTAATATTTTATGCATAAATGTACTCTCACTTCCTTATTACGCTTTTTTAAATATAATAATAATAATAATTTTCCACAACTATCACACAACGCCATCTAGTCCCAAGCTAAGCAGAGCTTGTGTTATGGGTACTAGACAACTGATAAACATACTTATATATTTCTAAATACATACATATTATAGATAAATTACACCCAGACACAGAACAAATGATCGTGCTCATCACACAAACATTTGTCCTGGGTGGGAATCGAACCCACGACCTCTGGCATAGCAGTCAGGGTCGCTAACCACTAGACCAACAGGTCTGTAATAATTGTTGTGTATTGTTGTTTGTTGTGTGTAATTGTTGTTGTTGTTGTAATTGTTGTTGTTGTTGTAATAATTGTTGTTGTTGTTGTTTGTTTTTTGTTTGTGTAATATATTTTTGCATAATAACTGACTCATTGGTCTGGTGCTCATATACGCTACTGCTTCGCATGAGGTCATGGGTTGGATCCCCAGTTTGGGCAACGTGTTACTGGGATTCCGCAGTAGCACTCCGGAGCCTGGATTGATTCCCGGTTGAAGACAACAGGCTCACTCTCTATTAAATACATGGGACTTAACTGGTGAAATGTGTGATGCTATAGATATAGCTCTGCCCATCCCTTTGGCGATTACAGTCGTGACAATGATGATGTTACACAATAAAATAAAGATGCCACGTACATTTTAATTCGAAACAAAAAACTGCTATTGGTGTCGATTCTGTTGTACAAAATTCTCTAAACTAAACTAAAATCACAAAAATTTGGTTTATTCCTGTCAAACGACGATTTCCTATTCTGAAATAGACTAAAGTGACACAACTTAACTATATTTTAGTTTGACAGCACTAAGATTGCACTGAGTTATTAGTTTAGTGAAAATGTCAATTTTGCTATTCTGAGTTTGCCAAAAACTTTTGCACCAAAAATTTTGACTATAATCATTTATTTTTTGACTAAATCTGACTATTTTTAATCGCGATTAAAAAGGTGTGGAACAAAACTAGTGGTCATGAACAAAAATTCACACCAACAACGCCTCGCCTTCACGTGCAAAAACAGTGCTGTATTTTTTATTTTTTCTTTTGCTTATATCTCGAAAGTGGCGTGTCGTATCGCAAAAATAATGAATTTTTTCACCCCCTTTATAAAACCCCGGAAAATTTAAATCTCAACACGTGGGTAATATTTTTTTTTAATTTTTCAAACAAAAAGTGAAAAATTCCATATAAAACACGTCCAGGCTGCCCCCTTGCGCGCGCCTTCGTCTCTAAAAAATTAATTGCGTAGCGGACACAAGTACCACGTTGCGAAACCAAAAGAAAAAAAAACCACGTTGATTGTCAAATTCGTTTTTAGTCGTGTCAAAATAATTTTTAAATTTAGAGATTTTTTTCTTGCAGTATGCGTTAAAATTCTCATAGCCAAAAGTAAGGAATTTTAGAGACAGTTTAGTTAGTTTAGTTCGGTGTACAACAGAATCGGCACCATTATCTAACCAAAAAATGCTGGCAGAAAACTTGAAATCGCTCACATACGCATCTCTAATTTACATCAGCAAGCGTCGTAATCCAAGCTCACTTCAACTCTGCAAGATAAAAAACGTTTACCCTCATCATCATTTAAGCCGAAAAATGTCCACTGCTCAACATAAGCTCCTAAGGTGGGATTTGCCATAATCACCACGCTTGGCAGGCGTGTTGGCGATCGCAGTATGGTGGTAAGATGCATAGAGAACGCTGCTGCCCATTCTCTAGAAAGCTCCTTAGCCGCTTTCTACGACACACGAGAAGAAATGGGGTTGGTAATCTTTCCGTCTGACAACACACGGAGGAAACAGTTCCAAACCGCTATTATTATTCCTTATTAAAAACTTTTAATCTGTTTCCAACTTCCCTTCACATTTTCCTCTACCGTTTGAGTTGACAAGGAAAATTATAATCGCGTCCATAAGCCTAATAAATCTTGATAAAAATATGCATTGAAGACTCGTAAGTAAACATTTATTCATGGTTGTTTAACTTTTTCTGTTGTTTGCTAGGATCCGTTTACGAAGTCAGCATCAATCCTTGTCAGACTTGAGGAGTTTGCATGAGTTATGTTTACAGGGATCGCTTTGAAATTGATTTGTGTTGTGTTTAGGTTAAAGTATAGATAGGTTAACTGTAACTAATTTGATTATGTTAGTGCTAAGAGGTATTTGTAATAGTATTATTAACGCTTGGCCTACTAATACAGGCTATCTAATTATATAGTCATGTTAGGGCTGTTCTATGACAACTGGTGGTATTTTACTATGGAATTAGTCAAGACTTAGATAGATAAATAAATCGTTTATTTGGTGCACACAAAAGACATAACACAACATACAAAGCACGATGAAATTATAATTGAACGTGATTACTAATTAGTGAAGTAGGTACAAAGTGCCAATAAACAAAGAGATTACAAAAAAAGAATAAATCCACACTTCCACACTATCCACATTATTTTTTTTATTTTATTTTATATAATTTTATATTTATATTTTTTATATTATATATATATATATATTTATATTATAAATCCAAAAGTAACTCTGTCTGTCTGTCTGTCTCGCTTTCCTGCTAAAACTACTGAACCGATTTAAATGAAATTTGGTACACAGATAGTTTAGAGCCTGAGAAAGGACATAGGCTACTTTTTACTGCGGAAAAGGGGTTGAAAGGGGTTGAAAGGGAGGATGAAAGGTTGTAGGGAAGTATTGTCATTTTTAAAGCTAGAATGTTGAAACTTTTTTATTTGGCTTTTATTACATAATATATATTAATGAATTATATTTAAAGTTTGTTAAATTTTACCCTTAAGAGGGTAAAATAACAATAAGGAATAGGGGATGAAAGTTTGTACGATTTTGATGGGACTTTTATTGGCAGGTAACTGATGTAATAAGGATTAACTTAGGCTACTTTTATTTTAGAAAAATACCTGCGTTAATTTCCGACATCCACGCGGGCGAAGCCGCGGGCAAAAGCTAGTAAATTAATAAATAAGAAAGGAAGATTTAATATAGTGATGATGACACTTTGTGACATAATTTAAAATTAAAATGAAAATAATTTGCAGTGGAATGCAAAAGTACATCTCATAGTTGCACCAAATGGGTCTAGCTCAACATGTGTCAGTCAAATATACTTGACGCTGACATTCTGCTGGACTTGCCTTCCCTATTCTTTTTCCGTCGCATAATCGACCTTAAAACCTATATTCATGATGTAAGTTTCTTGCCTGTGGCCTTAAAAAAAAACACAAATAGTTCACAAATGATACTCAATACTCAATATCTTTATTGCTTTACCATAATGTGAACTTAGGTGGTAATTATATAATTTAGATCATTATGGACCCTGTAGGGCACAGCAAAAGGATAGGAGAGAGAAAGCTCTGTTTTGGAAAATCATTTGGTCAGGAGATGTCGTAGAATAAACCAATATATTGCTTATTTATCTATAAAATGTATTAAAATAATTTATATGATTTTTATATAAGTATCTATGTATTATAATAATTCTGTTTATTCATTTATATGGATTGTTATTCTTTCAAAAATAATTATTAGTTATATTGTTTAATTTATTCAGTATTTAATTTTATTTATAATTATTGCTGTTTGATTTCATTTTTGTTTTTTTATATTAATATCCCCACTGCTGGGACACAGGCCTCGTTTTGTGATAGGGGGTGGACCGTAATCCACCAAGCGAGTCAGAGCGATTTGCTAGACGTCACATACATTTCTATTGGTTCTAGTATAAATCAGTTTTACCCATTACATTTTAATCACCGTTTAGAGAGCAGTGGTGATGAAATATTTTACGTGTACGACTTACGAGTTGTATTCATAAGTTCACATGACTTCCATCGTCTAATCACCATTTTATCATCATCATCATTACAGCTGATAGACGTCCACTGCTGGACAAAAGGTCTCTCCCAATTTAGGGGGGTTTGCCAAGAAGATAAAATAGAGAAGATGCAATTTCTATTGCTTTCTCACTATACAGGATAAGTTTTTATCCTGTGCGTAAATTGTAACCATGAATTCAGCATATAATTCTAGACCCCCCTGCGCAGAAATATTCGTCAGTTTAAAAAAAAAAATCAGCTGTTTCATAGAAAAATACAATACCTACGGGGTCAAAATGTATGGAACAGCAGATTTTTTTTTTTTTTGTATAACCGACGAACATTTTCTACGCTGGGGGGTCTAGAATGATATTATGTTGAATTCATGGTTACAGTTTGCCCTCTGGATAAAAAACTGATGCTGCATAGTAACCACAGGGAATTTATTGGCACCGTGTTTATCTGGCTAAAGAGATAAAGCTGAATTGTAACCTGACTGACACACAGACCCGAAAATGGTTTAGAAAATCCTCTACGGCGCTTTAAAAGCTACTTTAAATTCTTCAAAATTCTAAATATGCATGGCATAAAAATTCATGACGTAAGAAGTGAGTGTGCCCGTAAAGATACTCGAGGCGTATTATTCAATAGGCACAGTTATTGCATTGATTCGTGCCTGGGAAATCAAAAAGTTGTTCCCCGGCTGCCACTCGTGGATCTTTGACAATCGTTACAGGTTGTCAGAAGCCCGAAAGTCTGACAAGTGGTCTTACCAAGGGGTATCGTATTACCCAGTGACTGGGTTGTGGAGCTCAGATTGCCTGTCTCGCTCTGTGTAAAGTATGGGTATTCTGCCGCATCGGGTTAGAATGGACGCCAATTCCAACATAGTTGGCAAAAGGCTAGGCAGATAATTATTATGAGCTTCTTTTATGCAGTTGTTAAATGTTTTAGCGTTATAGTTCATTAAATTTTTGTGTCGGCGAGGCAAAACTATCGCAATCATTCGTGGCTGTCAGTTGAGATTGACGTCTGTCAAATCAAATGTCACTCGGCAAGCGGTCAACGTGCACGAGTCACTTTTGCTCGAGCCGCCATCACGTAAACACTGAACATTTGAGGGAAGAAATATATCGGCTTTCATCATAATTGCTATTTTAATTATTTTAGTGAAAATCAGTGTAATTACGTTTATTTAATTAATAAAATCTTATTTGGCCTTCCTGAACCCTTTGCCTAAATGTTAATGTACAGAAACTTTTGCCTGCTCATTGTACGATAGAAACTGTTTTACTAACACAACATTATATATTGCGTCGTAATGTCAATACGAATCAAAAACTGTTTTTTTTTTTTACCAAGGAATCAGCATCGCCATACAACGTGGCAATGCCGCCAACGGTTTGGACACTTTTCCCATTGACAGCGATGCGGACGAGTTTTTTGTTAACCTGTGATTCTTTTCTCTCTCTTTTATATACATGTACATATTATTTTATGTCTATTAGCCTATATATCATGTAAATTTTGCGTAATATACGTAGAATCACAATATAAAATACAGATTTTAAAAACTGCAAAATGTATAAAAAGAAAAATCTCGCTTAAAGTTGGTACATTCTAAGTGTAGTGTTACATTAGTCGTTATTTCGCTCACATTGAATATGATGGGTTATGCGAAAATCTAAACAAGCATAGCAACGCAACATATCTGGAAGTATACTGTACTTCCTAACGGCCAGAGTGATAATTTGACCCTCAATAATATCCAATTTGCATGCATATTTCCCTCGGTAGAGCAATTTTCTACAACACAGCGTCAACCCACAAAACGAAAGTACCAACATCACAAAAATCCTTAAAAATTACCATAAAATTGTCATAACACTTTAAATCAAATACATACGTAACCACCCATTCAAATTCCTACTCTGCCTGAACTAGAATAAGGTTTAAAGTCAATTATGTAATGTTATCGTTATCAAAACCCCAGGGCAATAATCTGGCGCTTCTCATATCTATTCGGGTGAACAGTAATCATTTAGTATCATTATGTGTACCCTTTTTAATATATTCATTTTAGGGCTCCCTTAAATCGTTCTTATGTACGTAAAAGATAAAATTAAAGCTATATAACTAATTTTAATGACTATTGCTCTGATAATGTTAAATTGTGGATACATTTTACACCTCGTGCTCATTTGTTTGCTGTTTGTATTATCTACAACGAGGAGACCAAATGTTATTTGAAGCCAAAATAATTGTAACTCAAAGCAGGCAAACTATTTACAATCCTTCTCATTGGTACCTACTTCTTACACCCCATGTTCACACAATTTAAATTACCAAAAATCATACAAAAATCATTTCCTAACATCTTCCATACTTTTTTTGGATGGGAAATCATCAAATGACTTCTCCCGCTCTGGGCGCAGCGGGAGGGCGTGTCAGACTTTTACTGACTAAAACCCACCCGCGTTCCTTCAGTTTCCCACGTGCCAGGATCACGGTATCTCTTTTGAACAATCTCGCGACCCTGGCAGGCATCGGTCCTAGCAGAACCCTTCAGTTTTGCTGAGATCTCTTTGAGGCACGCGTGGAACACTACGCGCCGTCGACCCGAGCTTGGTCCTTACCGGGCGGTGAGCTACCCATTGCTCACCGCCCGCAAGCTCGCGCCTACGGTGGCCGGGAGTCAGCTATCGACTCCCGACGCCCGGGGCGTCTCCTCCTGCGGCGGCTAAGGACGTGAGGGCGCAGAGACTGCCAATCCCTCACGCGCCCCGCCTCCTCCTTCGCTGGAAACACCCGGGCGTATCCTCCCACTTTATCCTGAACAGGAACCCACCGAAGCAACCATGCCCAGTGAGAACCTGCGTCAGGCGGAAGGTGAGGACGCCGTGACACCTCTCTATCCACTCCCCAAAGAGGGGACTTACCGCCGTAATTGTGGCGTGCCCACATCTTCCATACTTAGTCTGCTGTTAAAACTATGACGTCATCTTGCCCCCATCTCCATTTATTTGGGATCGGCGCAACATGTCCTTTTCTTCCACTCTATTAGTCGTCATCTCGGTAGTCACCCCTTTTCTATCCATACATCATTCACACAGTTCATCCATCATTTCGTTAGTCCCAATGACATAGTATAATATACCTAACTATTATTAGTTAGAGCATGCACACAATCAATGAATGACAGATTGGCATTCCAATTATAATAATACTCACTTCAATAACATGTAGGATAAGTTAGCATCCGCTGTCGATTTTTGTGCGTTCCAGAAAAAGACTTCGAAAATTTGTACAATATTATGTATTTCATTTAAATAAAAATTCGAGCGCATGTAAAACCTACATGTTACGGCCCACTCCATCTCACAGAGAAGGGGCCTCTATCCCAACAGTGGGAACATTCTAGGCTCACTATTATTGTGTATTTATGTAGTGAAACCATGCCATCATTACAGCTGAACTATGCCGCTAACACAATGTGTCTGGATGTTGCGCTAAACCAGATTAATGACCGGATATAACATAATATAAATGATGCAGTTAATGACGCTGAAACAGGTAGATAAATGAGTCATCCTACTGTTAATAATAATTTCGGTTATATTTTCCTTCTATGTCTAACCACAGCAAATATAAAAAGATAAAATATTTTTATTTCACACTAGCTACTGCCCGCGACTTCGTCCGCGTTAAATTTCTTGTTTCCCCGACCCTTCCCGTCGCGTCGAATCGCCTACCCGTGCGATTTTCCCCGTTTTTGCAATATTTTTCATTACTGCTCCGCTTTTCTTAGTTGTAGCGTGATGTTATATAGCTTATAGCCTTTCTCGATAAATAGGCTACTCAACACAAAAAGAATTTTTCAATTCGGACCAGTAGTTCCTGAGCTTAGCGCGTTCAATCAAACAAACATACAAACAAACTCTTCAGCTTTATAATATTAGTATAGATAAACCTACATGGGCACTTATGAAACGTCAGAAGCTATGTGCACGGTTTCAATTTGTTGATTCCTATGGAGTAGAGCCAGCAAAAATCTCCATAAATATGAAAATCCGACCCAGAGGTACCGTATTACCTAGTGACTGGGTTGTGGAAGTAAAATAGGCAGGTGCTCTATGTGAAATACTGGTGCTCGTCTGCATCCGGTAAGTTTAGAAGTCTAATAAGATGATAACTGAATGGACTCAATATTCAGTAATCATCCGCTCCCGTAGGTACCGTAGAGATGGTAAAAGAAATAAAGGAAGGCAAGAGAAGAGATCGGAGGAAAAAATAAAATTAATAGCCAGTCCCAACTGGAAGAAAGTGGCTGGAGATAGAAAACAAAGGAAGATGTTAGAGGCGGCCTATGCCAAGAGACACACTGAACACAGAGACATTCTGTAAAATATTACAATATTTTAGACAAAAACCTTTAAAAGTTCAAGATAAAAGGCTCATTTATAAATTGTTTGATAATAATGAAATACTGGAATACAATGTATCGACTAATTTTGTCTCAATTGAGATACTGTTTAAAATTAGCAATGTTAATCGACTTGTGTGACCGTACCAAAAATATGCCAAAAATCCAACGAGTAAGATTGTTTCGAACCCCAAAGTAAAAGGACGAGGTTCAAAATGATGAGCATCGGACATGTCAATCAGATACCCAGAAACATTTTTATGTCTTCCCAAAATTATCATTTATTGACATCGTATTATTCATGAAAATACAGCAGTACGTTAAAGTAATCGGTTCCATTTACAATCTGCCATTGAATTCAGGGAACCGAAGGGTAGTTCACTTATTTCTGTCGTCTGGAACACGCAATTATTGTGTAATTCAAGACAAAGAATGACTGACCTTTGGTAGTAAAAACATTTTTTTTTTTCTTGCGAACCTCTTATGCCACTTCTTGACCTCAAACTCGCCTGATCGAAAGCGATGGATGAGGTCTATCTAACATTGTATTCTACATATCATCACGACTGCAATCTTTAACGGGTCAGGCTGAAGAGTCCTTATACACTCACATTTTGCCAGTTAAGGTCCAAAAAAGGGACAAGCACTTTATCACTAACCAAGCTTGCAAAAATCCAAACTTCAGGCTGCGTTTGCCAGAGTCACGAGATCTGTTCGGAAGAGTTACCGTGGCCCTGGCATATAAGCAACTGAAGGAACACGGGTACGTTTTAGTCAGTAAAAGCGGAAGACGTCATTTGATGATTTCCCACCCACAAAAAAAAAGGCTGTGTTTGAGAAATTCCAAATAGAAAAACACAAAATAATCCACTGCTGAACATTATTCTCTCCCAAATGAAGGACTTGTCATAATCGCAACGCTTGACAGACGGGTTGGTGATCGCAATATGGTGGGAAAGTGCTCAGAGAACTCCTTAGAAAGAACTCCAGAGAACTCCCTTAGTCGCCGTTTACGACACCCATGGGAAGAAATGGATGAATTAGTCTGCTTAGTATTAAGTATCTTGGGTATGGATGCAACCTGCTTGGCATGCTGCTGAACAGATGAAATAGGTCGTGTCTCGGTATTAAAACATCTACTTAATTACATATTTCAGTACTTACGCCAAATTGACTACAGTTTGGCGTTCATTGGAATTCTTTCTCATATCGGGATAACCTTTAGAAGCCCTAGCTTTATTGATGTAACGGGAACACTTCATTGTTATGTTCATACAAAAACCGCATAAAGAACTCAGAATCATGAGCGGATTTCAACAACGGATAGACACGAGTCAACACACGGACGCAGCAAATATTTGCCAACAGCCATACCCCATTTAATTGGCAAATAAACCACCCGCATTCTACTTTATTGAGTTTTGGGATATAAAAATATCATAGAGCAATAGTCCATATTCGCCGATTTAATCGGTTTGAAAAAAAGTTAGATTTCAAAGTAATTTGTAAGCCAGTTTATAAAGCAAGTTGCAAAGTTAAGACTTATTTAAAAGCAACGTCAGATAAACTAGTAAACGTTCATTTGTTCACACACCAACACAATATTTTCCGCGTGCCCGATGCAGTACAAACAATTCAAAAGCATTACAATTAAAACAATACTTAATAACTTAATTTCTCACTTCAATAAATATTCGACCAAAATCATCTGTTATCGTATTAAGTATCAGTTGGCCGCAATTGATCCAATTCACTGTCGTTTACTGGACACCACTGGTTAGTAACCGCAAAACGTTTTATGTAGAACCAGACAGCGATGTATCTTAAACTCTATTTTGTAAGCAATAAGGTGGTAAATGGGTTGTCTTAGCGGACCAAAGTTTGTGGAAGACAGCCGGTAATCAGGTTACTGACAATATTCAATTAAGGACGCTACAGTCTGGTGTAAAAGCTGTAGGAGACGGATCTTCGTAAATGAATGGGTAAATAAAATTACTTAGAAATATGTTTCTTTTTCCATTACAAAGCCTTTATGTTATAAAAAAGCTGGTCAAGCCAGTTCAGAAATTATAATTTTAATAAATATGGAAGTAACCATAATTCAAAAAAATATGATACGAATTCATCAAAAAAGCAAAATAATTAGTGTGATAGGTTATAAGACCGCTATTTAGTTTACCCAAAAGGGTGAAAATATATGACTATGGCCGATCTAAACCAACATACAAATCTTTCCAAATAGTTCAAGTAGTAGCAAAGTTCGAAACTCCTAAATACCAGCCTATTAACATAGCTCCCACCGCAGGGCCTCTTCTCGCACAGAGAAGGCACGAAGCATTGATAACAACGCTCGCCCAAGACGGGTTGGCGATTACAGACTTATATCCTAACGAATATTATAAATACGAAAATGAGCTTGTTTGTTACGCTTTCACGCTAAAACAACTGAACAGAACTAAATCCAGGTTTCCTCACAATGTTTCCTTCACCAGCTGGCCCCAACATAGTTGAGATCAGTTGAGGATATGTTAGGGTCAGCTACCAGACTAACCGGATGCAGCTGAATAACAATATTTTACATGGAGCGACTGCCTATCTAACCTCCGCAACCCTGGTAAGACGGGTTGTCAAATTTTCAGGCTTCTGACGAACCTTTTTTTTTAGCCTACGCTATCCCACTGCTGAGCAAAGGCCTCCCTCAAATCCTTCCAGTCCTCCTCTTCATGGGCCATCTTGATCCAATCCTTGCAGTACGCGTCTAAGTCGTCTCGTCACCTCTTCTTCGGCCGGCCTCGGTTAGGCCGTCCATCCTCAGGCACCCACTGTGTGGAGACTATTGCCCAGCGGTCACTGTGCATGCGGCTGGTGCAAAGACTATTTATATTCTCTATGGGCTGGTGTGACCCACCCAATCCCAATCTGACGAACCTTAATTAATATTTATTTATTTGTTGTGTTGTTTGTTTGTTTGTGTATGAAAGATCTACGAATGACTGCCAGAAACATGCCATTAGAAAAGACCTACATGTGAATTTAAAAAGTCACATTAGCACCTGCCCGCATTTTAAACCACATAGTTGTAAACAAATAATATGAACTCCCTTTCCACAGCAACAATACAGCTGAAAATTATTTCGTAACACTCTCCCATATTTCACACGAAGTAATATTTAGTACAGCGTATGGCTCCAAAAGTTTTTTGCGGCATTAAAATGTCGTTAACAACACAAAATCGTACGTTCACACATATATCATATTTATTGGCAATGTAAACCTGCATGAATTTATATTTATGTGGCTAGATATTGCTTGTATTTTGTTTTTGTCGATGGCATTTTGAAGTTTGCTTTTGCATTGACCGAATAAATGCAAAGTAACGCTTAAAGAGTTAAATTTTCGGGAGTCGATTGCTGACTCCCGGCCACCGTAGGCACGAGCTTGCGGGCAGCGAGCAATGGGTAGCTCGCCACCCGGTAAGGACCAAGCTCGGGTCGACAGCGCGTAGTGTTCCACGCACGCCTCAAAGACATGTCAGCAGCACTGAAGGGGTCTGCTAGGACCGATGCCTGCCGGGGTCGCGTGATTGTTCGGAAGAGATACCGTGACCCTGGCACATGGGCAACTGAAGGAACACGGGTGGCTTTTAGTCAGTAAAAGTCTGACACGCCCTCCCGCTCCGCCCAGAGCGGGAGAAGTCATTTGATGATTTCCCATCCTTAAAAAAAAAGGGTTAAATTTAATTTGTCCCAAAATAATCACGATCTATTCGAACCTGTCCCTTGTTAGCCTCCTCCAGATATGCCTTAGTTGCACTTACCTCGTTGTTGCTTATGTACAAGTTGAGGAGGCTGGAGGCTAAAATTTATTAAAGCTTCCCCAAGATATCCTGGTTAAGCAGCCGACCTCCTAGGTTACCCTGCGAGATGGCATACGGAAAAAGAAAATACATTAAGAGCACTGTGGAAGTGAATAGGAATTATAATCCGGATAGTTATTCTAAAAATGAGTTGAAAATTTTCAAGTTAAAGATGCCAGGGTTTTTTTTGGATGGGAAATCATGAAATGACTTCTCCCGCTCTGGGCGGAGCGGGAGGGCGTGTCAGACTTTTACTCACTAAAACCCATCCGTGTTCCTTTAGTTGCCCATGTGCCAGGGTCACGGTATCTCTTTCGAACAATCTCGCGAACCTGGCAGGCATCGGTCCTAGCAGACCCCTTCAGTACAGCTGACATCTCTTTGAGGCGCGCGTGGAATACTACGCGCCGTCGACCCGAGCCTGGTCCTTACCGGGTGGCAAGCTACCCATTGCTCGCCACCAGCAAGCTCGCGCCTACGGTGGCCGGGAGTCAACTATTGACTCCCGACGCCCGGGGCGTCTCCTCCTGCGGCGGCTAGGGACGTGAAGGCGCAGAGACTGCCACTCCCTCACGCACCCCGCTTCCTCCTTCGCGAGCATTACTGCTTCGTAGAAGGAGGTGACGGCTTCCCGTGCCCTCTCGCTCCATACCATGGCTCGCACCAGGGCCGGACGCGAGAGGTCGCTGCCGCCGATCGCCTCCACGAGGACTACAACTGAACTCAGAACATGACTCTGAACCTATGCAATAAAAAAAAAACCAGGATTATTTAAAAGAAAATTGCTTTTCCATACATTTACACCCCGTAGGTATTGTACTTTTCTATAAAACAGCAGAGTTTCTTTTTATAACCAACGAAAAACATTTAGGCTAGGACTTCTAAAACCATGTGCTGAATTCATGATAACAGTTTGTCGAAGTCCCTGCCACCCTATATACATACTTTCTTTCTGGCCTACTATTAACGCAGTTGTGATACGGTAATCTCCTGGGTACTAATGCCAAGTAAAAAACTATTTAGGGTGGTATCCATTATAAAGCTTCTTCATAAAAGCGCGACGCGACTTTTGTAGAACAATTTCTTTCCATGAAGTTTTTATAGACATTGTCGTCACACTGTTGCGTCTTGCCTGTTTACGGAAGCCCTAATGTAGATGATTAAGTGAGCTATTAAAACAAAAATATTAAATTAATAGCCTTTCTTAATCTTCTTAAAACGAATCAGCTTCACGGCTACATTAACATTAATTTACCAATCTTCACCTCATCTCATTAATGGACTCCAAAAAAATATTCAAATCCATCAAGTCTTAAAATCCCAACATGAAAGCTGTATACTTGTGAACGCTCCAAAGGAAAATAAATCTACAGTCCCGTACAATAAAGTTACAATTTTCTTGTCAGGGGCAAATTGAGGGTTTTCAGCGTCGGGTGTTTGGCATATCCAGTTTCTGTTGATCTCTGTGTTCTCATACAATAGTAGTTGTACATCTCATGATGGAGCTAGTTTCTAGAACGTTCAAACACCATCCCTACTTCGGCCAAGCAGCTTCCAGGGTATGTAGCATAACATAGCATAATCAGCCTCCCACAGCTGTTCCCACAGCTGGGACACAGCACACACCTCTGGGTGAGAGACAGCGCGCTGAAATCTACCACACGGGCCAAAGTGCGGGTTGGTATGTAACAACGTATCTTCGAATTTTTAGTTCTAGGTCATGCTGGTTTCCTCATGATGTTTTCATTCATCGTTTTTTAAAACAGTGGTGATGAAATTATTTAAACAAAGTAAAACGTCTATTTGGATTCACACCTTCGACCTACAACTCAATAAAGATGCAAAGTAATCTGTACGATTACCGTTTAGCACGATTATGAAGAAAGCTTACTCGTCTATCTATTTGGGGGAGGCCTATGTCCAGCAGTGGACGTCGTTGGATGATGATGATGAGAGTCTCTGGGTTCAAATTTACGACCCACAACTCGTAAATCGCGGGTTCGTATACCAAAGTATTTGATATTTCAATAGAAATGAGATATTTTAGCTTTGTCTCAGGGATGGCAACGTTCCTGAAATTCTTCTGATAATGAAAATGTCCACTGGCAGCAATGCGACCAACAATGCTGATTTGACATAAAAATAAACACTTTAACAGTTTCCGCTTCAATTCTAGATGTATGATAGGCTACACCCACACACACCCACACCACACTATTTAAGGGGCTACTTAAACCAACGAAGTATAGATACCATAAACACCTTGAGGAGCAGTGGTGGCCCAGTCGTATCGGCCCAAAATTACCAGTTGTAAGTCGTAGGTTCGAACTCAGGCAGGCGCTTTACTATGTGTAAATAATTTCATCACCACTGATTTCAATACGGTGAAAGAAAACATCGTGAGGAAACCTGCATGTCCTAGTACCAAACATTCGAAGAGATGTGACATCTACCAACCCACACTGGGCCCGCGTGGTAGATTACGGCCCACTCCCTCTCACCGCGAGGAAGCCTGTGTCCCAGCAATGGGAACAATATAGGCTGATTATGATGATATTGATGATGAAACATTTACGACGAATACATACATATTGGTAAGGTACGGCAAGAAAAAAAATGTGTAGTAAGTTCTACGCAGGTGTGAGGCTCAACTCTAGCTTTGTATTGCAGCAGACACAGGGCCGAGCCGCCCCTGTGTGCGAAGTGTGCGGCGCACACAGGCGCCAAGACAATAAAGGCGCCGCCATCGAAATTATTTTTGTTACACTTACACAACAACATATTCTTTGTAGGGGAGTATCGATAAGTAAGTAGGTACAATAGGCGCAACATATGCCTTGTAAATAACAAAAAAAATTATAATGCGCTTATTGTACCAGACTTCTAAGATAATTTTCACGTGTCTGGTTTAATATTACGCTTTGGGTTTTAGTTAACACTAGTTACGAACTCAGCGTTAAAATCAAAAGAACCGCCGTGAGTTGGTTTGAATGAATTATGAACGTAACTCTATGCGAGGCGTGCGAAGCAAGCGGGGTGGGGTGACGGGGATTCCCCGACTTTAAGGAACGAGAGTGGCAAAACAATTGAACAATCAGTCAATTGAAAGTGTGTGCAAGGTGCGCATTGACATTTTATAATAAGATTAAGTTCTAGCTCTAAAAACAATATACAGTTTGTGTGTTAGTGATTGTTTTAACGTGTTTTCATGAGTGATAGTACTCAAGATAAAAAAATTGAGAGGTGTCAAGGGACACCCGGATGGAACGAAAGTTCCTTTCCAGGATTCATGATTGTTATTATTTTTTATTATTTATTATGTACAAAGAACCTGTATACACTCAACAAAAATATTCTCTGTCTCTCTCTAGCCCCTTTCGCAACGAGCGATAAAGAACTTCGTTCCAAAAAATAAAATATACGGTCGAATTGAGAAACCTCCTCCTTTTTTTGACGTCGGTTAAAAAGTGTCGTTACAACTCATTCTCTTAATTTTTTCCGTCTAGCCCCCTTTCGCAACGCGCGATAAAGAATTCGTTCCAATAAAATAATAATATCTGGTTAACAGAATTTAATAAGGAAAAGAAAACAAGAAGAAGAACGTGATAAAAATACAACTAAAATAAGTATGTAAATATTTTACGGCTCTACCATTCACTTCCAAAGAATCATTAGAGACAGAAACCAGTCATTTTATCGATGAAGATGTTATAAAATCTGATTAAAAAAAAGGCTTCAAGTACGTGCTTTTTATGTAATTTTCTATACAAAATAAATATAACTTTAGTCTATTTGTAAAAACATTTTCTTTTTTAATTTCATTACAAGCCCTGCTCAGCTTGGGACTAAACGGCGGAGTTTGATTGTCGAGAAATATTAATTAATTTATTTATTTTATCATACATAATTATTCATAGATAGATAAATCAGTTTATTCAGACAGGTAGATAGGTACTCATATGTCTTTGTTTGTCTGTGTTTAATTTAAGATGATGTCGCCAAAGTTACGTCCGTGCCTCTGCCTGATACACCATTGTCACCGCCAAGACAATTATCGTCACCAATACCAACTTTTTCCAAAGATGACCCTGGACTCTGGCCAAAGGTTTTCAATGCTACTTTGATCCAGTATTTAATAGATAATCCGATTAAACAAATTAAACTGTATAATTTTCTCCGTGACTCTTCGGGGCGAAAATTTTCCGAGTATTATTATGAAAGGCATTTAGGAAACGGTGAAGAGTATTACAGAGAGTGGCTGCTGTATTCAGTGTCCAAAAATGCGGTTTATTGCTTCTGTTGCAAGCTATTTGAATCAAAACATAACAATAAATTCTGCGAGGGAATTAGTGATTGGCAACATCTAGCTTTGTATTGCAGCAGACATGAGAAATGTTCTGCTCATTTCAATAATTATAAAAAATGGACAGATTTATGTCACGCTCTTATAAATAAAAACACTATTGATAGTATTCAACAAAAACTTTTAGGGGTTGAAAGAAAACGGTCAAAATGAACAAATAACAAAAAAAAACATAAGTTGAAACATGAAGATTCGTGAAAAAAAGAGGCGCTTCATAGGTTTCACACACAGGCGCTGTGGGGGGTCGGCGCGGCCCTGCTTACACTGGTGGTTATTCCTCGTGTATATCTCTACACATTACAATAGTCAGCCACATTGCCACAGACGGATCTGACAAAACAGGCATTTTGTCTGTTTAGATTTTAGACGTCAGGCATTTGCTGACGTCCGTGTTATTTGGTTACGCGGATTTATTGTTTTGATAACAGTGGTATCAATTTCTAGTATTGTTTTGGTTTGTACGAATGTTTGGATTCTATTTTAATGACGCTCCGTATCTTATTTATTGTGTTGATTGTTCTCTTTGTTTTCTTCTCTGAATTGTGTTGTTATTTCATAAAGAAACATAATTCTATTGAAACATGAGTTTCAGTACGTTTTCTTTTTTTTTTGTGTTGTTTTTTCTATTGAAACCCATGACGTATAGGTATTATGTGAAGGTTACTTAGTATATATTTATTTAACTGATAGTTCAAGTAACATTATCCCCTGCCAGGCCCGCGGATTATTCGAAAGATTCACCGTGGCTTCGGCACAGGCAACTTTAGAAACACGGGTGGGTTTTAGTCAGTAAAAGTCTGACACGCCCTCCCGCCCCTCACAGAATAGGAGAAGCCATTCGATGATTTCCCACCCAAAAAAAAAAATAACACTGTCAGCGGCGGTTGACCCCAAAAAAAAGCAATTCATTTTGTTTTAGTTTTCTCGTAGAAAGATATTGATTCCCATCGCGACTGCTTGGTTTCGCAGCTTTATTTAATTTGACACCGTATTTAGTAGAAATAAATAGCATCTTAAGATGTTAGCACATCTTAAAGCATTTCCTACGTTCGAAAAGCTGACCACGAACGAATCTCTGTAGGGTTTCACAACAAATCTGCAGAATCAAACAGACATAAATGTCCTATCAAACCCTTACTGACTAGGGCATCAAACCCAACTTATCCCAAGTCGTAAACCCTAGAGTTGGTACAGTTTTATGACTTGCTCAAGAATCTGTCGTTCCCTGTCCCTGACAGATGTCACTCTGTCCGTTCCAGACAGGGTTATCATACGGCTCATAGATTCTGTTCTGATTACTTATAGTAGAAATGTTATTGTTCTATTGAGTATTGTTGAAGACAATGGTTAGTTATTTCAGGCTTCAAAATATTTAACGTTTTAATGGCAACTTTTAATAAGACACTTAAAATGCCAGTATCATGTAGCTTTAGATAAAATATACTAGCTATTAGCCCCTAAGAAAACTAAACAATTATTAAAACTTTTATAAATTTCAGACCAAGAATTTGTACAAAATAACGTTATCACTTTAAAAGTAGGTACCAGAATCGAGTGAAGACACAATCTTAATAACTCTAAAGAACTGGCGACGATTTCATGGCTGGTTGAAAGCCTTTCCGTTACATTAATTCCGCCAACGACTGAAATTTGGATAAAGCGGACCGCCTGAAACCAGTTTTCAGCGTACGGATGAATATTGCAGTCATTTACGACTTGTCCAGTAATTTAATTTATAGTTTTCGTTTGAATATTGTCGCTTTGCATTTTTAAAGTCTTTTGGTTAATAATGTTGGAGGTTTTGTACAGTGTTTTGGTAGAATTGAAGTTTTCTTTGCTTTAAGTTTACTTTTTACTAACACTAGTTTGTAAGCTCGCATCGTACTAACAAATATGGATGTAATCGCAAGATGTATCTGAATTAAATAATTATTATTATTTGCGGAAAAGGTAATTAGCAGAAAAAAGATTTGTTGGTTTGTTTTGTTTTTACTCGGCCGATTTTATGTTTTTAAATTCAATATATTACAAGTAAAAATTCTGAGATATTGATCCTTCCAGCAGTGCTGGCTCTGTGGAAACCGCCGCAATTTACGAGTCGTGGGTCGTAGGTTTTTTTTTTGGATGGGAAATCATCAAATGACTTCTCCCGCTCTGGGCGGAGCGGGAGGGCGTGTCAGACTTTTACTGACTAAAACCCACCCGTGTTCCTTCAGTTGCCCATGTGCCAGGGTCACGGTATCTCTTTCGAACAATCACGCGACCCTGAAAGGTCGAAGGTTTGGCACCACATCAGGCACTTTACTTCGTGTAAATAATTTCATTGACACTTATCTCCAAACGGTGAAGGAAAACATTATGAGCTTGTCCTAGAACGAAAATACGATGATATTTGTATCATCTACCAACCCGCACTGGACTCGCGTAGTGAATATCGGCTCACAGAGAAAACGCTCGTGTCCCAAGAGTGAGAACATTATGAGCTGATTATGCGATCCTTGAAAACACTGTTCTAAGTTGATTTCCATCAATTATTTATCTAACTACTGATGCTCATGCTGCAGCTTCAAGATGAGCTGAAAATTATGATAGTGGAACGTGATCATCAAGATCGATGTAGGACTATAAATAAGACAAAAATTATATGTTTAAGTTGTACTCTTTTTACAGAAATGTGTTTGATGCCGTGTTTTAGGGGTACAACATAAACAAAGGTTCACGAAAACGCAAGTTTGTTTAAGTTTTTATGAATTTTCGTATAAAATGGTTATTTTTACAAGAATCGACTATTATCATCATTGGCACCTTTATTCCATCCACTTCTTCGGAACACGCTTTTGAGCTCTTGAAAAGGTCCCCTATACTCTGCTATAAGACTCATCTAGGTCTTACTCGCTGAATTTTGTTCCCACTGGACTGTAAATCAAAGAAATAATAGTAACAAATCAAATCAAAATATTTTATTCCACATAAACCTACATGGACATTGGACATTTATGAAGCATCAGAAGCTAAGTGCACTGTTGCAATTTTTGATCCTATGGAGAAGAGCCGGCAAGAAACTTCACGGTTACTCCTTTAAAAATAATTAGCTTTTACAATAGACATAAAAACAACACCATAAAAAAAACACCAAATAGACAACACACTCACTCACTCTCTGCTTTTAATAGATTTTATGCTCACAATAATTTCTCAATATACGTTCGTCAGCGTGTTCTGTATTCGCCATATTTTCAGTTTCGAAGGCATTCGTTTGATACAGAACCATGCTATCTCCACAGACCTATTATTATATAATAGTACTTACGGTTCTACTTGGACGGGTGTGGTTCAAATCAAAAGATTCAGCGTGAATACAATACTAGTGCTATATCATTCTAGCTACTCATTGGTGACTTGAGATTGTAAATAGCGTTTGAATAGCATCATGAAATACAACATAACATACATATTACATAATCAGCCTATAATAGTCCCAGTGTTGGGACATAGGCATTTTCTCGGTGAGAGAGCTGGCCGGCAGGTTGGTGGTCTTCTAATGTTTTTATTCTCGAATATGCCTGTTTCTTCACGATGTTTTCCTTCACCTTTTTGAGAGCAGAGGTGATGAAATAATATCCACAAAGTGAAGCGCCTGCCTGGGTTCGAACCTACAGCCTACAACTTGTATGATGCGGCTGTTACCAGTGGGTCACCACTGCTCTACATCTATACGATTAATGTGCCTTTTTCTTACGTTTTGTTTCTAAAAAACCGGCCAAGTGCGAATCGGACTCGCGCACGAAGGGTTCCGTACCATTATCGGTAAAAAAATCACGTTTTTTTATAAGGAGCCCCCCTTAAATATTTGTTTAATTTTGATTTAACTATTTAATTTTATAGTGAATATATAACTAAATATTCTGTGAATATTTCAAGCGTCTACCAGTTTGTTATACAACAAACGTTATTTTTTACGGGAGCCCCCTTTTTTTTGGATGGGAAATCATCAAATGACTTCTTCTAGAGCGGGAGGGCACGTCAGACTTTTACTGACCCATGTGCTGGCACATGCGTGACCCTGGGGTCACGGTATCTCTTTCGAACAATCTCGCGACCCTGGCTGTCGAGAGCCCCCTTAAATATTGATTTTATTATATTTTTAAGTATTTGTTGTTATAGCGTCAACAGAAATACATCATCTGTGAAAATTTCACCTGTCTAACTATCACGGTTCATGAGATACGGCCTGGTGACAGATGGACGGACAGCGGAGTCTTAGTAATAGGGTCCCGTTTTACCCTTTGGGTACGGAACCCTAAAAATAGCGGCCTTATTAGAACAGCGCATGTCACGCCAGGTTTTTTTAACAACCAACCATCACGCCTGTAACGCGAAAAGGGTTAGGCATTGGTGTACAGCCAAATTTCGCCGCTTATCTTTAAGGTTGGTAAATGGGGCCGAGCCCATTGCCATCACCCGGGCACAAAACTAGCCTTCAGACTTTTACTGATAAATTACTGATGGATAAACCAAAGAACACTTTGTCCGACCTGGGAATTGCACCCAAGACCTTATGCTTAGCAGTAGTGCTTGCGACAACTTTGAAAACCGGCCAAGTGCGAGTCGGACTCGCGCACCGAGGGTTCCGTACAAACCTGCAGGTATTCACGATTTATGCATAAGGTTTATGTTTAAGAAATTAAATGTTTTTTATTTTTATATTTGAGTTGACTGAATGAAAGGTAAATTGTGGTTTACGATTTATGACGTATTAAAAAAAAAACTACTTACTAGATCTCGTTCAAACCAATTTTCTGTGGAAGTTTACATGGTAATGTACATCATATTTTTTTTTTAGTTTTATCATTCCCTTATTTTAGAAGTTACGGGGGGGGGACACATTTTACTACTTTGGAAGTGTCTCTCGCGCAAACTATTCGGTTTAGAAACCTCAATGTCATTTTTGAAGACCTATCCATAAATGCTCCACACGTATGGGTTTGATGAATTTTTTTTTTTTTGAGTTTCAGTTCTATGTATGGAGAACCCCAAATATTATTGTTTTTTTTTTTCTATTTTTGTGTAAAAATCTTAATGCGGTTCACAGAATACATCTACTTACCAAGTTTCAACAGCATAGCTCTTATAGTTTCGGAAAAAAGTGGCTGTGACATACTCGGACAGACAGACAGACAGACATGACGAATCTTTAAGGGTTCCGTTTTTTGCCATTTGGCAACGGAACCCTAAAAAATACTTTTATCAGAAAACCTGTGCAATAATCGTTCTTACGAGCAGTCAAACATCTTCCAACTTGCACCATTAGCCAGCTTAACGCTAATACTATTGTGGGACACACCGCAGCGGCTATAGGATCTAGATTGAGCTGCAAATATTTTTATCCTGTCTTATTTTGTTTGTGTCCCAGCAGTGGGAACGTTATAGGCTGATAATGATTATTTTGTTTCAACTTTTAAACTATGTCATCTTGGTACGAATACTTCAAAATTTGTCTTATGAAAATGGAAATCTACCAATCAAAATGTATTAAACAGATGCAATTTTTGAATCTTCTTTTAGAGTTAGTTCTTTTTATGATAATCATGTAAGACCCTTAAAAGTTCACAGCTTAATAAACAGAGTACAAGTACGGTCACATCAAATGGCTTCTTTCACTCTGGGCGGAGCGGGATGGTGTGTCAGACTTTTACTGACTAAAACCCACCCATGTTCCTTCAGTTGTTCATATGCCAGGGCCGCGGTATCTCTTGCGAACAAATTTCGCGACCCTGGCAGACAGACAATAGCTTACCTCCCATCTTTCACCGTATGCCCTATCACCTACACACGTGAGATGACTGATTCAGCGAACGGTATTCGCGTTCAAACAAGTTAAACAACTATACGATTAAATTTTTTCGTGTTATTTTTGCCATCAACACGTTAAGAAACGACAAACAAATCTCACATACCTATTATTTCACACCGCACACATCAAACATACACCTAACAACAAGAAAATATTACATAAAACATCCATAAAACCACAAAAATATCAAATAACCCTGAACCCATAATACTCCTAGCAACATTTCAACAAGTAAGTATACAGCCCTAATATTTTGTACTTACCTTTTATGTTCCGCTAACGCAATACGATTTGTGGTTACAACTCGAAACTTTGATTTTGATGTGGCTAGGGTTGTCAAGCGTAAAATTTTGTTGTGAGAATTGTTTAATGATTGAAATATTTTAGTGAATAGTCAGTTAGATATTGACATGATATTAAATGTGGTATTGGAACTACTTTCAAATAAGTGTATGAGGCTGGCACTGGAGCGTAAGAATTAGCACAAGAAGAGAGAGTTCTAGGCCCAGTGGTGAATGATGCCGGACTGTTTATGATAATGATCCATAAGTTTTTTTTTTTCTTTCTAATAAGTACTTCTATTACTACCCTATCATTATTATATTTTTAAACACTTATCTCTGCTGGGTGGCAGGAACGTCAACGCACAACTGGCTACCATGGATTCAGTACATGGTTCCGAATCCCCCGCGCTGATTTTGTCGTCAGTTATAAAAGAAAAAAAATTGCTTGTCCATAGCATAGCATTTTGACCGCGTAGGTTAGTTACCTTTTGAAAGATTTTTTTTTTAACTTTCCGCGCATAGGGTTCCAAATCAGGTGCGGAATACATGGTTTCAGTATGTGTGTCGAAATTCCTGCCACCTTGAGTACATAATGATTATTTTTTTCACTTTTAGTTCGACTGATATTTTTTACGACAGATATTTTCTCTTAAGGTGGTGAAGTGAACTTTCCTTATCATTCATTTACACTTAGCTCCCATCTTTAAAAGAAGGAGACTGTTTAAAAACGTAGCAAGGTGTTGTTTGCACGAATAAAGTACCATCACGAAAAAAAAATACCTCACAGTTACGTAACTATCGAGAACGTTTTACTCGTGAAATAAAATTTCAAATATGAGAAAATATCTGTTTCATAATAGTTCGGTTTTGGGAAAAACATGTTCGTAATACCATACAATTTCTATCAATACTTTCGAGTCTTGCGTAAGTATTTCAGCCTACATAAACAAATAATAAAGTTTGTTTGTTAGTTTGAACTCCGTAATCTATTTTAGCTTTTGATAGCCTAATTCGTCAGAGTTGCAAATAGCCTCTTTATTGTGCATTTAAAATCACACTGCGACCGTTAAGAATCGAGCAAAATGAAAAAAAAAATCTAAAACAAACAAAACGCTCAGCGAATACCAAGTGATAGCGTGGGCAGGCGATGCAATGTGACGGAATGGATTGAGGGAGCAAGAAATTTCACGCGAACGAAGTCTCGGGTTAAAGCTTGTCTAAGATATTTATGCTCATTACTGTGTAAGTAACAAATCTTACCAAGGGGTATCTATTTATTTATTTTAAATAGAATGGCCGAAGCCAATTACACTATTTAAACATATAATAAAACCATTTTGACATTTACAATTCATTTAACACAGTCATGCATTCTTCTCACAAAAATTCAAACATTCTGACAGTATCATCTTCCATTCATTTGCAAACATATCAATATCTGTGTTTAAGTTCAGGAGAGCGTTAGTAGCTGCTAATGTCCGAGGAATAGGTGACTTAGAGTGCGCAATAGTACGGCAAGTTGGAACAGCCAGCAAGCGGTGTTTTCTGCCACGACAGTAATTGTCTGGGATAAATAATTTACAGATATCATTGTGCAAGTCAGGAGCATCAATAATCCCCCTAAGAATTTTAAATATTACAGTCATCTAATCACGCGACCTTCGCGCGCTTCTAGAGAATTAAAGCTTAAGGCGCGGACTGACTACGATTTTAAATGCTACATGCTACAGCTCCAACAAATAAGGTTGAAAATTGAATAAATATTTGGATTGACGATGTGACTAAGCTGCGAATTGGCATTTATTTTACGGGTTTTATTTAGATTATTCGGACTACACACATTAAATTAAATAATTGTCCGGTTAAAGTTTTAAAGTAATGTTTATTCTATTGAACTCTTTAAAAAAAAAATGTTGTTATCGCTGAAAATACAGAGATGTTCGACGTCAAAGTTTTTTTTGTGAAACAATTTTTATTGGGAATATCAAACAATTTTTCACTATTCTATTCGATTAGAATTTTTCTTTAAACCCTTCTCTGTCCACTGTATTTTTTGTGTCGTATATTTTCATTGCGTTACGTCATACTCGATTGTCAAAGACACCAGTGTTTTGTGAATATTGAGGTAACAGCGCGCCTTAAGCAACCCAACAGAAATTTAGTGGGATACAAGTATCTTATTACCCAGTAACTGGGTTGTGTGTGGAGGATTGAAAGGCAGTCACTCCTTGTAAAATACCGGTACTATACCGATACTGAAAGCCAAAAAGGCTAGGCAAATGATGACTCTACACTTAAGTAACAAAAATCTAAAATCCTACACTGTCCGCACACAGCCATCGATCTTTCCTACCACACATTATCATCCCGAACATATGATTACCGTCCTTCAACGTTCTCATTTACCTGTCGTGACAGCCCTACTGTTATGAAGCGTGTCAGCCCTGACCTTGAGCTGTCAACACGCGACGTAACCTGGGTTGTCTCCAAACAAAGTTACTGTATTTATTCTCCGTTACAATGTTGTGGCAAGCAGTTTTATTTACAATTAGGTAGTACTTAAAGCAGTGAACTACTTATTGACATGAATTTTGTGGGCCTTGCAGTTTTTAGTATGATTTTAAGTACTTACTGAAATATTGTATTTATACGCAGGCTACACATCAAGCTATGGAATTCTAATATAAACTCACATTGTATGGGATTTCCGTACAATGAGAGGTCAGCTTAAACTGGAAATGTTTAGCTTGATATGTAGCCGTATGTACCAGTAGGGTAATTGCGTAACACACTTTACAGTAGGAAGGACAGTAGGAAGCTTTAATGTTGACAGTTCAACAACATTCATTGCGTTATTTACGTTGTTGAGCAGACAAATTTATCAAACATATGGAGCAATGAATGACCTTTATCCTTCAAAATAATTCAGTTTGTGATTACAAAACAAGTGTGCTGGCGTTATTTTTGTTAGCAACTTACCCTGCCTGAAACGATTAAAGGATTAATCAGAAAAAATACATAACATAGAACAACACAGCATAGATAAACAAAACTAACTCTCAGCTCCTTAGATTTAAAATAATGTATATGAAAATATATGAAGTCAGTTATCAAGATCCATAAGTTGATACAATTACATTATATTAAGATTACAAAAAAAGAAGCTTGTAAAAATGGAGATTAAGTTATCAAATCGTAAAAACCATAACAAACAAGAAATCCACAAATCCATACTTGTCTACACGTTCCAAAATTCACAAGTCTCAGTCAACAAAACTTGTAGATTCCAAACCTCCCTAGCGAACGTAACCCCAAAACCACTAGCCACACCGCACCACTAGTAAACAACTATTAACTACTAATAACCGTCTAATATCCCCAGGTGTTTGCCAGTTGCTGACAAGCAATGTCCTTATTGAGTCGGAAGCCGTCACGACCTCCAATCAACCTGTTGATTGGCCCTTAAGTGGCATTCGCTCTATCTACTGAGTAGCACCAAAGAATAAGAAAACTATACAGAAGTGAAACTCATGACACTACAGTGCAGAACGTTGATTGGCTTTCTCTGGTGGTTCAAATGGTGAAGGGCCTACCCAAATGGTCTTTCATCGGTATTGTTCGTCAATTCGTTGAGCTCAACTTGAGCAGCTGCTCAAGTTCTAAAATTAGGTACACGATTACTGAGTAATGATTGCACTGTCCGGACTTATCCAGTCAAATCTGTGTGGTTCTTTCCTCAAAAGACCACTCAGGAACTAATCTACATTGTCCTCACATAACAGGAGAACGTTGTTAGTAAACTTGCTTCACAGAAACTTTTCGAAGTAATTGTACTGAAAAAACACGATAGAGGTGCTAGTTAGGATTTTTTGCAATTTCCAAAGATCCTTAGTTTGTCTTACAGAAGTCACAATACACCAGGCTACTTCTACCCACGGTCGCCTCAGCCAAAACAATAACCCAATTGCATAAAAAACTCCAATTACAGTCTCGATTTCTCAAACCCACAAGGGGTTTTGGTATTTTGACTCACCAAGAATTGTTAAAAATCATACGGTTGTCCTTAGGCATGCACAAATATGGTCTAGAGTGGTCAATATTGCCGCTACCAATTTGGAATTGATGATGCCCCGAAACAGTGCCAATTTGTACAGTTTCGTTTCTACACGTTCTTATTCTATGTTAAAACTTTTGCTAGTTAATTACTGGGCTTAAGAAATGTGGCTCGATTTGTAGGTTGAATTGTATGTTCCAGCTATTTTCTGACTATAACAACTTATGTTAGACTACCTATACTAGTTAATCTTATACCATTTCACTAAGTACTGTAAATTGTGAAAGTTTCAGATGTTTGGATGTTTGTTACTCTACTTAATCAGGCATAAAAACATAATGAACTGAATCAAACCTACTCAAACTAGGCTAAAAATCGGCACTTTATGAACGTCAAAATTAGTTAAGACAGTCCCCCAAATCGCTAATGCAGATTTACTGGATTAACACAAAGAATCTCCACCATATCCCCAATCTCACCTTTTTTCAGGTTTGTTAAGTTCGTTTCTAGATCAACTTTTAGATTATGAAAATTCACTCATCAGTTAATCTTTCTAAAAATAATTTTCCGCAATTCCTATTTCCTTGGCGACAAATATTGGTAGACTGAAGAAAATTAACAAAAAAATATAGTGCAAATGCATTTTAATTTAATTCATGCAAACCATCAAATACAAGTTTACGAGATTTGCAAGAGAATATATGAAAAAAAAAAACAAAAACAAATATTAAATTAACCTATGGCCGCATTCATTTGATGTCAGGAAGTCATTTGATGATTTCTCACCCAGAAAAAAAGGCCCTCAGGCACGTTAGGTAAGAAATCGGACCCGAATGAAATAAATAAATTTTCATCTGTGTGAACTGAAATCCAATTCCAAACGAAATAATAAATAAGGCAGAATCAAGGAAAAAACCGGAATGAGAAAGTCTCGTCGACACACTACTTGACATGAAGAGCTTTTTGTTTATTAAGTAAGACAATACGAGTATGAGTGGTTTTTTTACGTGTGTACTTAATCTATACAAATAATTTAAGTATCTGTAGGAAGCCTTTTCTATTCATGGGTGTCGTGAGAGGCGATTATAGGATTTTTTTTTTGCGGGAGGGAAATCTCCAAATTACGTTTCCCGCTCTAGGGTGAAGCGGAAGGGCGTGTCAGACTTTTACTGACTAAAACGGACCCGCATTCCTTCAGTTGCCCGTATGCCAGGGCCTCGGTATCTCTTTCAAACAAATCTCGCAACCCTGGTAGGGACTAAAGGACTTACTAGAGAACGGACAGCAGCGTTCTCTATGCATTTTACAATCACACTGCGATCACCAACCTGCCTGCCAAGCGTGGCGATTTTGGCTAACGTCATCCAAATTGGGAGAGGCCTATGGCCACAAGTGGACGTCTTTCGGCTGAAATGATGATGATGATCTATTGTAACATTAAAATATTAGCGTTCTACTTAATGCATAGGCAAGGATATAATGGTACTTGTAAGAAAAACACGTGTTTAATTAAAATGTTTTGTCCGTCTGTATATTTGTTCCGGTTAATCTCCGAAACGAGTGGACCTTGTTTAACGTGACTTTCACTGGCAGATAGCTGATGTAATAAAAATAAATATAGGCTACTTTTTGTAGCACGTTGCCGTGGGCAAGATTACCGACATCCACACGTGCTGCAGTAGAGTAATAAAGCTCTTGTTTACCAATCTTCGGTTTCCACGGTAAATACATTTATATTGTTAAATAAGTTAAGCCCAGTAGGTGACCGCGCCAATCATGGCACGCAATCGTATTTTAGAGCTTTAGAAGTACAAGGGAAACTTTGCACACCTCAAAATATGGTACAAGACTTGGCCAGGAGCACTGCGATCGTACTGGATATCAATGGAATACCAATGTTTTCCAGCTTTTCATGAAATTTTATTGCATTTTTTTAATTATGCGTGTAGAAAACAGTGTCATGTATAATCTGGAAAAATGTTTATTGGCATTTTGCAGAGTTTATTCCAAATCTCATGGGTCAGCCACACGAGTCAAACTTCAAGGGTAAGCAACGCTTGCCGAGGTGGCTTTCCGTGGATGGTTGGCCATTAATTACATATCGAAACTCCTCCGTCCGTCCGTCGAGGCACGGGCCTCGGAAGCACGTTAAGTCGTTGGTCCCGGCTGTCATTTCGCAGATGTTTGACAGTCATTACGGATCGTCAGAAGCCCGAAATTACGGTAAACAGACTTACCAACTAGGTTCGAGAAGCAGTCGGTCTATGTAAACTGGTATTCAGCTGCATCCGATTAGTCTGTAATTTGACTGGCCTATTAATCTAGTGGTTAGTGACCCTGACTGCAAAGACTGCGGTCGTGGGTTCGATTTACACCCAGGACAAATCTTTTTGTGATGAGCAAAATCATTTGTTCTGTGTCTCGGTGTAATTCATCTATAATATGTATGTATTTAGAAATATATAAGTATATTTCTCAGTTGTCTGGTTACCATAGTCTGCCTAGTTTGGGATCAGATAACGGTGTGTTAGTTGTCCTAAGATATTGTTATTATTAGGCTGGTAGTCGGTCCCAATCCCAACATCGTTGAGAAAAAGGCTAAGCATATTGAATTTAAGTGATTCATACACATAGTTTGAAAGCGTACTCATCATCCGCAGCCTATAATGTTCCCACTGTTGGGACACAGGACTTCTCTCTGTGAGAGGGAGTGGGCCATAATCTACCACGCGGGCCCAGTGCGGGTTGGTACATGCCACATGTTTCCGAATTTTTGGTTCTAAGCCATGCAGGTCTCCTCGCAATGTTTTCCTTCGCCGTTTTGAGAGCATTGGTGATGAAATAATTTACAAAAAGTCAATAAATAAAATTAAAATTAAATTCATTTATTTCAGGCATAACAACCCATATTACAAAAATTTAGTTAAAATGTGGCAATGGTTACGTTCGAACACACTACCTACACCTCGTGAGTCGAGGCTGTTACCACTGGGCTACCATGGCTCCCGAAAGCGAACTCATTTGTTTCGAAACTGATATAATTTAAAAACAAATGAGTTCGCTGATTGTACGGTATTGAAGTGTGATCGCGGATTCACACCACAACATACTGTATAAATATAAAATACTGAGGGGTAATTGCATAATACACTATCAGTTGGAATCGGTTTTATTTTGACAGATCCTTAACATGGGGTTGTTTACGTTGCTAAGCAGACAATTTTTTCGAACATATAAAAAAATGGATTAGCCATAACCTTCAAACTGATTGAAATTCTGAGTAATGATGTGTTACGCAATTAGGGTGCTGTTCATTGATACCACAGTAGACCAAACCGGTTGTGTTTCATGAAATCGATATACATATAACCAAATAAATCACTGACACGAATAAAATAAAGAGGCTAAAAAAAATTCAAACAAAAATTTAAAAAGACCACGTAAAAATATAGTGGTGGGATTTTATTGCGGACAGGGTTTTTCAATCTAGGTGTTTAACCGAGCATTGAGAATCAATCAAAGTGCATCCCAGCGGTTTGCAAAACACACTGTTCGATTTTCAACTCTCGCCACTAAGCGATGCGTTGAATATCCAATGCTTCTAAAAATAAATGCAGTGCTTCTAATCCTGCCGCGATATTTTTTCTTCTGAGCGAACGTAGAATAAGTATGCAATGCTGCAGAGTAAACAATTTGTAACAAACCAATGCATGCAGACTGCGATCTCTCTCGCAGTCAATGCGCGCATATCCGTACTTATCCGGGCATAGACCATGTAAATGTGGATAAGACTTTTTATTTGTTACGAAGGGTTTTTTAATTGACATTTTATTGTAAGGAAAACACATATTTCTAAAATGGTTGGTATTTCACATATTTTCTGTGTAACTGTGACGATGCTTTGGAAATCCTTGAAACCTTGAGCTTGTGGCTAAATGCAAACAGCCGTGTGGGTTGATCGTGGGCTACATTTACCGCAGTCAGTTTGTGGATGACGATGTTTCCATCCATTGCATATTGAGTCCCTGTCCATGCCTCTATCAACTTCCTCACTAAGATACCTTAGATTAATCATTGACCAACATTTAAACTGGCAAGAACATGTCTCAACCCTTACCTCGAGAGTCAGGAAACTTATATATATATTTAAAAATATACGTTGCTTTTGTCCGCCAAAACTAATATTATTGGTGTATCTTTCGTTGTGCCAGTCCATCACAACATACGCTATTGCGGCATGGGGAGGTGCTTCCAAGACCGTTCTTATAGGTTTAGAACGAGCGCAACGTGCCGTTCTTAAGGTAATGAGTTATATAAGATTTAGATACCCCACCTATTTGTTATACTCAGAATTATCTGTTCTTACAGTTAGACAATTATTCATTAGAGACATAATATTAATTCAACACAAAAAACACCAGACTATACGACAAAAAGAAGGCAAGATATTGTTTACTCCGTGCCTTATTGTAAAACATCATTTGCAAACAGATTTTCAAATTTTCTAGGACCATTCATGTATTATAAAATATCGAAGCACGTCCGTATTCGTAATTTTAACAGCCACGCTTGTAAAACGGAAATTATTAAGTTTCTTAATTCACTAAATTATGATGATACAGAAAAAATGCTCCAAATTACTCGTTAATAAAATAAATCACCAAAATACATAACACATTAACATTACACATTTCACGTCACTACACACACACTGATTAATTATTACAGATTTTAGGAAGATGAACTGCATAATTAAGACCTTATTTTAACTTTTAATCTAATTTCGAATTTTAATCTTATTTTGAATTTTAATCTAATTTTGAATTTTAATCCGATTTTAAATTTGAATCTGATTTAAATTTGAATCTAATTTTGAATTTTAACTTAATTTTAATCTACTTCGGTTCAGCCATACACTTTGTAAACAAATTTTGCATCTGAATTTTTTGCATATACTATGTCAACTTTAACATCTACCTACAAGTTTTTTACAAAAATTAAGTTTACTGTGTGATAATGTCATGTTTTTTTGTTTATTTACCTCTATTTCAAATTATATTGCACCTACTTTGCTTTGTTAATAGTAAACTAAGTAAGATTCTAGGAAGATTGATTTTGTCACAAGTCTGCTATAAACTGTACAATTACAGAGTAAGAGGAGGTCTGTTCCACCGTAATACAGTTTATACTAGTACGGGGAACAGAGTGAATCAGTTCTGTGCTAACAACCACAATATGTACTTACAGAGATACTTCAGACAAGATTTTTACCTACCTGTACTACTTATGAGATGCTCATTGAAATTGTGCTAGGTTGTTTTTTATTTGGCAAATAAAGTTGTTTTTTTTTATGCCTCGGAAAGCCCGTAAAGCCGTTGGTCCTGGTTGTCATTTGTAGATCTTTGATAGTCGTTACGGGTAGTCAACAGGAGCCTAATAGTCGACTACCAGTCTTACCAACGGATATCGTGGTACCCTGGTTGTATAGTTTAGATAGGCAGTTGTTCCATGTTCACTACTGGTAACACATTTTCTATATTCATTTAATCTTAAACTTCATATTACAATGTTGCCTTGCCCTAAAATTCATGTTCATGGAACAATTAGCCCGAATTTCGCCTTCCAAAATCATTTAAACATTATTCACGACCCAACATAAAGCTATTATCACAATGTCCCATCCTCGTGAACATATTCCAAGATATAAGCGAATCGCTTCTGAGTAGATCGTGTATGCACGCAGCGAATATTGAGTGGATTCCCATGTTCCCTACATCGGTGTATTATGAATATTTAAAAAGGCTTTTTTTAATTTTATTTCAGTAAGCAGGGTCTTGTCGAGAGTGATAGGAAATCGGAAATGTATGAGCTACTAGTTGAATGGATTTTAAAAGGAAAAGCATTAAAATAACCTCACCAGTGCTTAAAAGAATGTCTAGTGCATCAGCGATTAGTAAAAAGCCCCAGCCCCAGTGAGAAAGTCGACTGTTGGAAAGTGTGTTACATAAAAGTCAATGGACTGTTGCACCAAACCTTGCGCGCGGTCAGCTAGTGTAGCTGGCAAAAGAGCTCGGTTTAATGACCTTTCGCGTCCACGGGCTCCACCGCGACGAACAACAGTCCTCCATTAACTCAATATATTAATATTTGGTCGGGGACTGTGTAGGTACTTTGTAACGATTAGACGGAAATAAATCGTTGCCTCTTTAAAATAGTCTACAGTTTTTTTTTTTTTTTTTTTTCTTATAACCCTAACCATGGTCACCGAGAGCAGGGCATTGCAACGGCTACAAAATATGTGTCTAAAATGTAAAAACATTCAATACTAAAAACAATATCCGAAAACGCCTAATAATTGAGGCAACCTACTTGAGGCGAGATTCTATTTTTTTCATTCTGCTTCCTCGTTTGTGCGTTAATAAAACAAATCGATCTTTGGTGGGATGCTGATACTATCCAGCTTGCTTCGATTGCTTTGCATCCTACTTTATCTCAATTGTTAAGCTTCTTTATATAAATCGACACAATTAGACTTTTTTCCGTGTGCATTGACAAAATAAAACCTATCCCATTCGAGTCGCGATGCAAAAATTATCGGCACGCTTTGCATCCTAATAAGTCGATTACTCCTTGTATGAATGTACAAACAATAACCTAATATACCCGAAGTGAAGTGCAAATATGATCGAGCTCAATTCGTAGAGCTGAAAATGCACCCCTGAAAATAAACTTGCCGGCGCCCATGACTCGAGCTAATAGAACTGTTGCGAAGTAAAAAAAAATGCCCAATATCACAAACTACTTAATGTGCTTAGCGATATGTGGTGCAAACGAGCTTTAATCTATTGTTTTGTTACCAACCGCATGAAATGTTAATGTTTGGAATGTTACGTATCCGCGCGGTTTCGATGTATGCTTATAATTCACTAATTGATATGCTACCGGAACAAAAAGTAGCCTATGTTACTCCTTATAAAATCTACTATCTGCCAGTGATGCCGGTTATTAGTCGAAAAAAACAGACGGATATACAAAAATGCTAAAATTGTTTGTTTGCTATACCAAATATGCTTTTATATGCATTTAGTAAAATGTTGTTATTTTGTGATCCTGATTAGAAACAGCCACATGAATTTTATTTATTTACAGTATCAACACTTTTATTAATTTAGATATACGTTTGTAAAGAAGATACGTAAATTCATCGCTTTATAGGCGCCAGCGTCTATCACACCTAACAGCCCAGCTGCCATCTGATGTCTAGATTTTATTATACGAAGGCATGAACCGTTTTTGTATAGTTCATGCTGTTACGACGGAAATAAGAATACCCCTCATATAAGTCTCCCTAGCCATAAGAACACCAATGTTAACTCAGTTATTTTTTGGGTTCTGTACCTCAAAGGGAAGAAACGGAACCTTTATAGAATCACTTCGTCTTGCATCCGGCTATCTGTCGGCATGTTGGGCCCGATTTTGTCAGGAATGCGTGAAGGTATCAAGTTTAAATAAATATTAAATACTAAGGTCTACGGTCACTTAGAATTATCGAAACATTACGTATATATCATCAAGCCAACGCATTAAAAAAAAATAGAGTAATTTTCGCAACTTATTTTTTCGAGAATTGACCGTGACATATTTCTATGTATGAACATGGTTTTTTAACTGCAATATTAAGTTTGTTTTTGGAATAAATTCATCCCAAATACGGAAACATTAATCATGCGTGGTCCAATATGCACTTGGCCAGTATTTAATTTTATATCAAAAAGTGTAGTCGGAACTACAAACGAATTCGGAATGATTAACAAAAAGTGACTATCAAAAACAAACCTTTGGGAGCATGAAAACAAACAGTTTGTAATAACGAACCCCCGCCAAAATAGCCCAGTTCAATGGTCTAGTGTCCATTTGATAACCTAAAAAACCTTTATTCACAACATACATTTTAAAATCTCAAACGAAACCAACCTAAATTTCGCTGCACAGGGCCAAACTCAACCTTATTCTGTAGGAATGAAGAGTGTTCCAATGTGTATATTTTTTATCTTTAAAGCGGGCGGCGGGCGAGATTGCATTTTGTTCATACGGCGTTCATCTAGGGGTCGACGGGGCGAAGCTAAGAGTGGTAGGACGCAAGCCACGGGCGGATATCGGCTAAACGGCTATTTCCTTTAAAAACGCAAAGGCTGGGTCGTGATAAACTATGTGTGAATAGGTCTTTAGATTCTTCAGATATTTTCTTATAGATTTAGTTATAAAAGATAGTAAACGTATGTACTGCAATGTCAACGAGAGTTTAGTATTTAACGGCAGAACTGAGAATTAATTGTTTGATTGGTACAAAGATTTTAATTGGGTGCAGAAAAATAATATTTATTTACTCTCAGTAGGATACAACAAATAAATGAAAAAAAAAACGTGTAGGGTCGGGAGAATCCCCCCGTCAGGAACGGAATTACGCTTTTTCTTGAACTCGGAATGTAACGTTGTTTACTGCTCTTTAAATACTCAAACTTTGTTTTGACCTCACAATTGGCTTCAGGGTCCTTGAAAACCATGAAAACGACACCCATGAAGAAAACATTTAAAAAATTCCTAGCCAGCTCATTAGCCAGTGTTAAATGTTATAAATCTGAAATAAATAAATGATTATTATTATTATTATAAAATCGTCGTCGAATTCTACAATAATACACCTGTGGCAAGCTACCTCATAGAAATTCGTTCCAATAATCATAATGATTCCAATAAATGTCTCTCGGTTTCGTTAAATGTCTGTAGCTGGGTAAAATAACACAACATTTTATAATATCCCTGTATGAACAAAATTCAATAACTCGCGTGTTTTTATTAATTATGTGTTCGTTGCGACGGTTTATCGAACCACGTTTATTGAGCATCCTAAATGTCCGTTGACCTGTATCCTCGACGATCTGAAGGACCGACTCTAATGCGGCTACATCTTTTCTCCAGATGAGAGACAATTCAACCATTTTCGGATCGCTGCAAGTTTCTGCCTTCAAACCTCCAACCCCTTTCCAACTTCGCCGAAGCACGTGGGATCATATGAATACGAAAAGAGGCCCTTCATTCAGCCGCCAAGAAGAGCCTCGTTACGCATCTCCGGCTCAAATGGAAACTATTATGGTGCTACTTCGCGCTAGATCCCGCAGGAGGGTTCAAAAGGACTGGTTTTTATGAGAGCTGTACTTCTGTTTGGGGACTAATTATAAGTGGGGGTAAAGTGTACTAATGAGAAGGGTAATTATCAGCTGTGAGGATTGATGAAGAGATGTCGAGCTGCACTTATCAAGATTTGAGGGACAATTTTTTGTATATCAAGGTCTATCCGTGAGTTGATGAGTAACATAAACCACCTGTACTCGCAACAAAAAAAGTCTGTCAAAATAACAATTCAGTCAAAATCGTATGTAGAGATAGGCTTTGTAGAGTTAGAGTTTTGAATCTACATTAGATCTGATAACATTTTAACTGTAAAAGCGTTTTGTTAATCTTAGCAAGCTACATCTATACTAATATTATAAAGCTGAAGAGTTTGTTTCTTTGTTTGTTTGATTGAACGCGCTAATCTCAGGAACTACTGGTCCGAATTGAAAAATTCTTTTTGTGTTGGGTTGCCTATTTATCGAGGAAGGCTATAAGTTATATAACATCACGCTACAACGAAGAGGAGCGAACCAGTAATGAAATTTCCACGGACGAAGTCGCGGGCAGAAGCCAGTTAAATATAAAGCATACAATGTATTCAGTGGGAAACATGTTCATCATACGGAACCCTCTACATAAGACTTCAACTCGTGCTTTTCTGTTTTTTTTTTTCATATAATGGCCGGCTGTTAATACGTCTTTTGAAGAGTTTCGCTTTCATAATAACATTTTCTTCACAAAACTATTGCCTATAATTTTACAAACACAACAAAGAAACTTTACTCAAAGCTAAAGTTCCATTCACACTTAAACAGATCCACTCAGTCAGAATGCAAGTGGTTTTCCAAAAGGGAAATATAAACGAAAATGTAACACATTCACGTATTTGCCTCAATGAGCGCACGTAAATATGGCGCTGAATATTTTTAACAAACGAGGATTGAAATTGTACAGAAATATGAATTCATATCACGCTCAAATACAATGCAAAATGGATACATTTGTTTATCATATTCAAATGTTAAATAAAAAGAAATGGTTAGGAATACGTAGACTCATTAAAAAAAAAACCGGCCAAGTGCGAGTCGGACTCGCGCACCGAAGGTTCCGTACAAACCTGCAGGTCATCATCATCATCATTCGTCATCATCGTTCATGAAATTAAATGTTTTTTTTTTTAATTTTTACATTTGAGTTGACTGAATGAAAGGTAAATTGTGGTTTACGATTTATGACGTATTAAAAAAAAACTACTTACTAGATCTCATTCAAACCAATTTTCGTTGGTAGTTTACATGGTAATGTAGATCATGTATTTTTTTTAGTTTTATCATTCCCTTATTTTAGAAGTTAAAGGGCTACACACATTTTACCACATTGGAAGTGTCTCTCGCGCAAACTATTCAGTTTAGAAAAAAATTATATTGGAAACCTCAATATCATTTTTGAAGACCTATCCATAAATATCCCACACGTATGAGTTCGATGAAAAAATTTTTTTTGAGTTTCAGTTCTATGTATGGGGAACCCCAAATATTATTGTTTTTTTTTTCTATTTTTGTGTAAAAATCTTAATGCGGTTCACAGAATACATCTACTTACCAAGTTTCAACAGCATAGCTCTTATAGTTTCGGAAAAAAATGGCTGTGATATACTCGGACAGACAGACAGACAGACAGACAGACAGACGGACAGACAGACATGACGAGTCTATAAGGGTTCCGTTTTTTGCCATTTGGCAACGGAACCCTAAAAAGACTATGAAATAAAAATAATTTTCATTTTAATTAAGGAAACGCAAACGCGTTACTAAAATCTTTCACAAATTATTATAACGAGATACTACAAATTTTACCTCTACCAAAGCGCTTCCAAGGGCAACAAAAGGTACTTCAAAGCTAAGAACTCCAATATTTCATAAAGTATTTAGGTGAAATTCAGTAGTTAAAATACGATCTAACGAAACAAGGAACGCTCATCAGTGAAGTACCATCATTTCCGTACCGTCCATTCTCTTAAATGAAACGTTTAAAGTTTGGAATTACAAACACATCGCCAATAATCCCAACTTGGCCCCTAATGAGATTCCAGTCGGAATTCAAGTACTGTTAGGTGTTTTAATTGACTCTCAGGGTAATGGCGGCTTGCACCTGGCCGCAATTTAATACTGCCAGAGGAACAAATAATATTTTTTACATCCATCATAAAAAATTACGGATTGTACTGGGTAATGAAGTTTTTTGGTCTTTTTAAGAGTTTTTTTGAGGAGTTAAGACCCCACCTTGAAAATAAATGATAGTTGGATTGATTCCCCCGCACGCGGGGAGTGGCGGATCTATCTTCATTGGTCGGCCGACACGTCATCGTCACAAACTTTAATAACTTATTTTACCAGTGGCCAAAAGTGGAACGAAGGAATTATCACTGACCGAAATTTAAAAACGTTACTTAGCATGGCCTTTCGCTAAGAATTATTCTTGTCACCGTCGCACAACTGTTTAAATAAAAGTGCAAGATAAAGACGGCAACATATTTAAAAAAAAAATTAGCATGCCAAATGACGTTAATTTGTCTCGGTCTTTGAAATTTTTGCGCATAGTAAACTATGGAGTAGACAACTAATACAAAATATTTACAAACCTGAAACATCAATTTTGATTAATGATATGCATGGGTAAAATTAATTGAAATCGAATAATGGTTTCTTATAGAATCAGGACCTTCACCTGGAAATCAGGACCTTTCCATCACGTAAGGTTTTGTAGAAATCTTCATAAATGCTACCATAGTACAGATATGATAGGATAACAATTATTGTTTGCGGAAGGGCTTGTGGCTAATTTAAAACAGCTGCACGGGTCGGTCATTCAGGTTAAGCTACGCTTGCCGCGGTTGGTCTGTGGATGGGTGACTATCTTTACAAACCCTTCCATGCCTCGGAAAGCACGTTAAGCCGTTGGTCCGCCTGCCAGCGTCGCGAGATTAGTTCGAAAGAGGTACCGTGGCCCTGGCATATGGGCAACTGAAGGAACACGGGTGGGTTTTAGTCAGTAAAAGTCTGACACGCCCTTCCGCTGCATCTACACCGGGACACGTCATTTGATGATCCACCATCCAAAAAAAAAGCAGTTGGGCCCGACTATCTTTCGTAGATCTTAGATAGTCGTTACGGGTCGTCAAAAGTCTGACAACCAGTCTTACCAAGGGGTATCGTATTACCCAGGAACAGGGTTGTGGAAGTCAGATAGGCAGTCGCTCCATGTAAAATACCGGTACTCAACTACATCCGGTTAGACTGGAAGCCGACCCCAAAATAGTTGGGAAAAGGCTAGGCAGATGATGAACAATTATTATTTTCGACTGTTATTTTACTTGTAGGTAGTTATTAAAAATATTTAGTAAATGTGATTGACTGTCGACTGATTGATTTCTCTATCGACAAAACCGAGCCACAGCTATTTTCAGAACCAGAATTAAACAATTTAGTGCGTAAATCAGATCTTTCTAAAATTGCAGCAGAACTTTTAGGATCTCGACTCAAAGAAAAAAAAATGGCTACGGGCACTACTTTTCCATATTATATAGAGAAATAGATGTAGAGAAAAAGTTTTTGTCCCAATTTTTGCTCAAAACGGTGATTCAGTTTTACTGTAAAGATATAAACGGGCTAATGAAAATTTTTAATGTCAAATATGATAAAGAAGCTTCAGGGACAAGCAAATAAGGTATTACAAGGATTTATAATAGTTTATTTTGTGAGTCAAATTAATGCTAAACGTCATGAAAATTGAAATGTGTAAGTAGTAGCTTTGTTTGTAATTTTCAAAAAGGTAAATTTTGCATATCTTTGTTATTTACGACATGAAATTAAAAATATCGAACTAATCTTCTAGAGGTATATAAATAAAATGGATGTTGGTATATAAGAGATTGATAAACTCCAACTTCGTTTCACCGATCACCATAAATTTGCGTGGTAAAATCATTACCCTCCTTTGAGCCGCAGTCAGTTATAAAACCTCACCTTTTTCAAACTTGTAATGCTACTCTATTCCTTCGTTGTGCTCTTGTATTTATAGTGTCAGTACTTGACATAAAGATATATTGTTGACGTACTTCAAACCTAAAAACTAATCATATATTTTAATTTATTTCTAAATGAACGATTATTATAAGTTTTTGGTATAAAACAGACGTTCTTCTCTAAAAAAATAGGGTGTTAACTCAATATTACTTTACAAAGTGAGAATAGATTGTTGTTGAATTAGTGAAGGTGGTGAATTCCTCTTACTATTATCATCATCTTATTGGTATTGAATTCCTGCAAAACGAATTAATTAATTGCCCTGTGCAGGTACTTCTAACCTTGAAGGTACTGTTCAATTTTGGTTTATGGTTCTTCCCATTGTCATACATAATTTAGGTCGTCATTAAATAGTAATAGAAAAAGAATGTTATATTATTCACAGTCACAAAAATAGACACATACGAGTATACAGTCTAAATATAAAGTTTTTGGAAAGCCAACATTTATAATATTACATATTTACAGCAAAATACTTCACTACTACCTTTTTCTGTGGACATAAATATTTAAAAAACGTAATTTTGATCGCACCGATTTGTAAAAAAGTGACATAAATCCGTCGTCGATGAGCCCTACTGGGTGACTGATTTATGAACGAACGAGAGTGATGAGACTACTTATTATAGGCAAAAAAGAGATGGCGATAATGTGTATTCGCCTGGAATAAAATAACGTATGTGCCAAAACGAATCGGCTTCTTTTATGAATGAAAAGTGTTATTAAAACGAAAACTGTTTTACAAAAACTTAGATAAGATTATTATCAATGTTTTAAAGTAAACTATTATATGTTTAATAAATCTAACGCATTGCGCCTTGAGGCTAAAAAAATCATAAACATGGATAGAACTTTGCGATTTTTTTGTATCGAGAAAATTTTATCGTATCGTGTATTCCTTTTACAGGATACTAGATCATATAGTCAAAAATCATACACTTAAATATTAAGTTCTGCTATCATACGGTAAGAAAGATACACTTAAAAGAAAAAGCATGGTTTTCTCAATGTGTCACCTTAAGATATAATTTTAAGGAATGTCCTTTGCCTCATGTGGCTTTGAATCGTTTACTTGGAAGTGTCTAGCTTCAAGTTCGTATACTAATATTTAGCAGAATATACATACTTAAAGTTATTTGGTAATATTCTCTTATCACGGAGGCTCGATACAACTCATGAAAATGGTCCAGAAATAAGTAATTTCCTTCACGAGTTGTCTTTGAAGATCGCCTGATACTTACACAATAATTTGAGGATTTCCTTTCTTTATTTTCTTCAATGGTTGGAGCAAAATGTGTAATTGACCATCGTAGTATTCAATTATTTTGGACAATAGATTGTCGTTTTTTCCTGAATAGAAGTTTAACTGAGAGTGAAGGGAAATTTTCTCAAGGGCAACAAAAATTATACATCTCAATACAGATATGCACTCGTATTATGGTACAATTTCTAAATGAATATGTTGATCAAGAAATCTGCCACTTTGCTTATTTTTAAAGAGTTTATGTTGTAATATGTTTAAAGACACTGAACGATACTCAATAACAGTTTTATTGTTATTTAGATATAAGCCTTTAGCGCCCCTACAAGTTTTAAAATTGAATGCAAAAAAGCCAGCGATATTTTACCAAAATAAAAAAACTTGCGTAACCATGTTGAGGTTCATTTTCATCCAAACGATACATGATTATTCAGAACATCACTTACTGAAACAGAAATATTACTGTAGTGAGACAGCTTATGTGCCTAAAATACTTGTATGCCTAAAAATATAATATCTATACTCTGTTTCGACTTACCCCTAAGTGCCGCCATTTGTTTCAGAGTGTGTGAAAATAATTACACCATTATTTTCATATTCTAGTCATAATTTAGCTCTTTTTAATGGTCCGGAATTTCTTAAATGGCTTTGATAAGTTTTCGGTTTTTATTTCGTTCTTTAACTCAGTCTTTGAATGTGCAGCTGAGCCCGCAAAATTCAATTTTCTTTGGTTTTCAGCAAATAACAGCTCAGTGTTACGTTAATCAAAATACGATTTGCGACTGTAGGAATGACATATTTGCGGAATAATAATCATCAATTTAATATCAATCATCAAAGTTTGGAAAGGAGAATGTCAATATTTCCTACGAGACTCGGCCAGAACCGACAAAGGTGATCAATATTTCATAAAAAATAAATAATAGTTTAAAAAAACTAAAAAACACGCTTCCATGGAAAACCAAACTAAAAAGTATAAAATAATGGAAAAAAAGCGTGGGGTGCTTTTAAGGTATTTTTTTATTGATATCAGGCACCCCACGCTTTTTTCCATTATTTTATACTTTTTAGTTTGGTTTTCCATGGAAGCGTGTTTTTTAGTTTTTTTAAACTATTATTTATTTTCTATTTTTTAGGGTATTTCGAATTTTGAGACGTATGTCAGCGTAGTTTGTGACAGTTTTTTTGCTGCCCTGGTAACCCTGGCAAGGATAATGGCACAAATTTATGAAATTATTGTTGCATTGTCATCAGTCCTTGACAGGTGTGCAAAGTTTGAATGAAATCTGGTCGTTTAAAGTTGGTCAAAATCGCACTATAAGGAGTCGGTTACAAACAAACATACAAATATACAAACATACAAATATACAAACATACAAGTGAAGCTAATATAAAGCGTGTAAAAAAGGAAAATTATTATAAAATTTGATTGCATAATTAGTTTTTTATTAGAAGTAAATTTCTCAGGCTAATAAGCCCGAGTGTGGTTTTGTGACCACTATTAAACTCGTCACCTTCCATCTATCTTCTAGTTACTGGATTAGACCCCCCCCCCCCCCCCCCCCCCTTGGTAAGACTGTTTGTCTGACTTTCGGGTTTTTGACGACTCGTAACGTAAACTTAAATAACATTAGTAAGAAAAACACTAAACCCAGATAGGATCCAGACAGTACAGAAACCAAACCCATTTCATTTTGTTTACTCAACTCGTAAGCTTGTTTTATTTCTAAGCAGTAAACGATATACCGATTGAAGAGTACTGTTAGATCAATTTCTTAGACTTGTGTAAAGTTTGCAGTTTATAGTGATTGCTCGAGGCAGTACCACTATGAAATGTTTTATTGCTATCGAATAGTTTTAAATCTACTTTGTAAGATTTTATTTTTTAAAGCAAGCTGCTCCCTTTATTTCAGAGGTTTTGTCAAGTGGATGTGCAGCATCTTTCTTATGTTAATAATAACTATCTGCGTCCGTTAACTAATAATTATAACAATAAATTCCATCATATCGATATGATTGCTCTTTCTGCTGGTAGATTAAAAAATATTGTACTAAAAACACTTAGTCAATACTATTTCTAATTAAGATTTGTATGCCTTCACCTAATCGAGATTTTAATATTTTTTCTTTGTTTAATAAATTTACTTTTTTGCTATTTAGCACAAAACATGTATTTGCCAGCATAAATTATTGTAGTTTGTAGGTTTTAGCTTAAATAGCATAGTTTGTAAAGCTTATTATTTTTATGTGTATTCCGTGGAAAATGTTGTTGGTTACACATTTGGCCACATAATTTTGTGTTTCTTCATACCATATGTAATGTGTCACTGTTTGTTTTCCCTAATAAATAAAATAAAAAATAAAACTAATTGTTCCTTTTAAAATATAATATCCACCGTAATGCTTTTGTTTTTTTTTAATAGTTGTTAATTCAAAACAATGTTTCGGACTAGGATGCTTGTTATCTGAGATGCCTATCCATTTTCTGTCGAACAATATTATAGATTTACTTCTTGGCATATTTAACTTTACAACTTTACTTCTAACTTGCTTCAGTCCGTGTGGATAACTGGACGCGCAAAAATATTGAATTTTCGCTTTTTATTTCAAGAAGACGCGCTCACTTTTACACGCTTATCACATCAATGTTGTTTCTTTTAAACAGTCCTAAATTACATATGCGATTTTAAAATATGATTTTTTTTTAAATTATCAGATCAATGCAACCCGAGTAATTTTTCTACCAGCCTACATGGAAGGTTCCCTTTTGAATGAATGAATGAATGAATATAATTTATTTCAACCCACATCGAGATCATAATTTTTACATTTTAACCACAATAAAATATAAATATTTAAAAATAATTATAATAATTAATTATTATAATTAGTAACTATAACTAACAATTAATAATTATAATTAATTAATCAAATAATAAAATCAAAAACAATACAATTAAATTAAAATTATATAACAATAAAATAAGATAATTAATAATGCTGCTGCCTCTGAGTCATTTGTTTGTTTGTCAGTGCAGACCTTTCCAGTGCTTACATAGGTTAGTCACCAGTAGACCTTGGTTTTGTGGGATATTTAGATATTCCATAATGCGATTTAATATAATATCAGCTTACTAAACAACGTCAATGTAAATTCTTAACTCAATACACAAAGCAGCTAATCCGCTGAAGCGTCGGTTAACCTAATATGTTAAATGAACTGACTCTCATTTTGAAAGCGCTTTGTAGAATCGCTGTAAGCGCTGTAAAGGTTACATACGAGCGAATGAGTTGTAAAACCTTTTTTTTTCTTTGAACCTCTTTTTTAGGGTTCCGTTGCCAAATGGCACCCAAAAACGGAACCCTTATAGATTCATCATGTCTGTCTGTCTGTCTGTCCGAGTATGTCACAGCCATTTTTTTCCGAAACTATAAGAGCTATGCTGTTGAAACTTGATAAGTAGATGTATTCTGTAAACCGCATTAAGATTTTTACACAAAAATAGAAAAAAAAAAAACAATAATATTTGGAGTTCCCCATACATAGAACTGAAACTCAAAAATTTTTTTTTCGTCAAACCCATACGTGTTGAGTATTTATGAATAGGTCTTCAAAAATGATATTAAGGTTTCTAATATCATTTTTTTCTAAACTGAATAGTTTGCGCGAGAGACACTTCCAAAGTGGTAAAATGTGTGTCGTCCCCCCCCCCCCCGTAACTTCTAAAATAAGGGAATGATAAAACTAAAAAAAATATATGATGTACATTACCGTGTAAACTTCCACCGAAAATTGGTTTGAACGAGATCTAGTAAGTAGTTTTTTTTAATACGTCATAAATCGTAAACCACAATTTATCTTTCATTCAGTCAACTCAAATGTAAAAATTAAAAAAAAAAAAACATTTAATTACATAAACCTTATGCATAAAACATGAAAACCTGCAGGTTTGTACGGAACCCTCGGTGCGCGAGTCCGACTCGCACTTGGCCAGTTTTTTATTTTAGAGGATGTCGTTGAGACTGTAGGAATTTAATGTGACATACTCGTTTGTTGTTTTCCTTGTTACAAAAGAATCCTGTAATATTGCTATCTGTCTCAACATTTTCGCTTGGCGATACTATACCTTAATTATCAATAATATTTACTATTCTTTTTCATCCTAGTAACTTAAATAGACAGCTGCCAAAAGCTAACTACTTAATAAAGTTTGTTGGCCACTTCTTCTTCCCAGCTAAAGCACTAGGAAGTGCGCGACGGGTGGGCGTTTTGGGGGGACTGTCTTTTGTAATTTTGACGTTCGAAAAGTGCTGATCCTCAGCCTAATTTGAATAAATGACTTTTGATTATGATTTTGAAATAATAAATCGGGAATGATTTGATTCCTTCAATTAGGTTTGTACAAACACTTACAATCAATTCTGTGTTTACCATATTTTAGAAACAAAATGAGGTCGGCGTTTCTTTTCCGATTACTCTGAAAAGAAAGGCCTCAACAAGCTTAGAGGTCACAGTTCCTTTTAAAGACCAGGCATAACCTTGGTCAGATTGTCTGAAATGGTCTTGACTACGAAACCTTCGATATATTACTACCGAGGAAACTGTGGCCTTTTTTTGGATGGGAAATCATCAAATGACTTCTCCCGCTCTGGGCGGAGCGGGAGGGCGTGTCAGACTTTTACTGACTAAAACCCACCCGTGTTCCTTCAGTTGCCCATGTGCCAGGGTCACGGTATCTATTTCGAACAATCTCGCGACCCTGGCAGAGGAAACTGTGGCCTCTAAGCATGTTCCGTTTTTTAGGGATCCGCACCTCAGTCGACAAAAACGGAAACCTTGTCCGTCTGTCTGGACCATTTTTCTCGGGAACGCGTGGGGGCAAGCTGAAATTAATATAAAATACTCAGGTTTGCTACTCCTCGGAGCAGTGAAATTATTCGAGTAGCAATAGAATATAACACAAACATAACTCACACCTGAATTCCCGGAAGGATTAGACAGAGCTGTACCAAGAGTACAGTCACATTTCGTCAAGCATGTTTAAGTCCGATGTAATAGAGGGCAAGCCTATTATCATCAACTGGGCACAAATCCTCCGGGCTGCTTCTGAAATATTCCTGATGGAAAAACCCAATAACACTTTGTCCGACCCGGAATTTGAACCCAGGCTTTCATGCTCAGCATTAGCTCTTGCGACTACTAGACCAATGAGGCCATTAATCAAAACCCCTTACTAATATAAAATACACTAACAGGCTATTCTTACAGAAAAACTACATCTCTACGATTACTACATCTTATAGCTACGAAGTTCGTAGCCTAGTTCGTAGCCTATCAACGTGCTACGAAAACGCTAAGAGAGTCATATATCCGTAGCGGTGCCCACAACTAAATTTATAACCCTAATTCGCCTGAATTAACTTTCCTTAACTACCAATTTAACTTTAAACTCCACGTTGTATAACCACAAGCGCGGTGTATCACTCATAACTAATTTACATTGGTGGAACGTGGCCCATTTGACAGGGGCTAAGAACGGCTATTTGTCATCAAATGCTGTGTGCTCAGAATATTAAATACTGTTAATTATTTTACTTTAATACTCAATTATGAATTGTTTATGGAGGTAACGGGGAGCGAAGCCCTTTTTTACATTTTAAGGGATTATTTATAATTAGCGGATTTATGAAAGTTAAGTTATGGATGATTCGAATAAAATTGTGACACATAAGGTAATTTTATCTCTTATTAAATATTAATTTGGATAATCTCACCTCATCATTAACTAATTCAAATTAATTATGAAGTGAGTATTAAGTTGCTTACGTTTGTTTACAAACAGTAAATCTGTACTTTTTGAAATCCAATGCAATGATAAGCGCTATGAATAAGTTTTTTAGCGTCTTACTCGATATTCTTACGTCAGCACTACTGAGCTAATTTTCTTAACCTTTTACTATCGCACTTCTGGGCAATGAATGACGAAACTGTAGGTATCCGTTACTATGTTTCGGACATAGCCAGTTTGTGTAGGAAAGACTTTGTTATCATCGTGAAATGCGTTGAGATTTAGTCGACGTTCAAAAACACGTAATAAAATTGCGACAGGATTTATTCGCGCCCTCAATTTGCAACACACTGTCTAGCGAAGAGAGTTAAAATTAAACAGTTAAACACTCTGATCGATTTTCGACGCTCTGACATGCACTCAGTTAAATAAATAAATAAATATCTTAGGACAACCAACACACTGTTATCTGATCCCAAACTAGGCAGAGCCTGTACTATGGTAACCAGACAACTGATAAACATCCTTATATAATTCTAAATACATTCTTATTGTAGACAAATTACACCCAGACACAGACCAAATAATTGTGCTCATCACACAAGATTTGTCCTGGGTGGGAATCGAACCCACGATCTCCGTCTTCGCAGTCAGGATCACTAACCACTAGACTAACAGGCCAGTCAAAAGTTGGATTGTCAATGCTCGATTCAACACAGAGAGTTAAAAATCCAATTCGAGAAACATCCCTCCGCGAGTTTATTTACGTCCGTGAAACTATGAAACCAAAAACTTTTTTACAAAAAAAAAAAACAACCGACTTCCTTAAAAACACTACAAAGTGAAAAATAACTTTAATTTCGGAAGTCGGTGTCTTAGGATCTGTATTTATGGTTTTATTGCCACCGACTTCCAAAATTAAAGTTATTTTTCACTTTGTAGTGTTTTTTAGGAAGTCGGTTGTTTTTTTTTTTGTAAAAAAGATTTTATTTTTAAATTTTTAGTTGTGGTATCCACCCTGCACTAATTCCAAACAAACAATGCATATTTATGCGATAGCAGAAATCGCGGTTGATTTGCTGTCATTTTTTAAAGAGTTCCGGTGTCTATCTCTGGAACTCATCATCAGATCTATATGAAATTTATATGGGACCATTTCGAAATAAATCCCTTTCAAACAAAAAAAGAATTTTGCAAATCCGTTTATATATGACGGAGTTATGGCCGAACATACATAAAAAAATATATATAAACATCCGAATTGAGAACCTCCTCCTTTTTGAAGTCGGTTAAAAATCTTTCCCACACAAACTGGCTAACAGTCCGAAACATAGTAACTGATACCTGGAGGCTCGTCATTCACCTGCCTATTACGAAATCCTCGCTGGACAGTGAAGTAAGATTGAAAGGCTCGACTGGTTAATAGCCTGTGCCAATCCAGAACCGTGTTGTTACTTTGACTAGGCGATAGAGGATGAATGTTATAAAGTGCACGGATTGTAACTAAAACACATTATTATAAAATATTTAATAAATTACCAAATGGAATTAAAGACTTAAACATTGTTCAATTTAAAAATAAATTAAGACATCTATTATTAGAAAATTGCTATTATACTATTGACGAATTCCTTAATGATAAATTGTAACCTATTTGACATGATATTTATTTAATTTTGACATTGTATTATTTTTTTTTGCTTGTTCTTTTTTTCTGTATTCAGTTATGTTGTTTTTTTTTTTTTTTTTTTGTTTGTTTTGAAATGCGCTAATTATTTGTATTTATAAAAAATTTGATTGCTTGAAAGAGTGTACACCTTTAAGGTAGATTTTTGAGGAACAAATTATTTATTATTAAGATCACATGTAAAATGTACCAAAAATCACACCAATAAATGAATTTGAATTTGAATTATGTTGTGATGAAAATTTTATTTCAATGGTCATAAATACAATATCACTGATTAAAAAATGCCAGACTCATTCTTTTTTGCTTTACATATGTTTATTTTCGTTCCGTGTGGTGGATGGCGGACGAAAAGAATAACACCATCTCATTTCTTCCCGTGTTTATCATAATTAGTGACTAAGGAACTTACTAGAGAATGAGCAGCAGCGTTCTCTATGCATTTTTCCACCACACTGCGATCGCCCACCTGTCAAGCGTGGCGAATATAGCAGGCCTCCCCAATTGGGGGGAGGCCTATGTACAGCAGTGGACGTCTTTCGGCTGTAATGATGAAGATGATAATGATGATCCTAAATGTATTTTTTTTTTTTGCTTTCAACCGTGTCGGTTGCAACTTCTCATTGATTTTCTTCGATATGCGCACCTTGTCTACTAATTGGAAAGAAATCCTCTATTTAACACTGAAAAAACATTACTCTTTATTTCCCATGAATACTCTAGAGCGCTTGCCTACTCTACACAAGTATACAACCTGCAACGTATTGTGTGGCCACTAGCGGAGAGGCTATTGTTAGGCTATAAGACAAGAGCCTTCAAGTGGAATCAATAATCAGATGTAACACTATATTGTGCTGAAGAGAGAGGAGAATACTAAAGATTTTATAGTTATGTGTTTTGTAGTATACATAACGAACGTTGTATCTTGTATCCCAAAATATATGGAAATATATATTAATAATATCTTAGGACAACCAACACACCGGTACCTGATCCCAGACTAAACAAAGCCTGTACTATGGCAACCAGATAACTAATAAATATGCTTATGTATTTCTAAAAACATAGTCTACATATAAGAGATAAATTACACCCAGACACAGAACAAATAATTGTGCTCATCACACAAAGATTTGTCCTGGGTGGGAATCGAATCCACGACCTCAGTCTTAGCAGCCAGGGTCACTAACCACTAGACTTCCAGGCCAGTCGCAATGAATATCTAGCCTAACACCATGCTAAATAACGCTGGTGAACAGCCCAGCCCTATCATGAACAAAAACAAATGCCACTCAACGCAAAAATACACAGTATAGAAAAAAATATCGGAATATAAAAATTGTCGGGAACACTCGTTTCAAAAGCGAACAAAATGTCACTGGCCAGCGAGAAAACGGCCGAACTCCAGTGGCCATTTTGTGCCGTCACCGCGATTCGTTACGTCAGAGTCGGCTGCCGACTGGCAGTCCGGCCCGTCAGTGCCCGTCAGTTGCGGCCTTTGTCATGCAAATGTGCGTCAATCGGCCGCTCACTCTCCTTCACGGCAAATTGAGCCGTGTCAGGAAACCAGCCGTTTGGTAATTGTTTGTCAATGGAACGATGCTGATTAAGTTAGGTGGACATGATTGTTAGTCGTTTAGATGTGGAGCTCCTGCGTGCGGAAGGGGTGATGCTGCTAATTGATTTGGAGTAGTTTATAAATTATTGGAAACCGTGTAACGTATATTTAGAAAAGTTTATGTTTATTTTGTAGTCCATTTACAGTAACAACAAATCTATTACATCTATACTGTATTCATACTACACATAATACATACAAACAATTTAAAAAAGCATCTGTTCGTAATGTCAAAATAACAGCTTATTACTAAATTGCATATGCAATAAAAAAATAATGTAGGTACCCGGTGTATAAGGTAATTTTTTTAACAAAAATATTTTTTCAAATTTTTGTTTGCCGGCCTTGTTCCAGCTAATCTCCGAAACGGCTGAACCAATTTTGACGAGACTTTCACTGGCAATTGATGTTATTACGAAGTAACATAACCTATTTTTGGTTGCGACCTCCACGCGGGCAGAGCATAGACACAGCTAGTAAGATATATTATTTAAAAACCCGGAATTCCTCAATACTCGTCTTGAAAAGACTGTAACGGGCAAAATACTCATGGAGAATCCACATTTGCAAAGATAAAAAGTAAATAATTTTATCTATAAAGATCGTTAAATTGAGTCATAAGAGACTTAACCTAGTCCCTATACAACTAGCTTTCCCAATTAGGTGAGCCTTGTGAATACTTTTGCTTTAATTAATTTTCAACAGAACTGTGTAATTTGTTCCTAATTTAGGGCCCAGTTTTGGACGTTGATTTTATATGAGATGCAAATTAAAAGGGATTACTACCAAAGGTATACTTTATATTCTGTAGTAATTTCTGGGCTTATTAGTCGGTTCGCACGAATTTTACTCGCCAAATTCTGTCGAATCGAACCTCTTTGAATAATATAATATTTTCATAAAATGTATTTTTATACGCTTTATATTAGCTTCACTTGTATGTTTGTATATTTGTATGTTTGTTTGTAACCGACTCCTTATAGCGCGATTTGACGCACTTTAAACGACCAGATTTCATTCAAACTTTGCACACCTGTCAAGGGACCGAAGACAATGCCAATAATTTCATAAATTTGTGCCATTATCCTTGCCAGGGTTACCAGGACAGCAAAAAAAACTGTCTTCGAAAACTACGCTGACATATGTCACAAACTACGCTGACAAACCTCACAAACTACGTTGACATACGTCACAAACTACGCTGACATACGTCTCCAAATTCGAAACACCCTAAAAAAATAGAAAATAAATAATAGTTTAAAAAAACTAAAAAACACACTTCCATTGAAAACCAAACTAAAAAGTACAAAATAATGGAAAAAAAGCGTGGGGTGCCTGATATCAATAAAAAATAAATAATAGTTTAAAAAAAAAACTAAAAAACACGCTTCCATTGAAAACCAAACTAAAAAGTACAAAATAATGGAAAAAAGCGTGGGGTGCCTGATATCAATAAAAAATACCTTAAGAAGCACCCCACGCTTTTTTTTCCATTATTTTATTATTTATTTTCTATTTTTTAGGGTGTTTCGAATTTTGAGACGTATGTCAGCGTAGTTTTCGAAGACAGTTTTTTTGCTGTCCTGGTAACCCTGGCAAGGATAATGGCACAAATTTATGAAATTATTGCATTGTCATCGGTCCTTAACAGGTGTGCAAAGTTTGAATGAAATCTGGTCGTTTAAAGTGGGTCAAAATCGCGCTATAAGGAGTCGGTTACCAACAAACATACAAATATACAAACATACAAGTGAAGCTAATATAAAGCGTGTAAATACCTTAAAAGCACCCCACGCTTTTTTTCCATTATTTTGTACTTTTTAGTTTGGTTTTCAATGGAAGCGTGTTTTTTAGTTTTTTTAAACTATTATTTTTACTACCTCGTTAGCACCGTTACTTCGTTGCAAGCGCTACTGCTGAGCATGAGGTCCGGGTTCGATTCCCAGGTCAGACAAAGTGTTATTAGGTTTTTCTATCACGGAATTCACAGTAACAGCCCGGAGTCTGCATCTGTGCCCGGATGATGCCCGGTCAATCGGCTCGCCTCCTATTACATGGGACTTAAACATAACAGGCAAAATGTGGGTTTACTATAGGTACACCTCTGCCCAACTCCTCTGGGAAATAATGCGTGATGTGTTATGTTATTCTTTTTTATTGGTGACTCTCACAACGTTAATTTATTTGTAGGCGAATCTACAACTCCAGAAATATGTATTACTAACTTCTGCCCGCGACTTCGCGTTGCAGTCGACCCAGAGAACAAAAAGTTTCACAGAAAATTCACCCCCATTTCACCCTCTTAGGGATGGAATTTAAAAAAAGCCTTTCTTAGTGGATACCAACTCTTCACTAAGAATACACACGCCAAATTTCACGTCTCTACGACCAGCGGTTTAGGCTGTGCGTTGATATATCAGTCAGTCAGTCACTCAGGACTTTACATTTTATATATGTATATATATATATATATATAGATAGATTAGGTAATTGGCAAGTTTCGAATTGTATGTAGTTTATTGCATATACTTGCAATGACCTGTTTCCATATGTTGATTGAATAAAATTAAAAAAGTTCTATTTGACTAATACGTATTTCTGGAGTAGTCGATTTACCCACAAAAAAAAATTCCTCGTCCTAGTCGATCTACAAAAAATAATATCATATTTAAAAGTTCGCACTATTTGGACGAGTGAATTCGTGCGAATTGACTAACCTAATTTAATTTGTGAACCTTAAGTAGTACGTATTTACGACATACTCATTTTATGTCCAAAATTGTCTTATGGTTTAGAAACGTGATATGACTTGGAAGGAAATAAACACAGAGATATGGATTGATGAAGACCCTAAATTAATTGAGATAATGATGAAAGATCCAATGTACGATAAAACAGTGTCTGATTTCAACAATGGATTAAATATCCGTACATGAACATGTTTTCTGACTCTCTCTCTGACCAAGTGTAAAACACTCAACTATGGATAAGACGTGTCTATGGCATGATTGTCACTTGGACACAGAAGTGACAGGCACTATTGTGACGATGTTTCAGTCTAGACTATCTCATAATAGCACAGAACTCTTTCTAGGTGCCTATACAATATAAAGAGTACAGCACAACATCTCTTCCTCGTGGAGGCGTTTAAACTGATCTGGCTGGTCAAAATACTATTGTAGTGCGTCAGGGATGTTTGCAGATAAATATATACATTCAAAAACATAAATATGCAAAACGGAGCCAAATTCAGTATCAAGAATATGCATGGTTGCCGACTACGCTAACAAAAGCATTAAGATCTAAATGAGTGCCAAGTTCTATAGATAATCCTAAATTTTATTTATTCAACATTATTAAATAAATTTAAATCACAATATCATCACACTATTTATCAATAAAAGTTCTCTTCGAATAGTCGAATTATTTACAGAAAACATATAACTTAAATTGAAGCTTTGACTCGGCTGAGTCTTTTCTATAGATATCTACTTCCAAATGTAATGTAATGTCTTAAGGACAACCAACATAACGTTATCTGATCCCAAACTAGGCAGAGCCTGTACTATGGCAACCAGACAACTGATAAATGTACTTATATATTTCTAAATACATACATATTATAGATAAATTACACCCAGACACAGAACAAATGATAGTGCTCATCACACAAAGATTTGTCCTGGGTGAGGATCGAACCCACGACCTCAGTCTTAGCAGTCAGGGTCACTAACCACTAGACTAACAGGCCAGTCATTCATTAAATATACTACTACTATTTGGAATGGTAACTAACGTCATCTCTCTGACTGACTGATACCTTGATAATTCAAAAGTGCTCGTATTGCTTTATTTTAAATAAACCACAAATATTTTGTTTTTTTATAGTTTGAATACTCGGGATAACCACACGAAAAATCGTTACGTAGTTTAAAAAAACAAAGCAGTTACAAAGACAGACGAGGAAAGGGACTCTAATTTACAATAGGTACAAATACTGTCAAACGTCTTCATGACTACAAAGTATAAACAGGCAATTTAAAATATATATGTAAATGTTCATAACAAACACTTAATCAATCATTGTAAAACACAAACATTATAAACGCCTAATTATAAGTTTCATTAAAAGCAATTACATTCATTTTGTTTGGGCAACAAAATCAACAACGCCCGCCCTTTATCTATGCGAGACTAAATGAAATTTTCATTCTGATAATTATTAGCTTGTTAAAACGGGGAAAATTCATTAGGGGCTGTCAGTCGGGTCGTGACGAAATCGCTGAACTTGGAACACTTCGCCATGGTAACGATGCCTTCAAAACAATTGTGGAGTCAGCAGATTACAAGGTCTTACAATATTATTATGGAGATACGGCAACACTCATTTGCAATTTCCCTAATAATCCTACTTTAGATATTGTGAAGTGATAGCTGTTTTGTGGATGTCGTTGGAAATTATCCCACAGAAACATGCTAGCGGGACAAACACTAGCATATGTTTCTCCTTATTCCATCAATCGATCCAGGAGATTGGCCAGAATAAACAGACGGCCAAAAATGAAAAAAAAAGTTTTTTTTTTTTTTTTTTTGTTATAAGTACCGTATATACTTTTATTGTAATTTAGTGAAAACTTGATATTTTGACATTACTTACATACACTTCAATTCAAATTATTCGTATGTAGTAAAAGATTGCTTATTAAACAAGATAGAAATATTAATGTATGCATTATTTAACGTAACGAAGAGTCTTATGTTATTCTTCGCTACGTGCAAAGACTCAACGTTCATACTCTATTTTATTTTTCGCTACGTGAGAAGACTATATAGTCATACTCTAAAGAAAGCCTACGCTTGAAATTCGACATAGGTACTTACAAAATCGTACAACTAAAAATAAAATACTGTGTGATTTTAAGGTACAGAGGTCACACTTAACATTTTTAGAACAAGCTAGCACGCGTTGCATGACTACCGTAGAAATGGGTTTTGTCGACGGAAGAATAGACAAAATTACAGATTGTAGAAAGATTAAAGACAGAATTAAAGATTGTAGAAAGATTTGTACCGTTTTGTGCGGGCGTAGCATGACAATTCTATCTGTATTCTACCAAGAATAGACAAAACCCATTTCTACGGTGGTCATGCTACGCGTGCAGTAAGAAAAGCAGCCGTTGAAAAATATATTGAAATTTCGAATTAGGAACTCTTTGGGAATCTGTAGATGTATAATGAATTCATGTGTTATCTGAATGTTTTCCACGTAATAGCGAAATCGTGCATAGTGGATTCTCGTCAACGTCAATCGGGTAGTGTCAACCGATTTCAAGCACAATGAAAAATTATCCGGAGTTTTAATAATGTTTTTTACAGTAAAAACAATGTAGAAAGAACATACTTTTCCTTTTGTTAAAAACCATTGCAGTACACTTAAAATTAATACCTAGGCACAATTTCCTTCAATTATGCGGCACTTGATACAAATTACGTGGTGTTTACCACGTTCCAACCTCATTTACATAATGATTGCGAACAAAGCAGGGCTTGCTGGTACTGTAAAACGACTGAATTATAACGGTAAATATCGGCAAGTTTTATTTCGTAAATGGATACAGATACTATAAGGAAACCAACGGTTTAATAAAATACGAGGCTTCTTTATATTCACATAGTATACAGCAAAGACACTACGCAACGGGTTTTAATGCACTTTTCATCAATAGAAAGGGTGATTCAAGAGGAAGGCTTATATGTATATATGCGGGTGAAGCCACTGGCAAAACCTAGTATACTATACGATCCTGATATCAACATCACAGTAGCTACCTACAATTAAGTATTACATAAAATAACTTATGAAAAGAAACGTATAAATTTGATATATTTCCTCAAAAAACACCGATATTCGTATCCCTGCTTCAAAGTCAAATAATTTGACCTCTAACGACATCAAAAACAGTCTACGATAATAATATTATTGTGTGCCTAAAATTACCCCTAATGTTACCCCAAGCCAAGGTCACGCGAACAAAATGTTGCTGATTTAACAAATAAACTATAAGTAATTAAGGTGGTTAGGGTATTATTTAAAACACATTAGGTTATAATTGGGCAGTTAATGCGTAATATAGGGTTCTATTATATAATAAATAAGGTATTTCATATAGTATATTTATTATATAAGGTTTTATTATATATGTTACCGGCCAAACCTGATTTTAGGATGAACTAGTTTCGCCTAGGCAAAACTAGTTCTCCCTTCTCATCAACATAATGTTATAAAATTGGGTAGGGAAAATAACACGTAACACATTGTATCATTTAAAGGTACACCACACACCTCATTTATTTCAAATAGGCACACCTTTAAATAGAATTGACTGTAGTTGTCCGTTCCAAATAGTAATCACACGGTTGGAGAAGGACAAGAAACTCCATCGCTACTCTTTATTAAATGTTTTACAATGTTATAGATACTTAAGATTTAAGAATATTATAGTAACAAAACTTACGTCCGTCTTCGATGCTGGCCCCGAGCGAATAGGCCGAGTGCCACCCCGTGTTCCCAACCGTTGTTTCAAAACCGCGCCATTTCAAAACTGGTTTTGCCAGTATTATAAATTAAAAATGTCAATAATCGACTAAGACAATATTATAATTTAGTATATTATTTTAAAACCTAACAATAATGACTTTACATGTTTATGTAACAGTTTACAACATTTCAAGTTACACATTGGAATGATACCGTGACACTACATCACTATTTTTTCACTGTAGTAGGCTGAACTGGTTTGGTCTAGGCGAAAATAGATCATCCTAAAGTTAGGTTGGGCCGGCAAGATATGTATATATTTCTTCGCCTGGATATCTTAAAAGGTGACTTAAGGGCGTACTAGAAAATGGGCCGTTGCGTTCTCTGTGTATTTTACCACCATACGGCAAACCACCCCAAAAAATGAACCGATCAAATTGGTTGTTCTTGAGGGTGGCCTATATCCAGCTATGGACGTCTTTCGGCTGAAACAATGTTAAGGTTTTATCATCTTAACGTGTTTGTTAGAACAATTAAGATATCTAGTACACATATCATATACCACTACTATAACTATATGGCTCCTCGCATCTATAATATTTTTTTTTATCATGCATGTTAGATTACTTTATTTTATTATTTCTTTTACCTTATTTCGGTTCGTAATCTTTGTATGCCATAATTTCATAGCTCCTGTAATACAGTGTACACTAGCGCAGGAGCTAGGGAATTCACATAAATATAATGTATAAATTTATGCCAATAAAGATTATTATTATTATTATATTAAAGTGATTTCTAATAATAACGGCACTTGCCTACTTCACTTATTGAAGTTTGTGTTTGCTTTGTCAATTTTTACTATAATTACAGCTTGGTCGAAAAACAAACGTCGTGAAATGATGTTTTGCCGAACTTGAAACTAAACACATTGCTATAAGATATTTTATTATTAAATGTATTAAAAGTCCCCGGCTCATGGTTCAATCTAGTCTATAAGATTAATAACCAATTTTTAACGTGATAATTATTTTAAAACTTAGGATAGTATTTGTACTTTACACAAATCCGTTTCACTTTCTTAGAGCCTGATATAATGATACAAGCACTTTATTGTTCTAGTATTATATGTATAGTCATTCAACGTCACTTTTATTTCTATATTTTTCACATTACACTAACTCAGAAGGCTTTGTTCAGTTTAATCTTCCCAGTATATTTATTTGGTCTAACAGCTGGCTGGCTTGTTCGGCCTCGATGTTCACATGTCGATGGATTCTATGTTCATAGCACACACAAAGAAATTTAACCATTAAGTTCACCCCTCTACATTTTTGTCCTTGTAATGTTAAAAAAACTCCAAGTTAACCCTATAAAGGAGAACACCAATCTACATAGGTAGGTATCACAAAGCGTATCACAAGTTATTGTCTTCGAAGCGTTAATAGTAGTAATACCTACGTGCCTATATGTCCATATATAACACAGACAAGATCGCATACCTGTGTTTCGGTAACATCGTATACCAATTAGTATGTCATTACAATCTAATCAGGATGGTAGAATACTTCCTAGACCTGCTAATTATCGAATAATATGTACGTTTGTAATATGATCGGACTGCCTGCCGGCGTAGCATGACCAATTCTATATCTATTCTACCAAGAACAAAAAAAGTTCCTTATGTATTTTAATTCTGTAAAAATGTTTCTATCTCATTAATAGTAGAGAGAAATAGTCATCATACTTGACATCGTACTCTTGTCGACTGAAGAATATCATTTTGTCTTCTCTTCCGTCGACGAATTCCGTTTCTATGGCGGTCATGCTACGCGTGCTGGTTGGTCTTGTGGTCGCAAGCGCTACTGCTGAGCATGAGGTCCTGGGTTCGATTCCAACTCGGGCAAAGTGTTATTGGGTTTTTCCATCTGGAATTTCTCAGTAACAGCCCGGAGTCTGGATTTGTGCCCAGTTGATGGCAATAGGCTCGCCCCCTATTACATGGGACTTAAACATAACAGGCGAAATGTGGGTGTACTATAGGTACACCTCTGCCTAACCCTTCGGGGAAACAAGGCGTGAAGTTATGTTATATAATACGATCATCTAATACCTAGTTGCAATAATCAAAATAGATCAGTTTACTGAGGGACATTTCTGGTAATTTTAAGAATGCTCACAGTCTGATCTCTGTCGCAACCTGTCAAAAATACCTTGAGTTTCCAAATATTTTTGATAAGTTTTTGAAATTTGATTGTGACACTGCGACTAGATGTTGATCGTTTTCAATTACGAGAATCGGCCTTCTGATTGCAGGTTTAATGGGAAAAAATAGATGCTTGGACCTTTTAAGAAAGAAAGAAGGAAAAATATTTTATTTGAGACACGCACAGGAAATACAGACTATATGAAAAACATAAAGAGAGAAACACAAAAAGAAACTTTTAGAGTACAAATAAAAAATAAATTAAAGAGTAACAGTAAGGCCTAAGAGTCTGTAATTTGATGTGCTTGCATGAAGGCTCTGTTCTGTTCTGCTGTTTTGTTTAATATAATATAGATGAGACCTTATGCTTTGAAACATTATTCTGAAAACGAACTATGATAAAAAACTGAAAGCTCACTAGGGTTATATTTATTTTTTATTCTAAACACATGTTTTGGTTTTAAATGGTCTAAGCGGGCTAGTAGGTACTCCTATTCTCTTCACCAAAATGCAATATCAACCCAGACAAAACAACAAGAGCATTCCATCTCCTATAGAACTCATATCACCAATGTCCTCTATCCATCGCGTCACATTCCCGTGAAAAATGTTCTGAAACGCGAGTACTAATGAAAACGGAACGGATCAATTAAATTCCAATCATGAAAGCTGAAACGATATGCGATTCTGTTCGTGTATTAAATTTCGAATATTGAACAAACAGTTCATTGGTTTTTAAATATGTATGCAGCCATTACGAATCGCTTTTGTTGGTAATTTTGAACAGAATTCACAAGCTTTTTATTGCTTTAACAGGAAATTAATTTGTCTACAATCTGCGGCTTAATACGGAGTGATTACTGTGCATCGAATTGTAACGAAGTTAATAATGTCACCGAATTTAAATCATTATCTTAATGATGCTACAAACTGCAGTGAATGAGCTTTAATTTATTGCATGTAAAGTCATCAGAAGCCAGCCATTCATACGATTGCTTGTCCTTTTGTCATTAAAAAGGAACAAATACTTTTTTCAGTAGTTTTTGGAGCTGCCTTTATACCTCTGTAATGCATAGGGAATGTGCGCAGAATGGAGAAAATACTATTTCTACAACGTTGATCGTAAGCATCCGTGCTTCGCAGTGCGTGCGAGCCCCAGTAGCTACAGGTCAAAGATGCAGGTGAAGAAGTAGAAGAAGAAAGAAAGAAGATGACAAACTGGCCCACCAGGATTATATCTACGTGAATAAAAATTTGAAAGATTCCAGCGAAAATCCCAATAATATTATGTATTTGTTTGTGTGTTTCTCATGTTAATTATTTAAACACTATTTGGGTCAGAGTTGCCCGAACAGAAATTGTTATATTATGTTGGGGAAAAAGTCTTTTCGCATTATAGTATGTATGAACTTGTAATAAAATCTCTTTGGCTGTACTATTTGTATCTGGCTGGTTTTGGTATCATTGAAAGTTTAAATTTTAAAGAACATAATTCCAAATTCAAATTAGGAAAATGTGTGATTTTCATTTGTTTTTCGTACCGTCAAGATGAGTGAATCTAATGAAGAAATTCGATACATTTTAAAATTTTACTACAAAAAAGGTAAAAATGCAACGCAAGCCGCGAAAAAAAATTGCGATGTTTATGGACCTAGTGTAGTGTCTGTGAGAGTAGCACAAATTTGGTTTAAGCGTTTTCAATCCGGAAATTTTGATGTCAAAGATGCACATCGCTCTGGTCGCCCTATTACGGATAAAATGGATGCCATTTTTGAAAAAGTGGAGCAAGATCGGCATACCAGTAGTCACGACGTAGCTGAAGAACTGGAAATTGACCACAAAACAGTTTTGGCGCATTTGAAAAAAATTGGGTACACAAAAAAGCTCGACATTTGGGTATCTCACGAGCTCACTGAAAGAAATCTAATGAACCGTGTACTCATTTGTGATTCTTTATTACGACGTAATGAAACCGAACCATTTTTGAAGAAGCTGATAACTGGTGATGAAAAGTTGATCACGTATGACAAGAACGTGCGAAAAAGGTCGTGGTCAAAGGCCGGTCAGGCTTTACAGACTGTGGCGAAACCCGGGTTAACTCGCAACAAGGTGATGCTGTGTGTGTGGTGGGATTGGAAGGGCATTATTCATTATGAGCTGTTACCACCAGGCAGGACCATCGATTTTGAACTCTACTGCGAACAACTGATGAGATTAAAGCAAGAAGTTGAGAGAAAGCGGCCGGAATTAATCAACAGAAGGGGTGTGGTTTTTCATCATGATAACGCTAGACCTCACACATAACAACAAAAACAAAACAACAAAAACCAACAAAAACAAAAAACCAACAAAAATTAAAAGAGTTTGGCTGGGAGGTGTTAATGCATCCGCCGTATAGTCCTGACCTTGCACCTTCAGATTTCCACCTGTTTCGGTCTCTTCAGAATTCTTTAGGCAGTGTCAGGTTAACATCACGAGAGGACTGCCAAAACCACTTGTCGCGGTATTTTGACCAGAAGTCCCAAAATTTATATAGCAATGGGATTATGTCCCTACCTACAAGATGGCAAAAAGTTATCGAACAAAATGGTACCTACATACTTTAGTTAAATGTAAATAAACTTTATTAAAAAATGTTTTGAATTTTCTTAAAAAATGCGAAGAAACTTTTCCCCAACCTATTATTTAAAACAGTGGATGTCGTGGATACGACCAAAACTGTTCATAAAGTCAACTATGCATAACATACTATGCAAGATGGTCATCGCTTCATCTGCTTCTTATCATCATTTTAAAACAAATCGCATCGTAAATACTTAGTGCACGTCCAGACAAGGTGATTAACGTCTGTGATACGTCCTAACGCATTGGCTAGTATTTTAGATAAGCACTTTTCTGTAGCTGCGTACCCGTATTTATAACGCCTTATCTGGCCAAGGTCTTATGTTAGCAAATGTCAACTTGTGGAATAGAACTTGCTAGTGGGATAGGTATTTCGACTTAGTAATAGCATTTTCATTACTACTCATTTTGCCTCACCTACTTTTGGGTCGTTCTACTTTTTTACCGAAAACGGTCTGTCCTTCGTCTTGTTATGGCATCTCGTCGGAGTATTGATATTTACAGTTTTTGAATTGTTTCACTGTCTGTAAAAAAGAAGAACGACCCAGTTACGAAAAACAAAGTAAATGTGAGTCGTATTTGAGCAGTAAGGGTCACACATACAAGTTTTTTTTTAGGTTTTTGGAATAAGGGATATAATTATGGTTTATAGTTTAATGTTTATTAGTGTTTTCCACACTTGCGGACTGATGGCATAAGCGATGTTTGCTAATGGGGTTGAGATTTCATCCCCATCATGCGTAAGTATATTATGTTTGGTGATCTGTGAAAGAAAGTATGCAAGGGAGTCCACTGATCCATGTCAATTTTAAAAATGATAAACAGTTATTGTAAACGTTATAATTGATTCTATGTTAATTTAATGTACATGGTGTTGTACCGTTTTGATTAACTATTTGTAATTTGATCAACGTACCCTGCGTTACTCAAATCGTTATCATTTATTTCTGATAGATTTTATGAATCGTAGTATTATTCATTCATTCATTCATTTATTTATTCTTTAACAATTAACATTGTGTGGAATATAATATATTAAATAAAATTAACACATGCAGAAACAATACATTAAAAAGCCTAATTAAAATCAAAATTGAAGTGAAATGTTAGATAAAGAATCAAATTAATTTTAAATATGTCAAAAAAAAAATACAATGTCAAATTATTAGCAGATATTATGTAAAAAACAATGTCAAAAAATAATAATAACAATAACATAACATAACGAGTACAACTTCATCAAGGTCTAAATGATGAGAATAGTGTTTAAGGCAAAAGATATAAATTTATGATATAGCTTGTTCACTGCTATTTTTATAGATGATTATTTTTATCATTTGACATATGCTCTGATACCGAGTAGAAACATTTTTTCAACAAGAAGGTTTTAAGTTTAATTTTAAATGAGTGACAGCTATAAATTAATAATTTTAAATCAGTCGGTAACCTATTAAATAACTCAACTGCTTGGTATCGGGAACAATGCTTAGTTATGTTAAGATTTGGCGCCTTTTTGTGTTTAAAATCCTTCCTTCTAGTGCTTTCTCTTATTTGACGTTCATCTTGTGTTTCATATTCATGAATATACTTAGCAAAGAAATTTAGGGTTACTAATATATATAAACTTGGTACTGTCAAAATGTCTAAGTCTTTAAAGTGCTCTTTACATGAGTCTCTTTGTTAGATCCTTACCATAGTCCTTATGGCACGTTTCTGTAAAATAAACGCTTTCTGACAGTTATAACAATAGCTGTTTCCCCATAGCATTATGCTGTATCTTAACCTAGATTCTATCAGCGCGTAGTATATAGCCTTTAGTTGCTTTAGATCCAACATATCTCTAAGGCTCCTGAGTGCATAGCATGCTGATGAAATAGAAGAGTTAACCACAGGATCAAACAACTACTAGGTTTTAAAAACAGTAAAACTAGAGAGTCTCAGATATAAATAAAACAGTTTGAATCGATAGTCGAACAGTTGGGCTTGCAAGTTAAATGAGTTGAAACTCAGCCAGAACAAGTTGCGGTTCGCTCCGATAGCAAGTGCCTACCAATTGATCTGGCATTCGCAAATTTAATTTTTGAGTCATGTTGAGAGTAGTTTTAGCAGTTAAATTTTTGTTTTGCGCAGGTATATCTAATGATTTTATCTATTTGCCTATTTATTAATCCATTTGTTTTTTGCACGCATCAAAGAGGTAAAAAAGCAATTTTATGTTTCCGATACCGGTGTCAGAAAATAGCACGGGTCGATCGATCCGGTTAAACTACGCTTGCAGCAGTTGGTCCCCTCAGTGCGTCAGAAAACACGTTAAGACGTTGGTCCCGGCTGTCATTTTTGCATCTTTGGCAGTTGTTACAGGGGTAATACGATGCCCCTTACTAAGACTAATTGTCAAATTTTTACGTGTCTGACTACCAACAACGACTGTCAAAGATGTACAGGGCTTAACATGCTTTCCGAGGCACGGAGAAATCTCGATATGTTATGGATGGTCACCCATCCACCAACCAACCGTGGCAAGCGTAGCTTAACCTTCGACCAACCACGAGTTCATCACCGTAGACTCAAATAATAATATCGTAGGACAACCAACACACCGTTATCTGATCCCAAACTAGGCAGAGCCTGTACTATGGCAACCAGACAACTGATAAATATAATAATATATTTGTAAATACTTACATATTATAGATAAATTACACCCAGACATAGAACAAATAATTGTGCTCATCACACAAAAGATTTGGCCTGAGTGGGAATCGAACCTACGACCTCCGTCTTAGCAGCCCAGGTCACTAACAACTACACTCACAGGCCTGTCAAAAATCAAGCCAAATCTAACCTACATTTACACTCCTCCCAAATTGAATTTATTAGTTTTCTCTCATAACTTGAACCTTTTACATTCGCATTATGAGCCAATAACTGGTCACGAATAACCATATGACACGTAACAATATAAAGTAACAGCTTTGGAAATTGGCCCATTTCCCCCATTCCTACCGCAATATTTATATCCTTAAACACCTTTTGACATGGAAGGAAATTGAATACGGCGAATTTATGCTTAATGTGCTTTCTGTTTTAATAGCTGGATGAGAATTAGAGACATTACAATCACAGATTTTGTAGATTTAAATTCCAGAGAATATACTTGTATTCTAAAAGATTTAGGTATGAGAAGATTAAGAATAGTTTTTTATTTTTTTTATATATTAGCCTACACTGTCCCACTGCTGAGCAAAGGCCTCCCCCAAATCTCTCCAAGTATCCTTTTCCCGGGCCACCTCGATCCAACCCTTGGAGTACGCGTCGAGGTCGTCTCGCCACCTCTTCTTGGGCCGGCCTCGCCGGCGCCGTCCATCGTCAGGCACCCACTGTGTGGAGACTATTGCCCAGCGGTCGCTGTGCATGCGGCTGATGTGACCCGCCCAATCCCATTTTAGCCATGTTGACGCCCAGTCCATGAAGACGCTAATGAAGGGTGATCTACCGATTTCCCTGAAGCGAAAACTCATCGATATGTGTATCCTGCCAGAATAGAATAAAGACAAAAAAAACGAAGGCCGTTAGAGTCACAAGGATGAAATAGACACATAAACAAAACAATTGTATGCAATTATCCGAATATTAATCCGCGTGATGTCGGACATAAATAAAAAATTGCACCGCGAAGGCCATTAAAGGGCGACTAGTGACTTACTAGAGAATATTGCAAACCTACCCCCCCCCCCCATCACACACAATTTTGGGGGAGGCCTATGTCCAGCAGTGGACATCTTTTGTCTGAAATGATGATCCTCATATCATAGAAGGCCTCTTCTCACTCTTCATTTGGAGAAGGAATAGATATTGATCATCAATCACACTAGCTTAGTTTCTAACTCTATTTCTATGATACTTTTATCCATCAAAACTGGTGTCTCACGAACTATAAAACTTTACTGTTAATTTTGCTGTCAGCATAAACTAATTGAATGATTACCAATCAATCTTTGATAGCAATCTATGAACTTGTAATAACCTGCGACCACTAATTTGTACTCGGTCTTGATTAGAATAGCTTAGCTGTCCAATTATATAGCAAATTAACAATTGACGTGGTCATTAATATTGAACATCTCTACAACTATTATAGTTATGTATGCAAGCAAATGGAAATTAGCCGTTTGTGGTTATAAACCCAATATCATCATCATCACCATCATGAATTCAGCTAAAAGACATCCACTACTAGACATAAGCCTCCATCAATTTGGTGGGGTTTGCCATAATCGCCACGTTTGGCAGGCGGGTTGGCGATCGCAGTATGGTGGTAAAATGCATAGATAACGCTGCAGCCCTCTCTCTAGTAAGTCCCTTAGTCGCCCTCTACGACACCGGAATGAACTCAATGGAAACCGACACTAGAAGAAATGGGATAGTGCTATTCTTTACGTACGGAACCACATAGAATTCTGGTACCACACGGAATTGATATCATCATTATCAGTCAATTATATTTCAAAGTCAAAGTCAAAGCATTTATTTCAAATAGGTCCAAAAAAGGCACTTATGAACGTCAACAATTTGATTATTTTTCTGACTGCCTTTTTGTCTGACTGTTGCCACGTAGGTTTATTAGACGAAAGCAGTAGCGCTGATTTGTATGAGGTACTAGGTTTGATACATGCGTAATTTCTCAATAGCCAGTCGGAGTCCAGAATGGTACCCGGTTTATAGCAACAGACTCGTCCTCAGATGAGACTTGAACATTTTGTAACTTGTGAAAAATTTCAACGCAGGTTCAGAATCTTTTTCTGAATGGTTTGCGCGCCGACCAATAAAGGTAATCAAATTCTTCTAAATAAATAGACGGCTGTGCTGCTGAGGAGTTTGCTGTGCTACTTATTCTTACCAGCTAAAACACTAGGAAGTGGTGAATGGTGGGCATTATTTGGAACTGTTTTATGTAATTTTAAAGTTCAAAAAGTGCTAACTCTCAACCTAGTTTGAATAAATGACTTTTGATTTTTTAAGTTTCATGAGCACATATTATTTTGTTTCTGTTATTATTATTTCTCTGAAACTAACGGGAACAAACTTAACATGTTACTTTTTCAACCCTTCACAATACGATACGTGTCTCATCAAGGTTTTCAACAAAAAACGAGATAAAAAGCAACATCCTAAGGAAAATTTAATTGCTTTGCAAGAAACAGTAGCTGGCACTTTAAATAGATACTCCCTGCATTGTTGTTTTACAGCAGCCTGCCTGCAAGTGATTTTGTCGTCGATTTTCTAAACAGGTAACAAACACTTAAGGTACAGCGACATGGGTAAACTTAAAAAATAGAGGTTTTTTTTGCCGCGTTCAATATGGAAGAGGTTCTCAATCCATCGGAGTTTTTATGGATAACAAACGCATGACAAACGTGGTTCATGTTCTAAGTTAAAACAGGACGTACCTATCTTCAACTCAACAATATGGGTTGGTAAGCACATTACTCTGATTAATTATATTCGTTATTTTATCGTTACACTAGAAGTCAAAAACTGCGATTGTGCCTGTGGCTCCCATCGTATGTCAATCCTCTTATTCAGCCTAAAATGTTCCCACTACTAGGACACAGGTGATTTCTGTGTGAGAGGTTGTGGGCCATATTCCACCACACGGGCCCAGTCTGGGTTGATAGATGTTACATAACTTCGAATTTTTTTTTCATCGATTTAAGAACAGCGGTAATGAAATAATTTACACAAAGTAAACCACCTGCCTAAGTTCGAATCTACCTACAACTCACGGACGTTCCCATTAGGCTCTCACCGCTCTTAGTGTAGTAGACTGTCGCGTAGTGTGTCGTAGACTGATCGTATGTATCGCTGATAACTAAATAACAATTTTACAATATACTGAGAATTTCATCTTATTATTTACCCAGTATTGCCAAACAATGTCTCTTCCAAAATACACCAAGAATGTCAGAAGATCCCCAATATCGTAAGTTATTTACTTTCCATGTCGTTCTGGGAAGCCGGTAAAGTCCCAATCGTCACCCGCTGAGCTAGTGTAGCGTAACGCAGCGTAGCGTAGCATAAGGCCTGATCCGAATTTGCGCAATTACCTTCACGGTGGCGGACGCGTGTAGATACACGAACCAAAATAACGCGAACCTGCCCTACATACCAGCGGAGCGTTTGTTGTACCTACAAGTGACGAGCGGTGAGTGGGTAAAATTTTAAAGGGTTAAAAATATGCATAATTTTTGCTACTGAAATTTGAAACAAGTGGTACCTGTCCCGACTTATGAGTCATCGAGGAATCTAACCCACGAAAGCACTTAACTTTGTGTATTTGATTTCATCCCCACTGTTCTCAAAACGATGAAGGACAACATCGTGAGGAAACCGGCATGCCAATTCGAGCATATGAACATCTACCAACCCAAAGTGGACCTGTGTGACTGAGCTCTCACAGAGAGAAAGAAAGAAAACAAATTAATTTAGTACAAACTAGAAGAAAAACGTTGAATAACAACAAATACATACAAAGACGCATGCGACATAATTAGCCTATAATTTTCCCACTGCTGGGAAACAGGCCACCTCTTTTCGAAGGCCCTCGCCCCGCTTCGGAAGGCCGTAATCTACCACGCGGATGCAGTGATCTACCACTTACATGTTACATGTCTTCGATTTTTTGGTTCTAGGAATTTTTTGCCCTGGTTTCCTCACGAGGTTTCATTTCACTGTTTTATTTATTTATTTATTTTAGCTTCTCAACAGTGTATACACTGTTGCTTTATAATTATGACATTGTAGTCTTAACTCTAAGTGCCTCACTAGTTATATTTATAAGTTACACATCATCATCATCATTTCAGCCGTAAGACGTCCACTGCTGGACTTAGGCCTCCCCCAATTTGGGGGGCTTTGCCATAATCGCCACGCTTGGCAGGCGGGTTGGCGATCGCAGTATGGTGGTAAAATGCATAGAGAACGCTGCTGCCCATTCTCTAGTAAGTCCCTTAGTCGCCTTTTACGACACCCACGGGAAGAAATGGAGTGGTATCATTCTTTACGTCCGGCACCACACGACAGTTACACAAAATTAATAAAAATAGGAAAAATTAAAATTATGCAATTAAAAGCAAAATTGGTTTCATAAATTAAAAATAAATTAAGATTGGATTAAATAATAAATCAATCAAATTACATACAATAAATTAAATTAAATGAGATAGGATTATTTATTTAATACAATTTTTGTAAAATTTTTGTTTTGAGAACTGTGGTGATGAAATTATTTACACAAAGTAAAGCCTACCTGGATTCGGACCCACGACTTATAACTGGTAATTCGAGGCTGTTACCACTGAGCCACATCTGCTCTCACATACACACATTCGGAAAAACAAAAATTCAAGCACACAAAACGTAATCACTTAGCCTATAACAAATCGTTTATTGAATTTCCCAACATCCACGGCCCCTCTCTTCCCTTACCCCATACGCCAAAAAAGCAGTGTGTGCCTGTAGCGTAGGTGACCCATCTACATCGATTAAGCTGTACGGAGCCATGACATTGTTTAGTCTGTGCGTCGCTTTAAAAGCAATACCGTACATGGTGTAACTATTCAATTACTAGACTTATGTAGGCATGTACATAGATTGTAGGCTTTAAAGGTAACTTTGAAGGCAGAATAGTTTGTGATACAAGTTAATGTAGGTAACAGGGGACATACGTCTCAAAATTCGAAACACGCTAAAAAATAGAAAATATAATAGTTTTAAAAAACTAAAAAACACGCTTCCATAGAAAACCAAACTAAAAAGTAGAAAATAATGGAAAAAAAGCGTGGGGTGCCTAATATCAATAAAAAAAAATCTTTAAAAAGCACCCCACGCTTTTTTTCCATTATTTTCTACTTTTTAGTGCGGTTTTCTATGGAAGCGTGTTTTAGTTTTTTTTTATATTATTTTTTTCCATTATTTTCTACTTTTTAGTTTGGTTTTCTATGGAAGCGTGTTTTTAGTTTTTTTAAACCATCATTTTTTAATAAATGACTTGTATTGTACAGGATTTCTAATCATAATTAGTTATGATTTTAAATCGTTTACAAAACACAGCAACGATTTTGTTTTTAGTGATAAACTTTTACCATTATAACCACTAACGCATTCAGACGAATCGTCTCCCCTGTTGGTAACTGAATCACATAATTGGCTTTTCCCTGCATCTGACTGAACCTTTGAAAACATAACATATAACGCGACTTTTTTATCACCATCAAATGTAGATACCTAGCGGAAACTTGTTCGTGAGTGAACAAATAATATAACACTCTGTTGAGTACACCACCCCTATGAAAGCCCTCTATAACCCTCTATCTTTCCCGAGTAACTACGCAGGAATGGAATCTAGATTTATACACCATATATACACCAGGAAAAAAGAAACCATGCTAAAAGTACCTAAGCTTTAGCGGGATAAAAGAACAGTGAGGTAACATTTTGAAGCAAAACATTCAAATATAGATAATAACTTAATTTATGAAACTTCCCACTAACAATTTTATGATTCCACTCCACTGACGTCCTACCGTAGAACTTACATAACTTCATAGGGATAAACAGCAACACTCAAAAGTGAAAACAAAAGAAAAATACATTAAAAAAATATGCAAATACAGACTATGACTACATTTTTTAAGCAACTAACTTCTGTCCGCGACTTCGTCCGCGTTAAATTTCTTGTTCCCCCGACCCTTCCCGTCGCGTCGAATCGCCTACCCATGCGATTTTACCCGTTTTTGCAACATTTTTCATGACTGCTCCGTTCCTCTTAGTTGTGGCGTGATGTTATATAGCCTATAGTTTTTGTCGATAAATAGGCTACCCAACACAAAAAGATTTTTTCAATTCAGACCAGTAGTTCCTGAGATTACCGCGTTCAATCAAACAAACAAACAAACTCTTCAGCTTTATAATATTAGTATAGATAAAACAATTACAGGGACTTTTGAACTGTCAAGTTCAAAAGTCCCTGTAATCAGTAGTCAGTTACAAAAATCATAAAAATGAAGCTAGTATGAATATGCACATTCCAAAGCATAGTGCTTACATTCTACTTGATACTAAGATCGAGAAGAAGAACGGGAAAAACTCTACATAGAGACTTTTCTATGGACACCATCCCTAAGAAAACACTCTATAACTCTTTGTCTTCCCCGGATAGGTACGGAGGAATGAAACCAAGATTTACACCAAGCTAAATTTAAAAAAAAAACGTGCCAACAGCAAACATGTTCTTGAATCCTGTTAAGCTCCTAAGGTTTAGCATGTATGCTAAACCTTAGGAGCTTAACAGGATTCAAGAACATTGAGGTTATTTTTGAAGTAAAACATGCATTTATAGAATGTCAAAACATTTTTCAAACTACCCATAATCACATCCTACCCCTTTGACGTCTTACCGGTAAGAATACAGACAACTTAATAAAGGGATAAACAGCGTCGTTCAGAAAAAAAGAGAAAAACATCTTTAAAAGTAGTCCGCAAGGCGCTGGTAACCGTTTCCGTTCTCAATAAAAAACGTCAAGCCTCCGGTTGAGGAGGGAAATAAACGGAACGGACTTTTTTATACAATGTACCTACGGAGAAAAAGTAAAGATAAATAAGAAGCGAAGATTTGATATTTTAGATGGAGATGTTCGTGGAATGCAAGGTGATAATATTTTCTAAAGTAGTACACATATATATTTTTTTTGACACTAAACAAATTGCATAAGCACTGCCATTGCACGAGCCGTACTCCTGTAATTAAAAAAAATATTGTTGCTTCACGACAACAAGATTTTTTTTTTATTGGGAAACAAAAGAGTCCTTAAACTAAAAAAACAATACAAAGTGAAAAATAACTTTAATTTCGGAAGTCGGTGTCTTAAGATCTGTATTTAAGTTTTTGCCACCGACTTCAGAAATTAAAGTTATTTTTTATTTTGTAGTGTTTTTAAAGAGGTCGGTTGTTATTTTTAACTTTTTAGTTATGGTATGTACCCCACACTACTTCCTATACCACTGCTGGCCAGGTGAATAGCAGTGACAGGACTATTACAATATCATCACGATAAACAAAGTTGATTAAAATCATATTATCGAAGCTAATGCAAAAAATACCAAAGCAAAGTCAATAAATAGGGACCACACGGGAATCACTAACTTTCAAATAAAAAAAGAATCATCAAAATCGGTTCACCCAGGCAAAAGTTCTGAGGTAACAAACATAATAAAATAAATTTAAAAAAAAATACAGTCGAATTGAGAACCTCCTCCTTTTATGAAGTCGGTTAAAAATTAAAATATTCATCAAGAATAGGGAAGATGCAAATATAATAGTTATGAAAATTTTATGATATAAATGTTAAAAAAGCATAAAAGAAGGGCCACTGCAATATTTTTATTTTACATAATGTTGATTTTTAACAATAATTACGTATTAAAATTACTTGAAACGAAACGTATTTCAAAACACCAATCAGCGTTTAGTGACGTCATTCCCGTTACGATGACTTGTTGAGGTTATGGTTGTAAAAATGAATATTATTTTAGGGGAATATTAATTGCGTTTTTTAAATAAAAATGATAGTTGGGATTATCAAAGCAGACTCCAGGAATTTATTTAACAAGAGTTAGTGTTGACATGAGATCTTTCTTCAGAAAAAGGTTTCCTCCAGACATTTTAATTTTCTTTTACCAATTATCGACGTCGATCTCAAACTGTAAAATTAAAAATCTACTATAGACAAGTTTTGTAAGTATTAGGTAGGTAACTAACGTGTTTTTACGTACAAGCAGATTAACTAAGCATACTCGTATAACAAGTATATTCGCCTTATGACGTATAACACACACGACATTCAAGTATATTCGCCTTATGACTTACGTCAAAGTGTTCTCACCAGCATCGAATAGGGGTCTTTGGAGAAATTATATATATTATATAATTATCATTTCTTTTTGCAGCTTGATATCACTTTTTTCTCAATTTTGGGTCAGAACATCTAGTCAAAAACAATTTATTTGGAAACTTTGTTGAAGTAGTCACGGACTCATTGGCACAAAACATGAATAAACGCGGCTTTTTTCGGATTATTAGTGGAATTGTTATGATCACCTGATGTTGATGGATATTCCATTTTAAATTTTTACAAAATATATCTCGAAAGTCCAAAAAATATGCAAAATTATGAAAGCCGACGAACAAATACGGCCAGTGACAGACAGGAATGACGTCATCGGACCTATAGGTCCGTTTTCGCGGGAAAATTTAAACTGTCAATTTGAAACCGCATTTTTTCCGATAAATTACAATATTTTAATTTTTTAATATATTTGTGGTCTATTCTACATGGAATTCTCTAAACTGAAAACAAAAATAAAAATATTGCATGTTCCCTATTTAACAGTATGTATTGATCTGTTTACTTTTTAGTAACATTAAATTATCTCAATCTATCTATCTATCTTCTATCTATCTATATATATATGTTACCGGCCAAACCCGATTTCAGGACAAACTAGTTTTGTCTAGGCTAAACTAGTTCTTCCTATACGCGATAGGATTAACTAGTATAGCCTAGTCCAAACTAATTTGTCCTAAGCCCGATAGGATAAACCAGTTTAGGCTAGTCCAAACTAATTTTCCCTAAGCCCGATAGGATAAACCAGTTTCGGCTAGATCAAACTAGTTGATCCTGATATAAATACGCACACTCTAGGATAAACTGGTATGGCCTAGTCTAAACAGAATCAAAGTGTTTTAGAGGTAGCAGATGAAAACCAAGGCTCTGAAATATCGTTAAGGACTGCAGCTACGAAACATTCCGTTGGATCAGGCCAAGGGTTTGTGAGATGCAGCTGCAACAAAAACTGGTCCACAAACAGATGCCAGTGCAAGAAGTGAATGATACTCTGCAATTCTAAGTGCCACCAAAGTAAACCATGTCAAAATAAATAACAATTTTAATAATTAAGATTATTGCTTCTATAAAAAAAAAACACTTATTATTTGTTATAGTATGATTATTTGTATTACCATAACTTTTAACGACGAGGACGAATCATTATGGTTTTAATAAAAATGATTATTTTTCCAATTACGGAGTATTTTATTCAGTTTATCTATTTACTATTTACTTTCTAGTTATACTATAATGTTTAGACTAGGCTATATCAGTTTATCCTAGAGTGTGCGTATTTATATCAGGACCAACTAGTTTGGCCTAGCCTAAACTGGTATATCCTATCGAGCTTAGGAAAAATTAGTTTGGACTAGCTTAAACTGGTTTATACTATCGGGCTTAGGACAAATTAGTTTGGACTAGGCTATACTAGTTAATCTTAACGCGTATAGGAAGAACTGGTTTAGCCTAGGCAAAACTAGTTTGTCCTGAAATCGGGTTTGGCCGGTAACATATATATAAAAATGTTGTGTTGGTTTGTGTACGCTTCAAAAACTCAAAAAGTTCTGCACCGATCGAGCTGAAATTTTAGCATGATGTATAATCCGCATCAAGGATTGTATTTATCAATGTTTTGCATCAGTCACATATCTGCGACCGCGAAAAAACAGTTTTATTAACGATCAGCTATGTATCAGTGACGGCGCCATCTACCGGAAGCGAGGAAAACACTCGAATGTGCCACAGCGAAGCATGGCAGGGTACAGCTAGTATCATTATATAATTATAATATAACATGGGTATGTGAAAGAATAACGAAATATCGTGAGGAAAATTTTGAGTCTGGATGGCCGAAAGAATAGGGGTAGACCAAAGAAACTACAAATGGACTATGTGAAAAATGAAAGAGTTACAAAGTAATCTAAAAACTCACACAGTGGCTCAGATCTATGAATCTAAACGAGGCAAAAAGGAGTATAGAAAGAAGGATTTACCTACCCCACCGGAAGAGGACATGAGTATATATATGAAGAAAAATCAATGTTTACAGATACCTCCATCTAACTTTATATATTATATAAGCTAATATATAATTTAATAAAAAAACAACACATTTTCGATAACCGTGGAATAAATATAGCGCATAATTATTTTAAAACGAATGAGACTACATTAAATTGATGCGATAAATGTCAAAAAAATAACTAAAACCCTAATCCTTATTAATGTGGGGAACCATTCAATCGAATTATTTAAACACACGAGTCGATTTGAACAACTCGATCCATCTCATAATCCAGATTGATGAAGAACGATTTGCAAGGTATTGAAAAAAGCTTTTTAATTTTATTCCAAAGTCTTTGGAAATCGTTTCGTGTGGGAGTGATCTAATAAATTGTACCTTTGAGTTACTGTGAGGGTTTTTAGTACATATATTAAATCTTCCTCTTTGGTTTGGAGCAGAAAAGAGAAATATTTTTTGTGCTTAAGGTATTAAATAAAAAACCTTCTATCTAAACAGATAGTTGTGCTGCTGGGGAGTTTGTTGCGCCATTTCTTCCCAGATAGATAAAGCACTAGGAAGTGGTGCCGGGCGGGCGTTTTTGGGGGACGGTCTATTGTAATTTTGACCCTCGAAAAATACTGATTCTCAGCCTAATTTAAATAAATCACTTTGATTTTGAAAAATAAATAATCATTTCACCTAATAACACATGACATCACGCTTCTGTTCCTCGAAGGGTTAGGCAGAGATGTACCTATAGTACACCCTTATTTCGCCTAATAGTTACAGATAAATGTATAACCCCGATTAAGAAAATAGGAGTATCAGAGCCATGTACACTGAACAGTGGACATGACTCTGATACTGGAATTTGGTGATTCCATCATTTTATCTTGTGTTTCATGAACGGTAGCCAAATAAATGTGTTTTGGGACTGCCTTGTGTGATTTTAATATTACAAAATTGCTGACTCTCAGCCTAGTTTCAATAAATGACTTTTGATTTCAATTTTGACAAAGAACTACTTTATTCGCTTTTTTCTTTCTTAAACCTATGAAATGCCGCATGCAACACTGACCATCTTTTTTCCTGGACAATTCAATACCCTAGTATTGAATTTCCCTGATATTAAACGTAAAATAAACAGCAATTCTTACTACCAGTCTTTCTTATCCCAACTATACGTCAGTTCCACCTTTTAATATACCAAATTGCTTCAAAAAACGAAAACAGCGAACCATTTCAGCGAATACGTATCTTATTTTTCATTAAAAACCTCAGCTATAAAGCGGGCTATTCACAAACAGTCTGCTAGCCAACAATAATCGCGACAATAGTGTCGTATTGTGCTTGCTACAGAGTTTCTGACAATGCGACTTTCGTTACGAACGCTTCTATTTTTTTTTTTGCAACGTTGAGTGATGCGATTGCTGTAGCATTTTTAGTGGGCGTAGTGTACTGTTAAAATGATAATAAAATGCGCGAAAATGTACCTAAGTAGATCCTTTAACTAGCGTTCTGTTGATTGTGTTGGAATACGTAAATGTCCCTGTACAAAGCCAGGCCTCGCATTTATGAGCACGCATGCTTTTCGTCGTCCCATTTCATCCTGTGGGTGTCGTAAGAGGCGACTAAGGGACTAACAAGAGAATGGGCAGCAGCGTTCTGTATGCATTTTAAAAATGAACCAGCTAAAGTGGCAGTTTTTGGAGGAGGCCAACGTCTAGCGGTGGACGTCGATGAATTATGATGATGACTTGTTTTTTTTTTATTTAATTGCCATTCGTTCTATCATTCCAAGGTGGATTACCTTGATTAATTACCGGACACCCTTTTTGTGGATATTATTATGTAGTTTGTAGATAGATAAATCTATTACAATCATATTCAACATCGGAAACAAAGAATACACAATCACGTGAGCGAAGCTACGTGCACAGCTAGTTACGTTTAATAATTCAAAAAATTTCTTGAACCTTGAATTTCTCCAACGATTTTCTCTTTTTTGACAAGCTCTCTTTTTTTTTCAAGAAAAGCTCCTTAAAATCCAATCGTGAAACCAATCAATCCACACTTCCTGCCCTATTTGCCCACAATTAATCCGACTGCGGTTATTATTTTTGCCCAACTAATCGGAATCTAGCATGACCTACATCCTTCACTCTTCAACGGTAGATCTAAAATTAATTAACGTATTAAGACATAGAGTAAAAAAATTATATAGGCTTTAAATTCAGTTAGTCCAATATTATGTTACCACGACTGCCTCTTTGATCTAGTGATTGCAAGCGCTACTATTAAGCGTGAGGTCCTGGGTTTGATTCCAGGTCAGCTGGAACAGACAATTGAAGGAACACGGGTGGGTTTTACTCAGTAAAAGTCTGACACGCCCTCCCGCTCCACCCAGAGCGGGAGACGTCACTTGATGATTTCCGAACCAAAAAAAAAAATGTCTCCAAAGTATTATTCGGTTTTTCATCAGGATTTGCTGAGCAACAGCAGCTGGATTTGTGTCCGGTTGACAGCAGTAGGCTCGCCACCTATTGGAACATAATGATAACTGACAAAATGAGGGTGTAATATGTATAAGTACACCTCTGCCCAACCCTTCGGGGTTAACAGGTGGGATGTGTTATTTGTTTTAGTTAAAATCTAAAACTTCATAATTAGTAAAAATAATAACTTAACTATAACTACCTATACACGAACTAAAACAAAACGTCGAATAACACAAGCTTACAAAAAAAAACCTCCGGTCTATTTGACCAGACCAGTCCAGACTTTTTTTTATAAACCTGTGTAATTCATCCGCATCGCTGTCAACTAGTAATATGTACCAAGAGACTGGTAGCATTACCACGTTGTATAGCAACGCTTAGCCTCTGGCCAATATAAAAACCACCTCTCGGGTAAAGTGCCGGCCGTTTCGAGATTTCCATAAAGACATCATGTCGGATCATTTAGCTTATGTACGCAATGGGTACCAACAACATATTTATTTTCATTGATACCTATACTCGTAGATTGACTCAAGTCAGTTACTAAATATCAAAATATTTTCTAACAAACAAAATAATCTAAAAAATAAAGTAAACAAATCATTCTAGAATAACTTGTTTACATGAATCGATTGCCAATGTTACAGAGGATATGAAATAAACATTCTGATGGAATGGAAATCAAATAAATGTATGAGAGAAATGGAAATAAAATCTTGTCTAACTGATTTGTCTATGCTGTGTCTTACGTGAACAGCGAACGACCAATTAAGGATTGATTTGGAACGCTGACGAAGTCGATGAAGCTGATGAAGTCGTAGCTTCGAATGATTTAGTTTGTTTTATGGAAAACCAATTGATTTAATCAATGACTCAGCTCTTCGAATAAACACGAAAAAAGGAAATCTTCTTGGTTGAGTAATTTTTTTGGTTTTAGCAAGGATGTCTTTTACATATATTTATTTTTAATTGGTGGTTAAAAGTATGAGAAATGACCATCTGAAGTGGTAATGGGCCAACCGTATTACCCGTAGAACCGACTACTGTTGAAGTATATGTGTTCTTTTTTTTTTTTTGGATGGGAAATCATCAAATGACTTCTCCCGCTCTCGGCGGAGCGGGAGGGCGTGTCAGACTTTTACTGACTAAAACCCACCCCCCGTGTTCCTTCAGATGCCCATGTGCCAGGGTCACGGTATCTCTCTCGAACAATCTCGCGACCCGGACAGGCATCGGTCCTAGCAGACCCCTTCAGTGCTGCTGACATCTTTTTGAGGCGCGCGTGGAACACTACGCGCCGTCGACCCGAGCCTGGTCCTTACCGGGCGGCGAGCTACCCATTGCTCGCCACCCGCAAGCTCGCGCCTACGGTAAGTACATGTGTTTTTCAATGGAGACCATAATTTGGCAAACGTAAAATAGGACGCCCGCAGGCTAGGTGAAGCGATGAATCTTCGCAGGGTGGCTGGTAGCAGCTGGATGAGAGTTGCCGAGAATCGAGCTGCAATTGTAGAGGCTTATGTAGCAGCAGTGGAATGCTGTAGGCTGATGATGATGCTGCAACTATTAAAGAGGTATACAAGGAATTTCTCACGCGTAGCCAACATCGGAACTAGCGCCACCATCTTGTTTTTCAATACATTTCAGAAAGAAAGCAAATACGTTTATTTGCGGCAAACATGACGCACAGAAAGACCAAAAACATACAGAAATTAAAAATAAGGTGAGAGAAAACATGCGTCACATCCACGCAAAACGGCCATCACTCAGCATAATGCTGTGACCCTATGCGAGACAGAGCCCCAGCGCTAGTTTTCATTTCATGGTTTATTCATATAATCCCATTGAATGACTTTTTCTTAAAAAGGTCACTCCATCCACACTAATATTATAAATGGTCTGTCTGTCTGTCGGTCTGTCTGTCTGTCGGTCTGTCTGTCTGTCTGTCTGTCTCGCTTTCCTGCTAAAACTACTGAACCGATTTAAATGAAATTTAATACACAGATAGTTTAGAGCCTGAGAAAGGACTAGGACTATAGGCTACTTTTTATTGCAGAAAAGGGGTTCTAAGGGGTTGAAATGGAGGATGAAAGGTTGTAGGGAAGTATTGTCATTTTTAAAGCTAGAATGATGAAACCTTTTTATTTGGCTTTTATTACATAATATATATTTATGAAGTATAATTAAAGTTTGTTAAATTTTTACCCTTAAGGGGGTAAAATAACGATAGGGAATAGGGGATGAAAGTTTGTTACATATAAAATAATAAAGTCACTTCGCTGTCTGTCTATCCCTATGTATGCTTATATCTTTAAAACTTCTCAACGGATTATGACGCGGGTTTTTTTAATAGATAGAGTGATTCAAGCGAAAGGTATATATGTGTATAAGACGCATAATATAGTAAAGAAACGCTGATAGTTTTAGAGGTTTCTAATGTGATGGCACAAATAAACTCATTTTTTTTGCGCTTACATTGCGAACGCTGGCTGAACCCTACAAAATAGATCAAAATAATGTGCTACAGTATTGTACACCTTAAAAAGGTGTACAAAAAAGTCCGCGATGGTATATGTCTATCTCTTAGGGATAACCCACAATAACCATTTTTTATCCTTTACTTTTTACGAGAAATAATGGCTTATTTACGAACCGATTTTAAGTAATATAGCATAAATTCTTACCCAATTAAGTACCTTAAATATATTGTGCATTTAATATAGATCAATATGGCCCTTTACAGCATGTAATTTAAATGAATGTCTTAGAAGATATCAGAGATTTTAAAAGCGGGGGCGGAGCGGCTGGCGTGGCGTCCGTCCCGCTTGGTACCGGTCGGGTAGTGCAGGATTAGTAGGATTGTAATTCATATTACTTAGGCTTCATAGTAAATGCGAGTATTATCATGTGTGTTCGTTATACTCAAAATAAACCTAATAGTATTATTCCAAGTAACATACCGCGAAGTATGGCTTAGATGTTTAGATTTTTGGATGGATTTGGATTTTTGGTTATCCTGGATACTTACCATATAGGATACTTTATCCCGGTAGTAGGTTCCCAGGTGATATTTTCCGACAGCTATACGGGCGAAGCCACTGGCAAAAGTTCTGTTCCTATTATTCCTATGATCGATTTGGTGTCTGGTAAATGATTGAGTGTCTGTATAGGTAGAATACGAGCGTTAAGAAAAACTAAGAAGAATTATATTCAACTAAACCAAGCCCTATGCCCCAGTCTTCTTACTCTGAATACTATTAGTTTTATGTACACACGTGATATTCTCATAAACTATGAATCCGAAGTAATATGAATTAAAATCCTACTTACTACTAATACTATAAATTATGTGAAAATATTTATGATTTGGTGTTTGTTTGACGCAAAAATGGCTGAATGGATCTGGATCGAAAATGGCACACAGAGTATATATTACCTATATAACCTGGATTAATACATTCTTACCGCAGTAGTACGTCCTCCTGCGTTAACTTCCGACATCCACGCGGGCGAAGCCGCGGGCAAAAGCTAGTGGTATTATATGTATCAAATTAGGAGCAGTAGTGGCTCAGTGGTAACAGCCGCTATTTACGACTTGTGCGTCGTAGGTTTGAACCCAGACAAGCGCTTTACATTTTGTAAATTATTTCACCACTATTCTCAAAACGGTAAGGGAAAACATCGTGAGGAAATCGGCATGTCTTAGAACTGAAAATTGGAAGACGTGTAACATTTACCAACCCGCTCTTGGCCTTTGTGGTGGACTTTACTGCCTCTCACGTAGAGGAGGCCTTTGTCCCAGCGGTGGCAACACTGGTACGATTATATTAACTAAGAGGGTTGTATTAAAGGTCAGGTGCGTAGTACTCGCAACCGGCGTGTGTGTATGACCAATTGTATGAACCTAAACGAGGCAAAAGGAGTGTGTAGAGATCGTAGCAGGTGGCGTTCCGTGGTTTCTGCCTAGCCCCATGGGAAAAAGGCGTGATTGTATGTATGTATGTAGGGTTGTATTAATGATGGTCTCGGTATTTCAAGGTGGTCATCAATACACAGACTGACTGCAGCAGCTGTACCTTAATTTGATTGATCGAACCATGCAGCTGTTATTACATAGCCACAAACCCCTCGATATAAACACGATAACTTACAAAAAAACACGAATATTTTCTTAAAATATACCGCAAACTTCGTCTTTTATTTTCTCAACAGGTATCCCACACTATATCACTGGATTCTATCTAGTACCATCCATTTATCATGTACGAACAATAAATTCGTCTTTACAATACATTTATTTCTCTTATCGCCAACACCGATACTGCTGGAGGTAATTGAGATTGCATGATATATCGCCACTTGGTCTTATTCGCACCGACTTTTAAACTCGTGTTCGGTCCACTGAAAGCCGGCTTGGGATTTAAGAAGTTGTATTTTTCGTGGGTTGATAATGTGTATTCTGGCTATGTTGGTTAAGGGTGGATAAAATTGGCTTTAAGGGGGAAACCCTCTCAAATAAGGGACTCATTAGCGAGCCACCCACTTGTTTCGTACCGAAACCTGATGAATAACGAAAAGGCAAATTTTTCATCAATCCAACTTTGTTCTAAATGTTAAATAACAGTGACATGTAGATTAAGGAACCAAACATCTCTTTATATTTTTGGAAATTTGCAAGAAATATCTATTCCACGAAAAATTACAAAAACAGCTGATCGATTACTATTGACCTTTGCCCATCAAACAAAAGAAATTTTAATTGTTTTTTTTTTTCCATTCGTTTTCTATATCCATACCCTGAGTAGAAGAAATGTAATATTTTAAGAACTTTACCACAGTATGCCCCAAGGGAAGTACTTAAAAATCTTTCCTATCCGTTACCGTCTTCACTATGGACATCTATGGGGAAAACCCGTTTCAAACGGCGAACATTTCTTGGATATTACGAAAGAATATTAGGACGAATCTATGCTGCTTTGTCCACAAACATGCATAACGTTACCTACATTATCCAAGTTTCTGGTCTCAATGGACCGAAGTCAAAATAAATATATTTAAAAAAGGCATCATTATGTTAGTATCATGACGTCAGATAATCTAAATCTACATATATCTACAGCGTGACTACAAGTCTTCCTTCCACGATGTGAAAGTGAACCTTGTGGTCTCTAACCTAGTGTGTCTTGTATGATTTAAGCAGTCCATAGGTACAGCCTACAGGATTCGAGAACATCCAAGTTACATCATAATCATCATTTGCTTAGCACGGACTGACGACAAACAAAACCCTAGCCGAATAACACGACGTAGCAATATTGAGACACTCTGTCAGGTTGCTCGTGTGGCAGATATGAATAATAATATTGTATAGTTCTAATAAATAAATAATTACTAACCCTTCGTTAATACGTCTTTACTACCCAGTGGACCAAAGTAACCGTATTTACCGTGTGGTGCCGGACGTAAAGAATAACACCACCCCATTTCTTCCCATGGGTGTCGTAAAAGGCGACTAAGGGACTTACTAGAGAATGGGCAGCAGCGTTCTCTATGCTTTTTTTACCACCATACTGCGATCGCCAATCCGCCTGCCAAGCATGGCGATTATGGCAAAGCCCCCCAAATTGGGGGAGGCCTAAGTCCAGCAGTGGACGTCTTACGGCTGAAATGATGGACCAAAGTTGACAATTATTTTGCGTAGCATTTTCTCAACTATTTTATAGTCGGAATACCTGTATTTTGCATGGAGTGGCTGCCAATCTGACACTACAACTCAGTAACTGGGTAATACGATACCACGTGGTAAAACTGGTTTTCAGATTTGCGAGTCTCTGACGACTGTCTAAGATCTATGAATGACACCTGGGACCAACAGCTTAACTTGCTTTCTGAAGAGTCTTGATATGTAAAGATGGTCACCCATCCAAACAACCAACCGCGGCAAGCGTAGCTTAACGTGATCCATCAACCCGTACGGGTGTTATTATTTAGCCACAAACACTTCAATACAAAATCCTGCTTCTCAAAATTTCCCAAAAAATCATCACTGATCACTTATTGTTGCTGGTTTCGCATATCGTTCAATAGGTGATCAAAACTTCTTATGGCCTCCCCCGTTTTCCTCGTGGTCACAAGCGCACCTGCTGAGCATTCAGTTCTGGGTTCAATTCCAGGATCCAACAGAGTTTTATTGAGTTTTTCTATCTGGAATTTCACAGTATCAGCCCGCAGTCCTCCTTGGCTCGTCCTTCATTACACTTAAACATAACTAACAAAATGTTGCTATACTATAGACTCACCTCTGCCTAAGCTTTTGAAGGTTACAGGCGTAATGTTACAGTGCTATGTAAAAAAGGCCTTGAACAGAAACAAAACAGGATTAAGTGCCTTATACATGTCAATCACATCATGTAAAAAACGTCATTCGCTGAATTAAAACGTCCGGGATCTGGCGCGCAGTGATTAAGCGCAGGTGTGCCACCCGAACATGTTCCGTTAATGGAAAAAGTCGATACATCAATTTTATTTCCTGTTACTGAAGTGAATAAATGAGGAACAGGTAGAAAGAAAGTAGGTATGAAAAGGAAAACCGCAAGTTTTAGTACATTTCTGTTAGTACATCTTATAAGACACTTTTTACACGCCAACATTTTTTGGTCAATGATTTTTAAAACTAGATGGCGCCGGCATTTTCTAGCTGACTTTTCCGTGAGAAGAATAGCCGAAACACACTCAGGTCATGGTCTCTTTTAAAGTCCAGACATTAAATTATTAGAATTTTATTTGAGTCTAACAATGCAAGGCAATGTCTGGAAGCCTTTTGAGACTTTCAAAAATTCATCATATTTTAGTTCATCAGATTTTCATACAAAAATCGGCCGCCCATAAATAGGTCAGAATCAAGCGCCCTCACAGCCCTAACCCCACTCTCCTCGCTAATTTACTATCGCTTTCTTTTGCTTCGCATAGGTAAAAACGACTTCGTAACATTTAGAACTTTTAGCTCTCGTTACGAAGTCTTTTTTTCTGAATTTAAATATTTTTATTTTTGTTATGAAAATCTGATGAACTAAAATATGATGAATTTTTAAAAGTCAAAGCACAAAAGTTGTTGATTATGATGTTAGTAACATAGTCCTGAGAGGTTGCCGATGATTTACAAATAACCCTGTATAAATCACACCTTATCACCGACAAACCATTGTTACTTCTTCATTTTGCGCCGGATTTCCATAAACTAAATTCTATGTAGTATGTATGTATTTATTCAGATACGGATTATCTGAATAAATACATACATACAACATAGAATTTATTCCCGCGTACATTTTTTCAACAAGTAATAACTTCAAAGCCAGGAGGTGTGAATTCGGCACACGTTAGCTTCTTAATGGAATACGCCGCACACATAATTCAATCAGTTGGTACCGAATTTTGCTTTGTGTACTACCTACATTACGAGAAAAATATGTTTATTTTTTTACGTGGTATCTTTGATCCGAGTTTATTAAACTTGTTTATGGTAGAAGGTATATTACTTTGTAGGTTGTGCGTGAATGATCAATATATGCTAACTGACTTAAGGTCAGTTTATTAATAGTAGATACTTGTATGTAAAAAAGTGGGAAAAGAATCACAGGCCAACAGAAACCTCGTCTGCATAGCTGTCAACTGGAAAACTCAAAATTTTAAAATAAAAAACAACCGACTTCCTTAAAAAGACTTCAAAGTGAAAAATAACTTTAAGTTCAGTAGTCGGTGTCTTAAGATTTGTATTTAATGTTTTTTTGCCGTCGCAATAAATACACTGTACTTTATCTTCCTTTCTGACAACAGACAAATCTCTGCTCCAATATAGTTCCCCTCAGTCATGATGCGTTCTGTGACTTACCATTATTCGTTCCGTTTTGTATTTATCTTTTTTTTTGTGACATTTTGAATTTATAATAATAATGTAATTATAATTGTATGTAATTATTGTGTGCCCTAAGGGCGAGACGTAGCTGATGTTAATTTAATTATTATTTAAGACCTGTGTTATCTGCCAGGGTCGCGAGATTGTTCGAAAGGGATACCGTGACCCTGGCACATGGGCAACTGAAGGAACACGGGTGGGTTTTAGTCAGTAAAAGTCTGACACGCCCTCCCGCTCCGCCCAGAGCGGGAAAAGTCATTTGATGATTTACCATCCACAAAAAAAAAAAAAAAAAAAAAAGACCTGTGTTATGCACCTACCTATGATCCACAATAAAGTTTGAATTGAATTTCTTTCATAAAAACAATGACTACGCGAAACCTGTAAGGGTTAATTTAAGATTACACACAGTTCACCTAACACATATCCTCCCTTCCCTGCCATGATATAAAACCGTCACTTGAGACTTAATTAAATACTTTCAAGCACCCTGCTAATGAGTGTTGCCACGTCATAGGTCAATAGCACCTCGCAGTCGGGTGTCTTATTAATTTTGTAACGAGGTGCTGTGGAGCTGATGTTTTAGCTGTCCAGGTGAAAATGTAGGTCATTAGACGATGTTCTTTTGTTATTCTTGAAGAGATTATCTATTTCTACCTTTTTAGGGTTCCGTTGCCAAATGGCCAAAAACGGAACCCTTATAGATTCGTCATGTCTGTCTATCTGTCTGTCTGTCTGTCTGTTCGAGTATGTCACAGCCACTTTTTCCGAAACTATAAGAGCTATGCTATTGAAACTTGGAAAGTAGATGTATTCTGTGAACCGCATTAAGATTTTCACACAAAAATAAAAACAAAACAATAATATTTGGGGTTCCCCATACATAGAACTGAAACTCAAAAATTTTTTTTCATCATACCCACACGTGTGGGGTATCTATGGATAGGTCTTCAAAAATGATATTGAGGTTTTTAATATCACTTTTTTCTAAACTGAACGGTTTGCGCGAGAGACGCTTCCAAAGTGGTAAAATGTGTCCCCCCCCCCCTGTAACTTCTAAAATAAGGGAATGATAAAACTAAAAAAAATATATGATGTACATTATCATGTAAACTTCCACCGAAAATTGGTTTGAACGAGATCTAGTAAGTAGTTTTTTTTTAATACGTCATAAATCGTAAACCGCAATTTACCTTTCATTCAATCAACTCAAATATAAAAATTTTAAAAAAAAAACATTTAATTTCATAAACATAAACCTGAAGGTTTGTACGGAACCCTCGGGGCGCGATTCCGACTCGCACTTGGCCGGTTTTTTTGTTATTCATTTTTTCAAATTGAAGTACATATAATATTTTTGCTAATACTCATCATCTAGCTGACCTTGTCCCAAATTACTCGGGGTCGGTGCAACACAGTTTCAACATATTTTTGGTGAGACTATCGAGACCAAAACAACGAATTCGAATATAATAAACTAGCTTCTTCCCTTAATGTGAGTTCAACGGCATAAACATATTACGACGGTTGTAAGGCTATTTGATCTAAGCGACATTTTTTGAAAGTTGCAGGAGAGTGATTCAAAGTTTTATTTTTCAAAAGAAATCTTTTCCCCGTTTTGCAATATTTTTCATTACTGCTCTGCTTCTCTTAGTTGTAACGTGATGTTATATAGCCTTTCTCAATAAATAGACTACCCAACACAAAAATAATTTTTCAATTCGGACCAGTAGTTCCTGAGATTAGCGCGTTCAATCAAACAAACAAAAACTCTTCAGCTTTATAATTTTAGTATAGATATAATGTCTATTAATGGAACTTTTGAAATGAAAATTATAGTCATACTGATTTATTCAAGTTTATAACGACAAAAAGCATTGAAAAGGTCTTATCATCGCTGAAACATACGTACATTTAAACTTAATTAAGTCCGCTATTTAATTGTTTATGGAACAATTCGTACAGCAGTATTTTATTATCACTTTATTCCCAGTTGTGCATGCACGATTGTTTTCGTGAAATCTATAATAATATTTTTTACTAGCTTCTGCCCGCAACTTCGTCCGCATCAAAATTTTGCTCCCCTGACCCTTCCCGCCGCATCGAATTGCCTGCCAGTTTTCGTCCATTTTTCGTTGCTGCTCCCCTCCTTTTGATAGTAGCGTGAAGTTATATAACCTATAGCCTTTCTCAGTAAATAGGTTACCCAACACAAAAAGCATTTTTCAATTCGGACCAGTAGTTCCTGAGATTACCGCGTTCAACCAAACAAACTCTTCAGCTTTATAATATTAGTATAGATAGTATAGATATGTAAGAAACTCTTTCTTTTTGACTATGGAATTCGATATTTGATAGTCGTTTCCGTGGAATAATTACCGACCTTCATGCAGGCCAAGCGGCGGGCAGAGAACTAAACCGTTATCTTAACTAATATCATAATCATTATTTCAGCCTAAAGACGTCCACTGCTGGACATATGCCTCCTCCAAGCTCCGCCACTTCGACCGGTTTTGTGCTTCCCGCATCCAGCGGATACCTGATATTATAAATGCGAAAGTGAGTTGTTTATTTGTTACGCTTTCACATTAAAACGGCTGAGCAGTTTTCAAAGTAATTTGGCACACAGATAGATCGTAACCTTATTTAGGACAAAGGATACTTTTTATTCTAATGTTCTCATAGGATCGAGTCTTATGAGAGTGAAACCGCGGGAAGTAGCTTCTTATAGAATAGTGGTATAGTTTAATTAAATATTACAAAAAATGAGTGGTTGCGGTCGCAATATACCTAGTAACCTTTCCCATACCGAAAAAATAAAATATGTTTCCCCACCCCTCAATGTCATAAAAGGCATCTCAAGTATGAGGCAAGACGTATGTAATAATATATTTCCATAGCATTCTACCGTATAAAGGTAGGATACGAATATTTTGAAGGTTTACTACATAAAATATTACTCACTAAACTTCCAAAATACAAAATCTGACCATAAACCATAAATTCAAGAAAAACATTCACATTTGTAATGTCGGAAAAACAATTTTCATATTTTACAAGAACGCATTAGAGTGAAATTGAAAATGTGGAGTACAAGGAATTATGGAGTAGATTAGCTGCGCGGTCGTAGCCTCGTAGGCTGTAGCTACGCGGAAGCGTAGCAGTGTGCTACGAAATCCTTCACCCTGTTGTAATTGTAATTATGTTTTGCTGTTATTGGGTTTTTTAACAGTTATATTTGTTCTTTTCGAAAAAAAACCTTTTAATCATGGTTAAGTAGTACCAGGAGGTCAGTTCCCATAATTAAAAACATTCAAAACCAACCCAGCGGCAATCCATTTTTTTTATTTAGGTATATTAGAGGTATTTTTGATGGATTCTGACCGAGACTATTCTCAGTCACAAATAGGACTAGAAGTTATCCTAGTCCTAGGAGTCCTAAATGATGGGTTTTGGGGCGATTCAATAAGAGAACAGTGTGATTAAAGTTGATTTAATATTACGAGAGCACGGATACATGTACCTAGTTAAACGGCCATTACCAGAGAGAGCTATCAGAAACGTCAAACTCAAATGACACTTTACATTGACAGTTAAGTGACAACATTGTCTTTGTTTACAAATATTCCAATACTAGGCCTTAAACTAATACAATATCAAATGCACACAAAAACATAATGCACAAAGTCAACATCTTAATATTTGAGACACAAACTTTAGATGTTTTTCAGCAGTTAACGGTTTAGTTAAAACATCAGCCAACATTTCATCAGTACAAAGATATTCCAAAACAATCTGTTTCTTTATTACCAAATCTTTTACAAAGTGATGTCTTATATCAATATGCTTTGACCTTGCATGAAATACGGAATTACTACAAAGCTTATGAGCTGACTGATTATCATTTAACAACAAAACTTTACTAACAATGCCAGTACATTCAGAAATAAATGTTTTCAGAAACATAGCCTCTTTACAAGAATCTGAAATTGCCATGTACTCTGCTTCCGTACTCGAGAGTGCCACTGTACGCTGCTTACGGCTTTCCCATGAAACTATAGACTTTCCTATACAGAATATGTAACCAGTATAAGATCGACGATCCACATGATTGGCCGCCCAGTCTGCATCAGTGAAACCCACTATATCTATTTCACCTTTCTGAAAAACAAGACAATAATCTAATGTTCCTTTCAAATACCTTAGAACCCTTTTTGCTGCTTTGCAGTGATTTTCACCATAACAGTTATTGAACTGGCTAAGGTAACTGATACTGTGACAGATATCTGGCCTGGAACACACAGATAAATACATTAAGTAACCAATAAGGCTTCTATAATCAAAGTTACACTTTGAACTGTTTTCCTTCTGTAACTTTATCCCAACTTCCATTGGGGTTTTCATTGGTTTGCAATCTGACATGTTGAATTTATCTAATATTTTCTTTATGTAAGTTGACTGATCCAAGGTAAAGTTTCCATCAGCTGTTTTTTCTATTTTCATACCTAAAATATGATGAGCTGTACCTAAATCTTTCATATCAAATTCTTCCATCAGTCTTTTCTTTATAATATTTCTTTGTTGTGATGTTTTTAATGTAAATAACATTATATCATCAACATACAGGGCAATAATCATGATTTCACCATCATGATTGTATACATAAACACATGGTTCTGAAGATAACCTGTTAAATTTCAATTTTGTGGTTAAAACATCATTAATTTTCTTATACCATTGTTTCGCCGACTGTTTTAATCCATAAATTGCTTTATGTAGCTTATAAACTTTCTTCTCACATCCTTTTACCACATAACCTACAGGTTGTTCCATGTAGACAGACTCTTCTAGGTCACCATTGAGAAATGCAGTCTTGACATCAAGATGCTCAACCATCATGTCATACTGAGCAGCCAAGGCCAGGAGTATTCTAATAGTTGAATATCTAACAACTGGAGAAAATGTTTCGTGATAATCTACTCCATACCTCTGTGTGTATCCCTTAGCCACTAAGCGAGCTTTATACTTGAGTAACTCTCCATTAATTCCTCTCTTTTTATTAAAAACCCACTTGCATTTTACTGGCTTGTGCCCCACAGGTAAGTCAGTTAGAGTCCAGCATTTATTTTTTATGAAAGAGTTATACTCATCTGCGATAGCTTCACTCCAGTGTTTAGCCTCACTGCCACTCAATGCCTCCTCCAGTGTAGTCGGCAGCTCCTCTAACATTATCTCTGTCAGCCCGGCATACTCTGCTTCAGGAGCGTCTTGATACTGCTCACTGTCCTCAGAGTCAACGCTCGACCTCCCTGGAATGTAAGTTTCATCGGACAAAGAACTATCTGCACTCTCTGAATCCTCCGTCTCATCCAAACTGAACATTGTCTGTCTGCGAGGATTTCTTGTGCCATCAGAAGGTAAAATGTCATCTATGGAGGTATTTACTTGTGGAGACTGTTTGCACTGGTCAGTCTGAGTTGGCTCAGATACTACTTTTGGTGATAATTGTTCTGTAGTTGGTTGTACAGAACTGTCTTCACTCAATAACCTAGATATATCAATTACTTTTACATCAGTATTTTTATTTTCATCATACGACACAGTTTTATTACTTATAAACATATTTTCTATAAAATTGACATGCCTCGCCTTATGGATCTTCCTAGGATAAGAAGGATCTATGAGCCTGTAGCCCTTACTTTGTTCACAGTATCCCACAAAGATAAATCTCCTACTTCTGGAATCCAGTTTTCTGGCATTTTCATCAACTGCATATGCTATACATCCAAAAATACGTAAGTGTGATACATTCACCTTTTTAGATGTCCACTTTTCTTCCGGTGTTGTACCCATGACTGCCTTGGTGGGAGAACGGTTCTTTAGGTAAACCGCTGTGTTAGCCGCTTCAGCCCAATACTGCTTCCCCAGTCCAGCATCCTGCAGCATACAACGGGTTTTATCCATAATTGTCCGGTTAGCCCTCTCCGCTACACCATTCTGTTCACTGCAGTGTGGGACCGTAGTTTCATGTCTAATCCCACAGCTCCTTAAGTACTGCTGAAAATTCAAATTAATGTATTCACCGCCATTGTCACTTCTTAAAATTTTTATTTTCTTGTTTGTTAAATTTTCTACAAGTGATTTGAATATTTTAAATTTTTCAAACACTTCATCCTTTTTCTTTATGAAATAAATAAATGTTTTTCTACTGAAGTCATCAGTGAATGTTACAAAATAACGTGATCCACTGTATGATGGCACCTGCATAGGACCACACACATCAGTATGCACCAGCCCTAATATTTCAGTTGACCTACTGTGACTTTTCTTAGGAAATGGCAGTCTAGTTGACTTACCTTCTATGCAAGCTACACAGGGACTGAACAAAGAATTATCAAAATGCATACCTGTGACCAATCGATTCTTCATAGCATTCATGCTCCTCGAGTTAAGGTGACCTAACCTTTTATGCCAAACCTCCTGTGTAACAGAAGCCCCGGCAGACACAAAAGCAGACATGTCTTCACCGAGCACTGGCACCTCCTCAGTTTTAACTTGTTCACAGACTAAGTTCATGGCACTTTCAGATTTTACCCTAAAACTCACATTATGGACTGTGTCTAGTTGATAAACACCATTATAGCATGTACCTGTAGCTATGATCTCATTACCATCTAAGATTTTGCATCCTTGTTTATTAAACATTACACTAAAACCTTTCCTATTCAACTCACTAACTGATAATAAATTTGCAGAAAGTTTTGGAATATAGTACACATTACTTATTGTCTTTAAGCCCTTTTTTAACTGCACTTGCACACTACCAAGTCCTTCAGTCCTGACTTTTTCACCATTTGCCACGTTAACTTCAAGCGATTTAGTACACTGAAAGTTCTGCATCTTCTCCTTGTTGTTGGTCATGTGGTTGGTCGCCCCGCTATCCACATACCAGACATCACTCTGCAGCTTCACAGATAACGCAGTTAACAATGACTTTTCTTCCTTGGGAGTCCTTTTCGGTTTACTTTCAACTTTCTTTGGGCAATCTTTCTTTATATGACCATTTTTCTTGCAGCGAAAACACTTTAGAGGTTTCTTTGCTGCCAACGCATTCAGTTCTGGATGATCCTCACGCTTGCCATCACGTCGCTGCTGCTCTAGTAAAAGCTTAGACTTAACCATATCGCTTGTCAACTTTGTATTAGCATTCTCCAAAGCCATGATAAGGGGGTCAAAGTCCGGGGTCAAACCGCTCAACATGATTACAGCTAAGAACTCATCATCAACCGCATTCCCAATATCTGTAAGCTGTTGCCCAAGTTCAGTTATTTTAGTTAGGTAGCTCTGCATGCTCTCCGCCTCACTCAGCCTCACACCAAACAGCGTTCTTAGCAATCCAAGCCTCCTGCACAAACCTTTATCCTCGTAAGCGCGTTGCAAGCTATTCCATGCTTCATACGCCGTCTTCGCGTTACGAATATGTGGCAACGCAGACGGACCGACCGATAAGCAAATTTTTGCCAACGCCTTTTGATTTTTCTTAGGGTCTTCGTTCCCTTTTTCGGTTTGTATGCAGTCGTATAGGTCTTCGTGCATAAGGACGTTTTTCAGCATGAACTTCCACTGGTTGTAATCTTCGATGCCTCGCAGCTTCTCAATCTGCAGTCCCATCGAAGCCATGGTAGTAGTGACTAACGGCGTGGTCGCCATGAGAAAAAAAAACTAACTTTTCGTGCGTAATTAGTTAGAAATAATTACGTTGCAGTTTGCGGCAAACAGACTGGGCCCATAACCTGATGGGTTTTGGGGCGATTCAATAAGAGAACAGTGTGATTAAAGTTGATTTAATATTACGAGAGCACGGATACATGTACCTAGTTAAACGGCCATTACCAGAGAGAGCTATCAGAAACGTCAAACTCAAATGACACTTTACATTGACAGTTAAGTGACAACATTGTCTTTGTTTACAAATATTCCAATACTAAATGTGGCTTCAAAAAGTTTGTAGATGGGAGAACTTTTGCATGGAGTCAGCTTATCTCGAACTTGACTCAAACATATTAGAATACTAGCTGTTACCCTGCGACTTCGTCTGCGTGGTATTTAACAAAAAAAGGTTTTCATTCGTTTTTTTTTTTCGTGAGATCCTATTTTTACACGCTATAAATTAGCTTCACTTGTATGTTTGTATGTTTGTTTGTAAACGACTCCTTATAGCGCGATTTTGACCCACTTTAAACGACCAGATTTCATTCAAACTTTGCACACCTGTCAAGAACCGATGACAATGCAATAATTTCATAAATTTGTGCCATTATCCTTGCCAGGGTTACCAGGACAGCAAAAAAACTGTCTTCGAAAACTACGCTGACATACGTCACAAACTAATTTGTGCCGTTATCCTTGCCAGGGTTACCAAGACAGCAAAATAAACTGTCTTCGAAAACTACGCTGACATACGTCACAAACTACGCTGACATACGTCTCAAAATCACTACCAATTCACTACTAATTCTGTATTGTTAGCTGTAAGCTACCCTAACATAATAAAATAAAATAAAATAAAATAAATAAAATAAAATTCGAAACACCCTAAAAAATAAAAAATAAAAATAGTTTAAAAAAACTAAAAAACACGCTTCCATTGAAAACCAAACTAAAAAGTACAAAATAATGGAAAAAAAGCGTGGGGTGCCTGATATCAATAAAAAAATACCTTAAAAAGCACCCCACGCTTTTTTCCCATTATTTTGTACTTTTTAAAAAAAAATCATCAAACCCATACGTGTGGGGTATCTATGGATAGGTCTTCAAAAATGAAATTGAGGTTTCTAATATCATTTTTTTCTAAACTGAATAGTTTGCGCGAGAGACACTTCCAAAGTGGTAAAATGTGTGTCCCCCCCCCCCCCCCGTAACTTCTAAAATAAGGGAATGATAAAACTAAAAAAAATATATGATGTACATTACCATGAAAACTACCAACGAAAATTGGTTTGAACGAGATCTAGTTAGTAGTTTTTTTTTAATACGTCATAAATCGTAAACCACAATTTACCTTTCATTCAGTCAACACAAATATAAAAATTAAAAAAAAAAACATTTCATTTCATAAACGATGATGACGAATGATGATGATGATGACCTGCAGGTTTGTACGGAACCCTCGGTGCGCGAGTCCGACTCGCACTTGGCCGGTTTTTACTGTAGTTCTCAGAAGTAAGGTGTTGTACGATGTTTAAGTATTTAGGCCACTCTGGCTCTCATGGGCTCTGCTTACGTATTACGTAAGCAGCCTAGAATGTTCCCACTGCTGGGACAAAGACATCCTTAATCCTTACCTTTATGAGAGGGAGTGGGCCATAATTCACCACGAGGACCCGGTGCGGGTTGATAGACATCACATCTCTTCGAATTTTTGGTTCTATTTTCTCAAGTTGTTTTCCTTGACAGTTTTGAGAGCAGTGGTGATGGAATAATTGACATCAAATAAAGTTCCTGTTAGGGTTCGAACCTACGAGTTACAACTCGTAAGCCTCAGTCGTTACCACTGCTGGGACACCACTGCTCTCACTTTCAATGCAACTTACTAACACGTTATGATGTGATTCATGACACACATAGAATAGAATATAAAATACATTTACTTTGCAAATATATGTAAAACAGAATAGGTGTTATGGTACATTCAAGTTCAAGAATATTTGAGCGTTCGGCATACAAACATTTATATTATCGTTTACTTATATTTAAACCAAAACCAGCACCCTATTTGCGTAACACACTATTTATCAAAATCTGAATAGTTTTTAAGGTTATTTATTGCTAATCCATTATTTCTTAAGTCCGATAACATCTCTGCTTAGCAACGTAAATAACGCCTTGAATGTTGTAGAACTGTAAATATGCGAGCAAATCCTACTGATAGTGTAGTTTATTCCTCTAATCCATCGATTCAAAGCAATTCAGCAATTTGTTTCTCCAATAAAAACTCGGTCACTGTAACATGTACGCCTATCCATTCAAAAAATATGTAGTCTACTCTGTTGTCAAGTCTTTCCAAATAAAGTGGTTCTTGGTGTAATAAGAGCAACTTCTGAAATATTATTTCACATTTTTTATTTGTTTGTTTGTTTATAAACCATCTTTACTTTTCTAAGCAGTATTCTCAGCAGGCGGCAGTTCCTGGTCGGGTTTCTGGCAAGCCTGGGCTCCACATCGGTTGGGACAGCACTTGAGGGCTCGGGGACAGTCGGAGTCACTGGTGCACATGTGGGTGCAGACCCAGGGGCCTCGGGGGAACTCTGGGCAGAGGCCTGGCTTCACTGGAATGTTTAAAGAAATTGTGAGTGAGTGGGATTGCAATAATATTTATTAAGAAAATTACACATTAGATAGACTTCCGTAAATAAAAAATTAAAACAATGTCATAGCCTAACCAAGCTAAAATACGGCGCTGAAAAATTTGTCCAGATCCCTGTCTGGTAATTGATTAGATTTTGTGAGGAGGTACTTTTTCAATCTCGTACAAACTATCTTATACGACATTTATTTTACACAATAGTCGCAACTTTCGGTGGGATGTTCGAGGAGACATTCAACAAATATGTAAACGTTAAGTTCGCCTCGTCACTTGTGGGGGCAGTTGTGTGTGTGAAAGTGACGTGACATGGTCGCCCCGCCATTCTCGTGACTGTATAAATACATAGATATGTGCGAACAAATCACGGATGCAACCCATATTGAATATGAGCAGTAGTCAGCAATACAGGCATATGACACACTAGCTTCTGCCCGCGACTTCGTTCGCGTTAAATTTCTTGCTTCCTGGTCTTCCTATTCGTGACTTTTTCTTTTTGCTCTGCTCCTTAGGGTCCTAAGGTCCGTGTTTACCCGTGGGTGTCGAAGAGGCGACTACGGAACTTACTAGAGAATGGGCAGCAGCGTTCTCTGTGCATTTTACCACCATACTACGATCGCCAAGCGAGACGATCATGGCAAAGCTCCCAAATTAGGGATGCCTATGTCCGACAGTGGACATCTTTCGGTTGAAATGGTGATGATTATGAACTAACCTAGGTCCACAAAATGCCTCTGAGACACAGCATCAACGCACATGGCTCCACCGCACGCAGTGGGACAGCACAGCTGCTTCTCTTTGGTGCAAGGGCTCTCGGGTCCACATGCCGCATCACACACGTCCACTGGTAACGTGGGGGGACAGGAACCGGTGGTGGTCTCGGATGATGAGAATCCCACCAGGGATAAAGCTGGAAAATTAATAAAAAACAAATGAATGGTGAAACAATTAGCGTAAGATTCTATACCCTCTTCATTCTTTATCCCTGTATTCATATGTTTATATAAATTCCTTCTGTTCACGACTACGTTCGCTTGAAAGTCATAAGCCACCATTATACAGGATCACAGGAACATTGACGCGCAAAATATAACTATGAATTCAGCACAAGATTCTGAATACCCAACGTTGAAAATCTTCGTCAGTTATTTACAAAAAATATGTTTTTCTATACATTTGACCGCGTAAGTATTGTTTTTTTTAAGCGTAACAGCATTTTATTTTGTTTCCTAATTTAGCGGAAGATTTTTTCAAATCAAATTACGAGGTCGACTCGACTCTACATACAAAATACATGGAAATGTAGGTGTACCATAGATACGCCTCTGCCTAACCCTCTGGGAAATATAGGCATGATATTATGTGTTATTTTATATAAATATACTTTCATTATAACAAGACAATATTAATTAATATAATTTATCATTTATGATAATACTTTGTTGAAATGGGGCCAAGATTAAAAAATACGTAAGTAAATGATAAATAATGAAGTGATTTTAATTCTGTAAGTAGGTTTGTAAAGACACTTTTACACATTAATTATAAATCTAAATGAGGTCGGTGGAGTAACAATCACATCACACATCACTCCAGCCGTAAGACGTCCACTGCTGGACTTAGGCCTCCCCCAATTTGGGGGGCTTTGCCATAATCGCCACGCTTGGCAGGTGGGTTGGCGATCGCAGTATGGTGGTAAAATGCGTAGAGAACGCTGCTGCCCATTCTCTAGTAAGTCCCTTAGTCGCCTTTTACGACACCCACAGGAAGAAATGGGGTGATGTTATTCTTTACATCCGGCACCACACGGTACAGGAGTAACAATATCATATTATAACTAAGAATAAACAGGTAATGGCAAATGGCAATGGAGTATTGGTAAAAACAGGCTGCAAACCATTTAATGGCGGGTTCTAGAATATAAAAGCTACACACCATTTTAATGCCAAGTTTTAGATGGATAAACATAAACATAAACAATCTCTCTGGCGATTAAAAGGCACTACGCCATTCACAAATCCAGCTACTTCATTTCCATAATCATTGCCAATGGCAAGCATTATGGCGTACGATAAACAATTTATAAAGAACTCAATGATCAGAAATTCATAACTTTTGATTTCAATTCAAATGAAATATTCGGTACGAGGTGCTAAAGCCCTCGTATAAATTATTAATGGCGTTGCTTATAAAGCTCATTGTTATTCCAGAATTTTTGGTCAAGAATCGTCTTAAGTTGAAGGAAACATTGACTTATCATTGTTTGTAATAATAAGTAAGTGATGTTTCCTTAAAGATGTGTAAGTACTTTATAATCCCAATAGAAACTTACAGGGCAGACACTAAGATCACTGTTTTTGTTGCTTTGAAGGTTCAAAATGTTGGGTTCAGAAGTTAGGCGTACATTTCTTGGGACTGTGTGTTTTAAAAAGTTATAAAGTGTGATAAGAAATAAGATACTTATTTTGAAAATTTTAAATTGCGTAATGCCTACTTGTAAAAACAATTTTATTTATTAGCTACTAGTAATTCTAAGTAATTCATACGTCCTCGGTATCTCAGTTGACGAACACAGTAAAAAAACGACTTAGCACTCTATTTCGGTTAGAAAAATATTGCTGGCTAATCTTTGGACAGAACATACTCTACACAAAGAAGCTCCGAAAAAACAAAACACATCAAATAATTCGAAATTCAACATTATTTTACTCTCTGTAACTCTACAGGCAATAGCAAAGTACTAGATTTACACAAAATACACGCTATTACACTAACTCTAAAATACATAATTAAAAAATAATAAACATACCAATTAATAACACACAATAAGACATTTTGTACACACAGTGGTCACAAACGTTTTGTAAATGTCACTTACTGTGATTATCGCAAACGAATGACACAAATAATAACGTGATTCACAGATGAAACGGATAGACAACCATACAACAACGCGGCATAAACTCTACAGGATTTTTACGAATGTTTTTTTAGCTGGATGTTCATAAACTCATAACACAATAATTGATCGTAATATGGACCCATAACTTTTTAAAACCGCGTTTACTCATTCGTTTCGCTATTTACATGAATATGTAAATACAGTGTTAGACTTCTGGTTAACTGTAAACTCGTTGGTTATCTTGAAATGAGTTAAACACAGCCTGTATACGTACGATAAATCTATTTCACACAATTATGTTTGTTGAATATTCCTCATATACTAGGTGTAAGGGACAGCCCTCTACAAACAGAGAGGCTGCATTCAGCTCCTTATTAAGGTACTGTACCCAAAGGGAAAAACAGGACTCTATTCTCCGCTGTACGTCCGTCCATCTGTCACCAGGCTTTATCTCATGAACCGTGATAGAGTGTTGAAATTCTCACAGATGATTTATTTTTGTTGCCGCTAAAAAAATATATTTAAAGGAGCTCCCATACAACAAACGTGATGTTTTTGTTCGATTTTGATAACGGCCACAGGTAGACGCTTGAAATATTCACAGAATATTTAGTTATATATTCACTTTAAAAATGAATAATTAAATTAAAATAAAGCGAATATTTAAGGGGAGCTCCTATACAACAAACGTGTACTTTTGTGGAACCCTTCGTGCGCGAGTCCGATTCGCACTTGGCTGGTTTTTTTTAATCATGTTCCACCGGACTTCTACAACGCAGTTACTGGGTAACACGATACCCCTTGGTAAGACTGGTTGCCTTGGTAAGGCTTCTTTAGGGTTGCTGACTACCAATAACACTCGTTATGGCTAATCAGGCGCCCGAAAGCCTATATCAAAAATCTTCAAATGACAGTGGTGACCAACCTCGTGTTTTTTTTTTCTAGGTGGGACATCATCAAATGACGTCACCCGCTCTGGGTGGAGCGGATGGGCGTGTCAGACTTCTACTGACTAAAACCTATCCGAGTTCCTTCAGTTGCCCATATGCCAGGGCCACGGTAACTATTTCGAACAAATCTCGCGACCCTGGCAGGTGACCAATCTCTTAACGTGCTTCCCGAAGCACGATATGTAAAGATGGTTACCCATCCATGGAATAACTGTGGCAACCGTAGCTTAACCTGATCAATTGACTTAAGTGTTTATTATTTAGCCAAGACTTAAACAGCATGGCAGGGACATCAACGCGCAAACTGTAAACATAAATTCAGCACATGATTCAAAACCCCAGTGCAGAAATTTTTAGCAGGTTATCAAAAACGTAATCGCTGATTCATAGAAAATCGGGGTAAGTAATGGATGATTATAACAACAAAATCTCTAATATTAACAACATACTGGATAAGTTTTTATCCAGTGCGTAAATTGTAACCATGAATTCAGCATATCATTCTAGACCCCTTGCGCAGAAATTTATCGTCGGTTTTACAAAAAAAAAGCAGAAAAAAAACCGAAAACCGACGATTAATTTCTGCGCAAGGGGGTCTAGAATGATATGCTGAATTCATGGTTACAATTTACGCAGTGGATAAAAACTGATCTTGTATAACAACGGAACCTATAATTTTATTTAATACTAGCCTTTGCCAGCGGCTTCGCCCGCGTCGAGGTCGGAAATTATCCCGCGGGAACATACTAACGGGATAAAAAGTACCCTATGTATAATTCCAGGTTATAAACTATCTGTGTGCCAAATTTCATCTAAATCGGGTCAGCAGTTTTTGCGTGAAAGAGGAACAAACATCCACACATCCATACATCCATACGTACAAACTTTCGCGTTTATAATACTCAATACTCAATATCTTTATTGCTTTACCATAATGTGAACTTAGGTGGTAATTATATAATTTAGATCATTATGGACCCTGTAGGGCACAGCAAAAGGATAGGAGAGAGGAAGCTCTGTTTTTGAAAATCATTTGGTCAGGAGATGTCCTAGCATAAACCAATATATCGCTTATTTATCTATAAAATGTATTAACATAATTTATATGATTTTTATATAAGTATCTATGTATTATAATAATTCTGTTTATTCATTTATATGGATTGTTGTTCTTTCAACAATAATTATTAGTTATATTGTTAAATTTATTAAGTTTTTAATTTTATTTATAATTATTTCTGTTTGATTTAATTTTTGTTTTTTTTTATATTATTTGATAAATTATTATTATATTATGTATTTTTTTTAAATACATCATACATACAATTTACTTAGTATCATTAATTTATTTTACATATACCTATAAATTGCGTGTTTATGATTAATTATTATTATCAATTATCATCATTATAGTATTTATTATCATAATAAATTATATATCTATTATTTATTTTTATCATTTAAATATTCTTCTAAGGAGTAATAGCATTTGTTAATTAGTAATTTCTTAAGATTTCTTACAAATATATTGAACTTTTCTTCATTCTTTATAATGTCAGGCAGTTTGTTGTATACTTTTATAGACATTACATAGGGACTTGTAGAATGCATTTTTAGCTTGGAGGTTGGTATGTTTAGCCTTGATCGGTGCCTAAGTGTGTATTGTGACTGGATGTCTTCGCGCTTTGTGTAGAACTCTGGATACTTGCGGACAAATTTACATGTTTCTAGAATATAAATACTGGGTAGTGTTAAAATATTATGTTTTTGAAAGTGGGGTTTGCAGCTGTCGGTTTGATCAATGTTTACCATGATTCTGACTAATTTCTTTTGTAGAGTAAAGAGTGTCGGTGTATCTGTACTATTTCCCCAGAGAGTTAGCTAATATTAGTAGGATAGCGATTAGTTAATACAATGAACGATTGATATAATTTTAAAATAACTAATTTTTATAAGCATAACATACATTACATATAACATCGTTTGACATAACATACATCAAATATAAAATCGTTTGACATACCACTCAAAAGATATAAAACTTATTTAGTCTAATATAGTAACTGATTACTACCTGCGCTAAGGTAGGTCGCTCCTATTTCTGGGTGGTTTAAAAAAAAATAACCACGAAGGCTAAGGCGGGAGCTCCGCGCGCTTAGCCTTCTAACCTAACCTATCAGAGTCGGGGTACTCTAAGTCGGGGTGTTAACCACAATGACGTTTTTTATATATATTAAACGTTAGACCTAATGATTTTCGATTATATAAACAATATATATATTAAACGTTACACCAAATGATTTTCGATTACATAAACGTTATATCAAACAACGTTATACTAATTAAGATTTAGAATAAATAAATGTTATATGTAAAGAAATTATATCAACAGTTGGTATAACTCACGTTGATTATATCTTATGAACGATAATAAAATGAAATTAGACCAAATGCGTTTATACGTTATGAGACGCACCCAGAAAATTGCAATACTGAACCTGTATAATACCAATAAATATTTTGTTGATCATCCCAAAACGCTGTGTGTCTCGCCCGTTAATGTCAAAGTGATAACTCTGAGAATCCGTAACTCATTACTGTAGTTACTCAGAATACCAAGTAACTAAATAAACACTTGGCTTTAAATGAGGAAAACCACATCACCACTAGAATAACAACGACCAGTACCCATTCAATTAATTATTCAAGGTTAAGCAACATTTAAAATCTATCGACAATTTTTATTCGATTCGGATCGATGATTTCGGCCACTCGATTAAACCGATGATACATCGAGTAGCGAGTTATCGATAATCAAGCGTCGAGATATCTCTCTTCTCGACGAACAATTAATCGCGTCGACTTTGATTCTATTACTATCGACTAGTCGATGTCGACCAACGTAAGATTTTGAACCAGCCAAGAAGATAAATGACACTGAGTGTAATAACACCCGCACGGGTCGATAGATTAGGTTAAGCTGCGCTTGCTGCGGTTGATCGTGGATGGGTGACCGTCTAAACACATCAAGATCACTCCGATACTCGAGACGCACGTTAAACCGTAATCTCGTCTCTGGATCGTGGATCTCTGACAAGCGTTACGGATCTTCAGAAGCCCGAAACTCTGACAACCAGGCTTACCAAGGGGCCTGTATATTACCCAGTAAATGGGTTATGGAGGTCAGATAAAATAAATCAATAAATAAATATCTTAGGACAACCAACACACCATTATCTGATCCCAAACTAGGCAGAGCCTGTACTATGGCAACCAGACAACAGATAAACAAACTTATATATTTCTAAATACATACATATTATAGATAAATCACACCCAGACACAGAACAAATGATTGTGCTCATCACATAACGATTTGTCCTGGGTGGGAATCGAACCCACGACCTCAGTCTTAGCAGTTAGGGTCACTAACCACTAGACTAACAGGCCTATAATAATATGTGGCCTGTAGGTTGAATTACTCGAAGACATTTTACAAGCTATACACACCGCCAACTTCCTAACTCCGGGCTGTTACTAAGAAATTCCTAATGGAAAAACCCAATAATACTTTGCAAGACCTGGGAATTGAATCCAGGAGTCCACGCTCAGCAGTCGCGCTTGCGACCACGAGACCAACGGGGCAGTTACCTATACCTACTTAGACAACCGGAATAAATCATTTTTACATGTGATATGGGTGCCATCTTTGATAAAGGATAAGGCAATTGATCATTCTGCACCCTTATTACGTAAAATACTATTAATCACAATATGAATTATTTTGACGTATTTTACTAATATTATATATTGCTTCATATAATCTGAAGAGAAAAGTGGTGGCCCAGTGTTAACGGCCGAAACTTACGAGTAGTAAGTCGTAAGTTCGAACCCAGGTAGGCACTTTACTTTGAGTAAATTATTTCATCACCACTGCTCTCAAAACGGTGAAGGAAAACCGGCATGTTTTAGAACAAGAAATTCGAAGACATGTGATATCTACCAACCCGCATTGGGCCCGCGTGGTGGACTATGGCCCACTCCCTCTTACCGAGAGGAGGCCTGTGTACCAGCAGTGCGAACATTTTAGGCTGCTGATGAATCTGAAAAACCATCTGCTCAACAAAGTAAGTAAAGTTGAAAGTTGTTGGTCAAAATAAAGCCATTCTTACGTGTTAATGTGTACTTCATTGTACATATCTAAGTTTATCATAACGTATTTGATCAATTTATATCATTAAAATTATTCTAACTGCCTCGTTGGTCTCGTGGCCGCAAGCGCTACTGTCGAGCCTGAGGTCCTGTGTTCGATTCCGAGGTCGGGCAAAGTGTTGTTGGGTTTTGTCAGTAGGCATGTCTCAGTGGCAGGTCTGTATTTGTGCCCGGTTAAAGGCAATAAGCTCGCCCCCTATTACTTGGGACCCAAAATACATAAATCAAAAGAGTCATCGTCATTGCGGTCATTGAACGATTTCTTCGAGCAGTAATTTGTATGTAACGATCTTGTCTGCGTGTGGTGATACGTGCTCGTCTTCCATGCCGCTCTGCCACGTTGCCAATGAAACGGTAACGTGTTAAAAGTTGACTAATATCTCTCTGTGTAGTTACCACAGCAAGTTGCTGAGAACAAGCTTCCAACATTCCCCCGGTTCTGATTATTTCTTCTCGGCTCGAATCACGTCTTCCCTTCTTATTATTTTTTTTTTTTTCTATTGATTCCACTCCGAAGTATGGCAAAAATATGAATGTGGCCTCAAACCTGTTGCAAGATTTCATAGAAATACATACGTTTTTACAGTAGATTTTCATCTTTGGAACTAAATTGGAAAACTATTCCCTTTTCAAAGGACAACATTTATTACAACAAGTCCAAAAGTGTTCCAAAAAATATTTTTTAAAAACCGGATTTTATAATAATCAGCAAAAACGTGCTTGATCCAAAGACATTTTTAATGTGTGTATATCTGGGGTAATGTGGGTGTTAGTATAGGTACACCTCTGCATTACCCTTTGGGTATTACAGGCGAGATGTTATGCTGTAAGATCACTTTCAGGTGACATAAGATTGGACACGTATTTAATTGATCAGTGTCTCGATATCATTTACTTCACCAACCGGCCCATATTTCTTCCCACTGCAGGGCACACCTGATCCTGTTTGATGTTAAGCCGTAATTTCACCCTTCAAAGTCCTCATTAACTAAAATGTCCTAACCTCGCTCCCTAAAGGTCAATCTCACCCGACCGTGCAAATAACAAGAGTATGTGACGGAAGTTAAGTGCAGGCTACACCGCGAGCTAAGCTGAATTAGCTTAGCTCTGGTATGTTAGCAATGTTAAATAAATAAGTGAGCTAATATAATCCACGCAAGCTTATAGAGGTATGAGGAATAGGATGTATAGTTCACTCTTCCTTCGTGCCTGGTGAGCAACTGAATGGAGTTGCCGAATGGAGTTTCTAGCCGGCTCTTTTCCATAGGAATCAACCAAAACCGTGCACCTAGCTTCTTACGTTTCATAAGTGCCCATGTAGGTCTATGTGCAGTAAAATATTTTGAATTGATTTAATTTTGAGATTGATGTTGGGGTGTTGTATATTTGCATGTTGTGGTAAGCACGAGATGTAGAAGCTGTTTTGGCTCCGACTTACTCGTTGTATGTCGTGAGTTCGAACCCTAGCACGCGCTTTACTTCGTCTAAATAATTTCATCAGCACTGCTCTCAAAACGGTGAAGGAAAACATAGTGAGGAAACCGGCCTGTCTTGGAACCAAAAATTCGAGGACATGTGACAACTTCTAACCCGCACAGGGGCCGCGTGGTAGACTGTCTACTCTCTCCCACCAAGAGGAGGCCTGTATCCCAGCAGTGGGAACGATATAGGCTGATTTTGATAAGAGCACACTTAGGTTAGTAAGGAAAGATGACGTATTCTCGTGAGCTAAGTTAATTTAGCATATCATGCGGTGTGACCTCTACTTTATTGTACCTAATAAACGTTATCTTCAAAACCCGTGATATTTTCAATACTAGGAATCGGTGCTTATAATGTGTGGAGCCAATCAAATCTTTATCTATGGAAGGTCATTGGTGTAGAGTTCGTTGATTTGCGTAATGTTTATAATTAAAATGTCGGTTTTTTTTTTTGTAATTGATAAATATGGTAATACGTTGAATGATGCGTCATCTCTAGTAGATAAGATGACCTCAAAAAAAAAACATATTGTATTATTTTTTCCTTTTTTCTTTCAGGTGGGATCCTTCAATCTTCGATGAAATTTGCTTCTGAATTTGTAAAGCGGTCTATTTCATCAATGCGCCATTGCGTGTATGTTTCCATGTTGCGCTACTAGATGGCGCTGGGGATAACCAGATATCGTTTTTATATCAACATCATCGTTGAGCTAATGCTACTCATTTAAATACCAGATTATTAATATTATTATTTAGTATTAGCCTTCCACTCCTGAGCAAAGGCCTTCCTCTACTCCTTCCACCTGTCACCGTGCACGTGCTCCTTTCAGTTTTGACGGAACATATCCAACTCGTTTCGCCATCTCCTACGTGGTCAGCGCGACCCCGCCTGTCTCAAGGCTCCAGTTCTGTGCTCCTTGGGCCTACAGTTTGTCCGGCATGAGTCAGAAATGGCCTGTCTAGTCCAATTTAAGTTGAGCAGCCTTTTGAGCTACGTCAGCTCTCTTTGTTTTGGAGCGCAGTATTGTGATACAAGATGAAAAAATAAAACGGAATAAATGAAACCCATAGGTATTAATATTACAAATGTGAAAAAAAAATCTCCGTAAAACCGAAAAAAAAATATTCTTAACCATTCCAATCAACAGATTCGTTTTCCATCGAACGCTCTCATAAAAGTCTTTGAAAAACAACTTCGACCTTTTCTTATTCATAGTGTTCAGTTTAACGGAATCATTAAAATATTGCTCACCTCCCAACTAAAAGTAATATGAAATTATTCGACTAAACTAGATTATCAAGTTGAACAAGGAAATGTGTATTTTTAACCGACGAAAAAAAACGGAGGAGGTTATCAATTCGACGCGTATATTTTTTTTTTCGGCGGTTTAATTTTTTTAATGTTTATACTTTGGCCCACGGCTTAGCTCACGTAGAGGATCTCTATCGACTCAACTTACCAAAGTTTATCGATTTCCGAAGAATAGTATGGCACGCATACGGAACAAACAAAAAGCGACGAGCACATCGCCCGCGACTTCATCTGTGTGACTCACAGGAACTGTGCATAAGATAAAATATAGCCTTTATTACTTGGTGATAAATAGCTTCTATAGGTGAAAGAATTTTAAAATCGATTCAGTAGTTTCGAGTTTATCCATTACAAACATACTTACAAAAAATCAAATCTTTCCTCTTTATAATATTAGTTTAGACTAGCTTCTGCTGCGGGTGCAGCTGCGCTCGTGTGTTTATCGGAAATTATCCCATAGGAGAATGTACCAGTATAAAAGTAACCTAAGTCCTTCCCCAGGATGCCATCTATCACCTAACCAAATTGTATCGCAATTCGTTCAGTAGTGGTGAAAAGGTGGGACATCCCACCTTTTCACCTTTCACTTTCATTTTATTGCATAGAACCCTAATTCTCTTTCGAAAATAAAAGTAGCCTAAGTTACTCAATATAACCATCGGAGATAAGCCGGAAATAATAGACAGACGTATGATCTTGCCTCTACAATGTTTTTGTAAATATTTGAGCACCATGTATCTATCATATAATCAATTTATCTCTCATTGCTTCATTTTCAGTTCTTTTACCTGTTGTGGTATGGTAATTTTTATTGTAGGTGCATCGTCTTTACATATAATTGTATAAATATTGTACACAAATACTGAAAACTATTTAAAAAGAGTAACGGTGGAGTTTCTTGCCCATTCTTCTCCATACGAATCTACTTTTTGGAAGTGGCAACTAGAATCAATTCTTTTTCATGTAACAGTTGACGTTCAAAAGTGCCTTTTTTTAGGCCTAATTGAAATAAATGCTTTGACTTTGAAAAATATTTAAAAAAAAGATTTTAGTGTACCACATAAAATACTTTCATACCCATTTAGTAAGTAACAGCTGTTTGCTGTTACTTTGACTTTACAAACAGACACTTCAATTTGGTTTATTTGTATTTAATTGAAATTAAAATTTGCCAAGCGGCTGGTCGACTCTGCACGTGACCAGAGGGTTAGCCTATTTTGGGCAAAGAATCAGCATTGCCATACAACGTGGCAATGCTGCCAGCCTTTTGGGTACGTTTCTTGTTGACAACGATGCAGACTAATTTTCTTGATGTTTTATGATTATTTATTTTAATATATTAGATGTACAATGTTTTTTTTTTCTTTGGATTTAAACTTAGATTTTAAATTATGTAAATATTGTAAGATATAGTAAATAATTGAAATTTGATGTATGTCCGATTTATAGTTATAGAAGCGACCATTTTAAAATATTACATGTATACGTTAGTTACATGTACATGTGTAGTTAGTTTGGACATAAATACTTGCAAGTTACTATAGGGCTCTGGGGCAGTCTGTAAGCAATTTCTCGTAGAAGTTTTCTTGCATACGAAAATGCGGCCATGACACTTTTTAGCGTTGTACTGTAAATTAAATATTTGCATTCAAAATCCGACACTGAATCGTTAATTTTAAATAAATATCTTAGGACAACCAACACACCGTTATCTGATCCCAAACTAGGCAGAACCTGTACTATGGCAACCAGACAACTGATAAACATACTTATACAGCGTGTAACGGAAGGGGGGTATCGACCCTGAAGGAGGTGAATGTGCTCATGAAACTCAACAACTTTCCCCAAAGAACATAGGTCGAAATATGAAAAAAAAAATTGGCCCTCCCATAGTAAATCAATCAGCTGGTAGTCAGTTTTGTAAGGGAGGGCCAAATTTTTTTTTTCATATTTCGACCTATGTTCTTTGGGGAAAGTTGTTGAGTTTCATGAGCACATTCACCTCCTTCAGGGTTGATACCCCTCTTCCGTTACACGCTGTATATTTCTAAATACATACATATTATAGAAATAAATAAATTACACCCAGACACAGAACAAATGATCGTGCTCATCACACAAGATTTTTCTTGGGTGGGAATCGAACCCACGACCTCAGTCTTAGCAGTCAGGGTCACTAACCACTAAACTAACAGACCA